>JAVJIX010000027.1:5217500-6645000 GCA_036785185.1 Paratrypauchen microcephalus | reverse complement strand
CACAAAGTTTCTACATGTTATGCTCAAGGTTTCACAACGGTGTCTAGTATGTCCATGTTATGGTTACTGAAATTGGAATATAGACGCGAACAATTTCATGAATCTAGAACTTACCTCGATGTGTTTCTTGAGGTTGGACGGGGAGTTTCTGTAAGATAGGATTTCCATGTTTCTTGGAGGCACAAGAGGCACTTCATTCGATAGGACGAATCCTTCATATCAGCGTAAGAGAACATTGTGTTTAAGTACGGCCAGGGATGCTCATTGTCAGCTCCCCCTTCATTTGTAGCCGACGTGGATGCTGTCTCCTCTTCCATCAGGGATGTTGATTGATTAAACTAGCTGCATGAAACCAACAGGTGTAGGCTGATTGTCATGCACAAGTAGCAAACAAGCCCAGGCACTTCCTTCAGAAGACTTCCTTCAGTCAGTAGAGGTTTTTTTTTTTTTTGTAACGAGTAACTAAACGGCACATTGAAAATGTATCGGAGTAAAAGTATGCAATTAAATTCAGAAATGTAGTGAAATAAAAGTAAAAGTTATCATTTTCTAAAAAACTCAAGTAAAGTACAAAGTCTCCCAAAATGTACTTAAGTACAGTAGTGAAGTATTATTACTTTGTTACTATACAACACTGGTACTAGTAGTTGTGGTAGTAGTAGGAGTAGCAGTAGTAGTAGTCTGCTACTACTACTGCACATTGTGACTTGGACTGGAGTCAGACTTGAGTCACTGTTTTGAGACTTGACTTGATAAAATGGATGTTTTATTTTGGTAATAAAACAAGTTGTTTTACTCACCCATAGCACTTTGGTGTCATATGGAGCACTTCCAGAGATGTTTTAGATTAGCGTTAGCCTAGCGCGACTTCTAGCCATAGCTCGGGGCATATAATATATTCCCCGAGCATGTAATATGCCCCGTGCGGTCTCCAAATAACACAAACTTTAGCACTTTTCAAATCACAGAAGCTCGATGTTTTAGTCTACGATTTCGTTTGGTCAAAAGTGGCCTGTAATCCCAGATTTATCCATAGTTTACAGCTTTGCGTTTCATGTTTGGGTCCCGGGAGCTGAGAGTGAAATCAGCTGTGACTCCGCACATGCGACTGTCCTCCTCATCTACTCCAAACTATGGATAAATCTGGGATTACAGGCCACTTTTGACTCAAATGAAATCGTAGACTAAGACATCGAGCTTCTATGATTTGAAAAGTGCTAAAGTTTGTGTTATTTGGAGACCACAAACATGTGCCCCGAGAACTCACATTATGGAGATCGCTAATCTAAAACATCTCTGGAAATGCTCCATATGACACCAAAGTGCTATGGGTGAGTAAAACAACTTGTTTTATTACCGAAATAAGGCTCAGACTGTAAAAAAAAAACGTTACTTTTCCTTTAAGGGTTAGGCTTTGGGACTTGACTTGGATTATCCATTATCCATTTACCTGCACTCTCCTATTCTTTTCATTTAAAAACATCACACTCTACATTTGAACACTTAAAATGACTCAAATACTTAGCCTACACTACAGTTTACCATATGCAAATACAAACGAGCTGATTCTTCCAAAGAACTGTTCTACCATTATGAGAAGTTCCCAAGGCCAGAGGAGAGCTTCAGCCTGTGTCTGGAGCTGGTTCCATTCTTTACTGCTCTTTTATGAGGAGGCTGTGTGCTCTGAGCTACCGCTGAGTCTGCAGCGACATGTGGACGTGGATGTTCTGGACGTGGATGTTCTGGTGGTGCTCAGAGTACAGGACACATCTCAGTGTTTCACATTCTCTGTAGTAATCGCACTTCTCATTTGGACACTTGGACTTCCCTGTCTTTGACTTGGAACTTGACTCGCACTTGAGGCCAAAGACTTGAGGCTTAAAGCACGACATTCAACCAGCCAGTAGAGGTCAACCATTCGACCAGAGCAGAGGCAGGGTAATGCTAACAACAGCTAGCATGCTAACAGTGCACTTCTTGTTTTGCAGACAAAAATCTTTATACAGATGTCCCTCACTATATCACGGTTCGCTGTTTTGCAGATTTTTTTATTCCATTTTTTTTATAGTGTATCAACATTTTGTTCTGCGTCCTGATTGGCTAAGGGACTGTAGACCTTTGCCGATTCGTCCGTCATTCTCCTCCTTGTCTCCTGTACAGTACAGAATGCGTTCAGTTTCAATCACGAGCAGTGTGACTCTGAAGTGCTGTATGTTTGCAAGTTTTTTTCTCCCCGACAAAACCCACAATGTCGACGAACGTTCTCAAATATAATCGAAGGTGGCATGTCTGTTTATAAGAATCTTCTCGCCCAAAAGAAAAAAGAGCGCACTCGTAAAAAGACACCTGCACCAAGGCCGAGCGCCGCCAGGACGAAGAGGCGCGGTCAGAGGAACTGTGAAATACACGCGTCACTAAGTTTGTTTTAACGAGTAATAGTAGTTTAACGATGTTTAAACGAGAGAGAAATGTGAGAACATGTTAATTCCAGTCTGAGAAAAGTGTATAATGTGTGTGGTGAGGCGTTTACAGCCTTTAAACATGTAGAATAATTGAAAAATATAAAGTTGTCCTACTTCGCAGATTTCGCTTATCGCGGGTTATTTTTAAAACGTAACCCCGGCGATAAACGAGGGACCGCTGTACTTAGATACACACAGTGCACAATGGACTTATTTTGACTTCAAGAGCTGCTTATACAGTCCGTCTGTGCTGAGGTGCCCCTTGTGAGCATTAAGTCTTGTTAGAATGTTGTTACCTCCTTGTGTTTTGTTTCATTCACACGTTTGAGTAACCCTTTGTTATTAGTCTGTCTCCAATCTCTAAATGTTCTTTTATATTGTCAGGAAGTGGTAGATTTCAAGTTAACAGTGTTCCACGACTAAATATGCAGAGTTAGTGTGTTTAACATGTGTGAATGAGACAAAAACACAACTCCAGGTGTGTTTGTGATGAGGAAACACTGCAACAGATCAGAAAATAGTGTCATATAAGTGAAGAGCAGCAGTCAAAAGTCAATATCATCCTAACTGGAGCAGTTAAACATGGCGCGGCTTCTGTAATGACCTGCTGTATTAAAGGTAGATTTATGGTGGTCAGCTGGTGGCGCAGGATTGTGTTTCATTGATCTGAGGTGGACACAAAGCTGCAGAAGTGTGTCCGGCGGGTGCTGCTTTGTGCCCCTGACAAATGAGCTAGCATCAGCACTAGCCACCATGCTACAAACGAGCAGCCTTCACACATGCAGTTAAAAAGATTTACAGTTTTAAATGTCAAAGCTTTTTCAAATCATTTTTTAAAATGTAGTAAGGGTAGAACTTTTTGCAGTGGTGAAATGTACCGAAGTAAAAGCAGTAAAGTACTGCGCTCAGGTAGGCCTATCTGAACTTTACTTAAGTCCATTTTAAATTGGATGCTTTGTTATTTGTACTTCACTACATTTGAGAGCAGCTGTCTGTACTTTCTACTTCACTTTTGATCAGGACTGGTCAGTCAAGGATGGGTCAAATGCAGGTTTTACCCAGAGACACTGAAGGATGGGTCAAATGCAAAAGACACAAATGTTCAGTACCTTAACTTTAGGAGCTTAATGTGCAAAATGGTCGAACTCTGCTGCTATTACTCCTGACTTCATAAATGGTGTACAAGTACTACTACTACTACTACTACTACTACTACTACTACTATTACTTAGGTGAACATATTTTCTAAATTAAAAATTGGCACAGTTGGGTTATAAATAAACCTGTGAAAAAGGCTTAACATTGTCCATTCTCAACTCACTTGTGGGTCAGTATACTCTGACTATACTTATACTTCTGTTGGTGCTTTTTTGTGTTATGGTCATTTTCACTCAGTTTTCTGTATTTTAGCTGAACAAATGACAATATATTCCCTCTTTACTGTTAGCGGGGATCAGATTGGTTAAAAAGAAGGACACCTGGGACATGTCTTGTATAAATTACCCGTTTTATATAACTGCTGGGACACACAGGGGTCAAAAGTGGGACAGTCCTGGGTCAAGTCACCGTACTCTTACTCCTACCCTCTGCTCAGCGGTCAGCTGTCATTAGGCCTTCAGCCAGTGGTCAGCAGATATATAATGTGATTGAGGGTTAAAGCAGTGGTCATCCGGAGGGTCAGTGCAGGGCTGGGACCTTCAGGTCAGGCTAATGATGCCCACAGTCAGTGCTGAGAGCTGGGCATGGAGCCTCGGGCACTGGGGTCTCCTGGAGGTCTCATGGAGGTCCATTTTCTGATCAAAATGAGCTGCCGAGAGAGGCTTTTTCTCCAGTCATTAACAAAAAGTGTTCTAATTTCACACAAAACATCAAAATTAGGATTAAAAATAGAGAAAACTAAACCAGAACCAAAACCAGAACTAAAAGAATGAATGAACGATCAACAGGGTGAGTGTCTCATTTCATTTTCTGTATTAAGGGCAAAGTTTAATATTTGACCCCAGGAGCAGTGGGACCCATCTCCAGATCTTGAGCCCTTGTCTGTTTTTCTATTAAAATATTTGAATTATATTTAAATTTTCTATTAAAAATAAAATAAAATTCGGCACCTCTTTTCTGCGCAGTTTAGCATAGCAGCGTCTGCAGCTCCTTTGTGCGTGGCCCCTCCCACCAGAGCAGCACAAATGAAGACTTTCCAAACGCTTTGCAAGTTCGGGACTACCTGAGACTACCTGAGGTTTTCTCAGTAATGAACATTAATAAAACAAAGCTGCACTCACAGCGAACACACGAGCACCTGAATGACATTCTGAAGTTGCAGCTCCTCAGGAAACGGGGCCTGATACTGATGCACTTGTGCAGGATACAAGACGCCAAGTTTCAGGAGCAAAAAGAAAGCATGACTAAATTCTATGAAATGCACACGAGTTCATGTTAAAACACTGTGTTGTTGCATTTTTCTTAAAGTTTCAGGTTGTTCATAATAATATAATATTTTGTAAAAGAAAGAGTTCATCAAATTAATAAAAAAAGACTTCTGTAATAGATTTGTGTTTCTCTGCACAAATATTTGGACTTATTTCTATTTTTGGGGTATATTTGCCATGAGTTTTCTGATCCGGCCCCTTTGGGATCAGAGTCGGTTGGATACGGCCCCCGGACCAGAATGAGTTTGACCCCCCTGATCTATTGTGCATGTTTTGGGTGGATGAGGAAAGCGGAGGAAACCCAGACACATAAAACTCTCTGAATCAGCATTACTAATCTGAGACATTATTTATCCCCGGTCATGGGCTCAGTGGGGCAGTGGGCAGTGGTCAGCTCTGGCTTCAGGGTCCTCAGGAGGTCTTGGACAGGTCAAATCTAAAGAAAAAAGTATAATGAATCAACAAAACAAATATGCACTTAAAACGTCTTCATACTGCATTATTTATGTATAAAGTAAAAAACAAATATCAGAAATACTGTGTTTGCTTGAAATCAATGGAGCTAATCTTGGACAGGTCTTGGACAGTTCTTGGAGAGGTCTTGTAGAGGTCTTGGACAGTTCTTGGACAGGTCATGGACAAGTCTTGGACAGTTCTATGACAGTTCTTGGAGAGGTCTTGGACAGGTCTTGGACAGTCCTTGGACAGTTCTTGTAGAGGTCTTGGACATTTCTTGGACAGGTCTTGGACAGTTCTTGGACAGTTCTTGGGCAGGTCTTGGACAGTCCTTGGACAGTTCTTGGAGAGGTCTTGGACAGTCCTTGGACAGTTCTTGGACAGGTCTTGGACAGTCCTTGGACAGGTCTTGGACAGTTCTTGGACAGGTCTTTGACAGTTCTTGGACAGTTCTTGGAAAGGTTTTGGGCAGTTCTTGGACAGTTCTTGGACAGTTCCTGGACAGCTCTTGGACAGTTCTTGGACAGGTCTTGGACAGTTCTTGGACAGTCCTTGGACAGGTCTTGGACAGTCCTTGGACAGGTCTTGGACAGGTCTTGGACAGTCCTTGGACAGTTCCTGGACAGCTCTTGGACAGTTCTTGGGGAGGTCTTGGACAGGTCTTGGACAGTTCTTGGACAGGTCTTGGACAGGTCTTGGAGAGGTCTTGGACAGGTCTTGGACAGGTCTTGGACAGTTCTTGGACAGTTCTTGGACAGGTCATGGACAGTTCTTGGAGAGGTCTTGGACAGGTCATGGACAGGTCTTGGACAGTCCTTGGACAGTCCTTGGACAGTTCTTGGAGAGGTCTTGGACAGTTCTTGGACAGTCCTTGGACAGTTCTTGGAGAGGTCTTGGACAGTTCTTGGACAGTTCTTGGAGAGGTCTTGGACAGTTCTTGGACAGTCCTTGGACAGTTCTTGGAGAGGTCTTGGACGGTTCTTGGGCAGTTCTTGGAGAGGTCTTGGACAGTTCTTGGACAGTTCTTGGAGAGGTCTTGGACAGTCCTTGGACAGTTCTTGGACAGGTCTTGGACAGTTCTTGTACAGTTCTTGGAGAGGTCTTGGACAGTTCTTGGAGAGGTCTTGGAGAGGTCTTGGACAGTTCTTGGAGAGGTCTTGGAGAGGTCTTGGACAGGTCTTGGACAGTTCTTGGACAGTTCTTGGACAGTTCTTGTAGAGGTCTTGGACAGTTCTTGGACAGTTCTTGTAGAGGTCTTGGACAGTTCTTGGACAGTTCTTGGACAGGTCATGGACAGGTCTTGGACAGTTCTTGGACAGTTTTTGGACAGGTCTTGGACAGTTCTTGGACAGTCCTTGGACAGTTCTTGGACAGTTCTTGGACAGTCCTTGGACAGTTCTTGGACAGTCCTTGGACAGTTCTTAGACAGGTCTTGGAGAGTTCTTGGACAGGTCTTGGACAGTTCTTGGACAGTTCTTGGACAGTTCTTGGAGAGGTCTTGGACAGTTCTTGGACAGGTCTTGGACAGTTCTTGTACAGTTCTTGGAGAGGTCTTGGACAGTTCTTGGAGAGGTCTTGGAGAGGTCTTGGACAGTTCTTGGAGAGGTCTTGGAGAGGTCTTGGACAGGTCTTGGACAGTTCTTGGAGAGGTCTTGGACAGTCCTTGGACAGTTCCTGGACAGCTCTTGGACAGTTCTTGGGGAGGTCTTGGACAGGTCTTGGACAGTTCTTGGACAGGTCTTGGACAGGTCTTGGAGAGGTCTTGGACAGGTCTTGGACAGGTCTTGGACAGTTCTTGGACAGTTCTTGGACAGGTCATGGACAGTTCTTGGAGAGGTCTTGGACAGTTCTTTGAAAGGCTTTGGACAGTTCTTGGACAGTTCTTGGACAGGTCATGGACAGGTCTTGGACAGTCCTTGGACAGTCCTTGGACAGTTCTTGGAGAGGTTTTGGACAGTTCTTGGACAGTCCTTGGACAGTTCTTGGAGAGGTCTTGGACAGTTCTTGGACAGTTCTTGGAGAGGTCTTGGACAGTTCTTGGACAGTCCTTGGACAGTTCTTGGAGAGGTCTTGGACGGTTCTTGGGCAGTTCTTGGAGAGGTCTTGGACAGTTCTTGGACAGTTCTTGGAGAGGTCTTGGACAGTCCTTGGACAGTTCTTGGACAGGTCTTGGACAGTTCTTGTACAGTTCTTGGAGAGGTCTTGGACAGTTCTTGGAGAGGTCTTGGAGAGGTCTTGGACAGTTCTTGGAGAGGTCTTGGAGAGGTCTTGGACAGGTCTTGGACAGTTCTTGGACAGTTCTTGGACAGTTCTTGTAGAGGTCTTGGACAGTTCTTGGACAGTTCTTGTAGAGGTCTTGGACAGTTCTTGGACAGTTCTTGGACAGGTCATGGACAGGTCTTGGACAGTTCTTGGACAGTTCTTGGACAGTTCTTGGACAGTTCTTGGACAGTCCTTGGACAGTTCTTGGACAGTCCTTGGACAGTTCTTGGAGAGGTCTTGGACAGTTCTTGGACAGTTCTTGGAGAGGTCTTGGACAGTTCTTGGACAGTCCTTGGACAGTTCTTGGAGAGGTCTTGGACGGTTCTTGGGCAGTTCTTGGAGAGGTCTTGGACAGTTCTTGGACAGTTCTTGGAGAGGTCTTGGACAGTCCTTGGACAGTTCTTGGACAGGTCTTGGACAGTTCTTGTACAGTTCTTGTAGAGGTCTTGGACAGTTCTTGGAGAGGTCTTGGAGAGGTCTTGGACAGTTCTTGGAGAGGTCTTGGAGAGGTCTTGGACAGGTCTTGGACAGTTCTTGGACAGTTCTTGGACAGTTCTTGTAGAGGTCTTGGACAGTTCTTGGACAGTTCTTGTAGAGGTCTTGGACAGTTCTTGGACAGTTCTTGGACAGTTCTTGGACAGGTCATGGACAGGTCTTGGACAGTTCTTGGACAGTTCTTGGACAGGTCTTGGACAGTTCTTGGATAGTCCTTGGACAGTTCTTGGACAGTTCTTGGACAGTCCTTGGACAGTTCTTGGACAGTCCTTGGACAGTTCTTAGACAGGTCTTGGACAGTTCTTGGACAGTTCTTGGACAGTTCTTGGACAGTTCTTGGAGAGGTCTTGGACAGTTCTTGGACAGGTCTTGGACAGTTCTTGTACAGTTCTTGGAGAGGTCTTGGACAGTTCTTGGAGAGGTCTTGGAGAGGTCTTGGACAGTTCTTGGAGAGGTCTTGGAGAGGTCTTGGACAGGTCTTGGACAGTTCTTGGACAGTTCTTGGACAGTTCTTGTAGAGGTCTTGGACAGTTCTTGGACAGTTCTTGTAGAGGTCTTGGACAGTTCTTGGACAATTCTTGGACAGGTCATGGACAGGTCTTGGACAGTTCTTGGACAGTTCTTGGACAGGTCTTGGACAGTTCTTGGACAGTCCTTGGACAGTTCTTGGACAGTTCTTGGACAGTCCTTGGACAGTTCTTGGACAGTCCTTGGACAGTTCTTAGACAGGTCTTGGACAGTTCTTGGACAGTTCTTGGACAGTTCTTGGACAGTTCTTGGAGAGGTCTTGGACAGTTCTTGGAGAGGTCTTGGAGAGGTCTTGGACAGTTCTTGGACAGTTCTTGGAGAGGTCTTGGACAGCTCTTGGACAGTCCTTGGGCAGTTCTTGGACAGTTCTTGGAGAGGTCTTGGACAGTTCTTGGAGAGGTCTTAGAGAGGTCTTGGACAGTTCTTGGAGAGGTCTTGGAGAGGTCTTGGACAGTTCTTGGAGAGGTCTTAGAGAGGTCTTGGACAGTTCTTGGACAGTCCTTGGACAGTTCTTGGACAGTTCTTGGACAGTCCTTGGACAGTTCTTGGACAGTCCTTGGACAGTTCTTAGACAGGTCTTGGACAGTTCTTGGACAGTTCTTGGACAGTTCTTGGACAGTTCTTGGAGAGGTCTTGGACAGTTCTTGGAGAGGTCTTGGAGAGGTCTTGGACAGTTCTTGGACAGTTCTTGGAGAGGTCTTGGACAGCTCTTGGACAGTCCTTGGGCAGTTCTTGGACAGTTCTTGGAGAGGTCTTGGACAGTTCTTGGAGAGGTCTTGGAGAGGTCTTGGACAGTTCTTGGAGAGGTCTTGGCCAGGTCTTTAGTTGGTCCTTGGGGAGGTCCTGGTTGATGAATGAGGTCTGTTCAGGCTGTGGCAGATTGCAGCTTAATCAGCAGTGGGCCATTCAAGAGACAAGAGCAGCATTTAATCCCCCGCCCCCCTCCTCCTGTCCGGTCCTAATGATCCTCTGACAGGCTGACAGGTCTCTGCTCTGGGGACCTCATGTTCTCAAACCCCTCAGAATGTGCACAAAGCTTTACAGGCTCATGCTAATCTGTGAGCTGTTTAACACTGTCAATAATTAGCCCAGTGCAACATGTGGCCCTCTCAGGACACTCTTCTGTCTCTGTAATGGCCCTATCCTGCAACAAGAGGCCACACGCCAAGCTATAGATTTCATTTGTGGTGGCACTTTGGCCTCACACCAAGAAGGTTCCTGGTTTGACTCCTGGGCCTGGAGTTTGCATGTTGCATGTGTGTCCATGAACTTAAAACATGTACAAAAGGTCAAATCCTCCAGCTAAGGTAGCCCTGACCAAAACTACCTGAAGATCTGGAGACGGACCCACTGCTTCTGACCCAGGTCTAACCCAGAAACACTGAAGGGTGGGTCAAATGCAGAGGTGCACTGCAAAATGTTTAAAATTAACTAGTGGAGTCGTTTTGTTTCATTCAAACCCTGCAGATTTAGGCTGAGTTTTTCTCTTAAACAGAAAACCCTCTATTCCACCTTGTAAATGTGGTAATACAAGAAGTGCTCCACTGTGTTTTTAAACTCCATACACCTTCACTAGAATCATTTGGATCACTTAAGTCCTGGAATCTCTGAGGATGTAACAACATAAAAACTCACTAGAATCCATTTTGTGCACTACCTTCATGACAGTGACATTTTAAACCAGTTTAAAGACGTTCTGATGAGCCCTTCCTCCCTCCTGCTCCCTCCCTCCTTCTCTCTCCCTCCTGCTCCCTCCCTCCTGCTTTCTCCCTCCTTCTCTCTCCCTCCTGCTCCCTCCCTCCTGCTCCCTCCCTCCTGCTCCCTCCCTCCTCTCTGATGCTGTATTGGCATCCGTTGGGCTGTTCTTTTGTCAGTTGCCTCTCTGGACCCCCGCTCCCCCGAGCTCCAGCTGCCCCCCACAGTGCCCCTCTCGCTCCGCCATTGTTCCCCTGGGCCAGGCGTGTGCCGCTGGGGGGGTCCGGGAGGGGGTTTATGGGGCGTTTGAGAGTTACAAGTGTGGCCAGAACTCACAGCAGCTGCACAGAGAGGAGGGCAGATGAGCTCCATCGCAGACGCTCAGGCTCAACAGATCTCAGGTTCCTACATTTTCAGTGTAATAAAATAATGTCATAAACATCCATTATGGGAAGAAAAAAAATACCTAAAATAATACCTACAAATTTTTAGGCAAAAAATACACACTGCGGCTTTAGACTTAGACAAACTTTATTGATCCACAAGGGGAATTATTTGAACACAGTAGTTCACACAGCAAAATATAATATAATAACAAAGAGTAAAAACATAAATAGTAACACATTCTAAATAAGTAGAAAAAAGAGCATATAAATGTACATGTACAAGTCCAAATAAAAGTAATAAAAATATAAAATCACAGCTTTATATAAAAAAGACAAGGAAGACAGCGCAATGATATGACTGACAGGACATAAGGTTATCTGTGACATAAGGTGAATAATACAGTTGTAGGGAGTATTATCTGTTACATAAGGTGAATAGTACAGTTGTAGGGAGTATTATCTGTTACATAAGGTGAATAGTACAGTTGTAGGGAGTATTATCTGTGACATAAGGTGAGTTGTTGTACAGTTGTAGGGAGTATTATCTGTGACATAAGGTGAATAGTACAGTTGTAGGGAGTATTATCTGTTACATAAGGTGAATAGTACAGTTGTAGGGAGTATTATCTGTTACATAAGGTGAATAGTACAGTTGTAGGGAGTATTATCTGTTACATAAGGTGAATAGTACAGTTGTAGGGAGTATTATCTGTTACATAAGGTGAGTTGTACAGTTGTAGGGAGTATTATCTGTGACATAAGGTGAGTTGTTGTACAGTTGTAGGGAGTATTATCTGTTCCATAAGGTGAGTTGTTGTACAGGTGTAGGGAGTATTATCTGTGACATAAGGTGAGTTGTTGTACAGTTGTAGGGAGTATTATCTGTTCCATAAGGTGAGTTGTTGTACAGTTGTAGGGAGTATTATCTGTGACATAAGGTGAATAATACAGTTGTAGGGAGTATTATCTGTGACATAAGGTGAATAATACAGTTGTAGGGAGTATTATCTGTTCCATAAGGTGAGTTGTTGTACAGTTGTAGGGAGTATTATCTGTGACATAAGGTGAGTTGTTGTACAGTTGTAGGGAGTATTATCTGTGACATAAGGTGAATAGTACAGTTGTAGGGAGTATTATCTGTTACATAAGGTGAGTTGTACAGTTGTAGGGAGTATTATCTGTGACATAAGGTGAGTTGTTGTACAGTTGTAGGGAGTATTATCTGTGACATAAGGTGAGTTGTACAGTTGTAGGGAGTATTATCTGTGACATAAGGTGAGTTGTTGTACAGGTGTAGGGAGTATTATCTGTGACATAAGGTGAGTTGTTGTACAGTTGTAGGGAGTATTATCTGTGACATAAGGTGAGTTGTACAGTTGTAGGGAGTATTATCTGTGACATAAGGTGAGTTGTTGTACAGTTGTAGGGAGTATTATCTGTGACATAAGGTGAGTTGTACAGTTGTAGGGAGTATTATCTGTATGGAGTATGGTATGAATGTCGTCCTGTATCTCTCACTGTTACAGATTGTTTAATCATAAATGTACCAATAGATGTATGATTTGATCTTATCATTACTAATAAAGATATTCCAGGGAAATATATTGAAAAACCCGACAGGTTTAAGCAGTGAAGGATGTGTCAGATGCAGAGGACACATTTATCTATGGTTGATACCTCATTAAATGTATTGATTATTGATATTATGGTGATTACATTGTTCCAAATATGATATTTAGTTTGAAGTGAAAATCACACAAAACTGAGCTGTGAGCAGATGTCTGAGTCGCACAAGCTTCTCCAGATGTTATTGGATCCTTGAGATTCGATTCACAACTCCGCAGTCACAGCTCCAGGATTTACAGATTAACTCGGCGTGTATTTAATGTGACCTCCACCCCTTTTCTAAACTTCATTAGTGAATCTTGTCTTTGCTTCAGAGGTGTGGATGTTCAGCTCATCACAGGTTCACACCTCAGTCCTAATGACGCTCGTTTAGACTCTCAGGAGTTTGTGACAGGAATGTAAAAGAACCTTTACAGGGACGTTTGTCTTTTACAGGCAGCTGGTCGTAACTGCCAAATATCACAATGACTTTTTTTTTTTTTTAAGTTAGACAAATTGTAATAAACAAATTAATAAGCAATTTATAAAAGGAAAAAAAGAGAAAGAACACAGTGATATCTAAATGAAGACAACTGGACCATTTTCTTTCATTTTTCATTTTCTTTCCCTGATTTTGTTACTATCGCCCCAGAAGTCGCCATCCGCATCATTTCCAAACGTCGTCTGGTTTTGTGACAGAAGCACGAGTAGAGCCCATTGTAACGATACAATATCCTGATTTTTCTATTTTTATTAAGATAAGATTAGACTTTATTGATCTCACACAGGAGAAATTCACTTGCCACATTATCAAAAAAAGTGCATGCAGACAGTTGAGATAGTAATAATACTAATAAAATAAGTAAATAAGAGAATATAGAAAAATTAAAACATTTATTCCATCCCTTGGTAAAATGAGTAGGCAACAGGTCATAGGCTCTTGAGTCTTATCCATGACTTGAATCCATAATGGTGCTGACGGGCTGTTCCATGTGTCCTAATGGACTCATTGAGATGTAAACACAGTTAATGAAGTGTGGAGCAGGAAGAGCACTTAATGAGTCTGCCACACAAACTGAGCTGGTACACACAGATAGTGTGGATTCTACAGGCTAACCACTCTGCCACTGCCACACACCACAAGTTTAACCCACAACCTTCTTACTGAGAGGAGAAGAAACGATAACCACTCTGCCAGCGCTTATCACTGACAGGATAAACGGGACTAAAGCAGGACTAAACCAGGACTAAAGCAGGACTAAGCCAGGACTAAACCAGGACTAAAGCAGGACTAAACCAGGTCTAAACCAGGTCTAAAACAGGACTAAACCAGGTCTAAACCAGGACTAAACCAGGACTAAAGCAGGACTAAAGCAGGACTAAGCCAGGACTAAACCAGGTCTAAAACAGGACTAAACCAGGTCTAAACCAGGTCTAAAACAGGACTAAACCAGGTCTAAACCAGGACTAAACCAGGACTAAAGCAGGACTAAACCAGGACTAAAACAGGTCTAAACCAGGACTAAAGCAGGACTAAACCAGGACTAAAACAGGTCTAAACCAGGACTAAACCAGGACTAAAGCAGGACTAAACCAGGACTAAACCAGGACTAAAGCAGGACTAAACCAGGACTAAAGCAGGACTAAACCAGGACTAAAACAGGTCTAAACCAGGACTAAAGCAGGACTAAACCAGGACTGAACCAGGACTAAAGCAGGACTAAACCAGGACTAAAGCAGGACTAAACCAGGACTAAACCAGGACTGAAACAGGTCTAAACCAGGACAAAACCAGGACTAAAGCAGGACTAAACCAGGACTAAAGCAGGACTAAACCTGGACTGAACCAGGTCTAAACCAGGTCTAAACCAGGACTAAACCAGGACTAAAGCAGGACTAAACCAGGACTAAACCAGGACTAAACCAGGACTAAACCAGGACTAAAGCAGGACTAAACCAGGACTAAACCAGGACTAAACCAGGACTAAACCAGGTCTAAACCAGGACTAAACCAGGACTAAAGCAGGACTAAACCAGGACTAAAGCAGGACTAAACCAGGACTAAAACAGGTCTAAACCAGGACTAAAGCAGGACTAAACCAGGACTGAACCAGGTCTAAACCAGGTCTAAACCAGGACTAAACCAGGACTAAAGCAGGACTAAACCAGGACTAAAGCAGGACTAAACCAGGACTAAAACAGGTCTAAACCAGGACTAAACCAGACTAGAAACATCAGGAGTCTTAGACAAACTTTATTGATCCACAAGGGAACCCACAGCCTCCTTCCTGAGAGAAGGAGAGAGTATAAACTAAACCAGATCCAAACCAGGACTAAAACAGGACTAAACCAGGACTAAACCAGGTCTAAACCAGGTCTAAACCAGATCCAAACCAGGTCTAAACCAGGTCTAAAACAGGACTAAACCAGGTCTAAACCAGGACTAAAACAGGTCCAAACCAGGTCTAAACCAGGTCTAAACCAGGTCTAAACCAGGTCTAAACCAGGGCTAAAACAGGTCCAAACTAGGACTAAACCAGGACTAAACCAGGTCTAAACCAGGTCTAAACCAGGACTAAAACAGGTCCAAACCAGGACTAAACCAAGACTAAACCAGGTCTAAACCAGGTCTAAACCAGGACTAAACCAGATCTAAACCAGGTCTAAACCAGGTCTAAACCAGGTCCAACTGACGAACTCGGATGAGCTGCGAAACGTTTTCCACCAAATAAACTTTGTCCAGTTGACAAATTGAATTTCTCCTGTTACTGTAGGAGTCTAACTCGTTGCTGAGAGGTGGAGACAGGCTAACCACTCTTCCACACATGCATCTCCATAGCAGCTGGTTTTGACGTCACAGTAGGGGGCGCTCTGATGGACAGCAGCGTTTGCTTTGTGTAAACGAGAGGCCAATACACAGAGAATACACACTGGAGTTAAACTGGGTGGACTCTTGAGTAAATCCCACACGGCTTGTTGAGTTGACTCAGGCTCTGTTCTGAACACTTCCTCCTTATGTCGCCCACAAAAAGAACACAAAACAAACACAAAAAGAACACAAAACGAACACGAAAAGAACACGAAAAGAACACAAGAGGCTTTAGTCCAAGTTCACACTGAGACAGATGGACTGGAGTGTTCTAAATAGTTGTGACTGGGAGAACACACAAATTCCTCCTTCTCAGATTAAAGGGTATATTATGAAACGTCTATTTATTATCATTAACTTACTCAAAGCTTCACCTACCCCCTATCCCCGCCCACTATTCTTTACTTACTGTGATTAATAAATAAATAAATAAATAGATCAGACTCAAACGTGAAGGGCTCAAAAATGCATAAAATAAAAACCTGAATGTAAAAGAACTTTGATGTCGTTAGTGAGCGGGCGTTTGCACCTCTGCAAACCTGGTTCTTATTTTTCCTGCTTGTTTCTGTGGAAATGTTGTTCTTTTGGCTTTAGTATTCCACAGTTTGTCTCCATGGAGAATGTTCTGGAGTATAAGTCACATACTGTGTCTTTAGAACGTTCTAGATCAATACTGTGCTTTAATTCTACTTTTATTCTAAATATCCAGAAACACGATGTCTCATTCTCCAGATGTGAGTCTTTTGAGCAGGTTTATGTGAGGCAAGAAAAGAAGAAGAAACAATTACAATTTACCACCATAATCACCATAATCACCGAATCACCGAATCACCGAATCACCGAATCACCGAATCACCGTACTGAGCCCTGGTGATGAGCTTTAGGAGAGGGGGGGGGGCATCCAAGTCCAGTCCTGGTCCAGTCCTGGTCCAGTCCTGGTCCAGTCCTGGTCCAGTCCTGGTCCAGTCCTGGTCCAGTCCAGTTCTCTGCAGAGCCAGATTAGACTGAAGACAGAGAAACACACTTGTTGATTTGAATATTTTGGCTCCTCACACAGTAGAGGGGCAGTAGAGGGACACGGTCCCTCCGTGTCCCTCTACTGCCCCTCTGTGTGGAGTGTCCCTCTGTGTCCCTCTGTGTCCCTCTGTGTGGAGTGTCCCTCTGTGTCCCTCTGTGTCCCTCTTTGTGGAGTGTCCCTCTGTGTAGAGCTCCATGTCCCTCTGTGTCCCTCTGTGTCCCTCTGTGTGGAGTGTCCCTCTGTGTCCCTCTGTGTCCCTCTGTGTCCCTCTGTGTGGAGTGTCCCTCTGTGTCCCTCTGTGTCCCTCTGTGTCCCTCTGTGTGGAGTGTCCCTCTGTGTCCCTCTTTGTGGAGTGTCCCTCTGTGTGGAGCTCCGTGTCCCTCTGTGTGGAGTGTCCCTCTGTGTCCCTCTGTGTGGAGTGTCCCTCTGTGTCCCTCTGTGTGGAGTGTCCCTCTGTGTCCCTCTGTGTCCCTCTGTGTGGAGTGTCCCTCTGTGTCCCTCTGTGTGGAGTGTCCCTCTGTGTCTCTCTGTGTCCCTCTGTGTGGAATGTCCCTCTGTGTCCCTCTGTGTGGAGTGTCCCTCTGTGTCCCTCTGTGTCCCTCTGTGTGGAGTGTCCCTCTGTGTCCCTCTGTGTGGAGCGTCCCTCTGTGTCCCTCTGTGTCCCTCTTTGTGGAGTGTCCCTCTGTGTAGAGCTCCATGTCCCTCTGTGTCCCTCTGTGTGGAGTGTCCCTCTGTGTCCCTCTGTGTCCCTCTGTGTGGAGCTCCATGTCCCTCTGTGTGGAGCTCCGTGTCCCTCTGTGTCCCTCTGTGTGGAGTGTCCCTCTGTGTCCCTCTGTGTCCCTCTGTGTGGAGCTCCATGTCCCTCTGTGTGGAGCTCCGTGTCCCTCTGTGTCCCTCTGTGTGGAGTGTCCCTCTGTGTCCCTCTGTGTGGAGTGTCCCTCTGTGTCCCTCTGTGTCCCTCTTTGTGGAGTGTCCCTCTGTGTAGAGCTCCATGTCCCTCTGTGTCCCTCTGTGTCCCTCTGTGTGGAGTGTCCCTCTGTGTCCCTCTGTGTCCCTCTGTGTGGAGCTCCGTGTCCCTCTGTGTCCCTCTGTGTCCCTCTGTGTGGAGTGTCCCTCTATGTCCCTCTGTGTCCCTCTGTGTAGAGCTCTGTGTTTCTCTCTCTGAGTTCTGTCTCATGCTCGACTATTTTCATCTGATATGTGCAAAACTCAAGTCCACAAATGATTTTTTCCCCCTGATCATTTGTATTAGTGACATTTGTATTAGTGACATTTGTATTAGTGACATTTGTATTAGTGACATTTGTATTAGTGAGAGTGCTAGATAAGGTCCACACTCTGCATTTGACCCGTCCTTCACTTCATCACTTTGTACAGTCTCTATAGTTGAAGCTGGAGACAGGTGAGGATCCTCAGGTGGAGTTTGCTGTGGAACTGTCAGGTGCAGATGTGTTCACCTGGTTTAAGGTTCATGTCTCTGGAATTCCTGGACCTATCCACATGAAACAGAAACTGGGACTAAGTTCAGCGTCTTCTCTGTCAGGAGAAATAAACTAAAGTCAAATGATTCACAACAGCTTCAGAAAGTGGAGCCATTATTCCACCCCAAAGACGTGAGGACCATAAGATCCAACTTTTGTGAATCAGAAGATTGGAGAGGTTCTTTCAAAACCAGTGAATCTCCTGTAGAGTTCATCATCTCCTGCTCCATCTAAATTATGACATTATGAATTTCTAGAATATTAATGTAACTTCAGAACGTTGTGAATATAAAATGTTCCACAGACGTGAGAGTGGCCTCCTGCTGTGTCTGTGCCCCCGAGTGGAGCAAAGGATCAGACCTAACGCTGCTAAAGGCACATTCATCCACTCATCCACTCATCCACTCATTCACTCATCCGCTCATCCGCTCATTCACTCATCCACTCATCCAATTATTCACTCATCCACTCATCCACTCATCCACTCATCCACTCATTCACTCATTCACTCATCCACTCATCCACTCATCCACTCATTCACTCATTCACTCATCCACTCATCCACTCATCCACTCATCCACTCATTCACTCATTCACTCATCCACTCATCCACTCATCCACTCATTCACTCATTCACTCATTCACTCATTCACTCATCCACTCATCCACTCATTCACTCATTCACTCATCCACTCATCCACTCATCCACTCATCCAATTATTCACTCATCCAATTATTCACTCATCCACTCATTCACTCATCCACTCATCCACTCATTCACTCATTCACTCATTCACTCATCCACTCATCCACTCATTCACTCATCCACTCATCCACTCATTCACTCATCCACTCATCCACTCATCCACTCATCCACTCATCCACTCATTCACTCATCCACTCATCCACTCATTCACTCATTCACTCATTCACTCATTCACTCATCCACTCATTCACTCATCCACTCATTCACTCATTCACTCATCCACTCATCCACTCATTCACTCATTCACTCATCCACTCATCCACTCATTCACTCATCCACTCATTCACTCATTCACTCATCCACTCATCCACTCATTCACTCATCCACTCATTCACTCATTCACTCATTCACTCATCCACTCATCCACTCATCCACTCATCCAATTATTCACTCATCCACTCATTCACTCATCCACTCATCCACTCATTCACTCATTCACTCATCCACTCATCCACTCATCCAATTATTCACTCATCCACTCATCCACTCATCCACTCATCCAATTATTCACTCATCCACTCATCCACTCATCCACTCATCCAATTATTCACTCATCCACTCATCCACTCATTCACTCATCCACTCATCCACTCATCCACTCATTCACTCATTCACTCATCCACTCATCCACTCATTCACTCATCCACTCATCCACTCATCCACTCATTCACTCATCCACTCATTCACTCATTCACTCATCCACTCATCCACTCATTCACTCATCCACTCATTCACTCATTCACTCATTCACTCATCCACTCATTCACTCATCCACTCATCCACTCATTCACTCATCCACTCATCCACTCATCCACTCATTCACTCATCCACTCATTCACTCATTCACTCATTCACTCATCCACTCATTCACTCATCCACTCATCCAATTATTCACTCATCCACTCATTCACTCATCCACTCATCCACTCATTCACTCATTCACTCATCCACTCATTCACTCATTCACTCATTCACTCATTCACTCATTCACTCATCCACTCATTCACTCATCCAATTATTCACTCATTCACTCATCCACTCATCCACTCATTCACTCATCCACTCATCCACTCATTCACTCATCCACTCATCCACTCATCCAATTATTCACTCATCCACTCATCCACTCATTCACTCATCCACTCATCCACTCATCCAATTATTCACTCATCCACTCATCCACTCATTCACTCATCCACTCATCCACTCATTCACTCATTCACTCATTCACTCATCCACTCATCCACTCATCCACTTATTCACTCATTCACTCATCCACTCATCCACTCATTCACTCATCCAATTATTCACTCATCCACTCATCCACTCATCCACTCATCCACTCATTCACTCATTCACTCATCCACTCATCCACTCATTCACTCATCCACTCATCCACTCATTCACTCATTCACTCATTCACTCATTCACTCATCCACTCATCCACTCATCCACTTATTCACTCATTCACTCATTCACTCATTCACTCATTCACTCATCCACTCATCCACTTATTCACTCATTCACTCATCCAATTATTCACTCATCCACTCATTCACTCATCCACTTATTCACTCATCCACTCATCCAATTATTCACTCATCCACTCATCCAATTATTCACTCATCCACTTATTCACTCATTCACTCATCCACTCATCCACTCATCCAATTATTCACTCATTCACTCATCCACTCATCCACTCATTCACTCATCCACTTATTCACTCATCCACTCATCCAATTATTCACTCATCCACTCATTCACTCATTCACTCATCCACTCATCCACTCATCCAATTATTCACTCATCCACTCATCTACTCATTCACTCATTCACTCATCCACTCATTCACTCATCCACTCATCCACTCATTCACTCATCCACTCATCCAATTATTCACTCATCCACTCATCTACTCATTCACTCATTCACTCATCCACTCATTCACTCATCCACTCATCCACTCATTCACTCATTCACTCATTCACTCATCCACTCATTCACTCATCCACTCATTCACTCATTCACTCATCCACTCATTCACTCATTCACTCATCCAATTATTCACTCATCCACTCATCCACTCATCCACTCATCCACTCATTCACTCATTCACTCATCCACTCATTCACTCATCCACTCATTCACTCATTCACTCATCCAATTATTCACTCATCCACTCATCCACTCATTCACTCATTCACTCATTCACTCATCCAATTATTCACTCATCCACTCATCCACTCATTCACTCATTCACTCATTCACTCATCCAATTATTCACTCATCCACTCATTCACTCATTCACTCATCCACTCATCCACTCATCCAATTATTCACTCATCCACTCATCCACTCATTCACTCATTCACTCATCCACTCATTCACTCATCCACTCATCCACTCATCCACTCATTCACTCATTCACTCATCCACTCATTCACTCATCCACTCATTCACTCATTCAGGGCTTAACTTTAGAGAGAGATGGAGATGGAGAGATGGAGGGAAGAACAGAGTGAGAGGAGGGAGGAGGTTATAATACTTTGGGATTTTTCGTTATAGTTTAGTTTGAGTTAGTTTTGACCTTTTTTTTTCTAACTGTTCAGTTTTAGTTTAGTTTTTATTACTTTTAGTTTTTGGGTTATACTTTGGGTTATTTGTCAAGTGCAGGATTCAAAAAGAAAGTATTTACAACAAATAAATACAGATTTAAAACATTTATTCAGGTTTACCCCACCAGCCCTCCTCGGGGTGGTGTTCTTGTGTTGACTGAGCAGCATGACCGATGTAGTCGTCCTTAGAAACTCTCTTATGGTCGTCTCTTTGTGCTGTCTCGCTTCTCGCTGCGGGGAAGTTGTTTCTGTCTGATGACTAAAAGAAGATAGTTTGGCATCTTTATGCAAACTTGGGAAATGTACTTTGAGATTCATGGGGTTTTTCCCTTTGACCTGCCCCCAGCACGATGCACTTTTGCTTTTGTCCATCTCGCTGTCAGATTCAAAGAAATCCCATATCGGGCTCTGACGCTTTATCCCAATTTGATCCATTTTGCCAGATCCAGTGGTCAACACGTGTACGACTGTAAACAGGAAGTGACGGACAGGAAGTGCCATCAGGTGTCAGCAGCTCACGTAAAACTGCTAGAGCATCCATCCGTCCATCTTCTTCCACTTTTTCCATTTCTTGGTCACGGCGGCAGCAGCACTCCAAGCAGATCTGCTGCCCGGAACACAATGCTCCAGCCCCCATGAATCCTCCCGCAGGCATGAAGCCATCGCAGCCGGCCTTGAAGCACTGACACTGGGGGCGAGGTGGGCTTAAGTGTCTTGCCCAAGGATCACACGCAGTCAACCCATCAAGAGCGGGGTTTGAACTGCCAACCCCTGGATCCTCCTCTGCCAGAGCAACGGCGATCCAAGGCTTAACGATGAAAACCAAGAGCAATTTATCTCCAATTTCAGTTAGTTTTGTAAACACACAATACAGTTTCAGTTCGTTATCTTTTTTTCCCCCTTTTAATTGTTGTTTTTATTTATTTCAGTTAACGAAAAATATTTTTTCAATTTTAGTTTTTCTTTTTTCGTTCATTTTCGTGAACTATAATAACCTTGCTGCAGACCAGGTCCAAACCAGGTCTAAACCAGGTCCAAACCAGGTCCAAACCAGGTCTAAACCAGGTCAAAACCAGGTTTAAACCAGGTCCAAACCAGGTCTAAACCAGGTCCAAACCAGGTCTAAACCAGGTCTAAACCAGAACTAAACCAGGACTAAAACAGGTAGAAACAAACCAGGTCCAAACCAGGTCTAAACCAGGTCTAAACCAGGTCTAAACCAGGTCTAAACCAGGTCCAAACCAGGTCTAAACCAGGTCTAAACCAGGACTAAAACAGGTAGAAACAAACCAGGTCCAAACCAGGTCTAAACCAGGTCTAAACCAGGTCCAAACCAGGTCTAAACCAGGTCTAAACCAGGTCTAAACCAGGTCTAAACCAGGTCTAAACCAGGTCCAAACCAGGTCTAAACCAGGTCTAAACCAGGACTAAACCAGGACTAAAACAGGTAGAAACAAACCAGGTCCAAACCAGGTCTAAACCAGGTCTAAACCAGGTCTAAACCAGGACTAAACCAGGACTAAAACAGGTAGAAACAAACCAGGTCCAAACCAGGTCTAAACCAGGTCCAAACCAGGTCTAAACCAGGTCTAAACCAGGTCTAAACCAGGTCCAAACCAGGTCTAAACCAGGTCTAAACCAGGACTAAAACAGGTAGAATCAAACCAGGTCCAAACCAGGTCTAAACCAGGTCTAAACCAGGTCCAAACCAGGTCTAAACCAGGTCCAAACCAGGTCTAAACCAGGTCTAAACCAGGACTAAACCAGGACTAAACCAGGACTAAAACAGGTAGAAACAAACCATTTCCCAACCAGGTCTAAACCAGGTCTAAACCAGGTCCAAACCAGGTCCAAACCAGGTCTAAACCAGGTCTAAACCAGGTCTAAACCAGGTCTAAACCAGGTCCAAACCAGGTCCAAACCAGGTCCAAACCAGGTCCAAACCAGGTCCAAACCAGGTCCAAACCAGGTCTAAACCAGGACTAAACCAGGTCCAAACCAGGTCTAAACCAGGTCTAAACCAGGACTAAACCAGGACTAAAACAGGTAGAAACAAACCAGGTCCAAACCAGGTCTAAACCAGGTCTAAACCAGGTCTAAACCAGGTCTAAACCAGGTCCAAACCAAGTCTAAACCAGGTCTAAACCAGGACTAAAACAGGTAGAAACAAACCAGGTCCAAACCAGGTCTAAACCAGGTCTAAACCAGGTCCAAACCAGGTCTAAACCAGGTCCAAACCAGGTCTAAACCAGGTCTAAACCAGGACTAAACCAGGACTAAACCAGGACTAAAACAGGTAGAAACAAACCAGGTCCAAACCAGGTCTAAACCAGGTCCAAACCAGGTCTAAACCATGTCTAAACCAGGTCCAAACCAGGTCTAAACCAGGTCTAAACCAGGACTAAACCAGGACTAAACCAGGACTAAAACAGGTAGAAACAAACCATTTCCAAACCAGGTCTAAACCAGGTCTAAACCAGGTCCAAACCAGGTCCAAACCAGGTCTAAACCAGGTCCAAACCAGGTCTAAACCAGGTCTAAACCAGGTCTAAACCAGGTCTAAACCAGGTCCAAACCAGGTCCAAACCAGGTCCAAACCAGGTCCAAACCAGGTCTAAACCAGGACTAAACCAGGTCCAAACCAGGTCTAAACCAGGTCTAAACCAGGACTAAACCAGGACTAAACCAGGTCTAAACCAGGTCCAAACCAGGTCTAAACCAGGTCTAAACCAGGTCTAAACCAGGACTAAACCAGGTCTAAACCAGGTCCAAACCAGGTCTAAACCAGGTCTAAACCAGGACTAAAACAGGTAGAAACAAACCAGGTCCAAACCAGGTCTAAACCAGGTCTAAACCAGGTCCAAACCAGGTCTAAACCAGGTCCAAACCAGGTCTAAACCAGGTCTAAACCAGGACTAAACCAGGACTAAACCAGGACTAAAACAGGTAGAAACAAACCAGGTCCAAACCAGGTCTAAACCAGGTCCAAACCAGGTCTAAACCAGGTCTAAACCAGGTCCAAACCAGGTCTAAACCAGGTCTAAACCAGGACTAAACCAGGACTAAACCAGGACTAAAACAGGTAGAAACAAACCATTTCCAAACCAGGTCTAAACCAGGTCTAAACCAGGTCTAAACCAGGTCCAAACCAGGTCTAAACCAGGTCCAAACCAGGTCCAAACCAGGTCTAAACCAGGTCCAAACCAGGTCTAAACCAGGTCCAAACCAGGTCCAAACCAGGTCTAAACCAGGTCCAAACCAGGTCTAAACCAGGTCCAAACCAGGTCCAAACCAGGTCCAAACCAGGTCCAAACCAGGTCCAAACCAGGACCAAACCAGGTCTAAACCAGGTCTAAACCAGGTCCAAACCAGGTCCAAACCAGGTCTAAACCAGGTCTAAACCAGGTCCAAACCAGGTCCAAACCAGGACCAAACCAGGTCTAAACCAGGTCTAAACCAGGTCCAAACCAGGTCCAAACCAGGTCTAAACCAGGTCCAAACCAGGTCCAAACCAGGTCTAAACCAGGTCTAAACCAGGTCCAAACCAGGTCTAAACCAGGTCCAAACCAGGTCCAAACCAGGTCTAAACCAGGTCTAAACCAGGTCTCAACCAGGTCCAAACCAGGTCTAAACCAGGACTAAACCAGGTCTAAACCAGGACTAAACCAGGACTAAACCAGGACTAAAACAGGTAGAAACAAACCAGGTCCAAACCAGGTCTAAACCAGGTCCAAACCAGGTCTAAACCAGGTCCAAACCAGGTCCAAACCAGGTCTAAACCAGGTCTAAACCAGGTCCAAACCAGGTCCAAACCAGGTCTAAACCAGGTCTAAACCAGGTCTAAACCAGGTCTAAACCAGGTCCAAACCAGGTCCAAACCAGGTCCAAACCAGGTCTAAACCAGGTCTAAACCAGGTCCAAACCAGGTCTAAACCAGGTCTAAACCAGGTCCAAACCAGGTCCAAACCAGGTCTAAACCAGGTCTAAACCAGGTCTAAACCAGGTCTAAACCAGGTCCAAACCAGGTCCAAACCAGGTCCAAACCAGGTCTAAACCAGGTCTAAACCAGGTCCAAACCAGGTCTAAACCAGGTCTAAACCAGGTCCAAACCAGGTCCAAACCAGGTCTAAACCAGGTCTAAACCAGGTCCAAACCAGGTCCAAATCAGGTCCAAACCAGGTCTAAACCAGGTCCAAACCAGGTCCAAACCAGGTCTAAACCAGGTCTAAACCAGGTCCAAACCAGGTCCAAACCAGGTCCAAACCAGGTCTAAACCAGGTCTAAACCAGGTCCAAACCAGGTCTAAACCAGGTCTAAACCAGGTCCAAACCAGGTCCAAACCAGGTCTAAACCAGGTCTAAACCAGGTCCAAACCAGGTCCAAATCAGGTCCAAACCAGGTCTAAACCAGGTCCAAACCAGGTCCAAACCAGGTCTAAACCAGGTCTAAACCAGGTCCAAACCAGGTCTAAACCAGGTCTAAACCAGGTCCAAACCAGGTCTAAACCAGGTCTAAACCAGGTCCAAACCAGGTCTAAACCAGGTCTAAACCAGGTCCAAACCAGGTCTAAACCAGGTCTAAACCAGGTCTAAACCAGGTCCAAACCAGGTCTAAACCAGGACTAAACCAGGACTAAACCAGGACTAAACCAGGACTAAAACAGGTAGAAACAAACCAGGTCCAAACCAGGTCTAAACCAGGTCTAAACCAGGTCCAAACCAGGTCCAAACCAGGTCCAAACCAGGTCTAAACCAGGTCTAAACCAGGTCTAAACCAGGTCCAAACCAGGTCCAAACCAGGTCCAAACCAGGTCTAAACCAGGTCCAAACCAGGTCCAAACCAGGTCCAAACCAGGTCCAAACCAGGTCCAAACCAGGTCTAAACCAGGTCTAAACCAGGTCCAAACCAGGTCTAAACCAGGTCTAAACCAGGTCTAAACCAGGTCTAAACCAGGTCTAAACCAGGTCCAAACCAGGTCCAAACCAGGTCCAAACCAGGTCTAAACCAGGTCCAAACCAGGTCCAAACCAGGTCCAAACCAGGTCCAAACCAGGTCCAAATCAGGTCCAAACCAGGTCTAAACCAGGTCCAAACCAGGTCCAAACCAGGTCTAAACCAGGTCTAAACCAGGTCCAAACCAAGTCTAAACCAGGTCTAAACCAGGTCCAAACCAGGTCTAAACCAGGTCTAAACCAGGTCCAAACCAGGTCTAAACCAGGTCTAAACCAGGTCCAAACCAGGTCCAAACCAGGTCTAAACCAGGTCTAAACCAGGTCCAAACCAGGTCCAAACCAGGTCTAAACCAGGTCTAAACCAGGTCCAAACCAGGTCCAAACCAGGTCCAAACCAGGTCTAAACCAGGTCTAAACCAGGTCTAAACCAGGTCCAAACCAGGTCCAAACCAGGTCCAAACCAGGTCTAAACCAGGTCCAAACCAGGTCCAAACCAGGTCCAAACCAGGTCTAAACCAGGTCTAAACCAGGTCTAAACCAGGTCCAAACCAGGTCCAAACCAGGTCCAAACCAGGTCTAAACCAGGTCCAAACCAGGTCCAAACCAGGTCCAAACCAGGTCCAAACCAGGTCCAAATCAGGTCCAAACCAGGTCTAAACCAGGTCCAAACCAGGTCCAAACCAGGTCTAAACCAGGTCTAAACCAGGTCCAAACCAAGTCTAAACCAGGTCTAAACCAGGTCCAAACCAGGTCTAAACCAGGTCTAAACCAGGTCCAAACCAGGTCTAAACCAGGTCTAAACCAGGTCCAAACCAGGTCCAAACCAGGTCTAAACCAGGTCTAAACCAGGTCTAAACCAGGTCCAAACCAGGTCTAAACCAGGACTAAACCAGGACTAAACCAGGACTAAAACAGGTAGAAACAAACCAGGTCTAAACCAGGTCTAAACCAGGTCCAAACCAGGTCCAAACCAGGTCCAAACCAGGTCCAAACCAGGTCTAAACCAGGTCTAAACCAGGTCTAAACCAGGTCCAAACCAGGTCCAAACCAGGTCCAAACCAGGTCTAAACCAGGTCCAAACCAGGTCTAAACCAGGTCTAAACCAGGTCTAAACCAGGTCCAAACCAGGTCCAAACCAGGACTAAACCAGGACTAAACCAGGACTAAACCAGGACTAAAACAGGTAGAAACAAACCAGGTCCAAACCAGGTCTAAACCAGGTCTAAACCAGGTCCAAACCAGGTCCAAACCAGGTCCAAACCAGGTCTAAACCAGGTCTAAACCAGGTCTAAACCAGGTCTAAACCAGGTCCAAACCAGGTCCAAACCAGGTCCAAACCAGGTCTAAACCAGGTCCAAACCAGGTCCAAATCAGGTCCAAACCAGGTCTAAACCAGGTCCAAACCAGGTCCAAACCAGGTCTAAACCAGGTCTAAACCAGGTCCAAACCAAGTCTAAACCAGGTCTAAACCAGGTCCAAACCAGGTCTAAACCAGGTCTAAACCAGGTCCAAACCAGGTCTAAACCAGGTCTAAACCAGGTCCAAACCAGGTCCAAACCAGGTCTAAACCAGGTCTAAACCAGGTCTAAACCAGGTCCAAACCAGGTCTAAACCAGGACTAAACCAGGACTAAACCAGGACTAAAACAGGTAGAAACAAACCAGGTCCAAACCAGGTCTAAACCAGGTCTAAACCAGGTCCAAACCAGGTCTAAACCAGGTCCAAACCAGGTCTAAACCAGGTCTAAACCAGGTCCAAACCAGGTCCAAACCAGGTCTAAACCAGGTCCAAACCAGGTCCAAACCAGGTCTAAACCAGGTCTAAACCAGGTCCAAACCAGGTCTAAACCAGGTCCAAACCAGGTCCAAACCAGGTCTAAACCAGGTCTAAACCAGGTCTCAACCAGGTCCAAACCAGGTCTAAACCAGGACTAAACCAGGTCTAAACCAGGACTAAACCAGGACTAAACCAGGACTAAAACAGGTAGAAACAAACCAGGTCCAAACCAGGTCTAAACCAGGTCCAAACCAGGTCTAAACCAGGTCCAAACCAGGTCCAAACCAGGTCCAAACCAGGTCTAAACCAGGTCTAAACCAGGTCCAAACCAGGTCCAAACCAGGTCTAAACCAGGTCTAAACCAGGTCTAAACCAGGTCTAAACCAGGTCCAAACCAGGTCCAAACCAGGTCCAAACCAGGTCTAAACCAGGTCTAAACCAGGTCCAAACCAGGTCTAAACCAGGTCTAAACCAGGTCCAAACCAGGTCCAAACCAGGTCTAAACCAGGTCTAAACCAGGTCTAAACCAGGTCTAAACCAGGTCCAAACCAGGTCCAAACCAGGTCCAAACCAGGTCTAAACCAGGTCTAAACCAGGTCCAAACCAGGTCTAAACCAGGTCTAAACCAGGTCCAAACCAGGTCCAAACCAGGTCTAAACCAGGTCTAAACCAGGTCCAAACCAGGTCCAAATCAGGTCCAAACCAGGTCTAAACCAGGTCCAAACCAGGTCCAAACCAGGTCTAAACCAGGTCTAAACCAGGTCCAAACCAGGTCCAAACCAGGTCCAAACCAGGTCTAAACCAGGTCTAAACCAGGTCCAAACCAGGTCTAAACCAGGTCTAAACCAGGTCCAAACCAGGTCCAAACCAGGTCTAAACCAGGTCTAAACCAGGTCCAAACCAGGTCCAAATCAGGTCCAAACCAGGTCTAAACCAGGTCCAAACCAGGTCCAAACCAGGTCTAAACCAGGTCTAAACCAGGTCCAAACCAGGTCTAAACCAGGTCTAAACCAGGTCCAAACCAGGTCTAAACCAGGTCTAAACCAGGTCCAAACCAGGTCTAAACCAGGTCTAAACCAGGTCCAAACCAGGTCTAAACCAGGTCTAAACCAGGTCCAAACCAGGTCTAAACCAGGACTAAACCAGGACTAAACCAGGACTAAACCAGGACTAAAACAGGTAGAAACAAACCAGGTCCAAACCAGGTCTAAACCAGGTCTAAACCAGGTCCAAACCAGGTCCAAACCAGGTCCAAACCAGGTCTAAACCAGGTCTAAACCAGGTCTAAACCAGGTCCAAACCAGGTCCAAACCAGGTCCAAACCAGGTCTAAACCAGGTCCAAACCAGGTCCAAACCAGGTCCAAACCAGGTCCAAACCAGGTCCAAACCAGGTCTAAACCAGGTCTAAACCAGGTCCAAACCAGGTCCAAACCAGGTCTAAACCAGGTCTAAACCAGGTCCAAACCAGGTCCAAATCAGGTCCAAACCAGGTCTAAACCAGGTCCAAACCAGGTCCAAACCAGGTCTAAACCAGGTCTAAACCAGGTCCAAACCAAGTCTAAACCAGGTCTAAACCAGGTCCAAACCAGGTCTAAACCAGGTCTAAACCAGGTCCAAACCAGGTCTAAACCAGGTCTAAACCAGGTCCAAACCAGGTCCAAACCAGGTCTAAACCAGGTCTAAACCAGGTCTAAACCAGGTCCAAACCAGGTCTAAACCAGGACTAAACCAGGACTAAACCAGGACTAAAA
The DNA here is from genome assembly GCA_036785185.1 of Paratrypauchen microcephalus. Taxonomy (NCBI): domain Eukaryota; kingdom Metazoa; phylum Chordata; class Actinopteri; order Gobiiformes; family Gobiidae; genus Paratrypauchen; species Paratrypauchen microcephalus. Next base: position 6,615,454 of record JAVJIX010000027.1, on the reverse strand, counting down.
CAGGTAGAAACAAACCAGGTCCAAACCAGGTCTAAACCAGGTCCAAACCAGGTCCAAACCAGGTCCAAACCAGGTCCAAACCAGGTCTAAACCAGGTCTAAACCAGGTCTAAACCAGGTCCAAACCAGGTCCAAACCAGGTCCAAACCAGGTCTAAACCAGGTCCAAACCAGGTCTAAACCAGGTCTAAACCAGGTCTAAACCAGGTCCAAACCAGGTCCAAACCAGGACTAAACCAGGACTAAACCAGGACTAAACCAGGACTAAAACAGGTAGAAACAAACCAGGTCCAAACCAGGTCTAAACCAGGTCTAAACCAGGTCCAAACCAGGTCCAAACCAGGTCCAAACCAGGTCTAAACCAGGTCTAAACCAGGTCTAAACCAGGTCTAAACCAGGTCCAAACCAGGTCCAAACCAGGTCCAAACCAGGTCTAAACCAGGTCCAAACCAGGTCCAAACCAGGTCCAAACCAGGTCCAAACCAGGTCCAAACCAGGGCTAAACCAGGTCTAAACCAGGTCCAAACCAGGTCCAAATCAGGTCCAAACCAGGTCTAAACCAGGTCCAAACCAGGTCCAAACCAGGTCTAAACCAGGTCTAAACCAGGTCCAAACCAAGTCTAAACCAGGTCTAAACCAGGTCCAAACCAGGTCTAAACCAGGTCTAAACCAGGTCCAAACCAGGTCTAAACCAGGTCTAAACCAGGTCCAAACCAGGTCCAAACCAGGTCTAAACCAGGTCTAAACCAGGTCTAAACCAGGTCCAAACCAGGTCTAAACCAGGACTAAACCAGGACTAAACCAGGACTAAAACAGGTTGAAACAAACCAGGTCCAAACCAGGTCTAAACCAGGTCTAAACCAGGTCCAAACCAGGTCCAAACCAGGTCCAAACCAGGTCCAAACCAGGTCTAAACCAGGTCTAAACCAGGTCTAAACCAGGTCCAAACCAGGTCCAAACCAGGTCCAAACCAGGTCTAAACCAGGTCCAAACCAGGTCCAAACCAGGTCCAAACCAGGTCCAAACCAGGTCCAAACCAGGTCTAAACCAGGTCTAAACCAGGTCCAAACCAGGTCCAAACCAGGTCTAAACCAGGTCTAAACCAGGTCCAAACCAGGTCCAAATCAGGTCCAAACCAGGTCTAAACCAGGTCCAAACCAGGTCCAAACCAGGTCTAAACCAGGTCTAAACCAGGTCCAAACCAGGTCTAAACCAGGTCTAAACCAGGTCCAAACCAGGTCTAAACCAGGTCTAAACCAGGTCCAAACCAGGTCTAAACCAGGTCTAAACCAGGTCTAAACCAGGTCTAAACCAGGACTAAACCAGGACTAAACCAGGACTAAACCAGGACTAAACCAGGACTAAACCAGGACTAAAACAGGTAGAAACAAACCAGGTCCAAACCAGGTCTAAACCAGGTCTAAACCAGGTCCAAACCAGGTCTAAACCAGGTCTAAACCAGGTCTAAACCAGGTCTAAACCAGGTCCAAACCAGGTCTAAACCAGGACTAAACCAGGACTAAACCAGGACTAAAACAGGTAGAAACAAACCAGGTCCAAACCAGGTCTAAACCAGGTCTAAACCAGGTCCAAACCAGGTCCAAACCAGGTCTAAACCAGGTCTAAACCAGGTCTAAACCAGGTCCAAACCAGGTCTAAACCAGGACTAAACCAGGACTAAACCAGGACTAAAACAGGTAGAAACAAACCAGGTCCAAACCAGGTCTAAACCAGGTCTAAACCAGGTCCAAACCAGGTCCAAACCAGGTCCAAACCAGGTCCAAACCAGGTCTAAACCAGGTCTAAACCAGGTCTAAACCAGGTCCAAACCAGGTCCAAACCAGGTCCAAACCAGGTCTAAACCAGGTCCAAACCAGGTCCAAACCAGGTCCAAACCAGGTCCAAACCAGGTCCAAACCAGGTCTAAACCAGGTCTAAACCAGGTCCAAACCAGGTCCAAACCAGGTCTAAACCAGGTCTAAACCAGGTCCAAACCAGGTCCAAATCAGGTCCAAACCAGGTCTAAACCAGGTCCAAACCAGGTCCAAACCAGGTCTAAACCAGGTCTAAACCAGGTCCAAACCAAGTCTAAACCAGGTCTAAACCAGGTCCAAACCAGGTCTAAACCAGGTCTAAACCAGGTCCAAACCAGGTCTAAACCAGGTCTAAACCAGGTCCAAACCAGGTCTAAACCAGGTCTAAACCAGGTCTAAACCAGGTCTAAACCAGGACTAAACCAGGACTAAACCAGGACTAAACCAGGTCTAAACCAGGTCTAAACCAGGTCTAAACCAGGACTAAACCAGGACTAAACCAGGACTAAACCAGGACTAAACCAGGACTAAACCAGGACTATAGGAGTCAGAACTGACGAACTCGGATGATGCGAAACGTTTTCCACCAAATAAACTTTGTCCAGTTGACAAATTGAATTTCTTCTTTTACTCTATATTTATATTATTATTAATTATTATTATTATATATTTATTATATATAATAATAATTATTATTATTAATTATATTTTGCTGCAGACAGAATCTGATCAGAGCTTCAAATCCGCAGCCAAACGTACAACAGGTCGTACAGATGATGAAGCATGTTCAGCTCTTTTATTTGAGCAACATGAAATATTCTGATTTCAACATGAGATGACATATTGTGCTGCTCAAAAGAAATGTAAACTTATAAACTCCGCCCCCTCTCACATTCTCGCCGTACATTAGGAACATTTGGACTGTTTTGTTTGATTCCCCTTGTTCTACGCTCGTCCTCCTTCAGCACACTCAACACATCACGTCATACACACTTTTTCAGTGTTGTTCAGAAGAATAGTTTGTTAAAGTTGATCTGGTTCCTTAAATTATGGCTTAAATTATTGGCAGCAGTTTGGGTAAAGTGTCTTGCCAAGTGACAGTGACACATTTTCAGCGAGTTCTTTGATCTCGTCACTAAAACAAATCATCAGGTGTAATTAATATGAAAATCAGACATTCTGAATGTGAAAACCAAAGGGAAACAGAGGTATGGACGAGTGTGTGAAGAAAGAGGAGGAGGAGGAGAGAGGTGGAGGCCTGGGGCAGGTGAGGAGGAGAGAGGTGGAGGCCTGGGGCAGGTGAGGAGGAGGGTGGCAGGTACAAAGGGAAAAGACAAAGGTGAGGACAGAGGGGCAGTTGTCAGTGGTTTTTACCCCCTGGAAAACCCTATTCAGATGTATCAGTGTATTGTGCTCTGGGTCAGGGGCTTATACAGCCGGGTTTGAGCAGGGCCCCGGGGACCTCCTACAGGGACCCCCCCGTGCTGTGTTGGTTTAACCCTGGGCTCTATCCCACACTTCACACACACACGACCACTGCGGGGTCAGTCCTGCTGCTGTCCAGAACACACGACCACTGCGGGGTCAGAACACACGACCACCGCGGGGTCAGAACACACGACCACCGCGGGGTCAGAACACACGACCACTGCGGGGTCAGTCCTGCTGCCGTCCAGAACACACGACCACTGCGGGGTCAGTCCTGCTGCTGTCCAGAACACACGACCGCTGCGGGGTCAGAACACACGACCACCGCGGGGTCAGTCCTGCTGCCGTCCAGAACACACGACCACTGCGGGGTCAGTCCTGCTGCTGTCCAGAACACACGACCGCTGCGGGGTCAGAACACACGACCACCGCGGGGTCAGTCCTGCTGCTGTCCAGAACACACGACCACCGCAGGGTCAGAACACACGACCACCGCAGGGTCAGAACACACGACCACCGCGGGGTCAGTCCTGCTGCTGTCCAGAACACACGACCACCGCAGGGTCAGAACACACGACCACCGCGGGGTCAGTCCTGCTGCTCTGCTGCTGTCCAGAACACACGACCACTGTGGGGTCAGAACACACGACCACCGCGGGGTCAGTCCTGCTGCTGTCCAGAACACACGACCGCTGCGGGGTCAGTCCTGCTGCCGTCCAGAACACACGACCACTGCGGGGTCAGAACACACGACCACTGCGGGGTCAGAACACACGACCACTGCGGGGTCAGAACACACGACCGCTGCGGGGTCAGTCCTGCTGCCGTCCAGAACACACGACCACTGCGGGGTCAGAACACACGACCGCTGCAGGGTCAGAACACACGACCACTGCGGGGTCAGAACACACGACCACTGCGGGGTCAGAACACACGACCACTGCGGGGTCAGAACACACGACCACTGCGGGGTCAGTCCTGCTGCCGTCCAGACGAGGGAATCACACTTCAAACTTCTGTTGCCGCCATAATCATGAAGAAAACTGTGATTTTCAACATTAAATCACAGAACTTTCTTTTCTGTTCCCATGTGTCCTTGTACCTGTGTGACCCTCAGTGGTCCAGGTTCACAAGAAGGGGCAGGGGTAAAGAAGGAGCAGGGGCAGAAGAAGGAAGAGGGGTAAAGAATGGGCAGAAGAAGGAGAAGGAGCAGTGGTAAAAGAAGAGTGTTTCTCAGTCCTGGTCCCGACGTGCCGGGGCCACATGTGTTCGGATCTGAGACGTTTGTGTTTTTAAGATGAAGAATCATGATGACAGACGGAAATACGCCACGCGGAAAACAAGGGAAAGAGAGGGATGAGAGGAGGAGGAAGAGAGAGGCAGAGGAAGGACGGACAGATACACAAGAAACAAGATAGAAGTAGAGAGGGGTAAAGACGAGAGAGGGAGGAGAGCGAGACTGATGTATACAAGCAAGAAACAACAGAGAGAGGGAGGAAGGAAGAGAGGGATGAAAGAGAGAGAGGGAGGAAGAAAGAGAGGGATGAAAGCGAGAGTGGGAGGAAGAAAGAGAGGGATGAAAGAGAGAGAGGGAGGAAGAAAGAGAGGGATGAAAGAGAGAGAGGGAGGAAGGAAGAGAGGGATGAAAGAGAGAGAGGGAGGAAGAAAGAGAGGGATGAAAGCGAGAGTGGGAGTCAGAGAAAGCAGAGCTTAGGACCTCCCTGAGAGAGAAAGGCTGTGTGAGGACAGAGTCTGACCACATCACAGAGAGAGAGAGAGAGAGAGAGAGAGAGAGAGAGAGTGAGAGAGAGAGAGAGAGAGACTTCCTCCTCCTCCACGTGCACACACACACACACATGCACGTGCACGCTCACACACACACACACGTGCACGCTCACACACACACGTGCACGCTCACACACACACACACACACACGTGCACGCTCACACACACACATGTGCACGCTCACACACACACACACGTGCACGCTCACACACACGTGCACGCTCACACACACACGTGCACGCTCACACACACACACACACGTGCACGCTCACACACACACACATGTGCACACACACGTGCACGCTCACACACACACTCACACATGTGCACACTCACACACACACACACACGTGCACACACTCACACACACACACACGTGCACGCTCACACACACACACACACATGCACGCTCACACACACACACACACACGTGCCGCTCACACACACACACACACACACGTGCACACACTCACACACACACACACACATGTGCACACACACACACACACACGTGCACACACTCACACACACACACACATGTGCACACACACACACACACGTGCACACACTCACACACACACACACACATGTGCACACACACACGTGCACGCTCACACACACACACGTGCACGCTCACACACACACACACGCGTGCACGCTCACACACATGTGCACGCTCACACACACACACACACACACACACGTGCACGCTCACACACACACACACACATGCACGCTCACACACACACACACACTCACACACACACGTGCACGCTCACACACACACACACACGTGCACCATGAGGAAGTGTGTGTTCCAGACGACCTGAAGAGTCACAGAACATCTCCATGTTTACATGTTCCTCCTCTGCGTCCGTTTGATGGACAGAGCCACACCAAAGACACTAACACTTCCCTCTCCCCAGACACCTCCTCCAGGGGGATCCCGTGGCATTCCCAGGCAAGTCCAGAGACAGAATGTCTCCAGCGTGTCCTGGGTCTGACACACTGGGAGGGCATCTGGGTCTTCCCCATGGCCTCCTCCTGCCTCCCAAGAACATCTTCCCACCTTTTATTAAAATGATAACAGAGCATACATGGACGTGCAGCTCAGGTGTCCCCCGGGGTGCTCATGTCCCTGGTGTCCTCATGTCCCTGGCCTGTCCCTGGCATGCCCATGTCCCTGGTGTCCTCATGTCCCTGGTGTCCTCATGTCCTCGGTGTCCTCATGTCCCCGGTGTCCTCATGTCCCTGGCCTGTCCCTGGTGTCCTCATGTCCCCGGTGTCCTGGTGTCCCCGGTGGGAGCGATCAGGTGTCCTGGTGTCCCCGGTGTCCTGGTGTCCCCAGTGTCCTGGTGTCCCCGGTGTCCCCGGTGTCCCCGGTGTCCTGGTGTCCCTGGTGTCCCCGGTGTCCTGGTGTCCCCGGTGTCCTGGTGTCCCTGGTGTCCCCGGTGTCCTCGTGTCCTCGTGTCCCTGGTGTCCTCATGTCCCCGGTGTCCTTGTGTCCCCGGTGTCCTCATGTCCCTGGTGTCCTCATGTCCCTGGCCTGTCCCTGGCATGCCCATGTCCCTGGTGTCCTCATGTCCTCGGTGTCCTCATGTCCCTGGTGTCCTCATGTCCCTGGCCTGTCCCTGGCATGCCCATGTCCCTGGTGTCCTCATGTCCCCGGTGTCCTCATGTCTCCGGTGTCCTCGTGTCCCCGGTGTCCTCGTGTCCCCGGTGTCCTCGTGTCCCCGGTGTCCTCGTGTCCCCTGTGTACTCATGTCCCTGGCCTGTCCCTGGTGTCCTCATGTCCCCGGTGTCCTGGTGTCCCCGGTGGGAGCGATCAGGTGTCCTGGTGTCCCCGGTGTCCTGGTGTCCCCGGTGTCCTCATGTCCCCGGTGTCCTGGTGTCCCCGGTGGGAGCGATCAGGTGTCCTGGTGTCCCCGGTGTCCTGGTGTCCCCGGTGTCCTGGTGTCCCTGGTGTCCCCGGTGTCCTGGTGTTCCCGGTGTCCCTGGTGTCCTGGTGTCCCTGGTGTCCCCGGTGTCCTGGTGTCCCTGGTGTCCCCGGTGTCCTGGTGTCCCCGGTGGGAGCGATCAGGAGGTGTCCTCATGTCCCCGGTGTCCTGTTGTCCTGGTGTCCTGGTGTCCCTCGTGTCCCTGGTGTCCCCGGTGTCCTGGTGTCCCTGGTGTCCTGGTGTCCCCGGTGTCCTGGTGTCCCCGGTGTCCCCGGTGTCCTGGTGTCCCTGGTGTCCCTGGTGTCCTGGTGTCCCCGGTGGGAGCGATCAGGAGGACTTGGAAAAGTGGTGGGCGTGTGTTTGTGTGGCTCTAAACTGGAGGTCAGGGAAGAGGAGGAGGGCTGTAAATACTGACTCAAATCAAAGACACAAACTCTAATTCGGGGGATTTCCAAAACGCTACTGCAGCGTCGGCCACGCTGGACCCACATCTCCGCCTGATGACCCCACACACGAGGAGCTGGTCTCATCAGGGAGGGACACGAGACACGAGGGAGCACGAAGTGAAAGCAGCACTATAGGCTGTATATATATATATATATATATATATATATATATATATATACACACTGGATTTACACACACACTGAAGGATGGGTCAAATGCAGGTTTAACCCAGAGACACTGAAGGGTCAGTTTGCCACAATTGTAATTACACTGGTACCTCACCTTACGAAATTAATTGGTTCCAGAAGTGGTTTTGTAACGTGAATTTTTCGTAAGTTGAGTAGCTACAGTATTTCAATGGAAAAAGCCTGATTCATTCCAAGGCCCCGATCCAAGTTTTTTTTTTATAGTGTAACTTTTTTTATAGTGTAACATTGTGTTCTGCGTAGAGACTGTAGACCAAGGTCTAAACCTGGACTATACCAGGACTAAACCAGGACTAAACCTGGACTAAACCTGGACTAAACCAGGACTAGACCAGGTGGATTAAAGCGCCGCGTGCGGGTCTATTTCCTCGTTTTGTTTGGAGTCACGGCTGAGGTGAGCAGCGAGGGGGACCGCACGCAGTCTGAGCGCATGAACGAGACCTGTGCAAGAGCCGCAGGTCTAGACCAGGTCTAGAGGAGGTCTAGAGGAGGTCTAGAGGAGGTCTAGAGGAGGCATGGTTTGAGCACGGGTCTCGTTCATGCGCTCAGACTGCGTGCGGTCCTCCTCGCTGCTCGCCTCAGCCGTGACTCCAAACAAAGCCAGGAAATAGACCCGCGCACGGCGCTTTAATCCACCTGATTTAGTCCAGGTTTAGTCCAGGTTTAGTCCTGGTTTAGTCCTGGTCCAGTCCTGGTCCAGTCCAGGTCTAGACCTGCTGTCAGCCCCGCGCCGGGTCATGCTGCGCTATCACACACGTGTCTGCGCGCAGTTTTCTCCCCCCTCCTCCTTCCCCCCACACTTCACTATTAATACATTTTGTTGAAAATCTATGAAAGTTTGAGTGTTTAAACAGAGACAAATGTGAGAAAAGTTTAAATCCAGTCTGAGAAAAGCGTATAATGTGTGTGGCTGAGCGCGCATTATTTGAATTTTTGAGATTTTATGTTTCGTAACTTGAAATGTTCGTTTGTTGGGTCTTTCATAAGGTGACGTACCACTGTATGTAGATTAAAACAAATGTATAAAAAGTGTTTGTTTAAAGTGAGATGAGGCGACGGTTTGTTCAAAATAAAAGACATTTATAAATATGTTGAAAAGTGAAGTTTATTGAGACAAATGAGTAAATGTACGAGCGTCCTCAGTGACGACTGCTCACTGTAAACATGTCACTGTGTTTAGTGTTTAGTCAGGGACAAACCGGAGCAAAACCAGGGAAAAAACCCTCTGATCCCACCAAAGAAAGAAGGGAGAGAATGAGGAGAGAGTGCAGAAAGGGAAGAGTGATCTACAGTGTATGGACAGAGGGCTGCTGTGCCCCCAACAGGACGCCAGTGGTACTGCAGCAGCTGCTCAGGCCAAAATGAAAACAGAAAACCTCATACTTTATTTCCTCTTGATTATGTCATTTTATGTCAAATCATTTCATATTTTCGCCTTTGTATTAGTCAGAAAATTTGACCAATAATCTACTTACTCGTCGTCAAATGAATATACCAAAAACTTCTAAAAGTGTACCTTTCTACTTTAAACAAGCTTTAAATAACCTTTTTTTAAGTAATAATACATTTTGAGAACAAGTGAAGCAAGTTACATTTATCCAAAAAAAACTAAACAAACAAAAAAAGTATGTGCCATTGTTTACTAGAAATAAAAACTTTACTTTTCAAGGGGTTAGGGCGAGTTCCACAGCAGCATTCTCACCTGTCGTTTCACATTTAATCAATGACAGGTGTTTGAATTGCGCCTCTCCACAGATCTGACCTGGAACGTGGCTCTCACCTTCTCGTCTAAATGCAGATGTACAGGTAGAACACTGCGGAACATTCCAGCTAAAGAAATCCTTAGAAATCCAGTTTGAAAATCTCGTCTTGTGACAACACTAAGAGTCACTTATCTCCCTCCAGCAGAAAAGTTCCACAGTGCAGCTTTAACCCCTTCAGAGGCGGTTTATGATTGAAGAGACGGACTGCAGCTCCCCCACGCAGCTCTGATTATGTTTTCAAGCCGAGCCTCAAAGCGTGCCGTGGTTGTTATGGTAACGTGCCGTGCCTCAGGTGAAGCTTCGAGCTCCCCGGGGGGGGGGGGGGCTGAGGGGGGGGGCACTTCCTGGTCATTAGACGTGATCAGTGATAAGGAGTTTGATCAGGGCTTTTCAATGGGGCTGATCTGAGGGCCGGGGGAGGGCATCAGGTACATTAGCTCAAACAGACTCTTGTGGAGGGTCCATCAAACGCTTTTCTCCATGGAGATGTTGTTTTTGCTTCATCTGGAATGTTCCACAGTATGGCATTAAACCTTTCTATCTCCATGGAGACCAAAGTTCCAGGTCAGATCTGTGGAGAGGCGACCCCGCTCACAGAACCTCTGTTTTTCTACGTATTTTTGAGCTGTAAAACTAGCTGTAATTGAATCATTGTAAGGTAGAGCTGTTTAATGTCACACTGTGGAACATTCCAGGCAGATCAGTGACATCTCCATAGAAACAAGATGGTGACGATCACAAAGTTACCTTTAAGTCATGTTAGAATGTTGTTTCCTCCTCAGAAACAGAGGAACTCTTTATTATTCGTCTGTAACATCTCCACAACTCCACACGCTCTGTTCCACCTCGTGATGTCATCAGGTGAACAGTCGAGATCGGCAATTCCAGGGCTGAAATGATCCAGTTGATTGTAGTGAAGGTGTGTGGAGTTTAAAAACACAGTGACACTCTTTTTGTATCACCACATGACATCACAAGGTGGAACAGAGTGTTTTGGTTTGTGTGTTCTTTAAATGGGCTCTTTAAATCTCTTTAAATGTGGAAATATGCAAATATAAAATGTGTATTATTGATATTTGTGTGATTAAAATGTGTTTGAAAGTTTGTTTGATTGGATATTCAGGGTGAAAGGAGATGCAGATGGAGAGTTCGCTGTGACTCCGGGAGTGCGCCACCCCCCCCGGGCGCGGTGGGTGGGACCCTGGGCAGGGGCGGTGCTTTGTGGGAGGCGGTTTGTCTTTTAGTCCGCAGTCTGGTGTGAGTGCGCTTCATTGAGCTGTGGCGCAGCGCACTGCACACTCTTTACGCGCAGTGGACACTCTTTACGCGCGGAATAACCCACGGACGGACGGACGGACGGGAGAGTCACGCACCTGTCCCGGACTCGCGTTTGGACCGGAGCCCTTATGTGTGGATGGGACCAAACGGTGAGTCTGAGGAAAACATTCTGCTTTTGAACCGAGGAACTTTACTTTTTGTCTTCATTTTCTACAAATGTCTGGTGCGTAAAACTGGAAACTTGGATTTATTATTATTATTATTATTATTATTATTATTATTATTATTATTATATTTTTACACAAGTTGAAGCCATAAATGCATGTGTTTCTTTAAAAAAAAAAGAAAGGAAAAAAAGCAATGTTGTTTTTGCGTTCAAAAAGTTAAAATTGGCATTTTTCGTTTGGGAAGTTTTGGATTTACGCACTTTGACGCGAAAAATGTGATGTTTTACTGATTTAAAAAAAACATCGTAACGAAAATGTGCAGGATATACATGTATATTTTTAAAGCACGTGAGAGAACTGAACTCTGCGTAAAATGTCACTTTTTTTATTATCGATAAACGAATTGTGACTAAAGGCTCCGCTGCGAAAAAGACACTTTTACATGTTCACTGTCTTTACTCCTTAAAAGAATGTTTAGAGGCCGATTATTACATCATATTCCGGACAGATAAGCGCACATGCCGCCGGGGAAAGTAGAATTATTTGGTTTCTTTGTGAAAATGTTGTATTTCTGGTCGTCGCGCCTCGTGGCCTCCGCGTCTCACGTTCGATTCAAACAAAACTCATTTTTCGCGTTGTGTTTGGGCTGAAGTGAAAACCTCTCGTTTTTCACATGAGAAAGAAAAAGACGCGATCCTCTTTTCTTGGTTTCAGTTTGGACTTTTCGCTCCTGCAGCTGCAGATGCGAAAAACAACCCTCCTCACTCACTCACTCCTCCAGTTCGAATGATTTTTGGGCAAAAATATGAGGCCTTTTTCATTTGTCTCCATTATTCAAACCTTTTCCACTGGTTTGTCTCTTTTAAATGAACCCTCCGTGCGCAGTTTGGACTCGTGCGTCAAAAGAAATGCTGCTTTTATGTTTATTTGATATATATATTATTTATATTTACATTTGAACCATCACACTACATCAGGCCCAGGCTGGAGTCATGGAAACTCTACATTTGTTTTCACGGTTGTGAGTAAAACATCCTCATGACGTCATTTTGCATTCATTATTATTATTATTATTATTATTATTAGTGCTGCGTAATCTTTAATAATAATAATACTTTTCAGGTTGCATTTATGTGGCTGTGTTTAATATGCAGTGAAGGTCTGGGTTAAAAGTTTACCAAAAATCCTACTGGGTTTTGTGTCCGTGTGTTTTCTCCCCGTGTGGGCCCCTCTCTCCCCGTGGGCCCCTCTCTCCCCCCGGTGTGTGGCCCTCTCTCCCCGGTGTGGGGGCCCTCTCTCCCCGGTGTGGGGCCCTCTCTCGCCGGTGTGGGCCCCTCTCTCCCCGGTGTGCGGCCCCTCTCTCCCCGGTGTGGGGGCCCTCTCTCCCCGGTGTGGGCCCCTCTCTCCCCGGTGTGGGCTCCTCTCTCGCCGGTGTGGGCCCCTCTCTCCCCGGTGTGGGGGCCCTCTCTCCCCGGTGTGGGCCCCTCTCTCCCCGGTGTGGGCCCCTCTCTCCCCGGTGTGGGCCCCTCTCTCCCCGGTGTGGGCTCCTCTCTCCCCGGTGTGCGGCCCTCTCTCCCCGGTGTGCGGCCCTCTCTCCCCGGTGTGGGCCCCTCTCTCCCCGGTGTGGGGCCCTCTCTCCCCGGTGTGGGGCCCTCTCTCCCCGGCCTGCTCCATGTGGACAGCCCGGGCCCCAGCAGGCTTCACTCGTGCGTTTGGCCCCTTGATTTTGGGTCGTGTTTCTGGTCTAAATTTGGCTCGGTTCTCACAGAAGTGGCTTCCTTCCTGCGCCTTTGGTCCCAAAAAGGAAAGCGGAGGAAACGCGCTTATCTGGGGAAGTGTTCCAACAGGGACCGCGGAAGATCCGGGAATCTGAGCCTGGAAAAGGAATAATAATAATAATAATAATAATAATAATAATAATAATGCATTTTATTCAAAAGCGCCTTTCAGAGCACCAAGGACACTGCACAAGGTTAAAAACGAATGAAAAGCACAAACAAACAATACAATAAACCATATAAAACATAAGTGTGGAAGTGCGGTGTATTTTGGGTTTGGATTATTGTGTGAAGATGTCAGAAACAATAGAAGTGCTATAGGCTCATCACTGGGTTTAAGCTTTCTGTTTTACGCAACATTTTGAGAAATGATTGTTTTTGTTTGTTTTAAATTGTTCATCACTACGGCGACAGTCGTAATTTCCTCATAATTCTGAAACTCACATTTGTTTGTGATTAGCCCTTTACTCACTTTTAATCCAGTTTCATGTTTTTGTAGTTTTGCAATATTTTTTGTGAAGGAATTTACAGATTTTGAGATAAAACGATTGGGACAAAGCTGAGGAATGATTTAAAATAGGTTTTATGAGAAAGATATTTTAAATATGTCAAGTTAAGTTTAAATGTTCAGTGTTTGTCTCCTTGGTTTTCCTGACCTCTTCACAAAAATGTGTACAAATGTATATTTCAGTGCAAACCTGACTGTCAGACTCATTATTTAATCTTTTTATATTTGTCCCTCAGGTGACCTCTCATAGCGCTGCCATGTTGACCAGTGAGGGGGCGCACGCCATCGACCAGGACAAAATGGTGGCCGTGGCTAATGCTAGCTTCACGGCCAGCAGCGTCGGCGGTAGCGTTAGCGACGAGCCCGTGAGCGACAGCGACGTGGAGCTGGACGTGGAGGAGGTGGAGGAGGACGAGGAAGAGTACCTGTCCAAGACGGCCGACATGACGCACTGGAGCGAGGCCGACTTCGAGGAGAGGTGCACCTACGTCGTCAAGGATACCGTCGTCGGGTCGGAGGTCACGGTGCCGACGAGGGCCGAAGCGACGTTACCGCGGAATCTAACGTTCAAGTACAAGGCCGGCAGCAGAGAAGTACGACATACATGAGAAAAACTAATGAAAACATGACTCGTTCAGCGGTTCTCAGTGAATGTGAAAGAACCAGAGCTTCTGTGGTCGTCCCAGAACTAACACTGGTCCACTCCATTTCTGGATGTCAATAATGTTCAGCGACATCATTACTTATTGATCTGGAAAACCTATATTACATTACCACTGTCCTGAAATTATTAAACTAAAGGACCGTTCACACACCAAAGTTACAGATCTAAAACTAGACCTGGACTAAACCAGGATCAAACCAGAATCTGTCAAGACTAAAGTGGACTCAATATATTAACACTGAACTTAGAAGGTTTATAATCTACGAGCGCTTTCAACACCAAAATTAGGACTAAACCAGGGCTCAATCTGAAACAAAACCTGGACTAGACCAGGATTAAACCTGAAACTAGATTAGGACTAAACCAGGACTAGACCAGGATTAAACCTGAAACTAGATTAGGACTAAACCAGGACTAGACCAGGACTACACAAAAGTCTCCATTAGGACTAAACCAGGACTACACAAAAGTCTCCATTAGGACTAAACCGGTCTCAAAACTAAACAACTATAAACTCACCTCAAACAATGTGAAAATATGACCTGAAAATGTCAGACCCACAAATGTGTTTTTGGTGCATTAAAATGAAAAAGATGGTGAAATTTCCCGAGAAAGTCGGTACACTTGACTGACCGTACGTGTGAGTAATTAGTAAACACAGATTGAGACGGAGGTTTTTAGTCAGAGTTGAACTGCGCTGAGTCGAGATCTGAGTCATGTGACCCGGAGAGGTGGTACTGCAAAGATCTGCACCTCCAGGCCACAAAAGCCCACGTCACACTTGAATTAAACATATTTAAACATCTTCAGTCCCGCTCCTGCTGACAGGGGGCGCTGTGCATGTCAAACGTCAAATACATGTGTTTTGACCCCTCCGAGACGCCGTACCACGAACTCCAACTGAACTGAAATGGATCGGGAGTTTGGAGACTGGATTTGGTCCAAAAAAGTTCAACTGGACGACGCTATTGATTTCTGCAAAAACGATAGACGCAAATCACAACATAGAAACAAAACAAATTCTGATTCGTAACTCGATTTCTGTTTAGTTTGAATATTTTTTCCCCATTTTGCCAAACTGGCAAACGTTCAAACTGTAACATTCAGTAGAGCAAAGATCATTTTTAGACACTATTGTCATTTTTAAGGACACATTTTTTGCCAGTTGGCGACTGTTTTTATATCAATACTTGTTCAACTGTCTAGTTTCAATACGAGTAATACAAGTATTGATTAGTATCTGATTTTCAATACTTCTAAGAGCCCTACTTAGCTTTCCTATTTTGTCAAAGTGGCAAAAGTTCAAATGACTGATGGTATTGATTTAGTGAGGCTGAAAATGCGGGTCAAAAGTTTGTGTTCTGACACTTAAAATCTCATAGTAAACGCGACGCAAAGAGAGCATCGATTTTCTCATCAGGTTATCAGCCCGAGCACACCAAACAAACGGACTTATCTGCCGCTACGAGGGGCAGAGGAAGTGAAGGGGGCAGGCTCCGTGTTAAAGCTGCATTGTGTAACCTCTGGTGGAGGCTCCGTCAAATGCTTTGTCTGGTTTAAACCTTTCTATCGTCATGGAGACCAAACCAGATCAAGTTACAGCTCAGAATGTTTGTTTTTCGAGGTATTTTTGAGCAGTAAACTCACCTGTAACTGAATAACTGTAAAGTAGAGCTGTTTAATGCCATACTGTGGAACATTCCAGGCAGAGTCCAGACATATCCATAGAAACAAGCAGGTGACGCACCTTTTAAATAAAGTTAGGAGAGGATAATAATCAATGTTCCCCCTAATTTTAATGTGTTTGATCAAACACACAAACTCCCTGAGCGACGTCCGACCTGCACAGTGTGTCCAGCCCTGACCACACCTGAGGTCAGAACACACTGTGTCCAGCCCTGACCACACCTGAGGTCAGCACAACTTAGTTTATTCATCAAATTACTGCACTTATTTCTGATTATTTTTAATACAACTGATTTTTGGTTCACTTAGAATCACAAAGACAAAAATCTGTTCATGAGATTTGTACATGTGTCAGTGTGAGTCCTGCTGTGGTCAGTGTGAGTCCTGCTGTGGTCAGTGTGAGTCCTGCTGTGGTCAGTGTGAGTCCTGCTGTGGTCAGTGTGTGAGTCCTGCCGTGGTCAGTGTGTGAGTCCTGCTGTGGTCAGTGTGTGAGTCCTGCTGTGGTCAGTGTGAGTCCTGCTGTGGTCAGTGTGAGTCCTGCTGTGGTCAGTGTGAGTCCTGTGGTCAGTGAGTCCTGCTGTGGTCAGTGTGAGTCCTGTGGTCAGTGTGAGTCCTGCTGTGGTCAGTGTGAGTCCTGCTGCGGTCAGTGTGAGTCCTGCTGTGGTCAGTGTGAGTCCTGTGGTCAGTGTGAGTCCTGCTGTGGTCAGTGTGAGTCCTGTGGTCAGTGAGTCCTGCTGTGGTCAGTGTGAGTCCTGCTGCGGTCAGTGTGAGTCCTGCTGCAGTCAGTGTGAGTCCTGCTGTGGTCAGTGTGAGTCCTGTGGTCAGTGTGAGTCCTGCTGCGGTCAGTGTGAGTCCTGCTGTGGTCAGTGTGAGTCCTGCTGCGGTCAGTGTGAGTCCTGTGGTCAGTGTGAGTCCTGCTGTGGTCAGTGTGAGTCCTGCTGCGGTCAGTGTGAGTCCTGTGGTCAGTGTGAGTCCTGCTGTGGTCAGTGTGAGTCCTGTGGTCAGTGTGAGTCCTGCTGTGGTCAGTGTGAGTCCTGCTGCGGTCAGTGTGAGTCCTGCTGTGGTCAGTGTGAGTCCTGCTGCGGTCAGTGTGAGTCCTGTGGTCAGTGTGAGTCCTGTGGTCAGTGTGAGTCCTGATGTGGTCAGTGTGAGTCCTGCTGTGGTCAGTGTGAGTCCTGTGGTCAGTGTGAGTCCTGTGGTCAGTGTGAGTCCTGCTGCGGTCAGTGTGAGTCCTGCTGCGGTCAGTGTGAGTCCTGTGGTCAGTGTGAGTCCTGCTGTGGTCAGTGTGAGTCCTGTGGTCAGTGTGAGTCCTGCTGTGGTCAGTGTGAGTCCTGCTGCGGTCAGTGTGAGTCCTGCTGTGGTCAGTGTGAGTCCTGCTGTGGTCAGTGTGAGTCCTGTGGTCAGTGTGAGTCCTGCTGCGGTCAGTGTGAGTCCTGCTGCGGTCAGTGTGAGTCCTGCTGTGGTCAGTGTGAGTCCTGTGGTCAGTGTGAGTCCTGTGGTCAGTGTGAGTCCTGCTGCGGTCAGTGTGAGTCCTGCTGTGGTCAGTGGAACATTGAACAGTACAATATTTTGAAAAAGAACCTCAAATAAATAAAATAACTTGAAAAAAATAAAAATCTTTTCCTCCCATAAATGAGCTGTGTATAAATGTGTAAAATCACATTCAGAGACTTTTTCAGCCTGATAAATACAGCCGACATGTAGCTACAGATATTTTTTATGGATTGTCGGACCTATAGGTCATAAGATGGGTCTTTCTCAAAATAAGTATAAATGATGATCCTTTTATATGTTTCTTTTCAATCCTGAGCCTGTAGTTGTGTGAGTGTCTGTGGTGGAACGCTCCGGGGATTCACACTGTGACAAAGTCCCATCTTTTTGGCTCACAAAAAACAAAGTAAACAGGGGAAGATGATATTATGGCTCTACCTCTTCCTCTTCCTGTGTTCTTCCCTCCTGAAGTGTGTGCGGGGGGGCGGACCTGCTGCTCTGACCCGCCGAGATGTGACACTACAACTACGGTCATACTGAAGGAAGCGAGAGAAACGCGGTGGAAATGTGTGTTTGTAGTCGTCTTCTCCCTGACGTGTGTCACATTCACATGTGCATCTATCAGACTGGTCGTTCTGTGTGTTTAACCAGCGCTTTGTTTGTCACTTCAGGTTAGATTTTATTTTATGCGCTGCAGGCGCACACCTTGGAGGGAGCATTGGTTAGCATTAGCGTATCTTAGCTCCGCTGCACTGTTATTCCTGTTATAGCGTGTATGTTCAGGGCACGGACACAAGCCGTGATTGGCTGCGTAAGTGAATCGTATCGTATGATTGGCTGGACACCTGTCACTCACTGAGCTACAGCAAAATGATACAGGAAAAAATGTTATAGATCGAATTCATTTCCAGTGCAGAGGTTTTCTTGTGCGCTGAGAATGTGCGAGCATTAGAGGGAACACTGATAGTAATGACTGTGTCAGGCTTTTGACTGACAGGTCTATCTTATTTGTTGTTAAATCGTTGAAGCTGCAGTTTGTCACTTTTCTGTTGGTTTTTGTTTCCTTGGAGATGTAGAGCTTTGCGTAGAATGTTCCACAGTACGGTATTAAACTTATCCATCTGGCATTTATTCAGTTACAAATGTTTTGGTTGCTTAAAAGCACCTTGAAAAACCTGCAGTGGCCCTGTGAGGGCGCTCGCCTCTCCACAGATTGGACCTGTAACTCTGTGGTGTGGTACCTCTTTGTACTGGGGTTTTCATGTGTTGTGTGTTGTGTGTGCTCAAATCAAACCTCGCTTTGTGTTGTGCAGGTGATTGGAGTGTGTAGCCATGAGTACATTCCCAAAGGCACGCGCTTTGGCCCTTTGGTGGGAGAGGTCTACACTACGGAGACTGTGCCCAAGGATGCCAACCGAAAGTACTTCTGGAGGGTAAGAAAATAAAAATAATTAAAAACCACCACACAATCTTGGTCCCGAATCTGAGCTTTTCCCTGGGACGTCTGGGGGAGCACTTCCTATGACATCATCCAGGAAGTGTGTCAAACAGGAAGTGATGTTGCTGTGACACAAATAGCGCAGAGGGGGACGGGCTTCCTGTAAACACAAGCGCCGCACTGGTGAATGAATGAAAGAGAGAGCAGGGGAGGAGAAAGGAAGGAAGAGAAAATGTCAACGTGTGGTGCGTTCATGTTTAGCCTCAAATCACAAAAAGTCTAAAAAGTCACATTTTCCCACAGAAATCTAAACGTCCCTCATTAGTCCGAGGCTTTATCTAGTCCGAGTTTAGTCCTCATTCCTGAGTTAGTCCAAGTTTAGTCCTGGTATAATCCTGATAATCCTGAGTTTTGGTTTTGTGTTCACTCCTGTTACATCAATAGAAACTTAAAGCCACTGTGGAACTTTTTAGCTAGAAAATAGACTAGGTCCAACAAATATTTTTGTGAATTGACCTTTAGGATATTTCATGCCCAAGTACGATGTCGTTCATTGATACTTTGCAGCTGATATCAGGGTGTGATGCTAACTGAAGGTTCTATTCTATATGAACGTCTGTGATTCAAGTGAGACTTTAATCTGAGCTTTATTTTAAAGGAAAAGCAACGTTTTTTACAATCTGAGCCTTATTTCGGTAATAAAACAAGTTGTTTTACTCACTCATAGCACTTTGGTGTCATATGGAGCACTTCCAGAGATGTTTTAGATTAGCGTTAGCCTAGCGCAGTGCTTCTCAATTATTTTCTGTGACGCCCCCCCTAGGAAGAAGAAAAAATTTCACGCCCCCCCTCCCTGCGTGTGACTATAAATAATATTATTTGTCTAGAAAATTGTTATTAGAACACCATTGTATCCTTTTATTAACATTATAAACAAAAAAGAAACTTCCAACAAAGACTGCACTGTCTTTTTGCACTGAGGACTCAAATATTAATGTGCACATTTGTTTACGTTTCACAGAAACAAAACTTAAAATTACATTGCATAAACTAAAAGCGCTGAAAAAAAAAACACTCTGTCCTTGTGCCACTGATGCGTCAGCTTCTGTCGGACTAAAGGACACGACTCAGTGGAATATACGTGTTTTTTCTGTGACAGAGGATGTTCTGTTAATGGTGAGTCTGTTCTGTATATCGCGTATTTAAGGTTGCCGCCCCCTGCCCCAGAGCGACAATGAGAGCGCTACTGCTACTGTTCTAGTACAGTACGGCAAAAAGCATGTTTCCCAGTGTCACACGCGCCCCCCCAGGGGGGCCCGCCCCACTGTTTGAGAAGCACTGGCCTAGCGCGACTTCTAGCCATAGCTCGGGGCATATAATATATTCCCCGAGCATGTAATATGCCCCGTCTGGGCTCCAAATAACACAAACTTTAGCACTTTTCAAATCATAGAACCCCGATGTCTTAGTCTACGATTTCGTTTGAGTCAAAAGTGGCCTGTAATCCCAGATTTATCCATAGTTTACAGCTTTGCGTTTCATGTTTGGGTCCCGGGAGCTGAGAGCACAGTCCGCACATGCGCACTGGCCTCCTCATCTACTCGAAACTATGGATAAATCTCGGATTACAGGCCACTTTTGACCAAACAAAATCATGGGCTAAGACATCGAGCTTCTATGATTTGAAAAGTGCTAAAGTTTATGTTATTTGGAGACCACAAAGTACTGCCCCGAGAACTCAAGTTAACGGATACGCTACAACATAACTTCTACGAAACTGCTCAAAATGACACCAAACTGCTATGGGTGAGTAAAACTACTTGTTATATTGCCGAAAGAAGGCTCAGATTGTAAAAAACGTTACTTTTCCTTTAACACAATCCAAACTTAGCCAGGGCTACAAGAAGTCTCTCACACATAAAACTCTTTATTTATTGACCTTTATTTAACCAGGAAATATCCCATTGAGATTAAGAACCTCTTTTTCAAGCGAGTCCTGGCCCAGAGGTAACTGGTAACTCACTTGATTTACACCTGAGGGGGCTGGGTTCAAATCCCCCCTGGCAATGAGCAAGCCAGTGTGGGTCCTTGGGCAAGACCCTTCGCGGCCCACGGGCCTGAAAGATGAGCTGCCCATCAGCTGCATCCTGAAAGGAAACGCAGAAGTGTGTGAGAGCAATAAAGTGTAAAAACCCTACAAATCTTAAACAGGACTATGATCACCTGAAAATGTGCTCTTTAAATCCATTTGGTCTTTTTTCTTGAGTTTCAGACAATCTTAAATGTTTTTGGTTGTGTTCGCGAATGTGTAAATTGTGTGTCCCTGGAAAATCTTAAACATTCCACCATAGAGAAAAGATCAGTACTTATTCTTCTCATTATTATAGTGACCAGACGTACCTATTTACCGGGACAGTCCTAGATTTGAACCCCGTGTCCCCTGTCCCCGCAGATTTATGCAAAACCACTGATTTGTCCCAGTTTGATACAAGAAAAGTCCCTGGTTTTCCTATTTTTAACTGATTTGATCCCTGCCAGCTGTAAAGAGAGGCATACATTCTCATTTGTTTCAGTAAAATACAGAAAAGCTGCTTAAAAACGACCAAAACACAGAAAAATACTATAGTGACTCACATATAGTGCAGAAGAGTTTTCCTTAATGACACACGTGTTTCACAGTTTGATTATTACTAACCGCCCCAAACCGAGGGTGTCTCGAGTTTTAACCCATTCCTCTTCCTTTATGTGCCAGATCTACGAGGAGGGCGAGCTGCACCACTTCGTCGACGGTCTGGACGAATCGCGCTCCAACTGGATGCGTTACGTCAACCCCGCCCACAGCGAGGCCGACCAAAACATGGCCGCCTGTCAGAACGGCATGGACGTATACTTCTACACCACTCGAGCCGTCGCCGCGGGAACAGAGCTGCTGGTTTGGTACAGCCGAGAGTACGCCGCTCGCCTCCACTACCCGCCGTCGGGGGAGGCCATGATGCACAGGCTCAGTGAGTGTTTTTTCACTCACAAACACATTATTCATCTCAAAAGTATCAAAAATCACATACTAATCGATACTAAAACTAAAATAGATCCTCTTTGGAGCAGGTATCAATACTTAAAAAGTCCCATTCACATACTTAAGGTGTATTAGAACAAGTATAAGTAGTAGTGATATCTGTTGTAGTACTAGGTGCATGTAGCAATATTTACAGTAATATTATTAATTGTGGCTGTAGAACTGTTGATAATCGTAGTAGAAGTAGTAGTAGCAGTAGTAGTAGCAGTAGCAGTAGTAGCAGTAGTAGCAGTAGTAGCAGTAGAAGTAGTAGTAGTAGTAGCAGTAGCAGTAGCAGTAGTAGTAGTAGTTTTTGCATATAGTTATTAGTAGTTTTTGCTGTAAACTTTCAAAGAATTTGTACCATAGTTGTAACAGTTTTGTAGTTTGTTTGTTTTTGATGACATATACTTCATATACTTCATATACTTCATATACTTCATATACTTGCGTAGTCGTAGTACTTCCTCCTGTCTTTATACGAGTGCTGATGTTTACCTGGCACTGATCCTAAGAGCCCATCGCTGCTTTTACTGCCTCTTTCATGTTAAAAGCCCCAGAGGGAGGGGGGGAGCGGGGGGAGCGGGGTGCAAGAGGGGGGCATTAGTCCTACCACCGCGACGACGGTACTGCCAGATGAAAGCCCGGCGACGCGGCATGTAGTAGTTTGCGTGTACTTTGTGTGTACTTTGAGATAATGACAGAGTAAAGGACAGAGAGGAAGGAGACACAGCACTCCAAACACTGTTAAAGACGAGACAGGATTAATAATGTCTGCTACAAGTCTACTACTACTATTACTCTACTACTACTACTACTGCTACTACTAATACTACTACTACCACTACTACTACTTCTACTTCTGCTCCTACTACTACTCAAAACACTGTTAAAGACGAGACAGGACACACACAGGATTAATAATGTCTGCTACAAGTCTACTACTACTATTACTCTACTACTACTACTACTACTACTGCTACTACTAATACTACCACTACTACTACTTCTACTTCTGCTCCTACTACTATTCAAAACACTGTTAAAGACGAGACAGGACACACACAGGATTAATAATGTCTGCTACAAGTCTACTACTACTATTACTCTACTACTACTACTACTACTAATACTACTACAAAAAGTCACATTTACAGGACAGAAATGATGCTTTCCTGAGCACAAAGACTAGTACACATCCATGGACCACTACTACTATGAGTATTGAGTATCGGATCTGTTCCTGGAGTTTGAAATGTTAGTATTGGAGTATCGTGCTAACATGAAGTATAAAGAAGTATACCCAGTTAGTGAAGGCTGTATACTTCAGAGACAATGGTGTGGAGGAGGTTAGCACAGGTACTGAGCTAAGAACAGAGGGCTGTATACTCACTCACTGCGGGGGACTTCAGGGGGGCATCAGAGGGCTTCAGGGGTAGACCCGGGGCAATGCGCATGGACCAGAGGAGTCGCTCAGGCTGCAATTAGCTCCGAGTCTCACCTGGGAACTGTAGTCCTATTCAGGGGCTTTGAATGACACTATAGTTCTTTCAACCACAAGAAAACATCTTTTTATATGACCATTATCAGACTATGTTGCTATAGTAACACTGTAGTATTCACCTGTCAAATTTAAGATTAAACCCAGAACTAAATCAGGACTAAACCAAGTCTACATCAGGACTAAACCAAGTCTACATCAGGACTACACTGGGCTCAAACCAGGATCACATTTTCCACTATTCTTTAATAAAATATAAGTCATATTTTAATAATATTAATGCATTGACCTGTGTTCACACATCATCATCAGGACTAAACCAGGACCAAACCAGGACTACAATAGGACTAAACCAAGTCTACATTGGGACTAATCTGGGCTCAAATGCAACCTAACTTTGCAAGAAGTTTAAGTTTAAAAAAACTACCAAAAAGTCCTTCAGTACATTGTTTGTTGATATAAAAACAGGCCAACCTTCTGTAGTCTGTCCGTACTGGGGGGGTAATAGCCCCAGGCCCCTCCCCCTCGCCCCCCTCGGCCCCCTCTCCCCCCCTCGCCGCAGTGACGACTTGAACTTCCTGGCAGAGGGTTCGCGATGACAGATTGATATCTCCAAAATGGCCAACTGTTTGTTTTCTGGAAGTGGGAGAGAAGAGAGGAGGAAGAAAGGATACAGAAATGAAAGGAAAGGAGGAGGGGGAGAGAGAGTAAGAGAGAGAGAGAGAGGAAAGGAAACAAGGTAAAGAGGGAGGAGAGGAGGAGGCTAATTGATAAGGTGGATGTTTACACTGGGCGGATGTAGCTGTGATGTACAGGTCAGCAGCAGCGTGTGGGGGCCTGCCGAGGAGTACAGGGGAAATACTACTACTACTACTACTACTACTTAGAGGATCCAGAGTTAAAAAGACTTCTAGCGACTCTGTTACTACTACTACTACTACTACTACTACTACTACTACTACTACTGCAGTTATATCTGTGTACTCTCCTAGTCATCCAGGTCAGATCCATAATTTGAATTCTGTTAACTGGACCACTGCTAAGTACTGCAACAACAGCTTTTACTGACTACTCCCACTACTACAACAGCAACTAGCTACTACTACTACTACTACTACTACTCCTACAACTACTACTTCTCAAAGACTCAGTGTTTTCTCCTGGCGTAAACCTAAACCTGAGGCACAGATAAAGCGCTCGGGTCAGAAAGTTAAAACAAGCCATCGGTAACTCAGTGCACCAATTAGGACGACACATTTGACGAACGACTATGGGGAGGGGAGGGGGGCGAGGCAGGAAGTGAGCCGTGACAGCCACCCGCCCTGGGGCAGACGGCGTTTCTATTAATGAAGATAGAATGAGGGCCACAGTGTAATGGAAGGTCCTTGGCTCAGACAGTAAAGGACGGTCCAGCCAATCAGGGAGGAGGAAAACTGAATATGTCATTTTGAATGGAGGTTTTTGAAAATGTTGACATGGAAAGTGAATTTTATTTTATGTGTTAACTTATCTGATGAACAGTGCTTTTTAATCAACATTTAATGTGGATACCTGCTCATTTTGTACACGTCTTATGCTAAAGTTTGAACAATTAGAAGTGAAAATCGAGAAAAATGATGTGCCTTGAGGTATAGTCCTGGTTTAGTTTTGGTTTAGTCCTGGTCTAGTCCTGGTCTAGCCCTGGTCTAGTCCTGGTCTAGTCCTGGTTTAGTTTTGGTTTAGTCCTGGTTCAGTCCTAGTTCAGTCCTAGTTTCAGTCCTGGTTCAGTCCTGGTTCAGTCCTGGTTCAGTCCTGGTTCAGTCCTAGTTTCAGTCCTGGTTTAGTCCTGGTTCAGTCCTAGTTTCAGTCCTGGTTCAGTCCTGGTTCAGTCCTAGTTTCAGTCCTGGTTCAGTCCTAGTTTCAGTCCTGGTTTAGTTTTGGTTTAGTCCTGGTTCAGTCCTAGTTTCAGTCCTGGTTCAGTCCTGGTTCAGTCCTAGTTTCAGTCCTGGTTCAGTCCTGGTTCAGTCCTGGTTTAGTTTTGGTTTAGTCCTGGTTCAGTCCTAGTTTCAGTCCTGGTTTAGTCCTGGTTCAGTCCTAGTTTCAGTCCTGGTTCAGTCCTGGTTCAGTCCTAGTTTCAGTCCTGGTTCAGTCCTAGTTTCAGTCCTGGTTTAGTTTTGGTTTAGTCCTGGTTCAGTCCTAGTTTCAGTCCTGGTTCAGTCCTGGTTCAGTCCTAGTTTCAGTCCTGGTTCAGTCCTGGTTCAGTCCTGGTTTAGTTTTGGTTTAGTCCTGGTTCAGTCCTGGTTCAGTCCTGGTTTAGTTTTGGTTTAGTCCTGGTTCAGTCCTGGTTCAGTCCTGGTTCAGTCCTGGTTTAGTTTTGGTTTAGTCCTGGTTCAGTCCTGGTTCAGTCCTGGTTTAGTCCTGGTTTAGTCCTGGTTCAGTCCTGGTTCAGTCCTGGTTCAGTCCTGGTTTAGTCCTGGTTCAGTCCTGGTTTAGTCCTGGTTCAGTCCTGGTTTAGTCCTGGTTCAGTCCTGGTTCAGTCCTGGTTTAGTTTTGGTTCAGTCCTGTTTGAGTTCTGGTTTAGTTCTTGATCTTTACCGCTGACTTGTGGTCTCAAAACTACAACACACATACTCCTAAAGTTCCTCATAGACTTTATCATTCAGATTGTACAATGGAAAGTTCCAGTATATTGCTTTAAACCCCTCCATAAACCATGTGACACTTTGACATATACGATGTGGGTCCTGGATGGCGGCGCCTGGAGATAACGGCTCTCATTTGATTTGTTGACTCTCCCCTCGGCTCGAGCGCTTCAGTGTCCGCACGCTGGACTCTGGTTCCCATTGGTCCATTGTGCGTGGGGTCAGAGGTCAGACGAGACGCTTCCTCCTCTGTCTCTCACACCTCTGGCTCTTCCTCGTGATGAAAGCGCAGATTAGGAGCAGGGTTAGCCAAAGCGTGGGGCTGTCAGGAGCAGAGCACTCGTGGGCTAAATGGCTCTTCAAACACACAGGGTTTAACTGCAGGTCAGAGCTGAAGTGTGTGTGTGAAAACACTCCAAACTCACGATTAACATCATCTACACGAGTTTAAAGTGTGTGTGACGGCTCAGACTCACTATTAACATCATTACATTTACACCAGACCTATTCTGCCAACCGGAATTTTGGACTTTTTAGACTTTTAAACCATGTTTTTTCTTCTCATTTGCCACATTTACATGAGAGCTTTAAAGGAGAATTAACGTTTTTTACAATCTGAGCCATAGCACTTTGGTGTCATATGGAGCACTTCCAGAGATGTTTTAGATTAGCGATAGCCGTAGCGCTAATATATGCCCCGAGCGGTCTCCAAATAACACAAACTTTAGCACTTTTCAAATCATAGAAGCTCGATGTCTTAGTCTACACTTTAGTTTGAGTCAAAAGTGGCCTGTAATCCCAGATTTATCCATAGTTTCGAGTAGATGAGGAGGCCAGTGCGCATGTGCGGAGTCACAGTTTATTTCACTCTCAGCTCTCGGGACCCAAACATGAAATGCAAAACTGTAAATTATGGATAAATCTGGGATTACAGGCCACTTTTGACTCAAACGAAAGTGTAGACTAAGACATTGAGCTTCTATGACTTGAAAAGTGCTAAAGTTTGTGTTATTTGGAGACCACAAGGGGCATATATTAGCGCTACAGCTATCGCTAATCTAAAACATCTCTGGAAGTGCTCCATATGACACCAAAGTGCTATGGCTCAGATTGTAAAAAACGTTAATTCTCCTTTAATTCTGCTTAAAAGTAATTTAATTCCGAATAAAAATGAATTCCGTTTTAAAAAGACCACGTAAACACTTAATTCTTAATTAAAACGATTATTCTGAATTAAATAGAATTCTGAATTAAGTGGGTGGTTTATTCCAATTTTAAAGTTGAATTAATTTATTCCTCGATCATGTAAGCGTTTTATTCATTCCACTTAAAAATAATTCCGTTCGTTTGCCACTTGCTCGTTCAGTTGCCCTTCTGACACAGTTATTATAAAAACAATTATTTGAATAAGTTCACTGGAAGAGCTACACATAATGAAGAGTGGACGGCAGAAAACATAAAAACACTAACCAAAGCGAGGTAAATACATTTGTGACGATGAGCGGAATTAAATAAAGCCGATTTGTTGTTTTCCGTGTAAATCTCAATTCAGAATTATTATTTCCATGTAAACTCGAAGGAGAATAACTTAATTCTGAACTATTTAATTCAGAACAATTAATTCTGAATTAAGATAAGATCAGACTTTATTGATCTCACACAGGAGAAATTGACTTGCCACAGTAGCTCCAGGACAGTTTGAACAACAAGAAAGAAAAGTGCATGCAGCAAGAAAGGAATAAAGTAAGTAGTAATAAAAATAAGTAATAATAATAATAATAATAATAATAATAATAATACAAACATTGACATGGAGAGCATGGAAAAAGGATTAAAAAACATAATGTTACCATGGCCACTGATCCTCTGAAGTTGTATTTGGAGTGATTTGTGCTTGTTTGCGTCATCTTTAATCATTTCTTTTCGAAGATGCCATTTTGTCCCGGTTTTCAGCACCACGGCACATGCCCACTGTGGCGTACGCACTTGGATCCCACAGTTTTGTAACGCGGAAATCAGCGTACTTGTTTCTTTGATCAAGTCGTTTTAGAAACAAGCACAATCTGCTTTAAACTCACATGAATCTCCTTCTTCTTCTCTCCACAGAGCAGTCCCTTCTGGAGGTGAAGCAGCAGCAGGCCTCAGAGGAGCGCCTGTCTCCGCCCACCCATGTGACCCCCTACCACGGGATCCCCACCCACGTCCCCACCCGCCCCAGACGTGAGCACAGCGTTTTGTCCATCTTGCGCGGCACAAACTCAACCAAACGGGAACCCAGCCGCCCTCTGCCCACGCGCCCACTTTACCCCACCCCGCTGCACCCGGAGGACTTCTTCAAATCGAGCCAGATGCCTTCCCGATCACCCGGAAACCACTCCTCCACCACTCCCAGCCCCAACGCCCGGAGCAGCCCGGAAAGCAGCCCACACGGAAGCCCCTTATCTGGGTCGTTCTACCCCTCCGCCCTCCCCTCTTTCCCTGGATACTCTTCTCCGTCTGCTCCCCTCTCTGCTCCCTTCTACCAGGCCTCCACCTCCCCATACTCGCGCTATCTCCTCCCCCAAAGCTACCCTCTTCCGGGCGGAGCTGTGCCCACCATCGGAAGTCTATTCCCCAGAATGTACCCTCTGTACAATAACCTTCTCCCCCCT
The DNA here is from genome assembly GCA_036785185.1 of Paratrypauchen microcephalus. Lineage (NCBI taxonomy): Eukaryota > Metazoa > Chordata > Actinopteri > Gobiiformes > Gobiidae > Paratrypauchen > Paratrypauchen microcephalus. Next base: position 6,587,237 of record JAVJIX010000027.1, on the reverse strand, counting down.
CTCCTCCCCTCTGACGTCGGGGCAAGAAGGTTCCTCCTCCCAGACCATCTGCCCCCACACAGGGACTATCTGCTCCCAGCTCCCACCAGCGCCTTCTCCACCGCTACGTCGCTAAAAGACAAAGCTAACTCTCACCTGTCCTACCACATGGCACCCTCCAGCGGCTCCCCGACCGCAGGGACGTCACCTCCCAGCGAGCGCATAGCCACCAAGCCAACGTCGGCGATGCTCGCTAGCCCGGGCGCTAGCAGCACGGACTCAGATGAAGCCATCAACTTGAGTAAAGTGAAACGTAGCGCGGGTTCAGCCGGGTACAAAGCGCTCCCTTATCCGCTCAAGAAACAAAACGGGAAGATCAAATATGAATGCAACGTCTGCAGCAAGACCTTCGGACAGCTCTCCAACCTCAAGGTGAGGCTCCGACAGGAAATCAGAAAAGAGATCACAATATTGTTTCCTCTTCAAAAACAGACCTGGGCTTTGTTTTGTTTCATTCACACATATTTGAGTAATCCTGAATTGTTAGTCCGTCTACATCTCTGAAGCTCAAAATGCTCTGTTCCACCTTGTGATGTCATGCAGTGGTAGTTACCTTTTATGTTTAGTTGAGTAGAGATTTCAATTCCAGGGCTGAAATCATCCAAATGATTCTAGTGAAGGTGTTTTCCATTTGAGAACATGCAAAACACAACTCCACTTACGCTTGTGATGAGGAAACAACATTAGAACATCAGAAAATCGTGTCATTTGGGCCCTTTAAAAGGTCCTGGATTACACAAAACCTTAAACCATATTAAATGTTGTTACATGCCTGAGGTTTGTTTTGTTTCATTCACATGTTTGAGTAACCTTTCAAGGAAAAGTAACGTTTTTTTTAACAATCTGAGCCTTATTTCTGTAATAAAACAAGTTGTTTTACTCACCCATAGCACTTTGGTGTCATATGGAGCACTTCCGGAGATGTTTTAGATTTGCGATCTCCATGATGTGAGTTCTCGGGGCACATGTTTGCGGTCTCCAAATAACACAAACTTTAGCACTTTTCAAATCATAGAAGCTCGATGTCTAAGTCTACGATTTTGTTTGGTCAAAAGTGGCCTGTAATCCGAGATTTATCCATAGTTTGGAGTAGATGAGGAGGCCAGTGCGCATGTGTGGACTGTGCTCTCAGCTCCCGGGACCCAAACATGAAACGCAAAGCTGTAAACTATGGATAAATCTCAGATTACAGGCCACTTTTGACTCAAACGAAATCGTAGACTAAGACATCGGGCTTCTATGATTTGAAAAGTGCTAAAGTTTGTGTTATTTGGAGACCGCACGGGGCATATTACAGCTCGGGGAATATATTATATGCCCCGAGCTATGGCTAGAAGTCGCGCTAGGCTAACGCTAATCCAAAACATCTCTGGAAATGCTCCATATGACACCAAAGTGCTATGGGTGAGTAAAACTACTTGTTTTATTACCGAAATAAGGCTCAAATTGTAAAAGACGTTACTTTTCCTTTAATTATTAGTCTGTCTACATGTCCAAACTTCCAAATGCTCTGGACTGTGGTCAAAGTCAGACACAACCAGGACCAAACCTGAAGAGTTCACACTTCAGTGGTCTGGAGGCAGAGAAGATGTTGATGTGGATAGGCCTGGTCATTGCAGAGAAATGAGCCATAAACCAGGACAAAGGTGCATTTCTCGTAGCTGTCCTTGCCTCACGTGCGTTTGACATATCGAGATGAGAGCGCCCCGTCACCGCGCTCTGATTTACGGCCTAATTATCATACCAGCCTTTGTACAAGACACACGAGCTGTAATTACCACTCTCCTAAGGTGTGCCAAGAACGGACAAACCAAAACACGACATATGGCATCAATAATCCACTTTCAAGTCTCTTAAATGAGTCATGTAGTAATTAAAGCTATTTCCCAGTGTGTCAGATGCCCTTCCATCCTCTTATATCCTCTGTGTGTGTCAGATGCCCTCCCTCTTCCTACTGTATATCCCTGTAGTGTTCGGGTTAGTGACTGAGGTGGGGCAGGTGTGGTGGTAGAACGGATCTCGTCACTGATCGAAATGATCAAATGAGACGTTTGTGTCTGTGAAGTAAAAAGGTTGAAATAAAAACATGGACTTAAGCGTTTGGTCTCTTGTCAGGTCCATCTCCGGGTGCACAGCGGGGAGAGGCCGTTCAAGTGTCACACGTGTAATAAAGGCTTCACGCAGCTGGCTCATCTGCAGAAACACTTCCTGGTCCACACGGGGGAGAAGCCACACGAATGCCAGGTAAGAACAACTCAAACAATCAGGCTTAGTCACTACTTACAGAGCGCAAAGTCATCTTTTTGGAGCTTTCTACCAAGTTATAATGTTTTTCCCTCATTAAAAACATGCCTGTCATTCATGCATGTTTGAGTAATCTAGTGATCTCTCCTGGGCCCTATTCAAACCCTCCTTGTGGTTAGCTGTAAGATTCTGTACAAGGCTCCGCCCACAAGACTACGTCACCCATGTTCCCACACGACAATTTTCTATTAATATCCAAAAACATGACAGAAAACAATACACTACAACTTCACAAACCTGATGTGATTTGCAGGAGTTTTCTTAGCAGGATGCACGTCAGTTGTGTTGTGATGGTGCTCTGAAGGTTGCCTGGTTTCCACCTGACCATATCACAGTGAGATATGGTCTGGAGCACCTCCTGAATATCTCGTAGTGGAGGTGTGGTTTACCATCGTTTATTGGGCGTTATGAATGTCGATCATGTGGCGTATACGTAGCCCAGAGCCTCATGTCAGTTGTCAGTTCAAACTACAAGTTTCCGTTTGTCCCGTAGTACGAGTCACCGTCTTTCCACCCCTCCCCGCTCTCTGATTGGCTCCCAGAATCAGGAGAGCTCGCTTGCCATAGCTGCCAGGCTGTGTTTAGATCAGAACGAACGAAAGCAGCCTGGGATTTCCCAGGTTACTCTGAAGGGGGAGTGACTTAGAACAGAGAGCAACAGAGGGGAGACTCGAAACATAAAAGTGAAATTTATGACACATTAATAAAAGGTATGGGTATGTGTTAGCAGCTAATGCCCCACAGGAGTAAAAGAAATCCTTTATTAAGCCTGAATAATTCTTAATATACGATTTGTTCTTTATGGATTATGTCTTTGTTCACCCTTAATGTCGTTATTATATCCTCCTGGGACCCGGAGAAACAAAGTGTATCCAAATTATTATTATTTTAATTTCCTATTTGGAGGTAAATGAACACATTTGCATTTGGTTAATTTTATTTTTATTCATAACACGTCCTCTGTAAGGGACTGTAATAGTGTTAAATCCACGTCAAGTTAACAACCAAACAAAAACATTATTTTGGTCGGCTCTACAGTCGCCTCAGAAAGTTTTTAGACTCCCTTTTAATTTTTTTTAAATTTTATTATTATCTTTATGTATTATTTATTTACTTATTTATGTATTTTATTATACTTTTTTATTTTTTAATTTTATTATTATCTCAAAACTTAAAGATGTCCACTCTAAAGGACACGGGTCTCAGGAGGATCTGGTGTTACCGAGATATTTTGTCCTGTATCATAAAAACCCCAAATCTAACTCAGCGTTTTGTTGTGATCGGTTTCAGGTTTGTCACAAGCGCTTCAGCAGCACCAGTAACTTAAAGACCCACCTGCGTCTGCACTCCGGAGAGAAGCCCTACCACTGCAAGCTCTGCCCCGCCAAGTTCACGCAGTTCGTCCACCTCAAACTCCACAAGAGACTGCACTCCCGAGAGCGCCCCCACAAGTGCCCCCAGTGTCATCGCAACTACATCCACCTGTGCAGCCTGCGCCTCCACCTCAAGGGTTACTGCATGGCCTCCAGCGCCGCGTCCCGTCTGGCCATGGAACAGCTGCACTGCGCCAACGAGGAGATCGAGCGCTTCGACCTGAGCGAGCACGCCGAGAGGTTGGACACGCTGCAGGGAGGAGCCGAGCTGGAAACCATGCTGGAGAAGCAGGTCCTGGGGATGCAGTGGAGAGAGGCGGAGCTTAAATACCACGCGGGCGGCTTCGCGGCGTACGATTCGCCCAATGAAACGTCCGTCATCAAAATGCGCCACAGCAGCCCGTCGCTCCCGGTAACGGTCAAACAGGAAGCAGAGGTCTGAAAGAAAAAGACTGAGAAAGAGACTCGAAAAGGCGCTTAAAAGGGAGGACTGTACAAACAACACGGCGATAGAAATTCTCACCCCAGGAAATGCACAAAAAACTGTTGGATGAGAAAAAGTATCATCTCATCTCAATATCTCAAAATGTATAACAAAAAAAAACAATCACAAAAATGTATCATAGTTTTTACACATTAATATGAACTGATTTAGTGAGCAATCTGCTGCTCTATTTACTATAAAGATCCTGTAAAACCAACAAAATCTAGTATAAATAAATGCATTGTGGGTAATCATTTATTTATTTGATCACAAAATTTCATGCTATTTATTCATATCCAATGTTAAAAATTGTCCTTATAATCTTTGAAAATTGAAGTTGCATTACTGGGGTAGAATTATAACATGGGAAAAGCCATATACAACAACAGAGCTTTATTTTTCACCAAAGAAATGATCTCAAATGTTTAACGGCTGAAATATGCAAATGAACTCGCAGCTTTAAAAACCAAGATGCAGAAAACTGGACTGGCTCAGTGGATCTAAAGCAGGACTGCGTTGCCCGGAGCAACTTGTAAATAAAAGACTTTAGAAACCACTCAACTTTTCCTCAAATCAGGGACTTCCTTCTTCTCAGGGCGAACCCAGCGCGACCCGCGACTACTACACTGTCCTTATGATGGAGACAATCATGTAACCAGGTTTAATGTTATTGTAATTTAATGTTAATATTCTAATGTATGTTTCTGTTATTCTTCTTAATTTATTGATGATTCTCTTCCAAAGATCTTAAACTCTTCCAAAACACAACATTATCAGGGCTTTTTTTTTATATTTGTGTAACTTAACTTTCACCTAAACCGGCACAAAGCTTCGACATCGGTCAATCCGTCTCCGCCTTTTCACAAATGAGGGCATTTTTACCACGTTACCTCAGAGGGAATGTTCGAATGGTTGTGATGTAATATTTATTTTTGTTGTTTTTATTTTTGCTACTTGAAGAAGAATGAAGCGAGCGAGGGAAGGTTTAGCAACGTGTAGCACATTTGTCATTCTGTTTGAGAACACTGACGCTAGCAACCAAAGCGACACGCGAGCACCCATATCCCGCCCCAATGCTAATCGCTAATCGCTATTCACATTTCAGCTTATTCCGCCAATCACAATCAACAGATATAAGCGATACGGTTTCCAAATGTATAACTGCTAATTTATTATTATTTAGACAATGACGTCTTCTATATTCAGTATTCCACCAATCGGAAACAAGCACAGCCAAAAGAGGCGGCACTTCCCAAAACCGAGAAATTTCCAAATTTAAAATATTTGAAGTATATTGGGCTGGATATAGGATCTTAAAAACGATTATTTAAACCAAAAGGGACGAAGGAAAAAAGGATGAAGTGATATTAAAGTGTTTCTCTTGTAAATGTTTGTGAATAGTCATGTCAGCCATTTTGTTTTTGTTGTTGATTTCCTGAATGCACTGGCTCTGCCCCTTCTCCTCTCGATGGCTTCATTTTATTTTATTCTTATTTTATTACGACACTGAAGCATTAGGTGTGTCTTAGTCCAGACTGTCCATGTGTTCGACCAAAGCTGTCCTGAGCTTTTACTTCCTGTTTACAAACGTGTTTTATTTATGTGCAAAATGTCAAAATGTAAATTATGATATAAAAGTTTCATGATCTAATCTAAAACAGACTTTCGCACTGGATTATTTATTGTATTTAGAGTAAGTTCACCTAATAACGCTGAAGTCATGAACATTCCCTGGGATTGTGATGCTCTCGGGAAGCTCGACTCTGAAAGAACTCAGAACACAACAGATGATCTGATTTGTCTCTCAAGCTCACTAACATTAGCCAATAGTTTTTTAGTTGAAAATCAAACTCCTAAACAGGACCATGAACTCGGACTGATCACAGGCTCCTGAAAATATACATTTTTTCTTGATTATCTTAAAATATATCAGGCTGTTTTTGTCTGCATTGTGTGACCATGGCAACTGCTGAACATTTCACCACACGTGTGTGATGTCACTGCAAAGTATCAATAGTGGATATCACGCTTGAAGAATGTGAGGTAATGAGAAAATGTTATTTTAAGAATCCAGAAAATAATCAAAATTTTAACCACCAAACATATTTATCGTTTCTACAAATTGTACATAAACCGGATGATCAGTATTAAAGTATCACAAAGGTTTATGCTGCTTTTAATGGTTTCAATAATCATCACGTCACAGTATGGAGGATCCTATAATGTACATGGTGGTCGAGAGGCTAGCACTCTCACCTCACAGCAAGAAGGCTCCTGGTTCAACTCCCAGCCTGTCTATGTGGAGTTTGCATGTTCTTCCTGTGTTTGGGTTGCCTGGTTTACACCAGACCATATCACAGTGATATCTGGTCTGGAGCACCTCCTGAATATCTCGTAGTGGAGGTGTGGTTTACCATCGTTTATTGGGCGTTACGAATGTCTATCATGTGGTGTATACGTAGCCCAGAGCCTCATGTCAGTTGTCAGTTCAAACTACAAGTTTCTGTTTGTCACGTAGTACATGTCACCGTCTTTCCACCCCTCCCCGCTCTCTGATTGGCTCCCAGAATCAGGAGAGCTCGCTTAGCCTGGTTGCCAGGCTGTCTTTCAGATCGGAATGAACAAAAGCAGCCTGGGATTTCCCAGGTTAGTGTTAGTCAGATTCTGCAGCTAAGGTAATCCTGACCAAGATGTGGAGATACTGTAGGTCCCACTGCTCCTCACAGGTTTAACCCAGAGACACTGAAGGATGGATCAAATGCAGGTTTAACCCAGAGACACTGAAGGATGGATCAAATGCAGGTTTAATGCAGAGACACTGAAGGATGGATCAAATGCAGGTTTAACCCAGAGACACTGAAGGATGGGTCAAATGCAGGTTTAACCCTCCTGTCGTGTTCGGGTCAAATCTGACCGTTTTACAACTTATAATACTCATAAATATTATGTTTTTCATCTGATTACCCCAAGACCTTATGATATCCTCCACACTGTGTACTTGAACATATAAAAGTGATGATCACCCATTTCATTAAATTTTGAGTGTTTTAATCAACCTTGTTACACCTGTGGTGTTCCCGGTCAAAAGTGACCGCCATAGGAAATGAATGGGTATCCAGAGTAAATTCATACAGAACATACAGAAAACATCCCCATACACACTGCCCCAGCTCACACACACACACACACACACACACACACACACACACACACACACACACACACACACACACACACACACACACACACACACACACACACACACACACACACAAACACACAAACACACACACACACACACCAGCAGCTATGCCTGGAATATGCAGGTGTACATGGGGAAACCCAGTACTGGAAGGGCAGGGAAAAAAAACAGGGCATGCGTGTTGTGCTGGACATGACAACCGGTCTCCAAGGGCATAATATCACATGTGACAACTTCCTCACATCACATGCTCTTGGTCTGGAGCTACTGAAAAGAAAGCTCACCATGGTAGGGACAGTGAGGAAGAACAAGCCCGAACTTCCCCCTGCGCTGGTATCGACCAGAGGAAGACAGGCACTCTCATCACAATTTGCATTCCCTGACACTCACACTCTTGTGTCATACGTTCCCAAGAAGAACAGAAATGTCATACTGATGAGCACAGTACACAAAGACGCCGCTATCAGCGTCACAGAGGACAGGAAGCCCCTGATGATCCAGGACTACAACAAGAACAAGGGAGGCGTTGACTGCCTTGATAAGGTAATGTAAAGTCTCATCATGCATTTTATTTTATTTTTATCTAGGTGAATCATAGCATTTTGTGTACGACAGATTGAATATTGTTCCTAATCTCTTATTATTTATTGTTCCTTTATTGCAGCTTACTGGTACATACACCTGTAAGCGGATGACGGCTCGCTGGCCTGTGGCACTGTTCCACAACATCCTGGATGTGTCAGCTTTCAACACTTATGTGGTGTGGACAGCAATCGACCCAACCTGGAATCAGGGGAAAAGTTTCAAGAGAAGACTTTTCCTCACAGAGCTGGGGAAAGCTTTGGTGACTCCTCTTATCAAAGATCAAAGTCTTATACAGCGACGCCAGCACATTCCCCGCACACCAGCCTCCATCAGTCTGGTTAGGAGCATGCAAACTCCAGCCCCAGCCCAAGCCCTGGCTGCTCTCCCTCAACAAGGACATGGGCAGAAAAGGAAGCGTTGTGGCCTCTGTGCCCCTAGAGACATCAAAACGAGCCTGACATGCTCCAAATGTCATGCTTATGTTTGCAAGGCCCACTCTGACCTGAGTGTCACATGCCACTCATGTGCATGAATACACACACACACACACACACACACACACACACACACACACACACACACACACACACACAGTTGAGTTTGGTGTTTGGTTTTCCATTTATTTTTTGTATTATATGTTCATTTTGTAGTTCATTTTCAGTGCCCAATTGTATTTTCACTGATGTTATTTAATGTTTACTTCAATAAATTGTTGTTAGACACTACTTTGAAATATTGTTCTCAACTAAAGAATGTTTAATAAAAAAATTGGTGGTGAACAAAAATGTTTTGTGCTCATTTAAGAGCAGTTAAAACAGACCGGTCAATTTTGACCGGGAACACTAAAGTAGGGGGCTGGAGGCGAACACGACCGGAGGGTTAATGCAGAGACACTGGGAAAACCAAATGAAACTCTCAGATGGAGGGAGAACGTTCAAACTCCTTTTTCTGACACAAAGCCCTGTCAAAGCAAGTGATCCAATCTGCCTGAAATGAAAACATCAGCTGACTTATTTAATAAATGATGGTTCAATACTGCATACTGCTGTTGTGTTCTTGGGCAAGACACTTCATCCTAATAGTGAAGTTTAAAGCATTTGAGCATGTAGACAGTGCTGTGTATAAATCCAGGTCATTATTAGAAACTGCAGTGGCACAGATGAGTTTTGGTGCAGTTCTCGTTCATTCTGTCCTTGTTTCCTGAGGTCCTAAACATGTCTCCTGTCCCCGTGGAGCAAACACAGATCTGAGCGCCGCAAGACCACTTCCTGTTCCGTTTGAACCTGCGGCTCACTTCCTGTCGGGCTTGAACTGAGACGGAGGCCTCAGTGGGACATAAAGATTCACGACACAATATTAACCCAGAGCTCACCCACAGCTACAGGAATGTGAGAGGATCAAATGGGACTCTCGTGGAGCTTAGAACAATTTGAAAACCAGGACCAATAACATATACAAATGAGCGTGAGTTGTATTTAATGGCACAGTGGCAGAGTGGTTAACATAACTCATAGCTGTATCGTCCTTCGTTTACCCTGGGCATTTCACTAATGAAACTACTGCACATAGCCTCAGGTTTGTGTAATTGTAGTGTATGATCAAAGGAGAAGTTCAATTTGTCAACTGGACAAAGTTTGTTTGGTTGAAAACATTTCGCCGCTCATCCGAGAGGCTTCGTCAGCTCTAATTGTAGTGTATTATTTTGTATAATGTAAAATGAATCTCTTGGGTCCTTGGAGTAGGTCTGTGGAGCGGCTCCTCCAGCCCAGTTGTGTTTCTGGGTCCAGAGGCGGAGATCTGCTGTGAGACACTGACATCACCCAAACAGAACTCATGTTTCCGTAATAAATAAAGTCTAAAACTATATAACTCTAAACTGAATTATGCCAAAATAACTTCCCTTGTGGATCAATAAAATTTGTCTATGCTCAGAATTATAAAGCAGATCTCAGCAATTCACAAAAATTCCAAGTTTGTGGCACTGGGACGTGGCTAAACGTGAAAGGTTAACTTTCTCCAGTATCTGCTTGATCTCCATCTCAGTCCAGAAGAAAAGCAGGCTGCAGAATATCGTAAAGGTCTCTTCTCCCTGTGAGATCTCTGTCCTCCTTCTGTAAGCAACAAGATCCTCCAAGACCCATCACCCCATGTTCCCAGAATGCACCTCACCTTATCTGGACGTTGGCTGCAGAGTCCAGGCTACAAGTTCCAGAAGAAGAAAGACAAATTTGTCCTAAGGATGGTTTCCCTCCTCAGTCAGACTGCCCTGACACCATCTGACTCTTCTGATCCTGATCCTGAGTCACTCTCCTGTTCACATCTGCATCAGTACTCCTGAGTGTGTTTAAATGCCCCCAGGGGCAAATCAGGTTATTTGATTAAGGCTGGTGGACTGAGCTTTGGACAGACTCGTACTACAACATGTGAATTAGACTTAGACTTAGACAAACTTTATTGATCCACAAGGGAAATTGGTTTGGGTACGGTAACTCACTCATCAAATATAAAATATAAGAGAGGGTAACAAAAAAATAGATGGAATAGCAAAAAAGAGCAAGAGACCAGTGTCAGATGATTATAAAATGATTATAAAATAAAAATAATGATAACAAATGTATATGTACAAATCAGAATTAAATAGAAAGTAGTAATAAAGTATAAAATACAATATCAAATAAGATGTACAATCCCAGCTATATACAGTTGTAGGGAGTATTATCTGTTACATAAGGTGAGTTGTTGTACAGTTGTAGGGAGTATTATCTGTTCCATTAGGTGAGTTGTTGTACACTTGTATGGAGTATGGTATGAATGTCGTCCTGTATCTCTCACTGTTAGAGCAGAGCTGTAGGAGCCTGTTGGAGAATGAGCTCCTCTGTCCCTCTATGGCAGGGGTCGGGAACCTTTTTGACTCAGAGAGCCATGAAAGCAAAATATTTGAACATTTATTTCAGGGAGAGCCATATAATCCACATGAAGACCATGGAGAGGGTGATCCTCAGTCACCTCCGCTCTGTGGTGAGCCCCACCCTGGACCCGCTGCAGTTTGCCTACAAGCCAAACGTAGGAGTAGAGGACGCCGTCATCTACTTTCTACAGCGGGCGCTCACCCACCTAGAAACCCCCGAGAGTGCTGTGAGAGTCATGTTATTTGACTTCTCCAGCGCCTTCAACACCATCAGGCCGGCGCTGCTGCGGGGGAAGCTGGAGGACGCAGGAGTGGATGGACATCTCGCTGCCTGGACCATCGACTACCTCACTGACCGTCCACAGTACGTGCGGCTGCGCGGCTGTGAGTCAGAGGTGGTAGTCTGCAGCACTGGGGCCCCCCAGGGTACTGTCCTCTCACCCTTCCTCTTCACCATATACACCTCGGACTTCACATACAACACGGACAGCTGCCATCTCCAGAAGTTCTCTGACGACTCGGCCATTGTGGGCTGTGTGTCTGAGGGGAACGAGCTGGAGTACCGCTCGGTCATCAGTGACTTTGTGGACTGGTGTGGGCGCAACCACCTGAGCCTTAACACCAGTAAGACAAAGGAGCTGGTGATGGACTTCAGGAGGAGACCACTACCTCACTCACTGGTGAACATCCAGGGGCAGGACATAGAGACTGTGGACAGTTTCAAGTACCTGGGTGTTCACCTCAACAATAAACTGGACTGGTCCCACAACACCGACGCCCTGTACAAGAAGGGCCAAAGTCGCCTCCACCTCCTGAGGAGACTGAGGTCCTTTGGAGTGAGCAGGCCTCTGCGGACACACTTGTTCGCGTGTACCTTTGCGTACCAGCGTGTATCACAGGGCAGGTTAAACTTTATAAAACATCCTACCTGTCTGTGCCTCAAGTGAGCGCGCCGCTCCTCGCCTTTTCAGGCTCTCGCTCCTCCTGCTCATAGCACACAGGCTCTCTCCTCAATGCACTCTGATTAGAAGAGCAATACTAAGTACAAAGCAAAAACTAATCTAAATTTATGTTTAAAAAAAAAAATCAAAGAAGGGGTCCTCAAACTGTGGGTGAGGGTCCAAAAATGGGGCACAGAGGGTTTAAGTGCAGTACAGTTTGCTTGACTTATTTTAAGATTAAAATTAACATTCATCAGATAAAATGGAGATAGATTTATGAAAACTTATATATGTGAGTCAACCTTTTCCCACATGAAGATCATTAAGCACTGATCATTTAGAAGTATGTGTGTACAGTGGTTCCTCGTTTATCGCAGGGGTTAGGTTACAGAAATAACCCGTGAAATCCAGAAGTAGGACAACTTTATATTTTACAATTATTCTCCATGTTTTAAGGCTGTAAACGTCTCACCACACACATTCTACACTTTTCTCAGACTGGTATTAACATTTTCTCACATTTCTCTCTTGTTTAAACACTAAACAAAATAGTGAAGGGGGGGAGGGGGGGGGGGGTGCATGGATATGCGTTGTTTTGGAGCAAAGCATATCCATGTGCGAAAGCCGAGTGGAAAGCGACCTGGATATCATTTTGGGCAAGACTCAGACGCTAACAGTGCCGAACTGGCTGATACGGTTCACTGCTCCGAAGACGCCTCTGAGCACCAGTCCGGGCAGATCCCTGGATTGTTGTAGCCCGTAATGACTGCAGACAAGGTAAGCGAATAAACCGCTTGTCCTGCTCCTCCTCCCGTGATGGCTGCGGACATGGTAAGCGCTCCTCCTCCACTATGAATGTAGCTTTGTCAAATAAATTCAATATCCTGGACCATGAGGATTTTCCCCCACTAACCCGCGCTCACAAGGGTCGGTTGCATTTCACCCCGGCTCCAAAATCAGACCGCCCCGGAGTTCGGGGCATGGCTATCACAAGAGCGATACTCCACTGCTCTCTAGGACTTCCCCAACTATGGCCCCAGTGCCGCCCGGAGATCTGGCCTTGCACGTGCCGGGTTTGTCCGCTAGGCGTGACGGGGGAAGACCCACTGTCCCCTCTCCGCTTTCATTTCCAAATCTTCATTTAGTGAAGATGAACTTATTCACTCACATGTCTGAGGCCTTCAGGTCAGCCACTTCTGTTTTAAAATCTCTGACAGAGACACCAGGAGTGTAACTCAGGTCAGCTGTGTTCAGTGAACACTTGTTGGATGGGTGATGAACTTAAAACGATGAGTGTGCTCGCGAAATTCTCCAAAGCATGCTTTGAACGACTGTAGGAGACTGGATGTGAAGCTAGCTAGCTGGTGGAGATCAAAGTTTTGAGTGGGCTCACTTGCTGTGCATGCATCTTTAAATTGTCTCAGTTTTTCTAATTGTAGTAAACAACCTGTTTCAAGATCCGTGATAAAGAGCTCCAGCTTGTTTTCAAAAGCAAACACGGCTTGTTGAAGGGATAACACTGTATTTCCAATGCCTTGCATTTTCACGTTGAGCTGGTTCAGATGTTCAGAGATAGTAAAACTTGAGGAGCCACTCAGTTTCAGCTAGCTCAGGATGCTTGATGCCTTTCATTTCAAGGAAAGTCCAGATTTCATTCAGGCACACCGCAAAACGGCTAAGCACCATCCCTCTTGACAACCAATGAACATTGCTGTGCAAAAGCAGACCGTGATAGTTATTTCCAACTTCAGAGTGTTTTAAACTGGCGATCATTTAAGGCTTGGGCAACAATAAAGTTGATCACACGGATGGCCAGCGACATCACTTCTCCAAGCTGCCCGTCACACATCTGAGCACAAAGTGCCTCCTGGTGTAGAATGCAATGGAAACTTAGGATGAGTCTATTTTCATGTTCACGGAGAAGCACCACAAATCCTTTGTTTTTCCCCACCATACACGGCGCCCCATCAGTACACACTGAGAAGTTTATCCATAGGTAGATTTTTTTCTTGAGTGAACTCCATGAAAGACTTGAATAAATCCTCACCTCTTGTGGACCCTTTTATTGGCAGAACAGCAAGACTTTCTTCGTCCAGTGTGTCACCAGCAGCATATCGTGCAATCACACTGAACTGCGACAAATGGCTTACGTCTGTTGACTCATCCAAAGCCAGGGAAAAGAACAACGCTGCATTTATGTCCTTCACGTGCGTTTCCTCCGCTTGGTTTGCCATCATGATGGTACGATCACGAACAGTTCTTGCCGACAGAGGAATGTCTTGTATCTGTTTGATTATCTTGTCTTTGTTTGGAAGATCATCAAAAAGTTCATTGGCTACATCCAGCATGAACATTTTAGCATACTCGCCATCTGTGATTGGTTTTCCGTTCCTCACTATTGCTAAAGATCAAAGTTCAAAGTCAGCTTTATTGTCAATTCTGCCATATTTTGATTCACTGTATGTTGAACACATATTATGTGAGCCTTGTATGCTCCTGTGTGCTGTGAAAACCATGTCCAAAATGTTGTCTCCTCTGGTTGGAAAATCACCATGCTGATGCATTTGTGGAATGACAGTCTTAAAGGGATATTCCAGGATTTTTGACATGGGGGGCTCATTTCCGAGTTAGCCAGAGTGCTGCAGAGATGTGGAGACACTTTTTAGCGAATTTCATGCAGTCCTTCCAGCTGCAGAGTTTTCAGTTGCTAGGCTAGCGCAAGTCAATGGTAAATTGTAGCCAGATTTAAATCAGGGTTACCCACTCCACAGTGCACCCAAAACAAGTCAACTATAACGACAGACTGTCGATGTAAATATATGTTGATTGAGTAATTTTTTAAATAAAACTGAGTGCGAATAGCATGAATCATTCCATATCTGAGGGACTAGCTTCACAGCAGCAGCAGAATTTTACTTTACTCTAGTTGGTTGTGAAGTGACCAATCACGTAAACAGAGAAGCGAGAAAAGACGTCGTAAGGAAGACCAGAGAGTGAAGAGGTGAATTTTAAAAGAACTACCGGGCAAAATGTTGTTTCAGCGTGCATTTAGAAAATGTACAAATAAAGCCCGCAGGTGGGCACCACAAAGTTTTCACAGCTTTCCGGTGCATGATCGAGAAAGGACTCGACTGTGGCTTGTAGCTGCTGGCTTAGACATCAACACACCGGTGGAGACGCTACATAAACAGAAGATTTGCAGTGATCATTTCGGACCAGACGACTACACCAAATCCCTTGGAAAGCCTAGTCTGACAACCACTGCAGTACCATCTGTCTTTCCAACCGCAAGATCCCGTGATGAAGAACAGGTTTGTACCTTTTTTACCCAAGCTTGCTCCTGTCGTTACGTTAGCCTGCTGGTCAAAAGGCATGCACGCTCATAAAGTTGTTGCTAGCCCGTGAACATTCATGTTGAGCACGGAACTGAAAAGACAGCCCCGCATTGATCGTTCATTCCAACGAACAATGCAACAACCCGGTTTTCTGTAGCTGTAGCGGGGGCTAACTCACCGACACTCTCTCGCGTTCTGCCCTTTCAACATCCATCTCTCTCAACTCTTCGTCTGTATATTCCAAGCATCGGGGAGACCTCCAAACGTGGCCATGTCTGGATTGTAGAACAGGGCAGGCTACTGTACTCTATGGCTAACGACGACAGCTGAAGGTAAACAAAAAACAGATGGAAACCTAACTGCCAGGTGATATCACTCCGCCCATGCCTAGCTAGATCAGGAAAAAAAACGCGCTGTTGCATAAGGACATAAATCCTTTAAAGTACAAGGTTGATTATATTTCTAAAATTGTTCCATCAACACAGACATTTGCATCGACAGTCTGGCGTTATAGTTGACTTGTTTTGGGTGCACTATGGAGTGGGTAAGCCTGATTAAAATCAGGCTACCATTTACCATTGACTTGCGCTAGCCTAGCATCTGAAAACTCTGCAGCTGGAAGGACTGCATGAAATTCGCTAAAAAGTGTCTCCACATCTCTGCAACACTCTGGCTAACTCGGAAATGAGCCCCCCATGTCAAAAATCCTGGAATATCCCTTTAAAGGGATATGCCACCCCCAGGTCAAATTTGGGCATCTCCCCACAGTCCAGAGACTAAAATAAGTGGTGGAAAGCGTTTTCCTGCTCACCCAGCCATTGTCCGAGTCTGTCGCCACTGACCCCCGCGGTATCTGCAGCTCCTCCGCCTTAGACTGGAGTCTAACGTCGCCAGAGAAAGATTTCGGCCAAAAGGAATTAATTTGCTCGATGCGTTTCCCAATTACTTTGTGTGTAGTGCGCATTCATATCGAGTGCAAATAAATGTACAAATCAACACGGAGAGCTTGCCTTGGTCATTTTGGGTGGGAACTATTTTCCAGTGCGGAAGAATACAGCCGTATCACGCAGCACGCTGCCAGGGGAATCCCAGTTACGCACCGGGAAGGGAGTTCCCCTGTTGCACAACGTGGTGCGTGATTCGGCTGTATTCTTCCGCACTGTAAAATAGTTCCCACCCAAAATGACCAAGTCAAGCTTTCCGTGTTGATTTGCACATTTATTTGCACTCGATATGAATGCGCACTACACACAAAGTAATTGGGAAACGCATCGAGCAAATGAATTCCTTTTGGCCGAAATCTTTCTCTGGCGACGTTAGACTCCAGTCTAACGCGGAGGAGCTGCAGATACCGCGGCGGTCAGTGGCGACAGACTCGGACAATGGCTGGGTGAGCAAGAAAACGCTTTCCACCACTTATTTTAGTCTCTGGACTGTGGGGAGATGCCCAAATTTGACCTGGGGGTGGCATATCCCTTTAAGGACTGCATGATTGAAATCACCAGCAATGATAAAAAAAATCCATCCAGGTGAGCCGTCTGTTGTTCGCTGATTGAGTTATATAACTCGTACAGTGCCTCCCTTCTATCAGCGCTGTTGGGTGTGGGGGTGTGTGTGTGTGTGTGGTGGGGGGGGGGGGGTGTAAACAATGACTAGCATGATCTTTGTAAACTCACTCGGGAGATAAAAGGGCCGGCACTTCAGAATCATAAACTCCACCAAAGGTGAACAGTGTCGACATACCACCACAGTGTCCTGACAGTAAGCATCCCAAAGAAAGATGCATAAACCCCCTCCGCGGGATTTAACTCCTGTAACGTCGCTAGCTTGGTCCGAGCGGTAGCACGTTAGCTCGTTTAGCCACACGGCTGAGTCCGGGATGTTGTCGTGGGGCCATGTCTCCGTAAAAACAAAAACACAGCACTCCCTCAGGTCTCGCTGGGCAGACTACAGCCTAAGATGGTCCATTTTATTGTCCAGAGACTGCAAGTTGACGAGGAGAATAGATGGAATAGCCGGCCAGTGCGGGCTAGCCGCTAGCCTAGCTTGGATACCTCCGAGCTTGCCTCTCTTCTGCTTCCTCGAGCACCGCTTCCAGCGGGGCCGGCGGAGTAGTTCGAGCTGCTCGATTTCCTCCTCTAATGCAGCGTCCAGGGAGTTGTGTCGGGCAGTTCTGCCGATGTCCAACAGAAACTGCCTACTGTACTTGTTATAAATCATGGAAGATGAACAAGACAGACTCAGCAGACAATACGAAAACACTGCACTATCTAGGCCGAGAGGAGCCGCTGCGTCCATCTTGAATATCGAGCAAAGCTAGTGCAATTATAGATAAAAGAAGAAATTCAATTTGTCAACTGGACAAAGTTTGTTTGGTCGAAAACGTTTCGCCGCTCATCCGAGAGGCTTCGTCAGTTCTGGTTAGAGTGCTGGTAAGACACTTGCTTATATCTCGCTGCAGGGAGGAGCTAACTATACTGCAGTTTTTTCCGAAACTATCTCGCCTATTTGTTTCTGTCTTTTGTTTCTCTGGCGTCTAGTTTACCATACCTATTCATCCCTACACTACTGTTTTTCACACCTCTGGCCCTGACCTGGCTAGCCCTATTGTTTCTTTTGTTTGTTTTGATTTAGGTTTGAGAATGAAATTATAGATGGGAGACAAATTATGTCTGACTCCGGACTAATTATATAGCGGAATTCAGAGAAAATCAGAGGTGTACAGAGTGAACAGAGTGAACAGAAAAGGAGACAGGACTGTACCCTTTCAACCTTCAGACTGCGAAGAGAAAGTGCAGGACCCCAGTGAGCTGTACTGCACAAGTCCTCAGCACACGGGGGGTGATTTTGTCTGGTCCCGGAGACTTGTTTTGGTGAACTTTCTCCAGCTGCCTTCTCACCTGCCCAGGTGACAAGGACAAGGACACTGAGCAGGGTTCCTCTGTGGGGGGAGCAGAGGTGAGGGGCTGATAAGTGGTCTGTGGTGAGGTGTGGGTTGGGTGTCTGGGAGGTGTAGATAAGGGGGGGAAGGGGGGGATTAAAATGCAAACTGAGGCCCTGTCCCCACGACAACGTTCCTGTTTTTTTTTTTTACCCGGGGTGAAAAAAAGTGTCGTCCACACACTTGTTGGATCAGAAAACCTTCGCGTCAAGATGAGCACGGAGCGCTGAGTGAAAACGATGTAGTACATATGTCACACCGATAAGTGGCGCTGTAAACCGGAAAGAGCCAGAGCCACCAGTAACGCAGGACTACAAAGAGCACATGCGCAGAAAGTCCTTTCTCTTTCATAAACAAGCAAACACGTGTACTTTAGGGACCGTCAACACAAGCGAATGTATTTTGTCCCCCTGCTCCACCAACATTGCAGTGACTCACTCCGGTAATGTGAAAATGCTGACCGTCCCTAACATAGACAGACGCCACAGAACAAAGATTTGCGCTGCGTGAGCAGAGTTTTTGCCTATAAATCGATAGTTAGCATTACTTGCTATCGTTTTATTAGATAGACATTAACAAGTAGAACTCTCGTTAACCTTGGTCGTGTTATTTAGGCAAAATGCTTGTTTGGATCTTACTACGGGAATGTTAAACATACTCGGACATTATGTTGGCTTTTCTGCGAGAATATACAACCGGGGACCATCACCAACGGGCAGCTATATATTTTTGTGTGTGATACTGCATGTGCCTGTTTGTAAAAGGTAAATTTTCATTTAATAAAAAAGACAAGAAATGGTTGCTCTTTCTCTTTATTTACAGCACACAACACACTCAAATTGGTATGTGCTCCTCATTGTCCACTATCTGCCTTTCCAGCGATGGGATCTTTCCAGTTTTAAAATACGTGTTTAGCTTTGAATTGGCAAACACCCGTGCGTCGTGCCAGGCCACTTCACAGTAACGTCCATAAACCGGTACCTGTAGTCACACACCGCTTGTATGTTGAGGGGATGTGTCCCATCGATCGCTCCCAAACATTGTGGCATGTCATGCACACGGAGGAAGCCCGAAACAAGCTCCTCTGCCTCCGGTTCCGTGAAAGGCGTAATTGTGCATGGTCCTCTGCTGTTGTCGCAATGCATTGCATATGAACAGAGTTTGATGCAGCAGTGCCAATAAACTGCGGAAGGCGCAGGGTTACACCCTCTGGTCACCGGTCACGTGATGATTACGGCAGCGTGACGTCATCATTTTCTCACCTGTCGCGCTTTTTTGCCGCCCACATGCCAACGCAACGGGGGCGTTCTCCGACTTCTCCACTCTGGAACCCGTTTTTGAAAAACTCCGTTCTCGCCCCCAAAAACGCCGGCGCCGTCTGGACGGCAGGCCCAAACGCACACAAACTTCTCCGTTTCCTCCAAAAAACGTTGTCGTGGGGACAGGGCCTGAGTAGGTTTGACCTGTCTGGGCTGGGTGAGTGGAACAAAACATAAATATAAGACTGTAAAATAAGATAACATTATAGGACACGGTTAAACTCTCAGGTTCAAAATCTGCTGGAACCATCATATACAGCAGATTATGAACATAAAAAATGAAATGACCTTCTTGTCCCACACACACACAGTAAAGGTGTTATGGTGTCATGACTCTGATGCCGCTCCTTCAGTCTCTGCTCTGGTTTCTCTCTGTGGTTCATATCTGTGCTCTGGTTTAGTCTCTTCTGAGTGCGGCTCTTTGGCTTTGACTCTTGCTTCCTGTTTTTTCACTGTATTAAAAAAACTCTCCTGTTGTTATTAGTGTTAAAGAGCATTCTGAGAGCACTGACACACATCCACCTCTCCTGCTCTCTCCATCTCTTTCCTCTCCATCTTTGTCCCTCTCTCTCCCTCTCAGTTTAGCACTCTCTCTCCTCCCCTTCTCTCTCTCCTCCCTTCTCTCTCTGTTTAGCTGTACATCAGTGCCCTCTGACCCTGCAGCTCTTGTAGTCTCTCTCCTCTCTCTCTCTCTCTCTCTCTCTCTCTCTCTCCTCCCTCCTTCTCTCTCTGTTTAGCTGTACATCAGTGCCCTCTGACCCTGCAGCTCTTGTAGTCTCTCTCCTCTCTCTCTCTCTCTCTCTCTCCTCCCTCCTTCTCTCTCTGTTTAGCTGTACATCAGTGCCCTCTGACCCTGCAGCTCTTGTAGTCTCTCTCCTCTCTCTCTCCTCTCTCTCCTCCCTCCTTCTCTCTCTGTTTAGCTGTACATCAGTGCCCTCTGACCCTCTTGTCGTGTCTGTCGTCTCAGACTGGAGGGCGGTTGGGTGTAAACTGTGAGTCAGATTCACTGGAGTAAGTTGGAGTTGAATAATCTGTAAACAACGATCGCCCACGGACAAACTTACCGGAACTTTCAGATAAACACCTCCAACAGCGTCACAGAAACAACTCCACTTTCATCACAGTGGACTTAATATACTTCATGTTTGTTCCGTTTGATTAAAGCTGCACTCTGTAACTTTTCTACTGCCTGCTTGTCTCCATGGAGATGTCGCTTTCATGTGGACCTCGGACTACAAAGATTTTAGACAGAATGTGCCTTGCCCATAGACTGTATAAAGAAGTGGAATAAGCGAGTGTGACGTCGCCCACAGCGTTCATCCATCCATCCATCCATCCATTTTCTTCCGCTTATCCGGGGCCGGGTCGCGGGGGCAACAGTCTAAGCAGGGACGCCCAGACTTCCTTCACCCCGGACACTTCCTCCAGCTCCTCCGGGGGGACCCCAAGGCGTTCCCAGGCCAGCTGGGAGACATAGTCCCTCCAGCGGGTCCTGGGTCTTCCCCGGGGCCTCCTCCCGGTGGGACATGCCCGGAACACCTCCCGAGGGAGGCGTCCGGGAGGCATCCGGAACAGATGCCCGAGCCACCTCAGCTGGCTCCTCTCCACGTGGAGAAGCAGCGGCTCTACTCCGAGCTCCTCCCGTGTGACCAAGCTCCTCACCCTATCTCTAAGGGTGCGCCCAGCCACTCTGCGGAGGAAACTCATTTCGGCCGCTTGTATCCGCGATCTCGTCCTTTCGGTCATTACCCAAAGCTCATGACCATAGGTGAGGGTAGGAACGTAGATTGACCGGTAAATTGAGAGCTTCGCCTTTTGGCTCAGCTCCCTCTTCACCACAACGGTCCGGTACAACGACCGCATCACTGCCGACGCTGCACCGATCCACCTGTCAATCTCACGCTCCATCCTCCCCTCACTCGTGAACAAGACCCCGAGATACTTGAACTCCTCCACTTGAGGCAAGCGTTCAGCGTTCAGCGCCAGTCAAATGAAGCTCATCAAGGCTTGCGGTTATGGGGTGAATTTGAACCAGAGTTCCATAAGAACATCTGAAGACCAAAATGAAGAGGCTCACTGCAGCAGTTACAGACAGCAGACTTTCAATAGAAAGTGAGTTGATGGAGCCGGAAGCACCCCCATGCTCACTTCCTACTGGAACACAGCAGCTAGCAGTTTAGCTAACCCATTTATACAAACAGTCTATGGTCTTGCCCCAGCACAGATATATTAAGGACATAATAAATCCACTGTGGACTGTCTGCAAATAAAGATATTCAAAGTGTTTTATTGTCCAAGAATCAGGAGGTGCGCGTTAGTGTGGCGTTATTTTCTTTGGGACCACAGCATTTATGTTTTGTTTAAAATAAACGTGTTTCTTGTGGATTAGAAATGAAAATAAACCGTAAACCCAACAAAAGAACATTTAAAGAGCCCATATAATGTTGTTTTCTGATCTGTTCTAATGTAGTTTCCTCTTCACAAACACATCTGGAGTTGTGTTTTGTTTCATTCACACAAGTTTAACGCACAAACCTGCACATTTAGGCTGAGCTCTTCTCTTCAACCAAAAACACTCTGTTCCACCTGGTGATGTCATGTGATGATTCAGGAAGTGCTCTACTCTCTTTTAAACTATAGTACAATCATTTGGATAATTTCAGCTCTCAAATTGCCATTCTCTACTGAACAAAAGCTAAAAGGAGCTGTTAACTTGAAAACTACCACTTCATGACATCACAAGGTGGAACAGAGCATTTTCTAATACTAAAAGCGTTGCTCAAACGTGTGAATGAAACAAAACACTCCCTGAGGAGGGAACAACATTATAACATGGCTTAAAGCTCCTTGTGTAATATCTTTAGACAGACTCTGATCTTGGACTTTTTCTCCCTTGAGGTTTGATTTATGCTTCTGTAAAACTCAAACTCAAACATTTTTGACTTTTTGTATATTTGTGTGTTTTGAGAATCATCTCCAGTGACTGTTGTTCCCATAAACTTGGCCTTGATCACAGATGAGTATGACTCAGGCTCTTCCCAAACATCTGACGGACTTCTCATGTTTAAGAGAAGCTGGATTTCACCTTCGGCCCAGGACACACTTAATGCGTATTTTGCGGTAAACACTCGAATATCTGGACATCTCACACGCATGTTTTAGTCAGAAGAAAAACTCCTATATTACGCACAATGGACTTTTGTGAATTTAAGCCATGATAGAATGTTGTTGCCTCATTTATTATTAGTCTGTCTACATTTCCCAAGCTCAACATGCTCGAGTGGCACTTCCAGGGGTGAAATAATTCATTTTTTTCTACTGAAGGTGTATGGAGTTTTTTGTTTTTTTTACCTTTTAATATATTTATTGTGATTGTACAATATTCCCTGATGGGCTGAGCTGGCCTGAATCCTGAAGACTTATCAAAACCAAAACGGGTGATGAAATAGTCCATAGACGGGATAAGAGTTTGATGGGGCACGTCTGTTTGTTGCAGTTCACAGGACATTGTGGCGCTCCCTTGTCCCCTTCATAAAATGTTGTACGCTGGTCAAACACACACAGTTCCTCATCAGAAGTTAAGTTCAGGCTTTGTAAAGTGAGTCCACAACTTTGCTCACGTTATGAATTGTTTCCAGGGCTGCTCCGCTGACTGGAGGTTCTTCAGGTACAGTGGAGGCGCTTCTTCAAGGTGGAAAAAAGTGGAAAAGAGGGTTTTCAGTTTGAGAGAAGAACTCTAAACTCTAAATATGCAGGGTTTGTGTGTTGAATATGTGTGAATGAAACACAACACAACTCCAGGCCTGTTTGTGATGAGGAAACGTCATAGATCAGAATGTAGCCTATGGGCCCTTTAAGAGTGAGCATGGCAGTTCACTTGTGCCCAAGCTCCACTGCAGCAGCAAAATATTAGCCTCTTCAACCTCTCCATGTCCTCTTCTTCTCCGCCTCCTGAGTCTAAACCAGAGACATTTACACAGACAAACCGTCATGTCTCCATCACATCCACCTCCAGCACCATTCTGAGTGTTTTCCTTTGACATTCTGAACACGGAATTTACACTTGGTTATGACCGTCTTAAAAACGTGAAAAACAGAACTAGTTCATTGTAAACAGTTTGCAGTCGTCCAGAGTTATTCCTCACTTACCTTATGCATTCAGAGCATCCTAATTACTCACCACAATCATGGTACTGGCTCTAACTGACTCACACTGGAATACTGTGGCCCCTCTCTCTGTAAGAGCGGATGTGAGCCTCGTCATTTTCATCCTAAAATGTTCGTCTTAACCCGCTCTGCTTTTGTCCGTAAATTCATTCCTATTCCTAATATGGCCCCAATTTTACCTGTATAACTGCCAGCCTCGATGAGCTTCATTTGACTGGAGCCGAGCGCTGTCGATGTCACACTCCATCAGTCCACTTCTTTCTCCACCTTATTTGGTGGAGGAGTGAAGCCGAAACAATAAAAACATGATCATTGTGGTACTGACCCAAACGGGGCTGTGACAGGTTCATAAGCGGTACTGACGGGTTCATAAGCGGTACTGACCCAAACGAGGCTGTGACGGGTTCATAAGTGGTACTGACGGGTTCATAAGCGGTACTGACGGGTTCATAAGCGGTACTGACGGGTTCATAAGCGGTACTGACGGGTTCATAAGCGGTACTGACGGGTTCATAAACACATAAACAGTTTCCCTGAGGCGGATTCTTCTGCTTGTGCTCAGTGTGGCTCAGTGTGGACAAATCAGGTTCAACGGGAAATCCCATAAACGCCGTGTGTTAGACAGATCCCACGTGGAGAGGCGTTTGAGTAACCTCCGTAAAACTCATGACATCATCACAGCACCAGACGTATACACCAGAGGGGGGGGGACCACCAGAGGACGGGGGGGCATGACGGGGGAAGGGGGCCGCACACTGAGAGACACAGTTAAAATACATAAACATGATTCAAGGTTCAAATCAGTTTCTGAAGGACGGGATGTCATGTTCCTGAGGTTATAGGTTCAATTCCTGTTCTGTAAAAGTGTCACCGATGATCATTTAGCCAAATCAGCAGGAAGCCTGATTTTCTCCATGTGCTTATTATTGAATGAGAGCCATATTTGGCCCCTGAGCCATAGTTGGGACCCCCTGCTGTACACTCAGTGTAGCAGAGCCTGGTTTTTGTGCTCCTTTCACTTTCATGGCGGCACGGTGGTCGCTTCACAGCAAGAAGGTTCAAGGTTTGATCCCCGGGTCGTCCAAGCCTTTCTGTGTGGAGTTTGCATGTTCTCCCCGTGTCTGGGTGGGTTTCCTCCGGGCACTCCTGTTTCCCCCATCAACCCAAAACATGCTCCAGGTAAAATCCTCCTGAGGTCCTGACCAAACTGGAGCAGAAGATCCTGGAGATGGTCCCCGGGTGCAGTAATGTGCTGCTCACTGCTCCTGATAACAGGATGGGTCAAATGCAGAGGACAGTTTCTCCTGTGTGAGATCAATAAAGTCACTTGTTCTTCACACAGGCCTGACTCAGGCTTGTGTCTTTGGCCTCACAGTCATGTTTGGTCTAATGTCGTGTACAGATACACACTTCACACACTCAGATGGATGACACATGCTGAGGGGGCGGGGCGTACTGGACGACACAGGAAGTAGATCTGCTTTTAATCAGAGCTTTGATCTGAAACATGTGGCTCTGTAAAGGTTTTTTTTTGTAGTCTGCATCTTTGTGCCTTTGAACACTTCAAGTCTTGGAATTTACGTTTGACGCATCACAACTGAATGTGGACTATGGCTTACAGATGACATCACATCGTTAGAAAACCACAGACCAGTCACTTTTTCTCACACACGGAGGAAGCTGTAATTAACTAGATTAAAATGCAGATTTGATGCAACATTTGTTAATTTTCTTTTAAGATTCACCACGAGCCAGAAGTGTGAACACGCCCTCTCGCTCTTTACACACACAGAACAGACATGTGTCGTGTGTGATGTTTGGATGCTTCAGTGAGAATCTACAGCGGAATCAAAAATGAAAAAGATCCAAACTTCTGACTTGTCATGTATGTGAAGGAATGTTCCGAAATGGAGTCCTCTTTGACCTGTGCAGGGTCGTACCTGTGGTCAGTGTATATCAGAGTTCTAAAACAAATGTCATCACCTGTCATCACCTGTCATCACCTGTCATCACCTATTGTCAAATCATAACTATTGTGTCATTTAGATCCTTGTTTACTTTATGGTTGCTAGGTAACAGTTATGGAATTACCTCTGTGTATGTCATATCTGCTGTCCATCTCCAACCAGGACGTAAAATTATAACCTTCCCCAAAATGATAAAACTAGAAAAGACAAGAAATCTTAGATCAACTGATGTTAACTATGTTTTAGTCTAACTTTAGAAGAGCCTGTTTCTCGGAGCTCACCGCTCTTCTGTAGAGGGGCAGAGGCCTGGTTGTGTTTACCCAGAGATGAGGCATCATGAGTGGGCTCAGACAGAGCCGCAGGGGGTGCTTCTCTCTGTAATTAGACTTCATTCACTCCATCACAGCCACAGAGCGGCCCTCATACACACTGTACACACTGTGTCGTATGCACACTGTACAGTCTCATACAGACTGTACACAGACTGTATGAGTCTGTGTAAAGACTGTATGAGACTGTCCAGTGTGTACACAGACTGTACACAGACTGTACACAGTCTGTGTACAGTCTGTGTACAGTCTGTGTACAGTCTGTGTACAGTCTGTGTAGTCTCATACGACCACATCAGAGCCGGATGTGACAGAGTTTAAGACCTGTTCACACCAGCACAGGAGACTCATCACACTGACAGACGAGGAACACTTTCACTGCGCACACACACACACACGCGCACACACACACACACACACACGCACACGCACACACGCATGCATACACGCACACACACACACACGAGGGAAGGAGCATGTGTCTGTAATGATTTGAGCCGTAGAAAGTGGAGTTAATGTATGACTCAGGCCCTGTCCCCACGACAACGTTCCTGTTTTTTTTTTTACCCGGGGTGAAAAAAAGTCTCGTCCACACACGTGTTGGATCAGAAAACCTTCGCGTCAAGATGAGCTGAGTGAAAACGATGTAGTACATATGTCACACCGATAAGTGGCGCTGTAAACCGGAAAGAGCCAGAGCCACCGGAAACACAAGACTACAAAGAGCACATGTGCAGAAAGTCCTTTCTCTTTCATAAACAAGCAAACACGTGTACTTTAGGGACCGTCAAAAAAAGCGAATTTATTTTGTCCCCCTGCTCCACCAATGTAGCAGCGACTCACTCCGGTAATGTGAAAATGTTGACCGTCCCTAACATAGACAGACGCCACAGAACAAAGATTTGCGCTGCGTGAGCAGAGTTTTTGCCTATAAATCGATAGTTAGCATTACTTGCTATCGTTTTATTAGATAGACATTAACAAGTAGAACTCTCGTTAACCTTGGGCGTGTTATTTAGGCAAAATGCTTGTTTGGATCTTACTACGGGAATGTTAAACATACTCGGACATTATGTTGGCTTTTCTGCGAGAATATACAACCGGGACCATCACCAACGGGCAGCTATATATTTTTGTGTGTGATACTGCATGTGCCTGTTTGTAAAAGGTAAATTTTCATTTAATAAAAAAGACAAGAAATGGTTGCTCTTTCTCTTTATTTACAGCACACAACACACTCAAATTGGTATGTGCTCCTCATTGTCCACTATCTGCCTTTCCAGCGATGAGATCTTTCCAGTTTTAAAATACGTGTTTAGCTTTGAATTGGCAAACACCCGTGCGTCGTGCGTACTGCCAGGCCACTTCACAGTAACGTCCATAAACCGGTACCTGTAGTCACACACCGCTTGTATGTTGAGGGGATGTGTCCCATCGATCGATCCCAAACATTGTGGCATGTCATGCACACGGAGGAAGCCCGAAACAAGCTCCTCTGCCTCCGGTTCCGTGAAAGGCGTAATTGTGCATGGTCCTCTGCTGTTGTCGCAATGCATTGCATATGAACAGAGTTTGATGCAGCAGTGCCAATAAACTGCGGAAGGCGCAGGGTTACACCCTCTGGTCACCGGTCACGTGATGATTACGGCAGCGCGACGTCATCATTTTCTCACCTGCCGCGCTTTTTTGCCGCCCACATGCCAATGCGACGGGGGGTGTTCTCCGACTTCTCCACTCTGGAACCCGTTTTTGAAAAACTCCGTTCTCGCCCCCAAAAACGCCGGCGCCATCTGGACGGCAGGCCCAAACGCACACAAACTTCTCCGTTTCCTCCAAAAAACGTTGTCGTGGGGACAGGGCCTCATTCCTCTTTAAGATAAGATAAGATAAGATAAGCCTTTATTGATCTCACACAGGAGAAATTTACTCGCCACAGTAGCTCCAGGACATTTGGACAAGAGGGAAAAAGTGCATGCAGGCAGGGAGGGGATAAAGTAAGTAATAAATAGTACAGATAGTAATACGTAATAATAATAATAATGGAAAATAGTAATAATGATAATAGTAACAACAAGCATCAACATGGAAAAGAGGATATTGCACGTCTGGCCTATATGTTAGAATTATACAGTCTGATGGTGGTGGGGATGAAGGATCTGCGGTAGCGCTCCTTCTTGCACTGGGGGTGCCTCAGTCGGCTGCTAAAGGAGCTGCTCAGCTCCTCTACAGTCCGGTGCAGAGGGTGAGAGGTGTTTGTCCAGCACCCTCCTCTCAGCCACCTCCTCTACAGAGTCCAGAGGACAGCCCAGGACAGAGCTGGCCCTCCTGACCAGCTTATTAAGTCTCTTCCTGTCCCGTTCTGTGCTGCTCGGGGCCCAGCAGACGACAGCGTAGAGGAGAGCAGAGGCCACCACAGAGTCATGGGGGTTATGGGGGAAACCGGAGTGACAGACACAGGGAGAACATGCAAACCCATAGAAATGCTCGGGAATCGAACACTCAACCTTCTTGCTGTGAAAGTGAAAGTGTGAGCATTCATGCTTTCCAGTTTTTATTGGAAATTAAAATGATTCACAATCCGTTAGAATGATTTGTTATTTGCTCTGTTATATTCTCATTGTTTGTCAAAAGTCATAGTTGTCAACAAGGAAAAACATATTTCACTGTCAGTTCATTTTGTTGTAATAAAACTTAAGTCCTTAAAGAGTCCTTCAAAGACACAGTTGACATGTTTGCGGCATTCATTTGGACCATGAGACAGTATTCAAGAAAATGCTGTATTTAGCCAAGATTAAAGGCGCTGTATCTGATTTTGACGGTCTTAAAAACATGAAAAACAGAACGAGTTCATTGTAAACAGTTTGCAGTAGTCCAGAGTTCTTCCTCACTTGCCTTATGTATTCAGAACATCCCAATTACTCAACACGATAAGTTTATAAGCGCGTTTCACAACTCTCTGAGAAAACAGTGGAATTTTGCTGTCACAATAGAGCTAACAACAACAACTAGCATGCCAACACACACTTCCTGATGATCAGAAAATAAAAAATGTAATTGCATGCAGGCAGCAGATTTATTTTGACCTCATGAGCTGTTTATACGATAAAAATCAGGTACAGGGCCTTGAAGTTCAAACATGACTCTGGATATGTTTTAGTCAAAGAAATCTCAAAATAGTGTATTAAATTAAACTGAAGTCATACGTCTCTGCTTCACTGTCCCACATTCTTCTTGTCCCCATGTCGATAAAGTTAAAGATGCACTATGGAACTTTTCTGATGGAGGGCCTGCCACCTGTCTGTCTCCATGGAGATGTTGTTGCTTAGCCTGTAATGTTCTAAAGTTGGGCATTAAAAATATCCATCTTGTGTTTATTCAATACAGCAAGGACTGAAGCATTTAAGAAAAATACCCAATTGCAATTAGATCAGAGTTTAATAATAGGACTTTACATTTTAAACACACAGGTACAGGCGTGGAGACATGCTGGTGATGGATGTTCTGTAGTGCGCTTTTAATGTTTCTTTAAACCGGAAAATGAGTGAAAACCATCACTGTAACCTCTTAAAGGAGAATTCACGTTTTTTTACAATCTGAGCCTTATTTTGGTAATAAAACAAGTTGTTTTACTCACCCATAGCACTTTGGTGTCATATGGAGCAGTTTCGTAGATGTTTTAGTTTAGTGATATCCGTTAACGTGAGTTCTCGGGGCACGACGTTGCAGTCACCAAAATAACACAAACTTTAGCACTTTTCAAATCATAGAAGCTCAATGTCTTAGTCTACACTTTCGTTTGAGTCAGAAGTGGCCTGTAATCCCAGATTTATCCATAGTTTGGAGTAGATGAGGAGGACAGTCACATGTGCTCAGTCACAGCTGATTTCGCTCTCCGCTCCGGACCCAGACATGAAAGGCAAAGCTGTAAGACGTTTGGACCATCGTGTTTGCAGTACCCACTTCAGTCAGGACCATTTTTTACCAGCAAAGGAAAAGAAAGAAGGCCAGCGGATTCAGCGCACGATTCTGAGAAGTAATGTGAAACCGATGGCTGTTCTCTGCTGCTCCTAAAACTGTCTCCGCTTCATTCTTTCTAACACCTCCTCATCCGTATACTCAGGCTCAAAACGACAGGGACGGACATCTTACTCAACTAAGTCCTCTTCAGTCTCAAAGTCCGAATCTTCTGCCATGTGTCGCTCGCAACAGAAAAGTTCAGAGCGTCTTCTTATCTGCAAAACAGCTGTGACTCCGCACATGCGCACTGCACTGTCCTCCTCATCTAAACATACAAACAAACATGTGCCCCGAGAACTCGCGTTACGGATATCGCAAATCTAAAACATCTCCGGAAATGCTCCATATGACACCAAAGTGCTATGGGTGAGTAAAACAACTTGTTTTATTACCGAAATAAGGGTCAGATTGTAAAAAACGTTAATTCTCCTTTAAAAATCCTGTTGAGTTTTGGATGTATCCACTAGGGCAGCTTAAGCACAAGGTTGCCCCAAAATCTGTTCCTGTTCTAGGTGAAAAAAACATTCTTCAGACCCTCCTCCACTCAAACTGAGCCAGTGTCAGATTTTAAAGTACAAACATGCAGCGTTCTCATTCTGTGGTGATGCTACGTGTAAGGAACCATCGTATTAAGAGTCTCAGAGTCCATTTCTCTGGCTCAAATGCTCCCTCTGTGGTTGGTTTGTAATCTTGTTTGCCCACCTCTAATTCAGTCCCAAAATCCCAGTCCCAGAATATCAAATTAAAAACTTCAAAAAACTTGGTAAAATTGAGTTTCATCAAAGACATTCAACTTACATGATTCGTGAAAAGTCCCTCAGTCGTCCAGGTAGAATCCATGATCAAAGGAGAAGTTTCAATTTGTCAACTGGACAAAGTTTGTTTGGTTGAAAACGTTTCGCCGCTCATCCGAGAGGCTTCGTCAGCTCTGGCCCAGCTCTGGCCCAGGGTCGAACCAGCATGAGGGCCAGAGCTGACGAAGCCTCTCGGATGAGCGGCGAAACGTTTTCAACCAAACAAACTTTGTCCAGTTGACAAATTGAAACTTCTCCTTTGATCAACTTACATGATTAAATGTTTATAATCATGGGTTCCATCATAGCAAATTTACACAATGTTCAAAATCCAATTTCCAAAATCTGTGAAAAATAAATGAAAATGAGTTTTCAGCTCCATTAAATTCCTGAAATGGGCGTGGCTTCGGAACAAACAGGAAGTAACAACGGCATGGCGTGGGCATGTCTTTTCTTTGAAGGGCTGTAGATTTCTCATAAGTTGGCGTGTCTGTATTCCAAGGCCATGTTTTCAGGTCGAACAGGCCGCGTCTCCAAATCAAGAGGGCGTGTCTTTAGACCCAGGGGGCGTGTCTTCAGTCTGTGGGGGCGGGCACGACACAGATGTGCAGGAAGTTGTCGGGGTGACTCAGGTGTTCACTGAGCCACTGCAAAGGAGTCTCCAGCAAAGGCTCAATACCATGGATGACCACCAGGAGGCGCTTCTCCTCTCCTGCCATAGAGACACGACAGAATCAATGATGTCAATACTGGTTTAGAAATGATGCTCACAGGCTGCACAAGCGATACCAAATCACACTTTGACTTCTCTCCATGGGTGCGAGGAAAACAAACTGTTCATTTCACACAGTCCAACAGACCTTTGTGTTCATACCCTCAAAGCATTTCTTCTGGAAGGTTTTCTGCCATGTTTGCTGCCACATTTGGTGCAAAAAGTCTGTTGCATCTTAATGTCCTTAGCTACCTCCTCAGCTAGCCTCTTACATGATCTACATGGTGCAAACATGTTCCGAAATGCATGGGATTCTTGGATTATTTTGAGTTGTAGCAGGTCATGTTTGAGTCCACTCTGAACAGAATCCCACTTTTCAAACATTAATCACAATACTCAGATTAGACTTTAGGTTAACCAGGTCAGGATCTGTGGGAGATCAGCTCGTGGTTGCTCCAGGTACTGCAGCTGGATTCTCCCATAAAGCACAGTGTGACAGAGGGTTAGTGTTAGGGTACCTGACCTCTGACCTCACATAGAACACAATGTATTATTGGAAATCTGCCCGCTGACAGGACATCCGCAGCTTTCACAAAGAATTTTGAAATTGTCAGTGTCTAAAAGTTCGCTTTGTAAGAGCCTGTTAGCCTAAGCCCGCTCTGAGCCCGTGCTAGCTCTGCTCGAGCAGCCATCACCCTGATTGATCAAAAGTGTTTCTTTTATCACACAGGTGGGCGGAGCTGGTCCCTATTGAGGAAGCAATGTGGAAGAAGAAATATCTTTTGGCACTTCACACCAATGAGCATAGGCACGTTTGGTTCATGTTCAGGTCTCATGATACAATATACTATCAAAGTTATACTTCCATTGTTAACCTACTTGATCAGAAACACAGACTATAGAGCGTTTTCACGAACACGGAAAAACAGGACCAATACCCGTATGTGCGGCCATCTTGGCCGGTTTGCGCGTTCAAAATGACATGTGTTTATATAGCAACTATGCAGAAAAAAAAAAATCAAAATTTCGCAATAAACCTTCCACATCAGAATCCAAAACTTCTGATACAGTTGACCAGCTGTATAGAGATAAGTTGGATGCCAAAGAAAAGAAGCGTTATATATGAAAAAACTCCAATTAATTGGGCAAGAAGATCCGTATGAGATGGATTCAAGTTTGTTCAGTGACAGTGGCGATTTGTGGATTCTGCTGCTGTAAGATCCCGACATTGTGAACTACCTGATCTTAAGAGCTCTAAAGGTCTGGAGGCAACAACCACAGTGCGGAAAACTGGAGACAAGCGTATTGTGACGTAAAGGTCGGCATGTGTGTATTACATGTGTAACGTCTTTAAGTACGAGTATATTGCTTGTTTTTCACGTTTTCAAGATTAAAATATTAACATTGTAATACAATTTACTGTGGGGCTAATGAAGCAAATGAACATGTACAAGTATTTACAACTAACACTTGGATCTGCCTTGGATCTAGTTTAGCCGGTGTTTGTTTATGTAAACATGGTCACTACAAATTGGTTCAAAATTATCAATCACAATGCACAGTATGAAATACGTATCGGCTGAGCATATGTGAATGTTGTCGTGATTTTTCCCATCTAAGTTCTGTTTGAGACGATCCACAGTCTCCTCCTTTCCTTTGATAATCGCTCTGCTCACCCTGGTCACTACTTTAGGTAAACGACAGACCTGCAGGTGTTTTTCTCTGTCCGCTCTATTGTGACAGCCTAGGACCGCACAATGCTTGACCATTTTGTTTTTTTTAAACTTTGCGGCATAAATGCACTGTTCGCGGTGCTTCGAAACCGTCCAAAATGGCCGACTTCGGGATTATGACGTCACGGGAAAACGCTCTATTGCATTTGCATTTACATGCAGAAGGAGGTGATTTGTGCATTTGTGAGTTTCATGTTTTTTGTTTTAAAAATTCATGATGAAGTTGCACCTTTTCTCAGCTGCTTTCAGCTCTCCATATTCATGGCTGTTAAATACATGTGCACAAGTGGTTTTGCACACAGCTATACTCAAAAGCCACAGAGCAGCCACTTCTGAGGAGACACAGGAAGTAAGAACCCACATCTAATACACAGACAGAGAAAGAGTGTGTGCTTCTGTATGTCAGATGCCCTCCCGCACCCTACATCTCAGTGTGTCACATGTCACAGATATGAAGGAATAGACTAAATACTCCACACTTGACAATAGAATGTAATTTTCTACATTAAATGGTAGAACTTTCTTTTCTATTCCCGTGTGTCCTTATACCTGTGTCCTCCTCAGTGGTCCTGTAGGTTCAGTGTCCATGGGCGTAAACTGGTCTGTGTCCTTATACCTGTGTCCTCCTCAGTGGTCCTGTAGGCTCAGTGTCCATGGGCGTACACTGGTCTGTGTGTCCTTACATGTGTCCTCCTCAGTGGTCCTGTAGGGTCACAGTGTCCATGGGCGTACACTGGTCTGTGTGTCCTTATACATGTGTCCTCCTCAGTGGTCCTGTAGGTTCAGTGTCCATGGGCGTACACTGGTCTGTGTGTCCTTATACATGTGTCCTCCTCAGTGGTCCTGTAGGCTCAGTGTCCATGGGCGTACACTGGTCTGTGTGTCCTTATACCTGTGTCCTCCTCAGTGGTCCTGTAGGGTCACAGTGTCCATGGGCGTACACTGGTCTGTGTCCTTATACCTGTGTCCTCCTCAGTGGTCCTGTAGGGTCAGTGTCCATGGGCGTACACTGGTCTGTGTCCTTATACCTGTGTCCTCCTCAGTGGTCCTGTAGGGTCAGTGTCCATGGGCGTACACTGGTCTGTGTGTCCTTATACCTGTGTCCTCCTCAGTGGTCCTGTAGGCTCAGTGTCCATGGGCGTACACTGGTCTGTGTCCTTATACCTGTGTCCTCCTCAGTGGTCCTGTAGGCTCAGTGTCCATGGGCGTACACTGGTCTGTGTGTCCTTACATGTGTCCTCCTCAGTGGTCCTGTAGGTTCAGTGTCCATGGGCGTACACTGGTCTGTGTGTCCTTATACCTGTGTCCTCCTCAGTGGTCCTGTAGGCTCAGTGTCCATGGGCGTACACTGGTCTGTGTCCTTATACCTGTGTCCTCCTCAGTGGTCCTGTAGGCTCAGTGTCCATGGGCGTACACTGGTCTGTGTGTCCTTATACCTGTGTCCTCCTCAGTGGTCCTGTAGGCTCAGTGTCCATGGGCGTACACTGGTCTGTGTGTCCTTATACCTGTGTCCTCCTCAGTGGTCCTGTAGGGTCAGTGTCCATGGGCGTACACTGGTCTGTGTGCTCTTACACTTGTTCTGATATAGATCAGCATCATTCTGAAGACATTCAGGAAAGGTTTCTGAATGTGACTTTTAAGTACTGATAACTGCTCAAATGAGCAGTTTCATTACTAGTTTTAGTATCAGTTAGTATCAGATTTTTTTTTTTTTTTAACTTTTGACGGCCCTATAGTCTGAGGAACAAAAGGTGACAGTTTTTTTTGTCTCTGTGGTTAACTTTCACTTTGAGAATGACACTTTCACATGGACCGCCTCCGCCCTGGGACCAGAAGAGGTCTTCATTCAACATGCAAAACTCAACATAAAGATACTGTGTAGTTTAACATTTTTTCAGACAGACTTAGTAAACTAACGCTGTGGTACCTGATTTTAAGTGTGAAAAGCACAACAAGTTCAAAGTGATTCCTCTCTTACCTTATGCATTCTGAGCATCCTAATTATTCACCATGATGAGTTCAAAAGTGCTTTTTACAACTGTCAGAGACCAGAGTGGAGTTTAGCCATCATAATGCTACAACAGCATTACTTCCTTCAGTTAATAAAAACACTGCACACAATGGTCCCATTTTCATTCTTTTACAAAGCTTTAGCAATACATTTATACTGGTGAAATTGTTTTGTTTCATTCACACATGTTTGAGTAATGCTTTGTAATGAGCTCCAAAGCTCAAAATGCTCTGTCCCACCTAGTGATGTCATGAAATGGTAGTTCAAGTTAACAGCGCTTTTACCTTTAGTTCAGCAGAGACTGAGAATTCGAGAGCTGAAATTATGTATGGCGTGTATGGAGTTAGAAACACGGTGGAGCACTTTCACCAGGTGGAACAGGTGTGTGAATGAAATGATGAGGAAACAATATTATAACATAGATCAGTAAACGCTGTAAAATAGGCCCATTAAATACAATAAAACATGTGCAGAGCCATATTAAACCTAAACTTGTCCTTCTCAGTCATATCAGGAGGATGTGGAGCACAGACTTCATCATAGCTCATGAGTTTGATTTAATGTGCCATTTTAACTGACTTCAGTTTCTTTATGAATCCACGTAAGACAAACCCAGACCTCAACTTTTGACCCCTCAACATTATTTAGAACCGTCCATGCTTACGAATATCAGGGATTGTTAGTGTTCTCACAGTAGTACAATCTTTGCTTTGATGACTGCGTTGCACTTTTGGCATTTCTTCACCCTGAGGCACAAGGGAAAACCATTTCAGGAGACTTTATCATGAAGCTCACTGAGAGAAGGACAAGGGTTTGCAGCTCTGTCAACAAAGTAAAGGGTGGATACTCTGAGGATTTGAAATGAAATTATAAAATGTATTTAGCTGACTTGAGACTTTTTTCTTCTCCTGCATACTTTCATACATCTTGCTTTAAATATTTGACATCTTCTGAATGCATCTAAAATGTAGAAAGTAGTAAACAAAGAAAAAAAGGGCATTGCCGATAATTAAAACTATAAACTTAAAACTAAAAAAATGACAGGTAAAATGTCTTGTGTAGTCTGTAAGAGTATAAAGTCTGACCTTTTGGGGCTCAACGTGCTCAAACAAGGCGTTTACAGTAACATTTTAGCACCATTCCTGAAGCGTTTTTAAAATACTGTCTGAATATTGTTATTTATTACAAAATAAGTAAATGAATAAAACTAAAAATGAATGTAGCTAAGCAGCAGTGGGCCTGTTGCTTGTTCTACAGCCTGAAGAGTGTATCTGTATGACTGTGTCAGAGCCTCCAGAGCGCTGGAGGAGGCCGTTTGTCAGTCTGTAGGGTGAAAGTGCAGCAGGTGCCGGGTGGAGCTCAAACGGCTCTCCTGAAATTACGTGGACAAACCAGAGTCGAGCAGACGCCGTGTCCCTCACAAAGTAAACTTCTCACGCAAATGCCACTACACACAAACATTTAGACATATACTCATGTCTAGGGCTGTCCAACTATAGTCAAGATGTGTACGTTTTCTGGGAGAGGGTCCGCCACCTGCCCGTCTCTAGATGTTACAATGCTTTGCTTAGAATCTTTCACAGTATGGCATTACATATAATTAGGGCTGGGAATATTAACGCATTAATCGCGATTAATCGCGATTGAGTTATAATCGCGAACAATTTTTTTAATCGCGATCAGAGTTTGCCAGCATTTTCCGCAATTCTACCATCCATATGCAGCTCATTTGGTTGTATTAATTAAACTCATTGTCGGTTAAACGCGCTATTTTGAGTTTGCTAGTATTTTGTTCCTTCTACGCATCCGTAGGCAGCTCGAGCGGGCTTCAATCATTTATTTACAATTTCTCAAAGTAAGCGCTATTGCTGGTTCATTGTTACTTTTTCCTTTCTCTGCACTTTTTTGAAATAAAAAAAATGGTGAGAAATACTTTGCATTGTGAGTTTAACTTTAGATTCGAACGGTCTTACTGCAAGATATCAATTTTAAACATGCAAAATAAATCACGATTAATCGCGATTAACTATGAAATTTCTGAGATTAGTTGCGATCAAGAAAATTAATCGTTTGACAGCCCTACATATAATATTAACATATCTTTTATTTCTGCTAAATACTTTGAAAAACATGCATTCTTACTGTTGCCTCTCCACAGATCTGACCTGTATCTTGGTCTGGTGGCTTCACATACTTGTCTCCATGGAGATGGAAAACTTGCTATATTCATGAACAATCTAGGAAAAGCATTTATACATGCATGCCATTTGTTTGTCTCCATGGAGATTGACAAGTTTAATGCCATACTGTGGCACATTCCAGGCCAGCCCATAAACCTCCACCAGAAAAGCGACACAGTGCATCTTTAATCATCAAGACATTTATTTCTTAATGACCTATTTGATTGATTTTATTTGAGTATTTATGAGCACTAACGTCTGTGTGTGTTCTCCTCATATTGAAAGTAGATTTCACAGAAGGTCTGAGAAGGAGGAGCCAAACTTCAGAGGAAACCAAGGAGAGAGTGAAGTCTAAACAGGAGACAGGAAGTAGATAACAACACAAAAGACAGAGGCAGATAGACAAAGGGCCCACAGCACGGCACCTGCAGCTCATGTCTGACATCTACAAACATCTACAAACATCTACAAACATCTAACATCTATGAGAGGAGCACTTCACAAGAAACAACAAGAGGGACAACACAAAGTCCTCCTTAAAGGGATCGTGTTTTTTTTATGTTAATCTGTATGGGTTTCCTTCTAAAAGTTCCGTGTGTTGACACCGGCTTACCTCTGACAGTCTCAGCTGATCCCGGTTCAGCTCGTGTTCTGGAGCCCACGTAAGTAGGTCCGGTAACTTCCCTGGAACATGAAATAAAGCTTGTTTTTCTTCTCAAAACAAAACATTTGTTAGAAAGGTGATATATTTGTGTCCCAAACAGTTGTCCACGAAACATCCAGCAGCGTAGATGGTGTTCGCGTATTGTGTCTGTCGACTCGTATCACTGCGCGCATATTAGCTGTATTAGCCTGTTCACTTCCCCTAGCGGCGGACTGCATCTGCCGTACACTTCCGCTAAAGGTGAACAGGCTGATAGATTAACATGGGCGTAGTGATACGAGTCGAGAAAGACAATACACGAACACAATCTACGCTGCTGGATGTTTCGTGGACAACTGTTTGGGACACAAATATATCACCTTTCTAACAAATGTTTTGTTTTGAGAAGAAAAACAAGCTTTATTTCATGTTCCAGGGAAGTTAGCGGACCTACTTACGTGGGCTCCAGAAAGCGAGCCGAACCGGGATCAGCTGAGAGTGTCAGAGGTAAACCGGTGTCAACACACGGAACTTTTAGAAGGAAACCCATACAGATTAACATTTAAAAAAACTACACTATCCCTTTAACGTCATTCAGATAAGCAGTAAAGGCCACAGACGTTTTGTAAATAAAAGAAATGACTTGTTATACACTGTGTGCATAATTATTATACACACATTGTATATTATATTAATTATTAAGCAAGTTGTTTTTATGAGGATAAATTTCATAACTGAACAACTACAGTGTTTTCTGTCAATCCAAAATGTGAATAAACCTCAAACCTGAATATTGAAGTAAAATGAAAGTGAAGTTTTGGTTTTCTTACGAGAAATTATTGGGCTATTAATGTGCAGAATTATTACACAACTCAATGAAAAATGAAATGATTAATATTTTCCATTCTCACTTGTTTATTTTTATCTGTCAGAATAGTAAACATGTTTCTCGAGACGGTCGACTATTTTCAACAAAACGTTTGATGGTTCTGTGATCACACCCAATATCTTTGCAATTACTGCATCCGTCTGAAAGACTTTGGAGCATTTTTCCAGAGCCCCTTTTGCCTGAGAAAAAGCAGCTGCCTAATAATTATAGGGTGCTGTTCTCCTAAGGCCACACCCTCCTTCGTTAGACAAATGCACATCACTGGATATGCCTAAATCCAATAAGAATTCAAGTTTATACATCAACTTGGAGAATATGCATCAAAATCATGATATGGTCAAAATACCCACTTGCCTAATAATTGTGAGTGTATTTCTGGTTTTGTGTCTATTAAAAGAAAGGATTCATGTTCACTTTTTCAGTGACCTTTTGAAGCTTGATGGAGTCTAATCTTCCATGGGATAACTCATTACTATAAAACTATTTAAAATATAAATCAATTATTTTCAAAGTTGTAGCCCAAAAATACATTATTTTGGATCTATGACCACTAAGCCCGCTGACCCCAGTGTGAGATGTGCAACTCTGACATTTACATGTGGACTGAAAATGGTCAGGAAAAGGCAGAAGGTCATGACTAATACTTGAATCTGACTGACCGAAGCGTCACAACATCCACAACAAGATGAAAATCAAACTTTCCTCACATGTTTCCTTCACAGATGCACAAAGAGCTCTCCTCTGCATGTTTTTCACAAACTAATAGTCTGTGTTTCTGATCAAATAGGCTGAAGTATTTCTGTCCTGTCGTCATGCTTGATTTGTTTGAATGCTGCTCTGTGGCTGCTCCAGTCTCTGGACCACTGCAGGTCATCAGGTTATAAGCCTTCACCATGCCTTTAAACTCTTCATTTTGTATGCCTATTGGAAACATGAATGAGAAAGGGATTGTTGCTATAAAAAGAATAGATTTAATAATAATTGAATAACTGCTGCTAAATCTAACACTAACCCCCCTCCTGTACATTTGTGTCTCGCCCTTCTGAAGCTCTGTCTCAGGTGTCGTCTGTGGTTCGTTTAAAGTCAAAATCTTTTCTTTTCTGTCAGATCAGAGTGAAAGTTCCTCTTTTGTCCCTGCGCTGCTGATCACTCGGATTACATCCGGCGTTTGGACTGGCTCTGACACCAGGAGGAAGAGGAGGAAGAGGGGGGTGGAGACAGGAGGGATATGGAGATGAGACAGTTCAGTGTGTTGTGTCTCTGTGTCTCTCTCTCATGTGGTGAGACAGAGACACAGAGACAGAGGGAGGGTTATCCCTGAGGATCAGGGACACGGGACGAGCACGCTCTTAAGGGCCACAGGAGATTAGGCTTCAAACACCACAAATGCACTATAGGCTCTGGCAGGTGAAAACAGGCCTGGGCCAAAACCAGACACAAATTCAGAAGTTGAGTCATTTCATTCATTCATTCATCTTCTTCCACTTTTCCATTTTCTGGGTCCAAGCAGATCTGCTGCCCAGAACACAATGCACCAGCCCCCATGAATCCTCCCACGGGTAGTGGGTCCACGGGGGGATGGCCCACGTCACAACAGGCCTTGGAGTGAGTCATTTCAGTCCATCATATATTGTAATAAAATGCTTTTTATGTTTGTTCTCAGAAAAGTGTTATTTGATAACAATAATGCCTTTACAGTCTACACACTCCAGTCATTATTCATTCTTTCCACACTCAATGGTGGTAAGATCAATACACCATCGCCCACCACATTTATACTAGGCAATGTGGGTGAAGTGTCTTGCCTATGTGCACAATGACCGAACAACAGAA
The DNA here is from genome assembly GCA_036785185.1 of Paratrypauchen microcephalus. Classification (NCBI taxonomy): domain Eukaryota; kingdom Metazoa; phylum Chordata; class Actinopteri; order Gobiiformes; family Gobiidae; genus Paratrypauchen; species Paratrypauchen microcephalus. The sequence continues at coordinate 6,546,531 of JAVJIX010000027.1, read as the reverse complement.
CAATTCTGAGGAGGAATTGATCCCATACATGGGAATCCCATACATTTCAGAACATGTTTGTAGAGGTCTAAATTATAGGGTTAGGACAATAAGATCCCATGGAGACAGAGGGAGAGGAGAGACAGAGAAAGAGTACCTTCTTGGGGCACAGCTGGTGGGTCCATTTCTCTGAGCAGGTCACCCAGAGTGTGGACAGTGCCCTCTGCAGACACCGGGCGGAATAGTTTCTGGATGAATGGGCGCTCACTTGTTGTCGCCTGAACAAAACACAAAAAAAAGTTTGTGGTGAGATTTTGATTAACAGATTTATTTTAAAAAATATATAAAAAATTTAAACAATTTCAAATGATTTCACATGTGTCAGTACTCCGTTGTTAGGGAGTACACACTGTAGGAATATTCTTATTCCTACAGTTGTTGCCACTGCCTATCGACCACCAAAACCAAATAAGGATTTTATAACTGACTTTGCAGCTTTTTTGACACGTTTCCACACGTTCACCAAATGTCATGCTCACTGTTAAAAACCGGTCTAAACTCACGAAGGTAACTCATACAGCTGCTAAAATTATAGGACTCCCCACACCCAACCTTGCAGATCTCAACAACAGGGCTATTGGACGCTTTGCACTTTCAATAGAACAGGACCCCACTCACCCACTACAGGAACACCTCACCCCTCTGCCCTCAGGACGGAGGTACAGGGCGATTAGGTGCAGGAGGGCCCGCTTTGGCAGAAGCCTGATCCCTTCAGCCGTCACTTTTTTGAACAACAGGCCCCGCTGAGTGTGCTGTAACGCTTATTGTATGTCTTTGTGTTTGTTGTGTTGTTGCTGTGTGTGTCAAACAGGCTCTGTGTGCGTGAAAATGAATTTCCCCTTGGGGACAATAAAGTCTAAAGTCTAAAGTCATATTAAGGGACAGTGCCATTAACTCCAAAGATTTCACATCCAGTTTGGACAGTTTTGGTTTTCAGCAGTTTATTTCCCCACTCACTCAAAAGGACATATTTTGGAACTTATCTGCTGCTCAGGTGCGTCACCCACAGACTGTAAACCAAACTATATCCATTTTTCTGACCACATGCTCCAATGTCAATCTGTTTCACTCCAAATCCAACCCTTTTCACACCATAACGTTGCGCAAAATTAAGAACATTGACTTGGACATTTTACCCTCCCAGATCACAAACATACCCAGTCCTGACAGTTCTACAGCTCCAGATAACCTGGTCTCTCCTAGACATGTACACAAACCACACTCTCCATTACAAAGACAGCTTCTCCAAAGCCAAAATCACTTATTTCTCCAGTTTAATCAGCACAAACAAAGGAAATTCCAAAGCCCTCTTCTCTCTCATCACTAACATCGCTAAACCTCCTGACTCTCTTCCATCTAGTCGCTATTCTTCTGATTTCTGTAACACCTTGGACTCATTGTTCACCACAAAAATCTAACTTATTCACCAGCAGCTAACCCCCTCCTCTGCTCTACCTTCATCGGCTTCTACATCTCCTATCACTTCCACACCCTTTTCATCATTTACCCTGCCTTGTGTCAATCAAATCTCCACCCTTATCCAAAAATCCAAATCCTCCTCATGTCAAATTGACTCACTTCCCACAGCCCTGGTCAAAGCCATCTTTCCATCTCTGGCTCTTCCCATTACCCATATAATCCACACCTCCCTCATATTTGGAACTGTTCCCACCCCCCTCAAAACCGGTGCTGTCACTCCTATTCTCAGATCCCAGTGACCTCAATAACTTATGCCCCATCTCTAACCTTCCAATCATCTCCAAAATCCTTGGTTCTGCTCAACTCCATTCCTATCTGTCCTCCAATAACCTGTATGAACATTTCCAGTCTTGCTTGTGTCCCCTCCATAGCACTGAAACTGCCCTTCTCAAAAATCACCAACAACTTTCTCCACTCGGCTGACTCTGGTTGATTATCCATCATCCTCCTGCTTGATCCCAGTGCGACCTTCAACACCATCTCTCATTCCATCCTTCTTGACTGACTCTCTTCTATTGTCACAGCCCACTCCTGGTTTTCACCATCTTTCCGACCGCACCCAGTCCATTCACCTCATCTTCCTCTTTCACCTCTCATCTGGTCTCCATCACCACTGGTGTTCCCCAAGGTTCTGTCCTCAGGCCCCTGCTGTTCATCCTCTACCTTCTCCCCCTCGGCCACATTATCTGGAAACAACATATCCACTACCACTGCTACACGGATGACACCCAACGCTGCTATTGTAGTTTGCACCTTCCTTCAGGCAGATATAGGCAGTGTCCACCAGCGTCTGACCAGAACTGAAGAAGCAGCTTGGATGAGCTGAGAAACGTATTCAACCAAATAAACTTTTGTCCAGTTGACAAATTGAATTTCTCCTTTTGCTGTGGATTCTACCTGGACGACTGAGGGATTTTACACACTCAAACTCAACAGTAATAAAATTGAACTTGTAGGCACCAAATCCACCCTAAACAAAATATGCACAAGATTCCTCCTCCATCTCTCCCTCCCTTGAGGTAAAGAGTCTGGGTGTCATCCTTGATAGCATTCTCTCCTTCACCTCTCATATCAACAATATCACTCGCTCCGCCTACTACAACATCTACCGCCTCCGCCCTTCCCTCACTCTACACTCCACTGCCTCTCTGAGCTCCTCCACATTGCCACACCTGCCCGCTCCTCTCTCCAGCTCTCTGTTCCCTCTGTCCATCTGTTCACCAAGGGGAGCAGAGCCTTCAGTCGCTCTATTATTATTATACCTATAACTGCGAGGTTAATAGTTCAGTCCACAGTGTGTAGTTCTTGTGCTCTATGAATGTGTGAGTGCATTTTAAAGGACTGTAGTCTACCAGCGCTACACTAGGGTTCTCAAACTTTTCAGACTGGAACCCTAAAAATAACTATGTGACCGATTCTGCTGCAAAAGTATGTTGAACTCATTTCAAGTGGCAAAGCACAGTCAGGTTTAATATTGTTGATTTGATTCATGTGTTGCCTTATTTGACCTAATTATAGTCATATTTCAATATGATATACAGTTTTCAACACAAAGATGGACTGAAGATAATAACAATAACTTTCACTTAAAAAGACATTCATGATTTTTTTTTACAAGGATATAGTTTCACCAGTCTCAAGACAGATTCAAGAATTTAAACAGTTCCTTGTGCCTTGTTCCTTGTGGCTTTGTGTTTGTGCAGATCTGGTTGTGTTGATGACTTCCTCCGGTGGCTTCAGGCGCCCTGGGGCAGACTGCATGTGTGAAAAGTGAAAATGACAGAGTGTGGTTCAGGTAAATCATGAGTCAGTGCTTCCTCTAAGTCTAAATGAGTTGTAATGTTACCTCCATTACAACAGAGCGCCTCAGGCCTGAGGATCAGAGACAAAACAAGACCTGGAAAACCCCACCCGTCTGCAATGGGCATGACTGGAGTATGCCAATAGATAAGATAAGATTTTATTGATCTCACACAGGAGAAATTCACTTGTCACATTAGCTCCAGGCAGTTTTTATTGCAAAAGAAAGTTAGAACAAAAAAGTGTATGCAGACAAGATAAGTAATAAAATAAGTAAAGAGAATATTCCCCCTTCCCCTGCAGCAGGTGATGGTGATGAAGGCGCTGGACAAGTCAAAGAACATGACCCTGGGTGAAGTCGGTCCGGTGAAGGGGGATGTGTCCACTGGATCGGGGAGATGTGAAGAGGGGGGGGTCGAAAGAGGGGCAGAGGGGCATACCTGTTAAAGTAACAGTTTAATTCGTCTGCCCAGCACTGGTCACCATCAGCTGTCCCTCTGCCACTCTGTCCAGATCCGAAGATGTTCTTCAGTCCTCTCCACACACCCCATGCATTGTTCTGGGCCAGCTGCTCCTCCATCTTCCTCCCGTAGTCCTTCTTGACCCATGGGATCCTCCAGTGGAGCTCCCGCTGGACCCTTTTCTGCTCCTCTCTGTCCCCTGAGTTGAAACCCCTTTTCTTCTGGTTCAGGAGGGCTTTAAGCTCAGGGGTGACCCAGGGGTGGTTGTTGGAGAAACACCGTACGTTCCGGGTTGGTAAGGTGTTCTCCACGCAGAAGATGATGTAGTCCGTGATGGGTCAGGCCATTGATGTCGTCTCCATAAGAGCCACTGAACATGTCCCAGTCTGTGTTCTGGAAACAGTCCTTCAGGCTCTCACAGGCCTCGTCAGTCCAAAGCTTCACAGACAGTCCAAGTCCTCTTCGCACCCTGGGTGTGTATTCCAGGAGCAGATATACCAGGCAGTGGTCTGAGTGTCCGAGCGGGGGGAGGGGGGCAGAGCTGTAGGTGTCTTTGATATTTGAACAGAGCAGATCCAAAGTCTTATTGTCTCTCATGGGGCACGTGACGTAGTGCGTGAAGGTGGGAAGAATGGCGGAGAAAGATGTATGATTAAAGAGATAAGGAAGAGGGCGCGCAGGTGGAGTGTCTGCATCTGTGTCACAGCGCTGTGGAGCCGGTCACAGGCTGCCATACCAGCCGCCGAGGGAGGAATGTACACACAAAACACAATCACGTGCGAAAACTCCCGTGGTAGATAGTATGGCAGCATCCCCACTACCAGCAGTTCAAGGTCCGGGGAGCACAGCTGTTGTTTCACGTGCTCGTTTGCCGGGTGACACCAACGCTCGCTCATAAACTGCCAGCCCCCTTCGCAGTGCCTTACCGCTGCCCACCGCAGTCCGGTCCGCGCGCTTCAGTGTAAATCCGTACAGGGAAATGATATAGTCCGGTATGTGCTCATTCAGCCACGTCTCGGTCAATAGTACTTTTACTATAATAGTACTTTTTTCAATACTTTAGTAAGACTGTCTTGCAATATTTCAGTGTAAAGACACTAACATTTCATCTTGATTTTTATACTAAGGAATAGACTCAATACTCTGATTCAACATGAAAAGGTAGTGCTCTCTTTTCTATTCCATGTGGTCTTATATTTGTGTATTTCCTCAGTGGTCCAGGTAGGGTCTTTGTGGTCCAGGTGCTCTTATGATTTAGATCTAATGATGTTAGATCTAATAATGTTTCAATACTAGCTTTAGTATTGTAATTAGATTATTCTGAGTGAATAAAGAAGTGAAACACTGGGACAAAGCTGTGTAAAAATAATAATAGTTATAAACGGGTCAGTATCGAGTTTTTCCCCATTTGAACAAAATGTGTCTTGGCCCAGTACAGCAGCTCTTGAGGTCAAAATAAGTCTGCTGTGTTTTGTCTGCATGTAATTAAAGTCTTTCATTAGCTTTACCGTCTGCTCTGGTCTTTAACAGCTGTGATAAGCCCTCATCATGGTGAATAATTAGGATGCTCTGAATGCATAAGGTAAACTGCAAACTGTTTCAAACTAGTTTCAAACTAATTTCAACTAGCCTTAATGTTCTTAAAAAAAAAAAAATCAGGCACAGCACCTTCACAGATGTATTAGTTTCAGGGGCCAATGCAGCGTTTTGCCATCATAATAACTAATAACAACTTGCAAGCTAACAGCACACTTCCTGATTCTTGGACAATAAAACACTTTAAAATTAAATGCAGACAGAACACAACAGACTTATTTTGACCTCAAGAGCTGTCTGTAATAGGGCAAGTCACACTTTGCTCAAATACATGGACAAAAAAATGGGTACAGCCACTTGCACATGGACATAATGATAGTGAAAAAAAAACATGCCTGAAGGTTTTAGATGTCATCCATGCATGTCTGAGTAACCTAGCAATCCCTGGTCATGTTGTGAGAGCGCTCTGAAGGGGGAGTGACTTAGCATGAAGAGAAAAATTTTGTAGTTGAGACCGCACTAATTGAGACCAAGACCTGTCCAAGACCACAGGGTCCCGAGACCGACACAAGACCTTTGAGGATCAAGACCGAAACAAGACCGAGACCATGGCCCACCGAGACCAAATCAAGACCATCTTTGTAATTTTCTACTCTTATTTGTATTTTATAGTTATTTTGACACATATATGTATATAAATCTATCTCCATTCTATCAGAGTAATGTTCATTTAGACTTAAAATAAGCCAAGCAAACTGTACTGCACTTAAAACACTCTGTGCCCCCTTTTTGGTCCCTCACCCACACCCACCCACCCCTTTAAGATAACTTCCACTGGCATCTTACAGAAAACTGCTTCAAAGTGAATAAAGTGGGTAGGATTTTTTAACCTGTCTTTTCACATTCCTAACTGGAGTTACATTATCTTATTGGTTTTACAGTTGTATTTAGCAACCTCTGCACATTTACCAAACCAAACGCACATTGTGACAAACACAGATTTATTTGGCATTTTATTGCACAAACGTCTACCCACATATCGCAGTAGGCCTGCTGTGCCGACAGAGTAGCATTAATTTTAATTAGTTTTTGCGTCGTGTTTCATAAGGACCGAGCCACTGTGGGCTATATGCGGGGAGAAGAAAGACCGTGAAAAGGCAAGGAGCAGCACGCTGATGTCTTTATCTTAAAAAGGGACAATGCATATTCATGAACATATGTAAATACCCCCTCCTTGAGCCACCTTAAGGGGGTGGAAGGGTTTGAGTGCCCAAATGATCCCGGGAGCTATGTTGTCGGGGGCTTCATGCCCTGGGTCAGATCAAGAGCAGTTCAGAAGCCCTTATGACAAACTCGAGAACAAGGCCAGATACGTCGCCCTGGAGCCAGGCCTGGGGTGGGTGCACGCCAACGAGCGCCTGGTGGCTGGGCCTTCCCCCATGGGGCCCAGCCGGGCTCAGCCCGAAAGAGCGATGTGGGGTTGTTCTTCTGTGGACCCACCACCCGCAGGAGGATCCATAAGGTGCAAAGAGATCTGGGAGGCTGTCGAAGGCAGGGGCCTCGGTGACCACATCTCCGGACATGGAGACTAGCTCTGGGGAAATGGAATGTCACCTCGCTGGGGGGGAAGGAGCCCGAGCTTGTGCGGAAGATTGAGCGTTACCGACTAGATATAGTCGGCCTTACCTTCACTCACAGCTTAAGCTCTGGAACCCAACTCCTTGAAGGAGGCTGGACTCTCCATTTCTCTGGCGTTGCCCGCGGGGAACGGCAGCGGGCCGGTGAGGGCCTGCTCATTGCCCCAAAGCTCAGCCGGCGTGTACTGAGTTCACCCTGGTGAACGAGAGGGTCGCGTCCCTGCGCCTTCGGGTCAGGGACAGGTCTCTCACTGTTGTGTCGGCCTATGGCCCGAACAGCAGTGCAGAGTACCCGGCCTTCTTGGAGTGCCTGGGAGGGGTACTGGACAGTGCACCGACCGGGGACTCCGTTGTTCTACTGGGGGACTTCAACGCCCACGTGGGCAATGACAGTGACACCTGGAGAGGGGTGATTGGGAGGAACGGCCTCCCTGATCTGAACCCGAACGGTGTTCTGTTATTGGACTTCTGTGCTAGTCACAGTTTGTCCATAACGAACACCATGTTCGAGCACAAGGGTGTCCACCAGTGCACGTGGCACCAGGACACCCTAGGACGGAGGTCGATGATCGACTTTGTTGTTGTGTCATCTGACCTCCGGCCGCGTGTCTTGGACACTCGGGTGAAGAGAGGGGCAGAGCTGTGAACTGATCACCACCTGGTTGTGAGTTGGGTCCGCTGGCGGGGGAGGAAGCCGGAAAGACCTGGCAGGCCCAAGTGTGTAATGAAGGGCTGTTAGGAACGTCTGGCAGAGCCCTCTGTCAGGGGTACCTTAAACTCACATCTCCACCTTCGGGGCAGGCTGGGGACATAGAGTCCTGGGCTTTGTTCTCGGCCTCTATTGTTGCAGCCGCCCGTCGCTGTGGTCGTATGGTCTGTGGTGCCTGTCGTGGCGGCAATCCCCGAACTCAGTGGTGGACAACGGAAGTAAGGGATGCTGTCAGGCTGAAGTCCTATCGGGCCTTGTTGGCCCGTGGGACTCCTGAGGCAGCTGACGGGTACCGGCGGGCCAAGCGTGCTGCAGCCCGGGCGGTCGCAGAGGCAAAAACTCGGGGTTGAGGCCATGGAGGAGGACTATCGGACGGCCTCAAGGAAATTTTGGCAAACCATCTGGCGCCTCGGGAGAGGGGAAGAAGTGCATCACTAACACTGTTTACAGTGCGGGTGGGGAGCTGTTGACCTCGACTGGGGATGTTATCGGACAGTGGAAGGAATATTTTCCTCCTCAATCCAGCCGTCATGTCTTCCGAGGAGGAAGCAGAGGCTGGGGACTCGGAGGCAGACTCATTCATCACCCTGGCTGAAGTTGCTGAGGTGGTTGGAAAGCCTCTCGGTGGCAAGGCCCCAGGGAGTGGATGAGATCTGCCCTGAGTATCTTAAGTCTCTGGATGTTGTGGGGCTGTCTTGGTTGACAAGTCTCTGCAACATTGCATGGCGGTCGGGGACAGTACCTCTGGACTGGCAGACCAGGGTGGAAGGGGGACCGGAGGGTGTGTTCCAACTATCGGGGAATCACACTCCTCAGCCTTCCCGGTAAGGTTTATTCCAGGGTGCTGGAGAGGAGAATTCGACCGATAGTCGAACCTCGGATTCAGGAGGAGCAGTGTGGTTTTCGTCCCGGCCGGGGAACACTGGACCAGCTCTATACTCTCCATCGGGTGCTCGAGGGTGCATGGGAGTTTGCCCAGTCCACATGTGCTTTGTGGATCTGGAGAAGATCGACTGTGTCCCTCGTGGGGTCCTGTGGAGAGTGCTCTGGGAGTACGGGGTTCGGGGCCCTTTGCTAAGGGCTGTTCGGTCCCTGTATGACCGGAGCAGGAGCTGTGTTCACATTGCCGGTAGTAAATCGGACCCGATTCCGGTGCATGTTGGACTCCGCCAGGGCTGCCCTTTGTCACCGATTCTGTTCATTATATTTATGGACAGAATTTCTAGGCGCAGTCAGGGGCCGGAGGGGATCCGGTTTGGGAACCACAGGATCTCATCTCTGCTGTTTGCAGATGATGTTGTCCTGATGGCTTCATCGAACCAGGACCTCCAATGTGCACTGGGGCGGTTTGCAGCCGAGTGTGAAGCGGCTGGGATGAGGATCAGCTCTTCCAAATCTGAGGCCATGGTTCTCGACCAAAAAAAGGTGGCTTGCCCTCTCCGGGTGGGTGGAGAGTCCTTGCCGCAAGTGGAGGAGTTGAAGTTCACGTTCTGAGCCAAAAGGCAAAGCTCTCAATTTACCAGTCAATCTACGTTCCTGCCCTCACCTATGGTAATAAGCTCTGGGTAATGACTGAAATACAATCGGCAGAAATGAGTTTCCTCTGCAGAGTGGCTGGGCGCACCCTTAGAGATAGGGTGAGGAGCTCAGTCACACAGGAGGAGCTCGGAGTAGAGCCGGTGGCTCGGGCATCTGTTTCGGATGCCTCCTGGACGCCTCCCTCGGGAGGTGTTCCGGGCATCTCCCACCGGGAGGAGGCCACGGGGAAGACCCAGGACATGCCATGTCTCCCGGCTGGGATGGGAACGCCTTGGGGTCCCCCCGGAGGAGCTGGAGAAGTGTCCAAGGTGAAGAAAGTCTGCGAATCCCTGCTTAGACTGTTGCCCCCGTGACTCGGCCCCGGATAAGCGGAAGAAAATGGATGGATGGATATGTAAATACGCTAGAATTAGCTTGAAGGCTACTTTACATCTGTAGTCCCTAGCAGATCAGAGAGATAGAAGCAACAAGACAACTTCACACAACAACCTGTTAATGACAATTAATAGGACAAACATGATAGAAACAGCACAATAAGACAGTCATGACATACAACACTGACATTTACATACAAGCATAACATTAGTGATCACAGATCTGATTTCTCTTAAGCCATTGTTTCAGATTGGTTTTAAATGTACTGAATGTGGTGGAGTCTCTTATTGGAGCTGGGATGTTCTGTATCCTTGACTGATAACACCTGCTGACTGAATGTTGTGCGTCTATTAGGTATTACACAGTCACCTCTGGTAGACTGTGAGGCAGATGAACAGGTAGGACGTTTTAAAAAGTTTAACGTGCACTGTGATACACGCTGGTAGGTGAGGGCACACTGGGAGCGTGTGTGTTTGTGATGTGCCACGCAGTGTCGAGTGTCAGTGTTGAGTTCACACCATTAGAAAACCAGGTCTTAATTTACCGATGGACTGTCTCCAGCTTTCTCTCCCTCTCCTGCCCCTTAACAGAACTTAACTATTTACCAAACTTTTCACTGATGCTGCATTTCAGCATCCTTAAAACCATAGCATGAGAAATGCTACATATTGTGACAGTGTTGTCCATTCCAGTCTAGTACAGTCCACACTGGCTATGCCTCTGTTGTAAGAAGTACACCTCTGATGACATAGGCCCATTTCTCCAAGAGCTATTAGAAGGCTGCAGAGTCAGCAAAAAAATAAATACAATAAAAGGCAATACAACCCAGATGTTGTGTTTTCAGTCAGTATTTTTTTTTTTTTACACAAATTAATGTATTTGTTTATTACACCATGTGGTCTTACACTAGTGCTGATAAAACTCAAGATGAAACTGATCACTTATACAGTTATGTTTGTTTCTTTAGTATTCCTATTTGCTTAAATGAGTGTATAGTTTGATTAGTATCATTTTCAATACTTTTGACAACCCTAACCAAATACAAGACATACAGTATACATACCAGTATCAACTGACAAAATCCATATCAGATTTTCACTGTTTGAGACCTTGATACGAGCCCAACCACTCTGCCACTGTACCAAAAACACTTCTAATGAGCTGTTTGCTTCCCCTGCTCACAGTCCCTCTGCAAATCATCAAACATGAGTTGTATCAGTGACACGTTAAGTTATAATTGCTTCATCTAATACTGGTCCAAAGCTTTGAATAATTCAGGCTTTAATTCAGTCTCTCAAGGTGTGAAGGATCGTAAAGCAGGTTAGCGTGTTATCTTACAGTGGAAAAGGCTTTCTCTGCCTGGTCCGTGCAGCTCCGGTCTATAGTTTTAGCTTCATTAGTGCGATTGAAGTGCTGTGGTGCCATTAGGCTTGAGTTGCTCTGCTCTCTCTCCTCTTCACGGCTTCAGTGTCAGAGCTTTTCAAAAGAAAGTGTCGTCCTGACGCAGTGTCACAGAGGAGCTCACCTCTTCAACATTAAATATTCAACACGGAGCAGTTTTCTCCCAAAGATTAGATTTCTGCAAAAACATGCCAGCTGCTGGGCTTCCTGCACTTAAAGAGAGAGGAGGGACAGGCCTGAGACAATGGAAAGTACACATGTATCGTACTGCCAGGAGGGACGTGTTCAGAGCCTGTTACCGAGGCTAATGCTATTTACCGTTCATTCTTATGAGGCAGCCAACTTAGCACCAATTAAATATTTGTACAACAGGGACAAGTTTACAACAGAGATCATATTTAATTAAAGCCACAGTATATAACAACAAAGTAAGCAACAACAAACCTGCCCATACCAAGTGGTACAGGTAGCACAGTTTTGAGAACCAGTGCTTCAGACTGTATCTTCAATGCTGATTGAGGCGCTAATTGTCAAAACAGTCAAATGCTGATACAGTCATGAATAGTTATAAGCAGGACCAAACCATAACAGCAAAAGAGCCCCACTGGCCTGTTCCAAACCAAATGAAAGAGCTGCACCTATTATTTTAATACAAGCACAAAACAAATGGATGGATAAATTTGATTTAAAACTATCAACTATTTGCTGCCATTAATCAACTAAAACCTAAATGCAACTTTAGAGCAAATGATCTGTCATTTCCTGCATTTTGAAGTATTTTATAATGTTTAGAATGTCCTAACAAATGATCTTTTAACCAATACTGCATTTCCTTTGAAACACGAGCAGGGGATTTGTGCAGGACTACATCATCATAGTGAAAAAAACTGAATTATATTAAAGGTCCCATGGCATGAAATTTTCACTTTCTGAGGTTTTTGAACGTTAATGTGAGCTCAAACGGGCGGTTCTGAACAAGGGAACTTTCTGACATCACATCGAAAATGATGTTCCACCCCCCCACCCCCCCCACCCCCGTCTGTGTTTCCACACCGTCTCTGTAAATCACGCCCAGAGAGTTTGGACTGCGAAGGAGCTACGCAATGCGAAATGCGTTTTTTAAATTTGCCTGGAGGCACGTGCGAGTGTTTCCAGGCTCGGAAGTCCTTTACCCGACCCTCTGGACCTCTGAAACAGCAGTGCTTTAATTTTATTTTCTGTGAAAATGTGTTTTTTTCATTGAAACGCCTCTCCTTTCTTCCTTCGCGCATAAAAACGCGGAAGTGGGAGACAGCGCAGAGCACAGCACTAATCCAGGAAACAGCAGCGCATTTGCCCCCCCCCCCCCCACCCGCTCCTCTAACATATCTGTGTCCTTCTCATTTGCATTCAAGCAACAACGCCCAGAATGAGGTGTTCAGAGAGATATTTTTTACCATGTCTGTGGTCTTTCTCATGCACTCATGCATGAGACCTTTAAAGGTCCCATGACATGGTACTTGTTGATGCTTTTATATGGCTCCTTAATGGTTCCCTAATACTGTAAATGAATCCTTCTTCAAAATCAACACTCATGAGAATGCATGAGAAAGACACATGTACACAGTCAGAGTCAGAATATCTCTCTCTGAACAACTCATTCTGGGCCTTGTTGCTTGAATGCAAATGAGAAGGACACAGATAGGGGGAGAGGAGCGGTTGGTGGGGGGCCCAATGCGCCGCTTCCGCGTTTTAAGTGCGGAGGAAGAAAGGAGAGAAATTTCAATGAAAAAAAACATTTTCACAGAAAATAAAATGAAACCACTGCTGTTTCAGAGGTCCAGAGGGTCGGGTAAAGGACTTCCGAGCCTAGAAACACTCGGACGTGCCTCCAGGCAAATAAAAAAAACTTTTCGCATTGCGTAGCTCATTCGCAGTCCAAACTCTCTGGGCGTGATTTCCAGAGACAGGGGATGGACATCCAGACGGGAGTGGAACTGCATTTGCATTTGTTTTTTCGCTGTGACGTCAATAAGTTTCCTTGTTCAGAATCGCCCATTTGAGCTGTATTTTTTTCTAACGCAGAAAAGGACCACAAATGCTCAGTTTAGACATTTCGCAACTTTTAGCCATGATGGGGGCCCTAAACAGGGTAGGGGAGCTCACATTAACGTTCAAAAACCTCAGAAAGTGAAAATTTCATGCCATGGGACCTTTAAACACTACAGATCAACCAATATGATTTTTTTTTTTCATGAATGATACTGATACAGATCGTTTAGAATCCAGAGAAGCCAATGGAAGATAAGATCTGTCGATATTTTTGAGCTGATATGTTGGGCTAATTTGGATTATTTTCCACTAGGCATGTCAACAATTAATCGACTTACGATTAATTGTCGATCAAGACGTTGGTCGATTAAAATGCATTAATTGTAACTAATCAGTAGAGGAGAGGGCGCTACTCTGGAATGTGAACACGAGATGCAAACCCACTCGCGAGAAGGACCATAGCGTTACATCCGCGGCAGATCTAGAAGCAGTGCAAAATCTTCTCCTGCGAACCCAATTTTTACGGCTTGGTTCGCTCGCCGTCCCGCTGTCTGCGTGAAAACGTGCGCGGCGCGCTGCACATGTTCCTCCGCTCCGGGCCGCGTAGCAGGCTCCACGTGAAAGCGCAGTGGAAGCAGCCCGCTGTCCAGCCCGTGTGCCGGTGTGTGTGTGTGTGTGTGAGTGAACTGTTTTCCCCGATCAATTCATTTTTTATCATTTCATATCACGGAGCTTTTACAAAAAACGTCCTCAATTTATTTTCAATAATGAATGTATTTTGTTATTCAGCATCAATACATTTGTCTGCTTTTTACTAAGGAATAATTAATTGAGGAATATACAGTATAATAATACTATGATATATTTGACTCAGTGTTATGTTACTATGGCTTATATTCTTAAAGACCCTATTGAAACACTCAAATTCAGGTGAAAAACTCAGCTTATCAATTAATCGTAAGTCAATCGACTTACGACTAATTGATAAGCGGAGTTTAGGTCAATCAACTATAGATTAATGAATTAATTGATAATTTGCATACCTATTTTCCGCAAAAGATATCATTTAAATTTTATTACAAACTCTCCCACAGACCTATAAAAGAGCCATGTAGTCACGTTTTGTGCAGTTATCTCCTCATAATAAAATGTTAAAATAAAGCTTTGTGTGTATTTTTAGGCAGCAGTTCGACCAAACAAAATTTTGCCACGTGCAGGAGATTTAAGATTGATAGATAGATGGGGACTAAAGAGTCCATATAAAAATGATTAGAGACACTTTTGTTGTCAGGAGGCCCCAGCCCAAGTTTAGGAGGCGTTTAGTCCTGGTTTAGAATAACTTAGAATTCCAGTTTGAAGTGTGGTTTTGTCCAGTTTTAATCGTGGTTTAGTCCCCTTGGCCCCGTCCTCTCCAGCTCCCCCTCAGCCCTCTCTCTATTGTCTGTTCATTGCGTGTTGGTTGTGTTGAATTATTGATGGCTGTCTTTAAAAATGCAGTCGAGAGCTGTCACTTAGCCACTCTCTCTTCCTCCGTGACTCAGGGCTTGGGGGTAACTGGAGCTGCTTATTCACACCTCTCCCTGGCTGCGCGGCACCTGTCCTGTTGTGTACCTGTCGGGTTACCTGTCGGGTTACTGGTCCTGTGTCACCTGAGCCTCGTCGCCGTGGTTTCCTTTTCGCGGCAGCCATTTTGAGAGCGGCTTCGGTGTCCGACTCTCGTTTTGACGCCTCGGTTTCACTCACGCTCTCTGGGTCAAGTATCTCACTGGAGGCTAATGGGATGGGATCTGTTCAAGTCAAACCAGGGCCTCATCTGCATGTTTAAAGGCAAATTAACGTTTTTTTTACAATCTGAGCCTTCTTTCGGCAATAAAACAAGTAGTTTTACTCACCCATAACATTTTTCTGTCAATTGGAGCAGTATCGCAGAACTTATGTTGAGCCGTTCTGTTCTACTAATGATCCCGTATCCTTAACATGGTGCTGTATCATATGCTCGGGGCATTACTTTGCGGTGTCCAAATAACACAAACTTTAGCACTTTTCAAATCATAGAAGCCCGATGTCTTAATGTTAGATTTCGTTTGAAGCAAAAGTGGCCTGTAATCCGAGATTTAGCCATAGTTTCGAGTAGATGAGGACGCCAGTGCGCATGTGCGGAGTGTGCTCTCAGCTCCCGGGACCCAAACATGAAACGCAAAGCTGAAAACTATGGATAAATCTCGGATTACAGACCACTTTTGCTTCAAACGAAATCTTACATTAAGACATCGGGCTTCTATGATTTGAAAAGTGCTAAAGTTTGTGTTATTTAGACACCGCAAAGTAATGCCCCGAATACAAATGCTAACGGATACGCTACAACATAACTTTCTTCAAACAGCTCCAAATGACACGAACGTGATATGGGTGAGTCAAACGACTTGTTTTATTACCGAAAGAAGGCTCAGATTGTAAAATAACGTTACTTTTCCTTTAAGGGACAGTTCGGACTGTCAAAAGTGATGAAAATCAGATAGTAACTGATATGAAAACTAGAATCAAAACACACTCACTTGAGCAGGTATTAAAAAAAAAGTTCCATTGACAGTACAGAAATGAACCTTTCCTGAATGATGTCTGTAGAATGATCTTGAGCTTTATCAGAACAAGTATAAATGCATATACATACAGCCATGGACCACTATGGAACCTACCTCGACCCCTGATGGATTAATAAGATCACATGGGAATAGAATATAAAGTACTCCCATTAAATGTTGAAAATCACACATCTGTTTAAAAAAAAAGAGTGTTTTTATAATCACAGTGGTTCAGAATCAGTAATGAGTGATTCTGAATCTATTCCTTAGTAGAGTTTGAAATTTTAGCATTGTACATTAATCCCTAATGTGCTCACTGCAAAAAGGTTCCACTGTCAAGCTGTGTTCACTACTGCCCCCAGTGGTCAATACCGCTCTGTCGCAAAGATTCCACATTTTCACTTCACTCTGCTCCGAGACTTGCAGACAAACATTTTAACATCTGGAGAAAGATTTTCTAACACGTCACATTGAAACCAGCTGTTTTCTTCAAAGAGTCACATCCCCAGCAAATGGGAAAAAGTCTAACTCCCAAACCCACTCATCGCATCCACACTCCAAAGGATAACTACTCTGCCACAGTAACAGGGGAGGATATGCGACAAACAATACTTGGAGATAAGACCGGTAAATTGGCTGGCAGATCTAAAGGGACGACATTTGCATTTTTCAGCTTATCGGATATCGGCCTTAAAGGTGCCACGGCATGAAATTTTCACTTTCTGAGGTTTTTAAACGTTAATGTGAGCTCCCCTACCCTGTTTAGCCCCCCCCCCCCCCGGGGAAATCACGCCCAGAGAATTTGGACCGCAAACGAGCTACGAGATATGTTTTTTTTTGCCTAGAGAGACGTAAGAGTCTCTCCAGGCTCGGATGTCCTTTAACCGAACCTCTGAACCGCTGAAACAGCAGTGGTTTCATTTTATTTTCTGTGAAAATTTGTCTAAGAGTTTTTATTTTCATGGGACGCTTCTCCTATCTTCCTCCGCGCTAAAAACACGGAAGTAGGGACAGCGCACATCGCACAGCTAAACCAGGAAACAGCGGCGTGTTTGGCCACACCCCCACCCACCCGCCTGCACTGGCCTGTCTCTGTCCTCCTCATTTGCATTCAAGCAACACGCCCAGAATAAAATGTTTCAGAACCACATTTCTGAATAGGACTGCCTTCAAGAGGCTATATCATGCACTGAGGCTTGATTTTGAAGAAGGATTCATTTACAGTATTTGGGAACCATTAAGGAGCCATATAAAAGCATCAACAAGTACCATGTCATGGGATCTTTAAATCAGAGTTTGACCAACTCTTTAGTGTGATGGGATCAGTGCAGCAAACATGACTACACAGCTCTCTTATAGTTTTATGGTAAAAAAAAAAGGGGCTGTGGGGGATTTTGTAGTACATTTTTATTACATAATAAATAATCAAAACTGGCTCAAAAATATCAGCTCTTATCCCATATCAGTGCAACTCTAAAGTGTAACCTTGTTCAAATCAGGTTACAGTGTTACTGTAACCCAACTTGTCCTGACAGGTTACAGTAACACTAGCCTGACAATTCCACAACGCTATCTGACTGTATTATTTGACACAGATGGATATCAGTCTGGTCTCCACTCCCTCCTTCAAGCAGATTTGTTTAGTTCAGTGACACAAATGTGAAACAAAGGAGTCCATTGGCCATCCATCATTTTGAACATCACATTTTTCTCCCCTCAGATTAACAGTTTTGTGCAACATTGATTCTGCAGAAATCCTCCATGGTTTCATCCCCCTGTGATACTGTTTCCTTTGTTTTCTCCTCACAAACAGCCATATTTGTGTTGATACAGACAGACCATGCACATCCCTGACTGGCTAATCCATCTGTCAATTCACACCCACTTGGGGAGATTCACCTGTGACCAGACTCACATGCTCAGAAAGAGGTGGAGAAGTGTGAATTCTGGATCACAGGCAACAAAAATATTACAAAACAAAGAACAATTTTAGATTTTTCCTATCCATGTTTAGCGCTTTTCTTTCTAAAAACCACAACAAACTTGTAATTTGCCAAGGTATTTTAGGAATTCGTCCTCAGATTTTCACATAAAACATGCAGGCATAAAAAAAAAACAACACTTTGATTCTCTCCACTAATAAACGACAATGCAAACTTTCTATTGAGGCGTGACAGTCTGGGTCTATGTGGTTTGACAGATGCTACAACTGCATGTCTGCTGTCTCCAATAACAATGCATTCTACCACTTCACAGAAAAAAAATAAAATTATTGTCTGAAAGTGGAATGTCCTTCGTTTTAAGTTATTTAAGTGTCATGTGAAAGTAAAGTCTTGTCTTGGTCTAGAACAAAAATGTAATGAGTTGTCCATGAGAGAGCTTCAAATGGTGTGGCAAAACAACAAAGTGGATAATTTAGGGCTGCAAAACTTAACACAAATTAATCTTTGTTTCACTTGCCATGCTCTGAGAAAAATGGGGTCTCCATGGGGTCTTATTCTGTGTAAAAGCTGCTAACCCTGACCCCTAGAAACATGTTCTTAAATGCATGTGTTTCTTGGATTAGTTCATCAGTTCAGAATGTAGTCTCAAAAGTTAATGCTTCTAGACAGGTTTAAAATGGGAGCTGTGAACTAAATCTTGTTAATCTAAATTATTATTTTATACTACTTACTACTACTGCAAATTAACTTTGATGTTACACACGTTAAACTAAAGAAACTTATATATGGAAATCAAGTTAATTTTGTGACCTTGTCCCTATGTCTATATGAAACACCAGCAGATGGCACATGATTTCAGCAGGGATGGTCTGATGGGGAATTTGTTTGTTGTGGCCGATCGATATACAAATATTGCAACAAAAACACCGCCTGTCACCATTTTGGTTCCTGCTAATGTAAACAGAAGTAATCTCCAAAGTAAATATACATAATAACAATTATCAGTTTTTCAGCTTTCACATCTTAAAGTCTTGTACCCGTTTTTCCCCATGTATTTGAGCACCCCACTGTATTTCAGCAAATTTGTCATGCCCCAGTACAGATATATTGTACAAACAGTGCTTGAGGTCAAAATAAGCCCATTGCATTCTGTCTAGATCAGGGATCGGCAACCTTTACCACTCAAAGAGCCATTTGGAGCCGTTTCACACAGTAAAGAAAACACTGGGAGCCACAAAACCCTTTTGAAATTTAAAATGAAATAACACAACTTTTTTTTTACCTGCGTTGAGTTTGCCAAATTTATTTAAATGTTCGATCACGAGCAGTGTTGCATTGCCGCGGCCCACCTGCTAGATATTCGGTCGTTAGCCATGGACACGGTCCTGAGAAGAAACACTGCCGGCCTCGGTCTCGTAGCAGGTGCACATGTTCGCACTTCTCTGGATTGTTAATGCGCATCGGGAACAAGCGGCAGTGTTTCCGCAGAACAAACTGGTGGAACCTGGAGTCCAGGTGGTGGAACCAGTCCTGAGAGCGCACGGATGCGTTCTCACTACAGTTGTGTGTTTGAATGAGAAGCAGTCTGGCTGCACCAGGCTCCGCTTTCAGCCCCAGTGCGTCCTTCTCTGGAGCATGAAGACCAGGGACAGACTCAGAACTGGCTTCAACAGACCCAAAAAGAGCCGCTTCCTACGGAGCCAGTGACTCATGTGTCCGCACCCCTCGTGCATCCAGCCGCACTCCCGGAGTGCGGCACGGTGCGCACGGTGCGGCACGGTGCGCACGGTGCGCACGGTGCGCACGGTGCGCACGGTGCGCACGGTGCGCACGGTGCAGGGCTGTAGAACCCCCCCCTCCCCGGGCATAAGTGCAAAATGCCTGGGCCGTTTTTTGATCCCAGTCCATCACTGCTCTGAAGTGCTGTATGTTTGCAAGTTTTCTCCCCAACAAAACCCGCAACAGGCGCCTCGGTCAGAGGAACTGTGAAATACACGCATATTTATACACGCAATATAAAGCTGACTACTTTCGCTGATTTCGCCTATCGCGGGTTATTTTTACAACTTAACCCCCGCGATAAACGAGGGACCACTGTACTGAGCCACATCAGAGGGATCAAAGAGCCACATGTGGATCCGGAGCCGCGGGTTGCCGACCCCTGGTCTAGAGCTTATAAAACGTTTTATTGTCTGATAATTTTGTGGCCATACCTGCTTGTCAAAGCCTGATCTTGTCAGATCTCAGAAGCTAAGCAAGGCAGGGCCTGGTCAGTACTTGGATGGGAGACACTGGGAATTCCAGGTGCCACAGGGGGGCGCCAGTCGCAAAAACTGTCATTGTGTCCTTAGGCAAGACACTTCACCCACATTGCCTAGTATGAAAGTGGAGTGTGTGTGTGAGTGTTGGAGGTGGTCAGAGGGGCCGATGGCGCAGATTGGCAGCCTCGCTTCCGTCAGTCTGCCCCAGGGCACCTGTGGCTACAAAAGTAGCTTACCACCACCAAGTGCGGAGTGAATGAACAACGAACTGTAAAGCGCTTTGGGTGTCATGAAAGGTGCTGTATAAAAAAAAAAGAAACAGAAAGTGCACAGTTAACATGTACCAAACTGGACCACCTGGGGCTCCAGACCTCACTGTGTAATTGGCTGCTGGACTTCCTCAGTGAGAGGCCACAGGTAGTGTGGGTCAGCAGGAACACCGCAAGCTGCATTAGACTGAGCACAGGAGCCCCCAGGGCTGTGTGCTCAGTCCGATGCTCTTCACTCTGCTGACCCACGACTGCACACGACCTTCAGCGCCAATCACATTGTGAAGTTTGCGGACGATACGACTGTGGTGGGTCTCATCTCCAATAACGATGAGACAAACAACAGGAGTTGGGTGAGCCTTCTGACCCAGTGATGCAGCAATAACAATCTCCTTCTGAATGTTGGAAAGACCAAGGAGATTGTTATTGACTTCCAGAGAGGCCCCACCCAGCACCCCCCACTGTCCATCAACGGTGCTGCTGTAGAGAGGGTGAGCAGCACCAAATTCCTGGGGGTGCACATCAGTGAGGACCTCTCCTGGACAGTGAATACTGCATCACTGGCAAAGAGGGCTCAGAAGTGCCTCTATTTCCTCCGCAAACTTTTTTGAACTTTTGTACATGCTAGTAGTTATAGCATTACTGAAAGTTGTGAAAAACTCATCTCGGTCAATAATTAGGATGTTTTGAATGTATATGATAACTGATAAAATGATGAGTAACTTTATGCCTTTGCCCATTAAAAGCCCATTTAAATTCAGGTGCACTGAGGACAAACTGGGAATGACACATGGACTCACATAATGGGTCCTGTTAGAAAAATATACCAGTGGTATCCTTTTCTGATAGCAGTAGCTGAAAAATTACTGCAAAATAGCCAATAGTATTAGCAGCGATTGATTAAAACTAAGGTTGGACAAACTTACGAGTTTTAACCATGTCCTGATCTGCTCATTATTTCGTAACGAGCTTTGCGATGCATGGAAATCATCTGGCAATGACAATCAAAATCCCACACACTATTACCAAAAACAATTAATGCTTATTCCCAAAATTTACTTCCAAAATCCCCAAAACCTGACTCAAAGTTGTCCGTATCTCCTCCTCTGTCTCAATCTCTCACAGCTAATATTTTCCAGGCAGGCACAAGTTTGATAATGTGCTTTTAGTTGATGTGAAAACAGGGAATTTCACCTGAGTCAAACAGACAGCAGCTCGCAACATGTCTAAGAGGAGGAGTGCAGTGTAAGAGTCAAGTTTGAATCAATAAAAGTTGATGAGCAACACAGGTAAATGAGCACAGGTGAGGCATTGTTTTGTTTTGACTCAAGTTAAAGGTTGGGCTAAAAATAGGAGCAACACATTTACGGTTGTTTCCAGAAGATGCAGGTGTAACTGAAATGGGGCTGAATGATTTACTGCGATTAAATGACAAATGAATTGAGTAATTAGCAAAGGGCAAAACATGAAAACGTGTATTCACGTCTCACATAAAGTCTCTGCAAACAAGCAAATGTCCCATCTGCCACTAACCCTTTACTGTACATCTTTAAACATGTTCAAATGCATGGGACTTTGGGATTACTTTAGCCAGTGAAGAAAAGAATAAACAAGGACTAACTGAGGTCTAAGCTAGGACTAAATCGGGATTAACACATGTCTAAACCAGCTCTAAAATAGACATAAACCAGGACTAAATCAGGTCTAAATGAGGACTAAACCAAAACTAAACCAGGACTAACTCAAAGCGAGGATTAAATAAGGACTAAACAAGGTCTAAACCAGAACTAAACTAGGACTAAACCAGCTGCACTAAATTAACAGGGACATAACAATATCTGAAAGATTCCATGACATGGTACTTCTTGATGCTTTTATATGGCTCCTTAATGGTTCCCTAATACTGTAAATGAATCCTTCTTCAAAATCAACACTCAGTGCATGAGAAACAGAGATAAGATGAGAAAGAGTAATTTTTCTCTCTCTGAACAGGCCATTATGGGCGTTGTTGCTTGAATGCAAATGAGGAGGACAGAGATGGCCTATAGTAGAGGGTGGGGGCGTGGCCAAACTCTCCGCTCTCAGCTGTGCGCTCTCTGATCCATTTCCGTGTTTTTGCGCGGAGAAGAGATTTGAAGCGTTCCATTGAAAAATAAACACATTTCCACAGAAAATAAAATTAAACCACTGCTGTTCAAAGGTCCAGAGGCTCAGATAAAGGACTTCCGAGCCTAGAAACACTCACACGTGCCTCCAGGCAAATTAAAAAACACATTTCGCATTGCTTAGCGCATTCGCGGTCCAAACTCTCTGGGCGTGATTTACAGAGACGCTGAGTAGACACAGACGGGGGGTGGAGCTGCATTTTTCGAGCTGATGTCAATAAGTTGCCTTGTTGAGAATCGCCCGTTTGAGCTGTGTTTTTTTCAAACGCAGAAAAGGATCGCAAATGCTCAGTTTAGACATTTCGCAACTTTTAGCGATGGGGGTAAACAGGATAGGGGAGCTCACATTCAAAAACCTCAGAAAGTGAACATTTCATGCCATGGGACCTTGAAATACTGTGATATCATATCATCAAAAGTCTCTCAATAATATCGAGGGCCATCACAACATATTGGCTTACAAGTCTCTGTGCTTCAATTCATTCTTACGGTGCAGCAATAGCTAAACACAACAGAAGGAACTACACTTTTTTTTTTTTTTTTTGCCGTTTCAGTCAAATTATGACAGAACCAAAATCTTGTATAAGTATATTCACAATTTTGTTAGCCTCAAAATATCGCAATAAATATCATACTGTGAGATGCATATTGTGAAAATATTGTACAGAGTAATTTTCATATCCTACATCCCAATTTTAATTAGTATCCCTACTCCCATTTGGTGATATGGTAACTGTGACTTTCACACATGTTGCTGCACTCTGGAGCGGCCCCAGTGGCACTAGATTTAGTTCTGTTTACTTCACTTTTGGGACGGCCTTGTTCACACCACACATCACTCTCCCCAAACGCCAGGAGCCACATGAGAGGCACCAGCTGATCACAGAACTGATCTCCATGACAACGAGCTTCAAGCATCAGAGCTACGTGAATACGCACACGCGCACTGTGAGACAGCAAAAGCTTTTTGAACGACACAGACCCAGAATGTGAGTGTTGGGTTCACACCGGCCTAAGCGCACCACTCTCAGTGTGAATACTCTTTTACATCCACCTAACATGTGGCAGTTTGAAAATGACCTTAGGGTAGCAATGTAGATATACAGACCTACTCCAAAATAAAATGTATTTATATTTGTGTTACTACTACACAGAATGAATGGAAGTAATACAAGTTACATAATGCATCTTTAATCACCCTGACTTTACGATAAATCTCTGTCTGACATTTGGGTTCCTGTTGAGGCAGGTCTGATTTGGAACAGCACCAGCTCAAATGGAGGTGAAAATATCAGAAAAAACCCTGATTACACAATTGATATACCGCTGCAGGTAGAGCTGTTACAACACACAGATACAGACCACAAATCAGACACAACACACAAAAGATCCTGGTTCAGTTCTGGTTTAGTCTTAGTTCAGTCTGGCTTTAGTCCTGGTTCATTTTTGGTTCAGTCCTGCTTCAGTCCTGGTTTAGTCCTGGTTCAGTTGTTACAACACACAGGTGGATATACTGGTACAGAGCACAAATCAGATACAAACACATCAATCGCAATGGAAACACATAAACCAGGATGACCATATCTATGTCAACAATGAGTCAGAGGCTTCAGGAGAGATTCAGAAGTCGTATGTACAAGCAATAATATGTGTTCTGTTTAGGGTTGTCAAAAGTAGGGATGCACCATATATCGCCATTAACATTGGCATCGGCCGATATTGCCAAAAGTTAACATATCGGTATCGGCCCAATGTGTAAAAGTGGGCCGATACTTGTCAGTAGAGTAATCTCTCGGATTAACGTTTTCTCACATTTCTCTCTCGTTTAAACACTCAAACTTTCATACATTTTCAACAAAATGTATGAATAGTGAAGCGTGCTCAAATCTGTGATAGCGCAGCATGACCGGCATGAGACCGCGCGTCCCACCCGGGCTGCGAGCACGAGACCCGTGCCCAAACTGTGCCTCCTCCACAAGATTGCGTCCACGGTCCCGAGGACGAAGCGAGGCGAACACGCACATCAAACCTCCACATGAACGAACGCAAGAGCCGCACAAAACCAGGCAAAGAGCCGCACGCGATGGTTTAATCCTGGTTTAGACCTGGTCTAGTCCTGGTTTAGTCCGCGTTTAGTCCTGGTCTAGTCCCGGTCTAGTCCTGGTCCTGCCCCCCGCGTACCCCATCTATAACGTCAATCGGCAAAGGTCCCTTAGCCAATCAGGATGCAGAACACAATGTTACACTATAAAAAAATTGAAATAAAAAAAAGAAAAAGAAAAGAAAGAAAATCAGGAGTCAAAACACATTTTGAAAATAAAGAAGACATTCAAAAATTCATTTTGCATGATTTTCAGTCTGTATAAAATGTTATCTCAGAATTAAAAAATAAATAAATATTGGTATTGGTTAATATCGGTATCGGCCGGTAACAGCAACAGTAATATCGGATATCGGTATCGGCTATTTTTTTTTTTTTTACATCGGTGCATCCCTAGTCAAAAGTATGGGAAAGCAGATACTGATCAATACCAAGACTAGTATCGAAACTAGATGATCATTAGAGCAAGTATACTAAAAAAGTGATGTTCACAGGACTGAAATGAACCTTTCCTGTCTGTAGAATGATCCTGAGCTGTATCAGAACAAGTATCAGAACACTTTGACAGTGGCCCATGGAGCACTATGGAACCTACAGGACCAACACACAAAATAAAGTACTATCATTTAATGTTGAAAATCACATTCTATTGTCTATTTTTCATGGTATCAGAACCATTATTGAGTATCGAGTCTATTCCTCAGTATTGAAATCAAGATTGAAATTTGAGTATAATAAAAATGCTACTTCAGAGAGAACAGTGACGATGCCTTTAGACAGACTATGGCTCCCTCTACTGGACATACATAATACAAATCGTAAAAACTGCAAGATTGCACTTTAATAGTTCTTTAAAATCTCTCTGAAATACCTATATGTATCTCGATGGTGGAATGTCCAGCAGTCACCATGGTGACACACTGACACATTAGCAATAACTACCAAAAAGTAAAATAACCTGTAAACTCAATAATTAAACTAAATTGATTTAAAGGGTGCATTTTCAGGAGTCTGTGTTCAGTGTGAGCATTCATGGTCCTGTTTAGGAGTTTGATTTTCAACAAAAAGGTGAGAGTGACCAACTGTAAAGCTGTTGGCTAATGTAATCCATATATAATAATGTAATCCATATATAATAATCTTTTGACTGTGTAATTATGTGAGCGGGACACAAATCAGATGACATGCTCTTTCTGCCATCTCTTTCTGGCCAGATTGTGTTAAAACTAAACTCAGATTAAAGCCAAACAGAGCTTCAGACAGAATAGTACCCACAGTTAGCATCACACCCCAGAGAATGTTGATGACATCAGCTGCAATGTATCAATCAGTAGTGGCAGATGTGTGCAGTACCTGGTATATCCTGAAGGGGATGTATCTGAAGCCTCCGTCTTCTGCGGAATACTCCATCAATTTCCTGTTCATCGCCCAGAACTGATCAAACTTATCTGAAAATAAAAACACAGACGAAATGTGTATGAAAGACATGATGAATAAAAGTTCACCAAGCAATAAATAAGGACCTTCTAATACCAGATGCCTTTGTGTAGCTTGTGCCAGGTCCTTATTGAGTCCTGGTCTGATTCTAGGTCTGGTTTGGTCTTAGTTTGGCCCAGTCCTGGTTTGTCCTAGTTTAATCCTGGTACAGTCCTTGTATTGTTCTGCTTAAGCCCTGGTTTAGTAATCACGCTTCAGTACTGTTTAGTACCAGTTCAGCCCTGGTTTAGGAATACCGGGTTTCTAGTCGAGTCCCGATTTAGTCCTGGTCCAGCCTGGGTATAGTCCTGGTTGAGTCCTGGTTGAGTCATGATTGAGTCCTGGTTAAGTCCTGATTTAATCCCGGTTGAATCCTGCTTTCAGTCCTACATGCGTTAGTGTTAACTGCTTTTTTATTTCAAGTTTCATTTAGAGACTTGGGGAATGTGTCACTTCAGGAGGTTACTGTGCTAAATATGACCTGCTCCAAACGCATTAACAACTCCAGCGGGCAGTAGGAAAGGTTATGAAGCCTGCACACACAATCCCTCCAGTATGAACAGAGCTGGAGCACGGGGCACAAGTCTATGGTGGAATCTGCTGTTTAACTCTCAGATTGCAGATTTGTTGAAAAATGGCACAAAGGTGGCTCAAACGTCTTCTCTTTCAGTATAAATAAACAAAAGTGAAATTATTTTTTCACAACAGCTTCAGAAAGTGGTGCCATTATTCAACCCAAAGAAGAGACTGTTATCTGTTGAAAGGACATTAAAGGAGAAGTAACGTTTTTTATAATCTGAGCCTTATTTCTGTAATAAAACAAGTTGTTTTACTCACCCATAGCACTTTGGTGTCATATGGAGCACTTCCAGAGATGTTTTAGATTAGCGTTAGCCTAGCGCGACTTCTAGCCATAGCTTGGGGCATATAATATATTCTCCGAGCATGTAATATGCCCCGTGCGGGCTCCAAATAACACAAACTTTAGCACTTTTCAAATCATAGAAGCTCGATGTCTTAGTCTAGGATTTGGATTGAGTCAAAAGTGGCCTGTAATCCCAGATTTATCCATAGTTTACAGTTTTGCGTTTCATGTTTGGGTCCCGGGAGCTGAGAGCACAGTCCGCACATGCGCACTGGCCTCCTCATCTACTCGAAACTATGGATAAATCTCAGATTACAGGCCACTTTTGACCAAACGAAATTGTAGACTAAAGAAATTGAGCTTCTATGATTTGAAAAGTGCTAAAGTTTGTGTTATTTGGAGACCGCAAACATGTGCCCTGAGAACTCACATTATGGAGATCGCTAAACTAAAACATCTCTGGAAGTGCTCCAGATGACACCAAAGTGCTATGGGTGAGTAAAACAACTTGTTTTATTAGAAATAAGGCTCAGATTGTAAAAAACGTTACTTCTCCTTTAAGTCACCATAAAACATATATTCTCCATATTAATGTTATGTCTTAAAGACCTTTCAGCGGACAACAATCACGTCTTTGGGTTGAATAATGGCACCACGTTCTGAAGCTACTGTAATAATAATAATAATTCATTGCATTTATACAGCGCCTTTCATGACACCCAAAGCGCTTTACAGTTCATTGTTCATTCACTCCACACTTGGTGGTGGTAAGCTACTTTCTGTAGCCACAGCTGCCCTGGGGCAGACTGACGGAAGCGAGGCTGCCAATCTGCGCCATCGGCCCCTCCGACCACCTCCAACACTCATGCATACGCCACTTTCATACTAGGCAAATGTGGGTAAAGTGTCTTGCCTAAGGACACAGCGACAGTTTTTTGCAACTGTCGCCCCACTGTGGCACCTGGAATTCCCAGCGGTCTCCCATCCAAGTACTAACCAGGCCCTGCCTTGCTTAGCTTCTGAGATCTGACGGGATCAGGCTTTGACAGGCAGGTATGGCCACAAAAAGCCACAGAAACTTGGCCACTGTGAAAAGATTACTTGAATAAACAACAGTGAAGTTGACAGAAACTATGCGGAACTTTGGCCAGTTTTTGTTTCATGTGGCCCAGTAATTACAGAGATATGAACCGGATCAACAAATTACACCACAGAATTCTGACCTACTATTCAAACAGTCATTACAAATGTATTGTGAATACTCTGGCGCCCTAGAATCCTATTCGCTTTGGGTGTTTCTGCATCGTTCACCTTTAACCCCCCTGACAGCTGCTCTGAACCCACACAGTGCAAAACCTCTGATCAAACTCCATAAACAAGCAACTGTTCACTGCTATTTCTGATCCAACTGCATCACTGCACAAAAGGGCTGCAAGATTCATGTTGTGGAGAAGCCTGTCATCATAAATACTAAACTGACTAATCATTCAATACATGAAAGCTGGAACAATATTTTTTAGGGTCCAATACTTATTGTTCAGTCTTTTTTTTAGTTCTGGATCAGTCCCTGGTTTAGTCAAGCTTCACTCCTGGTTCTGTCCTGGTTTAGTTCTGGTTCAGTCCTGTTTGAGTACCATTCTGCAGGCCCATCCATAGCTGTTTATGGTCCTTCTTCTGCATGTCATTCACCACTTGGCTCTTGTGTTTAAGGGCATCAGCTTCTTTGATACTTGACATAAAATGAGCTTCGATCACAGAGTTTGAGGGGCAGTGTAGCAGGTCACGCTCCGGGAAGCTCTGACAAACACAACATGACATTTATTAAGAACAGTGTGATCCATCTCAAGATCTTAAGCTAGTCTTGTTCAGGACAACCTTAGATGGAGGATTTCACCTATTGTGTATACTTTAAAGGTCCCATGACATGGTACTTGTTGATGCTTTTATATGGCTCCTTAATGGTTCCCTAATACTGTAAATGAATCCTTCTTCAAAATCAACACTCATGAGAAACAGAGATAAGATGAGAAAGAGTCATAAATGTCACTCTGGAACACTCCATTATGAGCGTTGTTGCTTGAATGCAAATGAGGAGGACAGAGATGGCCTATAGTAGCAGGTGGGGGCGTGGCCAAACTCTCCACTCTTTCCTTTCAGCTGTGCCTGTGTGCTCTGACCCACTTCCGTGTTTTTGCACGGAGGGAGAGATGAGAAGCGTTCCATTGAAAAATAAACACATTTCCACAGAAAATATAATTAAACCACTGCTGTTCAAAGGTCCAGAGGCTCAGATAAAGGACTTCCGAGCCTAGAAACACTCGCAAGTTCCTCCAGGCAAATAAAAAAACGCATTTCGCATTGCCTAGCGCATTCGCAGTCCAAACTCTCTGGGCGTGATTTACAGAGACGCTGAGTACAGACAGACGGGGGTGGAACTGCATTTGCATTTCTTTTTTCGAGCTGACGTCAATAAGGTGCCTTGTTCAAAATCGCCCGTTTGAGCTCTGATTTTTTTCTAACGCAGAAAAGGATCGCAAATGCTCAGTTTAGACATTTTGCAACTTTTAACCATGGGGGGGCTAAACAGGGTAGGGGAGCTCACGTTAACGTTCAAAAACCTCAGAAAGTGAAAATTTCATGCCATGGGACCTTTAAGTTGAAGGGGCAACAGGAGGAAACCACCCAGACAAGGAAAGAACAAACTGAAGCGTGAGTGACACTATGCTGCTCAATACATTTTTCAAACGAATAATTCATACTATGAAAAGACTTACTTTCTACTCCCAACAGAAGAAAACCGTTTGACCTAAACTTCAGTTGTTCTTTACTGAATCTAATGTTTAAGTAAAGAGAATATATAACAAAAGACAGATACCTTAAAGTGCACAGTGATGCTCCAGGGCAGGATGCTGCTGGAGGCATGGAGGTCAAACAGCACTCCAATTGGGTAATGCCTTTGGACAGAAACATCATGAAGAGGATTTGCTGGTTATATATAGCATTTTTATTTTAAAGCCTTTGCAGTACTATATTTGATGACACCATTACTGTATAAATGATTCACAGCTATAATAAATGGCCATTTCTTGGTTGGTTACAGAGGTTTATTTAATTGTCCCAGTAGAGAAATGCATCCTCTGCATTTGGCCCATCTTTCAGTGTCGCTAGGTTAAACCTGTCAGCAGTGGTGGGACCCATCCCCAGATCTTCAGCTAGACTTGGTAATATAAGAAGGATTCATCTTCTTTTCTCTTTTAGGTAGTGAAAATATGAGTTGACTTGATGTGCATGAAGAGCTTTAATAAGTGAATATCTCCATTGTGAAATCTTAAACCATGATCAAGTTTAACCATGTACAACAGATCAACACTGAAGCCATGTGGTGAAACCTGCTAACTGCAGGTGGAAGCAAACAGATGAGTGAAATATTTCAGTGTCTGACCATTTGAGTGGCGTTCCCTCGTACTCAAACCACATCTCCTCCACATCCTCAGCTCTCATCACTTTGAGGAAGTGTTTTTTAACTTTATCGGTGACCAGAGTCAGGTAACTCACTCGGGGCAACAGCAGCTGGAAAACAGAACGGAAATGTATGCAAAACATTAAAAACACACCACATGGTCCCACGTTCTGTTAAAAGCAAGCTTCATAACACATAAGGGAAGGGCTTTTCACAAACGTTTCAGTCTCTATTTTGTTAGTGTAGGATTACGAAAGTGGATTTTGACTCAAGATTACTCTTGAGTCAAAATCAAGGAGAAATTCAATTTGTCAACTGGACAAAAGTTTATTTGTTCGAATACGTTTTGCAACTCCTCCAAGCTGCTTGTTCATTTGTGGCGAGACGCTGGTAGACACTGCCTTTGCCTTATACAGTGGCTTGCGAAACTATTTGGCTCCCTTGAACTTTGTGACCTTTTGCCACATTTCAGGCTTCAAACATAAAGATATAAAACTGTAATTTTTTGTGAAGAATCAACAACAAGTGGGACACAATCATGAAGTGGAACACACTTTATTGGATATTTTTAACTTTTTTAACAAATAAAAAATGAAAAATTGGGTGTGCAAAATCATTCAGCCCCATTGAGTTAATACTTTGTAGCGCCACCTTTTGCTGCGATTACAGCTGCAAGTCGCTTGGGGTATGTCTCGATCAGTTTTGCACATCGAGAAACTGATATTTTTGCCCATTCCTCCTTGCAAAACAGCTCGAGCTCAGTGAGGTTGGATGGAGAGCGTTTGTGAACAGCAGTTTTCAGTTCTTTCCACAGATTCTCAATTGGATTGAGGTCTGGACTTTGACTTGGCCATTCTAACACCTTGATATGTTTTTTGGTGAACCATTCCATTGTAGCTTTTGCTTTATGTTTTGGATCATTGTCTTGTTGGAAGACAAATCTCCGTCCCAGTCTCAGGTCTTTTGCGGACTCCATCAGGTTTTCTTCCAGAATGGTCCTGTATTTGGCTCCATCCATCTTCCCATCAATTTTAACCATCTTCCCTGTCCCTGCTGAAGAAAAGCAGGCCCAAACCATGATGCTGCCACCACCATGTTTGACAGTGGGGATGGTGTGTTGAGGGTGATGAGCTGTGCTGCTTTTACGCCAAACATAACGTCTTGCATTGTTGCCAAAAAGTTCGATTTTGGTCTCATCTGACCAGAGCACCTTCTTCCACATGTTTGGTGTGTCTCCCAGGTGGCTTGAGGCAAACTTTAAACAACACTTTTTATGGATATCTTTAAGAAATGGCTTCCTTCTTGCCACTCTTCCATAAAGGCCAGATTTGTGCAGTATACGACTGATTGTTGTCCTATGGACAGATTCTTCCACCTCAGCTGTAGACCTCTGCAGTTCATCCAGAGTGATCATGGGCCTCTTGGCTGCATCTCTGATCAGTCTTCTCCTTGTATGAGCTGAAAGTTTAGGGGGACGGCCAGATCTTGGTAGATTTGCAGTGGTCTGATACTCCTTCCATTTCAATATTATTGCTTGCACAGTGCTCCTTGGGATGTTTAAAGCTTGGGAAATCTTTTTGTATCCAAATCCAGCTTTAAACTTCTCCACAACAGTATCTCGGACCTGCCTGGTGTGTTCCTTGTTCTTCATGATGCTCTCTGCGCTTTAAACAGACCTCTGAGACTATCACAGTGCAGGTGCATTTATACAGAGACTTGATTATACACAGGTGGATTCCATTTATCATCGTTAGTCATTTAGGTCAACATTGAATCATTCAGAGATCCTCACTGAACTTCTGGACAGAGTTTGCTGCACTGAAAGTAAAGGGGCTGAATGATTTTGCACGCCCAATTTTTCGTTTTTTATTTGTTAAAAAAGTTTAAAATATCCAATAAAGTGTGTTCCACTTCATGATTGTGTCCCACTTGTTGTTGATTCTTCACAAGAAATTACAGTTTTATATCTTTATGTTTGAAGCCTGAAATGTGGCAAAAGGTCACAAAGTTCAAGGGAGCCAAATAGTTTCGCAAGCCACTGTATCTACCTGAAGGGGGGAGCTCACTACAATGAAATTACTTTGAAACTTGTTTTCAGTTTCTGTTAGTTAGGTGAGCCTATTAAATATGCACTGGGGGTGGAGTGTGGGATCTGGTTAACATAGCCATTCAGGGCCATAATGGGTGTTTTCACACCTCTGGACCTGACCTGGCTAGCCCTATTGTTTTCTTTGTTTTGATTTAGTTTTTGATCAAGGTTTCCTGTCCTTATGACCATTTGCTACAGGATACAGCAATTAATGACATGTCTGCAAAAGTTTTATCAAATGTACCCTGTATTAGGGCCTGTTTTTACCACAGGTTGCAGCAGGGGGGGAACTGAAGGAGCGCTTCCAAAGCCCAATGTGCTGAGCAGCAAATATGTGTAGTATTTAAAGGGATATGCCACCCCCAGGTCAAATTTGGGCATCTCCCCACAGTCCAGAGACTAAAATAAGTGGTGGAAAGCGTTTTCCTGCTCACCCAGCCATTGTCCGAGTCTGTCGCCACTGACCGCCGCGGTATCTGGTGCTCCTCCGCCTTAGACTGGAGTCTAACGGCGCCAGAGAAAGATTTCGGCCAAAAGGAATTAATTTGCTCGATGCATTTCCCAATTACTTTCTGTGTAGTGCGCATTCATATCGAGTGCAAATAAATGTGCAAACCAACACGGAGAGCTTGACTTGGTCATTTTGGGTGGGAACTATTTTCCAGTGCGGAAGAATACAGCCGAATCACACAGCACGCTGCCAGGGGAATCCCAGTTACGCACCGTGAAGGGAGTTCCCCTGTTGCACAACGTGGTGCGTGATTCGGCTGTATTCTTACGCACTGGAAAATAGCCGCTCATCCGAGGCTTCGTCAGCTTCGTCAGAGCTGACGAAGCCTCTCGGATGAGCGGCGAAACGTTTTCAACCAAACAAACTTTGTCCAGTTGACAAATTGAACTTCTCCTGTTATCATCTGTAACAAGCTCAAATCTGATCATATAGACAAAAAATAACCAACCACAAATTTCCCAGTGGTACAAAGAAAATGTACACAAAATAAATATTGACCCTAAAAATGTTTCCATCTTTCATATACTAAACTATAGGTCAATATAGTAATTGTCTTGGCAGGAAAACATGATGCCATACATAACCCCAGACCCCTGCGAGCTGCACTCACATAGTAAGGCTCAGCCTCCCTCTCGGTGACCTCATCCTGGTGCAGAGTGAAGCAGGCGGGGATGCGTCCATACCAAACGTCCCTCAGAACATCTTTGTCATCTGCCATGGTTCAGCCTCAACTCCTGCTCACAGCGGCACATGCAGAACCAGGTCTCCAAACCAGATCTGACACCCGGAGGCTGCTGCTGTCCACAACACAATGAGAGGTTATAGAACAGTGCTGGCTTTTGTGTAAGGCTGCACGTTTTGGGTAAAATGTCTAATTGACATTTTTGGAGATTGTGATACAATTTACATTTTGATAATACTACGATTCTGTTCAAATTCACATTTTGTCTAAAAGAACTGACAAAAAGACTGAAATCTGAACTGACAAACTAAAAGAATCATATTTCAGACCATGTTTGAACAACTACAGCAGTTTTTTTTATGTCAAATAAGACAGATTTTGTTATTTGTGGAGGAAATTGTGGTGCTTCAAAAATTGCAGCCTTTGTGATTTGTTGATTGTCTCCATTCAAATTGCAATTTCAATTTCACAAACATTAATTGTTTTACCCTGGTTTTTAGGGATTTTTTACATGCTGCTTCTTATCTTATCAGGACTCCTGTCAATCTGCCCACAGACTGTATAAATGGACACACTGTGAGCCTTGTCATTTTGATCTTAAAGGTCCCATGACATGGTACTTGTTGATGCTTTTATATGGCTCCTTAATGGTTCCCTAATACTGTAAATGAATCATTCTTCAAAATTAAGACTCAGTGCATGAGAAAGACCCATTTACACAGACGTGGTCAAAAAATATCTCTGAACACCTCATTCTGGGCCTTGTTGCTTGAATGCAAATGAGAAGGACACAGATAGATCAGAGCAGTGGGTGGGGGGGGAGCCAAATGTGCCGCTGGTTCCTTGTTTTAGCGGTGCACTGTGCGCTGGCCCCACTTCCGTGTTTTAAGCGCGGAGGAAGAAAGGAGAGGCGTTTCAATGAAAAAAACACATTTTCACAGAAAATAAAATTAAACCACTGCTGTTTCAGAGGACCAGAGGGTCGGGTAAAGGACTTCCGAGCCTAGAAACACTCACACGTGCCTCCAGGCAAATAAAAAAAACGCATTTCGCATTGCGTAGCTCATTCGCGGTCCAAACTCTCTGGGCGTGATTTACAGAGACGGTGGGTAGACATCCAGACGGGGGGTGGAACTGCATTTTCCATGTGACGTCAGAAAGTTTCCTTGTTCAGAATCGCCTGTTTGAGCTGTGTTTTTTTCAAATGCAGAAAAGGACCGCAAATGCTCAGTTTAGACATTTCGCAACTTTTAGCCATGGGGGGTGGGGGGGCTAAACAGGGTAGGGGAGCTCACATTAACGTTCAAAAACCTCAGAAAGTGAAAATTTCATGCCATGAGACCTTTAAAATGTTCGTAATAGCCCGCTCTACCTGATCCCGGGCTTTTTATTTCGCCATTTTGTCCGTAAATCAATTCCTTTTCCTAATATGGAACTCAGCTCCAAATTTGCTCCTATAATTGCTAACTTTGTGAGCTTCATTTGGCTGGAGCCGAACGCTGTGGGTGATGTCACACTCCCTTAGTCCACTTCTATATAAATATAACATGTGAAAAATGTAAGGAGGGTGGAGAGTCCCTGCCTCAAGTGGAGGAGTTCAAGTATCTCGGGGTTTTGTTCATGAGTGAGGACAGGTGGATCGGTGCAGCGTCTGCAGTGATAAGATTTTACTGATCTCACACAGGAGAAATTCACTTGTCACATTAGCTCCAGGCAGTTTAGTGCAAAAGAAAATTTGAGCAGAAAGTGCATGCAGACAAATAGTAATAATAATAAAAATAAGTAAATAAGAGAGAGTATAGAAAATATTGCACATCTGGACTATACAGTGGAGTTATACAGTCAATGTGGACGCTGTATTGGACCGTTGTGGTGAAGAGGCAGCTGAGCCGAAAAACAAAACTCTCAATTTACTGGTCAATCTATGTTCCCACTCTCACCTACTGTCATGAGCTTTGGGTAATGACCGAAAGGACAAGATCGCGGATACAAGCGGGTGAAATGAGTTTCTGCCGCAGAGTGGCTGGGCGCTCCCTTAGAGATAGGGTGAGGAGCTCAGCCACACGGGAGGAGCCACATTGACAGTTCCTGGGCGTCTTCCTCGGGAGGTGTTCTGGGCATGTCCCACCGGGAGGAGGCCCTGGGGAAGACCCAGGATACACTGGAGGGACTATGGCTGCGTCCCATTTCTCTGTCTTACCCCTTCGTCTTACCCCTACCCCTTGGTTTTGCATGTTCATGTGAGGGCAATGAGTGTCCCGATTCTAATTTTGACCAAGGGCTAGGGCGACGACCGAGGGCTACATACCCCTTGAAATGAAGTAAGCTCTCGACCAGACTTGAAACGAAGGGGTACGCCTACAAGCTCAGGCAGGTTTTGTGATCAGGATGGCAGCGTCACATCGACCAGCCGAGGAGTCTCATAAATGTATTTTCAGCAGTTGTAATTTAGCATGGTTTACAGTTTAGCAGGTTTACAAATATGACGCTTATGTTCTACGTTACTTTTAGTGAACTGTTGTTGCGGTTTTAAATGTAGTGATACTGTTTAGCCAACGTTATTGTTTTCATCAAACATTCATGTATAAACAAGCCATTTTTTTCCCCTTGACTACGTTTGTTTGCGCCTCTGTAACAGCCAGGTAGATGCAAGGGATGATGACGCAAACGGTACCCCTAGCCCTCTCAGCTCGTTATCGAGGGGCAAGACAAAGGAGTAGATAAAGGGGTAGGGGAAGGGCAAGGGGTAAGACAGAGTAATGGGACGCAGCCCATGTCTCTTGGCTGGCCTGGGAACGCCTTAGGGTCCCCCTGGAGGAGCTGGAGGAAGTGTCCGGGGTGAAAGAAGTCTGGGAGTCTCTGCTTAGACTGCTGGCCCCATGACCCGGCCCCAGATAAGTGAAGAAAATTGATAGATGGAAGAACCTAATACACTATGTTGCCAAAAGTATTCGCTCACCTGCCTTGACTCACATATGAATTTAAGTGACATCCCATTCTTAATACAGAGGGTTTATTATGGGAGTTATTGACCACTCTTCCAGAAGCACATTTGTGTGGTTACACACTGAGGTTGGACGAGAAGGCCTGGCTTCCAGTCTCCGCTTTAATTCATCCCAAAGGTGTTTTATCATATCTCTTGATATGCTGAAGCATTCAGAGTTCCTTTCACTCGAACTAAGGAGCCAAGCCCAGCTCCCAAAAAACAACCCCACACCATAATCCCCCCTCCACCAAACTTTACACTTGGCACAATGCAGTCAGACAAGTACTGTTCTCCTGGAAACTTCCAAAAACCCCAGACTCGTCCATCAGATTGCCAGATGGAGAAGCGCTATTCGTCACTCCAGAGAATGTGTGTCCACTGCTCTAGAGTCCATTAGTGCATCCGATTTTTTGCATTGCACTTGGTGATGCATGGCTTGGATGCAGCTGCTCGGCCATGGAAGCCCATTCCATGAAGCTCTCTATGCATTGTTCTTGAGCTAATCTGAAGGCCACATGAAGTTTGGAGGTCTGTAGTAATTGAC
The DNA here is from genome assembly GCA_036785185.1 of Paratrypauchen microcephalus. Classification (NCBI taxonomy): domain Eukaryota; kingdom Metazoa; phylum Chordata; class Actinopteri; order Gobiiformes; family Gobiidae; genus Paratrypauchen; species Paratrypauchen microcephalus. The sequence continues at coordinate 6,509,590 of JAVJIX010000027.1, read as the reverse complement.
TGCAGAAGGTTGGCGACCTCTGCACACTATGCACCTCAGCAACCGCTGACATCGCCCTGTCAGTTTACGTGGCTTACCACTTTGTGGCTGAGTTGCTGTCACTCCCAATCACTTTCACTTTGTTATAATACCACTGACAGTTGACTGTGGAATATTTAGGAGTGAGGAAATTTCACAACTTGCTGTCAATCAATCAATCAAACAATATTTATAAGGCGCTTTTCATACAAAATTATAAACACAAAGCGCCTGCTGCACAGGTGGCATCCTATCACAGTACCACGCTGGAATTCACTGAGCTCCTGAGAGCGACACATTCTTTAACAGATGTTTGTAGAAACAGTCTGCATGCCCACATGCTTGATTTTATTCACCTGTGGCCATGGAAGTGATTGGAACACCTGATTTTGATGATTTGGATGGGTGAGTGAATACTTTTGGCAATATGGTGTATCTAACACAGTAGTTAACTTTGTACCTCTACAAATGTGTTCTGAAATGCATGGGATTCTTGTATCCGTTTATCAGATTTCAGTGTCGACAACGCTTGTGTGAAAGCTTTTGGACCTGTTTAAAAAGTGCTCTGTGAAATGAATCCTGGACATAAAACATACAGTGCTATTCTAATAGGTAACAGGTAGAATAAAACTTGGAACTGTCTTTTGTGACAATTACGATATTTAAAAAAAAAAAAAAAAGTATGACATGCATCCAATAGTGTAACCAGCTCTTTTCAAAACCTTTAAAAATCACTCAAATTCACTTCAGTTGTTTTTGCATTCAATATTGCCCTCATCAGTCATGTTCTATTCATAACAATCAAATGCACAATTCTCAAAAACTATACTTTCAGTTTGACACAGAAGTAATACAAAATAAAATAAAATAAAATAATGCGTGTTACAGCACTGTCACCTGTCACATTGCGCAGCCAAAACTGACGTTAGCTCGCAGGCTAACTGAGCCGACTTTTCTGTCAAAAAACAATCTATGAGCTATGCAAATAGCAGACAAATCTGCTACTCCGGGTTCTCTCCTTTTGAAATCTGTAAATTCTGTGTTTATAACTTGAAATAAGAACTGAAAATACGCACTTTTCTCGCTGTGTTGCTCTTAGCTTCCTGAAAGATGAGAGAATTTCCTGCTGATTTCTGTCGTCATCAGAGCGCGCCGTCGCGTCTGGGTGACGTAGGCAGCCGCTGCTCTTTGCTTGTTTTTGTTTCTTCATTTTGAGGTGGAACGTTGTGGGAAATGGACACGCATGATCTGGAAACGCGGCTGCAGGTGCTGGAGAGTCGAGTCTACGGCGACAGGAGGGGTAAAAGTGGGAAGCCAGTGAAGGTGGGTTTAAGAGGAGCTTTAGATGGGTTTACCAATGGTTAGCACAGTGATGCTAACGCCGTCAACGCCCTTTAGGATTATTTCTGTAATGCTACAGTTATTAGACTGTACAATGTCTGTTATTGCCCTCAAACCACGTCTTGTCTTCTAAACATGAATTCAGTTGCATTCAGGCTGTAAATTAATTGTTACAGCATTCTAACTTCACTTAACTGGAACGTCATTGGCTCTTTTTGTTTTCGTTTTCTTCATTTTAAAGCCAAATTGTAGATCTTCAAACTGTTCCACCCTTCAAACTTGTATTAACAGATTCATAAGAATCAATGGCTCTTTGATTAAACAAGGGCCGTTTTATTCTCCATTGTTGAACATTTGCCCTCCAGAAGAATGTTGACGTCAAATGAAAAGTAGAAGATCACTAGAAGATACTGTATACCAAAATGATTTGATAAGCTTTGGTTTATACTGTGGTATGTAACCTTTTAGCCAAAACATGCAGTAAAATGAAAGCCTGTCTCTTTGTCTCCGCAGTGTGCAGAGTCCATCTCCAGGATCCAGACGGCTCTGGGGTCAACAGCCAACAAACGAGAACGGGTCAAGATCCTGCACAAAAAGAGTCAGTCCACACCACACCTCTTTATGGGAACACAGGAGAATATAACTAATTCCCGATTTAAGAAGAGATTCAGCAATGAATCCATATGTTTTTACAGATGAAAACCAGAATCACCTGAGAACATCATATTAAGAAACTCTTTGTTAAAATATAAAATGATGGATGTTAGTTGTTTTTGTTTTTTTTGTTAATGGAGACACTTTTTGTTATAGTTCAATTATATTTATAAAATGTATAATGTACAATGCCAAGCTGGAGGTTAGCATAGTTTCATAAGTGGTTTTCATATATTTGATTTGTGTTGTTTGTTTGTTGTTTCCAGTCGAGGACCTGGTGAAGTATCTGGACCCTCAGTTCACAGATCACATCTCGCTCCCAGACGCCATGAAGCTGGAGCTCATCCTCGCAGGTCAGAGCAGAACTATGAACAGATCCCAGGCATTTTATGGTTTATGATAATACTTTTTATTTACACAGTTTTTGTATATAATAAAATAAAAGTATTGGTCAAACAGTCGAAGGACAAACACTAATTACTAACTGGTTCAAACTAAAGTAAACAGTTTAGACAACTTGAAGATGTGTTTATTTTTATTTGTTGTTTCACAGAGGAGGAGTTTCTGACCTCTCAGGCGGCGTTACTGGAGCAGGTGAACACTCTGCAGCCACTCCTGGACAGCACCTACATCAGAGGTACATCCCACTGGACTGTAACATGATTATATTAAACCATGTCATTATTTGATATGAATTCATATTAGTATTAATCATTTGTTATGAAGTAAAAAAGACATCCGAGGTATGTCCGGGCTTTGCTATAATAATTTTATTTCAGAAATGCCAGTGCTTTGAATCTTCTTTGGGGCAATACTTTACAGAATTAAGTTCAAAGTTCAAAGTTCAGATTTATTGTCAAAAACCATACAGTATGTACAGGTCGCACACACAGGATTTGAAATTGCAGCGCCCCCTAGGCCCACAGTGAACATAAAACATGTGACAAACAAGACAATAAACACCAGGACTAAACCATCACATATCCCTGTAGCAAAAGTACAGTAAACTTGTATATAATACAAATGGGTAAAACACACAATGTGTAGCGGAATTAAGCTCAAATGGTGTCATTTAAGCAGCACTGTCAGTGTGAGTAAATTTAGTGATTAAAATTAAGTGATTCAAATAACAAACGTAACCATTTACTTACTTCATTCATTGAAATTTGAGTTTTTGTGTTTACTGAGATCTTTTCCTTCTAAGTTGCAGAAAACAATAGATTGATTTGTTTGCTTGATCAAATGTATCAATATACATACCATGACTCTTTGGGTTTGAGTCTGGCTTCTGATTTGACCAGATGCCCTCCCTCTTTTCTCCTTTTTAAATATCTCCTATCTTGTTTATCTCTATCTTTATTTAATTTGACACGTGCGTTCTTGTTGGCAGACGTCCCAGAGCACGCCACAAAACTACAGCGTCTGTCCCAGATCCACATTAAACAGCAGGTGCCTCTTAATGTCCATGTTTGAATAAAGTCGATATTTAGGGGCCGTTTTAACTGAGTCTGTTTCACGGACAGGACCAAAGTGATGCCCAGGCCGTGGAGGTGAAGAAACTCTTTGACGAGTACAACAAAATGGTACTTTTGTATTTTTGCATTCAAAGCCAAATGTCTGTCTACCATAAAGAGGTGTTTAAACCAGAACGGACATTTAATATTCGTTCACTATTTTGTTCTAATAACGTGATTTAAAAAAATAGGAGGGCTGTAGTCCTATTGTAGTCCAGTGATTGATCCATGGAGTCTTGTTTGACCTAAATTTGTATTAGTCGACTAATCATTTTATTTATATTTTAGATATTTTTTGGTATGTATCTGTAAAAAGTCAGATTAAAGTCATGATTCACCAGTTGAATCTCTCTTTATATAAAGCTTCCTAGTACTTTTTTGTATAAATAGTAGTTTTTGGATGTATTCCTGCAGGTGTAGTCTTATGAGAGCAGTTTGGGTCAGATACACAGAGATTCAGAGTCAAGAATTTCTTTAGTGTACTACAGGCCTATTAAAAAGTCCTAGTCCTTCTCTTACAAGTCACTGCAAATTCATCTTTGAGTGACATATTTGATACTTGGATTGAGCTAGAGAGTATTTTTTTCTGGGTAAGAACTGAACTGAGTAAGAACATGCATTTAAAATCAAATTGGATTGTCATTACACTTGTACAAGTACAAGTACAGGGCCTTTAAACTGTAGACAGAATCCATGTGTCAGTGTCTTTGTGCTTTCAGATGTTCCTGCTGTCGAAACAGTTCACTCAGTGGGACGAGACACTCCGAGCGCTGGAGGAAGCCAAAGAGATCAAACCTGTGGAGTGATGCCCCAAAGCACAGCGCCCCCATGTGACTGAACATTGCTCACTAAAACTCTGCAATTTAGTGGATTATTCAGTGTACTCTAGTTTTTGGGTTTGTTTACATATCAGGTCATATTACTTGTTTTAAAGATTTACCTGGTTTCACTTTGTTTAAGATGCTTATCTTACTCCACAGCCAGAGAATTGTCAAACCCATTGAAATTAACCTATGAATCCAGGTCCAGGTACATCTAAACTAGCTAGCACCCAGATCAGGATAAGCATTCCATTCATTCAGTTCATTCAATACTTTTGTTTTTTATTTAAAAGTTTAAATTAAAGTATGTTTAACCTGAAACTTTATCTGCAACCTCTTTCTTTCTGTCCTGCCCGGCTTATGAACATAATGACCTGTTAGTTCACTCTGGTCTGCCCTGTCCTTGTCCTGCAGGTATAATAAATAGTATTTTTAATAACCATTGCTAACCCAGGTAAGGTTCCCTGTCATATCAGACAGGTGACAGTTATGGGTGTGAAGAACAGATGTCATAAGGATCCTGGTCAGTATATAAAGCCCTACACCCTGTAAACATGCATGGACTTTTCCTCCAGCTAGCTACTGCTCAGATCTGGAAAAAGATCCAACTAAATCCAAATTCCAAAGTGAGAAAAGCTGTTGCACTGAACCTGTTATCAACACAGAACAGTACAGCCCTTGAAAAACATGTCATAATAAGTTAAACTTTCTATTCTGTTCATCTAGCCTATCTATGCAATTTAACGTTTTGGTAGATGAGGCTGAGGTATAGTGAGAGCTCAAAATAATACTTTTAATATACATTTTTCACACAAAGACTGAGAAGCACTTAAAGAGCAATTGACACTTTTTCATATTCTCAAGCTATTATTTGGGAGATATTTCTCATAATATTACATTTTGTTAGTATTTCTGGATTACTCTGGTTACGTTTTAACTTCATTTTGAGTACATTGTTTGTCCTGGTTTCCACAGCCAAGTCTTCAGTGGAAAAACATTCAATACTATTTGCATTAGCCCTAAGTGCATGTTTTATGGGTCATTCCAGAATTGGAGGACATTTTACGTCCCACCCATCAAATATTAAATAATCCACCTACAAAATACTAAAACATACAGTTTCTGAGTGAATTTACTTGTCCTGAGACCAAATCTAAAAAAAACTAAGAGAAAAGAATGCTTGAAAATACTTTTATAATACCAAATAAGTCTGGAGTTCCCCCAAAATGCCATTTTCCTCTTGTCCCACTCCTCTAATGGCCAAACTGAATCTCAAATAAAACAGTTAAAATTGAATTGAAATTTGTTGTTTTTTGTATAATTTGTTTCATTTCCATCTCTTGTAACTGTGGAACATTTGTTTTAATAGACATAATATTTGAAATAATAATTATTATTCATGGAACATGTGTCCCACAACCTGCACCAACCCTGTTACCAGAACATTTTTAGTCTGGTAGAAGAAGAAGAAAACAGAACCACATGATCCCCTGGACTTGACGTCATCAAACAGTTTTCCAAAAGAATGGGCAGAGCAAAGGTTTATCTTCTATTTTTCATATTTTTATAACATCGTTAGCCTTGATTGAATGTCTCACTCTGCCTCATGAACCCTGTTATGCAAATGATCAGAATAAGACAATTATTATTATTTTATTATTATTTTATCCTTTACGTATTTGCATAAATAAGTTTTTCCTCTTGATTAGCAGGAACAGCTAAACAGCTTCTCCTCCTGAGATAAAGTGAACATTAGTGCGGATCTGCAACCCTGTTACCTGCAACCCTGTTACTGTGTCCGGGGGGCCCTCCGGGGGGCCCCTCCGGCCCCTCCTGCCTCACAGCGGATCTGGAGCTGTCACAGAACCGGAAGAGCCGCCGCTGTGGCTCTGCTCAGCGGACACAGGAGCAGAGACAGCGGCCAGAGGAGCTCCACGGGCCGGGGACACAATGGACCGAGCGGCCGTGGTGAAGGTGGGGGCCGCGGCCAGTGCCAGTGTGTGCGCCCTGTTCGGAGGGCTGGTTCTGACCCACTACATCGTGGCCAAAAAGAAGCGAGCGGGAAAGAAGACGCGGATCATCGAGATGGTGAGTGAAAGTGCTTAGCTGCGTCATTACGCACACACCGGAACAGGACAGGATAAAAGCACGGATCTAGAATCAAAAACAGGCATTTATAATTAGATCTGTTCCAATAACTACTTATTATAGGCCTACTTTCATGATAAATGAAATGAATGATAAGTTTATTAAACACACACACAGGTTTATTATCAATCCTCAGTATAACATCACAAGTTTGACTTCTTCTCCCCATACTCCCTTTTGAACATACTTTTTTCTGCAAAGTATCAATAGTGACTTTTATATGACTAGATGTATTACTGTGGAATAGTACGCATCTACAGAATAAACCAAACATTTAAATATAAATCAATTTAAAAGTTTTCTGTAGTATAGAAACAGTTGACTGCCTTTTCCATGTGGGTTATTATTATGACACATAACCCTGTCGTTAAAAGAGTATTGGTAAAGTTCATTCTAGCCTGTGTGAGGGTCAGGAACTATGGGCAGACCTGACCCTCAGCTTTTTGTTTGTGATGTGTGCTAACCAATGTTCTACTGTATCAATGTGGAGGTGATCTAATGAGCCAGAAACTGGCTCCAGTGTGGAGGTGTATCTGTGTGCTTTTATTTTGAAATCTTCACAGGAAATCCCACTCTGTGCTCTGGTGTTTGACCAAGTGTAGCTCCTGAAACAGCAGCTGTAGAGGTCAGACTTTGTTTTGTCCTTTTCACAAATGACCAACGAGAGGGAACATCATCACATGACTCTGTCCCCTGTCCACTGCCCACTGTCCTCTGGTCTGGTGTCCAAACCCGGGTTTAGTCTGTGTTTCTGTCCTAGAACAGTCTTTTTGTCCACACTTAGTTCCAGATTAAACCATGTTGTGGGGCTGAACAATTTGGGGGAAATATCTAATTGTATTTTCTCTGACAGGCACATTGATTAGATTTTCAAAGTTCACATTTTAAACACATCCAGAAGAATTTATAAAAACTGAACTCTGAACTGACAAACTAATACAAGAATGACATTTCAGAGCATGTTTGCACAGATCTACACTTACTTGCTGTTTGTGGAGGACATTGTTATTAGATGATTATTTTGATTTGATTGTGATGATCCTTTCAGCCTTTTGTTTACATGTGAGTGAACCTTTTATATCCAAACAGTCATCCAAAATACACGACAGAGACACCAAAATGAGCCGTTGGCCTGGGGTTATTGAGTCGTAGAGTTTTATGTAAAAAATTCCATTAGCCCAAAAAACAACATTCTCCCAGTTCTGTCCGGGGTAACTGTAGAGAGTAACATTAGGAAGGGCATCTGGCATTAAATTAGATCTTAGAAGCAGCAGAGTGCGCAGAATTAGAGACAGATTACAAGTCACATGTGTCTCTTTATTAGTTTGTCAAGAATCCCGGTTGTGAGTTAGACTCCTGAGGTCTGTGAGTGGACTGTGAGTGGACTGTGAGTGGACTGTGAGTGGACTGTGAGTGGACTGTGCATGTCCTCCCTGTCTTACTGTGGCAGAGTGGTTATCCTGTGTCCTCCTCTAAGTAAGGAGGTTGTGGGTTAGACTCCTGATCTATCTAGTCCTGCTTTAGACATGGTTGAGTCCTGTGAAGTAGTAAAGCGTTAGTGGTTAGTAAAGCGTGGGTTAGTGAGTGGAGTGGAGTGAGTGGAGTGTGCTGGTCCTCCCCCTGTTACTATGGTTGGCAGAGTGGTTATCCTGTGTCCTCCTCTCAGTAAGGAGGTTGTGGGTTAGACTCCTGATGTCTCTTCAGTGTAGAATGAGGTGACACACGGTGATTCACCTGTGAGGTATTCTGCTCCACCTCTGGCATGTTGATCCTGCTCAGATCTTTATCTTGTGTGTTTTAATTTAATGTCAGCACCTTTTGCTTTTTACTGTTGTGATAACTTCAATATTTGATGCACTCTTTTAATTATGTGATTGTTGTTCTGATTTGATGGACTTTGCTGTCTGTTGAAAGTCATCTTATTTTATCCAAGGTTGTTAAAAGTATCAAAAATCAGATACTAATTGATACTAAAACTAGTATAGAAACTATAATCATTTGAGCAGGTATCGATACTAAAAAAGTCACATCAAATGGATGAAACTGGACCTTTCCTGAACAGTTTTATCTGAACTAGTGTAAGACAGCATGGTGTGACAAACAAATACTATTATTTAGTTTTTAAAATTACTTTTAAAATGTGGGTATCAAAATCAAGTAGTTCTAAGTCAGGTCTAAACCAGGACTAAACCAGGACTAAACCAGGTCTAAACCAGGTCTAAACCAGGTCTAAACCAGGACTAAACCAGGTCTAAACCAGATCTAAACCAGGTCTAAACCAGGTCTAAACTAGGTCTAAACCAGGTCTAAACCAGGTCTAAACCAGGTCTAAACTAGGTCTAAACCAGGTCTAAACCAGGTCTAAACCAGGTCTAAACCAGGACTAAACCAGGTCTAAACCAGGTCTAAACCAGGTCTAAACCAGGTCTAAACCAGGTCTAAACCAGGACTAAACCAGGTCTAAACCAGGTCTAAACCAGGTCTAAACCAGGACTAAACCAGGTCTAAACCAGGTCTAAACCAGGTCTAAACCAGGTCTAAACCAGGACTAAACCAGGTCTAAACCAGGTCTAAACCAGGTCTAAACCAGGTCTAAACCAGGTCTAAACTAGGTCTAAACTAGGACTAAACCAGGACTAAACCAGGACTAAACTAGGTCTAAACTAGGTCTAAACTAGGACTAAACCAGGTCTAAACTAGGTCTAAACTAGGTCTAAACTAGGACTAAACCAGGTCTAAACCAGGTCTAAACCAGGTCTAAACCAGGACTAAACCAGGTCTAAACCAGGTCTAAACCAGGTCTAAACCAGGTCTAAACTAGGTCTAAACTAGGACTAAACCAGGTCTAAACCAGGTCTAAACTAGGACTAAACCAGGTCTAAACCAGGACTAAACCAGGTCTAAACTAGGACTAAACCAGGTCTAAACCAGGACTAAACCAGGTCTAAACTAGGACTAAACCAGGTCTAAACCAGCACTAAACCAGGTCTAAACCAGGTCTAAACCAGGTCTAAACTAGGACTAAACCAGCACTAAAACAAGAATAAACCAGGAATAGTCGAGAACTAAGCCAGGAACAAACCAGGACATAACCCAGTCTGCATCAGGTCTAAACCACCACTAAACCCGGTCTACACCATATTTAAACCAGGTATAAACTAGGCCTAAACCAGGCCTAAACCAGAAGTAAGACAGGACTAAAATTATCAGGTATAAACCATGTCCAATCCAGGAGTAAACTGGGACTGAGGCAGAACTAACCAGGACTAAACCAGGACTAAACCAGGACTAAACCAGAGCTCCATAGCAACAGAGTTTTGAGAATTACTGTCAGAATAAGCGCAGTATTCTCGTGTATTACCGTGGTTTATCCACTAGAGGTCAGAGGAGTGTTGACGTTTTGCACCACAGAATTCCGATGGGATTTCGAGGAAAACGAGTAGATTCCTTCACTGTAAATGCTTCTCCAAACTGAACACAAGTCTCCTCCAGATTATAGACTGTATATAATATGTATTCTCTATACGGACACATGAGCAGAGCCAGTGTGAGTAGAGCACACTCACTGTTATCTGTCACACCAGAGCTGTGGGTGGGGCTCATACACGACCAGTAGTAGCAGTATTTGGAGTAGGAATAATTGTAGTAGTAGTAATAGTAGTTGGAGTACTTGTGGTAGTAGTAGTACTGGTTATAGTAGTTGTAATAATAATAATAATAACCCTAACTCTAGTACTAGTTATAGTAGTTGTAGTAGTGGTGGCTGGAGTACTAGTAGTAGTAGTAGTAGTAGTAGTAGTAGTTATAGTAGGCCTAGTAGTTGTAGTTGTAGTGTGGTATAGTAGTTATAAGCCAACCTTTGGATCAGTGGACAAACGCTCTACCAACCACAGAAGTTATAGGACTAGTAGTTGTAGTAGTAGTGGCAGTTGAAGTAGTAGTGGTTGTTGTAGTATTAGTAGTTGTAGTAGTAGTGGCAGTTGAAGTAGTAGTGGTTGTTGTAGTATTAGTAGTTGTAGTAGTAGTGGCAGTTGAAGTAGTAGTGGTTGTTGTAGTATTAGTAGTTGTAGTAGTAGTGGCAGTTGAAGTAGTAGTGGTTGTTGTAGTATTAGTAGTTGTAGTAGTAGTGGCAGTTGAAGTAGTAGTGGTTGTTGTAGTATTAGTAGTTGTAGTAGTAGTGGCAGTTGAAGTAGTAGTGGTTGTTGTAGTATTAGTAGTTGTAGTAGTAGTGGCAGTTGAAGTAGTAGTGGTTGTTGTAGTATTAGTAGTTGTTGTAGCACTATTGTAAATACACTTGACATATTCACAGTTTGGATCATTAAAAAGAGGATACTTCACATTAAGCTTGAGCAGACAGTGGTTTAACAAAGAAATATCGTAATGTTCTTAAAAACAAGGATATATATTGCAGTATATCTTACAATATATCAATTATCACAAAATTGCACCCCCCCCCCGCCTGACCTTTGACCTCCAGCTCCATGTCATTCCAAACATTATCACAACGGTCTTTAAAGACGCCCTCTGAACCTTTTCTGCAACGTGACGCTCAGTGTGTCCTATGAGCTATTTTTATATCCGCTTAGTGACCACAACTGACCAACTGACCACTGGACTGAACTGGTCTAAACTAGGTCTAACTGAAGCCTTAAAAAACATCTTTAAGTAAAGTTTAAGTTTTTAAAGAAGGGGTTTTAAGCAGAATCAACATTTTGGAGCTTTCTATCGTGTTATAAGGCTGTTCCTTCATTAAAAACACACCTGAAGACATTTTACATGGCATCCATGCATGTTTGAGTATTTTAGCTTTATTATATCTGTCCACAAGCCTACGTCACCCATGCTCCCACATGCACGCTGATTGTGCTGTGATGGCCGGAGAGGAGAAACTCTCCTTGCTTAAATAAAATAAAATAAATAAAAAACAATAGTGAAAATGATAATATGTTAAGATGTTTTCTCCAAATACAGCATTTTCAGCAAAACAATACAAGAGATTACAATTGGATTATGTTTTAATTGATGTTTTAATAATAGGATTCTGTTCAAAGTTCATATTTTAAAGGGACAGTGTGTAAGATTTTTACCCGTTAATTACTGAAATTGAAGATACCCATTCAAAAATACATTGTTTTCCAAGCCTTTTCACTTCCATCATGAAATCAAAGTATTCTGTTGGACTTAGATATAGTCACATAAAAGGGGGATCTTCCCCATGCAGAGGCAGCCATTTTGAATACGAGAGCCGCAGAAGGACATTTGGGCTCCGCCTTCGCCTTCGGCAAGGCTCGTGGTTTTGGGTAAACAACACAAGCATGCTGCCGGATCACACGTCGTAATGGATCTAACACGTGTTTTGGACTAAATTGTTTTACTGGATTTTATTCGCTGGATCCTTATGGACAAATTGAGAGCAAGTTTATGGTGAAATACAGAGTTTGACCTGTGCAAAGCATTCTAAGGTAAGCTAACCTCGTTTTGTGCTTTTCCTTATAAAAGCCCCATGTGCTCAGGGAGTGATTGTTGTGCAGGGAAATGAATTGCATAGTCAAAAAGAGGAGACTGTAAGGTTTCATTTGATGTGTAGAGTGTCATGGTACACGATCAGGAATGTGTGTTTTCATGCAAAAAGAAAAAAAAATGTGACCGCGGGACCGTGTTTTATTTATACTGTAGTTGTCGGCGAGAGCTCGCACAGCGCCGGGTGCGCGCGGGAACGCGAGCTGACTGCGTTACGGCGCGCCCGGGTGACCCTCGAGGTCTGCCGTAGCCAAAAGAGGAAGTGGAATAGCTACTATCCACCTATGCGCCACGAATCCTACACACTGGACCTTTAATTAAGGATGTAACAATAACTGAAATATCGTAATATCATATCCTTAAAAGTCCCACAATAATATTGTGGGCTGTCACAACATATCGAGTTACAAGTTCTTTTGCCTGGATGCATCGTTGCACGAGCTCATAAACATCGGGAGCTGCATGATTCATTTCAGTGCAGACAGGATGATGAAATATGTTTTTTACTTGAATTCTTGGGATTATAACGGTCATAATTTTCACCAAAATCTTGTCAAGCTATTTTAAAAGCAAAAAAGTATCCTATCTTAAATAGTTTATTAGCTTCTCCAGAATATGAGATGCATATTCTGGGAGATTTGGATCGTTACATCCCTAATTTTTGTCACGTCCAGAAGAATTGACAAAAAAACTGAAATCTGAACTGACAAACAAATAGAAGAATCACATTTTAGAACATGTTTGAACAGGTCTACACTACAGGGTTAGCCCAATAAAACCTCTGTGGATGAAATTATGGGACATCCTTTGTGATTAGATAATTGTGTCCATTCGATTTTGATTTGTGATTACAAGATCTTGCAAGACACACATGAGAAAAATTATCTTGTGAGATTTTTCCCCTCATATTTTTACATTTGCCTTGGATTTTTTTTGCTGGGTAACTCGTCCTGAGATCTATGACACCAAAAAAGGAGTGCTACAATGACAGTAAAACTAGAACATTAAAACTGTGAAGTAAAAATTGTGAACTGAATGGCACAATTTATTTATTAAAAATGTTTTCAAAATCTCATCTTGTCTTAGTCTCGTAGACCAAATCGTGTCTCATCTCGTAGAAATGATGTCTCATCCCTAATGATTGATGAATGATTCATTTGGTTCTTCCATGTTTGTAATCAATGAAATACTTAGGGTGGCAGTAGTAAGAGGCTACAGCAGTAAAAGTACTACATGTACTGTGTGAAAAGTGTGTACTGGTCTAAAGTGAGACACTGGTCACTGTGGTTCTGTGTAACTGGAGCTCTTTGGCCTAGTTACAGACTCAGGAATGTCCTCCCTCAGTCAGAATACAACCCGCTCAAAGCCTTTACACTTAGCGTCAACTTCACCAAAGGGTCACTGCTGCAGGCCCACTATTATGGACTGACTTGTTTTTAACAGCCCCGAGCCGAGGGACTCATTAAAACCGCATCTGCAGCCCCAAAAAACGCACAGTCAGGGTGAATTTTCAACAGAACGGCAATAAGTGTGGAGAAGGGAGGGATTTTTGGTGGGAGAGCAGAAGGATGAGGATATGTACCCTTAGACTGTATAAATGGACATAACTAACCCGCTAGCCGCCACGATCCAAACAGGAAGTGAGCATGGGAGCTCCTTCGGCTCCAATGACTTCACTTTCTGTAGAAAAACTGTCACCTCTTTCCCTGCAGCTTCTGTTGTGAGACTCATCATTTAGGACTTAAACTGTTTGTATTAATCCACTCTATGTGATCCTGATTAGGCATGGGACGAGACTGAAATTTGGTGTCACGATTATCATGGCCAAAATAATTGCTATTAACGATTATATCACGATAATTATTAACGTTGCTGACAGTTTAAAACTGTTATGGATATGAAAAATTAACATTTTAATATATCCATCCATCCATTTTCTTCCTCTTATCCGGGGCCGGGTCGCGGGGGCAACAGTCTAAGCAGGGACGCCCAGACTTCCATCACCCCGGACACTTCCTCCAGCTCCTCCGGGGGGACCCTAAGGCGTTCCCAGGCCAGCCGGGAGACATAGTCCCTCCAGCGGGTCCTGGGTCTTCCCCGGGGCCTCCTCCCGGTGGGACATGCCCGGAACACACATATAGTTAATTTCATATTTAAACAATTATACAATTGTACTTTGTTATAAGTGAAAACATCAACGATCTAGAAGACACTCATGGTTAAGTGTCTTTTTTCTGCACATCCTGGTGATCAAATGGTGGTTATCTTTGTGGGCGATTATCACTATTATATAAAATGTCCCATGGATAATTATGTCTTCCCTTTTTATCACGATAAATGATATTATTGTTTATTGTCCCATCCCTAATCCTGATCTACTTTGTTGTCCATAAATCAAGATATAAGCATTAATAACAAATCAGTCATGAGCCTTCTTTCCCCAAGGTCACTCTCGAAACAGGTTTGACTGATAGTGCCTGCTCCCTGCTAAACTAGCAGAGGCGGTTGTCTTCAACAGCATCGCTCTGGACTGGCTCTTTGCTTGCTATGATACTCTCTTGTAATGTCAAATACCGAACTCGGCAGCAAATTAGCCATTATAACCTCAAGCCTCAATGAGCTTCATTAGCCTGGAGCTGAACGCTGTGGGAGGCGTCGCATTCTTAGTCCACTTCTTTATACAATCAAGTATCAGTTTTTTATGCAGAATAAGACAGGAGTTTTAATTGTTTATGGAGGACATTGAAATTGTGATTCATTTGGTGACCATACTGTCCATGTTTAGAACAGGACTGGCGGATATGAAATGTGTTCAGGTTCCCTCTTGTAGGTATTCTTCACAGTGTCTCTGTTTAGTCCTACCTGTTTACTGTAGGGTTGAACCTTGACCTTTACTGACCCCAGCTAGTGCGTTGTTAGTGGAGGAGGGGAGAGGGTGAAAATTCCGAGTAAGCTGTAGTTAGTAGAGAGTAGAAGCTGACTGAACTGGCACTAATTGATTTTAAGAATGTGTCTCTCCGGCACAGGTCAAAGGGCACAGAGCAGCAGCTTCTGGAGCTGCACAAAAGTACAGATAATTAAACAATCTTTTCAAATTTATTATGGATCATCCATCCATCCATTTTCTTCCACTTATCTGGAGCCAGGTGTCTCTCCGAGGCAACAGTCTAAGCAGGGACGCCCAGACGTCCTTCACCCTGGTCACTTCCTCCAACTCCTCCAGGGGGACCCCAAGGCATTCCCAGGCCAGCCGGGAGACATAGTCCCTCCAGCGGGTCCTGGGTCTTCCCCGGGGCCTCCTCCCTGTGGGACATGCCTGGAACACCTCCTGAGGGAGGCGTCCAGGAGGCGTCCGGAACAGACGCCCGAGCCTCCTCAGCTGCTCCTCTCAAGGTGGAGAAGCAGCAGCTCTACTCCGAGCCGCTCCTGTGTGACTGAGCTCCTCACCCTATCTCTAAGGGTGCGCCCAGCCACTCTGTGGAGGAAACTCATTTCGGCCGCTTGTATCCGCGATCTCGTCCTTTCGGTCATTTCGGCTCAGCTCTCTCTTCACCACAACGGTCCAGTACAGCGACCGCATCACTGCCGATGCTGCCCCGATCCACCTGTCAATCTCACGCTCCATCCTCCCCTCACTCGTGAACAAGACCCCGAGATACTTGAACTCCTCCACCTGAGGAGGACTCTCCACCCACCTGGAGAGGGCACCACCTTTTTCCGGTTGAGAACCATGGCCTCGGATTTGGAGGAGCTGATCCTCATCCCAGCCGCTTCACACTCGGTTGCAAACCGCCCCAGTGCACATTGGAGGTCCCGGTTTGATGAAGCCATCAGGACAACATCATCTGCGAACAGCAGAGATGAGATCCTGTGGTTTCCAAACCGGATCCCCTCCGGCCCCTGACTGCGCCTAGAAATTCTGTCCATAAATATATTGAACAGAACCAGTGACAAAGGGCAGCCCTGGCGGAGTCCAACATGCACCAGAAACAGGTCCGACTTACTACCGGCAATGCGAACACAGCTCCTGCTCCGGTCATACAGGGACCGAACAGCCCTTAGCAAAGGGCCCCGAACCCCGTACTCCCAGAGCACTCTCCACAGGACCCCACGAGGGACACGGTCGATCTTCTCCAGATCCACAAAGCACATGTGGACTGGTTGGGCAAACTCCCATGCACCCTCGAGCACCCGATGGAGAGTATAGAGCTGGTCCAGTGTTCCCCGGCCGGGACGAAAACCACACTGCTCCTTCTGAATCCGAGGTTCGACTATTGGTCGAATTCTCCTCTCCAGCACCCTGGAATAGACCTTACCGGGAAGGCTGAGGAGTGTGATTCCCCGATAGTTGGAACACACCCTCCGGTCCCCCTTCTTAAACAGAGGGACCACCACCCCGGTCTGCAAGTCCAGATGTACCGTCCCCGACCGCCGCACGATGTTGCAGAGACGTGTCAGCCAAGACAGCCCTACAACATCCAGAGACTTAAGATACTCAGGACGGATCTCATCCACCCCCGGGGCCTTGCCACCGAGGAGCTTTCCAACCCCCTCAGTAACTTCAGCCAGGGTGATGAACGAGTCCGCCTCCAAGTCTCCAGCCTCTGCTTCCTCCTCGGAAGACATGACGGCGGGATTGTGGAGATCCTCAAAGTATTCCTTCCACCGTCCGACAACATCCCCAGTCGAGGTCAACAGCTCCCCACCCCCACTGTAAACAGTGTTGGTGAAGCACTGCTTCCCCCTCCTGAGGCGCCGGACGGTTTGCCAGAATTTCTTTGAGGCCGTCCGATAGTCCTCCATGGCCTCTCCGAAGTCCTCCCAAACCCGAGTTTTTACCTCGGCTACCGCCCGGCCTGCAGCACGCTTGGCCCGCCGGTACTCGTCGGATGCCTCAGGAGTCCCATAAGCCAACAAGGCCCGATAGGACTCCTTCTTCAGCTTGACGGCATCCCTTACTTCCGGTGTCCACCACTGGGTTCAGGTAATGCTGCCACGACAGGCACCACAGACCTTACGACCACAGCTACGGGCGGCCTCATCGACAATAGAGGCCGAGAACAAAGCCCATTCGGACTCTATGCCCCCAGCCTCCCCCGGAATCCGGGAGAAGCTCTCCTGGAGGTGTGAGTTGAAGGTGCCCCTGACAGAGGGCTCTGCCAGACGTTCCCAACAGACCTTCACGATGCGCTTGGGCCTGCCAGGTCTCTCCGGCTTCCTCCCCCGCCAGCGGACCCAACTCACAACCAGGTGGTGATCAGTTGACAGCTCTGCCCCTCTCTTCACCCGAGTGTCCAAGACACAAGGCCGGAGGTCAGATGACACGACAACAAAGTCGATCATCGACCTCCGTCCTAGGGTGTCCTGGTGCCACGTGCACTGGTGGACACCCTTGTGCTCGAACATGGTGTTTGTTATGGACAAACTGTGGCTAGCACAGAAGTCCAATAACAGAACACCGCTCGGGTTCAGATCAGGGAGGCCGTTCCTCCCAATCGCCCCTCTCCAGGTGTCACTGTCGTTGCCCACGTGGGCGCTGAAATCCCCCAGGAGAACAACGAAGTCCCCGGTAGGTGCACTCAAGGAGTTGCGTTCCAGAGGCCAGGCTATGCGTGGAGGTGAGGCCGACTATATGTAGTCGGTAACACTCAACCTCCCGCACGAGCTCAGGCTCCTTTCCCCCCCAGCGAGGTGACATTCCATGTCCCCAGAGTTACTCTCCATGCCCGGAGATCCAGCCATCGAGGCCGCTGCCTTCGACTGCTGCCCAGATCTCCATGCACCCGGCCCCTATGGATCCTCCTCCTATGGTGGTGGGTCCACAGGAGGAAGGCCCCACATCGCTCCTTCGGGCTTCGCCCGGCCGAGCCCCGTGGGGAAAGGCCCGGCCACCAGATGCTCGCGCACCCACCCCAGGTCTGGCTCCAGAGTGGGGCCCCATTAACGCCAGTCCCGGCGACGTATCTGACCTCGTTTTAAAACTCAGCATAAGGGCTTCTGAACCGCTCTTAGTCTGACCCATCTCCCAGGACCTGTTTGTCTTGGGTGACCCTACCAGGGGCATAAAGCCCCCGACAGCATAGCTCCCGGGATCATTCGGGCGCTCACGTTAAGGTGGCGGCTCAAGGAGGGGATTATGGATAATGTGATGGAAAATTCTTTGTTTAAAAATTCCCCTAATTTAATTGGCCTGATTTTTATTTTCATGTTTTTGACCCAAATGTGTCTCTCCCCAGTACAGATATATTGTACACGGAGCTCTGAGGTCAAAACAAGTCCTCTATGATGTACTGTCTGCATTTAATTATAAAGTCTTTTATTGTCCAAAAATCAGGAAATGCGCTGTTGTTAGCTGTTGTTGTTGTTGTTAGCTTTAACTGTGGTGAATAATGGGCTCTCGCACTTACACCACAAAAGCGGCAGACGTTCAGAAACATGCGGATGACGACTTCCTTGGCCCGGTTTTCTTCATCTAGATGTCATTGTATTCTTTTTTTTTTTTCCTTTATAATTTGTCTGTTAATTTGTGTATTATAATTTATCTTTAACTTAATTAAAAGAAAAAAAAGATCTAATTTTAGCGTTCACCTTCCAGTAAACTTGAATGCATAAGGTAAGTGAGGAATTACTTTGGACCACTGCAAAATGAACTACTTATTTTTTCACCTTTTTTAAGACAGTAAAAATCAGGCACAGCTGTTGATATTTTGCACTGTAAGATAAGATAAGATAAGACTTTATTGACCCTTTATGACCCTTCAGTAATTGATTACATTAACTCAAATGACTTGAATTGTGAGTGGAAAGTTGTTGGTAGTTCAATCAGCTTAATCTTGAGTTTTGTGACATTTAAATTTCATCACATAAATGATTATATTATGACTTGAGTGAATCAAATAGACATCTTTCTCACTGGCAGAAGACTTTAAGTTAGAAATAGTACCTGGATTTAAACATGATTCTTACTGTTTAAAAATGTGAAAAACAGAACTAGTCCATCTGAAAAGGGTTACGGTGGTCCCAAGTTCTTCCTCACTTAACTGATGCATTTGAAGCAACCTAATTACTCACCACGATGAGTTTATAAGCACTTTTCACAACTATCAGAAGAAACGAGAGCGGAGTTTCACTGTGAAAGCTAACAATAACTAGCATGCTAAGCGTGCGAAATAATCGTCATGACAACACATCGCGATACTAACTTTATATATACTGCATCGATTCTTGATGCCAAAAATCAATTTTTATTAATTAATAATTTAATATTTAATAATTAAATATGTAATATAAATAAATAAATAAATAAATGCATTATTAGTTTATTCTTTTTATAAATCCTCTGCACTTTCTTCTTTGTGAAAGGGTATTGTTTGTTATGATGGGAGCTACCTCCAAAATGGCAAATGTTTGAACATCATTTTTTGTTTTAGAAAAAATCCTCTGCACTTTTTTGTTATTGGTTTGGTTTATTTGTTTTTGTTATTCAATAAATTCAGTTCTGAATTGAGTTGCTCAGAGTTCTGTATCAGTTGAAGACACGACCCAGATACACAGACACTGATATTTAAGTTATCCTCTTTTTTTTGGTACATTTTCACTGAAGTATGTCGAATATATTGCAATGCATCGCAATAATTCAAGTATCGTGATGCATCGTGATAGTATCGCATCGTGGCATATGAATCGTGATTTGAATTGAATCGTGACTTCTTTGCCAGTACCCTCCCCTAATGCTAAGACAAACTTCCTGATTAACAATAGAGATGTAACAACCGAAATATTGTGATATCGTATCGTCAAAAGTCTCACAATAATCTCGGGGGCCATCACAGTTATTGAATTACACTTTGCTTAAATTAATAGTTATAGTGATTTTATTGTCTTTCACTGTGATTTCATTTTTTGATATTTTGATCTATATATTTTTTTATTTTGATATTGTTGCTCAGAGGTCTAATTTTGACTGTTTGACTGTCGTCCTTCCCCTCCGCTCTCCTGTCTCGTCCTCCTTCCCCTCATCTCTCCTGTCTCGTCCTCCTTCCCCTCCTCTCTCCTGTCTCGTCCTCCTTCCCCTCCTCTCTCCTGCCTCGTCCTCCTTCCCCTCCTCTCTCCTGCCTCGTCCTCCTTCCCTCCTCTCTCCTGTCTCGTCCTCCTTCCCCTCCTCTCTCCTGTCTCGTCCTCCTTTCTCTCCTCTCTCCTGTCTCGTCCTCCTTCCCCTCCTCTCTCCTGTCTCGTCCTCCTTCCCCTCCTCTCTCCTGTCTCGTCCTCCTTCCTCTCCTCTCTCCTGTCTCGTCCTCCTTCCCCTCCTCTCTCCTGTCTCGTCCTCCTTCCCCTCCTCTCTCCTGTCTCGTCCTCCTTCCCCTCCGCTCTCCTGTCTCGTCCTCCTTCCCCTCCGCTCTCCTGTCTCGTCCTCCTTCCCCTCCTCTCTCCTGTCTCGTCCTCCTTCCCCTCCGCTCTCCTGTCTCGTCCTCCTTCTACCCTCACCTTCTTTTTCTCTTTTTTCTGTATACCCCTTCTCCATCCCTCTGTTTACCTTCTTCTCTCTCTCTCTTTTTCTCTAAAAGCCACTCTAAAAGCTCACTGCTCCTGAAAAAGGATGGGTCAAATGCAGAAGTCAAATTTCTCCCGTGTGTCACTGTGTGTCATTGTGTGTGAGACCAATAAAGGCTAAAAGCCCAATCTTAAATCTCTCTCTTCCTCTCTCTCTCCCCCTCCTACCTTCACCTTCTTTTTTTCTTTTTTCCAGACCCCCCTCTTCTATCTCTCTTTTTCTTTAAAGAGAGATAAAAGATAGAGAGAGGGAGAGTGAGTGGTTTCACTCTCTCTCTCCCTCTCTTTCCCCCTCTCACTGTCCCCCTCTTCTCTCCCTCTTCTCTCCTCATTCTGTCCCTCTTTCTACACCTCATCTCTCCCTCTCTCTTTCACCCTCTCTCTACGAGCCCCTCTCTCTTCTCTCTTTCTGTCTTACACCGCCCTCTTTTTCCCATCGTCATTCGCTCTATCTCTCTCTCTCATATTCTCTCTCCCCACCTCTTTCTCCCTCTCTTTTCTGTCTACAAGCCCCCCTCTCTCCTTTCTTTCTGTATCTATCCCCCCTCTCTCTCTCCTTTCTTTCTGTATCTATCCCCCTCTCTCTCTCTCTCTCCTCTTTCTGTATCTATCCCCCCTCTCTCTCTCTCCTCTTTCTGTATCTATCCCCCTCTCTCTCTCTCTCCTCTTTCTGTATCTATCCCCCTCTCTCTCTCTCTCCTCCTCTTTCTGTATCTATCCCCCTCTCTCTCTCTCCTCTTTCTGTATCTATCCCCTCTCTCTCTCTCTCCTTTCTTTCTGTATCTATCCCCCCTCTCTCTCTCTCTCTCTCCTCTTTCTGTATCTATCCCCCCTCTCTCTCTCTCTCCTCTTTCTGTATCTATCCCCCCTCTCTCTCTCTCCTCTTTCTGTATCTATCCCCCTCTCTCTCTCTCCTTTCTTTCTGTATCTATCCCCCTCTCTCTCTCTCCTCTTTCTGTATCTATCCCCCCTCTCTCTCTCTCTCCTCTTTCTGTATCTATCCCCCCTCTCTCTCTCTCTCCTCTTTCTGTATCTATCCCCCCTCTCTCTCTCTCCTCTTTCTGTATCTATCCCCCCTCTCTCTCTCTCCTCTTTCTGTATCTATCCCCCTCTCTCTCTCTCTCTCCTCTTTCTGTATCTATCCCCCTCTCTCTCTCTCCTCTTTCTGTATCTCTCCCCCCTCTCTCTCTCCTTTCTTTCTGTATCTATCCCCCTCTCCTCTTTCATCCTCCTCAGCCCCTCCACTCTCTGCCGTGGCCCCTCCCTCTCTGCCGTGGCCCCTCCCCTCTCTGCCGTGGCCCCTCCCCTCTCTGCCGTGGCCCCTCCCCTCTCTGCCGTGGCCCCTCCCCTCTCTTCCGTGGCCCCTCCTCTCTCTTCCGTGGCCCCTCCCCTCTCTGCCGTGGCCCCTCCCTCTGTGCTGTGGCCCCTCCCCTCCTGCCGTGGCCCCTCCCTCTGTGCCGTGGCCCCTCCCTCTCTTGTATAAAAGCGTCTCTCACACAAACACTCTTTTCCTCACTTTGCTGCTCGACGTGAAAACATCAGGCGAGGTAAGACACAATTATGATCCAAAAACATGAGCAAAATTGTAAAAATTCTAATTATTGGTGTCAATACTTCTATTTGTATGCATTTATTTTGTATTTAATTCAAGCTAAATGATCTGACATGTTAGTTTCACATACGCAGATGAAGATGAAGGTTAAGGACCACTTTAAAATGTAGCATTTTAGCCAAAAAATAGACTAAAATACATCGTGTACTGTGCTTTATAATTGCATATTTTGCTTTCTATACAATATATGCAAGCTAAAATAAAATAAATAATCCGATTTAAGTCCATTTTTGTAGTTATTTTTGTTTTCAGTCGATTTGATTTAAAAAAAAAATGTAAAGATAAAATGAGTTCTGGTTTGTGCTCATACTAACAATAAAAGTTGAAATGTGAAAATGTGAAAATGTGAAAATGTCCACTGGTAAATGCACAATATCAATGCGATACCAACAAACTGACATACTCGATACCGAGTACGATACCAGTATGAAGGTGATAAACGGAGAAGTTCAATTTGTCAACTGGACAAAGTTTGTTTGGTTGAAAACGTTTCTCCGCTCATCCGAGAGGCTTCATCAGTTCTGGTTCTGGTGCTGGTTAGACCCTGTTTATATCTCGCTGCAGGAGGAGCTCCCTACACTGAAATAACTCTGAAACTATCTCAACTAATCTGTCTCTTTGTTTTTCAAATTACTCTGGCGACTAGTTCTCATACCAGTATGAAGATTTAAAAAAGATTGTTTTAGCAATAGAATGCCATTTTTAAACTGAACATTATAGTACTTTCTTTGATAAAGCTCAAAATCACTCTAAATGCTCAAATCTGATCCAGTTATGTTATTTTTCCCAATATTGATGTCTCTGATTTTCGATACTTTTGACAACCCCGGTCGCACCTGCACAGTGACTTTGTAATCAGGGAACAAGAACAAGAACAATTCCATTTTCCCTCTTATTTTGGGAGCTACAGATAGTTGAGTTAAAACCTGAGGTCACTGGAAATACTCTTACACAGTGTATCAGAAAGCAGATAATAATCAAAAATAAAACTAGTATTCAAACAAGATCCTCATTTCTTGCAGGTATCAATACTTTAAAAAAAAGTCCCATAAATGCACCGTTCCTGAATGGAACAAGTGTAAGAGAACATAGACACACTCAAAACTCATGTGTTCACACTCCAACCATAACTGCACTGTCCTTTTAAATGTTGTAAATGTTTTAAATGTTTTACTGCTTAAATATTTAACTGTTTGTTTTTAACTGTTTGTATTTAACTATGTATTTTATACTTGTTGTAAGGCGACTTTGAGTGTCCAGAAAGGCGCCTAGTAAATAAAATATATAATAATAATAATAATAATAATAATAATAATAATAATAATAATAATAATAATAATAATAATAATAATAATAATAATAATATTATTATTATTATTATTATTATTATTATTATTATTATTATTATTATTATTATTATTATTATTATTATTATATGCCTATGGAACCCCCCTGGACCACTGAAGGATTACACACATATAAGAAAGTACGATTTAATGTTGAAAATCACATTCTGTTGTCTGGAAACGTGTGTGAAACTGGAAACAAGTGCTGAGTCTATTCCTTCGTATCGTATATTTAAAATGTGAGTACCATGACCACAGTGACACAGTGAAGTTGTTTATAAAGTGATTTGAGGTGTGAGTGAATCCTAAAGTTAGCAGAATGACTTTGTGAAGATTTGGCATTGCCTCGGGGCATGATCCTGTGTCTTTACAGACTCCTGTTATACTTATGTAACTCTCCCCCGTAATCTCAGCCTGAAGGAAAGGAAGAAGGGGGAGAAGGAGAGAAGGAGAGGTGGAGGAAGGGAGGGGTGTTCCCAGCTGACTGCAACAACAGCTACAGCCCAGGGGAACGCCAGGTTTCCAAGAACCACTGTAAAAGTCTAAATAGCAATTGGGAAGAGCGGGTAGGCCTGTCACAATAACACATTTACTTCAAAGCTAATGTCATCAACATTCTCTGGGGGTGTGGTGCTAACTAGAGGCACTGCTCTGTCAGAAACTCTGTTACTCAAGTTCGACTGATCTGAGCTTCGTTTTAAAAGGACAGTGTGTAAGATTTTTACCCGTTAATTACTGAAATTGAAGATACCCATTCAAAAATACATTGTTTTCCAAGCCTTTTCACTTCCATCATGAAATCAAAGTATTCTTTTGGACTTAGATATAGTCACATAAAAGGGGGATCTTCCCCATGCAGAGGCAGCCATTTTGATTACGAGAGCCGCAGAAGGACATTTGGGCTCCGCCTTCGCCTTTTCTTTATACAGTAGTTGTCAAAGGGCTCGTGGTTTTCACACGAGATAGTACACGTTTGGATAAACAACGACAAGCATGTTGCCGGATCACACTTACTCCGCACATACATCGCAGGAGCAAGCACCTTCATCTAAGAGGAAAAGAAGAAGGACATAGTACCTACTGCGGCTGGGGCTTTGTCGTAACGCAGGCCCGCACCCCGGGTTCAGACCGCCCTCCGCCCTCCGCGGTCCGGTTCCCGATTCCCCCCACCTGCGCACAGCGTCGGGTGTGCTTCATGCGTGCGCGCGGTTCGTGCGCGGCTGCCGGTGAACCCACCTCGGGGTACGCCGAGCTGTCCGCGTTACGTCGCGCCCGGGTGACCCTCGAGGTCTTCCGTAGCTAAAACCGGAATTGCAATACTCACCATCCACCAATGCGCCGCCATCCTACACACTGGACCTTTAACACAATCTAACCAGTAAAAAGTGTGATAGCTGGAACTACAACAGGTGAGCTGATTTGTGCTGTTAAACACATCTCTCTCCAATAACATTATAGTCACAGGCTAGCTAACATTAGCCAACACTTTTTCAGTTTCTCACCATATTTTGTTGAAAATCAAACTCCTAAACAGGATCATGGATGCTCACGCTGATCATAGACTCCTGAAAATCTGTTGTTTAAATCCATGTTGTATTTTTTTTCATTTGTGTTTTCAGACACTTGGACCCTTTTTGTCAGTGTTTGCTAATGCTTGCATTGTGTCACCATGGAAACTGCATTCTGCCATAGACATACAGAATACAGAACCCCCCAGTGTGATTTAACTGCAAAGTATCAATACTGTGATTTGCCACTGACACAATAAAAATAAAGAAGTATAATCCCAGTGAACCTTTTTATAAATAAACAGTATCATTACAAACTGCATCAAATATAAAGCAGAATAAACTGATATTAGGTATAAATGTTGCTCTCAACTCTCTGCAGCCCAAATATTACTTAAAAAATGTAAAAAAATCTCACCACTATTGCAACAAAACTGTTCACACGACAAATACTGAGCCCCAAAATATATAGTTCCATTGTTTTATATGATAATTATCGTGGCAGGCATAAGAGCTATGAAATAAAAAAAATATATGATTAATTAATTTCTGTAATTACTAAGGAATACACTCAATATTTAATTCTGATACCACAACGATAATAAATCACTCAAAATTCAAGATGGTTTATTTGTTATATACAGAATCAACACAAGGTCAACAATGAAACGAAATGTTTAGGATCAGAGGAACCGCTGACTCGCTGAGATAGTCAGAAGTACTAATAACTGCAGTAATAGTACTAATAACTGCAGTAATAGTACTAATAACTGCAGTAATAGTACTAATAACTGCAGTAATAGTACATGGTAAAAAAGTGTTGCAAAAAAGTACAGGGGAAAAGGTAAACAATATGATAATAAAATATAATAAAATACAAAGGTACAGGTAGGATTAAATCTTTATATTTAAACAGCAGATTGTGATTTTCAACATTAAATGGTAGTACTTTCTTTTCAAATCCCACATTTCCTTATATTTCTGTGTTGTCTCAGTGGTCTTATAGGTTCCACACTGCTCCGTGGGCGTACACCAGTGTTGTATAAAGTAGTGGAAAATCAAACTCAAGTAAAAGTATAGGTTCCCCTCCCAAAAATGACTTTGGTAAAAGTGGAAGTCACTGACTGAAATGTTACTTGAGTAAAAGTCTTAAAGTATCTGGAACTTCTTGTACTTAAGTATGATAAGTAATGTCAAAATAAATGTACTCAAGTAAAGTAATTAAAAGTACAAGTAAAAGTATCAAGCAAAGGCAGTCTGAATTTAATATTTTTTAATGTTCGCCCACCCCCTTCCCCCCCAAACCTTTGTTGTTTTTTTTGGCCCTTAATTCTACTGTAAAACCCCATGTTTGGCTCACCCATGGTAGTTTTGTGTCATATGGAGACTGTCGAAGATATTGGGTTTGGTGATATCCATGAAACGCCGTCCTATGAGCAAGTAAATGCAGGCACAAAATACGTTATTTGTAATTTAATAATTATGGTACGGTAGCACTAATGACGTGTAGTAAATGTTCTTGTTTTAAAACATCTGGGTTGTGTGGGGAATACAATTTTTTCAAGTCTGGTGAAGGCAGGTGCTGCCATCCATTCATTCATTCATTCATTCGGACTGGCAAAAACTGTATTCCCCACATAACCTGGATGTTTTCAAACAAGAACATTCACTACACATTAGTGCCTCCATACCGTAATTAATAAATTACAAATAACGTACTTTGTGCCTGCATTTAATTGCCCATAGGAAGGCGTTTCATGGATATCACCAAACCCAATATCTTCAGCAGTGCTTCAAATGACACAAAACTACCATGGGTGAGTAGAACCAACAGGTGTAGGCTGATTGTCATGCGCAAGTAGCGAACAAGCTCAGGCACGTCCTGACTTCCTTCAGTCAGTAGAGGGTTTTTTTGTAATGAGTAACTAAATGGCACATTGAAAATGTATCGGAGTAAAAGTATGCAATTAAATTTGGAAATGTAGTGAAGTAAAAGTAAAAGTTTGAGTTTTTTTTTTAAACTCAAGTAAAGTACAAAGTCTTCCAAAATGTACTTAAGTACAGTAGTGAAGTATTATTACTTCGTTACTATACAACACTGGCGTACACTAGTCTATGTGCTCTTACACTTGTTCTGATCATTCTAACATTCATGAAGGGTCTGCTCAAATCTACTTCCAATGCCACTTTTAGTCTGATTTTCGATACTTTTGACAGCCCTAGAAGAGAGGCTGTCACTCCGCACCCCTCTGTCATATCCACATGTTTTGTCATTTGCCTGGTTACGCTGTGACTTGTGTGTGAGGAGGTGGTGCGGTTGTTGTTCGGTTGTGCGGGGGGGGGGGGAGTTGAGTTAAGTAAGAGCTCAGATCCTGTTTCAACACAGCTCTCCTGCTCAGAGGAATGCTCCCTCCAGCGCCACACAAACCTCCCCCTGTCACTATGACTTTTATGAGGAATGCAGGTGTTTTACAACATTTTGTACTTTCAAGGTTCACAGCTAAAAACCTATATTGTTGCATGACATCATAAGGTGGAACGGAGTGTTTTCTGTTTGAGAAAAAAACACCACCTAAATATGTATACAGCAACTTGACAGTTAGTAGTTTCATTTGCGAGATGCACAGTGTTGTGATAGCGATCTGAAGGGGGAGTGACTTAGCACAGAGGGGAGACTCAGAGAAATATGTTGTTTTCAGTGAATGTAGCATTTTCAAATATAATAAAAGGTAACATGGTGATCTAAATGTGTCATGTGTTAGCAGTAAAATACCCCTCTGCAATTTATTTGTCTCACATTGTGGAAATTGCATAATATGGAGTATACAACAATTTAAAAAAATCATAACTATCTTATACAGACAAAACAGAGGATTATCTGGACAAACAGAATCATCTCTGAGCCGTGTCTGTGCTGTTTTTGTGCAGATGCCACAGTTTGAGAAGTCCACGGTTCACATGAAGGACCCAGAGAGAGTGGAGCACATCATCTGTGGCCTCATCAAGGGAGGAGCTAATAAACTACAGGTGAGACACATGGGGGAGGAGCTAATAAACTACAGGTGAGACACAAGGGGGAGGAGCTAATAAACTACAGGTGAGACACACGGGGGAGGAGCTAATAAACTACAGGTGAGACACAAGGGGGAGGGGCTAATACACTAAAGGGGAGACACAAGGGGGAGGAGCTAATAAACTACAGGTGAGACACAAGGGGGAGGAGCTAATAAACTACAGGTGAGACACAAGGGGGAGGAGCTAATAAACTACAGGTGAGACACACGGGGGAGGAGCTAATAAACTACAGGTGAGACACAAGGGGGATGAGCTAATAAACTACAGGTGAGACACAAGGGGGAGGGGCTAATAAACTACAGGTGAGACACAAGGGGGAGGGGCTAATAAACTACAGGTGAGACACACGGGGGAGGAGCTAATAAACTACAGGTGAGACACAAGGGGGAGGAGCTAATAAACTACAGGTGAGACACACGGGGGAGGAGCTAATAAACTACAGGTGAGACACAAGGGGGATGAGCTAATAAACTACAGGTGAGACACAAGGGGGAGGAGCTAATAAACTACAGGTGAGACACACGGGGGAGGAGCTAATAAACTACAGGTGAGACACAAGGGGGAGGGTCTAAGAAACTACAGGTGAGACACAAGTGGGAGAAGCTAATAAACTACAGGTGAGACACAAGGGGGAGGGGATAATAAACTACAGGTGAGACACAAGGAGGAGGACCTAATAATCTACTGGTGAGACACAAGGGGAAGGAGCTAATAAACTACAGGTGAGACACAAGGGGGAGGAGCTAATAAACTACAGGTGAGACACACGGGGAGGAGCTAATAAACTACAGGTGAGACACAAGGGGGAGGAGCTAATAAACTACAGGTGAGACACAAGGGGGAGGGGCTAATAAACTACAGGTGAGACACAAGGGGGAGGAGCTAAAAAACTACAGGTGAGACACAAGGGGGAGGGGCTAATAAACTGCAGGTGAGACACAAGGGGGAGGGGCTAATAAACTACAGGTGAGACACAAGGAGGAGGAGCTAATAAACGACAGGTGAGACACAAGGGGGAGGGTCTAAGAAACTACAGGTGAGACACAAGGGGGAGGGGCTAATAAACTACAGATGAGACACAAACGGGAGGAGCTAATAAACTACAGGTGATGCACAAGGGGGAGGAGCTAATAAACTACAGGTGATGCACAATGGGGAGGAGCTAATAAACTACAGGTGAGACACAAGGGGGATGAGCTAATAAACTACAGGTGAGACACAAGGGGAGGGGCTAAAAAACTACAGTTGAGACACAAGGGGGAGGGGCTAATAAACTACAGGTGAGACACAAGGGGGAGGAGCTAATAAACTACATATGAGACACAAGGGGGAGGAGCTAATAAACTACAGGTGAGACACAAGGGGGAGGGGCTAATAAACTACAGGTGAGACACAAGGGGGAGGAGCTAATAAACTACAGTTGAGACACAAGGGGGAGGGGCTAATAAACTACAGGTGAGACACAAGGGGGATGGTCTAAGAAACTACAGGTGAGACACAAGGGGGAGGAGCTAATAAACTACAGGTGAGATACAAGGGGGAGGGGCTAATAAACTACAGATGAGACACAAGGGGGAGGAGCTAATAAACTACAGGTGATGCACAAGGGGGAGGAGCTAATAAACTACAGGTGATGCACAATGGGGAGGAGCTAATAAACTACAGGTGAGACACAAGGGGGAGGGGCTAATAAACTACAGGTGAGACACAAGGGGGAGGGGCTAATAAACTACAGGTGAGACACAAGGGGGAGGAGCTAATAAACTACAGGTGAGACACAAGGGGGAGGAGCTAATAAACTACAGGTGAGACACAAGGGGGAGGAGCTAATAAACTACAGGTGAGACACAAGGGGGAGGGGCTAATAAACTACAGGTGAGACACAAGGGGGAGGAGCTAATAAACTACAGGTGAGACACAAGGAGGAGGAGCTAATAAACGACAGGTGAGACACAAAGGGGAGGGGCTAATAAACTACAGGTGAGACACAAGGGGGAGGAGCTAATAAACTACAGGTGAGACACAAGGGGGAGGGGCTAATAAACTACAGGTGAGACACAAGGGGGAGGAGCTAATAAACTACAGGTGAGACACAAGGGGGAGGGGCTAATAAACTACAGGTGAGACACAAGGGGGAGGGGCTAATAAACTACAGGTGAGACACAAGGAGGAGGAGCTAATAAACTACAGGTGAGACACAAGGGGGAGGAGCTAATAAACTACAGGTGAGACACAAGGGGGAGGGGCTAATAAACTACAGGTGAGACACAAGGGGGAGGAGCTAATAAACTACAGGTGAGACACAAGGGGGAGGGGCTAATAAACTATAGATGAGACACAAGGGGAAGGGGCTAATAAACTACAGGTGAGACACAAGGGGGAGGGGCTAATAAACTACAGGTGAGACACAAGGGGGAGGAGCTACTAAACTACAGGTGAGACACAAAGGGGAGGGGCTACTAAACTACAGGTGAGACACAAGGGGGAGGGGCTAATAAACTACACCAGAAAAGGTGCACAGAACAAATGAATATGAATCCACTGTATTGAAAAGAAAGAAATGGAAACGGCTGCACTTTTCTTCTTTGGAATGGATTTTTTTTTATTGAAAGATAATTGAGACTAAGTTATTTATTCTGTGCTCCTCAGATCATCACAGACTTCGACATGACGTTATCCAAGTTCCAAGTCAATGGAAAACGCTGCCCCACCTGTCACAGTAAGAAACCAGGACTTGACTAGGACTAAATCAGGACTAAACTAGGCCTGAACCAGAACAGAACCAGGTCTGAACTATGACTGAAGCAGGCTGCACCAGGACTAAATCTTGGTGTCTGCAGATATCATTGACTACTCGAAGCTGGTGACAGACGAGTGCCGACAGAAGCTGGTGCAGTTGAAGAACCAGTATTACCCCATTGAGATCGACCCCCAGCTCACCATGGAGGAGAAGTACCCCTTTATGGTTGAATGGTATGCACACACCTCCACCAAGGGGGCGCTACACACAGGAGAGGGGCAGTCACACCTCTGTCATCGCCAAGTGTAGGGAGTGAATGCAATGCAGCAATGTCAGTTTTTCTTAGTAGACCTGGTTTTTACACTCTGGTTTTCAGAGCTTTTAACCATGTGTTAGTTGTTTCCTTTCACCGGTGACCCTCTTCAAGTTATCTTTAGAGTGATTTTTGCATGTTTGAGCAATCTTGAATCACTAATTTTTAAGACGCCACTTTGTAATCAATGTGCACACTGCTCTGAACTAACTTAATTCTGATATTTAATTTTTTAAATCTGTGATATGAGTAGAATTCGGTAGCATAAAATGTGATGTGCATTTAAAATTGTAACTTCAATTATGATCCATAGGTTTTCTTGTGTGTGTGTGTGTGTGTGTAGGTACTTTAAGTCTCACTCTCTTCTGGTGGAGCAGAGGTTACAGAAGGACAAACTGCCCGAGGCCGTGCGAGACTCTGACGCCGCGCTCAGGTGAAACTGTTAAATTGCTAATAGTACTAATTCATATTTTGTTGTATTAAGTTGTATTCAATATTTTGCAGAGATGGATTTGAGCAGTTCTTCGACCGCCTGCAGCAGCACAATGTCCCTGTGTTCATTTTCTCGGCTGGTTTGGGAGACGTCCTGGAGGAGATCCTCAGACAGTCCGGAGTCTATCTACCAAACATCAAAGTGGTCTCCAACTTCATGGACTTCGACGACAACGTGAGTCCAACCATTTCTGCTCTACTTCCATAAACAGATCTGTGCATTCCAAACATAGTAACCATCACTGCTTTTATACCTCCACCCCTTTCTAATGTCAAGGCTGTGTTCATGTTCAGAGGAGACGACCAAAATACAGACAGAAACAAGGTCGGGCAGAAGCCTTTATTTGCATTGGTATGTGTCTAGACTGGAGAACATAAATGAGCCTTAACACAGGGAGGATCTGCACACTCAGGGGCCGTTTAGACGAGGACGATTGCGATTGAAAACGACAAAATATTCTATCGGAAGTGTCTTTCGTTTACACGGCTACGGCGCCGTCTGGCTCTGCAACTGCAAAAATCTGAAGACTCTTTCCAGAGTGTGGAGTTTTGAAGACGGCCCGGGTCGTGTCTCTGTCTAAACGGCAAGAAGCGCAAAACATGTTCACGCCGCATACACCTGATGTCACACTGGATGCGCCAAGCCGGTAAAAACAATAACAAACATGTCTGACTACCTTGATAAAACTTCAGAATGACTAAACAAGCTCTTGTTGCATTAAGCGAAGAGCTCCGACCCGACATCGAGGGCGAAACAACCGTCATGAGAGCCCCTGTCGGTGTCCTGAAAAAGGTAGCTCTGACATTATATTACCTGCATTATATTATTATTATATTATGAATAAATATTATATTATATTATTAGCGGCCTGGCATGCATATTCAATCGAATTCGCCCACTTTTGCGTCTTCGTATAAACAAACATTTCCTGTTGAGAACGCTCGTCTAAACGCGGATAAAAAATTGAAGACGAGACGCCACTTTTGTGTCCTCTGTTTTGATCGTCGCCGTATAAACGTAGCCTCAGAGAGGCCAGGAGTCTAACCCAAAACCTCCTTACTGAGAGGGGGAGGCAGGATAACCACTCTGCCACAGTAACACAGGGAGGACATGCACACTCCACTCATGGGTTAAACCAGGACTAAACCAGAACTAAACCAGGACAAAACCGGGTCTAAACTGGATCTAAACCAGGTCTAAACCAAGTCTAAACCAGACAGATTAATGTCTTGCTTCTTGTTTGTGTTCAGGGCGTGATCCGGGGCTTTAAAGGAGACCTAATCCATGTCTATAACAAACACGACGGCGCTTTGAGGAACACTGAGTATTTTAAACAGTTAAAAGAGAACTGTAACATAATCCTGATGGGAGACTCTCTGGGAGACCTGAGCATGGCCGACGGAGTCGCCAACGTCGAGAACATCCTCAAGATTGGCTTTCTCAACGACAAGGTAACAAGGTCGCCTTAGCCCGTATATGACAGCTTCTCATGTTTTTCTAATTCTGACTTGGTTTGGTGGATAGTACCTGTGGTCAGTAGTTATCATAGTTTTATGTCGGTTAAGTGGCAATTTGTGACGGAAAGTTGTGAAGAAAAGTTAAAAAATACAGAAAGTATCAGTGGGTTCTTAAACCGAATACTTGGAGTCTATGAAAATTTCAATTTACAGACAATTTACATGCAAAGAAGGCATTTTTATTTATTTATTTTTATTTATCAAATCAGAACTTTTGTGTAATTTAGACACATTTTCCCCTTATTGACTTTATCAATCAATCAATCAATCAATCAAACAATATTTATAAAGCGCTTTTCATACAGAAATGTAACACAAAGTGCCTTACAGTGGTTAAGGATTAGAAGATTGACTTTTATTGATCTCACACAGGAGAAATTGTTTCTATATTTGACCCGGGACCATCCCCATGATTTTGTTATTTAGTCTTGGTCAGGCCCTAAGCTGGAGGATTTTACCTGGAGCATGTTTTGGGTTGGTGGGGGAAACCGGAGTGCCCGGAGGAAACCCACCCAGACACGGGGAGAACATGCAGTCTCCACACAGAAAGGCGACCCAAACCTTCTTGCTGTGAAGCATGAGTGCTAACCACTCAGCCACCGTGCTGCCAGAGGAAAAAAAAAACAAAAAAAGAAAATAAAACAGACAGACAGACAAGCAAACAGACAGACGGACAAACAAAGAGACGGACAAACAAAGAGACGGACAAACAAATAGACGAACAAACAGACAGACAAACAAACAGACAGACGGACAAACAAAGAGACGGATAAACAAATAGACGAACAAACAGACAGACAAACAAACAGACAAACAAACAGACAAACAGACAGACGAACAAACAAAGAGACGAACAAAGAGACGCGGCTGCGCGGCTGTGAGTGAGAGGTGGTAGTCTGCAGCACCGGGGCTCCCCCAGGGAACTGTCCTCTCACCCTTCTTCTTCACCATCTACACCTCGGACTTCACATACAACACGGACAGCTGCCATCTCCGGAAGTTCTCTGACGACTCGGCCATTGTGGGCTGTGTGTCTGAGGGGAACGAGCTGGAGTACCGCTTGGTCATCAGTGACTTTGTGGACTGGTGTGGGCGCAACCACCTGAGCCTTAACACCAGTAAGACAAAGGAGCTGGTGATGGACTTCAGGAGGAGACCACAACCTCACTCACCGGTGAACATCCAGGGGCAGGACATAGAGACTGTGGACAGTTTCAAGTACCTGGGTGTTCACCTCAACAATAAACTGGACTGGTCCCACAACACCGACGCCCTGTACAAGAAGGGCCAAAGTCGCCTCCACCTCCTGAGGAGACTGAGGTCCTTTGGAGTGTGCAGGCCTCTGTGGTGGCCTCTGCTCTCCTCTACGCTGTCGTCTGCTGGGCCCCGAGCAGCACAGAGCGGGACAGGAAGAGACTTAATAAGCTGATCAGGAGGGCCAGCTCTGTCCTGGGCTGTCCTCTGGACTCTGTAGAGGAGGTGTCTGAGAGGAGGGTACTGGCCAAATTCATGTCCATTAAGGACGACACCTCTCACCCTCTGCACCGGACTGTAGAGGAGCTGAGCAGCTCCTTCAGCAGCCGACTGAGGCACCCCCAGTGCAAGAAGGAGCGCTACTGCAGATCCTTCATCCCCACCACCATCAGACTGTACAACTCTAACATATAGGCCAGACGTGCAATATCCTCTTTTCCATGTTGATGCTTGTTGTTACTATTATTATTATTACTATTTTCCAATATTATTATTACTTATTACTATTTTTATTATTACTTACTCTATCCCATTCCTGCCTGCATGCACTTTTCCTTCTTGTCTAAATGTCCTGGAGCTACTGTGGCAAGTAAATTTCTCCTGTGTGAGATCAATAAAGTCTTATCTTATCTCAAACAGACAGACAAACAGACAGACAAACAAACAAACAGACGGACAAACAAACAGACAGACGGACAAACAAACAGACAGACGAACAAACAAACAGACAGACAAACAAACAGACAGACAAACAAACAGACAGAAAAACAAACAAACAGACGGACAAACAGAAAAACAAACAAACAAACAAAAGAACAAACGAAAGACAAGCAAACAGACGACCGAAGTCAATCAAAGGCCAAGCTAAACAGGTGAGTCTTGAGCCACTCTTAAAAACATGAAAGTTCTCTTTGGCCCTGAGCTCCTCCGGCAGGTCCATAGACGAGGGCCGTAGTCCTGAAAAGACGCCTCTCCGTGAGTGTGTGTCCTGACTTTGGGAATGACCAGGAGCTGCCGGAGGAGCGCAGGGCCCGTGAAGGTTCGTAAGGGGAAAGCAGTTCTGAAAGATAAGAAGGCCCAAGACCATGGACCTTCTCGCTCGGAGGCTGGTGTTGAGGCTCCCGCCACCGACGGCCCATGGAATCGATGACCCCAGACTCTGGTTCTGCCTCTTCGGACCTGCCCAGCGGCGACCTCGGGGGCCGGACGCTGCAATGGTCAACTGGGACGCCGCCGGCCTCGTCCTGTCCATGACCAGATATTCTATCTTCGTGGCACGACACCACCACCTCCACGACGGCCGCGCAGCAGAGCACTGGCCCCTCTTCACGGCGCTCCTTCGCGCCCACGTTCACCACCTCCACTCCGCAAGAGAAACTGAGTTTTGCAACAGCTTCACCCCAGACAATACGCTTTTCTCCATCTCCCGAACCGGTTCTCCCCGGCTGGACTTCTGACCCCTGCCCCCCTCCGCTGTCCCCCTGGACCCTGTTGTCTGGACCTTCCCTGGACGCTGCATCGCCCTTGCTCCCCCCCCAGACCCCCTTTCTGCACCTGGGACAAGCCCTTTGGTCCTCTACACTCCCCCTGTTTCTCTTAGCCCTTGTGCCCAGTGGTGTTCATTCCCGTGCCCACATCCCCCGATGTGTCTTCTGAGTGTTTTGCGAATGTTATTGTGGTGTTAAAATATGTACATTGCAATAATAAAAGATTAAAAAAAAAAAAAAAGACAGGGAGCCAATGCAGAGATTTTAAGACTGGTGTAATGTGGTCCCGCCCTCTGGTCCTAGTCAGGACACGTGCTGCTCAACTTTGTATTGCAAACCTGAAATACTCTTTTTGGGACTTTATGGTTGCTGGGTAGCAGTTATGAAACTACCTTATTACATAATCTGCTGCCTGTGTCCAAACAGGAAGTTAAATTATAAGTGTAACCAAAATAAAAAATAAAATAAAAAAGAAGAGTTAGTAAAATCTTATATTAATGTAGATCATGTGCTGTGCAGGTGGAGGAGCGGCTGGACAAATACCTGGATCATTACGACATCGTTCTGGTTCGAGACGAGACACTGGAGGTGCCCAACGCCATTCTACAGAAAGTGCTCTGACTCCAGACCTCTACCACCGCCTCAGAGAGAGCAGGAGTCGAACCCACAACCTCCATCCTGAGAGGAGGAGACATTTGGAGGCTCCATACTTGTTTCTAAGGACGACTGTACATTAGAACAGGTTTAAGTGAGAGGGGAGTCACTCCAGCTCTCTGCTCCAGGCGTCTACATGGCACAGACTGGTTTTTAAAAGTGGTGATATATATTTTATTTGACAAGTGACCATTTTCATTTTTTCTATCCTGGAACATGCCCCCCCAATAAAAGCTAGGAATACTCTTAGAAGAACAACTGCATTTAGAGGTACAGTGTGTAACCTTCTGGAGTTCATTCATTCTTTATTTTTATTTGATCAATTTTGTGTAGTGTTGCAAAAAACATTTTAAAATAATTAAAATACTAAGTGACAGCAATGCTCCAAAGGAATAGACAGAAGCAAAGGCTTATCAGTTGGAGGTTGGAGGTGGTACATCACCTGCATGATTCCACGGAAATAGAAAGTTAAAACCATACTTCAGAATATAGACAGACATACGGAGGGAGATTATAGCCAAAGGAACATTTCCATGGAAACAAGCAGGAGGAAGCCCTCCTCCAGGTTCATAGTAAGGACGCTTGTTTTTCAGTGCAATAAATACGTTCAATATGACAAAAAAAAAAAAAAAAGTACATATTGTGGCTTTAAGAGAAGGAGATTGACTCCTAAACTGACTGGTACTGTTACTGCTATCCACAGCCAGTCCTTTTTACCAAATCCTGTTAATTTCACGTTATATATAAATAAATAAACACAATAATTAGTCAGTGCCTATCACATTTTAACATGGCCAAAATCTCCTCATTGTATTTTTAATGCAGTGTGTATAGGCTACTACAGGTTTTAGCCTTTCTCCATTTTGCAAATATAATTTTGTATTTTATTATGAATTTAATTATTTGTATTGTGCCTAAAAACTGGTACAAAAGTGCTTTTATTTTGAAATCGCCTTCACATTTTCCAGTTTGCTAAAACACTGGTCTGTGCCATGCTGCCTGGAGAGGAGAGGGCTCATATCTTTACTATTTGCACATTTGGGCAGGATTTTCAAGACTGATTCTGTTCAAAACCACTGGTATTTTCATTTACTCACAAAACAATGCATTTATTTGACTTTTAATGATGGTATTTTATTGGGGATGAAACAATAACCAAGCTCTTGTAATAAGTCAGTGTTCTCATGGACTGTTACAATACATGGAACCAAACTCACCAAACCAAACATGGAACAAATGCAGTGCTACTGATATTAAAGAGGGGGTATTTTACTACTCTGGGGTATTAACTGCAAGCACATAATACATTTAGGTCACCATGTTACTTTTATTGTTTTGAAAAGCCTATATTCACTGAAAACAATGTATTAATATTATGTTTTTAAGTGTGACTTTAGCTTTTATCGCACAGAGTCCTTGGGTGGCATGGGAGACGTCGGCTTGTGGGCGGAGCATTGTATAGCATGTTTGAATAGTGCCCAGGAGAGATCGCTAAATTATTCACACATGCATGGATGGATGACATCTAAAACCTCTTCAGGCATGTTTTTGATGAGGGAACAATGCTGTAACATGGTAAAAAGCTCCAAAACATAATTTAGCATAATACCCCCTCTTTTAAAAGGTTATGGTTAAAGGAAAAGTAACGTTTTTTTTTACAATCTGAGCCTTCTTTCGGCAATAAAACAAGTAGTTTTACTCACCCATAGCACTTTGGTGTCAATTGGAGCAGTTTTGCAGAACTTATGTTGTAGCCGTTCTGTTCTGCTAATGATCCCGTATCCGTTAGCGTGAGTGCTCGGGGCATTACTTTGCGGTGTCCAAATAACACAAACTTTAGCACTTTTCAAATCACAGAAGATCGCTGTGTCAGGGTAGACTTTTAGTGGATTCCAAAACGGCCTGAAACCCGATATGCAGCTATAGTTTCATTTGATGACGTCATCAGAGAGGACAGTGCGCATGCGTGAACTCAGCTGTATTGTAAACACCGCTAGTCCGAAAGAAGCTAACACCGCTCTGAACTTTACTTTTCTGTTGCGATATCGGGTTTCAGGCCGTTTTGGAATCTACTAAAAGTCTACGCTGACACAGCGATCTTCTGTGATTTGAAAAGTGCTAAAGTTTGTGTTATTTGGACATCAATGCCCCGAGCACTCACGCTAACGGATACGGGATCATTAGTAGAACAGAACGGCTCAACATACGTTCTACAAAACTGCTCCAAATGACACCAAAGTGCTATGGGTGAGTAAAACTACTTGTTTTATTGCCGAAATAAGGCTCAGATTGTAACAAAACGTTACTTTTCCTTTAAGGTGTGAACTACATAGTCCAGAATCCTTTGCTCCAGTTAAACAGTTTTCAGTCTGATATGTTTAACTGGAGGTTGTGTTCATGTTTTAGAAGCTGATGTCATTATTACAGGTGGCGAGCAGGGGCTTACAGTAATAGTATGCAGGTACAAGTATTAAAAGCACATTAGAGTGAATCTTGGCTATTGTGACATCCCTTTAGTTTTCAGAAGGCACTTTAAAGCAGCTCTCTGGTGCCCCCGTCTGTTGGACAGGTTTTACTGAATAGCTGTGTTTACATGGTGTTTTGAAAATCCATGGTGTTTGGGGTTAGTCCAGGTTTGGTTTCATATGCACCGACATCTCCAGGTCCAACATCTCTAGGCTCCAAACACTCTTCTGGACCATGAGCGCCTGGTCCTCTGGCCAGCTCTTTACTAAGACTGCACCTCTCTGAACAAATCAGGTCATGCATCACTCCTCCATCTTTCTTGTATCTATTTGTTTGTCAATTCAGACTGGAGGAAAACCTTCTCCCCCTAAACCCTGAATATGAGCGATGGCAAAACGATCTGTTATTTAGAAGAGGAGATCTGGTGCCTCTTCACTGGACTCAAGAAACTGGACGCAGTAATCTCTCTTTTCCGATTGTCCCGGGTCAGACCTGGTTCTTTGCATTATGTTAAAAAATCTCAAATGGGGCTCTCAATTAGGAATGCTAATTTAGTGGATCGGGTATCATTCCATGATATCCGATCCCCTGGTTGGGCCTTTAATTGGAGGTAATAAGACAGTTTATTGACTGGTGTCTCTTTGAGCTTTCATTCATACAGTGCTGTTCTGTAGCTACCTGCAGGATAAAGAAGTTGCAGAACAGTTGGGTCAAATTTGGTAACTGTGTTTTGAGTGAAAAGGTTTAAATTTCAATTCCTACACTGATATTGATGAATATTGGGTATCGGCAGATATTTAAAGCCATAGTATTGATATCAGTATTGGAACTGAAAAAGATGATTGGGTCTATCTCTATCTCCAGACACTGACACCTCCAGACAGTGAATTAGTCCTGGTCTAAGTCTGATGCAGGTTGAATCCATTGGTTTGA
Organism: Paratrypauchen microcephalus; assembly: GCA_036785185.1. NCBI lineage: Eukaryota > Metazoa > Chordata > Actinopteri > Gobiiformes > Gobiidae > Paratrypauchen > Paratrypauchen microcephalus. The sequence goes on along the minus strand of JAVJIX010000027.1, from coordinate 6,469,626 downwards.
GTCCAGTGTTAGTCCTGCTTTATTCTATAACTTGCTGACTCAGTTTAGTCCAGGTTTAGTTCTAGATTAGTTCTGGTTTAGTCCATGACCTGTTCTTTACTTGATTTAGTCTTGGTTCAGATTTGGCCTGGTTAGTTCTGCTTTATTTCTGGTTTAGACCTTGCTTAGTTCTGGTTTAGTCCTGGTTTAGACCTCCTGGGCTGTGTCACTGTTAAATCAAAGCCTAGACTGTATTTTATTCATTTTGATTGATCATTTTTACACCTGTGTTGTTTGTGCGTGGTTTGGTTGGAACTAAAATACATTATTACTTATAGTTCAGATCTAGTACCTTTATTTTGAACTGCTTCATTGTAAAAAACATATTTGAACTTGGGGCGCCCTCTAGTGTTCACCAGCAGCTCATACAGCAGATAAAGCTTAAAGATCCTTATATTACACAAAAATGACTCTTGCAAGCTTTAAGCCGTGCTGTTACCTCCTCAAAACATATCTGGAGTTGTGTTTTGTTTGAGTAATCTGCAATTATTAGTCTGTCTACATGCCCAAAGCTCAAACTGCTCTGTTCCACCTTGTGATGTCACAAAGCTGCAATTTTCAGTAGAGATTGGGATTTCCAGGGCTGAAAATATCCATATGATTCTAGAAGAACTCAGTGTAAATCTGCAGGGTTTGTGTGTTGAACGTGTGTGAATGAAACTGCTCCACAACCAGGTCTGGACTGGGACAAAAAAATGGCCCTGGCATTTTTGGCTTAGACCGGCTCTTCATAATTAGTCCTGGTATAGTCCTGGTTCAATCCTGGTTTAGTCCTGGTTTAGTCCTGGTTCAACCCTGATTTAGTCCTGGTTTAGTCCTGGTTCAATTCTGATTTAGTCCTGGTTTAGTCCTGGTTCAACCCTGATTTAGTCCTGGTTTAGTCCTGGTTCAACCCTGATTTAGTCCTGGTTCAATTCTGATTTAGTGCTGGTTTAGTCCTGGTTCAAGCCTGATTTAGTCCTGGTTCAATCCTGATTTAGTGCTGGTTTAGTCCTGGTTCAAGCCTGATTTAGTGCTGATTTAGTCCTTGTTCAATCTTGATTTAGTGCTGGTTTAGTCCTGGTTCAATCCTGATTTAGTGCTGGTTTAGTCCTGGTTCAACCCTGATTTAGTGCTGATTTAGTCCTGGTTCAACCCTGATTTAGTACTGGTTTAGTCCTGGTTTAGTCCTGATTTAGTGCTGGTTTAGTCCTGGTTCAAACCTGGTTTAGTGCTGATTTAGTCCTGGTTCATACCTGATTTAGTGCTGGTTTAGTCCTGGTTCAAACCTGATTTAGTGCTGGTTTAGTCCTTGTTCAGACCTGATGTAGTCCTGGTTTAGTCCTGGTTCAGTCCTAAATTGTGGGCCGGTCTCTAAGTAAAAAAAAAAAAAAAGGGCATCGGCCCCTAGGACTGTCGGCCCACCGGGAAAATGCCCGGTATGCACAATTACCAGTCCAGGCCTGTCCACAACACAACTCCAGGTCTGTTTGTGATTAGGAAACAACATTAGAACAGAGATCAGAAAATAGTGGGTCCTTTCAGTGTGTGTTTTGTTCAGATTGGCTCTCAAACGAAGCCCCCGTTTATCTCTACCTCTGATCCGACTCCTGCGTGAATGTTCTACTCATGCTGCTGCTGCTCTGCATGTTGCCTTTTCCTTATTTGGTCTTTAAAAAGTCAAAAATCTATAACTCTGATTAAAATGCAAAAATGTGCCCTGCAGATGCGACGTGATTATCTGTGTTCAGTAGTGTGAACGAAAATGCAATAAAGAACTCATTTTGTGAAGCTGTTTGGACTTTGTGTTCTCATTGTGCTTGTCAGAAGTATTGAAAATTAGATACTAAGGGATTGCACAGATATAAGGACACATGGGAATAGATTTTCAACCATTTAATGTTGAAAATCACATTCTGTTGTCTAAATAAGGTGTTTTTTTGTTATTATTATCATTGTGGTATCTGAATCGGTATTGAGTATCGAGTCTGTTCCTTATTATCAAGATGGAGTTTGATATTTTAGTATTGTGACAGCACATTTCTGTTTTAAACTCAGATATGATGGATTTTCGTCCACATGTAAAGGCCCAGACAGAGACCGGACATCTTCCTTGGACCTTAAAAGTACAGTATGGAACTTTCTGGAAATGGCACCTACATGATCCCATGGAAATAGAAGATAAGAGCCAGCCCACTCACAGTGCAATAAAAACAACCAGAATGAGAAAAAAAAATGCTTATTTTAGAATTTTCTTGGTTAAAAAGTTACATACTCATTCATTTTCTTCCACTTTTTCCGCTCTACCAACTGAGCTACTGCCGCCCCTAAGTTACATACTAACAATTTAAAGCCAAGTTACACACTGTGGCTTTAAATAGGTCTCTGTTTCTTTCATGATTGGATCTTCTCTTCTTAAATCATTAGATTTAATTGGATGACATAACTATCAACATGTAATCATAATAGTCTACTTTTTATTCAAGGGTTTTGCTTTGTTTAGTCCTGCTCGTTTAGTCCTGGTCTAGTCCTGGTTTAGTCCTGGTTTAGTCCCGGTTTAGTCCTGGTTTAGTCCTGGTTTAGTCCCGGTTTAGTCCTGGTTTAGTCCTGGTTTATTTCTGTCTTAGTCCTGGTTTAGTCCTGGTTTAGTCCTGGTTTAGTCCTGGTTTAGTCCTGGTTTAGTCCTGGTTTAGTCCTGGTTTAGTCCTGGTAGACCCAAATAAAAAAATACAAAGAAACAAACCTATTAAAAGAACAGACTTGATTTGAGCCGCTGCATCTCCTACATCTGCATCTGCATCTCCTACTGCGACACATTTTTCATATATTGTATATATATGAAATATATTTCATATTTTGTATAATAACAAAGTACTGTATTAGAACACAGTACTTTTTACACATTCTTATTTTCTTATTTAAATACACAGATTTATTTGTGTGTGATCTCTTCTTTGAACCCAGGACCTCTCACACCCAAAGTGTCACATGAGCCACCCCCATGTAGGGAGATGACGTGTAAAAAATCAGACTCCAAACAAAATCCTATCGTATATGGTGATGCTTAAAGGAGAATAGTTTTAAGTTACATTTACTTGACTTTTTAAAGAAATCATAGGCTTCTTTTTTGGAGTACTCTTCTAGCAGCATACTTACCTATTACCTACTTTTTATTGAAGTAACAGTACTCGTATTGGAGTAAAAGTTCCCACTGTGAGTAAATCTAAAGTGACAAAAGCTTTATGAGGCAATCTGAAATGATTTGAACATTTGCAGGTTTCTCTTGTCTCTATTTGTGATTTTCAGATTCTAGAATGTACATTGTACTTTAAACATTACATTACATTACATTGTATCATAAAATACCTAAAAAGTAAATGCACAAATGTTGAACCTGATCATTTCTATTAGTGACTGGAGCCAAAAAACCTGTATTACAACACAAATCTACATTTTAAGATGTTAAGCTTAATTTCCTGTAATATCCTTGTTTTAAAGGAATGTGCAGACACAGGGTTGTAGATTTAGTTCTTTTTACTGAACACTGCAGAAATATACAACACAACTGTTGTACTGCAAGGCACTTCATCAACGACTTGTAAACCTGCTTGGTGGTTACTTAACATATATTGCCACCTTGTGGACATTTGTTGTAACATAAATCTCATCATACACTACATTCCTCCCCCCTTAAAGGGATATGCCACCCCCAGGTCAAACTTGGGCATCTCCCCACAGTCCAGAGACTAAAACAAGTGATGAAAAGCGTTTTCCTGCTCACCCAGCCATTGTCCGAGTCTGTCGCCACTGACCGCCGCGGTATCTGGTGCTCCTCCGCCTTAGACTGGAGTCTAATGTCGCCAGAGAAAGATTTCGGCCAAAAGGAATTAATTTGCTTGATGCGTTTCCCAATTACTTTCTGTGTAGTGCGCATTCATATCGAGTGCAAATAAATGTGCAAATCAACACGGAGAGCTTGACTTGGTCATTTTGGGTGGGAACTATTTTTCAGTGCGGAAAAATAAAGGCGAAGCACACACCACGCTGCGCAACAGGGGAACTCCCTTCCTGGTGCGTAAACAGGGATTCCCCTGTCAGCGTGGTGCGTGCTTCATCTGTCTTTTTCCGCACTGAAAAATAGTTCCCACCCAAAATGACCAAGGCAAGCTCTCCGTGTTGATTTGCACATTTATTTGCACTCGATATGAATGCGCACTACACAAAGTAATTGGGAAAAGCATCGAGCAAATTAATTCAATTTGGCCGAAATCTTTCTCTGGCGACGTTAGACTCCAGTCTAATGTTTTAGTCTCTGGACTGTGGGGAGATGCCCAAATTTGACCTGGGGGTGGCATATCCCTTTAAGCTTTTAATTTCCCCTTTAACACAAAAATCAGAAATTAACTAAATTACTCTGTAGCCTTACAAAACTAGCCACCTTCACATTTAACAGTGTCACCCACTTAGCAAAATAATCATAACAAAAACATTACAATCTATGCATTTTTTTCCCAAAGCATTTCAATCAACACTCATAATCCTTCAGGTAAGTAGGTTTAGACACAGTCCGTTGGGACCGTCGAGCAGGGGCAGCTGTTTGTTGGGGTGGTGTCTCGTTCACTGTAATTGGGGGCGGAATGCATGACACAGGTGGTTTCGCGTTGTCTTGCAGATTTCCCTCTGGAACACAGCTATTTTCCACTGCTGCAGGATTCTTGAACACCTCAGTCGGATCAGCTGATGGCATAAGCACAGTGGTTGGTTCAGGGATTTTAGGTCCTTGTCTTCAGGCCTGGCCAGGGTCTGGTCCACATGCCTTCGCACTACAGTTCTATCTCCTAACATGATCTTGTAAGACACTGGTCCTGTGATTTTGGTAATAAAACCTGCAATCCATTTTGGTCCATGACTGAAGTTACGTGTGATCACTGCATCTCCCACTGTCATGATGTTTCTTTTGACTGCACTGTTTCTGTTCCACTTTGGCTCTGAGATCCGGATGTCCTAGATCTAATGTTGATCTTAATCTCCTTCCTTGCAACATTTCAGCAGGTGACAGCCCCGTGGTGGACTGAGGGGTGATGCGGTACCTAAACAGCACTTTTGACACTTTTGTTTGGATGGTGCCTTCACCTGCCTTTTTCATCATGGACTTGAATGTCTGGACTGCCCGTTCGGCACAGCCATTTGAAGACGGATGGTAAGGGGCTGAGGTGATGTGTTCGATACCGTTCTTACTCATGAATTCAACCCTCCTGTTGTCCTCGGGTCAAAATGACCGGCCACTGTGTTAAAAACCCCCAAAAAATCACCTTAACGATAATTTTTGAACTTGAAATTTTATGACTTTTCCTAGATTGATCCAAACTTTAGAAAAAGTGAATTGTTGCCTTTATTCACATTATCATGCATGCTGTACAAAAAAAGGTACAAAGGTTGTCTTCGGGTCAAAATGACCGAACAGTGAAATTCAATTAAAATCACGGTCACAGAGTTATTTACAAACCACAGAATGTGAGAATGTTTTAGATCTGTCTCAGATCAATTAGTAGCAGATGTAAACAATCAGTAGCAGATGTAAATAAGACAAGACAACACAGGTGGCCTTCTCGTGGACAGTGCCTTTGATCTGTGGATTTCCAGAAGTTATAAAGGTGCTGCAGATGACATTACCCCGAATTCTCTCTGTGCTGAAGCCATGGGTGTGCGTTATAATAAAAGATTTCAAAAAAAGTGTGCGTTATAACGATGGGATCAAGTCATGGGTGGCTTGTGATGCCAAATCAAGCTACGCTTGGAAGATCCAAGTCTACACCGGGAAGCCGACCACTGGAGGCCCAGAGAAGAACCAGGGGATGCGAGTTGTGCTTGATGTGGCAGAGGGACTGAGGGGTCACAATGTGACATGTGACAATTTCTTCACCTCTTATGAACTCGGACAGCAGCTCCTGAAGAGGAAGATCACCATGGTTGGCACAGTTCGAAAGAACAAGCCTGAGCTCCCACCTGCACTGCTTGCAACAAAGGAAAGAGAGGTCTTCTCATCAAAGTTTGCCTTCACGCCCACCACCACCCTAGTTTCCTACATCCCAAAGAAAAATAAGAATGTAGTACTTATGAGCACACTGCACACAGACGCTGGCATTAGCGATCGTGAGGACAGGAAGCCATCTGTCATCCTAGACTACAACTGTAACAAAGGAGGTGTGGACAACCTAGATAAGGTGATTGTCACATACAGCTGCAGAAGGATGACTGCCCGCTAGCCCCTGGTTATCTTCCACAACATCATTGATGTTTCCTTCTACAATGCTTTTGTGATTTGGAGAGAGATCAACCCAACCTGGATGCCTCGTAAGCAGAACAAGAGGAGGGTGTTCCTGGAGCAGCTAGGAAAGACACTTGTAACTCCACTCATTGAAAGAAGGAAGCATGTCCCCCGCACAGAAGCCTCTGCAGCAGTTGTCAAAGCTATACAGAGTGCAGGAACTCCTGATCAACCTGAGGATCCAGCTGCCACTGCCGCTGCCCCAGCTGGGGCAAGTAAGAGGAAGAGATGTCTGTTCTGCCTGCCAAAGAAGGACCGTAAAACACTTACTGTGTGCTGTAGGTGTAAGAAATATATCTGCAAGCACATGTAGGGGCAGTATGCAAATGTACAGCATTTGCATACTGCCCCTACATGTGCTAATTAGATCAAAGTTCAAAGTCAGCTTTATTGTCAATTCTGCCATATGTGTTCAACATACAGTGAATTGAAATTTTGTTTCTCTCTCGCCAAGTAGTGCAAAATTTATAAGTGCAAAAGTTATATTGTTTTATGGATTGTATATTTTTCTTACATTGTTCAGTAAAAAAAATCAGAAGAAAAAGAAAAAAATCAGAAATCTGACTCATTGGGATGAATAAAATGCATTCAAAATTCCTTTTTGCACTTTTCTTTTGTTTCTAAAGCTATAGAAATGCAGGTGAAAAGGGAAAACTGAAGTATTCACACATTGTGTGGTGAATGTTTCTTCAAGCAAAATAAAATTTGGTGTTTAAAATTCAATTAAACTGCTTATATTTGGGATTTAGTGAAGACGGGTCATTTTGACCGGGAGGACACGGGGTGTATACAGAATATGAGGACAACAGGAGGGTTTTAAATTGAGAACTGACAAAACATGAACCGTTATCTGACACAATCATCTCAGGCAATCCTTGTTCGCTGAAACTAGGGGTGTGAATCTTTCACTCACAAAACGGTTCGATTCGAATCTCGATTCACAGGCTACGATTCGATTCAGGGATGATTCATATAATTAGTAAACGATCCGGTACGATTCGATTCGATTCGATCCGATCTGATCCGGTTCAGTTCATTTTGATTCAATACAAATTGACAACTTTACTCCCAAGTGCTTTAAAGTTATTGAGAAGAAAAAGAGTGAAACAGAAATTAAATTTCAAAATAGTATCCTTTTGTTTATTTAGTGTCCAACAGACAATACACCAGGCCTACTGAAAAACTGGCAATCCGGTTTGCAAAACTCTGCTCATACTTAAAATACAACACATTCCTCCCTCAAGCAACACAAAACAATAAGGTTAGATATCAAAAATAAAAAAGACCTTATAAAACAAGCAAGTTGCCTATTAAAGTCAAAAATCAGAATGAATCAGAATGATTAGTGCTTCAGTCACTCATGAGTTTCAGTAACTGTAAAAGTGTAACATATCACTGACAAGAAGATATTACTAGGCAGTTATAGAAAACACTAGCATGTTAAATCCAACACTGTAGTCTCGTGAGAGTTCAAACACACGCACAGGGCCGCTTCTACTGTCTATGAGAGCGACCGTTCATGATCACAGGACCTAGGAAACCGATTCTTGGCCATAAATCCGGGCCATCGGACCGTTCGTAGTGCATTTTTACTGATCCGGGCTCCGTTGATCGGTACAGTTGGATTGCAGAGGTCACAGACCGATAACCAATCCAAATCGGTTAATCTTTACACCCCTAGCTGAAACTCTTCCTCAGACATTCAGTTGTGCTTGCTGAAGTTGCTGAGGTTACGGGGTAAGCCTCCATCCATTTGGAATAGGCATTCACCAGGATCAGGAACATATGACCCATAAAAGGTCCTGCATAATCTATGTGTAGCCTCTGCCATGGTTTACTATGGTGAAGTGCTGCTGAAGCTGGTAAGTTGCGATGTTCGTGACAGGTGCTACACCTTTTTACTACCGATTCAATGTCAGCCACTTTGGCCACCAGAAGTAGCTTTGGGCTATTGCTTTCATTCTGGTGATACCTGGGTGACCATGATGCAGTTGGCCTAGGTCATAGGTCATAGGTCATAGGTAGGTCATAGTTGCTTTATTGTTGATAAACAATCATATGTACATGTACATAGAGTGAATTCAGGCAGGACAGTATAGAGTGGCTAGGGCAGGGGCCGCTGCGCTTGCGTGTGCCTCCGACTGGGAGATACAGAGTAGAAAAGACGCAACACAATCAATGACAATTATGCACAACATGTAATGACAGAAAACAATTGGAGAGGTAACATACGGTGTTTTGTTCTTTGATGACAAGGAGGAAGGGTGTGGGGCAAGGGAATCAGAAATCAATGAAATTGATTGAAAACTGAAGAAGAAGCAGACATCCTAAAAATAGAGAGGGCAGTATTACTTAATACATGTGAGTGTGAGTCCAATAGTGTGTGGCAATGTTTTTGTAGAGTCTGAGATAAGCGGCAGCTGGCGGCCTTGGACGTGTTTGTGCAGAAGATGCAGTCAAAACAAAAAGTCCAGTTGAATCACATTTTCCAGGAAAATTGATTACAAAAGGAGAATTTAACATAATCGATACATTTTAGAACCCAGGTGAACAGACAATTTGCCAGAACTCTGGTTTCTGTCAGGTCCCCACTTCCTGCAGGTCTGTGCGACTCGCAGTCCTCCCCCCGCAGTATGATAATGAATATCACTGAGCCGCTGTTCCCACAGTTCCAAATCAATTTATCTCCGATGTTATCTAGCGCCAGGTGGATCCCACAGATGGATGAAACGTTCATCTCTGTTTTTCCTTCTGATGTTGCCCCCCCCCTTCCCCCGAGTTCGCAGTTCCCCGTACTGAGCGGCGGATCGGGGCTATTTTTATCCGCTCGGCTCCAATTAGTGATGGGTCAGAAAACATCCCCCAGGCCAATCCAGATGTCCTGCCATCAAAATTCCAATAGTAATCGCTCCGTATCCTCTGGTAACAGCGGTGCCAGGCACACGACGCGTCCATCGTGTATCAGGCAGCACGTTCTTGTAGGGCTGACCGGCTCTCCAGACCGGCGTTCCTCCGTGAAAAAAAAGCGTAGGGACCAGCTTTATCCAATTCATAATTTAGGATTTGAAAAATCAGCAATGCTTCACGCCCTGGTGGAGGTACCACCACACGTGACCCCCACAACACACACCCGTCTTGTACACTTAACTCTGTTTTTCTCACCGCATAGGGCTGGAAAACTGGGTCTGAGTGTTGTGATGGCCAGCCCTGTTGGACGAATTGCCTGACTCGGGACAGCACAGGGTCTTTGCGTGTGCACTGGCTCACTTCCTGCGCTGCCATGAGTGTCACCTCCTCCATCATCAGCACACGGTCCTCGTGCTCTCTCTTAGTGGGTGGTTGAGGTAGCGGGAGTTGGTTTAAGGCATCTCCATTGCTATGTTGTTTACCGGGCTTATAGAGGATCTCGTACTCATATTCTCTCAAGGTCATTGCCCACCATTGAATGCGAGGGGATGCCATTTGAGACACTGCTTTCATCTCACTGAAGAGTGACAGCAAAGGCTTGTGATCCGTGCATATGACTTCCTCCCGTATAAGTACTTGTGAAAGCGCTGGATGCCAAACATCACTGCCAGCCCCTTTTTGTCTAATTGAGAGTAGTTTGCTTCCGCCGCCGTGAGTGTTCGTGACATGATGCCGATTGGTCGCTCTTGCCCGTCTGGCATGCGATGTGACAACACCGCCCCTACTCCATAAGGCGACGATCACATGACAGTATCAAGTCTTTATGGCTGTCATAACGCACTAACACCTCTGACGACTGCATGAGCCTTTTAGACTCCTCAAACGCTCTCTCCTGCTCCTCTTGCCACTGCCACTGTTTTTCTTTACGCAATAGTTGGTGTAGGGGAGCTAACAAGGTGGACAGATTTGGCAAGAATCTGTTGTAATAGTGAGTCGAAGACCTGCCTCTCGTAGCCGTCGTAGGACCTCATTCAAGGTCTCCAGGTGCTCGAGGTCACTCCGTTCTGTCAAAAGGATGTCATCCAAGTACACGGCCACGTTCGGGACGCCTGCCACCAGACTGGACTGGAGGACACCCCGAAAGGTAGGCGATTGACCTGAAACAGACCTTTGTGCCTGTTAATTGTGACATATGGCTTTGAGGCCTTATCGAGCATGACTTGTTGATATGTGTGACTGAGGTCCAGCTTTGTGAAGTCCTCCAATCGTGGTGTTGGATACTGCTCTAACTTGGAGACTAAGTTTACTGTGAGCTTGTAGTCCCCACACATGTGCACCAAATTGTCAGGCTTTAACACCGGCACTATTAGCGCAGCCCACTCTGAAAACTTTACTGGCTCAATTATGCCCTGCTTTGTGAGCGTCTCCAGCTCCGTTTCGACTTTCTTTCTCATGGCATAGAGCACTGGCCTGGGCTTGTAGAACTATGGCGCCCCCTCCTCTTTGATGTATATTTTCGCTGGCGGGCCTCTCCAGGTCCCCAGTTCCTCCTTGAATACCTCTTCGTTCTGCTTTAGCACCTGATGCAAAGTGAGATGACCGCCACCCGCAGGAGGATTCATGGGGGCTGGTGCATTATGTTCTGGACGGCAGATCTGCTTGGACTGTTTCCCCCGCGACCCAGAAATGGAGTAAGCGGAAGAAGATGGATGGAATAATTTCATATATGTTGCTTCATATATCTGAAGTGTTCTTTGTGTATTACATGTAAAACACAGTAAACATAAAGGGAAAAAAAACAAACAAAAAAAACAGTGAATAAGATGTCAGAAGAACTTCTTTCGCATGGGCCCAGTTGTCTGTGTGAGGTGTAGGTGGAGTTGGTGCAGCAGATGTAGGACTGGCTCTCACAAGCAGAAAATCATTTGCAAGTCTGTGTCCTGCAGCCGCTGTTGTCGCCAGTGGTGGTGGCATCATTGTCATCTTTGTTGACGTTTCCGTCATAGTCATCATCGCCGTACTAGTAGCCAGACCCTCCAGTAATTTGCGATGTTGCGATTTGCAACTTCAACGCAACTTCAGCCAATCCCCGTGAATTCAGGGCGGTGTTGCAATTTTGACCAATCACCGCAACTTTTCCGCAATTTTTACTAATTTTGACCAATAATGGGCGACGTATTGAATGCCGACCAACTTCCTTCTGCTTTACTTCTGTGTGACAAAACGAAACTGCGGCCGTGTCCCAGTTCCCAGAGCGCACAGCTCGGAGCGCGGCCCGAAGGGGGCTCAGACTGGGCCTGGGACAAAAAAGAAGTGGGACAGCAGTCGTCGCGCCGGTGTACTGTCAAAATGTGTGACGCACATGCCCTTCGGGCCACACTCCGAGCCGCGCGCTCTGGGAATTGGGACACGGCTTCTAATGGCAAAGAAACATGTCTGCGGCGCCATTTGCCCACAAAAATAACAGCAAAAGACCGAAACAGTTCCCCTCCTAGTAGTCATTTATTTTCGATGTTGTTAAGGATGTTTTAGGACCATATCTGTGATCTCTGTGTCTTTGTATTATTCTTTGTCAGTAATAACTCAGTATTCAAAATATTACTCAATTTTAATTACAAAAAGCGAAAATCGCAACTATTTATCGCAACTTTCACTTCCTCCCGCAACAAAATCGCAACAAAAACCTTAAAAGCACCGCAACTTTCATCGCAACTTTTTGGAAAAGCTCCCGCAAATTCAGGCATTTTAGCCCGAAACAATCACAAAAAATGCCCGCGAAATCCTGGGGGTCTGAATAGCCGTTGTTGTTTTCACATAGTCATAGTCCTATGTAGGCCTGAGTGCTGGGTCAGATAGATGGGTAGATATTAGCAAAAAATCCAAATGACAAAACACACACACACACACACACACACACACAAAATATAACCAAGTGATTCTTTCATCAGTGTGGTTCACTCACATGAGACACTGAGTGAGGTTACTGTGGGCCATTTTAAATCCTCCACTCACAGGATACGAGGCATTACACTTTATCATGAGTCCATCATGGGCGTCTGTCAAAGTGATATTGTGTGTGATTTTAGTGCTAAATGTCCCATCAGGGTTGCTGTCTATGGTGTGGTCACTGTTGGTGGAGGTTCCATGTGAGCCGAGAAATGGCAAATGGACAGGGAGTGATCGCTGAGCAGCTAAAAAACAACTTCTTTCTAATAGATATCAGTGTGCTAAATGATTCTCTGGTGTTTTTTTTTTCATCTGTAATGTGTCTTGGCTTCACTGTGTCGTCCATGTGTACATCAGAGTGAGGCGCTAATTCTAATTTCATTGTTTGTTTTCCCATTTAATGACAATAAAGGAATCAATCTATCAATCAGATATAAAAGGTATTAAAAGGTTTTAATATATGTTTTTTCATCATTAAACTTAAAGCCCCAGTGTGTAGGATTCGTGGTGCATAGGTGGATGGTGCTATTGCACTTTCTGTTTTAGCTACGGCAGACCGCGCGCCGGTACTGTATAAATAAAACGCGGTCCCGTTTTTTTTTTTTTTTCCTCATGAAAACACACATTCCCGATCATGTACCATGACACTCTACACATCAAATGAAACCTTACAGTCTCCTCTTTTTGACTATGCAATTCATTTCCCTGCACAACAATCACTCCCCGAGCACATGTGTTCGTTACCATTTTTCTTATGGAAGTTTTAAATTCATGTATGGAGATGAGGTTAGCTTACCTTAGAATGCTTTGCACAGGTCAAACTCTGTATTTCACCATAAACTTGCTCTCACATTAAAAAGTAACCGTAAGGATCCAGCGAATAAAATCCAGTAAAACAATTTAGTCCAAAACACGTGTTAGATCCATTACGACGTCTGATAAAGATAAACCAGTGCTGTTGTCTACGAACTGTAAGTGCTGTCCAACCAACTCAATTATACAGAATGCAATGATGAGTGAGGGACGTAGCATTTGTAATAAATCGTAGTGATGCTCTCGTATTCAAAATGGCTGCCTCTGCATGGGGAAGATCCCCCTTTTATGTGACTATATCTAAGTCCAAAAGAATACTTTGATTTCATGATGGAAGTGAAAAGGCTTGGAAAACACTGTATTTTTGAATGGGTATCTTCAATTTCGGTAATTAACGGGTAAAAATCTTACACACTGTCCCTTTAAAGAAGAAATAGGAAAAGTGTCTTACCTCTGTTATTTGAAGAATGTCACAAAAAGCTGTGGCTCTTAAACCACTGTTTTCTACTCTGAAGTAATAATTGTCTTCATGCCATTTTCTTAAATCATAAAATACTCTGGTGCATTCTTTGTTTTTTAGGTTCCCATTGATATGCATGGCATTAGGGTTAGGGCATTAACCCTAACCCTAACCCTAACCCTAACCCTTGGCAATGTTTGAACTGACTGAAAACACATTCTGTGAATTATTTATAAAAGCACCACTGACAGGGTTTTCAGTGTTTATGTCATATGGAGGTTTAGGTTTATAGGTGCCACTCAAAGCCCCCAGCCTTGGCCTTGGAATTGTAATGTCCAGATTATTTAGAAAACCACAGCAACATGCACATGAGGGCTAAAATTATAGTAACAGAAAACACATGAGTACACACAGGTGTTTACTATGTCACTCATGCCATGTTTACTGCATAAAGCACAATTATTGTGTGATCAGTAGGCTACATTTTGTGCTTTATGATATAGTTAAAAAAAAATCTTTACTCACCTGAACACAGCAGTAAGATTAGTTTACACTGAATAAACATGTTTGCAAAGGGCAAATCTGCAACAAAGACAATGAAAGAAAAAGAGAAAGAATACAAAATAACATGGAATTAATGGGGCGAATGAAAATAACAAACATGAACTAGTCATGTTCATCTCCATAGTAATAATTACATGTGCAATATTATTTAAAGTCACTTTACCTGCTATTTATTTATTTGCACCACTGTCCATCACAATCATCTGAGTCACTTTATTGTAGTGATATTATATATGACTGAACTGGAGTCACTTTAACTGCTGTTTGTTCACTGCTCAGAATCAAAGACATTTATTGTGCAGCGTTCCTGTGCCTTTTAACCTTACAGCGTTGTGTTTTTTTGTTGATTGTACAGACTTATTATTATTATCTTCATTTTTGATGCATGCTCTTTTTCCAACTGTTTCTGAAACTTGCGTTGTGACACTGCAATTTCCCCATTGTGGGACAAATAAACGATTATCTTATCTTAACACACACACAAACCATAATCCAGTCACACACACACACACACACACACACACACATGCGCGCACACACACTCCCTCCCAGGACTCAAGTTCCCTGGACTGGAGACCCTCCTAGGACTTGAGCTGATACTTGGATTCTAGACCCTCCCAGGACTCGAGGCCCTTCCCAGACTTGAGCAGATCCCTGCTCTAGAGGAGCTTGGGGGTTAGAGGCAACAGCAGATGGCGCTGTTTTGTTTCCATCAGTAATGAGTGTGTCCCGGGCCTTCCTCACTGCAGGCTTCCTAAAGCTCTCTCTCTCTCTCTCTCTCACTCACTCTCTCAGACACACACACACACACACACACACACACACAGCTGGTTCTCATCGGGATATTTTCTTTACGGAAAGTCTGACTGGGAAAGCGAAAGCACAACTCTGGAACTTCCAGGATCAGACCAGGATCATAACCGGTCTGGACAAAGTCTCAGACCAGGATCATAACCGGTCTGGACAAAGTCTCAGACCAGGACTATAACAGATCTGAACCAGTTTAGTTCAGTTTGTTCATATTACAGGGAGCATGTACACAAGCATTCATTTACTGATACTTTGCAGCTGATGTTAACATTCTTTGGGATGTGACGCTAACAGAAGGCACTACTACTACTACTACTACTACTACTACTACTACTACTACTACTACTACTACTACTACTATTACTACTACTAGACTTTATGTGAGCAGAAAGAACTGGTTTAGTTGGAACTACAACAGGTGATCTGATTTGTGCTGTTAAACAAGTGTCTCAAGCTCGCAGGCTCATTTTGTGGTGAAAACTCCTCAACAGGACCATGAACGCTGACTGATCACAAATGTGCTCTTTAAATCCATATTGTAATTTGTCTTTAGTTTACAGGTAGTGTTTGCTAATGTGGGCATCGAGTCACCATGGTAACGGCTGAACATTCCACCATTAAGAAACACCCCCAAAGTGTGAATAAAGGTTAAAGGTTATGCAGATGACTTCACAGCCTGTCAGTGGTGAGTCAAAACTCCAAACAGAAAGACCAAGTAAGTAATTTCCCTTGTGGATCAATAAAGTCTATCTAAGTCTAAGAGCTGCTACAGTTTAATAACAAATATAAAAGTTTACAACTGTATATCTAAAGATTGAATTATAAAATGAGTGAACACTGCACACACACTTAAAGATCTGAAGTGACTCCTGTCAGAATGTACCTCCTCAAAAACATCCCTGGAGTTGTGTTTTGTTACATTCACATGTTTGTTTTTATTATTCGTCTTTATTGTGACGTCATGTAGGGGAAGTTTTCAAGTGAAGCTCCTGTTACTTTACTGTTTATTAGATACAGTGGTACCTCACCTTACGAAAGACCCAACAAAAGAAAAATCTAAGTTACGAAACGCCTTCACGTTAAATTTTGGTCTCTAGATACGAAAGAAATTTCAAGTTACGAAACGCGAAATCTCAAAAATTCAAATACCTAATGCGCGCTCAGTTGAGAAGCCGAGCGCACAACTGGGAGGAGCAGCCCGAATCCCCCGAAACGTAAATACACTTGTAGCGTTCTGTATTTTGTTCATCTCCATGATACCCATGATGCTTTTCGTTTGCCTTCGACCCTCGTTCGTCACGGAGTTCTAACACGCGTAAAGGACAGAGTTACTGTTGTTTCGTGAGTTTTTCGAGTGTGCTCATTGCAACTTTATTCTTCGTTATTCCAATCCAATCCAACTTTATTTATAAAGCACTTTAAAAACAACACCGTCGACCAAAGTGCTGTACACAGGTTAAAACACAAAACATGAGACACAGTAACATCAAAAACAGCATGATAAATATCAACTACTCACACTGCGAGCGAAGCCCATCGCCGATGCCAACCAAAGGCACCAAATGGAGCCCGATCGGGTCCAAAGAACGTCATGGAAAGGAGCGGTAATAATCCAAGAACATCCCAGGAGATGTCCGTGCAGAAAGTGCCAGCCAAGCCTTCAGCTTCACCCGCCTACCACTGCGCTGTCCCGGTGTCTGCGGCACCGTGTGGGTAGGAGCACACTGAGCAGGCCGTGTGCAACTCAGAGGACACTGTCAGGGGTAAGTCAGTGTTAATGCACAACACTGCTGAAGGGGGCGCCGTACAGACTCACATCAAAAACCCCGAACTATCCCTTTAAAAGCACACAGTTAAAGTGGGACAGTGCGGTCTGGTGGAGACCGCACTGTCCCACGGTCTGGTGGTGTGGTGGAGTGCAGTCTGGTGGTGGTGGAGTGCGGTCTGGTGGTGTGGTGGAGTGCGGTCTGGTGGTGTGGTGGAGTGCAGTCTGGTGGTGGTGGAGTGCGGTCTGGTGGAGTGCGGTCTGGTGGAGTGCGGTCTGGTGGTGTGGTGGAGTGCGGTCTGGTGGTGGTGGAGTGCGGTCTGGTGGTGTGGTGGAGTGCGGTCTGGTGGAGTGCGGTCTGGTGGAGTGCGGTCTGGTGGTGTGGTGGAGTGCGGTCTGGTGGTGGTGGAGTGCGGTCTGGTGGAGTGCGGTCTGGTGGAGTGCGGTCTGGTGGTGTGGTGGAGTGCGGTCTGGTGGAGTGCGGTCTGGTGGAGTGCGGTCTGGTGGTGTGGTGGAGTGCAGTCTGGTGGTGGTGGAGTGCGGTCTGGTGGAGTGCGGTCTGGTGGAGTGCGGTCTGGTGGTGTGGTGGAGTGCGGTCTGGTGGTGGTGGAGTGCGGTCTGGTGGTGTGGTGGAGTGCGGTCTGGTGGAGTGCGGTCTGGTGGAGTGCGGTCTGGTGGTGTGGTGGAGTGCGGTCTGGTGGTGGTGGAGTGCGGTCTGGTGGAGTGCGGTCTGGTGGAGTGCGGTCTGGTGGTGTGGTGGAGTGCGGTCTGGTGGAGTGCGGTCTGGTGGTGTGGTGGAGTGCGGTCTGGTGGTGTGGTGGAGTGCGGTCTGGTGGAGTGCGGTCTGGTGGAGTGCGGTCTGGTGGAGTGCGGTCTGGTGGTGTGGTGGAGTGCGGTCTGGTGGTGTGGTGGAGTGCGGTCTGGTGGTCTGGTGGAGTGCGGTCTGGTGGTGGTGGAGTGCGGTCTGGTGGTGGTGGAGTGCGGTCTGGTGGAGTGCGGTCTGGTGGTGGTGGAGTGCGGTCTGGTGGTGGTGGAGTGCGGTCTGGTGGTGGTGGAGTGCGGTCTGGTGGTGTGGTGGAGTGCGGTCTGGTGGTGTGGTTTAGTGCGGTCTGGCGGTGTGGTGGTGTGGTGGAGTGCGGTCTGGTGGTGTGGTGGAGTGTGGTCTGGTGGTCTGGTGGTGGTGGAGTGCGGTCTGGTGGTGTGGTGGAGTGCGGTCTGGTGGTCTGGTGGTGTGGTTTAGTGCGGTCTGGTGGTGGTGGAGTGTGGTCTGGTGGTGTGGTTTAGTGCGGTCTGGTGGTGTGGTGGAGTGCGGTCTGGTGGTCTGGTGGTAGTGGAGTGCGGTCTGGTGGTGTGGTGGTCTGGTGGTGTGGTGGAGTGCGGTCTGGTGGTCTGGTGGTAGTGGAGTGCGGTCTGGTGGTGTGGTGGAGTGTGGTCTGGTGGTGTGGTGGAGTGTGGTCTGGTGGTGTGGTGGAGTGCGGTCTGGTGGTGTGGTGGAGTGCGGTCTGGTGGATGGTGGAAAGCGGTCTGGTGGTGTGGTTTAGTGCGGTCTGGTGGTGTGGTGGAGTGCGGACTGGTGGTGTGGTGGAGTGTGGTCTGGTGGTGTGGTGGAGTGCGGTCTGGTGGTGTGGTGGAGTGCGGTCTGGTGGTCTGGTGGAGTGCGGTCTGGTGGTGTGGTGGAGTGCGGTCTGGTGGTGTGGTGGAGTGCGGTCTGGTGGTCTGGTGGTGTGGTGGAGTGCGGTCTGGTGGTCTGGTGGTCTGGTGGAGTGCGGTCTGGTGGTGGTGGAGTGCGGTCTGGTGGTGGTGGTGGAGTGCGGTCTGGTGGTGTGGTGGAGTGCGGTCTGGTGGTGGTGGAGTGCGGTCTGGTGGTGGTGGAGTGCGGTCTGGTGGTGTGGTGGAGTGCGGTCTGGTGGTGTGGTTTAGTGCGGTCTGGCGGTCTGGTGGTGTGGTGGTGTGGTGGAGTGCGGTCTGGTGGTGTGGTGGAGTGCGGTCTGGTGGTGTGGTGGAGTGCGGACTGGTGGTGTGGTGGAGTGTGGTCTGGTGGTGTGGTGGAGTGCGGTCTGGTGGTCTGGTGGAGTGCGGTCTGGTGGTAGTGGAGTGCGGTCTGGTGGTGTGGTGGAGTGCGGTCTGGTGGTCTGGTGGTGTGGTGGAGTGCGGTCTGGTGGTCTGGTGGTCTGGTGGAGTGTGGTCTGGTGGTGGTGGAGTGCGGTCTGGTGGTGGTGGTGGAGTGCGGTCTGGTGGTGTGGTGGAGTGCGGTCTGGTGGTGGTGGAGTGCGGTCTGGTGGTGGTGGAGTGCGGTCTGGTGGTGTGGTGGAGTGCGGTCTGGTGGTGTGGTGGAGTGCGGTCTGGTGGATGGTGGAAAGCGGTCTGGTGGTGTGGTTTAGTGCGGTCTGGTGGTGTGGTGGAGTGTGGTCTGGTGGTGTGGTGGAGTGCGGTCTGGTGGTGTGGTTTAGTGCGGTCTGGCGGTCTGGTGGTGTGGTGGTGTGGTGGAGTGCGGTCTGGTGGTGTGGTGGAGTGTGGTCTGGTGGTCTGGTGGTGGTGGAGTGCGGTCTGGTGGTGTGGTGGAGTGCGGTCTGGTGGTCTGGTGGTGTGGTTTAGTGCGGTCTGGTGGTGGTGGAGTGTGGTCTGGTGGTGTGGTTTAGTGCGGTCTGGTGGTGTGGTGGAGTGCGGTCTGGTGGTGTGGTGGAGTGCGGTCTGGTGGTGTGGTTTAGTGCGGTCTGGTGGTCTGGTGGTCTGGTGGTGTGGTGGTGTGGTGGAGTGCGGTCTGGTGGTGTGGTGGAGTGTGGTCTGGTGGTCTGGTGGTGGTGGAGTGCGGTCTGGTGGTGTGGTGGAGTGCGGTCTGGTGGTCTGGTGGTGTGGTTTAGTGCGGTCTGGTGGTGGTGGAGTGTGGTCTGGTGGTGTGGTGGAGTGCGGTCTGGTGGTCTGGTGGTAGTGGAGTGCGGTCTGGTGGTGTGGTGGAGTGCGGTCTGGTGGTGTGGTGGAGTGTGGTCTGGTGGTGTGGTGGAGTGTGGTCTGGTGGTGTGGTGGAGTGCGGTCTGGTGGTGTGGTGGAGTGCGGTCTGGTGGATGGTGGAAAGCGGCCTGGTGGTGTGGTTTAGTGCGGTCTGGTGGTGTGGTGGAGTGCGGTCTGGTGGTGTGGTGGAGTGCGGTCTGGTGGTCTGGTGGAGTGCGGTCTGGTGGTAGTGGAGTGCGGTCTGGTGGTCTGGTGGTGTGGTGGAGTGCGGTCTGGTGGTGGTGGAGTGCGGTCTGGTGGTCTGGTGGTGTGGTTTAGTGCGGTCTGGTGGTGGTGGAGTGCGGTCTGGTGGTGGTGGAGTGCGGTCTGGTGGTCTGGTGGTGTGGTGGAGTGCGGTCTGGTGGTGTGGTTTAGTGCGGTCTGGTGGTGTGGTGGAGTGCGGTCTGGTGGTGTGGTGGAGTGCGGTCTGGTGGTGGTGGAGTGCGGTCTGGTGGTGTGGTGGAGTGCGGTCTGGTGGTGTAGTGGAGTGCGGTCTGGTGGTGGTGGAGTGCGGTCTGGTGGTGTGGTGGAGTGCGGTCTGGTGGTCTGGTGGTAGTGGAGTGCGGTCTGGTGGTAGTGGAGTGTGGTCTGGTGGTGTGGTGGAGTGCGGTCTGGTGGTGTGGTTTAGTGCGGTCTGGTGGTGTGGTTTAGTGCGGTCTGGTGGTCTGGTGGAGTGCGGTCTGGTGGTCTGGTGGAGTGGGTCAGTTGCTGCGTTTACATGAGAGCTTTAATTCTGATTAAGTTAATTCCAAATAAAAATGAATTCCGCTTTAAATAGACCATGTGAAAATGATTATTCGGAATGAAACTTAATTGGGAATGAAGTGGGAGGATTATTCCGATTTTAAAGCTGAATTAATTTATTCCTCGATCATGTAAAAGTTTATGTTAAACTCTATACACTTTCACTAGAATCATTTGGATCATCTCAGCCTTGGAAATTCCAATGTCAACAGAACAAAAGGTAAAAGCTACCGCTTGGTGACATCACAAGGTGGAACAGAGCATTTGGAGCTGTAGACAGGATGACTGAAACATGTTTGAATGAAACAAATCACAACTCCAGGTGAGTTTTTGAGGACATTATAACATTCTAACATGAGTGAGTTTTGTGTAATAAAGGAGTTTTAAAGAGCTCCTCCCCTCCGCTCCTGCTCCCTCTTTCACCTTTATTCAGATACACTTTTGTGAAGTGGTTTTTCCCACATGTTCCTACATTTGGAAAAACCTTTGCACATCAGCACTTCTGTACATGCTGAGACATGTGGGGAGTTTTAAAGTTGCACAATCTCAGATAACACAACACTAAAGATTTTCAGGAAAGTCAGGGAGAAATCTACCGCACAAAATGAGAACAAAGTGTGACATTTATATTCACTTGAGAAACATTATAAAGAAATGGCACTTTTCACTTTTCTAGCAGCTCCTTCAGATCTGATTTAGTTTGTCTCATTTTTGTGTCTGTCCAGAAGGATCATTCCAGAAGTGGAGGACATTTTGAAAAATAAACCTTCACTTTTCTGATTTTCTGCTACATACTCATCAATAATCGGTGATAAACTATCAAATGCTTGATTAGCTCAGCTGACGGTCAATGGTAAAATTTTTATTACATGATTTATTTGGTTTATTTCTGTATTTCCTCTAATCACAGTAACAGGGTTGCAGGTAACAGGGTTGCAGATCCGCACTAATGTTCACTTTATCTCAGGAGGAGAAGCTGTTTAGCTGTTACTGCTAATCAAGAGGAAAAACTTATTTATGCAAATAAGTAAAGGAAAAATAATAATAATAATTGTCTTATTCTGATCATTTGTATAACAGGGTTCATGAGGCAGAGTGAGACATTCAATCAAGGCTAACGATGTTATAAAAATATGAAAAACAGAAGATAAACCTTTGCTCTGCCCATTCTTTTGGAAAACTGTTTGATGATGTCAAGTCCAGGGGATCATGTGGTTTTCTGTTTTCTTCTTCTTCTACCAAACTAAAAATGTTCTGGTAACAGGGTTGGTGCAGGTTGTGGGACACATGTTCCATGAATAATAATTATTATTTGAAATATTATTTCTATTAAAACAAATGTTCCACAGTTACAAGAGATGGAAATGAAACAAATTATAGAAAAAACAACAAATTTCAATTCAATTTTAACTGTTTTATTTGAGATTCAGTTTGGTCATTAGAGGGGTGGGACAAGAGGAAAATGGCATTTTGGGGGAACTCCAGACTTATTTGGTATTTTAAAAAGTATTTTCAAGCATTCTTTTCTCTTAGTTTTTTTAGATTTGGTCTCAGGACAAGTAAATTCACTCAGAAACTGTATGTTTTAGTATTTTGTATGTGGATTATTTAATATTTGATGGGTACTTCTACTTGAGTAATATCATTTTGAAATGACTGTTCATGAGGACCAGTAAAAGAACACAACACTTAAAGCTGCACTATGTAACTTTTCTCCTCCTCCTTTTCTCCATGCAGATGTTATGCTTTGTCTGTAATGTTCCATAGTATAGCATTAAACCTATGTATCTCCACATAAACAAAGAGGTTAGGATTTACCCCAGTTTATTACACAGTTAAATACAAGATGCATACATTTAATGCCTTACTGCGGAACATTACAGGCAAGCGATGACATGGAGACAAGCAGGTGGCAGAAAAGTTACCAATAGTATTATAGTCGTTTCTTCTGAAGTTGTATTTGGAGTGATTTGTGCATGTTTGAGTCATCTTTAATCCCTTATTTTCAAGATGCCATTTTGCTGATCTGTGCTATTTCTTTCTTTTTTTTTTTAATCACGGCCCTTTTAGGATAAATTAATTTTTTTTTTTACAACGAAACCTCAAACCTCCCATAACAAAGAGCATCACACAGAACATCTACACCACATTATCAAAAAAACCCAAAACCAAAACAAAACAAAACAAACAAACAAACGTTATATTCTTTTGACTTTTCAGTTTATACCAATTATAAAAGAAAAGTCTCTTGAAGGTAACCAGTCCTGAACAAAGTAGTCCAAGTTTCCTTCCACGGTGTTTTTCGCCTCCTCTGGTACACGCCCACTGTGACGTACACACTTCATCCTCCACTTTTACTTCCTTAATGGCTGATACATGTAGGATTTGGTGGCGACTCGTAGTCATTTTGCAGCCTGCAGCCCGGTGTTTGTAATCTGCAAACCCCTGCCTGTCATTAGGGCAGTTCTGTGTGATGTCACCAAGTACAAGTAGTTGCACCGGCCACAGGAGGCAGCACAAACTTAGGTTTAGACCAGTGGTGGGCAAACTTTTTGACTTGTGGGTCACAAAGGGTTCAAATATTTAACAGAAGGGCCGGACCAGGAGCAGGTGGATTTAGTGTTTTGGTAAAAACACTAAAAATAACATGAGATATGTAGAAAACATGTGGTTTATTTCAATAAAAAAATAACAAAAGCATTACAACAAAATGTCCATCTTTCAAGTTCCACGGTATTTAGCTATTTACTGAAATGACTCTTAAAACACAGGAAATTTTATTAATAAAATACAGCTTATTTATTACTAACAGTTACTATTTTAAAGCACTGAAAGTTCTGTTCTCCTTCAGGTTCTTTCGTTCTTTCGTTGACTGCTTGCTAGCATAGTTATCATGTTTTGTGGCAAAGTGACAGCTGATATTATATTCTTTAAAAACCGCTACAGTCTCTTGGCAGATCAGGGATACAGCAGCTGATAAGTATTCGGTGAAACAATATTAACTTGTCCACTCCTTATCAAACACTCGACATTCTCTGTCCACTTTTCTTTTCTTAGCTCCGCTCATCTTTACAGGAGGGCAAAGAGTAAAGCACAAACGTGGAGCAAAACGCCTCGTATGTAGTGCGTCAGCTATTGGAAAACACCAGAATTTCAGGGAAATTATAACATTAAAACATTAACAAGGTTTATTAATATAATTTCTTCAAGTTCGGCGGGCCGGATTAAGAAGCTTAACGGGCCGCATATGGCCCCCAGGCCGTAGTTTGCCCATGCCTGGTTTTGATGCTGCAAATGTCCCTCGTTTTCATTCAGATTGTCCCAAAATGACAATGAACAGTAGAATCAGTAGATAATGCTGTTCAAACACATACACAGTGCAGCAGCAAAAGTAAAGTTCCTTAACATTATCTTCTTTTTTTGTTTTTTCTTTTTTTTTGAGAAGTTGCGGATTCTTGTTCCAGACTTTGGGTTATGAAATGACCATCTTTGTACATTCTGAAAAAACACAGGTTACGACATACGGGTTTGAAAAATGTGTTTTTAATGAGTCACATGTGAAAGTGAAAGCAGTTCAGTGTGTGAGAATGAGAGGAAGAGGAAGAGGAAGAGGGGGAGGAGGAGGAGGAGGAGGAGGGGGTCTTCTGTATAAAACCTACAGAGGAGACACTGACAGCAACAAGCTCCAGATCCAGAGAGACAAGACGAGACCACAGAGAGCAAACTGCACCAAAACGTACAACATGGCTGACAGAAGTGAGTAACCTGCACCACACTTTATCACTAATGTCACCGCTGTTTAAAGATGCACTATGGCACTTTTCTACAGGAGGGTACTGCTTGTCTACATAGTGATGATGTAATTGCTTTTCCTGGGATGTTCCACAGTATTGATTCAATGGCATGAATTCCCCCCAAAAACATGCATTCTTGCCTCTCCCCAGATCTGGCCTGTAACTGGGTCTGGTACTGTTTCTATTGTCTCTATTAAAGAAGAAGTAACGTTTTTTACAATCTGAGCCTTATTTCGGTAATAAAACAAGTTGTTTTACTCACCCATAGCACTTTGGTGTCATATGGAGCACGTCCAGAGATGTTTTAGTTTAGCGATATCCATAATGTGAGTTCTCGGGGCACATGTTTGCGGTCTCCAAATAACACAAACTTTAGCACTTTTCAAATAATAGAAGCTCGATGTCTTAGCCTATGATTTCGTGTGGTCAAAAGTGGCCTGTAATCCGAGATTTAGCCATAGTTTCGAGTAGATGAGGACGCCAGTGCGCATGTGCGGACTGTGCTCTCAGCTCCCGGGACCCAAACATGAAATGCAAAGCTGTAAACTATGGATAAATCTGGGATTACAGGCCACTTTTGACCACACGAAATCGTAGACTAAGACATCGAGCTTCTATGATTTGAAAAGTGCTAAAGTTTGTGTTATTTGGAGCCCGCACGGGGCATATTACATGCTCGGGGAATATATTATATGCCCCGAGCTATGGCTAGAAGTCGCGCTAGGCTAACGCTAATCCAAAACATCTCTGGAAGTGCTCCATATGACACCAAAGTGCTATGGGTGAGTAAAACAACTTGTTTTATTACCGAAATAAGGCTCAGATTGTGAAAAACGTTACTTTTCCTTTAAGTTCAGTTAAATGCCATACTACGGAACATTCCTTGAAAAACAAAAAAGCATCTCCACGGAACGAGCAGGTGTTAGACCCTCCACTAGAAAAGTTACACAGTATTTATGAAGTTTTCTACCAGTGGTGAAGGGTAACGGGGTAAAAGTACTATCCTAGTACAATGTTTAGGTATGTGTACTTACGTAAGTAGATTTAAAGTGTTTTACTTCAGTACATTTGACAGTTCTTTTTACATTTTTAAATGGGATTTTTATTATTGTTTGAGACCTGTTGAAAAGGCTGAGGGTTTATTTTAACACAATCTTAGCCTGAGCAAAAAAAACAAAACATATCCAAATAAAACTGATAGAAATTTTTATTTATTCAGTTCAGTGTTTCTATTGAACAAAATTAAACAAAAATGTTTGTCAAAATCACTGCATTCGAAGCTTGAAAACACCTCAAAACCAGGTACTTTCATACTTTTACTGAAGTCGTTTTTTACATGTGATACGTTTTTTTGGGCCAAAATCTAAGATATAAACACTTAAATCTATCAGAAAATGACGTAAAAGTAGTGAAATGATCTGTCCAGGCAGCAAAAACATTTGACTTGACAAGTGATCTTAAAATAAACTCGCTCTAGACTAGAATTAAACAATCTCAGAATGAGTAAGAAGGTAATAAATCTGAAAACAAGATGAATGACCTAATATAAGTTTAAAATCTTGGTCAGATCAGAGATATTTGCAGTGTATTTAAGTAACAAAATGAAGTATTTCTTTGTACTTACCTCTAATGTTCCTTTAAACATGAGTCTGTTCCATGCACACATCTCTCTCTGCACAGATCTGTTATTTTCAGTCAGTTCAAGTCACAACTTGTCTTAAAGTGCATGTGGCAGGTTTTCTGTGACTATCGGGTTTTCTGAGAAGGCACAGATCAGCTCACCTGCTGTAGCTCAGTGAGTGTGAGTTCTTTCTGGTCAGACTCTGTTTAAACATAAAGGAAAAGTAACGTTTTTTACAATCTGAGCCTTATTTCGGTAATAAAACAAGTTGTTTTACTCACCCATAGCACTTTGGTGTCATATGGAGCACTTCCAGAGATGTTTTAGTTTAGCGATCTCCGTAATGTGAGTTCTCGGGGCACATGTTTGTGGTCTCCAAATAACACAAACTTTAGCACTTTTCAAATCATAGAAGCTCGATGTCTTAGTCTACGATTTTGTTTGGTCAAAAGTGGCCTGTAATCCCAGATTTAGCCATAGTTTCGAGTAGATGAGGACGCCAGTGCGCATGTGCGGACTGTGCTCTCAGCTCCCGGGACCCAAACATGAAACGCAAAGCTGTAAACTATGGATAAATCTGGGATTACAGGCCACTTTTGACTCAATCGAAATCGTAGACTAAGACATCGAGCTTCTATGATTTGAAAAGTGCTAAAGTTTGTGTTATTTGGAGCCCGCACGGGGCATATTACATGCTCGGGGAATATATTATATGCCCCGAGCTATGGCTAGAAGTCGCGCTAGGCTAACGCTAATCTCTGGAAGTGCTCCATATGACACCAAAGTGCTATGGGTGAGTAAAACAACTTGTTTTATTACTGAAATAAGGCTCAGATTGTAAAAAACGTTACTTTTCCTTTAACTTGAAACTGACTTGAATTAAGAAAGTTTTATCATGATTTGAGTCAATTTCCCTTCACAAGTAAAACAACCTACCAATGGAACAAGACGTTTTGTACTTAAAAATATGAAACTACATCTTGCTACACTTAACATAAGAAAATCAACTCTTAGCACTTAAAATAAGACACTAAATAGAAGAAAAGCACTTATTCCATTGGTGGATTATTTCACTTGTAAAGTTGACTGAAGCAGGCTGCACATCAGGACTGGCTCTGGCCGCGGTCCTGTGTGTGTGCTGGGGGCTGTGTGTTGCAGATCTGCCCGCCGACGGCCTCAAGACTCTTTACAACTCAAAGGTCAAGTCTGCAGAACTGATGACCCGACCGAAATCAGGCATGCCCAGCTGGGTGCCCAACACATACTTCACCTCGCACAGCGGAGTCCGGTCAGACATCTCACTATTTCTAACAATATTTTGTTTAGGATGTGGAACTGTCTTGAACATGATGTTTTTTTGTAAGTCAATTTTAAAGGTCCCATGGCATGAAATTTTCACTTTCTGAGGTTTTTGAACGTTAATGTGAGCTCCCCTACCCTGTTTAGGGCCCCCCCCCCCATGGTTAAAAGTTGTGAAATGTCTAAACTGAGCATTTGCGATCCTTTTCTGTGTTAGAAAAAAACACAGCTCAAACGGGCGATTTTGAACAAGGCACCTTATTGACGTCAGATCGAAAAAAGAAATGCAAATGCAGTTCCACCCCCGTCTGTCTGTACTCAGCGTCTCTGTAAATCACGCCCAGAGAGTTTGGACTGCGAATGCGCTAGGCAATGCGAAATGCGTTTTTTTATTTGCCTGGAGGCACGTCCGAGTGTTTCTAGGCTCGGAAGTCCTTTATCTGAGCCTCTGGACCTTTGAACAGCAGTGGTTTAATTTTATTTTCTGTGGAAATGTGTTTATTTTTCAATGGAACGCTTCAAATCTCTCCCCCCGTGCAAAAACACGGAAATGGATCAGCTGAGAGCTCAGAGCGAGAGCTGAGAGCGGAGAGTTTGGCCACGCCCCCACCCTCTACTATAGGCCAGCTCTTTTCTCCTCATTTGCATTCAAGCAACAACGCCCATAATGGAGTGTTCAGAGAGAGAAAAATTATTCTTTCTCATCTTATCTCTCTTTCTCATGCACTGAGTGTTGATTTTGAAGAAGGATTCATTTACAGTATTAGGGAACCATTAAGGAGCCATATAAAAGCATCAAGAAGTACCATGTCATGGGATCTTTAAGGTTCTGTGTTTCACAGAATGGTTTCGTGTGAGCTTCAAGCCATGTTAAAATGCTGCTGCCTCCTCGAAAACAGACCTGGAGTTGTGTTTTTCATTCACACATGTTTGAGTAAACCTTTATTATTAGTCTGTCTACATCTCCAGAGCTCAGAATGCTCTGTTCCACCTTCTGATTAACAGCTCCTTTTACTTTTACTTCAGTAGAGATCTGCAATTCCAAAGCTGAAATTATCTAAATGATTCTAGTGAAGATGTATGGAGTTTAAAAACACAGCGGGTTAGGGTTAGGGTTAGTGATGACATCACTAGGTGGAACTGTTTACTGTTTGAGAGAAGAACTTATCCTAAATGTGCAGGGTTTGTGTGAATGAAACAAAACACAACTTTTGTGTGTTTGTGATGAGAAAACATTAGAACAGATCAGAAAAGAGTGAAATATCAGCCCTTTTGTAATAACATGTGACATCAGCACATTATAGAGTCTCTAGAGCTGTACTTGAGCTGGAGACAGGTGAGGATCCTCAGTTTGCTGTGGAACTGTCAGGTGCTGGTTTATGGTTCATGTCTCAGGCCTGTCCACATGAAACAAAGACTGCCACAGCGTCTTCTCTGTCAGGAGAAACTAAAGTCAAATGATTCACAATCGCTTCAGAAAGTGGTGTCAAAAATCAAGATCAAACATACAAAAAAGGGTAAACTAATGTAGCAAAACCAAAAAAGAAAGTGTTAAAGATTGAAAGAGTTATTTTAAAATCCATTGTACTTCATTTGCCAAATACAACAGTTCCTTTAAATTCCTGGGCAAATCAGCCAATTTGTCACGGTAAACTCATACCAAAAGTCATGTATGATCATCCAAGATATCTGATTATTGTGTTATCTGATTTCTTCTGGCCATGTAAATGTGCTGTGTCTCTCCTCAGGGTAACTCTGGACAATGGGAAACAGTACCTGATCCACAAAGGCCCAGGGTACGGGAAGGCATCTGAGACAGTCGTGACTGATGCCAAACACATGTCCAACAAATGGCAGGTAAACGCATAGGTACATGGCTAAAATGTCACATGTCAGCATTTCAGATCAGCTTTTTATACAAAACTTGATTCATTAAACAGTTTAAAGCAGGAGGGGCCCAAAATGACCTAAAGACAGTTTGTACATAATGATGACCTGCAAAGAAATGTAAATATGAGCAAACAGACTGGACTGGCCTCCATCCAGCTCCTGACAGGCTTTTCAATACTAAAGTGAATCAAAATAGACTCAGTAGCCAAATAGAATCTCAGGGCCCCACAAAGGCCAAATAAGACCTCCTGAAGGGCCAAGTTTGGCCCATGTACCCCACTTTGGGCACCACTTTTGGGTTGGTGCAAAACAATCATTTATGTTTTCAATCCAAATCCCCCAGGCCTTGAAATACCCGGGGGCCAAATATGCGCGACTCTGACCGGCCGGTGAAAGGTTGCTTGGAATTAAGAAAATAAAACGTGATTTCAAAATTGTACATAACCCATTTGTCCTGATGATCATCTGTGGGACTTCACATCTCCACCTCAAACATGAACCTGACTCTGATGCACTTGTTAAAGCTCAACAGAGGCGACATTTGTCTCACTGATCAAGAAAAAAAACACTAAACATGCAACTTTGACTTTTTTTCTACACAGTTTGACAGTTGGACAAAAAAAAAATTGTGACATTTCTTGTATTATATTATTTGTCAAACAAAGACATTGTGGTGTCTTAATACCGTATTGGCCCGAATATAAGACGACCCCCTCTTTTTCAAGACTCAAGTTTGAAAAAAGACTTTTTGAACACCAAATTTAATTTTTTTTTTACAGAAAATAGCAGCTATTTATATAAACAGCTTTTTTTTTTTTTTTTTAGCTTTTTAAAAAATATTTATATATACAGATTCTCTCTGACTGTGAGCATTTTTAGGCGATCTTTTTGAGCTCTCCATCTCCGTACATTACACTCTGTGACACCATATTTCACAGCCGCTTTGCAGTTGTTTGAAGACTCTGCCTCATTTATCACCATCATCTTGAAGTTTGCGTCATAACTTCTCCTCAGCTGCCGGTTAACCTGGCCGATCTTCGACCCACTTTTCTCCAGATTGTCGCTACGTTTCTCCATTTCCTGTTATCTCTTCTCTTATTTTCTTCTCTTTTCTTTCTTACCGCTATTTTTTATTTTTCTTCTTCGTGACAGGGGTTCGCTTTGGCCTGGGGAGTTCAGTTCAGCGTTCGCTTTAAAGATATCTGGCGCCATCTAGCGTTGTGAATGGGTATAATGTCTAGACCCCGAATGTAAGACGACCCCCACTTTTTCAGTCTTATTTCAATGCAAAAAACATCGTCTTATATTCGGGCCAATACGGTACAAAGTTAAAGTTAAACTCAGAAAGCATTGTGGGGTTAATGTGACTGAAAAAGAGGTACAAATGTTTCACGTTTACCATTGTTTTGAATTATTTTACTGAATAAATTCAGTTTTTGTAAAACCATAATAACACAGAACTTACAGCTTCTGTAAACAACGACATTTACTGATTTCAACGTAGAAATAAAATGAATAACCAGAGTCGACTTCAAACTTTTGGCCCTCCACAATATTTTCTGCTTCTCATTTGGCCCCTTGGGAAAAATAATTGCCCTTCCTGATCCAAATGAAGCCCTCAACATGTTTGTAATGTGTGCAGACGAAGAAGACCCAGGACTTCGGAGGCTCTCGGACAGTCGGAGACATGGTCAAAGCTGGAGGCAGTCGCTACAGCATCCTCCGGGGGCAGCACTGTCACCGCGCTGCCAAGAACATGATGAGGCTGGGCAGCAGAAGAAGAAACTAAACACATCCATAAAGCTGTAATACGTAACTTTTCTGCTGGAGCTGCTTGTGTCTATGGAGATGTTAGTGATTTGCTGGAATGTTCCACAGTTCTCACATTCACAGCCTAATCTATGTTGCAGCTGATATTATCGCTCATCCCTTTTAATGATCTCACTCAGACTTATTTCCTTGCTGCACATAGATTGTTTTCCTTGTTTCATGATGTTTCAAACATTCCTTTTTATTTCACAAATAGTTCTGGAGTGTCATTGAAAAGAGATGAGTAATTTATATAAACAATTCAATTCAACCTACGGCAAAAATGTCTAATCAAGCTAGATTCACTGCTTTTTTTTAGATAAATTCTTTTTGTTAATTTCAGTACATTTCAGAGTTTCAGATTAAAATTGTGTTTGAGAGAATGAAAACTTGAGTAAGCATTGTTTTTATTATTACAGTGTATAAGCACTTTGGTACATAGGACTTTCGCAAAGAAACACAGTTGTAAAAATGTTTCAAAACCATGACATTTGTAGGATTTATTGTTGATTATTTCAGTATTGTGATCATATGATATCGGTATCAAAATCAGGATGGACCCTCTTCGTGTAGCAGAACATTTAGATTTTAAATGACATAAACATGACCTAACTGTGTCAACTGATATGAGACGAACTTGTTCAAATCAAATACAGCTTTTACTGACAGCAACTCTAATGCGGATTAATTCTTCATTAGAAAAACATCCGACATGATGGACAAGTTATTTGTTATAATTTGGTGTTTTGTTGCTAAAGATGATTATCCAATCCAATAATGTTTCTTCTGAGCTGGATGTACTGGTGAGGTCAGTTACAAAAGGGACAAGCTATCTAAATATATATGAAAGATCATCATCATAAACGACTTTTAAAATAAACCTCCACTTAAAGACTCACTTAAAGAGAAGTAACGTTTTTTACAATCTGAGCCTTATTTCGGTAATAAAACAAGTAGTTTTACTCACCCATAGCACTTTGGTGTCATATGGAGCATTTCCGGAGATGTTTTAGATTTGCGATCTCCATCATGTGAGTTCTCGGGGCACATGTTTGCGGTCTCCAAATAACACAAACTTTAGCACTTTTCAAATCATAGAAGCTCAATGTCTTAGTCTACGATTTCGTTTGGTCAAAAGTGGCCTGTAATCCCAGATTTATCCATAGTTTCGAGTAGATGAGGAGGCCAGTGCGCATGTGTGGACTGTGCTCTCAGCTCCCGGGACCCAAACATGAAACGCAAAGCTGTAAACTATGGATAAATCTGGGATTACAGGCCACTTTTGACTCAAACGAAATCGTAGACTAAGACATCGAGCTTCTATGATTTGAAAAGTGCTAAAGTTTGTGTTATTTGGAGCCCGTACGGGGCATATTACATGCTTGGGGAATATATTATATGCCCCGAGCTATGGCTAGAAGTCGCGCTAGGCTAAAGCTAATCTCTGGAAGTGCTCCATATGACACCAAAGTGCTATGGGTGAGTAAAACAACTTGTTTTATTACTGAAATAAGGCTCAGATTGTAAAAAACGTTACTTTTCCTTTAACTTGAAACTGACTTGAATTAAGAAAGTTTTATCATGATTTGAGTCAATTTCCCTTCACAAGTAAAACAACCTACCAATGGAACAAGACGTTTTGTACTTAAAAATATGAAACTACATCTTGCTACACTTAACATAAGAAAATCAACTCTTAGCACTTAAAATAAGACACTAAATAGAAGAAAAGCACTTATTCCATTGGTGGATTATTTCACTTGTAAAGTTGACTGAAGCAGGCTGCACATCAGGACTGGCTCTGGCCGCGGTCCTGTGTGTGTGCTGGGGGCTGTGTGTTGCAGATCTGCCCGCCGACGGCCTCAAGACTCTTTACAACTCAAAGGTCAAGTCTGCAGAACTGATGACCCGACCGAAATCAGGCATGCCCAGCTGGGTGCCCAACACATACTTCACCTCGCACAGCGGAGTCCGGTCAGACATCTCACTATTTCTAACAATATTTCACTTTTGTTTAGGATGTGGAACTGTCTTGAACATGATGTTTTTTTGTAAGTCAATTTTAAAGGTCTCATGGCATGAAATTTTCACTTTCTGAGGTTTTTGAACGTTAATGTGAGCTCCCCTACCCTGTTTAGCCCCCCCCCCCATGGTTAAAAATTGCGAAATGTCTAAACTGAGCATTTGCGATCCTTTTCTGCGTTACAAAAAATCTGAGCTCAAACGGGCGATTTTGAACAAGGCACCTTATTGACGTCAGATCGAAAACAGAAATGCAAATGCAGTTCCACCCCCGTCTGTCTGAACTCAGCGTCTCTGTAAATCACGCCCAGAGAGTTTGGACTGCGAATGCGCTAGGCAATGCGAAATGCGTTTTTTTATTTGCCTGGAGGCACGTCCGAGTGTTTCTAGGCTCGGAAGTCCTTTATCTGAGCCTCTGGACCTTTGAACAGCAGTGGTTTAATTTTATTTTCTGTGGAAATGTGTTTATTTTTCAATGGAACGCTTCAAATCTCTCCCCCCGTGCAAAAACACGGAAATGGATCAGCTGAGAGCGGAGAGTTTGGCCACGCCCCCACCCTCTACTATAGGCCATCTCTGTCCTCCTCATTTGCATTCAAGCAACAACGCCCATAATGACCTGTTCAGAGAGAGAAAAATTATTCTTTCTCATCTTATCTCTGTTTCTCATGCAGTGAGTGTTGATTTTGAAGAAGGATTCATTTACAGTATTAGGGAACCATTAAAGGGACAGTGTGTAAGATTTTTACCTGTTAATTACTGAAATTGAAGATACCCATTCAAAAATACATTGTTTTCCAAGCCTTTTCACTTCCATCATGAAATCAAAGTATTCTTTTGGACTTAGATATAGTCACATAAAAGGGGGATCTTCCCCATATAGAGGCAGCCATTTTGAATACGAGAGCCGCAGAAGGACATTTGGGCTCATCCTTCGCCTCGGCTCCTGCACAGCCGCGCTGCGTATGGCTCCCCCCTCCCCCCCTCCCCTTCCCCTTCTCTCCTTCGTTCCTCTGCTCTCATATGCAGCCAGGAGCGAAGGAGAGAAGGGGAAGGGGAGGGGGGGAGGGGGGAGCATGCTGCCGGATCACACATCGTAATGGATATAACACGTATTTTGGACTAAATTGTTTTACTGGATTTTATTCGCTGGATCCTTATGGACAGATTGAGACCAAGTTTATGATGAAATACAGAGTTTGACCTGTGCAAAGCCTTCAAAGGTAAGCTAAGTAAGCTAAGTTTTGTGCTTTTCTGTATAAAAGCCCCATGTGCTCGGGGAGTGATTGTTTTGCAGGGAAATGAATTGCATAGTCAAAAAGAGGAGACTGTAAGGTTTCATTTGATGTGTAGATTGTCATGAATCATGATCGGGATTGTGTGTTTTCATGCGAAAAGAAAAAAAAAAAGTGAACGGGGGACCGTTTTATGTATACAGCGGTGCGCGGTTCGTGCGCGGGCACGCGAGATTTCGGCGCTACGTCGCGCCCGGGTGACCCTCGAGGTCTGCCGTAGCCAAAAGAGGAAGTGGAATAGCTAGTAACCACCTATGCGCCACGAATCCTACACACTGTCCCTTTAAGGAGCCATATAAAAGCATCAAGAAGTACCATGTCATGGGATCTTTAAGGTTCTGTGTTTCACAGAATGGTTTCGTGTGAGCTTCAAGCCATGTTAAAATGCTGCTGCCTCCTCGAAAACAGACCTGGAGTTGTGTTTTTCATTCACACATGTTTGAGTAAACCTTTATTATTAGTCTGTCTACATCTCCAGAGCTCAGAATGATTTACCTTCTGATTAACAGCTCCTTTTACTTTTACTTCAGTAGAGATCTGCAATTCCAAAGCTGAAATTATCTAAATGACTCTAGTGAAGATGCATGGAGTTTAAAAACACAGCGGGTTAGGGTTAGGGTTAGTGATGACATCACTAGGTGGAACTGTTTACTGTTTGAGAGAAGAACTTATCCTAAATGTGCAGGGTTTGTGTGAATGAAACAAAACACAACTTTTGTGTGTTTGTGATGAGAAAACATTAGAACAGATCAGAAAAGAGTGAAATATCAGCCCTTTTGTAATAACATGTGACATCAGCACATTATAGAGTCTCTAGAGCTGTACTTGAGCTGGAGACAGGTGAGGATCCTCAGTTTGCTGTGGAACTGTCAGGTGCTGGTTTATGGTTCATGTCTCAGGCCTGTCCACATGAAACAAAGACTGCCACAGCGTCTTCTCTGTCAGGAGAAACTAAAGTCAAATGATTCACAATCGCTTCAGAAAGTGGTGTCAAAAATCAAGATCAAACATACAAAAAAGGGTAAACTAATGTAGCAAAACCAAAAAAGAAAGTGTTAAAGATTGAAAGAGTTATTTTAAAATCCATTGTACTTCATTTGCCAAATACAACAGTTCCTTTAAATTTGTCACGGTAAACTCATACCAAAAGTCATGTATGAAGATATCTGATTATTGTGTTATCTGATTTCTTCTGGCCATGTAAATGTGCTGTGTCTCTCCTCAGGGTAACTCTGGACAATGGGAAACAGTACCTGATCCACAAAGGCCCAGGGTACGGGAAGGCATCTGAGACAGTCGTGACTGATGCCAAACACATGTCCAACAAATGGCAGGTAAACGCATAGGTACATGGCTAAAATGTGACATGTCAGCATTTCAGATCAGCTTTTTATACAAAACTTGATTCATTAAACAGTTTAAAGCAGGAGGGCCCAAAATGACCTAAAGACAGTTTGTACATAATGATGACCTGCAAAGAAATGTAAATATGAGCAAACAGACTGGACTGGCCTCCATCCAGCTCCTGACAGGCTTTTCAATACTAAAGTGAATCAAAATAGACTCAGTAGCCAAATAGAATCTCAGGGCCCCACAAAGGCCAAATAAGACCTCCTGAAGGGCCAAGTTTGGCCCATGTACCCCACTTTGGGCACCACTTTTGGGTTGGTGCAAAACAATCATTTATGTTTTCAATCCAAATCCCCCAGGCCTTGAAATACCCGGGGGCCAAATATGCGCGACTCTGACCGGCCGGTGAAAGGTTGCTTGGAATTAAGAAAATAAAACGTGCTTTCAAAATTGTACATAATCCATTTGTCCTGATGATCATCTGTGGGACTTCACATCTCCACCTCAAACATGAACCTGACTCTGATGCACTTGTTAAAGCTCAACAGAGGCGACATTTCTCTCACTGATCAAGAAAAAAACACTAAACATGCAACTTTGACTTTTTTTCTACACAGTTTGACAGTTGGACAAAAAAAAAAATTGTGACATTTCTTGTATTCTATTATTTGTCAAACAAAGACATTGTGGTGTCTTAATACCGTATTGGCCCGAATATAAGACGACCCCCTCTTTTTCAAGACTCAAGTTTGAAAAAAGACTTTTTGAACACCAAATTTAATTTTTATACAGAAAATAGCAGCTATTTATATATACAGCTTTTTTTTTTTTTAGCTTTTTTAAAATATTTATATATACAGCTTCTCTCTGACTGTGAGCATTTTTAGGCGATCTTTTTGAGCTCTCCATCTCCGTACATTACACTCTGTGACACCATATTTCACAGCCGCTTTGCAGTTGTTTGAAGACTCTGCCTCATTTATCACCATCATCTTGAAGTTTGCGTCATAACTTCTCCTCAGCTGCCGGTTAACCTGGCCGATCTTCGACCCACTTTTCTCCAGATTGTCGCTACGTTTCTCCATTTTCTGTTATCTCTTCTCTTATTTTCTTCTCTTTTCTTTCTTACCGCTATTTTTTATTTTTCTTCTTCGTGACAGGGGTTCGCTTTGGCCTGGGGAGTTCAGTTCAGCGTTCGCTTTAAAGATATCTGGCGCCATCTAGCGTTGTGAATGGGTATAATGTCTAGACCCCGAATGTAAGACGACCCCCACTTTTTCAGTCTTATTTCAATGCAAAAAACATCGTCTTATATTCGGGCCAATACGGTACAAAGTTAAAGTTAAACTCAGAAAGCATTGTGGGGTTAATGTGACTGAAAAAGAGTTACAAATGTTTCACGTTTACCATTGTTTTGAATTATTTTACTGAATAAATTCAGTTTTTGTAAAACCATAATAACACAGAACTTAGCAGCTTCTGTAAACAACGACATTTACTGATTTCAACGTAGAAATAAAATGAATAACCAGAGTCGACTTCAAACTTTTGGCCCTCCACAATATTTTCTGCTTCTCATTTGGCCCCTTGGGAAAAATAATTGCCCTTCCTGATCCAAATGAAGCCCTCAACATGTTTGTAATGTGTGCAGACGAAGAAGACCCAGGACTTCGGAGGCTCTCGGACAGTCGGAGACATGGTCAAAGCTGGAGGCAGTCGCTACAGCATCCTCCGGGGGCAGCACTGTCACCGCGCTGCCAAGAACATGATGAGGCTGGGCAGCAGAAGAAGAAACTAAACACATCCATAAAGCTGTAATACGTAACTTTTCTGCTGGAGCTGCTTGTGTCTATGGAGATGTTAGTGATTTGCTGGAATGTTCCACAGTTCTCACATTCACAGCCTAATCTATGTTGCAGCTGATATTATCGCTCATCCCTTTTAATGATCTCACTCAGACTTATTTCCTTGCTGCACATAGATTGTTTTCCTTGTTTCATGATGTTTCAAACATTCCTTTTTATTTCACAAATAGTTCTGGAGTGTCATTGAAAAGAGATGAGTAATTTATATATAAACAATTCAATTCAACCTACGGCAAAAATGTCTCATCAAGCTAGATTCACTGCAGTCATTTTTTTCAGATAAATTCTTTTTGTTAATTTCAGTACATTTCAGAGTTTCAGATTAAAATTGTGTTTGAGAGAATGAAAACTTGAGTAAGCATTGTTTTTATTATTACAGTGTATAAGCACTTTGTGTACATAGGACTTTCGCAAAGAAACACAGTTGTAAAAATGTTTCAAAACCATGACATCCGTAGGATTTATTGTTGATTATTTCAGTATTGTGATCATATGATATCGGTATCAAAATCAGGATGGACCCTCTTCGTGTAGCAGATTCTTAATTTTCCAACATTTAGATTTTAAATGACATAAACATGACCTAACTGTGTCAACTGATATGAGACGAACTTGTTCAAATCAAATACAGCTTTTACTGACAGCAACTCTAATGCGGATTAATTCTTCATTAGAAAAACATCCGACATGATGGACAAGTTATTTGTTATAATTTGGTGTTTTGTTTCTAAAGATGATTATCCAATCCAATAATGTTTCTTCTGAGCTGGATGTACTGGTGAGGTCAGTTACAAAAGGGACAAGCTATCTAAATATATATGAAAGATCATCATCATAAACGACTTTTAAAATAAACCTCCACTTAAAGACTCACTTAAAGAGAAGTAACGTTTTTTACAATCTGAGCCTTATTTCGGTAATAAAACAAGTAGTTTTACTCACCCATAGCACTTTGGTGTCATATGGAGCACTTCCAGAGATGTTTTAGATTTGTGATCTCCATAATGTGAGTTCTCGGGGCACATGTTTGCGGTCTCCAAATAACACAAACTTTAGCACTTTTCAAATCATAGAAGCTCGATGTCTTAGTCTACGATTTTGTTTGGTCAAAAGTGTCCTGTAATCCGAGATTTATCCATAGTTTCGAGTAGATGAGGAGGACAGTGCGCATGTGTGGACTGTGCTCTCAGCTCCCAGGACCCAAACATGAAACGCAAAGCTGTAAACTATGGATAAATCTGGGATTACAGGCCACTTTTGACTCAAACGAAATTGTAGACTAAGACATCGAGCTTCTATGATTTGAAAAGTGCTAAAGTTTGTGTTATTTGGAGCCCGCACGGGGCATATTACATGCTCGGGGAATATATTATATGCCCCGAGCTATGGCTAGAAGTCGCGCTAGGCTAACGCTAATCTAAAACATCTCTGGAAATGCTCCATATGACACCAAAGTGCTATGGGTGAGTAAAACAACTTGTTTTATTACCGAAATAAGGCTCATATTGTAAAAAAAAACGTTACTTTTCCTTTAAAGTGCATAGGAGAAATTTGCATGGATTTTAATTCTGACAAAACAAGTTAAAAGTCAATATGTATTACAGTTTTACATCAGTTTAGTGTGAGTTTGTGGGAGGAAAAAAAAGTTGAAAAGAAAAGTTAAAAAATACAGGAAATAGCGCTGAGTTCTAAAACAGAATCCCTCGGCTTATGTTATCAGCACTAAAAGTCACACTCTGACTGTTTACACCTGGATTTAACTAAATAAAGGTGCCCTTTGTTTTGATCAGTCTAATCCTAACTAATGTGTAATTTAGTTTTGGCCCTTGTTTACATTATGGTTGCTAGGTAACACTTATCAAATGACCTTATATGTCACATCTGCTGTCCAGCAGGAAGTCAACTTTTACACCAGCATTTTTTAAATACAAAAAGATATTTTTTGGTAAAATCTTAAATATAATCATGTTAAGTGAAATGAGTAGTCTATCCTGTCACATGCACTTCGAGCCCCACTGATCATTAAAATGAAGGCTCTCATAGGTCACCATTATTTACAGATACCATCACATTTCTCTCTCCTCAGTTGAACTCTTTGCTTCTGCAGAAATCTGTCATGTTTTTCAGTCAGGAATCAGGAATCAGGAATCAGGAAGGTTTTTATTGCCATATGAGTGAACAGGTTCACACATTAGGAACTTCGATACCTGGAGCGGACAGACACTCCGAGCACCAGGGCGGCCATTCAACTTGGTTACAACAGAGTAGGAAAAAAAAAAAAGATGCAGACAATTTTACAACATGTAATGACAGAAAAAACAATTGGAGAGGTAAACATACGGTGATCTTTTTCTTTGGCAACAGAAGGAAGGGTGGGGGGGGGGGGTCAGATTGGAAATCAATAATTGATCGGAAACTGCCGCAGAGGCAGACTTACTAAATAGACAGGGCAGAGTGTTTTACATAAAAATGTCAGTGTGAGCCGAATGGAATGTGTTGTTTTTGTTTTGTAGAGTGCTGTGTAAGATAAGGCCCCAGCTGTGACCTTGGACGTGTTTGTGCAGAAGATGTAGTCAAAACAAAGTCCAGTTGAATCACATTTTCAGGACAATTAATTACACCGGGAAATTTAGCATAATCAATACATTTTTAGAACCCAGGCGAACAGACAATTTGCCAGAACCCTGGTTTCTGCCAGTCACCCCAACTTCATGCCACCATCACAGTCCCCTGTGATACTGTTTTCCCTTCTCTTTTAAGCAGCTATATTTGTTTTGATATGGACAGGCCATCAGGTGTCCCTGATTGGCTAATCCACCTGTCAATCACACTCATCTGAACTTCGGGAAGATTCACTGATGATCAGACTCACAGTACACACAGGAGTTGTGTTTTTTTATTCACCCATGTTTGAGTAATCCTGCATTATAAGTCTGTCATCTTCAAAGTTCAAAATGCTCTGTTCCACCTTGTGATGTCATGTAGCGGTAGAATTTTCGAGTTAACAGCTCCTTTTACCTTTAGTAGAGTTTGGCAATCCCAGGTCTGAAATCAGGTGAATGGAGTTTAAAGATACAGTGGAGCGCTTCAGTGGTTTCTGTTTGAGAGAAGAACTCTAAAGCCTAAATCTGCAGGTTTGTGTGTTAAACATGCGTGAATGAAACAAAACACTGCAGGTGTGTTTGTGATGAGGAAATAACATGATAAGATCAGAAATAGTGTAATGTTGCTCTTTAAATCCCACGGATGATTAAAACAGTTGGAAAAGATTTGCAGGGCCCTGTTTGAATGCCACCTCAGCATTTCTGGTAGATGTAGACAGACCCCTGGATGAAGCTTTGCACTTGTTTGGGGTCTCTAATGTAGTGCTCCACCTGCCTGACCTCCAGACACTTCCAGAGCCCCTCCTGCTCCATGCTCCCCAGCTCCGAGTTCAGGTCCTTGGTGTACAGGAAGTGCTCCGGTCGCTGGTAATTTCCTCTGGTCAGCACCACCAACCCTCCTGAGAGAGCACAGAACTGAGTCATCTTCTTTGAACCTTTTAAAGTACTGCTTAGTCCTGGTTTTAGTCCTGGTGTAGTCCTAGTTTGATCCATGGTTTAGTCCTTGTTTGATCTCTGGTGTAGTCCTAGTTTAGTCCTGGTTTAGTCCTAGTTTAGTCCTGGTTTAGTCCTGGTTTAGTCCTAGTTCAATGCTGGTTTAGGACCTGGTGTAGTCCTGGTTTAGTTTAGTCCTAGTTCACCCCTGTTTAGGACCTGGTGTACTCCTGGTTAAGTCCAAGTTTACCTGGTTTAGTTCTGGTTCAGACTTTGTTTAGTACCTGCTTCAGTCCTGGTTTAGTCCTGGTTCAGCCCTGGTTTAGTACCTGGTTTGGCAGCGTGGCACAACTCTCGAACCACTTTCACTGGAACAAATCCTGGATACAGAGCTCCAGTGATGGTCACCACATCAAACTGCTCTGGAACAGAAGAACAACAACAGTAGGTCAGACCCATTTTATTCCTGATTTAGTCCTGGTTTAGTCCAGGTTTAGACCTGGTTTAGCCCTGATTTAGTCCTTGTTTATCATAAGTATAGGCCTGGTTTAGGTTCCTGGGGGATATTCCATCAACACGTGCAAAGCCCGGCTAACTTCGATAAGCCACGCTAGTTTTAGAATGAGTTCGGTTCCATGACTCTCGCTAACATTAATCTCCGCTGAGTTACTGGGGCAACATAGGCCTCTGAGCTAGCCTGGTCCCGGGCAGGCTAACGATCAGACCTAATCAAGCAAATAGCGAATATGTACCTGAAGTAAGTGTCAAACAAAGAGTTCCGCACACTTCCCGCCTGACTGTCAGTGTTGTCCGAAAACAAGGGTGACAATATCAACAAAAACATATTTAGCTTACGTTCTTGGTCAGTTTTGGCAAATTTCCAGTAATTTAAAGTATTCTTTTGAGCCGCTGTCATTGCGATATTTTCAGATAAAAGAATTCCGTAGTATTTATGGAGAAAGTCTTTGGTTGAGTGGTTAAGTGCTGCGTTTGGTACGTGGGAGTCCTGGGTTTGATTCTTATTACTGACGGTATTCATGCGCAAGTCAATTATTTGTTATATTTTCAAAAACTTACATTTGCCACACATTACACAAATGTGAATGAATTTAACCTACAATTATTCATATCATCATAGAACTTATATCACTCTCACTTGACGACATTGACACTTTTAAAACAAAATCTAGCCAAATAACAGGCACACTCCATGATGCAACATTTCAATGATTCAACAAATTTGTTTCAGAGATCCTGTAAAAA
The DNA here is from genome assembly GCA_036785185.1 of Paratrypauchen microcephalus. Lineage (NCBI taxonomy): Eukaryota > Metazoa > Chordata > Actinopteri > Gobiiformes > Gobiidae > Paratrypauchen > Paratrypauchen microcephalus. Next base: position 6,427,539 of record JAVJIX010000027.1, on the reverse strand, counting down.
CCTCTTGAAATCCTATTTATCAATTTCCATCAATAGGCATAAAACAATAAAAGACATTAGGTATGACATTCTGGTGTGAGGCCACTGCTGGAGGACTGCTGAGGGTCAGGCAAGGCACTGCTGGAGGACTGCTGAGGGTCAGGCAAGGCACTGCTGGAGGACCGCTGAGGGTCAGGCAAGGCACTGCTGGAGGACTGCTGAGGGTCAGGCAAGGCACTGCTGGAGGACTGCTGAGGGTCAGGCAAGGCACTGCTGGAGGACCGCTGAGGGTCAGGCAAGGCACTGCTGGAGTTCCAAAAGTATCTACTGTTCTGACAATCTTCGACATGATCGCGTTTTCGATAGTCGATTGTTCAGGGCTTCATACGTCCCCTGTGCACGCGCCTAGTCCAAGACTGGATAGGCCTGGCTGAAGTTAGCGCTGCTGAGGCACAGCTCAACTGTGTTAGTGGAACGACTTCAGGCTTAAGTTTAAGGTGACGCTTCTTTAAGTGAGGCTTAATCACCGTTTGCACAAAGACTTTGGGATCAGTGGGACAGTCTTAGATTGGCTTTCCTCTTTTTTGAGTGACAGATCCTTTTCTGTTTTTATTAATGATGTCATGTCTGAAGTGTCACCCCTGACCTGTGGTCTCCCGCAAGGGTCAATCCTGGGGCCACTTCTTTTTCTCATGTACATTTCTCCTATTGGTCAAATTGTGAATTGTTTCAAACATGTATCATATCATTTGTATGCTGATGACGTACAATTGTATTGTTCTTTTAAAGAAACAGAGATGGACAGACTAAAAACCCTTCTGCAGTGTTTCTCTTCTATCAAAAACTGGCTTGCTGAAAACTTCTTGCAACTTAATGAAGATAAAAGGAGAAGTTCAATTTGTCAACTGGACAAAGTTTGTTTGGTTGAAAACGTTTCGCCGCTCATCCGAGAGGCTTCGTCAGCTCTAATAAGAATACTGGTAAGACACTTGCTTATATCTTGCTGTAGGGAGGAGCTACCTAGCTAACTACTTTCCGGAACTATCTCATTGGTTTCCGTCTTTTGTTTCTCTGGCGTCTAGATAACGATCCCTATTCATCCCTACACGACTGTTTTTCCCACCTCTGGCCCTGCCCGGCTAGCCCTATTGTTTCCCTGTTTGCTTGAGCTAGGCTTAAGAATGGAATTGTAGATGGGATGCAAATTATGTCTGACTCCACCATTTCTGTTCAGAGAAGGATTCTCTTTTTTGACAAAAATAGCCTCTTTAACTCCCCTCTCAAACCAATTCTTTTCCCTGGCTAAGATCTGAACCTCACTGTCCTCAAATGAATGACCCGTGGCTTCTAGGTGAAGATATACGGCAGATGACGTCCACTCTGGCACGCCCGTCTGTGCTGGTACATCCTCTTGTGAAGTGTCTGTTTTGTTTCTCCAGTGTAGCGCTCACTGCAGTCTTCACTACACTGAATGGAGTAGACCACATTGCTTTGTTTGTGGCTCGGTGTTTTGTCCTTTGGGTGGACGAGTTTTTGTCTTAAAGTGTTTGTGGGTTTGAAATAAACTGGGATTTCATATTGTCCGAAAATCCTCTGTAGTTTTTCCGACACGCCGGCCAGGTACGGAATCGCTACCCCTTTCCTCCTGGGTTCGGATTCTCTATTATCTTGTTTCTTGCCCTTGTCTCTCTTGGTTTTGTTAAGGTGAACAGCCTACTCAGTGACACGACAACATACGAAGTACTGAAACGGGACCCCACCAATGGGTACAAAAAGAAGATCATTGATTGCTTACAGAAGTTGAGGAAAGAAGAAGTCATTGATCTACAACTGTATTACAGATTGTACCCTGGTGATGCTATCCCGTGCATCTATGGCCTCCCTAAGATTCACAAACAAGGAGTACCACTCAGACCCATTGTGTGTAGTGTTGACTCTATCACATATAATTTGGCCAAACACCTAAAAACCATCTTGGCTCCATTGGTGGGTAACACGGAGCACCACATTGAGAACACAGGCGAATTTGTAAACAAAGTTAAGTTTCTCCAGTTTGGTCAGGATGAGACAATGGTTTCCTTTGATGTACCCTCTCTTTTCACTTGTATCCCTACAGCTGTAGCGGTCGAAGCAGCGAGAAGGAGTTTACTACAGGATTCCAAGCTAGAAGAGAGAACCAAACTTTCTCCTGACCAAATCTGCCAACTGCTGGAAATTTGTCTAAATACCACCTATTTCCAGTTCAGAGGGAACTTCTACAGGCAGATCCACGGCTGTGCGATGGGCTCACCGATCTCCCCTATCATGGCTAATTTATACATGGAACAATTTGAACAGTGCCTTAGCTTCATATCCAGGCACTCCGCCCACACACTGGTTTTGTTATGTTGATGATAATTTTACAAAAATCAAAATTCAAGATTTGGAACCTTTTACTGCACATATCAATTCTGTAGATCCTAATATCAAATTCACCCGTGAAGATGCCAAGGATAACACATTGGCGTTCTTAGATTGTGCAGTAACAATAGGAGGAGACCGGGGACTCCAAGTAGAAGTCTTCAGGAAGCCCACACACACAGACCAATACCTGCTTTTTGATTCACACCACCCACTGCAGCACAAACTGGGTGTTATTCGGACATTACAACACAGGGCCCAAGTGGTTCCCACAAGCACAGAGGGTAAGGAAAAAGAAGAACAACATGTGCAGGAAGCCCTCTCTGTTTGTGGGTATCCCAAATGGGCTGTTAACAAAACCAAGAGAGACAAGGGCAAGAAACAAGATAATAGAGAATCAGAACCCAGGAGGAAAGGGGTAGCGATTCCGTACCTGGCCGGCGTGTCGGAAAAACTACAGAGGATTTTCGGACAATATGAAATCCCAGTTTATTTCAAACCCACAGACACTTTAAGACAAAAACTCGTCCACCCAAAGGACAAAACACCGAGCCACAAACAAAGCAATGTGGTCTACTCCATTCAGTGTAGTGAAGACTGCAGTGAGCGCTACATTGGAGAAACCAAGCAGCCACTTCACAAGAGGATGTACCAACACAGGCGGGCGTGCCAGAGTGGACCGTCATCTGCCGTATATCCGAAGCCACGGGTCATTCATTTGAGGACAGTGAGGTTCAGATCTTAGCCAGGGAAAAGAATTGGTTTGAGAGGGGAGTTAAAGAGGCTATTTTTGTCAAAAAAGAGAATCCTTCTCTGAACAGAAATGGTGGAGTCAGACATAATTTGCATCCCATCTACAATTCGATTCTTAAGCCTAGATCAAGCAAACAGGGGAACAATAGGGCTAGCCGGGCAGGGCCAGAGGTGGGAAAAACAGTCGTGTAAGGATGAATAGGGATCGTTATCTAGACGCCAGAGAAACAAAAGACGGAAACCAATGAGATAGTTCCGGAAAGTAGTTAGCTAGGTAGCTCCTCCCTACAGCAAGATATAAGCAAGTGTCTTACCAGTATTCTTATTAGAGCTGACGAAGCCTCTCGGATGAGCGGCGAAACGTTTTCAACCAAACAAACTTTGTCCAGTTAACAAATTGAACTTCTCCTTTTATCATGGATTCTACCTGGACGACTGAGGGACTTTTCACGCAACTTAATGAAGAGAAAACAGAAACTCTTATTTTGGCTCCAGATGAAAAAAATCCTCTAATTAAGGACTGCCTTGGCTCACTGAGCCCCTCAGTCAAATCTAGCGTTAGAAACCTTGGAGTGCTGTTTGACAAATCAATGTCTTTGGAGGGTCACTGCAGCCAAGTGGTTAAAAACTGTTTTTATCATTTACGGAACATCACTAAACTGAGACCAATTTTATCAAATGCTGATCTTGAGAAGATTGTTCACTCTTTTATTTAATCTCGTTTAGATCTTTTTACTTGTTTTAGCGCATCTGCACTTAAGCGGCTGCAGCTTGTACAAAATGCAGCTGTGAGATTTTTATCAGGAGAACACACATCACTCCAATTTTATCTTCACTGCACTGGCTTCCTGTTAAATTCCGTGTTGATTTTAAAATGATGGTTTTAACTTATAGAGCTTTAAATGGCCAGGCACCCTGCTACATCAGTGACTTACTGCGCCCCTACTCCTCAGGCCGCACCCTGCGGTCCTCTGGTCAGGGCCTCCTCATGGTCCCAAAGACCCGCTTTAAAACGCGGGGGGACCGCTCCTTTCAGGCTGTGGCCCCCAAATTATGGAATGCCCTGCCTTTAGCCATCCGTGAGGCAGACTCTATTGACTCTTTTAAAAAGCAGCTCAAGACACTGCTTTTTAGACAAGCTTTTAATTGACTGTGTTATTTATTTGATTTTATATATGTTGTATTCTGCACTCTGTAAAGCACTTTGTGATTTTATTTGTAAAGGTGCTGTATAAATAAAGGCTTACTTACTTACTTACTTACTATGTTTAGCAGCATTGATGGAATACCCCCCTGCTTTTGTCCTGCTTGTTGTGGTTTAGTCCAAGCTGGCCTAGTCTTGGTTTAGTTTAGTCCTGGTTTAGTCTAGTTTATTCTTGGTTTAGGCCTGGTTTAGTCATAGTTTGGTACTAGTTTAGTCTTGTTTTTTTGGGGGGCATAGGCCTGGCTTAGTCTTGGTTTAGTCCTCCATACCACCGCTCAGGGGCAGAGCTTGGGTCCCCAGCAGAGCCTGATAAAGAGCCTGGTACAAAGTGGTTTTCCGAGCCTTTTCCAACATGGCGTCACTCCCATCCACCCCCACGAAGTGACGGAATCCCAGAGAGAACAACTGACCAAAAACAAGAGAATAATAAATAAAGGTGTGCTTTTCCCAGACACATTCACAACTAAGATGCGTGAAGAATCCCTCAGTCGTCCAGGTAGAATCCATGACACAAGGAGAAATTCAATTTGTCAACTGGACCAAGTTTGTTTGGTCAAAATTGTTTCGCCGCTCATCCGAGAGGCTTGAAGCCTCTCGAAATTGTTTCGCCGCTCTCGGATGAGCAGCGAAACGATTTCGACCAAACAAACTTTGTCCAGTTGACAAATTGAATTTCTCCTTGTATCATTGTCCTGTCTGAACCTGTCTAAAGCTTCTCATTCAACTCATGTATTCAGTTACTTCCCAACACCATCTACTGTGTATGTATGATTTTATTGATACATTTATTGATACGAGATACATTCTACATGTATCTATTGGTGGAATGTTCTGCAGTTACCTCGGTGACACAATACACACATTAGCAAGCAATCAAAAATGTTTTAAGATAGAAAAAATACAAAATGGATTTCAACAACACATTTTCAGCACATAATCAGTCCAAGTGTTCATGGTCCTTTTTAGGAGTTTGATTTTCAAAAAAAACCGTAAGAGTGACTAACTGAAAAACTGTTGCCTAATGCTAACTTGTGACTGTAATTGTACGTGTGAGAGCACGAATCATCTCATCTGTTATAGTTCCAACTAAATCAGCTCTTTTTGGTCAGATTGTGTTAAAATGGAGCTCAGATTAACATCTAAGAGAGCTTCTGACAGTCATGCTTTTCATAGTAGCAGCAAAGTATCAAAGGTTCCTTCTGAGAGACATGAGTTGTTCTCACCACTTTGGCCACGAGTCCCGATCCACAGGCCACGTCCAGGACTCGGAGCTGGTCCAGCTCATGAGGGAGGTGCTTCATGAGGGTGGTTGCGGTGTGTGCTGGGGCTGCATACTCCATCATGTCGTGGTCCTGCTTGGATCAGACACAGGGTTAGACTCAGGCCTGTCATTTTAAATCTTACATAATTTTCAAAGTTTACTTTACTGGTACCGACAGGTAAATTTTGTTTAGCATTGAGTCAGCTCATTCATTCACATGCACACATCTGCATCTAGAAAAGTGACAGGAGAGCATAGTGCAGCTAAAAAACTAAAACCCCATTAGAAACAATACATTAAAAACAAGAATACAAATACCATATGTGCAAAAGTATATACATCCACTTATCGTTCAGTATATTGTTGCTGGATCAATATATTTTGAATCTTAAAATGTATTGTGTGTATGTAATGGTTGTAAAACAAGACAATTTAAAAAATATATACCAGTATACATTTATGATACAATACTACTGCTGTTAAAATTATCATTTCTAATAAGATTTATTTTTGAAAAGTAAAATAATTTCATGTTATTGGTATTATTGTTTGCATTACATGATTATATTATATTACAGTGGTCCCTCGTATCGCGGGGGTTAGGTTCCAGGAATAACCCGTAATGAGTGAAATCCGCAAAGTAGGACAACTTTATATTTTACAATTATTATACATGTTTTAAGGCTGTAAACAAACACTGGAATTAACTTTTTCTCACATTTCTCTCTCGTTTAAACACTTAAAAACTTTCATAGATTTTCAACAAAATGTATTAATAGTGAAGGGTGGACGGGCGAGGGGAGTGGAGACATAAGTCACTGGATCCGCAGGAAGCCCCACGCTCATCCAACGGCACTGCCACATCCCGGGACGCGACACGCACCAACCCCTTGGAGAAGTGCACGACACGTGCACCCCTCATCGTGGTCAAATCCGTGACAGAGCAGCATGACTGACTCAAGGCCGTGCGTCCCACTGGGGCTGCGAGCACGAGATCGAACCGTGGTGCCCGGACCATGCCTCCCCCTCAGGACCGCGTCCTCGCAGCCCGAGCCACAAACCGAACACGCACAAACGAACGCAAGAGCCGCACGAAACCAGCAAAGAGCCGCACGCTGTGGTTTAATCCTGGTTTAGACCTGGTCTAGTCCTGGTTTAGACCTGGTTTAGACCTGGTCTAGACCTGGTTTAGTCCACGTTTAGTCCTGGTTTAGACCTGGTTTAGACCTGGTCTAGACCTGGTTTAGTCCACGTTTAGTCCTGGTCTAGACCTGGTTTAGTCCCAGTCCCCCCTGCATCCCTCATCTATCAATCGGCAAAGGTCTACAGTCTCTTAGCCAATCAGGACGCAGAACACAATGTTACACTATAAAAAAAATGTTACACTATAAAAAAAAAAAAAAATGTGCGAAACAGCGAGGCCGCGAACAGTGAACCGCGATAGAGCGAGGGACCACTGTATACTATTTTCTGGTACTGTGGAAAGATTTTGGTTGGATAAAGCACATCCAGTCTGGTAAACAACAAGGGGAGCTTAGGTTCGGTCTCGGGTCATTAAAACCACTGATTTGAGACCTGAATGACCGCTGTTTTTGTTTACTCAAGGTTTATCATCCTTTTTCAGGAGCCGTGTTTGTAACATCTACAGGTTCTTTGCAGTAGTGGAGAGATTTCAGTTCTTTTTGATGTAATATGAAAACAATTGAGCTGTAGAGAGTTGAAAACATAACTTCTGGGGCTATTTATGGCTTCATTCTGCTCAGTAACAGAAGATAAATAAAAGTATCACATGAAAAAAAACTACTAATGTAAAATTCTTAGGGTACTTGTTTAAAGATATACTTAAAGAGTTTGAGATCTAACAAAGCTACAAATGTCATGATTTTGATATAGATTTGTGCTGAATTTTGTTCAACAGAAACAAATGAATCAGTCGTTTTTTTTTGTTTGTTTTTTTAGCTGTTTTTATTTGTATGTTTTTGTTTGCTCACAATATGAATGCATTAAATTATTTTTTACTACACCCCTGTCTAATGTAGTAGTTAGATTTCTACCAGAGTTTTAGGTTTAGGTTTAGGGAATGCAGAGGAAAAACACTCAGACACAGAGAGAACATGCAAATAAATGTTATCCGCAGTCCTGTCTCCCATGTGCCAACCTCTTCTCAGGCCAGAACTAATCCTAACATGCCTTTACCTTCAGTTTCTTTGGACTCATCCCCTGTGTTGAATGTTGGATCCTCAAGCGATGTGCCCATGCAGTTAGGCAGGACTTGCCTAACTCCTGCTGAGCACCTCTGTCGGATTAAATCCGGTGAGTGTATCTATTGCGGTAATGCGGGCCATTTTCTTGCCTCTTTCTTTGTACGGCCAAAAGGGGGGCTCATCAGTAAAAGTGGGGGTGCTGGTGAGCCTGCATGGTATTCACCCGGATATAGTCTCCGACAGGGGGTCCTCAGTTTATCTCCCAGGTCTGGAGGTCGTTTTGTTCTGCACTCAGAACCAAGGTGATCCTTTCCTCAGGATTCCATCCTCAAACTAAAGGGCACACTAAGAGGACAAATCAAGATCTAGTGGCAGGCTTGTGGTGTGTGGCAGCACAGAACCCTTCTTCCTGGAGCTCTCACTTACCTTGGGTTGAGTATGCACATAATTCTCTTCCTACCTCTTCCACTGGCCGGTCTCCTTTTGAATGTTCCCTTGGGTACCTGCCTCCATTGTTCCCTATTCAGAAGACTGACATTGCTGTTCCCTCTGTCAAAGCTCATATGTGGGTAGATCTGGAAGGAGGCTCAAGCTGCCCTGACCCACACTGCCGAGTGTAACCGTCAAATTGCTGACAGACATTGCATTTGATTTCCAGTTTACTCGCCAGGTCAGAAAGTTTGGCTTAGTTCTAAAGACAATCCATTAAAAACTGAATCCAGGAAACTACCACCTCGATACATTGGACCCTTTGTCATTGAGCGAATTATTAGCCCAACTGCAGTCAAGTTAAAGTTGCCGAGTTCTATGAGGATTCATCCCACTTTTCATGTCTCTCATCTTAAGCCTGTCCATGTCAGTCTTTACCTTACCTGAGTTCTGGTCTGCTTTTGGGTCCTACATCTGTGCCCTATAACACAGTGATGTAGAATACAGGAATACATGAGGTCTGAGCACTGACCGTGTTGTAAGTATCTGCCCACTGGTTGTAGTACTGCACATACGTGCAGGCTTTGAAGGCATCAGAGGCGTCTTGGAGGGACCTGGGACTGTGAGCCATCTTGAAGTCCTGCTTTAGGTTAAGACTGGTTTAAGTTACTAGGCTAGACCTGAATGAGGAAAAGGACAGAGAGGAGCAGGTGAGAGAACATGGAGAGGGAACAAGCAAAAACACATTTGAAATGAATTTAGTTAAAGTGGAACTAAACACAAAATCAACCTTTTGTTGCTAGTGGCTTCTGCAGTTTCAAGTACTGCATGACATTACACAGGAGGTGTTTCTGATACACAGACCTGGCTGCAGAGGTGGAGTTTGAAGTGTGGATACCTGTTAGACCAGGGGTCGGCAACCCGCGGCTCCAGAGCTGTATGCGGTTCTTTGATCCCTTTGATGCGGCTCAGTACAGCGGTTCCTCATTTATCGCGGGGGTTACATTGTAAAAATAACCAGCGATAGGCTAAATCCGTGAAGTAGTCAGCTTTATATTGCGTGTATAAATATGCGTGTATTTCACAGTTCCTCTGACCGAGGCTGTTGCGGGTTTTGTTGTAGTGAGAACACTTCCGTGCGCTCTCAGGACTGGTTCCACCGCCTGGACTCCAGGTTCCACCAGTTCGCTCTGCGGAAACATTGCCGCTACTTCCCGATGCGCATTGACCACCCGGAGAAGTGTGCGCGCGGACATGAGACGCTCGGCCGCGGCCCTTCTGGCATGTGCCCAAATGCCAGACCGCTCAGTCCTCACTGCTTCAGAGTCACACTGCTCCTGATCAAACATTTAAATAAATTTGGCAAACTGAACACATTCTGTACAGGAGACACGGAGGAGAATGACAAAGACAAAGGTCTACAGTCCTTTAGCCAATCAGGATGCAGAACACAATGTGTATTGATACACTATAAAAAAAAATCAGTGAAACAGCGAGGGACCACTGTATTTAATTAAAATGTATTTTATTTTAGTTAGTTCATTTTCAAAATGTAATTCTATGGCACAAAGGTAAAAAAAAATAAAAAAAAGTTATATGCAGTGTTATTTCATTTTGAATTTCAAAAGGGTTTTGTGGCTCCCAGTGTTTTCTTTACTGTGTGAAACGGCTCCAAACGGCTCTTTGAGTGGTAAAGGTTGCCGACCCCTGTGTTAGACCAATCACACTCTTACATCCTCTTACAATCGCATTTTGTACATAAGCTCTGGAGAAAGTTTCTATATGAATGTGTCCCAAGGAGAGAGTTCTCCTTCATTCTTACGTAGCATTTACAGTCAAAGTTATGGATTTACGGAGAGTTACGGAGTGCAGTCATCTTCAGAATCTGAGGTGAGATCGGCGTCCGGTTTGTCGAAGTGCTGCCGTACATCTGCACTAAATCAGCCACGATTCATCTCATGCGCAATACATTTTGCTTGGTCCATCTTCATTCAATGATGAAATTACCTGCAGCTACACAGCTTAAGAAGCAACGAGGTTTGCTTCTAGCATACAGCTAATTGGCGTAAAAAGAAAACAAAAGAGCGCTAATTGTCAAGTAAATAGCCAGTAGCGCCAGTATGGTAATTTACACACGCCCTGCTTCTTTCTGAAAAACTAGCCTATTTCAAAGACAAAATGTATGCTTTTAAAACCAATGCTGTTATCTGAAACATGGAGTGGCTTCTTCTCAACTCACACATTTGGCAAAAAAATGAAAATCTCTAATTTTGAAAAAAAAAAATGCTTCTAACATGATTTTCTCCTGTTCACTCTGAGAGACTTGTGACAGGTTTTGCCGTGATTGGTCACATATGTGTCTGACCACGCGGAAACCAGCTGCATGTCGACATTAGTGAAATGGAGATATTTGCATTAGAAGTTTTTTGTTTTTTTTTTCAAAATTTGTGATTTTAATTTTTTTGCAGAATGTGCTTGTAGTTTGGATAAATGTTTCTCTCTCTGGGCCTCAGGACCGATGACTAAAACCTCCAGGATTTGATATCTAGAATACAGTTAAAAAGAGCATCCATTGGCCTGGTGTCACCAGGAGACATGGAGATGTAAAGCTGCGTATCATCTGCAGAGCTGTGGAAGTGGATTCCATGTCTCCTGATGACGCCGCCAAGGGGGAGCATGTACAAGTTGAAAAGTACAGGGCCTAAAATGGAACCCTGGGGAACACCACATGTGATTTTATGGATCTTGGAGGAGCATGTGTCCACACTCACCATAAATGTTCTGTCTGTGAGACGTGAACCATTTGTGAACAGCACCAGAGAGGCCGAGGTGTTTTAGGCGAGTTAAAAGAATAGTGTGGTCTACTCTCCGCTCTTTCCTCGTTTTAGCGGTGCGATGTGCGCTGGCTCCATTTCCGTGTTTTATGCGAAAGGAGAGGCGTTTCAATGAAAAAAACACATTTTCACAGAAAATAAAATTAAACCACTGCTGTTTCAGAGGTCCAGAGGCTCGGATAAAGAACATCCGAGCCTGGAAACATTCTCACGTGCCTCCAGGCAAATAAAAAAACGCATTTCGCATTGCGTATCTCGTTTGCGGTCCAAACTCTGGCCGTGACGGTGGGTAGATATCCAGACGGGAGGTGGAACTGCATTTGCATTTTTTCTTCAGTGTGACGTCACACAGTTTCCTTGTTCAGAATCGCCCGTTTGAGCTGTCTTTTTTTCAAACGCAGAAAAGGACCACAAATGCTCAGTTTACACATTTCGCAACTTTTAGGCATGGGGGGGGGGGCTAAACAGTGTAGGGGAGCTCACATTAACGTTCAAAAACCCCAGAAAGTGAAAATTTCATGCCATGGGACCTTTAAATTGTTTTCAATGGTTGAGAAGAGAACTTTTGGATTATTTTTGTGGTTGGTGATTATTGTGGAGAAGTAATGATTTCTTGCATTTCTTATTGCATTGTTGTGTGATCGTTGTTGATTGATGACTAATTGGTGGTTTATTGTTTTGTTTTTTCTCCATCTGCGTTTTGCCCTCCTGCACTCTCTCTTGGATTTTCTCAAATCGTCATTTCTCCATGGAGGTTTTAATTTGGTTTTAATGCTTTTGGTTTTGAGTGGAGCAACCAGATTTAGGGCTGACCATAGTCTAGTGATAAAATGGTCAATAATGGAATCACAAATGGCAAGTAAAACCATTGATGGATTTTATCTAAAACTTCAATAAAATTTGCTGCTGCTTCAGGGGTCAGACAGTGCTTCCTCACAGTTCTCACAGAGGTGCTTCCTCACAGTTCTCACAGAGGTCTCCTGCTGTATAAAACCAGTGATATTAAAAAACACACAGTAGTGGTCAGACACAGCCAGGTTGGCAACAGAGGACACACTAGTGGTCAGACCATAGGTAATGACCAGATCCAGAGTGTGCCCCCTGTTGAGTAAAATCCATATAATTAAGAACATTTAAAAATTCATTTGCAAGAGGGTCTAAAAGGTTATCTATGTGCAAGTTAAAATCACCAGTTATAATAATCATATTGAATGAATTGTGTAAAATAGAAACTCAGGAAACTCACTGATAAAAAACGTTGCATTTTCTTCACATAAAATTTGAGGGTTGCTAAAAACAATTGAATGATATTCAAAACTTGTAAAATTTTTCAATAAAATAGATTTGGTGGCCAAAGTGTTTGTACATATAGAAGCAGTGCCACCTGCCCTTTTACCATTTCTAGTTGAAAACGCAAAGTTAAAAGTGGGTGGTGAGGCCTCTGTGAGAACTTAACTTTTTAACTTAATTTAACTAAATTAATGAATTACTGAATGATTATATGGACTTTTTGTTATAAAAGCATTTCCATTTTAACAAAGTACCTTCTAATTCTGACCTTTCCTGAATGTAAACGCCACACCACAGTAATGTCAGTGATGGGGGAGGGCTTAGCTTAATGTCATGCAAATGAGTTCTGAAGGCCTAGATGAGAGAATCTTTAACTCGTTTTTTTCTCAGCTCATCGATTTCACAATGTGCTGCTTTCAAATGTCCACAAATTCTTCAAATGTTCTCAGATTTCCATGTGTAAGGCATCATTGGAAATCTTAGAATCTACACTTTCAGAATCTGTGAATAACTCTCCGCCTCCGGGACGACTTGTGTCTGGTTTTGCCATGGCTGGTCACATATGGCTGTTTAATCCCTCATTCTTCCAGGTAGGATCCATAGCAACAGAACAAAACTTAGTTTAGTTTAGTTTAGTCTTTATTTGAAAAGGGACAATGTACAGAGACATTAAGCTCAAAAAACAAAGATGATCTGCACCAGATTATAGCTACATAGCTAGTTTCCATCTGCAGTCCCTATTACATTAAAAATTACAGTAAAAATCTCAATCAACAATAAGAAACATTCATACGGACACATTCTCACACCTTCACACAGGAACACAGATAAAAACACAGTCACATAGTCACACACATACTTTCAATGCAAAATACCATACAAGGCACACATTTTAAAATACGTGAAAAGTCCCTCAGTCGTCCAGGTAGAATCCATGATAACAGGAGAAATTGACAAATTGAACTTCTCCTGTTAACATTTTAAAATAATTACAAGTATTTACAAAATCTTCATCTTTTAAAATTCATATTCATATCAGTCTTTACATAGCCTATTGTATATCAAGTAACAATAGAGATGCTGTTATATAAAAATTAGTGTTGACAGGCTTGATTGTTCTCCAGCCACTTTTTAAGGTCCGTTGAAAAAGTTGTATAGCTTGCCTGACATTTTAATTCATTTGGAAGGTTGTTCCAGTCTTTAATGGCGTTATAGGAGAAGGCTGTTTGTGCAAATGATGTTTTACGCTTTGGGATGGCACACTGCCCCCTGGTGGAGGCGCGTGTGGTTCTGGTTGTGACAGTAGAGGTGTAATGAACAAAGTGCTTCAGGGGGGCCGGTGCAGAGTTATTTAGGATTCTATAAACTAGGCGGATTGAGGCAAGTCTCTGAATATTGTCAAAGCTGAGTAGATGATATTTCTGTAAGATATTGCAGTGATGGTGTTGTCTTGGTTTCCTGTCAAGGACTTTTAGGGCTTGTTTGTGCAGAGATTCCAGTGGCTTGAGGGTGGTTTTGGTTGCCTGGGACCAGCTTGTGATGCAGTAATAGAAACGGGACATGATCATTGCATTAAAGAAGGTGTGTGCTGCTTCTTGTGTGAGTGAGTTCCTGATGGATTTAAATGTTTTGATATTGTATTTAAGGCTTTGACACAGTCGTTTGATATGTTTAGTGAAGGTGAGAGTGGGATCTAACCCGACACCGAGGTATTTATACTCTGTCACATTCTGTATAGCTTCACCACCGACTGTAATATTTGGAAAGGATGATTTTTTACACTTATTGGTGAAGTACATTGTGGCCGTTTTCTTTGTATTTAATGTGAGGCATGAGTCACGCAGCCACCTATCTACCTTTTCCATAGCCCTGGTGAGTTTGTTGGCTACCTGCTCTGCATCTTTTCCCCACGTATAAACGACCGTATCATCTGCATACATCTGGATTTGTATGTCCTCGCACACAGATGGCAGGTCGTTTATGTAAAGGGAGAAAAGAAGAGGGCCGATGTTAGAGCCTTGTGGTACTCCAAAGTGGGCGGTTTCTGTGGATGATCTGATATTACTGATGCAGACACACTGAGAGCGGTTGGTCAGGTAGGACTTAATCCAGGCTAGGATGTTTGTGGACAGTTTATAATTTGTTAGTTTAGAGAGTAGTATGGGGTGGCTAACGGTGTCAAATGCCTTGCGGAGATCCAAAAAAATTGCTCCCACGACCCCACCATTGTCCAGATGTGATTTTATTGTTTCGATAAGCAGGCAGCAGGCAGTTTCAGTTGAAACCAAACTGCATGGGGTGTAGTAGCTCTTCCTCCTCTAGATGTTGTGAGAGTTGTTCTACTACTACTTTCTCAAGAGTCTTTGTTATAACAGAGAGTATACTGATTGGTCTGCAGTTATTAACATCCTGTTTGTTTCCTGCTTTGTGTATTGGGGTCACCGTAGCAGTTTTCAATGAGGAGGGGAAGTGGTTTTCTGCTATTGACTGATTTATTAGTTTGGTTATTGGAGCGGTAAGGGTGTCTTTGTGTGTTTTTAGGAAAACTGTATCCAAGCCATGGATATCCTTAGCCCGTGAGCTTGATAACGAGGAGAGGATTTTGTTAACTTGTCCTTCATTTGTAGGCACTAGATTTAAGTTATTCTGATTATTTACCACTATGTCATTGTAGAGCTTTTGAGGGAAATTTGTATTAATTGATATTACTGACTGAATAAAGTTCTGGTTGAAACAGTTGCCAATTTCAAGGTTGTCGTAAAGAATAGAACCATTCACATTTAATGTTATGGGTTCCTTCCTCGCTTGTCCTTTTCCTGTAAGTTTGTCAATAGATTTCCAGAGCTCTTTTGTATTCCCTTTTGCTGCTTTGATAATATTTAGAAAAAAATCTGCCCTTGATTTCCTTAGCTGTGTCGTAACTTTGTTTCTCAAGCTTTTAAAAGTCATGCGGTCAGTGTTGAGACCTGTTTTAATGGCTTTTTTAAGAGCTGAATCCCTTTGCTTCATTAGTCCCCAGATTGTGTCATTTATCCATGGGACTTTCACTTTGACTCTTTTCCTGCCTGACTGTGTTATAGTAAATTTAGAAATAACATCCTTGATTGCCATTATTATGTCATCACAGGCCTGTTCGGTGTTTGTCCAGTTTATTATTTCATGCCAAGGGACATTCTTCAGCTCATCCTCTAGAGGTTGGCAGTTTTTTTTAGGTATGTAGGGTGAGAAACTATGATTTTGAGTAACTGTTTGATTCTGATATCAAGATTTTGTCAACTTCCGTGCAATCAGTGTAATGTTATGGTCAGATAAGCCCGTTAGCAAGTTGTACGTTTTGGTTATCCGCTCTGGGTTAGTGGTGAAGATCAGATCCAGTACTGTACGAGAGGAACTGGTAATTCTGGTAGGACTGTTTATCAATTGGGTCATGTGAAAGCTATTCATAATGTCTTTAAGTTTCTTCCTACGTGCTTTATTTTGCCAGTCTAAATTAAAGTCCCCCATCACTATTAGTTCTTTAGCACTGTACTGTTTAAGTACATCTGACAGTAGATTTAAAAAGTTATCTTTGGCAGTGGGAGGTCGATATACAGCAATGATATTGAAATGCATCTCTGGTGATAGTGTGATTTTCACTCCAACACATTCAATTGTTTCCACTGAAAGGGAAATCTCCTCACTGTTAAGATTTTCCCTTACATATATTATGACACCTCCCCCTCTCCCACCAGATCTATCTTTTCTATAGATTTGGAACCCTGGGACATCAATCAGGGCTGAGGGTGTTGTGGGCGTTGTCCAGGTCTCAGATAAGGCAAGGTAATCTAAATTTGAGTCTGATAATAAATGTTGGATTTGCTCACTTTTTTGGACCACACTTCTTATGTTAATATGCCCTCCAAAAATCCCCTTTGGCTTTAAGTTTTGTTCGCACAGTATTTTTGCGTGGTTAACAGTTTGAAACATTTTTGTGGCCCTCTGTTTTATACTGGCCAGAGTATTTGCAGTTTTTATACTCATCTTGGCTCCTGAGCTACTATTGGGGTACTTCTGTTCTGTCAACTGTACAAAAGTTGTTAGTTTTTAGTTTGGCAGCTCATCCAAGCTGCTTCTTCAGTTGGTGCTGGTGGACACTGCCTTATATCTACCTGAAGAGCTAACTAACTAACTAAGTGACTTTTGTTTCACAGACATGAGTTAATCAACTTTTACACTTAAAGCAAAAGAACACTTTCCTGTTTCCTGAGGGATGAGGACAGTTGTGTCTGCAGATCTGCACATGTTACTGACTGGTCTGGGACATTCACTTACACAGAGACTATGACAGAAATCTTTTCTTCACAATATAAATGTCCATCACATACACTATGAGAGCTCAAGTACAAGCTATTACTGTGGAAGTACACTTTAAACAACAAACTGGTATTATGTTTACACTGATCGTGTTAAAAATCAGTGGCACAAAGGTACACTTTTAGAGTATTAACTACACTTTAATATGTTTATCTAACAAAGCTATGTGTTTGTAATATATTCATGCTGAGTGTACCGTACTATAAATCAGTAGTCCAATAGCACACTTAGAGTTCAGTAGATCAAAAGAAACTCAAGTTGCATTTCAGTCATGTACATTTGAAAGCAATGCACTTTAATGCAGTAACATGTACAGTGCATCTGGAAAGTATTCACAGCGCTTCATTTTTTCCACATTTTGTCATGTTACAGCCTCATTCCAAATTGTATTAAATTAATCTCTTACGTCAAAATTCTACGCACAATACAAGATTCAAAGCTTTTATTGTCATGTGCACAGTAAAGAAACACGTTTCCCTGAACAATGAAATTCTTACATTGCTGCCCACCCTGGATGCCAAGAGCATGCAAATGATTAAAAAACATAAATAAGATAGAGAGAAGCATGTAAAAAAGTATAATCAAATAGAAACAATCTTTACTGAATATACATTATGAAAAATATAGGCTAGTGCTATGTACATATTTACAGATAATGTGCAACATTAGTTTTATGTGCAACTGTCAGTAGTAAAAACGGAGTGTAAACATGGTTGATATAGTGCAAACAGAAGTCCATATTGACTTCCGTTTTACAGTGTGTTTTAAATCCAGGCAAACCACAAGTTGAGTCCTGACCCTCACTGAGAAAGAGCCTGAGGTCAAAAACAAAACAACAGTAATTATACAGAAATGTCCCTAACATGAGAGGGATTCTTAGTTCTCACATACATTCCTCTCACATACAGAAGCCAGTATTCTACTTATGTCAAATACTACTCAAAGCACTATAACTACTTTTTGGTGATCTGGGGATTGAACCTCAAACTTTCTTGCTGTGAGGCATGAGTGCTAGCCACTCTGCCACCAGTTTCTCGCCCAATTTATCAAATTTCCCAAATTTATTTCCCAATTTTAGTCATTTTAGGTCAGTCCTTTATAAACCATTTTGTTTTAAACCACAGTCTGCGTATTGTCTGAGCTCTGGCCAATCCAAAACCTGTGTAAAAGTGTCTGTGGGCCAGTCCGAGCAGTGTCATGTGTGTTTGTAGAAAATGGAGACAACAGTAGTCAGCTAATTCATCAACAGTGGAAAATAAACAAGTAAAAAAGTTAAAATAGCTTAAGTTATAAAAAAAAATACATGTACAAATAAATTAATGAGTAAAAAAAAAATACAATTTTGAAATAAACAATTATAATAAATATTTAAAATGAAATAAATGTATAAATAAATAAATGTAAAAATGAATAAATGCATTTATTTATTCACACATTAATATTTGTATCCATTGAATTGAATACATTCCTACATCTGTTCTTTATTTCCAAGTATGTCATTTTTTGGTCCTCCATATTATTTCCCAGTTGCACATTATTGACAGCAACACAATTAAACACAAAAACATATCACATGATTGAAATAAAGAATATATACGAGTATGTATACACAATACTAGGTATGGAAAGGATGAATAATGTGAGGAATGTTCAAGCAGTACTCACCTGCCGTGTAGCAGACAAATTGCTCCCCACAGGTCATGCGTCGTATATATTCCTCTACACTTACATTTTTTTAAGTCTGCAGTCCTCCCAACCCAAACGCTGTTACCATAGTGACAGATTCTCCAGTCAATCTGAGAGACATGAGCTAGAAGAACATTGTGTGTTGAAAATTAAACTACAGGTCAGGGGTCTCCTTTATAAAGTGTGTATGTACAAAAATGTTTGTGGAAGTTTGTATTTTGGGAAGAATTTCATGTTAAGTTTTATAAATGAGACTCCAGATCTGTGGAGAGGCAGTGTAAGAATGTATAATAGTGTAAACACCATTGTTGTCATAAGAGTATTGTGTAACTTTTCAGGAATGTATCACAGTATGGTATTTAACCTTTATATCTCCATGGAGACGAAACCAGACCAACTAGCACTTCTCGAGAAGGAATGCATAGATTAACTGCTGTTTGTTTACTGCTCAGAATCAGACATGTACGGTTTTGCAGGCTGGTTTTCGCTCTCATAATTTGACCTTTTAACTCCTCGGCTTCTGAACTACTGCACCCATGGTGAGGGTCCCTGGTCACTACAGGCACATCACTTCCTGTCAGTGCACTTAACGGCTCCTCCTAGCATCACATTGCTTTGCGACACTTTTCAGGAATGTATCACAGTATGGTATTTAACCTTTATATCTCCATGGAGACAAAACCAGACCAACTAGCACATCTCGAGAAGGAATGCATAGATTAACTGCTGTTTGTTTACTGCTCAGAATCAGACATTGTGCAGCGTTCCTGTGCCTTTTAACCTTACAGTGTTGTGTTTTTTAGCTGATTGTACATACTTATTATTATTTATCTTCATTTTGATGCATGCTCATATTTTCGTACTGTTTCTGAAACTTGTGTTGTGACATTGCAATTTCCCCACTGTGGGACAAATAAAGGATGATCTTATCTTATCTTAGTTTGCATTCACCGGTGATTGGGGCATTATCAAGTGTAGAAGAAGTACAGTAGGATGTAGTAGTAGTACGGTACTTTGTTATTCCTGTAGGGCACAAGTGAAGCCTCCAGGTTCATTATGAGATGTACAGAGAAAAGATGCACATGTACAACAACAGTTTGAGAGTTTGAGAGCACAAGAGAGACGTCTTATTGCAGTAACAACTTCCTCCAGCTCCACTGCTGTTACAACTCATTTCCACATCTAAGTGCAATGAGTTTGCAGTATTCTTTTTATGACTAAGTTCAGGGCATCAAAAATGCTATAAAATTCCACAGTGCAAATAACAACCCTGCAGCCACAGAGACACTTTCAGCTGCGTCACTCTGCACATGTAACTGACAAAACTGTCTCAAGCCCTATTCGGACGGGATTAGTTTTATGGGGTGACATGGGGTAAAGTAATAATTACCAGGGAATTTAGTCGTGTCTGAACGCGCCATGTCCGTAAACATAACGGAGTATGTCTGTGAAATTTACAGCGAGTTTCACCTTCTGTAAAACGGTCTGGAGGAATGACCATAGGTAATATTAACCCCGTGAGAATGCGACCCTCGGTAAAGATGTATGTAATATTTCATCACATCCGTTTAAAGAAATAATTTACCGCTATTTTCAAACACGGAGGAGCTTGAAGCGCTTCGTTTTGCCGGCAAACAAAATGATCTACCGGTACTCTCAAACAAACGCACACATCGACCAATGAAAAAGACCAAGAGGTATAAATCAGTCGTCAGAGGCATGAAACTTCTGCTTGTTTTAGGTCATGTTTGCTCTATTAGTCCTGATTATGAGCAATAATTTGCAAAGTTCGCTAATATTACACATTGGCTAATCATGACGTGCACGGCAACGAATACGTGACGGCAGAGCGTAAACAAACTCCTCCCATGTCAAATAAATATTACGGACATTTCTTGTCCTGTGTGAATGGGTCATTTATATTACAGAGGTCCTGTGATAAACCCACATTACTCTACATCCCCCTGTAAAACTAATCCTGTCCGAATAGGGCTTTTGAGATGGTCACCAGTCTGAGTTCACCTACATGTTGCCTCAATGTGTTACCCACTGGATTTCTAAAGTCAGTCCTCAACAGCCTGCTTTCACTGCTCACTGGCATGACATGTGAACATGTCAATTCAATCTGGAACATTCAAGACTCTCCTAAAGAAGAGCAGTCTTTATGCCACAGCACTGAACAATTGCCCACCCATCTCAAACCTGCTGGAAAAAGCTGTTTACCAACAAATGAACAACTTCTTAGATGTTTTCCTGTCAGGTTTTAGAGCCCACCACGGCACTGAGACTGCTCTGATCAAGGTGACAAATGACAGACGCCTGAACAATGATGCAGGCAAAGTCTCAGCCTTCTAGTCTTCCAAACCAGGAAGTACGAGCACATGCGTCCTGTGCTCAGGTCCCTGCACTGGCTCCTGTGACTCAGAGAATAGACTTTAAAGCGCCTCTGCTTGTGTACAAGTCTCTCCATGGCTGAGCACCAAAGTACATCTCTGACATGTTAGTGCCATATGAACCATCTGAACTCTGAGGACCTCAGGGATTGGCCTAAATTAGAACTAAAGCCGGACTCAACTCGGACTAAACCTGTTTTCTCTTTGCTGTGTACAGTTTTGTACAGTTTTGCAGGCTGGTTTTCGCTCTCATAATTTGACCTTTTAACTCCTCGGCTTCTGAACTACTGCACCCATGGTGAGGGTCCCTGGTCACTACAGGCACATCACTTCCTGTCAGTGCACTTAACGGCTCCTCCTAGCATCACATTGCTTTGCGACACTAACAGGCCCTTCTCCAGCTTCTGGCACTTGGGCCTAATAAGATAAGATAAGATAAGATAAGATAAGATAATAAATAAATAAATAAATAAAAAATTAAAAATAAATAAATAAATAAATAAATAAAATAAATAAAATAAATTAAATAAATTAAATAAATTAAATAAATAAAATAAATTAAATTAAATTAAATTAAATTAAAAAATAAAATAAATAAATAAATACATAAAATAAATAAATACATAAATAAATAAATAAATAAAATAAATAAAATAAATAAAATAAATAAAATAAATAAAATAAATAAAATAAATGTACTATTAGAAAAACAGAGAGTTTCTGTCATTGTTATGGCTGCGCTGTAAAAATATGGCATAGGTGTCAATGACTTTGACATTGGGATGCCAAAATGGAGTTTTGTGCAAAATGAAATTTATGAAAAACTAAATATTTTTCTCCCCGTATAAAATGTATTTCAATCTGTGATGGGCCAAATTCAGTTTGTTCACATTACATAGCTTTAGGGCAGGGAGTTTAACAACTGATTCAATTTTCACTGAAATCGGGGATTGTATATGCAAATAGGAGCCATTTGTATAGATGCAAAATTATAAATTTTGTGCAATGTTAGAATATGTTAGAATTTATGTTTTAATAAAAGTTCACTCACCAAAAACATTCCTGAAGAGGTTTCAGATGTCATCCATGCATGTCGGAATAATTTTGTGGTCACTCCCTATTCAAACCCTCCTTCATGCTGTCGAGACTCCCGGTGGTGGGGGCCGGGCATTGTCGCACCAGCAGCAGTACTGAACACAGTTTGACAACAGAAACACGTCTGGTGAAGATTTATGGAAATAAAAACAGTTTCTGTGATGCAACAATCCTGGGAAAATCCAGGGCCATCACAAAGTTTTCTGTGACGGTTCAGGAGGAGAAGACAGCATAATACAACTCAAGATATAATGTTTATGTTTGTAATAATGTTTATGCTTATTTGAGCAACTTGCAGGTTCCATTTAAGCAAAATTTCACAAATACAAACTCAAAATACAAACAAATACAAACTTATGTCACATGTCTCTGCACTTCCTTTTGCTCAACATGGAGCAGGTGGAAGTATAAACGTATTTACTCCTGCTCCATATTCTCACACATTCCATACTGACAGCTATTATAATATATATAATATAATAATATAATACAATACAATATAGTACAATATGATGTAATATAATACAATACAATATAATATAATACAATATACATTTCTCATTGTCCTGTACAACTCTACATACTATATACATATTTATATCTATACAATACAACTTTGCCTTTACCAATAGATTGAACAGAAAACACTATATATATATATATATATATATATATATATACATACATGCATACATATACACATATATACATACATATACATACATACCTACGTACATACACATATCCATATACACATACATATACATAAATACATACACACATACACATGTACATATATCCCCTAAACTCATCCCATGTCTAAATAGTTATCAAGTATAATGTTTTTGATCAGATGTTTAAAACAGTATTTATTTGGGCAACTCTTAACTTCATCACTCAAATTATTCCACAAATCCACTCCACATCTTGTGATGCACATTTTTTTGCATGTTGTACGGAAAAATAATTTCTTAAAATTTAATTCATTTCTTAAGTTATAGTTTCCTTCTCTGTTGCTAAATAATATTTGAATATTTCCTGGTAGTTGTTTATACCAGGCTTGATACATAATTTGTAAGGTTTTAAATTTAACCAGATCTTCAAACTTTAACATTTTGGATTTGTAAAACAACATGTTTGTATGTTCTCTATGTTCTACCCCATGTAGAATTCTCACGGCCTTTTTTTGTATTTTGAATAATGAATCTGTATTGGTTTTATGTGTTTCCCCCACACTTGTAGCTCAAGTCGGAACAGTCATCATGCTGTATAACATATGGAGGGATCGAGGGTCTAGAAATAATCTTGCTTTTCCGATCACTGAAACATTTCTGGCCACCTTTGATTTGATGTTTGAGATGTGAGATTTCCAATTTAATTTATGATCAAGTGTCACACCAAGACATTTGAATTCATCAACTCAACATTATCAATCAACACTTGTATCTTTGATTTTACTTCTCTATTTCCAAATACAATACATTTAGTTTTTGTGACATTTAATGAAACTCTATTTATATCAAACCATGTTTTTATTTTGCTCATTTCAGCTGTAACTTGATACGTGAGTTGTTGTAAATTGTCTCCTGAGCAGGTAATTGCTGTGTCATCAGCAAATAATACAAATTTTAATTGATCAGATATTAAACACAAATCATTTAAAGCAAAAATAATTTTGGACCCAATACGGAACCCTGAGGAACTCCGCTTAATATTGTTTTGTGTATTGATTTATGATTCCCAAGCTGAACATACTGGCACCGATCAGATAAATAAGAAGTTAACCATTTTAATGCAGGACCCCTGAAACCGTATTTACCCATTTTTTCAATTAATATATTGTGGTCTATGGTATCAAAGGCTTTTTTTAAATCAATAAAAATCCCTATTGTGTATTTTTTCCTCTCAGTGTCTGTTATATTTTCAATGAGATCTGTAAGAGCATGTTCAGTTGATCTATTCTTTCTAAAACCATACTGGTTTTCACTTAAGATTTTACATTTATCTAAAAAAGAATCCATTTGTTTGACAAAAAGTTTTTGGAAAATTGTGGTAGAATTGAAATGGTCCTATAGTTAGAGAAGAAATTGGGATAACTTTTGCAATTTTCATCTGTCTTGGAAACTGTCCAGAGGCAAGTGATAAGTTAAATATGTAGGACAGAGGAAGTGAAATTTCACTGATTACTTTTTAAATAATGGACATGTTCAGACCATCACAATCTAATGATTTTTTTGTTTTGAAACTTTTAACAACATCAACAATTTCTTTTTCATTTGTTTCTCTAAGAAACAAGGACTTAGGGTTTCCAAAATCAACTGTTTTTTGTGGTTTGACAAGATTAGTATTAATACATGCTGAGATATGAGTTTGATGAGGGAATAATGTTAAACATGTTTTTTAAAAAAAGTACATTTTGTGTGTGCTTTAAATAATGATTTAAGGTGTTGTCATCCATTTTTATTAGGCTGAATAACTTGTGTTTATCAAATGTTTTTTGTAGTAACTTCTCATTTTCTGGTTGAGATCACACTGTTTCCTGTTTGTTATTTTTACTAATTTTAAAGAAATGTTGACACCCTCTTCCTCTTATGTCAAGTCATGCTGTGGAGAAGAACGGGTGAGTAGTTACTTTTAAGTTTATCTGCATAAATATTTTGAAAATTAATTCTCAACCAACTTTGAATGTAATGTAGAACAGCGACAAACAAATGAACTGTTAATGAACAGCGAACAGTCAGAAAAAAGAGGAGGCAAGACATCGAGCGCTCACTACACTAATCCAATATTAATACGACGAGAGAGGAGAGAGAAAAAAGACGCAGAGGAATAATAGTGATCACCAGTGTTGGGCAAGTTACTCAAAAACTGTAATGCACTACTTATTACTTGTTACTGTAATTTTAAAGTAATGCCTTACATTACAATATTACTCTAAATAAAAAGTAAGGCATTACACTACTTTTGCATGACTTTAGTTACTCTCGCCAAAAGGATTTGGCATCTACAGTGCAAATCTGTCATGTGTCATGACTTTCACCTGCCATCCAGGAGGTTTTGGGAGCTGCAGACTGAAAACCAACATGTTCAGTAATTGCTTCTTACCCGCTTACAATACCAAAAGATAAATCGTCCTTTCCCTTCTTGCCACACCTTACCATGCACTCCAGCACCTGTTCACTGCCATCCTCTTCAATTCTGGAGCAAATGGCATTTTCACATTTGGTATACACATCTGTGAATATAGCCCATATGTATAGATATTAAGATAGTTCCAGCTGTATTGCCCTCTGTTAATCATAATTTATACCCATTTATTTCATTGCCCTACCTATACATTCTGCACCATAACTTATTTGCACATATTTGCATATTAGTATTAATTGAACTGAATCTAAATAGAGATAATTTTTCTGAAAGCGGGCGACTCCACCGTGGAGAGTGGCAGCATGTCTTCCACAATATACTCGGCAACGAGCCTTCTCACCTCTCGTGGCTGGAGATTCTCTGGTCGGGTCAACATCAGTTTCGGCTGCTTTGTTGGGGTTGTATCGTTCCCTGTCCCATCCCCTCCTTTCCTGACTCATTTCGTGGTGCTATGGCACCTCTGCAAGTGCTTCGTCAAATTGTTTGTACTGCATTTCAACGTGGAAAGAGGTTTGGGATTCACACACAGTGTGCATTTAACTAAAGTGTTCTTGGAGTCCTTATTTTGAACGAAGTGAAAGTAGTGGGCGTATGCTCATCTTGAAAAGGAGCTAGCACTATCCGATTCTTCTGGTTCTGTCATCCTTTGTCAGTCTGCCAGTTCCAGACGAAGTAAAAGGAAATGGAATGGTCTGCACGGACTTTTATATCACTAGCTGATCTCGCGGAACTTTGTATGAAATGTAATGTTCTGCGCGGACTTATCAGATTCAGTAGCTGATCTCGCGGTGATCCGCGAACTTTGTATGAAGAAAACGCAAAACCCACAAAAACAAAGCAGGTTAAAAATGCATTGTAATGTGCGTTACTGGCATTGTAACGAGTAATATATTACCGATTTTCTTCCCTGTAATGCGTTACATTACTGCGTTACACCAAAAAGTAATGCATTACAGTAATTAATTACTTTTGTAACGAGTTACTCCCAACACTGGTGATCACTAAATGTATAGTTACAGTACAGCAGTGTTTCACAAACCTTTTCAGGGCCCCACTTTGAATACTTATACTTTTTTGCAATAATTATGATCTTATTCAGATTCAGACCGCCAACTTCGGACAAGCACTCTACCAACTGAGCTACTGCCACCCCAGCTGGTTAGCTCAACTGGTAAGTTGCCAGTACGCGTGGATCATGTCACGGCCCGGTACTGTCCAATTTTTCATGCCTGAGGCTCTTTCCTGAATGTCTGCCACTGTGATGGTGGCTGGATCTTGTTCAGGGAGGTTGCTGCTCTTTCCTGAATGTCTGCCACTGTGATGGTGACTGGATCTTGTTCAGGGAGGTTGCTGTGGTCTTCCCTCAGAGCCACCAGCCACTGTGCATCGGTGTTATGCGATGCCTCCCTTTCCCATATGCCTTTCCAGTCTTCAACCTTGGTGGGTCTGCTCTGGTGTTATTCCCCTGCCATTGAGCGTACACTTTCGCAAATTGTGTTGTGAACAACCGGTTTATCCATCTGGCTTTATTATCTTGTGTGTACCTCTTTAGGCTCTCTCTGTAACTGCTGCTGTGAGCCTCATCATTTTGGTCTTACAATGTTTGCATTAACCCAAATACATGATCCTGGTGTTTTTTTATATTGCTATTTTGCCTGTAAATTAACATAGGAACATGAATAGCAGACAAATTGCTAAGTGCCCATTCCCTGCCAAACCAGCAGTGCAGATGGAAAGGATCATTATCTTCAACATCCTTGCTCCTCATTGGCTCTTTGGTTGCTGGAATTTGATATATAGAACTCGTCTCCAAAGCTTTAGTCTGCTTTAGTCCACTTTTTTATACAGTCTATGAGCCTAACTCTAATCTCTCTCTCCATCTCTGACATAGGAGGAGAACCCTGGTGCTAAAACCAAAACAGTGTCTTTGTACCAAGAGCCAGAGGAAGCATGAGTCGTCACAGCTGTTCTCTTCTCTCACTGCTGTTTCTGCTGGTTTTGCCTCAGCCTTCTCTCTTTTACTTTTACTTAAAAATTCGCTGTGAAAATGACAATAATAAAGTTGAGTGCAGTTCTAGAGGCCTTAACAATATTCCTCCTGAGATCCCCAAGTCTGCCACAGCTGTGAGTATAATGGACAGTCACATACAGAGCATCAAACACACTGCTCTAACTGGGCTATACAAACTAGAGACTTTAACACTGACGCACTGCAATATCTCACACATCGAAGACGAAGCCTTTTCAGATTTATCAGCTTTAAATACGCTTGAGTTAAGTAAAAACCAACTCACACTTCTGACTGACAACATGTTTAAGGGACTGTCCAACCTGTCAAGTCTAAGTTTAACGACAAACAAAATTACTTCGATTTCAAAGAGTGCATTTAAGCCTTTAAATAATCTATACACACTGGACTTATCCAGTAATTATTTGGTCCAATACACTGATATTGCTCACATATATTTACAATGTCCATCATTAGATACATTAAATCTTGGATTTAACAAATTCACTTCATTTGAATCTTCCATATTGCCATTACCTGTATTAAAAACATTAATCCTTGGAGGAAACAGTCTAACTCTATTTGAAACTGAAAATTCACCATTTCTGTTTCTCAGAGAACTGGATTTGGGCTCAACCCCTCTGAGGCAGTTTAGCGTTCACTCAGATGTGTTTCCTCATTTAAAATCTCTCAGTTTGTGTAATGTATCAGCATCTGTCATTGAATGGGACATCTCTGACAAATACTTTTTCAGAAATCTGACCAGTTTAAACTTGCAACAAACAAGTTTTACGATCGAGACATATCAGTTACTTTTTTCAAATGGTTGATTCAGTTTATAATCTTAATCTAAGAGATATTGGCAGGTTTTTGTTTGACAAAGGTCTGTTAGACTTCGCTTGCAGTATCCCATCCTTGACAATGTTAGATTTAAGCTTTAATAACATTCCAATTTTAAAAGATAGCCTTTTACAGTCCTGCACCAATCTAAAATGGGTGGACCTCTC
Source organism: Paratrypauchen microcephalus (assembly GCA_036785185.1). Classification (NCBI taxonomy): domain Eukaryota; kingdom Metazoa; phylum Chordata; class Actinopteri; order Gobiiformes; family Gobiidae; genus Paratrypauchen; species Paratrypauchen microcephalus. Next base: position 6,399,496 of record JAVJIX010000027.1, on the reverse strand, counting down.
AGATAATTCAATGACAGATTTGACTGATGCCTCACTCCAAATGCTGACACAACTAATTACACTTAATTTGAATGTAAATCAATTATCCAGAATACCAGCGGCAATTAGAAACTTGACCACCCTGCAATATCTGTCTTTGGAATATAACCACATCAGTGAACTTCAGTGTTCAGACTTTACTCATTTATCACTGTTAACTGAACTTTCTCTCCTTAAGAATGACATTTATAAACTAGACAGCTGTGTTTTTAGGACTCTAACTAACTTAAATATTCTAGATGTTGGTAGAAATAATCTTGTTCAATTAGATGGCACTTTTGATGGAACCTTGCACAAATTGAAGGCTTTATATTTTTCTGGAAATAACATTGTGAGGCTTCACAAAGGCACCTTCCGAAATATGTCTTCTCTGACATTTTTAAATCTTGAGTCAATTGGAGTAACTTCAATTGAAGGTGGTGTCTTCGAAGGACTGCACAATCTTACTCATCTTTATCTTTCAGCAAGTTCACTCGAGGGAGATACATTAGCAGGGTTACCCCAACTCAGATACCTGTCATTAACCCTCCACCGCCTAACACAAGGTCAGCATTCAACTCCTAAGTCATTATTTAGTTTGCCTTCGCTGGAATATTTGAAGGTCACAGCTGTTGGGAACTGGGTTGTGTTTAACAGGGATGTTTTTAAAGGTTTGGACAATTTAAAAACTTTACGATCAACACAATTATTCATTATGCCCCCTCATAAAGACACATTCCTCTACACGCCTCATTTAGAAAATCTCTACATTGACAACAGTTTAGAGTTTGAACTAACTCCAGAGCTATTTCTTCCATTAACAGAGTTAAAAACTCTAGATCTCATTAAAAACCAATTAAAATCTTTGGACTTTTTCTCCAAAGCAAATCTGACCAAATTGGAAAGGTTAAGGATAATACAAAATGATCTAACAGTTATAAATGAAACTGTTTTTGACGCTCTGCCTTCACTAAAATACCTTGATTTATATGGAAATCCCTTTGTGTGTAACTGCTCAAACGCTGGGTTTATAGACTGGGTGATCAGAAACAAACAAGTCCTAGTGTCGAGTGCTCATGAGTACAGATGCTCCTCTCCGCCTTCAGAAAATGGGAACTTTCTGCTGGACTTCAATGTGCAGTCATGTTGGGAGTTCACTGGCTTCCTCTGCTTCATCTCCAGCTCTGCTTTGGTCCTTGTCACTCTTCTGTCCTCCTTCATCTATCACTTTCTGCGATGGCAGCTGGTCTATGGCTACTACCTCCTCCTGGCATTTCTCTATGACAGTAAAAAGAAGAGACAGGGCTGTCCTCACATCTACGATGCGTTTGTGTCGTACAATGTTCACGATGAGGACTGGGTTTACAGGGAGCTACTGCCTGAACTGGAAGGAGTTCAGGGATGGAGGCTGTGTCTGCACCACCGTGACTTCCAGCCAGGTACTGTGTCTCTTCACTCTCCTTCTGTCAGTCGCCCCTGATGGATTCTGTCCATGTGTTCCTCTGGAGCTATGCTAACCTCACATATTCTGCTGTGTTCAGGGAAACCCATCATTGAGAACATCACAGATGCCATCTACAGCAGCAGGAAGACTCTGTGTGTGATCAGCCGCCGCTACCTGCAGAGCGAGTGGTGCTCACAGGAGATACAGATGGCCAGGTATAGACTCACTGAGGTTTAGTCCATGGATCTTTAATAAGAAATGGATAAGGCACTTCCCCTGTGTCCACAAGTGAGATAGGCTAGTGGCCACTCCAGGTACTGCAGTTCACAGGTGCTTTGGCCCATAGAGCACAATGCATTTTTATGAAATCAAAGCTTTCACAAAGGTTGGATTTTATAGGGATGCTTCTGTATGTTTTAGAATGTTTTAATTGTCAAAGCCCCTAAAAGTTAGCTTAGCCTAGTCCTGCTCTAGCAGCTATTGCTCTGACTGGTCAGAACTGTAGGTTTCTAACATCACATGTTGGGGCCGCCAGTATTCAGGAAGTAATGTGGAAGAAAATAACTTTTTTGGCTCTTCACACCAATGAGCACAGACCATTGAAAACAACATGATGCCATCTTGAGTTCACCTTCCAGATCTTATTGTTTTAATACTTCCATGGGTTAAACCAGATTTAGCCCTGGTTTAGTCCTAGTTTAGTCCTGTTTCAGTCCTGGACTCTCAAGTGTCTCTCCTGTGTCCAGTTACCGTCTGTTTGATGAGCAGAAGGATGTGCTGATCCTGCTGTTTCTGGAGGAGATCTCGGCCAATCAGCTGAATCCGTTCTACCGCATGAGGAAGCTGGTGAAGAGCCGCACGTATCTGAGCTGGACCCAGGCCCAGAGCCATAAGGGCCTGTTCTGGGAGAATGTTCGCAGAGCATTAGAGTGTGGCAACAAACCTGCAGACCTCCACAACCCGCTAACCGCTAATGTTTAGCTGCTAAAACCTGCTAACTGCTAATGTTTAACTGCAACTAGGGTTGCCAACTCCCTGAAAAATAAATAAGGGACACCTCAGGGCCGGCCGGCCTGATTGCCTTCACCCTTCATGGTGCAGTGAATCGTTTTAGACTTTTTGTATGTGTGAAGTGATTTTTTTAACTATTTGACTCAAACCTGAATTGAATTAGATGCATATTTGAGTGATATGAACACATGGAAAATAATTATCAGCAATTTATTGTTAATATAAAATAACAAAATTAAAAGAATGAAATAAATATGTCTCCTGCTTAACTTAAAACTGTATAAATTAACATAAAACTATCTATCTGAACTTGTAAGAAAAGTGCACGGTTATACAGTATATTATGTATTCTTTATTATTGATATATGTATTAATGTTATGTATTATTTATCTATTAAATGTACTCATCTAGCAATTGTAGTTTTTGTTTATCACACAGAGAAAAATATTATATTTCTCCATACAATTCATATTTACATCCATTGTACTTTCCCATATTAACCTTAACCAGAGGATTAAAATTCTTTCTTTACATTCCATATCTGCCTGTGGCATTGCCTGGTGCCTAGTTTTGGTGTCCCTTATGTTCCTTGTGTGCCCACCACTGGAAGCATGTTGCTTAAGGTCAGTTAGTCCACCATGGGCTATGGAAAAAGTCCGCCGGCACACAGTGCAGTGGCTTTAGAGATGTTATCGCACACTTTTTCCACACATGTGTTTCCTTCTTCCCATTCTTCTCAGTATTTTTGCATTCTTTTCTGTCTTTTTCTTAGAGGAGTATTTGCATTCCTGCTAGAAGGTGTACCGCCCGAGACCTGTAAAGCACTGTCAGTGTCACTGTCGTCCATGCTGCTTTGCTGTGTTCCGGTATCTTCTTCGCAATGCAAGCAACAGACAAAGAGATGAGTGTTATGTGAGTGTGCTCTCAGCTCACTGGACAGAGCTGAGTGTGCTCTCAGCTCACTGGACAGAGCTGAGTGTGCTGTCAGCTCACTGGACAGAGCTGAGTGTGCTGACAGCTCACTGGACAGAGCTGAGTGTGCTGACAGCTCACTGGACAGAGCTGAGTGTGCTGTCAGACACTGGACAGAGCTGAGTGTGCTGTCAGACACTGGACAGAGCTGAGTGTGCTGACAGCTCACTGGACAGAGCTGAGTGTGCTGTCAGACACTGGACAGAGCTGAGTGTGCTGTCAGACACTGGACAGAGCTGAGTGTGCTGTCAGCTCACTGGACAGAGCTGAGTGTGCTGTCAGACACTGGACAGAGCTGAGTGTGCTGACAGCTCACTGGACAGAGCTGAGTGTGCTGTCAGACACTGGACAGAGCTGAGTGTGCTGACAGCTCACTGGACAGAGCTGAGTGTGCTGACAGCTCACTGGACAGAGCTGAGTGTGCTCTCAGCTCACTGGACAGAGCTGAGTGTGCTGACAGCTCACTGGACAGAGCTGAGTGTGCTGACAGCTCACTGGACAGAGCTGAGTGTGCTGTCAGACACTGGACAGAGCTGAGTGTGCTCTCAGCTCACTGGACAGAGCTGAGTGTGCTGTCAGACACTGGACAGAGCTGAGTGTGCTCTCAGCTCATTGGTCACAGAGCAGGAGAGGCTGAGAGTTAGCTCTAAGTTTTCATATAAAGCTCCATGTATTCATTCATTCAATTGACATTTTATACACTATTTTTGATTCTCACGGTAATACGGATCAAAGCGCGTCCCTTTTCAGCTCAATATGGGACGTATACTTTTGTTTCTGAATATGGGACAATTCTGTTTTTCAAGGGACAGTTGGCAACTCTAACTGCAACCTGGACACTGTTAACACTCACTGCTAATGACTCAGTAATTTACTGGTTAAAAGGGGCGCATGATGTAGATTGGTGGTGTCAAACTTGACCTTGTTTAATTCTTGGAAAAGTAATCAATATCTTATCTTTAAATCATAATCACTTTTAGTGGAGGGAGCTAAAGGAGAGCTAAGGGTCTATGTTAAGTGGTGCTCACTTTCATTTAGAACCCTTTCACAGCATTGCTTTTGTCAGCCTTATTGAGAAGAGGAGAGGCAGAGGTTTTTTCTTTCCAGGAATCTGATGCACTTTTGGAGCATCCCCGCTGGCTATGGTAATTTTGGTAATTATAGTTGAGTTTTTAGGACCATTGAAAATGCTCATTGTTATGTAAAAACTGCAAATGCGTGAAGAGTCCCTCAGTCGTCCAGGTAGAATCCATGATAAAAGGAGAAGTTCAATTTGTCAACTGGACAAAGTTTGTTTGGTTGAAAACGTTTCGCCGCTCATCCGAGAGGCTTCGTCAGCTCTGGTTTTTGTGCTGGTTAGACACTGCTTATATCTAGCTGCCGGGAGGCGCTCCCTACACTGAAATAGCTCTGAAAACGATCCCCACTAATCTGTCTCTTTGTTTTTCAAATTACTCTGGCGACTAGTTTCGCCTCCCTATTCAACGTCTAACGACCCTCTCCACCCCTCTGCCCTGGCTCGTCTGCCCTAATGTTTCTTTGTCTGTTTTGACTTGGTTTAAGAATCGAATTATAAATGGGAGACAAGTTATGTCTAACTCCCCCATTTCTGTTAAACAGAAATGGGGGAGAAACATTAGGGCAGACGAGCCAGGGCAGAGGGGTGGAGAGGGTCGTTAGGCGTTGAATAGGGAGGCGAAACTAGTCGCCAGTGTAATTTGAAAAACAAAGAGACAGATTAGTGGGGATCGTTTTCAGAGCTATTTCAGTGTAGGACGCGCCTCCCCGCAGCTGGATATAAGCAGTGTCTAACCAGCACAAAAACCAGAGCTGACGAAGCCTCTCGGATGAGCGGCGAAACGTTTTCAACCAAACAAACTTTGTCCAGTTGACAAATTGAACTTCTCCTTTTATCACAAAAACTGCAAAGCTCTTTTCAGATTTCAGATAATTGACTTTCAGGACTTCTGGCTGTTGTTTAAAGTTTGAAGACTTATAAAGTGTGTACAGATTTTAGTCCCACTATGTTACCACTATGTTACCCACCCACACGGCCAATGAAATTTTGCATGAATTTGTATTTTCATTTAGTTGATTTTTTCTGTACATTTTTCGTAAAATGAATAAAATAAGTGTGTTCATAATAACCGAGATCGTACAGTGCTGTTTTTCTGCAGTTATTCTTTAACATTTCTGGTAAAACATTTTCTTAAAACTGTATTTTTGTGTTGTTCAAAACTGAGAAAATGTGTATATCAATGATTCTATAATGCTGTGCTTGAATGTCTGCTTCCCGTTCTGTTTTCTAACTAAACACATTTATTTTTATGAAAGTTTCTCTCAGTTCCTCTTCACACAACACCAATCTGACACCTCTGTGTTTAGATGTGTTCTGAAACACTCCAGTGCAGTTAAAAGTCGTAGACACTTGACGTGAGTAACCTGTTGAGTGTTATTGTCTAGACCAGGGGTGTCAAACTCATTTTGGTCCGGGGGCCGTATCCAACCTACTTGATCCCAAAGGGGCCGGATCAGAAAACTCATATATACACCAAAAATAGCAATTAGTCCAAATATTTGTCCAGAGAAATGCAAATCTATTACAGACTGCTGTTTCTTCAGTCCCAGCAATAATTCATTTATCTTCTGTCTTCTCAAATCTCTCCGTTCAAGTTATTGTATTGTTTGAAATGCCGTGTCTCGTAGTATCGTTTAAGATTATATTCCTTGAGCACCGCCACTGGCTGGTTGGCTCATCTGGTAAGTCACTGACTTTCCCCCTGGAGGTTGTGGGTTCAAATCCCCCTGGCAATGAGCTAGCCAGTGTGGGTCCTTGGGCAAGACCCTTCACGGTACTGCCCCTCAAGTGCCGAAAGATGGCTGCTCACGGCTCCTGAAAAGGATGGGTCAAATGCAGAAGTCAAATTTCTCCTGTGTGTCATTGTGTGTGTGAGACCAATAAAGGCTTAATCTTGTTCCAAACACACCGAGCGTACAGGTTTCCCATTCACCTATGTCAACAAATAGGAATTAGTCAATTTTTCTTGGAAAATCCTGCACTCGGCGTCCAGTTTTCTCATTATGGACATTTTGCTGATGAGGGTGTCACGGTCAACAGTCAAAACGATGGTCCTTTAAGAGCGTTTGGAAAGAGGCGAGTCTTCATTTGTGCTGCTCTGGTGGGAGGGGCCACGTACAGAGGCACTGGAAACACTGCTATGCTAAACTGTAATTAAAATATAATTAAAATATTTTAATAGAAATTCAGCCGAGGGCCACATTAAAGCTGGAGGAGCAGCCCTAGCAAAAGGGACATTGGGCGGATTGACAAACTGACAAACACAAGACAGATCATCTAAAAACTGTTTGAGAAAAGGAATTGGAAACTATTATACCGGAACAACAATGGAAAGAAACTCTTTCTTTAATTCATAAACATTCAATCAATAGGTTAATGGAATATAAAGTCATTCATCAGTTTTATTTCTGTAAGGTCTCACTGCACAAATACTGTCCAGATGTGTCTCCATTATGTGATAAGTGTAAAACAGATGAAGGATCATTGTTGCATTCATTTCGGGACTATCCAAGTATACATATATTTTGGTCTAGTATCTTTTTCTTCTATTCTGGAGTAAATGAGACTGACCTGGCCCCAGACAGGGACATGGCCCTGCTTGGATGCTCCATAGAGTCACAAAACTTACCAAAACATCTCAGGAGTGTTTTACTACTCGAAACTCATTCTGAAGGACTGGAAAACAACTTCTGCACTGAGTTTTAAAAATGGCTGAATGAACTAGCCTGTATAATATCTATGGAAACGCAAATACACTTAAACTCAGGAAATCTACTTAAAATGGAAAATCCCCTATTGGACTTTATAAACTTAAAAACATGAACAGTGGATTTGAACTGAAATTTTCTTTTTATTTTCTTTAATTATCTTAATCTATATTTGTCTCTTTTTTTTCTTTATTGCTGTTGTGGTTGGTATTATCATTCTTTTATTTAGCTATTTGATTTATTTGGTAGTAACAATAATAATAATGATATTGTTGTTATGTTAGGGATTTTTCCTAATAAACATCAACAAAAGGGAACAAATGAGAAAACAGACACAGAAGTATTATACTCGTACGAGGGAGAATGAGGTGTAGCATGTGTTAAACAGAGCCGCCTCTGCTTCCGTCTAGGCCACACACTCAACTCTCAAAGAATACCTCCTCGTCCTCCTTTTTATTTAGGATCACATGGAACGGAAAAACACCAAGCCAAGCCTACAACAAAGTTAATCTTTACCATACACACATTCCTCACTAATCAGCAATTACATTGATTGTTTGTTTAAGCAGTTGACCAGTCCTTGTCCTTATCTCATCCGGTGGTTTTACAATAGGAGATGAACCAACTCAAGAAGAATATAACACTTTGATAATTCATTAAAGACACTATTATACAATTTCTTTAACAGCGCCAAACAACTCGACCAGCTAGTATGGTACCAGGCAGACAGATCACTGCTTAAATGACACGTTTGAGCTTTATTATGCTCCACATTGTGTTTTACCTATTCGCATTATACACAAGCCTTTTGTACTTTTGCTACAGGTATATGTGATGTTTTAGTCCTGGTGTTTATTGTCTTGTTTATCACATGTTTTATGTTCACTGTGGGCCTAGGGGGCGCTACAATTTCAAATCCTGTACATATGTTTTTTGACAATAAAGCTGACTTTGAACTCTGAATAAGTTATCATAAAGATCAAAAAGATCAAAGTCAGCTTTATTGTCAATTCTGCCATATGTGTTCAACATACAGTGAATCGAAATTTCGTTTCTCTCTGGCCAAGTGCAAAAAGACAGTGTACAAGATACAATATGACAAGACAAGACAAAACACAACAAAAACTATCTAAGACAGAGATCTAAAGTTAAACTAAAGTCTAAGATCTAACATCTTAAAGCAGTGCAACATAATAAATAAATACCTATATACAGATTTCCAAAGTGTGCAGTGTGCATCAAAAATGTGCAATGGAAGATGCATTGAAGTTAAGATAAAATACATGTGCAACGGTAGTAATTCTAGTGCAATAACAGGAGTAAACAACAGTAGTAAAAATTCCAGTAGTAATAATGTGCAATAATGTGCAATAGTAAACAACAGTACAACAGTACAACAGTAGTAAAAATCCAGTAGTAAATATAAATGTGCAACAGTGCAACAGTCGTCCTTAGCAGCAGTTTTTTAAAGTGTCTAGAGTGATATGTCTTTTTATGGAATACAGGTTATGCCAATATGGGGGGTGGGGGGTGGGAGATGGGTAAGGTGTGAGTTCAGCCTCCTGACAGCCTGGTGGATGAAGCTGTTTGACAGTCTGGTGGAGTGGGCCCGGAGACTCCGGTACCTTCTCCCCGAGGGCAGGAGGCTGAACAGGCTGTGTGAGGGGTGGCTCGGGTCACCCGCAATGCTGGACGCTCTGCGGGTGAGCCGGGTGTTAAAAATGTCTAGGAGGGAGGGGAGAGAGACACCAGCGATCCTCCCAGCTGCATTCACTATGCGCTGCAGGGCTTTCCTGTTCTGTTCAGCTCCCGTACCACACAGTGATGCAGCTGGTCAGGACGCTCTCAATGGCGCCTCGGTAGAAGGTGGTCATGATGGGTGGAGGGGCTTCAGCTCTCCTCAGTTTGTGCAAAGAAGCTGTTGAGGTCATTGAGCAGGGCGATGTTGTTGTCACAGGTCTGTGGCAAGGGTTTGTAGTCCGTGATGTTCTGGATGCCCTGCCACAGACTCCGTGTGTCCCTGCTGTCTCTAAAATGTCTGGTTATTTTCTGTGTGTATTTGTGTTTGGCTTTCCTGATGCCACGGGACAGGTTGGTTCTTGCTGCCTTCAGATGGGGGACATCCCCGGCTCTGAAGGCAGCGTTCCTGGCTCTCAACAGCCTGTGAACCTCCCCTGTCAGCCATGGCTTCTGGTTAGCCCTGGTGGTGATAGTTTTTGCAACACAATAACAACAGTTATTTGGGTTAGTGGCATAAAGTGGTTCTGCTGCAAAACTTCTGGTGAAGTATGAAATGTCTTGCCCAAAATTTTGTTCTTGTTCTCACAGCCTCAAAATCATGAACAAACCTCTGAAGTGCGATCAGCCTTTACCTGCAGAAACACTCCTCTACACCAGTCATAATGAACCTGAAACTATTGTTAAATGATCTTAAAAAAACAAATGCCAAACAGTAATTGCGGCTGATTCCGTGAAACCACATGACCAGCCTGGTTTAAACTGGTTATTCTCGCTTAACGAGAATAAGGGAAGGGAATACAGTGCATATGAGGTTAAACCAGGCTGGTCACGTGGTTTCACGGAACGTGAAGTTGGGGACTTTTGCAGTACCGTGAAACCACGTGACCAGCCTGGTTTAACCTCATATGCACTGTATTCCCTTCCCTTATTCTCGTTAAGCGAGAATAACCAGGTTAAACAGATGCCATCTACAGCAGCAGGAAGACTCTGTGTGTGATCAGCCGCCGCTACCTGCAGAGCGAGTGGTGCTCACAGGAGATACAGATGGCCAGGTATAGACTCACTGAGGTTTAGTCCATGGATCTTTAATAAGAAATGGATAAGGCACTTCCCCTGTGTCCACAAGTGAGATAGGCTAGTGGCCACTCCAGGTACTGCAGTTCACAGGTGCTTTGGCCCATAGAGCACAATGCATTTTTATGAAATCAAAGCTTTCACAAAGGTTGGATTTTATAGGGATGCTTCTGTATGTTTTAGAATGTTTTAATTGTCAAAGCCCCTAAAAGTTAGCTTAGCCTAGTCCTGCTCTAGCAGCTATTGCTCTGACTGGTCAGAACTGTAGGTTTCTAACATCACATGTTGGGGCCGCCAGTATTCAGGAAGTAATGTGGAAGAAAATAACTTTTTTGGCTCTTCACACCAATGAGCACAGACCATTGAAAACAACATGATGCCATCTTGAGTTCACCTTCCAGATCTTATTGTTTTAATACTTCCATGGGTTAAACCAGATTTAGCCCTGGTTTAGTCCTAGTTTAGTCCTGTTTCAGTCCTGGACTCTCAAGTGTCTCTCCTGTGTCCAGTTACCGTCTGTTTGATGAGCAGAAGGATGTGCTGATCCTGCTGTTTCTGGAGGAGATCTCGGCCAATCAGCTGAATCCGTTCTACCGCATGAGGAAGCTGGTGAAGAGCCGCACGTATCTGAGCTGGACCCAGGCCCAGAGCCATAAGGGCCTGTTCTGGGAGAACGTTCGCAGAGCATTAGAGTGTGGCAACAAACCTGCAGACCTCCACAACCCGCTAACCGCTAATGTTTAGCTGCTAAAACCTGCTAACTGCTAATGTTTAACTGCAACTAGGGTTGCCAACTCCCTGAAAAATAAATAAGGGACACCTCAGGGCCGGCCGGCCTGATTGCCTTCACCCTTCATGGTGCAGTGAATCGTTTTAGACTTTTTGTATGTGTGAAGTGATTTTTTTAACTATTTGACTCAAACCTGAATTGAATTAGATGCATATTTGAGTGATATGAACACATGGAAAATAATTATCAGCAATTTATTGTTAATATAAAATAACAAAATTAAAAGAATGAAATAAATATGTCTCCTGCTTAACTTAAAACTGTATAAATTAACATAAAACTATCTATCTGAACTTGTAAGAAAAGTGCACGGTTATACAGTATATTATGTATTCTTTATTATTGATATATGTATTAATGTTATGTATTATTTATCTATTAAATGTACTCATCTAGCAATTGTAGTTTTTGTTTATCACACAGAGAAAAATATTATATTTCTCCATACAATTCATATTTACATCCATTGTACTTTCCCATATTAACCTTAACCAGAGGATTAAAATTCTTTCTTTACATTCCATATCTGCCTGTGGCGTTGCCTGGTGCCTAGTTTTGGTGTCCCTTATGTTCCTTGTGTGCCCACCACTGGAAGCATGTTGCTTAAGGTCAGTTAGTCCACCATGGGCTATGGAAAAAGTCCGCCGGCACACAGTGCAGTGGCTTTAGAGATGTTATCGCACACTTTTTCCACACATGTGTTTCCTTCTTCCCATTCTTCTCAGTATTTTTGCATTCTTTTCTGTCTTTTTCTTAGAGGAGTATTTGCATTCCTGCTAGAAGGTGTACCGCCCGAGACCTGTAAAGCACTGTCAGTGTCACTGTCGTCCATGCTGCTTTGCTGTGTTCCGGTATCTTCTTCGCAATGCAAGCAACAGACAAAGAGATGAGTGTTATGTGAGTGTGCTCTCAGCTCACTGGACAGAGCTGAGTGTGCTGTCAGCTCACTGGACAGAGCTGAGTGTGCTGTCAGCTCACTGGACAGAGCTGAGTGTGCTCTCAGCTCACTGGACAGAGCTGAGTGTGCTGTCAGCTCACTGGACAGAGCTGAGTGTGCTCTCAGCTCACTGGACAGAGCTGAGTGTGCTCTCAGCTCACTGGACAGAGCTGAGTGTGCTGACAGCTCACTGGACAGAGCTGAGTGTGCTCTCAGCTCACTGGACAGAGCTGAGTGTGCTCTCAGCTCACTGGACAGAGCTGAGTGTGCTCTCAGCTCACTGGACAGAGCTGAGTGTGCTCTCAGCTCACTGGACAGAGCTGAGTGTGCTGACAGCTCACTGGACAGAGCTGAGTGTGCTCTCAGCTCACTGGACAGAGCTGAGTGAGCTGTCAGCTCACTGGACAGAGCTGAGTGTGCTGTCAGCTCACTGGACAGAGCTGAGTGTGCTCTCAGCTCACTGGACAGAGCTGAGTGTGCTCTCAGCTCACTGGACAGAGCTGAGTGTGCTCTCAGCTCACTGGATAGAGCTGAGTGTGCTCTCAGCTCACTGGACAGAGCTGAGTGTGCTCTCAGCTCACTGGACAGAGCTGAGTGTGCTCTCAGCTCACTGGATAGAGCTGAGTGTGCTCTCAGCTCACTGGACAGAGCTGAGTGTGCTCTCAGCTCATTGGTCACAGAGCTGAGTGTGCTGACAGCTCACTGGACAGAGCTGAGTGTGCTGTCAGACACTGGACAGAGCTGAGTGTGCTGTCAGACACTGGACAGAGCTGAGTGTGCTCTCAGCTCATTGGTCACAGAGCAGGAGAGGCTGAGAGTTAGCTCTAAGTTTTCATATAAAGCTCCATGTATTCATTCATTCAATTGACATTTTATACACTATTTTTGATTCTCACGGTAATACGGATCAAAGCGCGTCCCTTTTCAGCTCAATATGGGACGTATACTTTTGTTTCTGAATATGGGACAATTCTGTTTTTCAAGGGACAGTTGGCAACTCTAACTGCAACCTGGACACTGTTAACACTCACTGCTAATGACTCAGTAATTTACTGGTTAAAAGGGGCGCATGATGTAGATTGGTGGTGTCAAACTTGACCTTGTTTAATTCTTGGAAAAGTAATCAATATCTTATCTTTAAATCATAATCACTTTTAGTGGAGGGAGCTAAAGGAGAGCTAAGGGTCTATGTTAAGTGGTGCTCACTTTCATTTAGAACCCTTTCACAGCATTGCTTTTGTCAGCCTTATTGAGAAGAGGAGAGGCAGAGGTTTTTTTTCTTTCCAGGAATCTGATGCACTTTTGGAGCATCCCCGCTGGCTATGGTAATTTTGGTAATTATAGTTGAGTTTTTAGGACCATTGAAAATGCTCATTGTTATGTAAAAACTGCAAATGCGTGAAGAGTCCCTCAGTCGTCCAGGTAGAATCCATGATAAAAGGAGAAGTTCAATTTGTCAACTGGACAAAGTTTGTTTGGTTGAAAACGTTTCGCCGCTCATCCGAGAGGCTTCGTCAGCTCTGGTTTTTGTGCTGGTTAGACACTGCTTATATCTAGCTGCCGGGAGGCGCTCCCTACACTGAAATAGCTCTGAAAACGATCCCCACTAATCTGTCTCTTTGTTTTTCAAATTACTCTGGCGACTAGTTTCGCCTCCCTATTCAACGTCTAACGACCCTCTCCACCCCTCTGCCCTGGCTCGTCTGCCCTAATGTTTCTTTGTCTGTTTTGACTTGGTTTAAGAATCGAATTATAAATGGGAGACAAGTTATGTCTAACTCCCCCATTTCTGTTAAACAGAAATGGGGGAGAAACATTAGGGCAGACGAGCCAGGGCAGAGGGGTGGAGAGGGTCGTTAGGCGTTGAATAGGGAGGCGAAACTAGTCGCCAGAGTAATTTGAAAAACAAAGAGACAGATTAGTGGGGATCGTTTTCAGAGCTATTTCAGTGTAGTGAGCGCCTCCCGGCAGCTGGATATAAGCAGTGTCTAACCAGCACAAAAACCAGAGCTGACGAAGCCTCTCGGATGAGCGGCGAAACGTTTTCAACCAAACAAACTTTGTCCAGTTGACAAATTGAACTTCTCCTTTTATCACAAAAACTGCAAAGCTCTTTTCAGATTTCAGATAATCGACTTTCAGGACTTCTGGCTGTTGTTTAAAGTTTGAAGACTTATAAAGTGTGTACAGATTTTAGTCCCACTATGTTACCACTATGTTACCCACCCACACGGCCAATGAAATTTTGCATGAATTTGTATTTTCATTTAGTTGATTTTTTCTGTACATTTTTCGTAAAATGAATAAAATAAGTGTGTTCATAATAACCGAGATCGTACAGTGCTGTTTTTCTGCAGTTATTCTTTAACATTTCTGGTAAAACATTTTCTTAAAACTGTATTTTTGTGTTGTTCAAAACTGAGAAAATGTGTATATCAATGATTCTATAATGCTGTGCTTGAATGTCTGCTTCCCGTTCTGTTTTCTAACTAAACACATTTATTTTTATGAAAGTTTCTCTCAGTTCCTCTTCACACAACACCAATCTGACACCTCTGTGTTTAGATGTGTTCTGAAACACTCCAGTGCAGTTAAAAGTCGTAGACACTTGACGTGAGTAACCTGTTGAGTGTTATTGTCTAGACCAGGGGTGTCAAACTCATTTTGGGCACTATGGCACAACCTTGGCTAAATGAGAATACGCGTGAGGCTAGACGCGCATGTAGACGCGCTGAGAGGAAATGGAAGAAAGATCGTCTACAGGTCTCTCTGCAAATATTAAGAGACAGTCTGGTAGAATATCAGAGGGTAGTTAAAGCTGCTAAATGTTGCTTTATTTCAAACATGGTATCAACAAACTGCCACAAACCACAGATGCTTTTTTGTATTTTAAAGTCTCTGTTAACTCCATGTATGTCAAATGTTGTTGTGCCCTCATCTACACTGTGTGAAAACTTTTTATCATTCTTTAGGGATAAAGTTTCTGCTCTTAGACTGTCACTGCCTTCTGCTGTGGACCTTGTAGCTTCAACTGCTTGTAATTCAGTATTTGACTGTTTTGAGCCAGTGTCTTTTTTAGACTTGAAAAAAAATTGTTCAACAGCTAAAACCTTCCTTATGTCCTCTAGATATTATTCCAAGTCGTCTGTTCAAGGAGGTCTTTGATTCTATTGGACCTTATATTGCTAATGTTGTGAACTCATCTCTAATGTCTGGTTGTTTTCCCACTGCCCTGAAACATGCTGTGGTCCAACCAATCATCAAAAAGCCTAATCTTGACCCTAATGTTCTGTCTAACTTCAGACCTATCTCTAAATTGCCATTCTTGTCTAAGGTTTTAGAGAAGGTTGCTTATGACCAACTGCAGGCTTACCTTAATTTTAATGACATTGGTGAAAAATTCCAATCTGGTTTTAAATCCCAGCACAGCACTGAAACGGCTCTTTTAAAAGTTTTTAATGACCTGCTTTTAACTGTCGACTCTGGGAAATCTGCAGTTCTTCTGCTTTTAGACCTATCAGCCGCTTTTGACACGGTGGATCACAGCATTCTTCTGTCCCGCCTGGAGACACATGTGGGCATAAAGGGTACTGCTCTCTGTTGGTTTCAATCTTATCTGTCAGACAGGACTTTCTCTGTAAACTTAGGACAGTACTCCTCCTCTGTGTCTCCCTTAGAATACGGTGTGCCCCAGGGTTCTACACTAGCGCCGGCCCTCTTTGCTCTGTACATGCTCCCCCTGGGTGATGTTTTTAGAAAGCACAATGTCACTTTTCACTGTTTTGCAGACGACATTCAAATATATCTGCCAGTGACCGCAAATGACAACCAGAGCACGATCAAAGCTCTGCAGGATTGTCTCAGGGATGTACAGACTTGGCTGAATGCAAATTTCCTAAACTTAAATCAAAGAAAAACTGAAATTGTTGTGTTTGGGAAAACAAATCCACTGCTTGGTCAGGACAGTGTGATTGGTCCTCTGTCCTCCTACTGTCTCCCTGCAGTGAGGAATCTTGGGGTGATTGTGGACTCCATGTTTAAACTGGACAAGCACATAAGTTCTGTGATAAAGTCCAGCTTCTTTCATTTGAGGCTCCTTGCCAAAATAAAGCCCTACCTACCTCGTGCAGGTTTTGAAAAAGCTATTCATGCTTTTGTAACTACGCGTCTGGACTACTGCAATTCTCTGTATGTGGGGCTAGACCAGAGCTCCCTGCAACGCCTACAACACGTCCAGAACGCTGCAGCTCGTCTGCTCACTGGCACTAAGAGACGGGAACACATCACACCTGTGCTGTGTGACCCTGCACTGGCTCCCTGTTCCCCTATCGGGTGAAATTTAAAGTGTTATTAATTGTGTTTAAATGTTTACACTCTTTGGGTCCAGTCTATTTGAGGGAATTACTGGAGCCCTACACTCCACCCAGAGCCCTGAGATCAGCTGACCAGCTTCTGTTGGTCATTCCCAAGACTAGACTCAGGACGAGAGGGGACAGAGCCTTTTCTGTGGCAGCGCCCAAACTGTGGAACAGCCTTCCTCTTCCTGTCAGATCCTCTCAGTCTGTAACGCAGTTTAAGACAAGATTAAAAACTCATCTCTTTTCCCTGGCTTTTAATACTAGTTAGTCAGTTTTTTATTATAGTTTTTATTATAGTCCTTACACTGTGTTATATATGTATATGTTCTTTTGTCTTTTATCCTTCATGTGAAGCACTTTGGTCAACTGACGTTGTTTTTAAATGTGCTATAGAAATAAATATGAAATGAAAATGAAATGAAATGAACTGCTGTTTCTTCAGTCCCAGCAATAATTCATTTATCTTCTGTCTTCTCAAATCTCTCCGTTCAAGTTATTGTATTGTTTGAAATGCCGTGTCTCGTAGTATCGTTTAAGATTATATTCCTTTTAGCACCGCCACCGGCTGGTTAGCTCAACTGGTAAGTCACTGACTTTCCCCCTGGGGGTTGTGGGTTCAAATCCCCCTGGCAATGAGCTAGCCAGTGTGGGTCCTTGGGCAAGACCCTTCATGGTACTGCCCCCCGAGCGCTGAAAGATGGCTGCTCACTGCTCCTGAAAAGGATGGGTCAAATGCAGAAGTCAAATTTCTCCCGTGTGTCATTGTGTGTGAGACCAATAAAGGTTTAATCTTGTTCCAAACACACCGAGCGTACAGGTTTCCCATTCACCTCTGTCAACAAATAGGAATTAGTCCATTTTTCTTGGAAAATCCTGCACTCGGCGTCCAGTTTTCTCATTATGGACATTTTGCTGATGAGGGTGTCACGGTCAACAGTCAAAACGATGGTCCTTTAAGAGCGTTTGGAAAGAGGCGAGTCTTCATTTGTGCTGCTCTGGTGGGAGGGGCCACGTACAGAGGCGCTGGAGACGCTGCTATGCTAAACTGCGCAGAAAAGAGGCGCAGAAAATTACCAATATTTTAATACAAAATTAAAATATAACTAAAATATTTTAATAGAAATTCAGCCGAGGGCCACATTAAAGCTGGAGGAGCAGCCCTAGCAAAAGGGACATTGGGCGGATTGACAAACTGACAAACACAAGACAGATCATCTAAAAACTGTTTGAGAAAAGGAATTGGAAACTATTATACCGGAACAACAATGGAAAGAAACTCTTTCTTTAATTCATAAACATTCAATCAATAGGTTAATGGAATATAAAGTCATTCATCAGTTTTATTTCTGTAAGGTCTCACTGCACAAATACTGTCCAGATGTGTCTCCATTATGTGATAAGTGTAAAACAGATGAAGGATCATTGTTGCATTCATGTTGGGACTATCCAAGTATACATATATTTTGGTCTAGTATCTTTTTCTTCTATTCTGGAGTAAATGAGACTGACCTGGCCCCAGACAGGGACATGGCCCTGCTTGGATGCTCCATAGAGTCACAAAACTTACCAAAACATCTCAGGAGTGTTTTACTACTCGAAACTCATTCTGAAGGACTGGAAAACAACTTCTGCACTGAGTTTTAAAAATGGCTGAATGAACTAGCCTGTATAATATCTATGGAAACGCAAATACACTTAAACTCAGGAAATCTACTTAAAAGGGAAAATCCCCTATTGGACTTTATAAACTTAAAAACATGAACAGTGGATTTGAACTGAAATTTTCTTTTTATTTTCTTTAATTATCTTAATCTATATTTGTCTCTTTTTTTTCTTTATTGCTGTTGTGGTTGGTATTATCATTCTTTTATTTAGCTATTTGATTTATTTGGTAGTAACAATAATAATAATGATATTGTTGTTATGTTAGGGATTTTTCCTAATAAACATCAACAAAAGGGAACAAATGAGAAAACAGACACAGAAGTATTATACTCGTACGAGGGAGAATGAGGTGTAGCATGTGTTAAACAGAGCCGCCTCTGCTTCCGTCTAGGCCACACACTCAACTCTCAAAGAATACCTCCTCGTCCTCCTTTTTATTTAGGATCACATGGAACGGAAAAACACCAAGCCAAGCCTACAACAAAGTTAATCTTTACCATACACACATTCCACACTAATCAGCAATTACATTGATTGTTTGTTTAAGCAGTTGACCAGTCTTTGTCCTTATCTCATCCGGTGGTTTTACAATAGGAGATGAACCAACTCAAGAAGAATATAACACTTTGATAATTCATTAAAGACACTATTATACAATTTCTTTAACAGCGCCAAACAACTCGACCAGCTAGTATGGTACCAGGCAGACAGATCACTGCTTAAATGACACGTTTGAGCTTTATTATGCTCCACATTGTGTTTTACCTATTCACATTATATACAAGCCTTTTGTACTTTTGCTACAGGTATATGTGATGTTTTAGTCCTGGTGTTTATTGTCTTGTTTATCACATGTTTTATGTTCACTGTGGGCCTAGGGGGCGCTACAATTTCAAATCCTGTACATATGTTTTTTGACAATAAAGCTGACTTTGAACTCTGAATAAAGTTATCATAAAGATCAAAAAGATCAAAGTCAGCTTTATTGTCAATTCTGCCATATGTGTTCAACATACAGTGAATCGAAATTTCGTTTCTCTCTGGCCAAGTGCAAAAAGACAGTGTACAAGATACAATATGACAAGACAAGACAAAACACAACAAAAACTATCTAAGACAGAGATCTAAAGTTAAACTAAAGTCTAAGATCTAACATCTTAAAGCAGTGCAACATAATAAATAAATACCTATATACAGATTTCCAAAGTGTGCAGTGTGCATCAAAAATGTGCAATGGAAGATGCATTGAAGTTAAGATAAAATACATGTGCAACGGTAGTAATTCTAGTGCAATAACAGGAGTAAACAACAGTAGTAAAAATTCCAGTAGTAATAATGTGCAATAATGTGCAATAGTAAACAACAGTACAACAGTACAACAGTAGTAAAAATCCAGTAGTAAATATAAATGTGCAACAGTGCAACAGTCGTCCTTAGCAGCAGTTTTTTAAAGTGTCTAGAGTGATATGTCTTTTTATGGAATACAGGTTATGCCAATATGGGGGGTGGGGGGTGGGAGATGGGTAAGGTGAGAGTTCAGCCTCCTGACAGCCTGGTGGATGAAGCTGTTTGACAGTCTGGTGGAGTGGGCCCGGAGACTCCGGTACCTTCTCCCCGAGGGCAGGAGGCTGAACAGGCTGTGTGAGGGGTGGCTCGGGTCACCCGCAATGCTGGACGCTCTGCGGGTGAGCCGGGTGTTAAAAATGTCTAGGAGGGAGGGGAGAGAGACACCAGCGATCCTCCCAGCTGCATTCACTATGCGCTGCAGGGCTTTCCTGTTCTGTTCAGCTCCCGTACCACACAGTGATGCAGCTGGTCAGGACGCTCTCAATGGCGCCTCGGTAGAAGGTGGTCATGATGGGTGGGGGGGATCCAGCTCTCCTCAGTTTGTGCAAAGAAGCTGTTGAGGTCATTGAGCAGGGCGATGTTGTTGTCACAGGTCTGTGGCGAGGGTTTGTAGTCCGTGATGTTCTGGATGCCCTGCCACAGACTCCGTGTGTCCCTGCTGTCTCTAAAATGTCTGGTTATTTTCTGTGTGTATTTGTGTTTGGCTTTCCTGATGCCACGGGACAGGTTGGTTCTTGCTGCCTTCAGATGGGGGACATCCCCGGCTCTGAAGGCAGCGTTCCTGGCTCTCAACAGGCTGTGAACCTCCCCTGTCAGCCATGGCTTCTGGTTAGCCCTGGTGGTGATAGTTTTTGCAACACAATAACAACAGTTATTTGGGTTAGTGGCATAAAGTGGTTCTGCTGCAAAACTTCTGGTGAAGTATGAAATGTCTTGCCCAAAATTTTGTTCTTGTTCTCACAGCCTCAAAATCATGAACAAACCTCTGAAGTGCGATCAGCCTTTACCTGCAGAAACACTCCTCTACACCAGTCATAATGAACCTGAAACTATTGTTAAATGATCTTAAAAAAACAAATGCCAAACAGTAATTGCGGCTGATTCCGTGAAACCACATGACCAGCCTGGTTTAAACTGGTTATTCTCGCTTAACGAGAATAAGGGAAGGGAATACAGTGCATATGAGGTTAAACCAGGCTGGTCACGTGGTTTCACGGAACGTGAAGTTGGGGACTTTTGCAGTACCGTGAAACCACGTGACCAGCCTGGTTTAACCTCATATGCACTGTATTCCCTTCCCTTATTCTCGTTAAGCGAGAATAACCAGGTTAAACAGATGCCATCTACAGCAGCAGGAAGACTCTGTGTGTGATCAGCCGCCGCTACCTGCAGAGCGAGTGGTGCTCACAGGAGATACAGATGGCCAGGTATAGACTCACTGAGGTTTAGTCCATGGATCTTTAATAAGAAATGGATAAGGCACTTCCCCTGTGTCCACAAGTGAGATAGGCTAGTGGCCACTCCAGGTACTGCAGTTCACAGGTGCTTTGGCCCATAGAGCACAATGCATTTTTATGAAATCAAAGCTTTCACAAAGGTTGGATTTTATAGGGATGCTTCTGTATGTTTTAGAATGTTTTAATTGTCAAAGCCCCTAAAAGTTAGCTTAGCCTAGTCCTGCTCTAGCAGCTATTGCTCTGACTGGTCAGAACTGTAGGTTTCTAACATCACATGTTGGGGCCGCCAGTATTCAGGAAGTAATGTGGAAGAAAATAACTTTTTTGGCTCTTCACACCAATGAGCACAGACCATTGAAAACAACATGATGCCATCTTGAGTTCACCTTCCAGATCTTATTGTTTTAATACTTCCATGGGTTAAACCAGATTTAGCCCTGGTTTAGTCCTAGTTTAGTCCTGTTTCAGTCCTGGACTCTCAAGTGTCTCTCCTGTGTCCAGTTACCGTCTGTTTGATGAGCAGAAGGATGTGCTGATCCTGCTGTTTCTGGAGGAGATCTCGGCCAATCAGCTGAATCCGTTCTACCGCATGAGGAAGCTGGTGAAGAGCCGCACGTATCTGAGCTGGACCCAGGCCCAGAGCCATAAGGGCCTGTTCTGGGAGAACGTTCGCAGAGCATTAGAGTGTGGCAACAAACCTGCAGACCTCCACAACCCGCTAACCGCTAATGTTTAGCTGCTAAAACCTGCTAACTGCTAATGTTTAACTGCAACTAGGGTTGCCAACTCCCTGAAAAATAAATAAGGGACACCTCAGGGCCGGCCGGCCTGATTGCCTTCACCCTTCATGGTGCAGTGAATCGTTTTAGACTTTTTGTATGTGTGAAGTGATTTTTTTAACTATTTGACTCAAACCTGAATTGAATTAGATGCATATTTGAGTGATATGAACACATGGAAAATAATTATCAGCAATTTATTGTTAATATAAAATAACAAAATTAAAAGAATGAAATAAATATGTCTCCTGCTTAACTTAAAACTGTATAAATTAACATAAAACTATCTATCTGAACTTGTAAGAAAAGTGCACGGTTATACAGTATATTATGTATTCTTTATTATTGATATATGTATTAATGTTATGTATTATTTATCTATTGAATGTACTCATCTAGCAATTGTAGTTTTTGTTTATCACACAGAGAAAAATATTATATTTCTCCATACAATTCATATTTACATCCATTGTACTTTCCCATATTAACCTTAACCAGAGGATTAAAATTCTTTCTTTACATTCCATATCTGCCTGTGGCGTTGCCTGGTGCCTAGTTTTGGTGTCCCTTATGTTCCTTGTGTGCCCACCACTGGAAGCATGTTGCTTAAGGTCAGTTAGTCCACCATGGGCTATGGAAAAAGTCCGCCGGCACACAGTGCAGTGGCTTTAGAGATGTTATCGCACACTTTTTCCACACATGTGTTTCCTTCTTCCCATTCTTCTCAGTATTTTTGCATTCTTTTCTGTCTTTTTCTTAGAGGAGTATTTGCATTCCTGCTAGAAGGTGTACCGCCCGAGACCTGTAAAGCACTGTCAGTGTCACTGTCGTCCATGCTGCTTTGCTGTGTTCCGGTATCTTCTTCGCAATGCAAGCAACAGACAAAGAGATGAGTGTTATGTGAGTGTGCTCTCAGCTCACTGGACAGAGCTGAGTGTGCTCTCAGCTCACTGGACAGAGCTGAGTGTGCTGTCAGCTCACTGGACAGAGCTGAGTGTGCTGTCAGCTCACTGGACAGAGCTGAGTGTGCTCTCAGCTCACTGGACAGAGCTGAGTGTGCTGTCAGCTCACTGGACAGAGCTGAGTGTGCTGTCAGCTCACTGGACAGAGCTGAGTGTGCTGACAGCTCACTGGACAGAGCTGAGTGTGCTGTCAGCTCACTGGACAGAGCTGAGTGTGCTGACAGACACTGGACAGAGCTGAGTGTGCTGTCAGCTCACTGGACAGAGCTGAGTGTGCTGACAGCTCACTGGACAGAGCTGAGTGTGCTGACAGACACTGGACAGAGCTGAGTGTGCTGACAGCTCACTGGACAGAGCTGAGTGTGCTGTCAGCTCACTGGACAGAGCTGAGTGTGCTGTCAGCTCACTGGACAGAGCTGAGTGTGCTGTCAGCTCACTGGACAGAGCTGAGTGTGCTGTCAGCTCACTGGACAGAGCTGAGTGTGCTGTCAGCTCACTGGACAGAGCTGAGTGTGCTCTCAGCTCATTGGTCACAGAGCAGGAGAGGCTGAGAGTTAGCTCTAAGTTTTCATATAAAGCTCCATGTATTCATTCATTCAATTGACATTTTATACACTATTTTTGATTCTCACGGTAATACGGATCAAAGCGCGTCCCTTTTCAGCTCAATATGGGACGTATACTTTTGTTTCTGAATATGGGACAATTCTGTTTTTCAAGGGACAGTTGGCAACTCTAACTGCAACCTGGACACTGTTAACACTCACTGCTAATGACTCAGTAATTTACTGGTTAAAAGGGGCGCATGATGTAGATTGGTGGTGTCAAACTTGACCTTGTTTAATTCTTGGAAAAGTAATCAATATCTTATCTTTAAATCATAATCACTTTTAGTGGAGGGAGCTAAAGGAGAGCTAAGGGTCTATGTTAAGTGGTGCTCACTTTCATTTAGAACCCTTTCACAGCATTGCTTTTGTCAGCCTTATTGAGAAGAGGAGAGGCAGAGGTTTTTTCTTTCCAGGAATCTGATGCACTTTTGGAGCATCCCCGCTGGCTATGGTAATTTTGGTAATTATAGTTGAGTTTTTAGGACCATTGAAAATGCTCATTGTTATGTAAAAACTGCAAATGCGTGAAGAGTCCCTCAGTCGTCCAGGTAGAATCCATGATAAAAGGAGAAGTTCAATTTGTCAACTGGACAAAGTTTGTTTGGTTGAAAACGTTTCGCCGCTCATCCGAGAGGCTTCGTCAGCTCTGGTTTTTGTGCTGGTTAGACACTGCTTATATCTAGCTGCCGGGAGGCGCTCCCGACACTGAAATAGCTCTGAAAACGATCCCCACTAATCTGTCTCTTTGTTTTTCAAATTACACTGGCGACTAGTTTCGCCTCCCTATTCAACGTCTAACGACCCTCTCCACCCCTCTGCCCTAGCTCGTCTGCCCTAATGTTTCTTTGTCTGTTTTGACTTGGTTTAAGAATCGAATTATAAATGGGAGACAAGTTATGTCTAACTCCCCCATTTCTGTTAAACAGAAATGGGGGAGAAACATTAGGGCAGACGATCCAGGGCAGAGGGGTGGAGAGGGTCGTTAGGCGTTGAATAGGGAGGCGAAACTAGTCGCCAGAGTAATTTGAAAAACAAAGAGACAGATAAGTGGGGATCGTTTTCAGAGCTATTTCAGTGTAGGACGCGCCTCCCCGCAGCTGGATATAAGCAGTGTCTAACCAGCACAAAAACCAGAGCTGACGAAGCCTCTCGGATGAGCGGCGAAACGTTTTCAACCAAACAAACTTTGTCCAGTTGACAAATTGAACTTCTCCTTTTATCACAAAAACTGCAAAGCTCTTTTCAGATTTCAGATAATCGACTTTCAGGACTTCTGGCTGTTGTTTAAAGTTTGAAGACTTATAAAGTGTGTACAGATTTTAGTCCCACTATGTTACCACTATGTTACCCACCCACACGGCCAATGAAATTTTGCATGAATTTGTATTTTCATTTAGTTGATTTTTTCTGTACATTTTTCGTAAAATGAATAAAATAAGTGTGTTCATAATAACTGAGATCGTACAGTGCTGTTTTTCTGCAGTTATTCTTTAACATTTCTGGTAAAACATTTTCTTAAAACTGTATTTTTGTGTTGTTCAAAACTGAGAAAATGTGTATATCAATGATTCTATAATGCTGTGCTTGAATGTCTGCTTCCCGTTCTGTTTTCTAACTAAACACATTTATTTTTATGAAAGTTTCTCTCAGTTCCTCTTCACACAACACCAATCTGACACCTCTGTGTTTAGATGTGTTCTGAAACACTCCAGTGCAGTTAAAAGTCGTAGACACTTGACGTGAGTAACCTGTTGAGTGTTATTGTCTAGACCAGGGGTGTCAAACTCATTTTGGTCCGGGGGCCGTATCCAACCTACTTGATCCCAAAGGGGCCAGATCAGAAAACTCATATATACACCAAAAATAGCAATTAGTCCAAATATTTGTCCAGAGAAATGCAAATCTATTACAGACTGCTGTTTCTTCAGTCCCAGCAATAATTCATTTATCTTCTGTCTTCTCAAATCTCTCCGTTCAAGTTATTGTATTGTTTGAAATGCCGTGTCTCGTAGTATCGTTTAAGATTATATTCCTTTTAGCACCGCCACCGGCTGGTTAGCTCAACTGGTAAGTCACTGACTTTCCCCCTGGGGGTTGTGGGTTCAAATCCCCCCTGGCAATGAGCTAGCCAGTGTGGGTCCTTGGGCAAGACCCTTCATGGTACTGCCCCCCGAGCGCTGAAAGATGGCTGCTCACTGCTCCTGAAAAGGATGGGTCAAATGCAGAAGTCAAATTTCTCCCGTGTGTCATTGTGTGTGAGACCAATAAAGGCTTAATCTTGTTCCAAACACACCGAGCGTACAGGTTTCCCATTCACCTCTGTCAACAAATAGGAATTAGTCCATTTTTCTTGGAAAATCCTGCACTCGACGTCCAGTTTTCTCATTATGGACATTTTGCTGATGAGGGTGTCACGGTCCACAGGCTTAGGCTTAAGCCTTTATTGGTCTCACACACAATGACACACAGTGACACACGGGAGAAATTTGACTTCTGCATTTGACCCATCCTTTTCAGGAGCAGTGAGCAGCCATCTTTTTCGGCGCCCGGGGGGCAGTACCGTGAAGGGTCTTGCCCAAGGACCCACACTGGTTAGCTCATTGCCCGGGGGGGGTTTGAACCTACAACCCCCAGGGGGAAAGTCCATGACTTACCAGTTGAGCTAACCAGCCAGTCAAAACGATGCTCCTTTAAGAGCGTTTGGAAAGAGGCGAGTCTTCATTTGTGCTGCTCTGGTGGGAGGGGCCACGTACAGAGGCGCTGGAGACACTGCTATGCTAAACTGTAATTAAAATATAATTAAAATATTTTAATAGAAATTCAGCCGAGGGCCACATTAAAGCTGGAGGAGCAGCCCTAGCAAAAGGGACATTGGGCGGATTGACAAACTGACAAACACAAGACAGATCATCTAAAAACTGTTTGAGAAAAGGAATTGGAAACTATTATACCGGAACAACAATGGAAAGAAACTCTTTCTTTAATTCATAAACATTCAATCAATAGGTTAATGGAATATAAAGTCATTCATCAGTTTTATTTCTGTAAGGTCTCACTGCACAAATACTGTCCAGATGTGTCTCCATTATGTGATAAGTGTAAAACAGATGAAGGATCATTGTTGCATTCATTTCGGGACTATCCAAGTATACATATATTTTGGTCTAGTATCTTTTTCTTCTATTCTGGAGTAAATGAGACTGACCTGGCCCCAGACAGGGACATGGCCCTGCTTGGATGCTCCATAGAGTCACAAAACTTACCAAAACATCTCAGGAGTGTTTTACTACTCGAAACTCATTCTGAAGGACTGGAAAACAACTTCTGCACTGAGTTTTAAAAATGGCTGAATGAACTAGCCTGTATAATATCTATGGAAACGCAAATACACTTAAACTCAGGAAATCTACTTAAAAGGGAAAATCCCCTATTGGACTTTATAAACTTAAAAACATGAACAGTGGATTTGAACTGAAATTTTCTTTTTTATTTTCTTTAATTATCTTAATCTATATTTGTCTCTTTTTTTTCTTTATTGCTGTTGTGGTTGGTATTATCATTCTTTTATTTAGCTATTTGATTTATTTGGTAGTAACAATAATAATAATGATATTGTTGTTATGTTAGGGATTTTTCCTAATAAACATCAACAAAAGGGAACAAATGAGAAAACAGACACAGAAGTATTATACTCGTACGAGGGAGAATGAGGTGTAGCATGTGTTAAACAGAGCCGCCTCTGCTTCCGTCTAGGCCACACACTCAACTCTCAAAGAATACCTCCTCGTCCTCCTTTTTATTTAGGATCACATGGAACGGAAAAACACCAAGCCAAGCCTACAACAAAGTTAATCTTTACCATACACACATTCCTCACTAATCAGCAATTACATTGATTGTTTGTTTAAGCAGTTGACCAGTCCTTGTCCTTATCTCATCCGGTGGTTTTACAATAGGAGATGAACCAACTCAAGAAGAATATAACACTTTGATAATTCATTAAAGACACTATTATACAATTTCTTTAACAGCGCCAAACAACTCGACCAGCTAGTATGGTACCAGGCAGACAGATCACTGCTTAAATGACACGTTTGAGCTTTATTATGCTCCACATTGTGTTTTACCTATTCGCATTATACACAAGCCTTTTGTACTTTTGCTACAGGTATATGTGATGTTTTAGTCCTGGTGTTTATTGTCTTGTTTATCACATGTTTTATGTTCACTGTGGGCCTAGGGGGCGCTACAATTTCAAATCCTGTACATATGTTTTTTGACAATAAAGCTGACTTTGAACTCTGAATAAGTTATCATAAAGATCAAAAAGATCAAAGTCAGCTTTATTGTCAATTCTGCCATATGTGTTCAACATACAGTGAATCGAAATTTCGTTTCTCTCTGGCCAAGTGCAAAAAGACAGTGTACAAAATACAATATGACAAGACAAGACAAAACACAACAAAAACTATCTAAGACAGAGATCTAAAGTTAAACTAAAGTCTAAGATCTAACATCTTAAAGCAGTGCAACATAATAAATAAATACCTATATACAGATTTCCAAAGTGTGCAGTGTGCATCAAAAATGTGCAATGGAAGATGCATTGAAGTTAAGATAAAATACATGTGCAACGGTAGTAATTCTAGTGCAATAACAGGAGTAAACAACAGTAGTAAAAATTCCAGTAGTAATAATGTGCAATAATGTGCAATAGTAAACAACAGTACAACAGTACAACAGTAGTAAAAATCCAGTAGTAAATATAAATGTGCAACAGTGCAACAGTCGTCCTTAGCAGCAGTTTTTTAAAGTGTCTAGAGTGATATGTCTTTTTATGGAATACAGGTTATGCCAATATGGGGGTGGGAGATGGGTAAGGTGAGAGTTCAGCCTCCTGACAGCCTGGTGGATGAAGCTGTTTGACAGTCTGGTGGAGTGGGCCCGGAGACTCCGGTACCTTCTCCCCGAGGGCAGGAGGCTGAACAGGCTGTGTGAGGGGTGGCTCGGGTCACCCGCAATGCTGGACGCTCTGCGGGTGAGCCGGGTGTTAAAAATGTCTAGGAGGGAGGGGAGAGAGACACCAGCGATCCTCCCAGCTGCATTCACTATGCGCTGCAGGGCTTTCCTGTTCTGTTCAGCTCCCGTACCACACAGTGATGCAGCTGGTCAGGACGCTCTCAATGGCGCCTCGGTAGAAGGTGGTCATGATGGGTGGGGGGGATCCAGCTCTCCTCAGTTTGCGGAGGAAATAGAGGCGCTTCTGAGCCCTCTTTGCCAGTGATGCAGTATTCACTGTCCAGGAGAGGTCCTCACTGATGTGCACCCCCAGGAATTTGGTGCTGCTCACCCTCTCTACAGCAGCACCGTTGATGGACAGTGGGGGGTGCTGAGTGGGGCCTCTCCGGAAGTCAATAACAATTTCCTTGGTCTTTTCAACATTAAGGAGATTGTTATTGCTGCACCACTGGGTCAGAAGGCTCACCTCACTCCTGTAGTTTGTCTCATCGTTATTAGAGATGAGACCCACCACAGTCGTATCGTCCGCAAACTTCACTATGTGATTGGTGCTGAACGCTGGTGAGCAGTCGTGGGTCAGCAGAGTGAAGAGCATCGGACTGAGCACACAGCCCTGGGGGGCTCCTGTGCTCAGTCTAATGCAGCTTGAGGTGTTTCCGCCGACCCGCACTGCCTGTGGCCTCTCGCTGAGGAAGTCCAGCAGCCAATTACAGAGTGAGGTCTGAAGCCCCAGGTGGTCCAGTTTGGTGATGAGCTGCTGTGGGATTATAGTGTTGAATGCTGAACTGAAATCTATGAACAGCATTCTCACATATGAGTCTTTATTGTCTAGGTGGGTGAGAGCCGGGTGAAGAGCAGAGCAGATTGCATCCTCGGTAGAGCGGTTGGCCCGGTATGCAAACTGGAATGGGTCTAGGGTGGGGGGGAGGATGGATTTGATGTGTGCCATGACTAGCCGTTCAAAGCACTTCATGATGATGGGGGTCAGTGCAACAGGGCGATAGTCATTAAAAGTGGCCGGAGTGGGCTTCTTTGGCACGGGAACGATGGTAGTGGTTTTGAAGCAGGAGGGAACGACAGCCTGGCTCAGAGAAGCATTAAAGATGTCTGTGAAGACATCCTTGAGCTCCTCTGCACAGTCTTTCAACACACGACCAGGGATGTTGTCCGGGCCTGCAGCCTTGCGGGTGTTGATCCTGGAGAGTGTCCTCTTCACGCTGGCTGCAGACACACACAGGGGCTGGTCGTGGGGAGGTGGTGGAGTTTTTTGGGGCCGGGTGTAATTTCCTGCCTCAAACTGTGCAAAGAAGCTGTTGAGGTCATTGAGCAGGGCGATGTTGTTGTCACAGGTCTGTGGCAAGGGTTTGTAGTCCGTGATGTTCTGGATGCCCTGCCACAGACTCCGTGTGTCCCTGCTGTCTCTAAAATGTCTGGTTATTTTCTGTGTGTATTTGTGTTTGGCTTTCCTGATGCCACGGGACAGGTTGGTTCTTGCTGCCTTCAGATGGGGGACATCCCCGGCTCTGAAGGCAGCGTTCCTGGCTCTCAACAGCCTGTGAACCTCCCCTGTCAGCCATGGCTTCTGGTTAGCCCTGGTGGTGATAGTTTTTGTATCATCTCTGTATCTTTATCTGTATCACTCTGCTGCCAATGAACTGTTGATAATCTCCATGCAACACAATAACAACAGTTATTTGGGTTAGTGGCATAAAGTGGTTCTGCTGCAAAACTTCTGGTGAAGTATGAAATGTCTTGCCCAAAATTTTGTTCTTGTTCTCACAGCCTCAAAATCATGAACAAACCTCTGAAGTGCAATCAGCCTCTACCTGCAGAAACACTCCTCTACACCAGTCATAATGAACCTGAAACTATTGTTAAATGATCTTAAAAAAACAAATGCCAAACAGTAATTGCGGCTGATTCCGTGAAACCACATGACCAGCCTGGTTTAAACTGGTTATTCTCGCTTAACGAGAATAAGGGAAGGGAATACAGTGCATATGAGGTTAAACCAGGCTGGTCACGTGGTTTCACGGAATCAGCCGCAATTACTGTTTGGCATTTGTTTTTATAAGATCATTTAACAATAGTTAAGCGCCAGGAGGGAGGACTGGAGAGTCACAATGGCCCGGCTTGGTGACGTGAAGTTGGGGACTTTTGCAGTACCGTGAAACCACGTGACCAGCCTGGTTTAACCTCATATGCACTGTATTCCCTTCCCTTATTCTCGTTAAGCGAGAATAACCAGGTTAAACCAGGCTGGTCACGTGGTTTCACGGAATCAGCCGCAATTACTGTTTGGCATTTGTTTTTATAAGATCATTTAACAATAGTTAAGCGCCAGGAGGGAGGACTGGAGAGTCACAATGGCCCGGCTTGGTGACGTGAAGTTGGGGACTTTTGCAGTACCGTGAAACCACGTGACCAGCCTGGTTTAACCTCATATGCACTGTATTCCCTTCCCTTATTCTCGTTAAGCGAGAATAACCAGTTTAAACCAGGCTGGTCACGTGGTTTCACAGAATCAGCCGCAATTACTGTTTGGCATTTGTTTTTATAAGATCATTGAACAAGTTTCAGGTTCATTATGACTGGTGAAGAGGACTGACCACTACTGCCCCCCACTGACACCTACTGACCACTACTGACATCTACTGACCACTACTGACCACTACTGACCACTACTGCCCCCCACTGACACCTACTGACCACTACTGACACCTACTGCCCCCCACTGACACCTACTGCCCCCCACTGACACCTACTGACACCTACTGACCACTACTGACCACTACTGACATCTACTGACCACTGCTGACCACTGCTGACACCTACTGACCACTACTGACATCTACTGACCACTACTGACACCTACTGCCCCCCACTCACACCTACTGCCCCCCACTGACACCTACTGACACCTACTGACCACTACTGACATCTACTGACCACTACTGACACCTACTGACCACTACTGACCACTACTGACCAATACTGACCAATACTGAGTACATACATACAATACAGAGACAGCAAACATACAAAGTGACACAGTGACCTCTGACCTTTTCACCGAACCCTAAATTGGTTTTCTGTCGGGTCAGAGCAAAGCTGAAGAGTTTGTTGATAAAAGAACACAGTGAGTCTTCAGTAAGGATCACATTTGAACTAATTGTGACTGTGGGTGAAAAAAATAATGATAAAAGTCATATTTATTTGATACAAATGTTCCTTTTGATAGATTGACTTGCTTCTGTCATTCTTTCCCAGGGGAGCTGTGGCTACAATAGTATCTTACCACCAGCGAGTGTGGAGTGAATGAAGAAGGCTCTGTAAAATACTTGGTTTTATATAACACTTTTCATGGTGCGTTTTCAAGATGTGTCACAATAAAGTAACACTAAAACAAGGACAGGACAAACAGAACAGTAATAAGGAGCAGTCGTGTGTGAGGGCTGTAGGCTATGAGGAAAAGGTGTGTTTTGAGCAGTTGTTGAAGGTGTTTAGTGAGTCTGTGAAGAAGGAGAGAATTCCAAAGGGTGGAGGGCAACCATAGCAAATGCTCGGTACTTTGAGTGGCTTTTCACTGCTCCTAATAACAGGATGGGTTAAATGCAGAAATGGAATTTCCCCACTGTGGGACTAATAAAGGCATAGCTTTCTTTCTTTTAAATCTCATTAAATGCATCAATCAAATATAACAAATAATACTAAGTATACAAGAATACAAGAATGAAAATACAGAAAATATGTGAAAGCTGAGGCGGACAGCTATGTAAGAAGTGCAGAGTGTTTTTATAAATATGTGTTAGCCAATTGATAAACATGTCCTTTTGATTATGGTGTCCTTGGGAGTGTCCAAATGCAGCAGAAAGTCAGCAGAAGATAGTCAAAACAGCAGTCCTGTTTATTGCTGATTTTCTGGGGGAGTTGAAATTAAAAGGGAAGATGCACGTAATCAAACACACTTTAGAACTCAGGTGAACGATCAATTGGTCCAAAACCTGGTACTGCAAAAGTCCCCAACTTCACGTCACCAAGCCGGGCCATTGAGACTCTCCAGTCCTCCCTCCTGGCGCTTAACTATTGTTAAATGATCCTATAAAAACAAATGCCAAACAGTAATTGCGGCTGATTCCGTGAAACCACGTGACCAGCCTGGTTTAACCTCATATGCACTGTATTCCCTTCCCTTATTCTCGTTAAGCGAGAATAACCTGTTAGGGTCTGGTGTTTGGACTCTTGACTCCACCCTGCTGGCCGTCTTTTGCACCGCAGCCTTTTTCATTTTGACAGCTCCTTGTTTTGTTTTCACTGCCTGCCACACCCCCTATGCCCCACCTGTTTCCACTCCGTGTAATTAGTCTTTTCCCTTCCCAATTGGCTCAGGTGTGAATTGTAGCTCTTATTTAAGTCTGTCTTGTTTTCTGTTCTCTGTCGGACCGTCTGTATTTACCTGCCTGTTTCCGAGTAACCTGCATGCTAAAGAAAACCTGTTTTTGTGAGTACCTGAAACCTGATCCTGGATTATTTTTGTTAGAATTTTTGTGGACTCAAGGAATTGTTTTTTGTTGCTTCAAATCTGATCTGGAACTTTTTGGTTGTACATTTTTGGACTTTGAAAAAATAAAACACAACTCTGATCTGCATTTTTGGTCTCTGTCTGCATTTGGGTCTCTGTCAGAAAACCCTTACAGTACGGTCCGACAATGACAGACCCAGCAGATACAGAGCACCTCAGAGCTTGTTTGGAACAACAGGGCGTATTCCTAGGACGTCAACAAGCACAACTAGACACAGTCGCTGCCAGCATCAGAGATCTGGCAGCCCAGATCCAACCACTCCAGCTTTCCCACTCTGCTTCAGTGTCCACCCAACCTGCCCAGTCCAACCAGCCGGATGCTTCTGCTGGGACCACCACCTCTGCCACACCTGCCCGTGAACCACGACTACCTCCACCAGAGAAGTATGCCGGCGAACCTGGCACCTGCCGCTCCTTCCTGTCGCAGTGCACCCTCATCTTTGAGCTGCAACCTGGCACCTTCCTGACTGACGGCGCAAAGGTGGCCTACGTGATCACTCAGCTGTCGGGGCGTGCCAGGGAATGGGGAACTGCAATGTGGGATGCATCCTCGCCCGTCTGCAGAGATTTCGAACTGTTTGCGCGGAGATGAAGAGGGTCTTCGATCGCTCCAAGCATGGACATGAAGCTGCCCGTGAACTGCTTCACTTGCGCCAGGGCCGCAGGTCGGTGTCAGATTATGCAATCGATTTCCAAACCCTCGCAACCACCACCGGATGGAGCCCGGGAGCCCTGTTCGACACCTTCCTCAATGGCCTGTCAGAGGACATCAAAGACGAGCTGGCATGTCAAGATCTGCCTGCGACCTGTGAGGAACTCATCAACAGAGCCATCCGCATCGATGTCAGGCTGCAGCAACGCCGCCGAGCGAGAGCTCTTGGGGGCCCACCTGGGAGGTCCTTGATCGGTCCAGTCATGCACTCAGTCACCATCTCCTGCAGCACCCGATCCTGAGCCCATGCAAGTGGACCGCACCCATCTGACCCCGGACGAGCGACAAAGAAGAATTGCCTCCCATGCCTGCCTCTACTGTGGCCAGTCGGGTCACTTCGTAGCCAACTGCCCAGTAAAAGCCAGCGCTCACCAGTAAGAGGGGTACTGGTGAGCGTGACCCCTATACACCCCTCCTCTGTTCAGCGCACCATCATGCCAGCTATCCTGTCCTGGGGGTACCAGCAACTGGAGGTAGGGGCACTCATTGATTCTGGAGCGGAGGAAAACTTTATTGATGTCAACCTGGTCAGTCAGTGGAACATGCCAACAGTGAGCCTCGCGAAACCCCTGGTGGCCAACGCGCTGACTGGTATGAAGCTGGCCAACATTACTCACACCACAGCTCCGGTGAGTCTTTCTCTCTCTGGCAATCATCATGAACAGTTGCAATTTCATTTGATAAGTGCCCCACAAGCCCCAGTGGTCCTTGGTCATCCCTGGCTGGTAAAACATAACCCACACGTAGACTGGGCGGGGAAGTGTATCATGGGGTGGAGCCCCTTCTGTCATTCCAACTGTCTCCTCCAGGCCCAGACGCAGCTGATGTCACCCCCTGAAGTCCAAGAAGTCTGTCCAGATTTGTCCGGCATTCCTCCGGACTACATGGATCTGAGGCTGGTGTTCAGTAAATCCAAAGCGGCTACTCTTCCTCCTCATCGCCCTTATGACTGTGCTATTGACCTTCTTCCTGGCACTTCTCCCCCTAGAGGCCGCTTGTACTCTCTCTCCCGTCCTGAAACAGAGGCCATGGACAAATACATCCAGGAGTCTCTTGCAGCAGGTATCATTCGCCCCTCTTCCTCCCCAGCTGGAGCCGGGTTCTTTTTTGTGGGTAAAAAAGACGGCTCATTGCGCCCATGCATTGACTACAGAGACTTAAATGATATCACGGTCAAAAACAGATACCCTCTTCCCCTTATGGCTTCTGCATTCGAACTCCTCCAGGAGGCCACAGTGTTCACAAAACTGGACCTCCGGAATGCTTACCACCTGGTCCGCATACGCGAGGGGGACGAGTGGAAAACGGCTTTTAACACCAGCTCAGGACATTATGAGTACCTCGTCATGCCATTCGGCCTCACCAACGCCCCTGCTGTGTTTCAAGCCTTGGTCAATGACGTTCTCAGAGACATGCTTAACCAGTTTGTGTTTGTGTTTTTAGATGACATCCTCATCTTTTCTAAGTCCCTGAAGGAGCATGTCACCCACGTCCGCAAGGTCCTGCAACGTCTCCTGGAGAACCAACTTTTCGTGAAAGCGGAGAAGTGTGAATTCCACCAGGAGACCGTATCATTCCTCGGCTACGTGATTACCCCTGGAGGCATCCAAATGGACCAACGGAAGGTCAAGGCGGTCTTGGAGTGGCCCACACCTGCCAGTCGCCGGGACCTGCAGAGTTTCCTGGGCTTCGCTAACTTCTACAGACGCTTTATCTGGAACTTCAGCGCTGTGGCAGCCCCCCTTACCGCTCTGACCTCTTCTAAAATCAAGTTCGTCTGGTCCCCAGCAGCAGAAAAGACCTTCCAAGACCTGAAGCAAAGATTCATCTCTGCCCCTATCCTGACTCAACCCGATCCCAACAAGCAGTTTATCGTGGAAGTTGATGCCTCTGAGGTTGGGGTTGGTGCTGTCCTCTCCCAACGCTCTGCCAAGGACAACCGGATACACCCCTGTGCCTTCTTCTCCCACGGTCTGTCACCAGCTGAGCAGAATTATGATGTAGGTAACAGGGAGCTATTAGCTGTGAAGCTGGCTCTGGAGGAATGGCGGCATTGGCTAGAGGGCGCACCCCAGCCGTTTTTAGTCTGGACAGACCATAAGAACCTGGAATACATCAAGAAGGCCAAGAGACTTAACCCCCGTCAAGCTCGATGGTCCTTGTTCTTCTCCAGGTTCAATTTCACGCTGTCCTATCACCCCGGCCACAAGAATGTCAAGCCTGACGCCCTTTCCAGGCAGTTTGCCGTGCCCAAGAAAGCCCCTGAAGAAGACCCCATTCTTCCATCCCACTGCCTTCTGGGGGCGGTTCGGTTAGACATAGAGTCTACCGTTTTAACTGCCCAAGCAGGCGAGGCCGGTCCTAGCCAATGTCCCACTAACCGTCTGTATGTACCTAATTCTGTCCGCCCCCAGGTGCTGCAATGGGGCCACTCCAGCCAGCTGTCCTGTCACCCTGGATCTGTCACCCAGGCCTTTATAGAGAGGCGATTCTGGTGGCCATCAATGACTGAGGACATCCGCAACTTCGTCCGCTCCTGTCAAATCTGCGCTCAGAACAAGACCTCAACTACACGTCCTGCTGGTCTTCTGCAACCCCTGTCTGTCCCCCGAAGGCCATGGTCTCATATATCCCTGGATTTTGTGACTGGTTTGCCCCCGTCTGATGGTAATAATACCATACTTACCGTTGTAGACCGATTCTCCAAGTCTGTCCATTTCATTCCCCTACCTGGCCTACCATCTGCCAAGGACACTGCCAACCTCATGATACAGCATGTCTTCCGCATACATGGGTTACCCACAGAGGTGGTATCTGACAGGGGTCCCCAGTTCACATCCGCTTTTTGGAGAGCGTTTTGTAAACTGCTTGGCACCTCTGCTTGTCTGTCCTCAGGGTTTCATCCACAGAGCAATGGCCAGACCGAGAGGGCAAATCAGCTGCTGGAGACGGTACTGCGTTGCTTGGCATCCCAAAACCCATCCACCTGGAGCCAGCAGCTACCCTGGGCCGAGTATGCCATCAACTCTCACGTCTCCTCTGCCACGGGTCGGTCGCCTTTCGAATGCTCCGTGGGGTATCAGCCGCCGCTGTTTCCAGCCCAGGAGGAAGAGGTTGGCGTTCCTTCTGCGGAAGCTTTCGTTCGGCGGTGTTGTCGAACATGGAAGCGCACCGCTCAACCCTCCTTCGCTCCTCGGCCAAGATGAAGGCCCAGGCAGATAAGCATCGCTCCCGTGCCCCACGGTATCGCCAGGGCCAGCGCGTGTGGCTCTCGACGCAGGACATTCCTCTGAAAACAGAGTCCCGCAAACTCTCCCCAAGATTCATTGGCCCTTTCCCCATTGCCAAGGTTCTCAGCCCCTCAGCTGTTAGGCTCAAACTCCCTTTGCCCCTACGCCGCATTCACCCCACATTTCATGTTTCCAGAATTAAGCCCTTTGTGTGCAGCCCCATGCACCCTGCCCCCAAGCCGCCTCCTCCCCCTCGTCTCATCGACGGCTCTGAGGCATTCACCGTGCGCCGGCTCTTGGATGTTCGGCGCCGGGGCCGTGGGCTCCAGTATCTCGTAGACTGGGAGGGTTACGGCCCTGAAGAGAGATGCTGGGTGCCAGCTCGGCATATCCTGGACCCTGCGCTTGTTAAAGACTTTCGTCGCCGACATCCCGTGTCTGTCAAGGGGACGCCAGGGGGCGTCCGTTAGGGGGGGGGGGGTACTGTTAGGGTCTGGTGTTTGGACTCTTGACTCCACCCTGCTGGCCGTCTTTTGCACCGCGGCCTTTTTCATTTTGACAGCTCCTTGTTTTGTTTTCACTGCCTGCCACACCCCCTATGCCCCACCTGTTTCCACTCCGTGTAATTAGTCTTTTCCCTTCCCAATTGGCTCAGGTGTGAATTGTAGCTCCTATTTAAGTCTGTCTTGTTTTCTGTTCTCTGTCGGACCGTCTGTATTTACCTGCCTGTTTCCGAGTAACC
Source organism: Paratrypauchen microcephalus (assembly GCA_036785185.1). Lineage (NCBI taxonomy): Eukaryota > Metazoa > Chordata > Actinopteri > Gobiiformes > Gobiidae > Paratrypauchen > Paratrypauchen microcephalus. The sequence goes on along the minus strand of JAVJIX010000027.1, from coordinate 6,362,262 downwards.
TGCATGCTAAAGAAAACCTGTTTTTGTGAGTACCTGAAACCTGATCCTGGATTATTTTTGTTAGAATTTTTGTGGACTCAAGGAATTGTTGTTTGTTGCTTCAAATCTGATCTGGAACTTTTTGGTTGTACATTTTTGGACTTTGAAAAAAAACAACAACTCTGATCTGCATTTTTGGTCTCTGTCTGCATTTGGGTCTCTGTCAGAAAACCCTTACATAACCAGGCCAGGCTGGTCATGTGGTTTCACAGAATCAGCCGCAATTACTGTTTGGCATTTGTTTTTATAAGATCAATTAACAATAGTTTCAGGTTCATTATGACTGGTGTAGAGGAGTGTTTCTGCAGGTAAAGGCCGATTGCACTTCAGAGGTTTGTTCATGATTTTGAGGCTGTGAGAACAAGAACAAAATTTTGGGCTAAGACATTTCATACTTCACCAGAAGTTTTGCAGCAGAACCACTTTATGCCACTAACCCAAATAACTGTTGTTATTGTGTTGGATGGAGATTATCAACAGTTCATTATTCAAAGTTCAAAGTCAGCTTTATTGTCAAAAAACATATGTACAGGATTTGAAATTGTAGCGCAAAAGTACAAAAGGCTTGTGTATAATGCGAATAGGTAAAACACAATGTGGAGCATAATAAAGCTCAAACGTGTCATTTAAGCAGTGATCCGTCTGCCTGGTGCCATACTAGCTGCTCGAGTTGTTTGGCGCCGACGGGGATGCTGTTGTTGAACCATGTTTCACGAATACAAGGACACAACTCTTGAGCCACGAAGTCTTTCAGAAATTGAATACCGCTCCACCGTCTCCAAACTACACAATCTCCAGATCATAAAAAGAAAGCGTTATGTTAAGCTTACAGTAAAAATTTCTCATCACAAAATCCTGTTAATTTGTCATGCTGAGGCATTTTATAAAGAACTAGTTTCTTCAGGGCATAGTAAGATTTTGGTCCGTGAAAGGTGTCATGGTCTACACGTGATCATTTGATAAACAGAGAGGCGTAATGGCAGCTACGTGAGAGTCTTCTAGCACCCGTGTGTGTGTGTGAGTGTGTGAGTGTGTGAGTGTGTGTGTGTGTGAGTGTGTGAGTGTGTGAGTGTGTGAGTGTGTGTGTGTGTGTGTGTGAGTGTGTGAGTGTGTGAGAGAGCTGGGGCAGTGTGTATGGGGATGTTTTCTGTATGTTGAATGAATTTACTCTGGATACCCATTCATTTCCTCTGGCGGTCACTTTTGACCGGGAACACCACAGGTGTAACAAGGTTGATTAAAACACTCCAAATTGAATGAAATAGGTGATCATCACTTTTATATGTTCAAGTCCACAGTGTGGAGGATATCATAAGGTCTTGAGGTAATCAAATTTAAAACATAATATTTGTGAGTATTATAAGTTGTAAAATGGTCAGATTTGACCCTAACACGACAGGAGGGTTAATAAACTAGGAAATTGTGAAAAAACTACAAGAGATATCACTGCCATTTTTGCTGTGCACGTAGGGCTTCTAAACCTGTACAAAATGCATTTGGAATCTTGGTTCTATCTGCTTCTATGCCAAAGTTATAAGCGTTTTATTTTTTATGTGTGCATTTTGCTTTTCAGCGGCTGTACTGTACTTTTAAACCAACTATATCTACATTAACCCCTGTCTAGCTGTAGAACTACGGCTATGCAGCCTATCAATAGCTCCGTCAAGCCTCTTCCCAGGCTATCGCTAACCAATTTGGTAACTTGTTGCTCAAAATAACTCAAAACAAAGAGGTGGGATAGTTTCAGAATAATTTCAGTATAGTTCTGCGGTTAGATATAAACAGTGTCCATCAGCACTCTAACCAGAACTGACGAAGCAACTCGGATGAGCTGAGAAACGTTTTTGACCAAATAAACTTTGTCCAGTTGACAAATTGAACTTCTCTTTTTATCATAAAGCTGACTACTTCACGGATTTTGCCTATCGCGGGTTATTTCTACAACGTAACCCCCACAATACACAAGGAACCGCTGTACTGCGCTGCATCAGAGGCTGGTCAGCTCAACTGGTAAGTCACTGACTTTCCCCCTGGGGGTTGTGGGTTCAAATCCCCCCCCCCGGGCAATGAGCTAACCAGTGTGGGTCCTTGGGCAAGACCCTTCACGGTACTGCCCCCCGGGCGCTGAAAAAGATGGCTGCTCACTGCTCCTGAAAAAGGATGGGTCAAATGCAGAAGTCAAATTTCTCCCATGTGTCACTGTGTGTCATTGTGTGTGAGACCAATAAAAGGCTTAATCTTAAATCTTATCTTAAAATCAAAGAGCCGCTCCGGCTCCGGAGCCGCGGGTTGTGACCTCTGCTCTATACACTGTCTCAAAGAGCCCATCATTATAGACACATCAGTTTAATCAACAATGGATGCAATGGATTAATTTCACTGTTTTTCTTCTGCTGTTCACTTTAAATTGTATAGTATTAGTCTTCAGATTATTTAGAATTCTTTTATTCCCAGATAAACTGTAGATTCATGTCTCCAAGTCTCTCCAGGATTCGGTCTACTCTTTCACTCTGAGCAACAGTGAAGGTGTTCTTCCAGTCTCCAATGCACCCTGGAAATATATGAAGTTTGTATTTATATAAACCTCGAACTGACAGACGATTACAAAACCTGGGCTCTGATCTTGTACGGTCTTCTTATAGTCACAACACACCAGAAATCAAAACCAAATAGTATCACTGAATTCACATGTTCTGACCCTGGAATTAATTTTCTTTCCACCACCAAAGTGTGCTACTGGAACAAATAAAAGCTGTATTTGTGCACTGTGGGAGCTTAGGATAAAGCTGCTGCTCCTTTTCACTGACATAAGACAGTTTCTAGGTATGTCCTAGAGGACGAGACAGCAGAAAAGACATAGATTAGATTTAAGGGGCTATTTTTCACTAACTTTTGAAGCCCACAACAAACCTTTGGCAGTATATTTAAGAGAGAGGGGACAGATCAAATCACTGCTGTCAATATACAGATTTTGTTGTAATTTCAGCTTCTCTCAAGACACTAAGACAAATGGTCAGATTAAAACATGTGATGACATTTGAATATGTTTTATTAAAATACCATGCACACATATAGCTCTTGCACTCTCATCATTTTCAGACTATTAGTTATCTCCTGTCTACTCATAAAACTTAGGATATTCCAGATGACAAAAGAAAAAAATGCCTTAAATTATGAGTATGGGTTCATGTTACCTTTGCGCATGAAGTCTCCACTCAGCTTCTCTTTTGGTAAAAACTTATAATTGGCTTTTGAGTTCTTCTTCATCATGCCAAATGTTGATTTCTCTACAACTTTATCGATGTCTGCTTCACTCAGAAATTTTCCCAAGAAGTTACAGATTTTCACCACTTCCCCTCGCAGGTTCTTGAAAACAAGTTTAAAATGAAATCTTGAAACTACAGGTGGAAATGAGCATTTTTGCTATAACCTGGCACCATCTTTCTTTTGTTTATTTCAAAGGTCAATGAAATGTTGTGCACTGTCCCTGTGCAAATAAATAAACCAAACCAAATCATTACAATACAATAGTATAATAAGAACGTCTTTTAACTCACCTGTATCATGTCCTCATAGGTCAAATAGAGGATGTAGTACTGGTCATGGACTGAATGCCAAAGACAGATGTGATCAAACCAGGATGAAGCTCCAACTGTAAACCGTAAGAAGAAGTTATATAAATACCTCAAATAATGTACACCTTGTATTTGTATGTATTTTTAATAGTCATGCTTGTTTTGAGGTGTGACAGTATAAATAGGATGTTTATGTATGGCACACTGCCTCTCCGGGCATCTGGGGCACTCACTCATGGCCTTGTGCCATCCACTGCTTAGGCTGCTGCTTGGTGCAGGCCGCACCTGCTGTTAGCCGCATTTTGCCTTTTGTGTTTGACTTTTGTGTTAACCCTGGTGACATCGGCTTCAGTGGCCCTGTACAGGGTTGGCCCGGTGCCACATCTCTTTGTTTAGTTTGGCCAGGTCCTCAGGTCCACCATTCTGTCGTCACTTTGTTTTTGGGCATGGGACTTTTTTTTTTTTTCAATTGTCACTCTGCTGTGCTCTTTAATATGTTTAGTCCTCTAGGTCAGGGTCTTCAATGTTTTTCAGGCCAGGGACCCCCAAACAGATGGCGAACTGGGCCCGGGACCCCCTACTATATATACGGCATAGAATTGTGTTTTATATTAAATTGAGCTTAGTGTCATGTATAAACATTGCTACTCTATTAAGATAAGATAAGATAAGATAAGATATGCCTTTATTAGTCCCACAGTGGGGAAATTCCAGTGTTGCAACGCACAAATCAAGAACAGCAAGAAAAAGTAGCATGCAACAGAACAATATAATAAATAAATAAATAATGGCCTAGGATAATTTAAAACTAGACCTAAAAATAGACTCTGGATTATAGTTGAATATTGTAGTGCAAATAAGTTGAATGGCATGTTAACAGTGTTCGTTGTACAGTCTGACAGCAGCAGGAAGGAAAGACCTGTGAAACCTCTCCTTCACACAGCGAGGGTGAATCAGTCTGTCACTGATGCTGCTCTCCAGAGCAGACAGAGCGTCCTGCAGGGGGTGAGACTCATGGTCCAGCATAGAGGTGACCTTAGCCAGGACCCTCTTGTCCCCCACCTTCTGCACTGAGTCCAGAGGACAGCCCAGGACAGAGCTGGACTTCTTGATGACCTTGTCCAGCCTCTTCTTCTCCCTCTCTGTGACGCTGCTGCTCCAGCAGACCACACCGTACAGGATGATGCCACCACAGAGTCATAGAAGGTCCTCAGGAGTGGCCCTCTCACTCCAAAAGACCTGAGTCTCCTCAGGAGATAGAGCCGACTCTGGCCCTTCCTGTACAGTGCATCTGTGTTATGAGTCCAGTCCAGTTTATTGTTCAGATGAACACCCAGGTACCTGTAAGAGTCCACTCTCTCAATGTCCTTTCCCTGGATGTTCACTGAGGGGGCAGTAGAGTGGCATCTGCGGAAGTCCACCACCATCTCCTTGGTCTTCCCTGCATTGATGATGAGGTGGTTCCGCTGACTCCAGTCCACAAAGTCCCGTATTAGTCCTCTGTACTCCCCATCATCGTCCTCCTTGATGAGACCAATGATGGCAGAGTCATCAGAGAACTTCTGCAGGACACAGCTGTCCGTGTTGTGTCTGAAGTCTGCAGTGTAGAGGGTGAAAAGAAAGGGCGCGAGGACAGTGCCCTGGGGCGCCCCCACACTGCAGGTCAGGAGGTCAGACACACAGTTCTTGGCTCTCACAAACTGGGGCCGGTTTGTGAGGTAGTCCAGGATCCAGTCTGCCAGGTCACAGTCCACACCGGCGGTCTCCAGTTTGTCCCTGAGGAGCAGTGGCTGGATGGTGTTGAAAGCACTGGAGAAGTCAAAGAAGAGAATCCTCACAGTGCTGCCGGGGTTCTCCAGGTGAGACAGTGAGCGATGCAGCAGGTAGATGACGGCATCCTCCACTCCGATGCCAGGCCGGTACGCAAACTGCAGCGGGTCCATCGCTGAGCTCACGGTGGAGCGGAGGTGGCCAAGGACCAGTCTCTCCAGTGTCTTCATCAGGTGGGATGTTAGAGCCACCGGCCTGAAGCTGCTGAGGTCTTTAGCGTGCGGTGTCTTAGGCACTGGTACCACGCAGGAGGTCTTCCAGAGTTGTGGTACCACCCTCAGCTTAAGGCTCATGTTGAAGACATGCTCCATAACTCCGCACAGCTCGTCTGCACAGGACTTAAGGAGCCTGGAGTTGATGTTATGGTACATCCAATACAAGGAAATAATACACAGGTTAATACTGTGTATTAACCTGTGTATTATACAGGAAACATGAAAATACAGGAAACTGTATTTTCATGTTTTTTTTATTTTAAAGATGGGCCAGATAGGCCCTACGGGGTGGATGTGCTACTGCAATTTTTAAACACAACTTGCATATAACACAGGCCTATTAAGATCGTTCACTGATTCAACCAAAAAAACAAGTGCAAGGGAGAGAATGGCTGTGCTTCTGCCATTTACACATACATCTTGCTCAAATACAGAGCTATTCAAATAATGAACAATTAACACAAATCAAGTGAAGCTTTGATCATAACACATCAAGTTAAACTGTGAACATACATGAACATACAGGGGACAGTGAACCCCCAAAGCCATCTGTGAATTCCCACTTCAGTGAGATGTCTGACCCTGAGGAGTCGCACATAACATATCTATCCTGGGGTGGATGGAGGCCGCCATGTAAGCATTAATGTGCATTTTAAGACATCAAAGAGGGTGGAGGGACAAGGGAGAAATTGATTGGGGAAAAATGAAAAAATACATTGTTTTTAAAAATATTAAAATATAAAATTATATTATTTTAAAGTGAAATCAAAAGATTTCGTGACCCCCCCTGCAGTACTTCCGCGACCCCCCTAGGGGTCGCGACCCCCTGTTGAAGACCTTTGCTCTAGGTCATAACACCCTTCTAATACAATACATCTGTTCATGTTCAAAAAACTGTGAGAGGTAGCAATATTAAAAAGTAACAAAGAGACATCACAATCAAACAATTTATAATAACAGACTTATATAATAAAATTCACAATGAACAAATTATTAAGAACAATTCAGGCATAGAACCTGAAGCTTAGTCCTACCATTTCCTGCTAAATACTGTTCCAAGAACTCCTCAAAACTGTTGGGATTTTCCAGGGCCTTAAAAGCTTTGGAGAAGTGGTAATAGGACACAATGTTGTCTTTTGGGTTTCGCATCACATATATGATCTGGAAAGACATACAGAAAAAATCAATATGCATCTATTTTTTGTGGCCACAGGAAGAACCAACACCCCACAGCTTAAAGGCAAATTAAAGGCAAAGTAACGTTATTTTACAATCTGAGCCTTCTTTCGGTAATAAAACAAGTAGTTTTACTCACCCATAGCATTTTTCTGTCAATTGGAGCAGTATCGCAGAACTTATGTTGAGCCGTTCTGTTCTACTAATGATCCCGTATCCTTAACATGGTGCTGTATCATATGCTCGGGGCATTACTTTGCGGTGTCCAAATAACACAAACTTTAGCACTTTTCAAATCATAGAAGTCTTAATGAAAATTTTCGTTTGAAGCAAAAGTGGCCTGTAATCCGAGGTTTATCCATAGTTTTCAGCTTTGCGTTTCATGTTTGGGTCCCGGGAGCTGAGAGCACAGTCCGCACATGCGCACTGGCCTCCTCATCTACTCGAAACTATGGCTAAATCTCGGATTACAGGCCACTTTTGCTTCAAATGAAATCTTACATTAAGACATCGGGCTTCTATGATTTGAAAAGTGCTAAAGTTTGTGTTATTTGGAGACCGCAAAGTAATGCCCCGAATACAAATGCTAACAAATGCTAACAGAAACGCAACAACGTAACTTTCTTCAAACAGCTCCAAATGACACGAACGTGATATGGGTGAGTCAAACGACTTGTTTTATTACCGAAAGAAGGCTCAGATTGTAAAATAACGTTACTTTTCCTTTAACGTTTTTTTACAATCTGAGCCTTCTTTCGGCAATAAAACAAGTAGTTTTACTCACCCATAGCATTTTTCTGTCAATTGGAGCAGTATCACAGAACTTATGTTGAGCTGTTCTGTTCTACTAATGATCCCGTATCCGTTAACATGGTGCTGTATCATATGCTCGGGGCATTACTTTGCGGTGTCCAAATAAGATAAGATAAGATAAGATAAGATAAGCCTTTATTGATCTCACACAGGAGAAATTTACTCGCCACAGTAGCTCCAGGACATTAGGACAAGAGGGAAAAAAAGTGCATGCAGGCAGGGAGGGGATAAAGTAAGTAATAAATAGTACAAATAGTAATACGTAATAATAATAATAATGGAAAATAGTAATAATGATAATAGTAACAACAAGCATCAACATGAAAAGGAGGATATTGCACGTCTGGCCTATATGTTAGAATTATACAGTCTGATGGCGGTGGGGATGAAGGATCTGCGGTAGCGCTCCTTCTTGCACTGGGGGTGTCTTAGTCGGCTGCTAAAGGAGCTGCTCAGCTCCTCTACAGTCCAGTGCAGAGGGTGAGAGGTGTCGTCCTTAATGGACATGAATTTGGCCAGTACCCTCCTCTCAGCCACCTCCTCTAGCACTTTTCAAATCATAGAAGCCCGATGTCTTAATGTAAGATTTTGTTTAACGCAAAAGTGGCCTGTAATCCGAGATTTAGCCATAGTTTCGAGTAGATGAGGACGCCAGTGCGCATGTGCGGACTGTGCTCTCAGCTCCCGGGACCCAAACATGAAACGCAAAGCTGAAAACTATGGATAAACTAAGGCTCAGATTGTAAAATAACGTTACTTTTCCTTTAAGGCTCATTTATGCTCCACTTTTACGTGTAAACAGATCTGTGTGTCCCAAGCATAATAACTGTCACTGCATTTATACATCTACATGTTTCCAATGTCAAGGCTGCTTTCTCTTAAACAAACATCAGAGGGTACATAGGTCAGTTAAAGAATGGACCAAAACGTCAAACAGACCACACATAATCTTTCACCTTTCTCTTCCATGATATGACAGGAGATTGAGAATGTCACCTGCACATCTAAACCATCCACATGCTCCCTAGACCTCTCTTCTGCTCAAAGCACCCCTCTCACAACAAAAATTATTAATCTCTCCCTTCAAACACCTCATGTTCCTGCTCCCTCAAAACTGCTATGATCAAACCAATTCTCAAAAAAATAACTAAATAAATAAATAGATAACACCTTGGATCTAATACCCTTGTGAAATTACAGACCTAATTTCAATCTCCCGTTTAGCTCCAAAGATTTTGAAAAAAGCTCCAGTTATCATAAATCTAAAGGTATGAAAATTCTGATCAGGTTTCTGCCCCTGCCACAGTACAAAACAGTGCTCATCAGAGTCATCACTGGCTTCTAACTCCAGTTCCACATCCCTCCTCATTCTTCTCATTCTCTCTGCTGAGTTCAACACCATCAACCATCATAACTTCCTCCACTGTCCATCCATCCTCGGCCTGACTCTGCCCTTCACTGGTTCCTCTACTACCTCAAGGACCTGTGGGAAGCTAAATCCTGTGGGGTCCCCCAGGGCTAGGTACACTGTCCAACCCTTTTCACCATCTCCATGCTTCACCTTGGGTGTGTTGTCAGCAGATATGGGATCAATTTCCACTGCTATGACACAGAGCTACCTCAAAGTCACCTGGATCCCCCCTCTACCACCGTCACCTGCCTCTGCTCCTGTCTGCTGGAGACAGGCGCATGGATGAGTCAGAACTTCTTGCAGCTGAAGGCTCAAAAAGAGAAGCCATTCAATTCCCGAACCTCTCAACAACTTCAGTCTTCCCGCATCACCTCCATTTCACTCTTTGGCTACAGCATTCCTTTCCCTCCCTCTGTCACCAACCTTGGGGTCAAGTTTGAACAGCACTGCCAGAGTCCTGACGAGGGTACAGAAACATGAGCCCATCACTCACATCCTCCACACTCTTCACTGGCTTTCTGTTCACCTCCACATCAAGTACGAGGTCCTCCTGCAAACCCACCACTGTCTCCATGGTGATGCCCCCACCTACCCCACAAAACTGTTCACACCACACAGCTCAGCCAGGACTGTCTGCTATTTCTGTGGTTTGAGATGAGTCTGACCTTAGCCTTCTTGTCTTTGAGCCCCAGAGGCATTAGAGCTGGGGGCAGGTGGCTGGTGAACAGCCGAGGAGAGGGTCTTAGTGCGTAGTCCGGGCGCCCCTCTGTGTACTCCAACCACGGCATTTGCTCCAGATTATTGGAATACTCATTCAAACCTCCGGACAACTTACAGATGGAGATCAAGATCTGCTGGGCCCAGATGGTGCCTTATAGGAAAATGACAAATAGAACTTATTTATAATTATAAATCTTGATGACAGACCCACCACACCAAAGGACATGACATGCATCTAAACTAGAAGTGCAATGCCCTTCTCTTTTGATCTTTTGAGTCTCAAAAGTGAGGCAGAGCAAAACAACTGACAGAGGTGCAAAAGCTTTGTTAGCTCATTTAGCTTTTGATATGCGGTCTCTTCACAGCTGTCTTACCCTCGGAAATTTAAAATCTCACACGATTCGCCTTGACTGACTGTTATTTTCCATTTAAACCAACATTCCTCTCCCAAGTCCCAACTCTCTCCCTGTTCCCTCTGTGTCATGAATAAACTCCTTAAAGACCTCTTATTTCTTCACACTTGTACAAACAAATGTAAGGGCATGAAAATAATTTAACAAAATAAAACTGCTATTACACACACACTCACACACACACACACACACACACACACACACACACACACACACACACACACACACACATATGCTGTCTCTAATCTGAAAATTCTAAAGTGAGTCGAGATACTCTGGTGTAGCCCACCCAGTGGCAAAGTTATAACCTTTGTATCGACTCAAGTGCTCAGAAATCCGCTCAATTTTAAGACGAGGCAATACACTGAAGTACTCAAGGTTTGACTCCTCACAGAGAGAGCAAGACTTTCAAGCACATTAGCTTGTGTTATCTAACTGCAAAGCTCAAAGTCCATCTATTCATCCATTTTCTTCCGCTTAGCCGGGGCAGGTCGCAGGGGGAAGCAGTCTAAGTAGGGACTCTCAGACTTCCTTCACCCCTGACACTTCCTCCAGCTCCTCCGGGGGGACCCCAAGGCGTTCCCAGGCCAGCCGGGAGACATAGTCCCTCTAGTGTGTTCCGGGTCTTCCCCGGGGCCTCCTCTCAGTGGGACATGCCCGGAAGACCTTCCGAGGGAGGTGTCCAGGAGGCATCCAGAACAGATGCCCGAGCCACCTCAGCTGCTCCTCTCGACATAGAGGAGCAGCGGCTCTCCTACGAGCCCCTCCCGTGTGACTGAGCTCCTTACCCTATCTCTAAGGGTGCGCCCAGCCACTCTACAGAGGAAACTCATTTCAGCTGCTTGTATCCGCGATCTCGTCCTTTCGGTCATTACCCAGAGCTCATGACCATAGGTGAGGGGAGGAACGTAGATCAACGGTAAATTGAGAGCTTTGCCTTTCGGCTCAGCTCCTTCTTCACCACAATGGTCCGGTACAGCGACCGCATCACTGCTGCACCGATCCACCTGTCAATCTCACGCTCCATCCTCCCCTCACTTGTGAACAAGACCCCGAGATACTTGAAGTCCTCCACTTGAGGCAAGGACTCCCCACCCACCCGGTGGAGTCATACAGGGACCGGACAGCCCTTAGTAAAGAACCCCGGACCCTGTACTCCCAGAGCACTCTCCACAGGACCCCACGAGGGACACGGTCGAATGCCTTCTCCAGATCCACAAAGCACATGTGGACTGGTCGGGCAAACTCCCATGAACCCTCAAGCACCCGATGGAGAGTATAGAGCTGGTCCAGTGTTCCCCGGCCGGGACAAAAACCACACTGCTCCTCCTGAATCCGACGTTCGACCACTGGTCGGATTCTACTCTCCAGCACCCTGGAATAGACCTTATAGAGGAGTGTGATTCCCCGATAGTTGGACCACACCCTCCAGTCCCCCTTCTAAAACAGAGGGACCACCACCCCGTTCTGCCAGTCCAGAGGTACTGTCCCTGACCGTCACACGATGTTGCAGAGACGTGTCAGCCAAGACAGCCCTACAACATCCAGAGACTTGAGATACTCAGGACGGATCTCATCCAACCCCGGGGCCTTGCCACTGAGGAGCTTGTTCTCTTGCGAGCACTGCAGAATACACACCAGAACGACCTGATGTGTGCAGCTACAATACTGATTGGCAACAATAAAGAAATACGCTAAGCTTGAGGCCACTGAAAAGTCAGTGTGAGCCTCCCAGCAGCTGTGCAATGTACAGTCCTTTTTTCTGTTCAACATTTTGCAGCAATGCAGAGCAAATGCTCACAATTTATTCCAGCCACACCCACAGTGGGCTTAACATTAAGAGGTTTTTGAAGCTATCATCAAGCTAACAATTGGGGTCAAAGGTGTGACCTGTGACCATTACGGTTTGTGGGGTGCTCAAAAAGTATACAGAGGCTTCAACCCTGAGGTAGGTGAGCAGGGAGGTGGAGCCTGGCAGGCGCTAGGCTGACACCTGTGTCAACCGATTTGTCTTAATGCAGCATCTTGTAGGTGTTCCTGAAGAAAAGTCTGGCTATTGCACTACTATGATATCAGCTTGTTTGCTCGATATCTGGCAAGCACTGCAGAATACATACTTGTTTCTGCAAAGAGGACACGCGGCAGATGATTTCGCTCAACAGCAGTCAGACAGAGACCGTGTGGGGTTCAGCTTCCCGTGCCTCAACAGGGGATGTCAGTGTTCCACGAACACCTTAATTAGCCCAAGCACATTTCTGCAAAGACAACACAGGGCAGACGCTTTCGCTCAATGGTGAGGACAACAGTCAAACAGTCCTCAAAATAAGCCTCGTCCCTGGGTGGGCTCGAACCACCATCCTTTCGGTTAACAGCCGAACGCGCTAACCGATTGCGCCACAGAGACTGTGGTAGGCTTATCTAGGTGATGTTGGCATTGCACCTTAATTAGCCCAAATCAGTCACATATTGAGATAGTTGAGATAGTTTCAGAAGTGAGCTCCTCCCTGCAGCTAGATATAAGCAGTATCTAACCAGCACTCTAACCAGAACTGATGAAGCCTCTCGGATGAGCGGCGAAACGTCTTCAACCAAACAAACTTTGTCCAGTTGACAACTTGAATTTCTCCTTTTATCATGGATTCTACCTGGACGACTGAGGGATTCTTCACGCAGCCACATATTGGTATTTTTGCATGGATGGTGAGAAAGGTACAGGCTTAAATCAGGACATTAAAGGGATAGTGCGTTTTTTTATGTTAATCTGTATGGGTTTCCTTCTAAAAGTTCTGTGTGTTGACACCGGCTTACCTCTGACACTCTCAGCTGATCCCGGTTCGGCTCGCTTTCTGGAGCCCACGTAAGTAGGTCCGGTAACTTCTCTGGAACATGATAACAGGAGAAGTTCAATTTGTCAACTGGACAAAGTTTGTTTGGTTGAAAACGTTTCGCCGCTCATCCGAGAGGCTTCGTCAGCTCTAATAAGAATACTGGTAAGACACTTGCTTATATCTTGCTGTAGGGAGGAGCTACCTAGCTAACTACTTTCCGGAACTATCTCATTGATTTCCGTCTTTTGTTTCTCTGGCGTCTAGCTAACGATCTCTATTCATCCCTACATGCCTGTTTTTCACACCTCTGGCCCTGACCTGGCTAGCCCTATTGTTTCCCTGTTTGCTTGATCTACGCTTAAGAATGGAATTGTAGATGGGATGCAAATTATGTCTGACTCCACCATTTCTGTTCAGAGAAGGATTCTCTTTTTTGACAAAAATAGCCTCTTTAACTCCCCTCTCAAACCAATTCTTTTCCCTGGCTAAGATCTGAACCTCACTGTCCTCAAATGAATGACCCGTGGCTTCTAGGTGAAGATATACGGCAGAAGACGGTCCACTCTGGCACGCCCGTCTGTGCTGGTACATCCTCTTGTGAAGTGGCTGCTTGGTTTCCCCAATATAGCGCTCACTGCAGTCTTCACTACACTGAATGGAGTAGACCACATTGCTTTGTTTGTGGCTCGGTGTTTTGTCCTTTGGGTGGACGAGTTTTTGTCTTAAAGTGTTTGTGGGTTTGAAATGAACTGGGATTTCATATTGTCTGAAAATCCTCTGTAGTTTTTCCGACACGCCGGCCAGGTACGGAATCGCTACCCCTCTCCTCCTGGGTTCGGATTCTCTATTATCTTGTTTCTTGCCCTTGTCTCTCTTGGTTTTGTTAACAGCCCATTTGGGATACCCACAAACAGAGAGGGCTTCCTGCACATGTTGTTGTTCTTTTTCCTTACCCTCTGTGCTTGTGGGAACCACTTGGGCCCTGTGTTGTAATGTCCGAATAACACCCAGTTTGTGCTGCAGTGGGTGGTGTGAATCAAAAAGCAGGTATTGGTCTGTGTGTGTGGGCTTCCTGAAGACTTCTACTTGGAGTCCCCGGTCTCCTCCTATCGTTACTGCACAATCTAAGAATGCCAATGTGTTATCCTTGGCATCTTCACGGGTGAATTTGATATTAGGATCTACAGAATTGATATGTGCAGTAAAAGGTTCCAAATCTTGAATTTTGATTTTTGTAAAATTATCATCAACATAACGAAACCAGTGTGTGGGAGGAGTGCCTGGATATGAAGCTAAGGCACTCTGTTCAAATTGTTCCATGTATAAATTAGCCATGATAGGGGAGACCGGTGAGCCCATCGCACAGCCATGAATTTGCCTGTAGAAGTTCCCTCTGAACTGGAAATAGGTGGTATTTAGACAAATTTCCAGCAGTTGGCAGATTTGGTCAGGAGAAAGTTTGGTTCTCTCTTCTAGCTTGGAATCCTGTAGTAAACTCCTTCTCGCTGCTTCGACCGCTACAGCTGTGGGGATACAAGTGAAAAGAGAGGTTACATCAAAGGAAACCATTGTCTCATCCTGACCACTTGTATCCCCACAGCTGTAGCGGTCGAAGCAGCGAGAAGGAGTTTACTACAGGATTCCAAGCTAGAAGAGAGAACCAAACTTTCTCCTGACCAAATATGCCAACTGCTGGAAATTTGTCTAAATACCACCTATTTCCAGTTCAGAGGGAACTTCTACAGGCAAATTCATGGCTGTGCGATGGGCTCACCGGTCTCCCCTATCATGGCTAATTTATACATGGAACAATTTGAACAGAGTGCCTTAGCTTCATATCCAGGCACTCCTCCCACACACTGGTTTCGTGATGTTGATGATAATTTTACAAAAATCAAAATTCAAGATTTGGAACCTTTTACTGCACATATCAATTCTGTAGATCCTAATATCAAATTCACCCGTGAAGATGCCAAGGATAACACATTGGCATTCTTAGATTGTGCAGTAACGATAGGAGGAGACCGGGGACTCCAAGTAGAAGTCTTCAGGAAGCCCACACACACAGACCAATACCTGCTTTTTGATTCACACCACCCACTGCAGCACAAACTGGGTGTTATTCGGACATTACAACACAGGGCCCAAGTGGTTCCCACAAGCACAGAGGGTAAGGAAAAAGAAGAACAACATCTGCAGGAAGCCCTCTCTGTTTGTGGGTATCCCAAATGGGCTGTTAACAAAACCAAGAGAGACAAGGGCAAGAAACAAGATAATAGAGAATCTGAACCCAGGAGGAAAGGGGTAGCGATTCCGTACCTGGCCGGCGTGTCGGAAAAACTACAGAGGATTTTCAGACAATATGAAATCCCAGTTTATTTCAAACCCACAAACACTTTAAGACAAAAACTCGTCCACCCAAAGGACAAAACACCGAGCCACAAACAAAGCAATGTGGTCTACTCCATTCAGTGTAGTGAAGACTGCAGTGAGCGCTACATTGGGGAAACCAAGCAGCCACTTCACAAGAGGATGTACCAGCACAGACGGGCGTGCCAGAGTGGACCGTCTTCTGCCGTATATCTTCACCTAGAAGCCACGGGTCATTCATTTGAGGACAGTGAGGTTCAGATCTTAGCCAGGGAAAAGAATTGGTTTGAGAGGGGAGTTAAAGAGGCTATTTTTGTCAAAAAAGAGAATCCTTCTCTGAACAGAAATGGTGGAGTCAGACATAATTTGCATCCCATCTACAATTCCATTCTTAAGCGTAGATCAAGCAAACAGGGAAACAATAGGGCTAGCCAGGTCAGGCCCAGAGGTGTGAAAAACAGGCGTGTAGGGATGAATAGAGATCGTTAGCTAGACGCCAGAGAAACAAAAGACGGAAACCAATGAGATAGTTCCGGAAAGTAGTTAGCTAGGTAGCTCCTCCCTACAGCAAGATATAAGCAGTGTCTAACCAGTATTCTTATTAGAGCTGACGAAGCCTCTCGGATGAGCGGCGAAACGTTTTCAACCAAACAAACTTTGTCCAGTTGACAAATTGAACTTCTCCTGTTATCATGGATTCTACCTGGACGACTGAGGGACTTTTCACGCTTCTCTGGAACATGAAATAAAGCTTGTTTTTCTTCTCAAAACAAAACATTTGTTAGAAAGGTGATATATTTGTGTCCGAAACAGTTGTCCACAAAACATCCAGCAGCGTATTTCGCATTTGCTTATTGTCTCTCTCCACTCGTATCACTACGCCCATGTTAACTCTATCAGCCTGTTCACCTTCAGCGGATGTCTACGCCGAAGTTTACAAGTGAACAGGCTCATAGAGTTAGGGTTAGGGCTGAATAGATATGCTAAACGAGACGCCAGAGAAATTCGAAAAACAAAAGATACAGATTAGTTGAGATAGTTTCAGAACAATTTCAGTGTAGTGAGCTCCTCCCTGCAGCTAGATATAAGCAGTGTCTAACCAGCACTAGAACCAGAACTGATGAAGCCTCTCAGATGAGCGGCGAAACGTTTTCAACCAAACAAACTTTGTCCAGTTGACAAATTGAATTTCTCCTTTTATCTAGGTGTTGTGATGTTTTTGCCAGAAGATTAAGGCAGTTAGTTTGTTAGTTGATTTTTCACGTCCATCCTTTGGGTGGGAGACTCCAGGTGCAAGTCCTGGCAAGAGTGTGCAGCTTCCTAAACCAATACATAGATTTAAACTTATACATTTTTCAATTTTGTTGCAGAATTATTATATTCATTTAGAATAAAGATATTTCTAATAGAATGTGTTTTCTCCTTTGGGACAGAAGCTCGTGGAAACAAAACTGCTGCAGGGCATCAGTGCCAATCCTAAGAATAATAATAATAATAATTCATAGTATTTATATAACACCTTTCATGACATCCAAAGCGCTTTACTGATCAAATCTGTCCCACTCCTGTCTGTGAGTGTGTCCAGTGTCTCTAACCCTCTGTCCTCCCTCTCTATCCTCCTCTCCTCTTCTCCTTCTCTCTCCTCCTCCTCTCCTGACCTCCCTCCTCCTCTCCTTCTCTCCCCTCTTCCTCTCCTCTCCTCCCTCCTCCTCTTCTCCTCTCCTCCTCCTCTCCTGTCCTCCCTCCTCCTCTCCTCTCCTCCCTCTCTTCTCCTCTCCTCCTCCTCCTCTCCTCTCCTCTCCTCCTCTCCTTTCCTCCTCTCTCCTCTCCTCTCTCCTCCCTCTTTTCAAATTTTTGCCTCTTTTTTCCCCTCACATTTCATTTATTCATGGGGGAGGATCTCCTCTGAACACGACAGGTTCTCGACCAAATGTTTGGGAGGGTGGGATGAGTGATCCTTGATAAGGACCCCGCTCCTGCACAAAGAGGGCTTTTATCTACTGCACACTCTTTTAATGGACACTTTTATTCACACACTTTTTATGGACATTGTGGTGATGATGATGAGGACGACATTCAGCTGCTTCTACAACAAGAAAACAACACCCTTATATTACACACACCCTTTATTAAAGGGTGTGTAATATGTGTGTTATAAAGACCTACTGTATTAAGTTGATCAAATTAGAACTGCACATGTTGATCTTTAAAAGAAAAAAAAAACATATATTTTTTATTTAAGTCTTGTGTTTTATTTCTGGAGGATAGTGTTGAATCACCACTCCAAGGTATGTAAATTCCTCAAAGATCTTTTCTCAGCCCAAGACATTAATCACTCAGAACCATCTAAAGAACCATCTAAAGAACCATCTAAAGAACCATCTAAAGAACCATCTAAAGCTGCAGAGAGTGGAAGGGCAGCCTCTTGGGCTCTTTGAGCTTGTGTGAAGAAGAGACTCGTGTCACACATAATTACATCAGGTCCACATTTCGGCAAACTCTAGGCAGGTCATGGACATAAAGTAAGAAGAGCAGGAGGCCTCAAACTGACCCCTGAGGGCCCCTGCTGTGTACTGAAGGGAGGATGACTTAGTGTAATTTACCTCCACACATCACTGTCTGATAGATAGAAATGTGACCATTTAACCATGATAAAAAATGAAAGAACGTAGGGGGCAGTAGTGGTCAGTAGGGGGCAGTAGTGATCAGTATTTGTCAGTAGTGGAGCTCATTCATGAGTTAGAAATACTAAAAATAATTAAACTTTTCTTGTAGTTTCCATCAACGGTTTCTAACTACACCATCAAACAATTTAATAATAAATCATAATTATCCCTTACAGCAACGGTGCAAATATACAGAAATATAAGACTAAATAACCAAAAACTCCATTTTCTTTCCACTCTCAGAGACTCTCAGGGACAAATTGAACTGTTCTTACCCTGAACAAAGATTTGTCACATTTCCCTGGTTAATATATTCATGGATTTATTCACAGCATTCAGGATTTATAAATACACATATGAACCAAGTGAATGAAAAGCCAACCTTCATAACCTGACCTCAAAGCTACATTTATTCAAAACACTAAAGTCTGTGACAGAAAAAATGAACAATTCCACTGAAATAATGTAAAGACACAAAGATGCTTTTGATGCACAGCCCAGACTGCTGCTCCAGCTGTAGTGACCGTCCTTTTGCAGCACCGCGGGGCTCCGGCTCTGCTCCTCGCCCGCACCGCCACCGGACACCTTCCAGGACACGCTCCAGTCTGATGGGAAGCCCTTGTTGGCCAGGCACACGAGGGTGGCCTTCCCCTGGGCCAGCTCCTCTCTGGAGGGGGGCTGGGCTCCACTCAGCCCACTGTGGACACACAAACACACACTTACACACACACACTGAAGGATTTTAGTGCTGTCAAATATTATATTTTAATATATAATATTTAGAAAACAAAACTGTCTGCGGACATTGGTAGCCCCCATGGCAGAAGTGCATCAAGGCCATTTGTGACATGGGCCGTCTTCCCGTGGACCCACCACGTGCGGGAGGATCCATGGGGGCTGGTGTATTGTGTTCTGGCCGGCAGCTTGGACTGCTGCCCCCTCGACCCAGAAGATTAAGCAGAAGAAGATGGATGGATGGATATTTAGAAAAGATAAATGAATAATAAATAAATAAATAAATACATTTTTAACACCAAAGTATAATGGATTGTGAAAGTGATTTTGATTTTTTACTGAGTGAAAACAAAACTCCACTGAAGCTGAACGACAGAAAAGTTTCAGAGCTAAAGATAAACTGAGAAAAGTCCCCAGACTTTGAATAAGAAATCACTTTTTTTTCAATATTTTTTTCTTAATAAAAAGTAAAATAAAAACTAAAAAGTGCAATATTTTATGAACATAATTTAAAATAAAATGCTTCAACATACTATTAATTAAGTAAATATTAAATTAATAATCAAATAAGTGGGAGCCTCATTTCCATAGACAAACACTTTGCATGAACAGCTGCATGGTCCAGTGGGACACTTTATAGTCCTGAGAGGTGCACTCTGGAGCACTGGCAGCTGTCCTTCATGACAACACAAGACACATACAGCCTCCTCATCACCAACATGACTTTGGTGTGCGTCCTCATGTGGACTGTCCTCTGCTGCTGCTTCACAGGTAAAGTCCAGAGAGTCCCACTGCTGTCCTCTGTCCACATCCGTCCCTCTGAGACCAACCAGACTAAACCATCAGGTGCTTTGTGTTTGTGTTTGTGTGTTCAGAGTCCAGAGGAGAGGTGAGAGTGAGTCAGGCTGGAGCAGTGAGGGCCGCCCTGGGGGACACTGTCAACATACGCTGTAGTGTGAGTCCAGCGGTGGTGTATACAAACTATTTACACTGGTACCAACAGAGAGATGGAGAGAAACATGAACTCCTCATTTATGAAACATCTACTCGAGTCTCAGGTGTCTCCAGTCGTTTTTCAGGCAGTGGATCTGGGTCTGACTTCACTCTGACCATCAGTGGAGTTCAGCCTGAAGACTCTGCTGTGTATTACTGTCAGAGTTTTCACTACATCAACAGTCAGTCTGTGTTCACACAGTGAAAAAGACTCGTACAAAAACCTCCTCAGACTGAAGTGAAACTGACTCACTTCACTGATATCACAGCACACAGCAGAATGAAAAGAAAGCCTCAGGTGAATATTTTACATAAATAAATAAATACAAGTACTTTTAATTAATTAATTTTAAGCAAATTTTTTTATCACAAACCAATAAATGTTGAATTAATGAAGTTATATAAGTCATATAACTAGCATAAAATAAACATAAGTAAGAAGCAAAATTAACTCATGAGTTAATTGTCTAATAACACTCTCAGCGTAGTGGATATAACATTAATGTATGTAGGATGGAACTTTATACTTTTATTTATATTTTTTTTAACAAATTCACCAGAAAGCACAGAAAACACACATTACACACACATTACACATGCTACACATCTGATCATTAACAACAAAATGTACATGAGAATTGAGTCTATATTATATTTTTTTATTGTAGTGATTTCCAAACTTTGTAACTGAAACCTTATTTATAACGCACTTTAAAAACAACTACTTACTACTTAAAAACACAAACTGCTACAAAACATAAGAAAAACAATAAAAGCAACATATGTATAAAAACAGAATGGAATAAAAAATGTGGTAAAATGTCCCATGTCAAAGTGTGTCAAAGGTCAAAGTGCACAAGTGTGTTTTAGAAGAGATTTGAAAAGAGGGACAGAAGAGGCCTGTCTAATGTGCAGAGGCAGCTCATTCACAGTGTTGGTGGAGCCACGGTAAAGGCCCGGGCCCCTCTGAGCTTCTGTCTGCTCTTAGACACACTCAGGACGAGCTGCAGCACGAGTGTGAGGATGGAGGAGCTCAGAGAGGTTCAGAGGGACAGCACCAATCAAACAATTCCAAACTAATCTCTCTTCTCTCTGTCTCTCGCCGAGGTCGGACGTATTTTCCTCCTCTTCCTTATCTCCTATCTGCTCTATGTCTGTGTGCCTCTCTTGTCTTCGTCTCTGTTCCTCCTGTTGGAGTAGATTTTCTAAATCCTAAATTATGGAATTGATAAGCTGGTCCCTCAACGCAAATTGGCACGCACGAAGAAATGTGGGTTTGGGAGAGCCGACTTTTCAGACTTTTCTGGACTGAACCTTTTACTTATTGGATTTTTGATGGCTGGACATCTGATTGGCCTGGGGATGTTTCTGATCTATCGGAGCGAATATGAATCCCCCAAAGCTGTAAATTTACAATAGGTAGGTAGGGGGCAGTAGTGTGAGCTGTGTGCCTGTCTCCTCTCACTGTGTGACTTTGCATATGTGTGCTGCCTCTCTGCTCCAGCCGTTAAGAGCCCAGTGCTGCTCAGTGTCTGTGCGGGCCCTTCAGAGCCACTCCCACACCAACAACACAATGAGCCTGATGTTCCTGCAGCTGTTCCTGCTGGCCCTGGGGCTCCTGGTTCGGGGTGAGGACATCTGGGTCACAGCACTGCTCCTCTGGACACCTGCAGGGTCTGTCTCAATAACTCTTCTTCTGTTTTTCAGGTTCTTCAGGAGAAATCAGCCTGACACAGACTCCTAAAGCTGCAGCTGTGGACAGAGGAGCCTCAGTTACTCTCAGGTGTCAGACTAGTTCAAGTGTTTCTAATTATCTCGCCTGGTATCTCCAAAAAGACAGAGAACCTCCAAAGCTCCTGATATATCATGCTACAACTCTTCAGTCTGGAGTCTCCAGTCGTTTCAGTGGAAGTGGTTCAGGATCTGATTATTCTCTGACCATCAGTGGATTTGAGGCTGAACATGCAGGAGTTTATTACTGTCAGCAGTATTACAGCTTCCCGCTCACACAGTGAAAAAGACTCGTACAAAAACCTCCTCAGACTGAAACTGTTCACACTTCACTGAGTTTCACACAGATGCTGCAGATACTGTGTTATTTATTTGGTCATTTTATTTAGTTGTCCACAGTATTTGATTAAAACAAAAAGCACTTTTAGAATATCTCTAAAATACCATTCTGTCCAACAAAACTGACAAGCTGAAAGCCCTGACCTCAGTGAATTAGAGAATGGGAGTTAATGAACAATCTAACACCATTATTCATGAGTTGGAAATACTTAAAATAATTAAACTTTTCTTGTAGTTTCCATCAGCATTTTCCAACTACACCATCAAATAATTTAATAATAAATCATAATTATTCCTTACAGCAATGTTGCAAATATACACTGCAAATTCTCTGATCTGGCCAAGATTTTAAAACTCCTATCAGGTTATTAATCTTGTTTTCAGATTTATTATCTACTTACTAGTTCAGAAACTGCATAATTCTAGTGTAGAGGTAGTTTATTTTAAGATAACTTGTCAAGTAAAATGATCTTGCTGCATGGACAGATAATTTCACTACTTTTAAGTCATTTTCTGATAGATTTAAGTGTTTATATCTTACATTTTGGACAAGCTTGTTTGCAGTGTACAAAAATGTAAGATTAAATAACCAAAAGCTACGTTTTCTTTCCACTTTCAGAGACTCTCAGGGACAAACTGAACCATGCTCACCCTGAAATAAAGATTTGTCACATTTCCCTGGTTAATATATTCATGGATTTATTGTCAGCATTCAGGATTTATAAATAAACATATGAACCAAGGGAATGAAAAGCCAACCCTCATAACCTGACCTCAAACCTACATTTCACCAACATTTCACAAATCCTGCTTCACAAATAAGATTTGTGCAGGAAGCTCTGTTCTGTCCTCAGTGCTTCTAGTGGAAGAGTCTGTTGTGATAGTTTGAGGAGTGCAGGTACCTGGAGGTGTGGGAAATGCACTTCAGAAACCGGACACTCACTCACCAGTCTTCACCAGTCAGAAGCTGTAACACCATGTGAACATGAAATCTTAACAACAAATAAAAACACATGGCCATTTGACTTCAAAACATTTAATCTGCATTTATTGTCTTTTTTTTTAATGTCTTTTTTTTATGTCTGTAGTGGTCAGTAGTGGTCAGTATTTATTTAAGAAAATAGGGAACAATGTAAAAGTGAGAGCTGGACAAGGCAGTAAACAAGTGTGTATTTGTATATTGTGATCAAAGGAGAAGTTCAATTTGTCAACTGG
Source organism: Paratrypauchen microcephalus (assembly GCA_036785185.1). Classification (NCBI taxonomy): domain Eukaryota; kingdom Metazoa; phylum Chordata; class Actinopteri; order Gobiiformes; family Gobiidae; genus Paratrypauchen; species Paratrypauchen microcephalus. The sequence continues at coordinate 6,339,193 of JAVJIX010000027.1, read as the reverse complement.
ACAAAGTTTGTTTGGTTGAAAACGTTTCGCCGCTCATCCGAGAGACTTCGTCAGCTCTGGTTATTGTACTCGAAGCCTCTCGGATGAGCGGCGAAACGTTTTCAACCAAACAAACTTTGTCCAGTTGACAAATTGAACTTCTCCTTTGATCATGGATTCTACCTGGACGACTGAGGGACTTTTCACGCATATTTGTATATTGTATATGTGTATTTGATAGAAATACTTACACTATGACTGCAGTAATAGTTTTGCCTCGTTTACAGTTTTCATGAAATAAAAATGCATGTTAGTTGTTCTCACATCACAGAACATCATTTCAAACCAAAAATATACAGTACATTTAGTAGCATAGTAAAAAATATTCAGAAGTTTACCAAATTATGAAATAACATCTTTTTGAAATAAAGTAAAAGTAAGTAAAAAGTAAAATTTTATTTATATAGCACCTTTCACAGAGAAGAGCCACAAGGTGCTTCACAACAAGACTTAAAATACAAAATAAGATAAGATAAGATAAGATATGCCTTTATTAGTCCCACAGTGGGGAAATTCCAGTGTTGCAACGCACAGATCAAGAACATCAAGAAAAAGTAGCATGCAACAGAACAATATAATAAATAAATAATGGCCTAGGATAATTTAAAACTAGACCTAAAAATAGACTCTGGAGTATAACTGAATATTGTAGTATAGATAAAGTTGAATGGCATGTTAACAGTGTTCGTTGTACAGTCTGACAGCAGCAGGAAGGAAAGACCTGTGAAACCTCTCCTTCACACAGCGAGGGTGAATCAGTCTGTCACTGATGCTGCTCTCCAGAGCAGACAGAGCGTCCTGTAGGGGGTGAGACTCATGGTCCAGCATAGAGGTGACCTTAGCCAGGACCCTCTTGTCCCCCACCTCCTGCACTGAGTCCAGAGGACAGCCCAGGACAGAGCTGGACTTCTTGATGACCTTGTCCAGCCTCTTCTTCTCCCTCTCTGTGATGCTGCTGCTCCAGCAGACCACACCGTACAGGATGGCTGATGCTACCACAGAGTCATAGAAGGTCCTCAGGAGTGGCCCTCTCACTCCAAAAGACCTGAGTCTCCTCAGGAGATAGAGCCGACTCTGGCCCTTCCTGTACAGTGCATCTGTGTTATGAGTCCAGTCCAGTTTATTGTTCAGAAGAACACCCAGGTACCTGTAAGAGTCCACTCTCTCAATGTCTCTTCCCTGGATGTTCACTGAGGGAGCAGTAGAGTGGCGTCTGCGGAAGTCCACCACCATCTCCTTGGTCTTCCCTGCATTGATGATGAGGTGGTTCCGCTGACACCAGTCCACAAAGTCCTGTATTAGTCCTCTGTACTCCCCATCGTCGTCATCCTTGATGAGACCAATGATGGCAGAGTATGAAAATGTACAAAATACAAATATAAAAATATAAAAAGGTGGAGACAGTGGTTAAGATCAAGACAACATAAAATCACAGCAGCCCAGAAACACTAACCAAAAGCTTGCACAAAAAAGAAGGTCTTAAGTTGGCTTTTAAAAGTGTCAACAGACTCAACTGAACGCAGAGAGAGTGGAAGATCGTTCCAGAGCCGAGGAGCAACAGCCTGGAAGGATTGATCTCCTCTGGTCCGAAAACTCGTGTGTGGAACCATCAGTAGATTCTGATCCACAGACCTCAGAGCCCTCACAGGGGAGTAAGGCTGGATCATATCCCTGATGTATGAGGGAGCCTGGTCATGCAAAGCTCTAAAAGTTAAAACCAAAATTAAAAAAATTATCCTATAGGACACTGGCAGCCAATGAAGCTCCTTTAAAATAGGGGAAATGTGAGTCCTCCTATTTACACGAGTCAGAATTCTCGCTGCAGAGTTTTGGACTAATTGCAGTCGAGACAAACAAAAACAAACTATTGCAATAGTCCAAACGTGACGACACAAAGGCATGAATGATCAGCTCCAAATCATTTTGGGACACCATTTTCCTGAGTTTTGAAATTTTCCTCAGTTAGAAGAAGCAGTTCCTCGTCAGCTGATTGCAGTGCTGCACTAATGACATATCTTTGTCAAAGATAACTCCCAGGTTTCTGAGGCTCGTTTTAGCAGACTGGCCTAAGTCACCCAAGTGCTGTTTAATTCCTGGAATTGAGACATCAGGGGCAATAATCAGCGTTTCTGTTTTGTCTGTATTTAGCTGATGAGAGTTATCGGTTAGCCATTGTTTAAGCTCCACCAAACAATGGAGAAAGGAATCAAGCTTCTGAAGTAAATCTGAATATCATCCGCAAATAGGTGGTAGGAGACATCACTGAATCTTTGGAAGATTTTTCCTAAAAGAGTCACATATAACAAAAACAGAACAGGACCCAGGACGGAGCCTTGTGGGACTCCACACCATAAGTCTGCAGTCTCAGACCTTATGTGATTAACTGAAACACTAAAGCTCCGGCCAGACAAATATGAGGAAAACCACTGAAGAACTGACCCCGACAGACCTATATGATCCCTCAATCTTCTCAGCAGAACCTGGTGGTCAACAGTATCAAAGGCTGAGGACAAGTCCAAGAGAACCAAAACAGTGCATTTTCCAGAATCAGCGGACATCATAATGTCGCTGGACACTTTCAGTAAAGCCGTTTTCCGTGGAGTGTTGTTTACGGAAACCAGACTGAAATGTCTCATGGATGTTATTTTGGTCCAGAAAAAAATGTCAACTGTTCACAAACCACTTTCTCAAGAATCTTGGATAGAAATGGGAGCTTGGAGATTGGTCTAAAATTATTAGGAACTGTCGGGTCCAAACCTGCTCTTTTAAGTAATGGCTGCACTATGGCATGTTTAAAAGCATTGGGAAACACACCAGAGGTCAAAGAGAGGTTAACCATGTTGGTCACCCAGGGACCAAATATCTCAAACACTTTAAGGAAGAGTCTACAAGGAAGGACATCTGATGAACAAGAGGAGGGTTTCATCTTGGTCACCAGTGCCGAGATTTCAGCAAGGGTCACAGGCCTAAAAGAGAACCACATGCTTGAGACTCGTTCAATAGCTGTGAGGGTACCACATGGAGGAGGCGGGATTTTATCCTTGATTGTCTTAATTTTATCATTGAAGAAAGTCAAAAAAGCATTACTGTCAGCTTCCGAAAAAATAGGGGTAACTGAAACAGCAGGGCCCACAAGAGAATTAATTGTGTCAAACACTTTGGGATTTTTCTTGTTAACTGTCACCAGTTGACGAATATAGTCAGATCTGGCCTTCTCCACCATTGTATTGTATGACAACACAAGATCCTTAAGATACAGCCTGTGCACTTCAAGATTTGTGGATTTCCACAGCCGATATTTTCATTAATCCAAGGACATGATTTTTTCTGCGTAAACAGATTGGATCTAACAGGAGCCACCTGATCCAGGATATTTTTGCAGTGATCATTAAAACTGCGAATCAAATCATCCACATTAAAACAATCCTCAAACAAAAGAGGGTCAAACATTACAGAAAATCTGTCTGCAGTACTAGCAGTGATGACACGCCTCTGAGACCTTACTTCTGAAGGCTTGGGCTCAGGACTAAAGCGCAGATCACACAACACAAGACTATGATCACTCATGTGGACATCGTTTACAAAAACATTAAAAATGTCTAGGCCAAGCGTAAAAACCAAGTCTAATATGTGGCCTTTTTTGGTGAGTGGGCACAGTCACATCAGTCACAGTTCAAAGCTAAAAGCTTCAGTCAGTGTTAAGAGTTCCATAGCTGGGCATGATGAAGTGTCGTCAACATGAATATTAAAATCTCCAAGAATTAAGACAGATTCCAACTTTATTATAGAGGATAAAAAGTCACTCAAATCCTTCAAAAAGGGAGCAGCTGGCCCAGGAGGACGATAGACCAACACACAGTAAAAAGGATGCACAGAGCCCACCTTGACCATCTGTGATTCAAAAGAAGTGAATTCTTGTGACTGAATCACCTTACAAGCATAGTCCTGCTTATAAACAATTGCTAAACCACCACCTCGGTGACAGAGGCGAGGCTTCCAATAAGCAAATAAGCAAACTATACATTGAAGTCGGTCAGAAATCTAAACAGCTCAAGCTAAAATACATTTTATTTAGTTAATTTTAGCCGATTTTTGCAGTTATGTCGACAGAACTATCTGTGAATGATGAGAAAGTAGGACTTGATTAACAATTTAAAACAAACTGTGTCTTTTGAATGTGAAAACATCCTCAAAATGTTACATATTACAGGACGTTGAAACCCATGAAGTGAAATGTGAAAACAGTACAACATTTAGTGTTTGAACTCGTTGCACATTGAGGACATTTACTTTCTCCATGAAGTGCTTCCTGAATAAAGGTGCTTAAATGGTGCTCCTCACAGAGGCGGCTCACAGCAGTGTGGAGCAGGAGAAGAGTGGCCTGTACAGCAGCAGCAGCCTCCTGAGCCTGACTGAGGACAGCTGGCTGCAGGGACAGCTGTTCTCCTGTAGGGTGCACCACCACGGACACGTCCGGGTCCAGTCACTGCAGAAGAGCCACTGCTTAGAGCTGCATGGGCCCTGAACACGGACCATCCCACGGCTGCAGTAAGGCTCACATGTAGAGTGTGGCTTTTGGTCAGTGCAGGGAGGGCTAATAAAGCATGTTACATGATAAGAAGTGCTCTGTCTTTTGTTCTATGAGCTCTATGGGATGTCTCTGAGCCTCGCCCTCAGTTTCCCTCTTTACATGACACCCACTGCTGATCATGAGGCGCCATCACGCCTTCTCTTCCTCTTTGCTACACAAATGGAGCTATTTTTACAAATTTACACATTTTGGGTAAAGTGTGTGACTGTGCCACAGGAAGACCATAAATCATGTCCCCACTACTCAAGATCATTTTCACCAAACTTGAGCTCATTCTGACAAACGCCTAAGAGGGAGTTCATAAAACTGGCATGTGTAAAAAAAGGGGAAAGTTTATGAGATTTAGTGATTTTACCATTGGAATAAAAGTTTTTGTCTTCACTACAGCGTCAATACAAAGCGTCACTGACTTGATTTATAAACTGGAACAGTTTGCTCACTTCATTAAAGTCACATGATTGGTCAATGTTTTCTTACACAATGTTTTATTATGATATTATTAATATTATGAATTATACACAAAACAATTGATCATTTTGTCATATGATGGCTTCATCTGGATAATGCTATACAGTTCATACCAACAGAGCAAAAACACCTCCCTGTGATCTACAGCAAAGACATTTATTTAGATAAATGTTATTCATATTTCTTTATTACTTCCAAAGTCACAATAAAATAAATCTTCCCTGGACCTTCCCATTGCTTTTTATGTCTAGTGTTGAAATGGTCTTTTTTATACTTTACTTCTGTATTACACAGCGGAACTCAAGGGTGTTCTGTCTAAAGCCAACGTGGAGAGACTTGTCTCCACGTGTTTGTCTCCAGGAGGTTGGATACTGTAACAGCCGCTCACTGTGAGACAGCTGCAGTACATCCAGAACGCCGCTGCTCAGGTCCTCACATGAATCTCTCGGGATTGTGAACATCTAAAGCTCTTTGAGTTTGTGTGAAGATCAAACACATGTCATACATAATTACATATTGAGTCCACATTTTGGCAAACTCTAGGCAGGTCATGGACATAAAGTAAGAAGAGTAGGAGGCCTCAAACTGACCCCTGAGGGACCCTGCTGTGTACTGAAGGGGGGGAGACAATTTACCTCCACACATCACTGTTTGTCTGATATATAGAAGTGTGCCCATGTAAGCATGATAACTAACATGAAATGACGAGATAAAGTGACATCAGAAAATATCACAGACAAACAATTCCACTGAAATAATGTAAAGACACAAAGATGCTTTTGATGCACAGCTCTTTATTTTCAGCAGAAGCTCCAGTTGGGACAGAGGCCTGTGTGCTGTGCTGCAGTAAGTGAAGTGTAGCTGTAGCTGTAGAGGTGTGAGCTGACAGCAGGGGGCGCTCTGCAGGCTGATCCCAGTGACTGTGTCAGTCCTGGGAACACTGCAGTGTGCTCAGTGTGTTGGACACTGGACTCTGGGAGCCCTGGCTGGCCTCACAGCTCACAGCCACGCCCCCCTCCCTCCACTGCTGTGCGGGGAGCGTCAGGCTGCTGCTCCAGCTGTAGTGACCGTCCTTTTGCAGCACCGCGGGGCTCCGGCTCTGCTCCCCGCCCGCACCGCCACCGGACACCTTCCAGGACACGCTCCAGTCTGATGGGAAGCCCTTGTTGGCCAGGCACACGAGGGTGGCCTTCCCCTGGGCCAGCTCCTCTCTGGAGGGGGGCAGCACCCAGAGGCTGGGCTCCACTCGGCCCACTGTGGACACACAAACACACACTTACACACACACACACTGAAGGGCACATTTTCCATCAGATTTGATCGACACTATGTAAGTTTTTCTCCATGGAATTGTCCAGAAAAAGACAAAAGGTGACTCCACCAAAGTGTTTTTCAGTAAAAATGCCAGTAATTGTGAACATGAAAGACACATATGTTAATTTGTGGAACATTCCAGGCAAAGCAATAACATTTTAGCAATTTGGAGGTGGTGAGCCTCCCACCAGTGATCCTGGACTTTAATTATTTCTAAAAAATAAAAGCAAGTCAACTCTCATAGAAACATGTGTATTGTTCTAGAATATTAATATATATATTTCTCACAACAAAAGTCGTTGTGAAAAAAAGTCTGAACTGAGTGAAAACAGAACCGAGAGGCTCCACTGAAGCTGAACAACAGAACAGTTTCAGAGCTAAACATAAACTAAAACGTTGAAGTTGATATTTTTTTTTATGCATATATTTATATATAAAACTCTAAAACATAAATTAAAATTTTTTCGATTATGATCTATAACTTTAAACAAATACTTATGAACTTATGAACTAGATAAAAAAAATACATATTTTAAAATAACATATAAATCCTAAATTAAAATACCAAAATCATTAACTTCAAAATTCAGATTGTAAATACAATATTTCCTCTAAACTGAGGTGAGTTACTGTGGGGATGATCAGAAAACACAAACAGTATTTATAATAAAACAGAAAACAATCAAATAAACTCAGGCTTCAGAAATAGAAACAGATGAATCACAAACTAAACAAAAGTATCATTTAAAGTGAACATAAAGAGATGACTTACAGTTGAGCTCCAGTCTGGTTCCTCCACCAAACGTGAACCACAGTGATACAAACTCATGGAGTGGTCGTACAAAAACCTGCAGCCGCTCAGAGAACGCCACAAAACCATTCAGCTGTACAGAGACTCGTAAACAACTGACAAACAGCTTACTTTTATAGATTTAAACTGGACACACTGACAATGTGCACCAGGAAACAACAATTAATGTTATGTCACTATTTAAAAGGACAATTTCAACACAACAGTACAGAAACTGCCTTCATTAAAATTGTCAATCACTTACAAATTTAAACTGATCCAAACCATATTTCCATCCTCGTGCTCTCAGTGGTCAGTGCAGCCTTTGACACTTTAGATCAGAACATTCTCATGACCTGTTTAAAACTCCATTGGTGTGAAAGGAAAGGCTCTGGACTGCCTGCCTCATATATTGATAAAAGCTCTTTCTCTGTGGCCATTGGTGATTTGAATTCTGAATCCATGGCTGCTCCTTTTGGAGTTCCACAAGGGTCAATTCTTGGACCTCTTAATTTGAATCTTTTTATGCTGCCTCTGATGTCCATGATGAGACTCAATTATCTCTGTCTCACTCTCCAGTCTTAAGACAGGTTTTTGTTTCAGTTAAACTGTTGCAGTGCACTTTATGCTTGGCTTAATAATCACTCACTAAACAAACTCCAGTTCATTCAAAATACTGCTGCTAGAATTTGAACCAAAACTCAGCACTTTGAGCACATTACATCCACTTTATTCTCACTTCACTCGCTGCCTGTTAAACAAAGAAGTGATTTTCAAATATTATTATTGGTCTTTAAATCTCTACATGCTTTGGCTCCTGCCTACATCTCTGACCTGTTTTTAGAACTCACTCCACTCAGACCTCTCCGTTCATCCAATCAACAACTTTGAACAGTCTCATGAATACAGCCCTGATCTGGTGAGGCCTTCATGTACTATGGCCCAATTCGCTGGAGTTCTCTGCCAACGACCATCACAAACGCTGACTCTGTTGCTGTGTTTCAAACTAGATTTAAACCTTTGGATCCTCACAAGATTTGGGTTGAGTTTAATTCTGTTTTCCACTTTTTGATTTTTTTTTTTGTGTACTGTATACTGTATCTGTGCTATATAAATACAATCATGACACAGACCCTGCAGCTGTTCAGTCTGCTCCATGTCTGTGTGGGAGCCTCATTTCCATAGACAAACACTTTGCATGAACAGCTGCATGGTCCAGTGGGACACTTTATAGTCCTGAGAGGTGCACTCTGGAGCACTGGCAGCTGTCCTTCATGACAACACAAGACACATACAGCCTCCTCATCACCAACATGACTTTGGTGTGCGTCCTCATGTGGACTGTCCTCTGCTGCTGCTTCACAGGTAAAGTCCAGAGAGTCCCACTGCTGTCTTCTGTCCACATCCGTCCCTCTGAGACCAACCAGACTAAACCATCAGGTGCTTTGTGTTTGTGTGTTCAGAGTCCAGAGGAGAGGTGAGAGTGAGTCAGGCTGGAGCAGTGAGGGCCGCCCTGGGGGACACTGTCAACATACGCTGTAGTGTGAGTCCAGCTGTGGAGTATACAAGCAGGTTACACTGGTACCAACAGAGAGATGGAGAGAAACATGAACTCCTCATTTATGAAACATCTACTCGAGTCTCAGGTGTCTCCAGTCGTTTTTCAGGCAGTGGATCTGGGTCTGACTTCACTCTGACCATCAGTGGAGTTCAGCCTGAAGACTCTGCTGTGTATTACTGTCAGAGTTTTCACTACATCAACAGTCAGTCTGTGTTCACACAGTGAAAAAGACTCGTACAAAAACCTCCTCAGACTGAAGTGAAACTGACTCACTTCACTGATATCACAGCACACAGCAGAATGAAAAGAAAGCCTCAGGTGAATATTTTACATAAATAAATAAATACAAGTAATTAATTAATTTTAAGCTAATTTTTTTATCACAAACCAATAAATGTTGAATTAATGAAGTTATATAAGTCATATAACTAGCATAAAATAAACATAAGTAAGAAGCAAAATTAACTCATGAGTTAATTGTCTAATAACACTCTCAGTGTAGTGGATATAACATTAATGTATGTAGGATGGAACTCCTAAAAGAAATTATACTTTTTTTTTAACAATTCACCAGAAAGCACAGAAAACACACATTACACACACATTACACATGCTACACATCTGATCATTAACAACAAAATGTACATGAGAATTGAATCTATATTATATTTTTTATTGTAGCGATTTCCAAACTTTGTAACTGAAACCTTATTTATAACGCACTTTAAAAACAACTGCTTACTACTTAAAAACACAAACTGCTACAAAACATAAGGAAAACAATAAAAGCAACATATGTATAAAAACAGAATGGAATAAAAAATGTGGTAAAATGTCCCATGTCAAAGTGTGTCAAAGGTCAAAGTGAACAAGTGTGTTTTAGAAGAGATTTGAAAAGAGGGACAGAAGAGGCCTGTCTAATGTGCAGAGGCAGCTCATTCACAGTGTTGGTGGAGCCACGGTAAAGGCCCGGGCCCCTCTGAGCTTCTGTCTGCTCTTAGACACACTCAGGACGAGCTGCAGCACGAGTGTGAGGATGGAGGAGCTCAGAGAGGTTCAGAGGGACAGCACCAATCAAACACTTCCAAACTAATCTCTCTTCTCTCTGTCTCTCGCCGAGGTCGGACGTATTTTCCTCCTCTTCCTTATCTCCTATCTGCTCTATGTCTGTGTGCCTCTCTTGTCTTCGTCTCTGTTCCTCCTGTTGGAGTAGATTTTCTAAATCCTAAATTATGGAATTGATAAGCTGGTCCCTCAACGCAAATTGGCACGCACGAAGAAATGTGGGTTTGGGAGAGCCGACTTTTCAGACTTTTCTGGACTGAACCTTTTACTTATTGGATTTTTGATGGCTGGACATCTGATTGGCCTGGGGATGTTTCTGATCTATCGGAGCGAATAAGAATCCCCCAAAGCTGTAAATTTACAATAGGTAGGTAGGGGGCAGTAGTGTGAGCTGTGTGCCTGTCTCCTCTCACTGTTACTCTCAGTGAGACCAGTTCAAGTGCATATGTGTGCTGCCTCTCTGCTCCAGCCGTTAAGAGCCCAGTGCTGCTCAGTGTCTGTGTGGGCCCTTCAGAGCCACTCCCACACCAACAACACAATGAGCCTGATGTTCCTGCAGCTGTTCCTGCTGGCCCTGGGGCTCCTGGTTCGGGGTGAGGACATCTGGGTCACACAGATACTGTGTTATTTATTTGGTAATTTTATTTAGTTGTCCACAGTATTTGATAAAAACAAAAAGCACTTTTAGAATATATCTAAAATACCATTCTGTCCAACAAAACTGACAAGCTGAAAGCCCTGACCTCAGTGAATTAGAGAATGGGAGTTAAATGAACAATCTAACACCATTATTCATGAGTTGGAAATACTTAAAATAATTAAACTTTTCTTGTAGTTTCCATCAGCATTTTCCAACTACACCATCAAATAATTTAATAATAAATCATAATTATTCCTTACAGCAATGTTGCAAATATACACTGCAAATTCTCTGATCTGGCCAAGATTTTAAAACTCCTATCAGGTTATTAATCTTGTTTTCAGATTTATTATCTACTTACTAGTTCAGAAACTGCATAATTCTAGTGTAGAGGTAGTTTATTTTAAGATAACTTGTCAAGTAAAATGATCTTGCTGCATGGACAGATAATTTCACTACTTTTAAGTCATTTTCTGATAGATTTAAGTGTTTATATCTTACATTTTGGACAAGCGTTTTTGCAGTGTACAAAAATGTAAGATTAAATAACCAAAAGCTACATTTTCTTTCCATTTTCAGAGACTCTCAGGGACAAACTGAACCATGCTCACCCTGAAATAAAGATTTGTCACATTTCCCTGGTTAATATATTCATGGATTTATTCTCAGCATTCAGGATTTATAAATAAAAGTTATAAAAGTTCTGACAGGTGGAGGTACAGAGCTTGGGATGTAGCGCCCTGAAGTCTCTCACACCTCACACCGTCTTTATCTCATCCGGTCGTCTAGGCCAATGGACAAAGAAATGAAGCCATCCCAGGATGAAGCAGGCTGACAAAGGAGCACGTGGGTTAACTGAGGATCTGGCAGAGATGATGTGGAGAGCTCAGGCTTTTATACAGGTGATGGTCAGCAGAGGAGACACAGGTGTGCAGGGCGGCCCTGGAGCAGGAGAAGCCATGGTCACACCCAGTGTTGTGCTAGTTACTGAAAAATAGTAACTAGTTACAGTTACTAGTTACTTTACTCAAAAAGTAACTCAGTTACTCCTTGATTACTTCAAACTGAAAAGTAATGCGTTACTGTTGAAAGTAACTTTTTAGTTACTTTTTAAAGAACATTCTTTAATTCTCCCATTAATGCCTTTATAACTTAATTTCAGTGTTGCATGGAAAATAATACACTGTTGATCAGCTTAACAGTTTTTATTCATTAGCGTTCAAATCACTAAACTCTGTTAACCATTATGGTCTATATAATAGGCTACAACACAAATCAAAGCATAAAGTGGCTTCAGAATTATAAAAGCTGTTTTGTGTAACCCTGTTCCACAGCTTAAGTATGAAACTTGCAACAATGTACAACAATGTACAACATTTAAATAAAATGCTGCTCAAAAATGAAATCTCTAAGCAAAATTAGTTGCATGTCAAGTTCAACAACTTTGAAAGTAAGCTATGTGTAATTAAAGGGCAATATAAGTAAGTCTATTAAAAAAATATTCTTTGCAAAAAGAATTACTAGCAAGATTACTAGCAAGGACCTAAATGAATGTTTGAGTTGAGTCTTTGCCTTCAAACCAGTGGTTGTACCGCATGAGAAGAAGTCTCTCAAACCTTTGGTCGGACAGCTTGTTCCTCTTTGGAGACAGTACCAGACTTCCCAGGCTGAAAAGTCTCTCAACTGGAGCACTGGATGGGGTAACTGCATTTTTCTTCAGAGAAATTTCCTTTATTGTGGGAAACTGTTTGAGAATTTCCATCCCTGTTTCGGCTGTTCTCAAGTACGCCATTACTTCAGTTTCCACAGTGCTGAAGGTATCGTCAGCCTCCTCAAAACAGAAAAAGTCCTGCACGTTGCATGAGCTTAATTTTGATGTTGTTGGAGACGCAGGCATCCTGGCAGCTTGCTGCACAGGGACAGGGCGATGGATGAACTTGTGACACTCTGCTGTCAACATTCCCTTGACCGTCTCTTTCTTCCTCTGGTCTCTCAACCATCGCAATTTGAACATGGGAAGTGTGACTGCCGCTAGTATGGCATCATTGCTTTCCAAGGTGGATGCAAATCGTGCTTTGATTGCCTGAAAAAAACAAAAACAAAAAAAACAAAAACAAAAACAGTGACACATATTAGAAAAAGTAAGATTCCCTGCTGTATGCAACTATTTCTGATAGGTATGAGTTATAAAATCATTTAAGAATCACATTAAGACATTGAGAATATATGTGGAAATGATTGGACATAACTAAAAATGAGGAATTATGGCAATAGCAAGTGCAGTGTGTGTTGTGCGGAATAAATCACTATTTGCACTTTCTTCATTTTCCTATATTATTGCTTGCTCAGATAAAAATATTAATGTTTACATCCATAAATTTCACCTTTGATAAACACTCCCAGCCTGTGTGATTTTAATATACTGTAAATGTAAATGTGTGATCACCACTGATTGAATACATTGTTGTAATGTGAGGAAGGAAAACCAGAAAATGCCCAATGTGTTAAATGTTGACGAATGTTTCTTACCTCGATTATGGCATCAGGTAGGCCAGTTGCAATACTCAAGCCTTCTTTCACTTCCAGTAGCTTCAACATCAGTACTTCTATTGTGGGCAGGAGGGTGCCATAATAACAGTTCTCCTCTCCTTGTAGGATATCAAGAGCAACTGTGAGAGGCTTCATAATCTTACAGTATTCTTGTAGAAACTGAAGCTCCCTCTCACTAATACATTTCAGCTCTAAATGATTAGACATGGTATTCAAGTCAGCCATGGGTATTTCAACAAGTCTTGCAACAGCATCATAGAATGAATTCCATCTGGTGGAGCATGGCACAAGTAGTTTTTTGCCAACCAAATCGCCCACTAACTCTGAAGCCAATGTCGACCTGCTGGCCTTACTCCACAATGCTGTGCACTTAGCAGTAGAGCTTCTGTAGATCCCCTTAGTCCCAGGATTTGAAAGAAGCCACTTGTCCACATCAGAGCATGAAATTAAGTTAAGTGTGAGAGGCACACCTCTGGTGTGGTGGTAAAAGGATACCCTCATCTGTGGCTGTGCCGAGTACGTCTGCCACATCTATGAAGGTAACCTCTTCATCCTCTTCATCGTCGTCGCCATCAGAGACCGATTCCGGCTGATACATTTGAAAGGCTTTTACAAAGTTCGAACCATTATCAGTAACTGTAGCTATAACTTTCGTTGACAGTCCATACAATGAATGAATGTGGTCGATCTCAGCAGCAATTACATCATATGTGTGCCTACCCTTGATCCTTCTACAGGCCAATGCAGCTTTCTGGCGTTGAAGAGTAGTGGCATTTATCCAGTGTGCGGTCATGCCAAGGAAGCTTCTGTTATGAACAGACCAAATGTCTGCAGTGGTCGCGATGTAGCCTTGCCCCTCAAATGTTGCCTTTAGCTCACTTTCCATTTTTGAATATTCTTTATCCAAGAAGCTGGAAAAAGTCTTTCGTCCCATTTGCCGTGTGCCGCCTGGACATGCTATCATGCTAACAAGCTGCCTGAAAGCGGGTGACTCCACAGTTGAAACTGGCAGCATGTTTTCCACAACATACCGTGCGATGGCTTTGCTTATTTGTCCCTGGCTAAAAGCTCGGTTGAAATCTAGCCGCTGTTGTTTGGGCGGAGGGGCTAGACTCACTTCGTGTGTGTCCGGGTTAGCTTCTAGCTTCGTGGAGGCATGTAGCTTCTGGAGGTGTTTTGACAGGTTTGAGTTGCTGTTTGTCGCAGTTGATAGCAATTTCGAACCCGAAAGACATAGCTTACATTTAACTAAAATGTTTCTATCTTTCTGTTCCACAAAAGTAAAATAATGGGCGTATTTCCATTTCGAGAAACTCGCCTTGCCTTGACTCTCCTCCATGACTGTCGCATAAACTTGAATAAACGTGAGCACGCACACCCACAATGCATGCGTCTTCTTCATTAGTAGACCTAAGCTACACCGCAGCCAAATAAATAAAAACATTTACCAAGTAACGGAGTAACGCGCCGTTTAGTAACGGTAACGGAGTTCCTTTATTTTGAAAGTAACGCGTTACAGTATTAGTTACCGTCAACAGTAACGGCGTTACAGTAACGCGTTACTAGTAACGCGTTACTGCACAACACTGGTCACACCCACACAATTCCAAATAAGGTAAGTGAGGTAGTGAGGTCAGTGTGAGGGGAGGAATATAAGGAAGAAACAGAAAATCTGGAGTGTACTATGACAGACCAACAATATTTTAATCTATCAATATTTAAAAATCAATATTTAAAAAAAAACACACCTGCAAATCTTTTTTTTTTTTTTTTATGAAACCTCAGGCCAGACCATCTAAACCAGGGCTATCCAGTTCTGAAGAGATCCACTTGGTCTTTTCTTCTAAATACTTTTGTTTCACCTCCAACTGGAGATGGTCTTCTGGGCCAGTTCCCAGGGCCAACATGAATCAAGGGCCACATTTGGCCCCTGGGCCATAGTATCTGTATCAAAGATGACAAAGATGAAACATCAGTAGGATTTAATACAATTAATGCACTCCTCTATTCAACATTTGCACCTAAAATGTCAAACTTGTTTCTGTCAGATTTGGTACCAAATAAAGTAAAAAAGTGCACTTGGTGGTGCTCGGACAGAGGAAAGTATGGGAAGACTGAAAGTACAGTACAGCCGCTGAAAAGTAAAATGTATGCATAAAAAAATAAAACACTTATAACTTTGGCATAGAAGCAGATAGAACCAAGACTCCAAATGCACATTGTACGGGTTTAGAAGCCCTACTTGCACAGCAAAAATGGCAGTGATATCTCTTGTAGTTTTTTCACAATTTCACTTTTGAATTTTTCACTACCCATTTTCACCACCCGTGCGCGTTCCTGCTTACTCTTTTTTTTCTTTCCGCATGAAAACACACATTCCCGATCGTGTACCATGACAATCTTGACTTGACTTGACCATGCAATTCATTTCCCGGCACAACAATCACTCCCCGAGCACATGGGGCTTTTATACGGAAAAGCACAAAACAAAGTTTTTCACTTAGCTTACCTTTGAAGGCTCTGGACAGGTCAAACTCTGTATTTCACCATAAACTTGGTCTCAATCTGTCCATAAGGATCCAGCGAATAAAATCCAGTAAAACAATTTAGTCCAAAACACGTGTTAGATCCATTACGACAGCGAAAGTCTTCCCAACTTACATAAGCGCCGGTGTTTTTTTTCCACTTCTTTAGCCTTTGGCCTAAATCAAGCAAAATATATCTTTCCTCACTAAATCCACGCTGCAGGAGCTAAACAGAAGGGTAAACTTCAGTTTGACAGTTAGAATGGCCATAAAGGAGAGGTTTGGGCTGCTGTAGAGCTGTAAAAGTCCAATCAAGTGTGACGCGCCGACATCGGATGATGCTGCGGTTTTAATTTGCTTTCCTTTAAAATATTCAAAAATCGGCTTGTGTCTTTTCATTTTGGTTGTTCCGTCCGTCTATTCCACTCTGACAATGATGTCTACACACTGTCACAATCACAACTTCGGCGAGTTTTTTCAGGGCTGCGCTGTTCTATACATTTAGCAACATTTCACGCACGACATATGTGACGTCAAAAATATTGGTTTAGAAAATGTTTAAGCGAAGGGCTTGATTAAATTACAACATGGATTGGGGTAGATTTTTCTCGACATGATAAAAAAACTCGCAGGCCAACATTTGTTTGTTTGTTTGTTTTTTTAATAATCATTTTCGACAAGTTACCCGGGCCACGGCCCCCCTGGCCCGGGCGGTTCCGCAGTCTATGGTGGTTCACGTTTGGAGGAGGAGCTCATCATTCACAGTAAGTCATATTCTCAAAAGGACATTTTATTTTAAATTTATTGTTACACATCATGAGTTCAATGATCTACAACAATGATATTTGTAAAAAATAATAAAAAAAAATAATCATAATAATATATTGAAAAAAATATGACAAAATCTGAGCTTGGTATATAAAAACAGAATATTTATGAGAGATAATTGAAAAACTTTCTGATATTTTTCATCTTCTATGATGTGTCTGTAATTCTACATCATTTACAATATTATGTTAACATGATTCTCAACGATTCTTTTACGGTCAAATCTCGTTAAGATTTTGTCACCTCTCGCATCGATTACTGTAACTCTTTTTGGTCTCCCCAACAAATCTCTTCAGAAAGTGCAGCTCCTACAGAACTCTGCAGCCCGGATCATCACTCGGACCTCCACTATCCATCACATCACCCCCGTACTACAAGAACTCCACTGGCTCCCCATAAAACAGCAAATTCACTTCAAAATACTCATTACCACCTTCAAAGCATTACACAACCTCGCCCCACCATACATATCTGACCTCATCCACATCACCACTCCATCCCGCACCCTCCGCTCTTCCTCCTCTCTCCAGCTCTCTGTCCCCTCTGCCCGTCTCGTCACCAGGGGGAGTAGAACCTTCACTGTCCCCTCTGCCCGTCTCATCACCATGAGGAGCAGAACCTTCAGCCGCTCTGCTCCTCAGCTCTGGAACTCTCTCCCTCCTGACCTCCGGAATATAGACTCTCTCCCACTCTTTAAATCCAGACTCAAAACCTGTTCAGACTGTCCTACCTCTCATAGCCAATCACTCCACTCTAATTTTGTTTTTATCTTGTTTTATATGTTTTATTGTATTGTTTGTTTGTGCTTTTTATTCGTTTTTAACCTTGTGCAGTGTCCTTGGGTGTTCTGAAAGGCGCTTTTAAATAAAATGCATTATTATTATTATTAAGAGGAAGTGAAACACACAGCTGTCTTGTTTCCACTAAAATACCTCTTTAAACATCATAAATTAAATAAAGAGTTCATGATAGCTCCTATTGTGGAGTTCTTCAGCCAGTGTAAAGTATTTTTTGTTCATTATGAGATTGGTGTCGCTTTGGGCTCCTTGTTTAAACATTGTAAATTGGCCTATGCACCTGCTTTTGTAGCTTTTCGCTGATGTTGATCAGCTCAGTTTTTTTATACTTTACTTCTGTATTACACAGCGGAACTCAAGGGTGTTCTGTCTAAAGCCAACGTGGAGAGACTTGTCTCCACGTGTTTGTCTCCAGGAGGTTGGATACTGTAACAGCCGCTCACTGTGAGACAGCTGCAGTACATCCAGAACGCCGCTGCTCAGGTCCTCACATGAATCTCTCGGGATTGTGAACATCTAAAGCTCTTTGAGTTTGTGTGAAGATCAAACACATGTCATACATAATTACATATTGAGTCCACATTTTGGCAAACTCTAGGCAGGTCATGGACATAAAGTAAGAAGAGTAGGAGGCCTCAAACTGACCCCTGAGGGACCCTGCTGTGTACTGAAGGGGGGGAGACAATTTACCTCCACACATCACTGTTTGTCTGATATATAGAAGTGTGCCCATGTAAGCATGATAACTAACATGAAATGAGGTGATAAAGTGACATCAGAAAATATCACAGACAAACAATTCCACAGAAATAATGTAAAGACACAAAGATGCTTTTGATGCACAGCTCTTTATTTTCAGCAGAAGCTCCAGTTGGGACAGAGGCCTGTGTGCTGTGCTGCAGTAAGTGAAGTGTAGCTGTAGCTGTAGAGGCGTGAGCTGACAGCAGGGGGCGCTCTGCAGGCTGATCCCAGTGACTGTGTCAGTCCTGGGAACACTGCAGTGTGCTCAGTGTGTTGGACACTGGACTCTGGGAGCCCTGGCTGGCCTCACAGCTCACAGCCACGCCCCCCTCCCTCCACTGCTGTGCGGGGAGCGTCAGGCTGCTGCTCCAGCTGTAGTGACCGTCCTTTTGCAGCACCGCGGGGCTCCGGCTCTGCTCCCCGCCCGCACCGCCACCGGACACCTTCCAGGACACGCTCCAGTCTGATGGGAAGCCCTTGTTGGCCAGGCACACGAGGGTGGCCTTCCCCTGGGCCAGCTCCTCTCTGGAGGGGGGCAGCACCCAGAGGCTGGGCTCCACTCGGCCCACTGTGGACACACAAACACACACTTACACACACACACTGAAGGGCACATTTTCCATCAGATTTGATCGACACTATGTAAGTTTTTCTCCATGGAATTGTCCAGAAAAAGACAAAAGGTGACTCCACCAAAATGTTTTTCAGTAAAAATGCCAGTATTTGTGAACATGAAAGACACATATGTTAATTTGTGGAACATTCCAGGCAAAGCAATAACATTTTAGCAATTTGGAGGTGGTGAGCCTCCCACCAGTGATCCTGGACTTTAATTATTTCTAAAAAATAAAAGCAAGTCAACTCTCATAGAAACATGTGTATTGTTCTAGAATATTAATATATATATTTCTCACAACAAAAGTCGTTGTGAAAAAAAGTCTGAACTGAGTGAAAACAGAACCGAGAGGCTCCACTGAAGCTGAACAACAGAACAGTTTCAGAGCTAAAGATAAACTAAAATGTTGAAGTTGAAGTTGATAATAATTTTTTATGCATATATTTATATATAAAACTCTAAAACATAAATTAAATAATTTTCAATTATGATCTATAACTTTAAACAAATACGTATGAACTTATGAACTAGATAAAAAATACATATTTTAAAATAACATTTAAAAATTACAATTAAATCCTAAATTAAAATACCAAAATCATTAACTTCAAAATTCAGATTGTAAACACAATATTTCCTCTAAACTGAGGTGAGTTACTGTGGGGATGATCAGAAAACACAAACAGTATTTATAATAAAACAGAAAACAATCAAATAAACTCAGGCTTCAGAAATAGAAACAGATGAATCACAAACTAAACAAAAGTATCATTTAAAGTGAACATAAAGAGATGACTTACAGTTGAGCTCCAGTCTGGTTCCTCCACCAAACGTGTACCACAGTGATACAAACTCATGGAGTGGTCGTACAAAAACCTGCAGCCGCTCAGAGAACGCCACAAAACCATTCAGCTGTACAGAGACTCGTAAACAACTGACAAACAGCTTACTTTTATAGATTTAAACTGGACACACTGACAATGTGCATCAGGAAACAACAATTAATGTTATGTCACTATTTAAAAGGACAATTTCAACACAACAGTACAGAAACTGCCTTCATTAAAATTGTCAATCACTTAAAA
This sequence comes from Paratrypauchen microcephalus, assembly GCA_036785185.1. NCBI lineage: Eukaryota > Metazoa > Chordata > Actinopteri > Gobiiformes > Gobiidae > Paratrypauchen > Paratrypauchen microcephalus. Next base: position 6,319,583 of record JAVJIX010000027.1, on the reverse strand, counting down.
ATTTAAACTGATCCAAACCATATTTCCATCCTCGTGCTGTCAGTGGTCAGTGCAGCCTTTGACACTTTAGATCAGAACATTCTCATGACCTGTTTAAAACTCCATTGGTGTGAAAGGAAAGGCTCTGGACTGCCTGCCTCATATATTGATAAAAGCTCTTTCTCTGTGGCCATTGGTGATTTGAATTCTGAATCCATGGCTGTTCCTTTTGGAGTTCCACAAGGGTCAATTCTTGGACCTCTTAATTTGAATCTTTTTATGCTGCCTCTGATGTCCATGATGTTTCTTACCGCTCAGACGCTGATGAGACTCAATTATCTCTGTCTCACTCTCCAGTCTTAACCCCCTTAATGACCTCTGAAACTATCTCCACAATCAAAACCTGGATGAACTCACATGTTCTTTATTTGTATAGCACAACAGATACCAAAAGTGCTTTACAGAGTAAGAAAAAGACATTAAAATCAAACACAAACTAATCAAAACATAAAATTCCAACTGAACAACAAGACAGATTTACATTTTAGTTCTCGACCCAAAAGTATTAAGGCAAAAAATCAACCCACAGCTTCACTCCTTACCTTATTTATCCTACCAAGTAAAATAGTGTTATTTTTAAGAAACACATTTTAAATATTAGTAAAATCACTTTTATCCATTTACGTAATATTTCTAAGATCAGAAGTGTCCCATTCAAACCTGATGCTGAGAAAGTTGTGCAGGTTTTTGTTTCAGTTAAACTGTTGCAGTGCACTTTATGTTTGGCTTAATAATCACTCACTAAACAAACTCCAGTTCATTCAAAATACTGCTGCTAGAATTTGAACCAAAACTCAGCACTTTGAGCACATTACATCCACTTTATTCTCACTTCACTCGCTGCCTGTTAAACAAAGAAGTGATTTTCAAATATTATTATTGGTCTTTAAATCTCTACATGCTTTGGCTCCTTCCTACATCTCTGACCTGTTTTTAGAACTCACTCCACTCAGACCTCTCCGTTCATCCAATCAACAACTTTGAACAGTCTCATGAATACAGCCCTGATCTGGTGAGGCCTTCATGTACTATGGCCCAATTCTCTGGAGTTCTCTGCCAACGACCATCACAAACGCTGACTCTGTTGCTGTGTTTCAAACTAGATTTAAACCTTTGGATCCTCACAAGATTTGGGTTGAGTTTAATTCTGTTTTCCACTTTTTAGATATTAATAATTACATGATTTTTTTTCTATGTTCCTGTACTGTATACTGTATGTGTGCTATATAAATACAATCATGACACAGACCCTGCAGCTGTTCAGTCTGCTCCATGTCTGTGTGGGAGCCTCATTTCCATAGACAAACACTTTGCATGAACAGCTGCATGGTCCAGTGGGACACTTTATAGTCCTGAGAGGTGCACTCTGGAGCACTGGCAGCTGTCCTTCATGACAACACAAGACACATACAGCCTCCTCATCACCAACATGACTTTGGTGTGCGTCCTCATGTGGACTGTCCTCTGCTGCTGCTTCACAGGTAAAGTCCAGAGAGTCCCACTGCTGTCCTCTGTCCACATCCGTCCCTCTGAGACCAACCAGACTAAACCATCAGGTGCTTTGTGTTTGTGTGTTCAGAGTCCAGAGGAGAGGTGAGAGTGAGTCAGGCTGGAGCAGTGAGGGCCGCCCTGGGGGACACTGTCAACATAGACTGTAATCTCAGTCAGGATCTGACCATGTTTAAGGGAGACATCTACCTTCTATCCTGGTACCAACAGAGAGATGGAGAGCCTCCTAAAGCTCTTATATATAGAATCTCTAATCGAGCCTCAGGTGTCTCCAGTCGTTTTTCAGGCAGTGGATCTGGGTCTGACTTCACTCTGACCATCAGTGGAGTTCAGCCTGAAGACTCTGCTGTGTATTACTGTCAGAGTTATCACTACATCAACAGTCAGTATGTGTTCACACAGTGAAAAAGACTCGTACAAAAACCTCCTCAGACTGAAGTGAAAATGAACTGAGCTGTGACGGTGCTCCCTTCATCATGTGTATATATAGAAAACACATTACACCAACTGACAACTGAAAAGACAACCTTAAAGAGTAGGTATTTTACCTCATACTGGTGCAGACCACATTTTCTAATCAGCCTATGATCAGACAATAAAACATTTACTTTTTTATTTACATTTACATTTTACTTTTCTTTTTACTTTTTTAATTGGGTATAACATAAAATAAACCATTGACAAACGCAAACTGATGTATATTCTGGTTTCATTTGCTTTGAAAATACAACATTTCTTTGCTTCAGTGAATGAAAGGAAAGTGCTCTTTTTAATATGCCTTTCATTTTGAAATACAAAAGGAGCACGGGTCGATAGAAAGAGACAAAACATGTGTGCAAATGGGAAAATGGGTTGGTCCCTGTCTATTACATTTAATAAATCCAATGAAACTGTTCTATAATCAAAATATTGATATTTGAAATCCTGTATTGTTATATGATTCTACAAAATGTACACCTGAACACATGATATCATTCAGACGTTTTTATTTTTTATTAAAGTTGTATTGTTACATCTAAACCTCAATATTAACACAGCTCAGCCTTCAACACAATAATACCGGACATTCTGATCCCCAAGTTAGTCAACCTGGGGATCCCACCATCTACCTGCTCGTGGATTAAGGACTTTTTAATAAACCGACCCCAGCAGGTGAAACTGGGCCAGCACCTCTCATCCATCCGCACTCTGAGCAAAGGCAACCCCCCAGGGCTGTGTGCTGAGCCCACTTCTCTACTCGCTCTACACGTATGACTGCAGCCCCACCCACCCAGAAAATATCATTGTCAAATTTGCTGATGACACGACAGTGGTGGGGTTGATAACAGGGGAGAACGAGGAGGCCTACAGGGATGAGGTCCTGAAACTTGGGGAGTGGTGCGCTACAACCTGGCACTAAACATCTCCAAGACAAAGGAGACTTCCGGCGGAATAGATCTGCCCCTGCCCCCCTGTACATCAACGGAGAACGTGTGGAGCGAGTGGAGACCTTCAAATTCCAGGGTGTTCACATCTCTGCAGATCTCTCCTGGTCACTCAACACCTCGGCTCTGGTAAAGAAGGCCCAGCAGCGGCTACACTTCCTGAGGGTGCTCAGGAAGGAGAAACTAAACACAAGCCTGCTGGTGACCTTCTACCGTTCCACCATAGAGCCTGCTGACCTACGCTGTGTCAGTGTGGCACTCCAGCTGCACAGAGGCCAACAGGAAGAGACTGCAGAGGGTGACAAATACAGCACAAAAAATCATCGGCTGCCCTCTGCCCTCCATATCCTCCATCTATAACTCCCGCTGTCTCAGCAGAGCCCGGAACATTCTGAAGGACAATACCCACCCTGGCTTCCATCTCTTCAACCTGTTGCCCTCTGACAGGCGCTACAGGTCCATATCAGCCAGGACAAATAGACTCAGGGACAGCTTCTTTCCCAAAGCTGTCACCATACTAAACTCCAACTGCACTAGAACTGCCATTTGCACTGAGTTTTCTCTCTACCACTACCTCTACCCGGTATGCTGTATGTGTGTGTATATATATGTGTATATGTGTCTTGTTATAGCATAGCAGTTTTATAGTTTTTATTAGTACACTATTTATTCTTTTATACTTGTGCTGAGTGCACTTTGAAGGGGGGCTTCAAATCTCATTGTACTGTGTATAATGACAATAAAGGCTTTCTATTCTATTCTGTGTATTTTGATCAAATTAAATGTTGGGTCTCAATATTATGGGGAGAGAGTCAGACAATCCAGGAAGAGAGTTTTCTGTAAAACTACAGCTGTGAGTCTCAAGGTAATCTGGGACTCTGTCTGGGAAAGAAGCCAAGCGTCTTGCATGACGCTGCCCCACCCCCACTAAAGACCTATGTACAGCCTCGCTCTCAAATAACAAGCAGTATTAGAGTGTTAAGGTCCGTGTCTAGGGGTGACTGCAATGTTCTTAAAAGAAAGTCCGCTTTCTCTCAATCTGCCTTCTCCTATAAAGCCATCAAGGAATGGAACGGGCTTCCAGAAAATTTGAAGAACATGGCAGATTATCTCAGCTTTTCACGGGCTGTTAAAAACTGGCTTCTTGACCATCAGTCCTGCTCACACTAAAAATACCAGACGGGTATTTGGCCATCAGATGTTACCCTCGTGGGTACCATCTGATGGCCACTAGAATACCAAGATCATTAGTGTCATATTACTGTTTTGTTTACATTTATAATACCAATAAGGTACGGAGCTATCGGATGCTACCCTTGTGGGTAGCATCTGATAGCGACAACACTGTATTTATTCTGATATTTATTGCATTTTATATGTCTTGCACTTTAATATCTTGTAGTTTGCACTAGGTATCGAAATCTACTCTGAAATTTATTGCACTTTAAATGTCTCGCATTTTAATAACTTGTAGTTTGTACTAGGTATCGAAAATTGCACTATGTATTGAAAATTTTGCACGCCTGTATATTGTTTTTTGTATTGCACCTTTTATATGTAATTGTTTTTAATGTTTTTAATGTTTGTTAAGGACTACAGATGGAAATTAGCATTCTGCTAAATCTGGTGCAGCCATCTTTTTAATGTACCTGCACATTGTCCTTCAAATAAACAAGTAAATAAACTGTTTTATCATGTGAAATTTGCATATTTGTGTACACCCATCTGTGAATTAATAAAAGGTGCAAGAAGGAACAACCCAGCGGAGAAGGGGCCTGACCACTCTGTCTGTCATCTGTCTCCCCTTGTGCAAATAAAACTTAAATGAGTGTGTGCTGTGGTTCTTCACTGAACTCATCTGTATTTTCAGAGAAGGTGATTTTTATGTGTGCACAGCGCCCCCTGCTGTCAGCTCACGCCTCTACAGCTACAGCTACACTTCATTTAAATAAAGAAAAATAAATGTCCACGTTTTGTTCTTTACTTAAAAAAAATTACATCTTAAAATCGATTATGATCTTATATGCAGACATTGAAAACTGATTAATAAAAATATAAGTGATAAATACTGACTTCCTTTCAGTTCTCCAGTTTGTACATTGGACCCTGCAGCTGTTCATGTAAGTGTCATACATTTACATGAGAGGAGTAGTGAGAAGAGCCCCTGGAGACCAGAGTCATGAGAGGTAAACTGTGGAACTACTGAGGCCTGAAGCAGAGTGTGTGAGGTCAGAAGTACACCTGTGAGAGGAGGCACACCACAGAGACCAACCAATACCACACAATCATTATGAGAAGCTATTGTTCATCTGCATGTGTGTCCTTTAGATAGAAGTCTTTTGCTATAAAGACACATTCTAGAAGCCTTGAAGTGAAGTTTGCTTTATTAAAGTTGCTCTCAAGGGGATTAGACGTCATTAAGTTTATCCAAAAATGAAAATACATTTCACAGATCAGCATGAATCATTAGGCACATGTGGTTGAATTTTTCTCAGTCTGGTCCATAGACTGTATATAGAGGTCGAGAGAGGGATTTGGCTGCAGACCTCTACCTAGTCACCCTCACGTGAGTCTCATATCCACAGGTCCCTGAAAGTAAACAAACGGCAGCCCAAAGGTCACTAAAGTGCACTGTTTCCTGTGACAGATTTAAGCCAGCTTTACTTTTCATACAGTCTGTGCTCTTAGTCAGACACAGAGTCTACGACAGTTACACACACAGAGTAGAGCAGAGACAACAAGGAGCTAGTTCATTTCAAACTAAATATTTAATCTATTAATGATTCAATGTCTCTGAAGTGCTTCACTCTAAAAGATTTGAAATGAGTTTTAGAAAGTGTAATGAAATTGTTTATAAAGTAAACTAATGAAAAATGATGAGGGACACTGGTGGAGGTGCATCCTGGTGGAGGTCTGCAGCCAAACTCTTTTGAAACTCTGTACAGAAGTCTATGGTCAGGTCAGAGCTGTGGTCACTGTGGTCCCATCAGGAAAGGCAGCTTTATTCTGGCCTCACACAGAGCTTCCGGTTATTTCTGATGGTGACTCTGCAGAGAGAAATGTATGAATGAATAAATAAATAAATGTTATGTAATGTTATCACCACACAAGCAATCACATAATCAAGTTTTCAGATGACACTGTCATTCTCAGTCTGCTGACACAGGACTCTGATGCCTCGGTCTATCAGGTAGAAATAGACAGGGCTGTGTTGTGGTGTGAATCAAATAATCAGGTGTTAAACGTGAATAAAACAAAAGAAATCGTCTTTGACCCCAGGTCCATAGGAAACCATCAGGTGGTGACTCTGAATGGGGAGGCAGTGGAGCAGGTCTCCACATATAAATACTTAGGGGTCGTATTTGATTCCCAATTAAAATGGGGCCAGCATGTTGATTTTTTAAGCAGACGAATTAGCCAACGTCTGCACTTCTTGAGGAGGTTGAGAGTGTTTGGGGTGGAGCAAGAAATAATGATGGCCTTCTATAGGGCGTCCATTGAATCCATCATTAGATATGGGATCATTATATGGTTTGGGAACCTGTCTGTTAAACTAAGAACTGAACTGCAAACTCTCGCTTTATTTGATGAAACAGTGAAAAGGCAGGGTTTGAAAATCCTACAGGATGACGAGCACGTTTTGCACAGTGAATATGAAATACTGCCATCAGGAAGAAGATACAGGGTCCCAAACTGTAAAACAAATAGGTTCAAATTTTCATTGGTTCCCTGGTCAATTAAACTACTGAATAGTAGGTCTTAGCGGGTGTGTGCGTGTGTGTATGTGTGTGTGGGGATGCAACTTTTCTGTAGGGTTTTTATGTGTGTGTGTGGGTTTAAAACAGGTTGTACTAACAATGGCAGTCTTTTTATATGTTGCATGTTTCCTTTGTTCATGTATTATACATGTTTCTTATGTGTCTGTCTGCTGTGCTGTTTTTAGTGTTTATTATAAATCACACTCTCTCATGTCCAAACAAAATTTCTCTCCTGAAGAGACAATAAAGGCTTATCTGATCTTATCTTATGTTATGCTTTATCTCATCACATAGAATTATAAACGTGTCTGGAGCTCTCTCTGGTGGACAAGAATTGCCTGTGTCTCAGCAGAGTTTTCTTTATAGAATAGAATAGTCTTTATTGTTATTATGTTAGGTAAAAACACAACTAAATTGGGAAAGCTCTCCGCAGGTGTAGATAAAATAGATAAAAATAAATAAATAAAAAAAATAAAAATGTTTGACCAGCAAACAACGCACTTCAGTAAAGACAGGATAAAACAAACAGTAGCAGCAAACAGCAGCAGCAGCAGCACTTGGCATACAGAAAATTCACAGAATTAATAATGTAGTGAGGTAGTGTGTTGTGATGTGGTGAAGTAGTGTGTTGTGGTGCAGTTGCGTGAGTTCAGTCTGATGATGGCTTGGGGGAAGAAACTGTCTCTCAGTCTGTTGGTCCGGCTCCTGATGGACCTGTAGCGCCTGCCTGATGGTAACAGTTCAAAGAGATGGTGTGCGGGGTGGGAAACATCCTTAATGACCCGCTCCGCCCTGCTGAGGCATCGGGAGGTGTAGATGTCCTTCAGGGAGGGGAGGGGGCAGCCGATAATCCTTTGGGCCGTCTTCACCACCCCCTGTAACCTCTTCCGTTCTGCCTCCGTGCAGAGCGTGAACCACACCGTGATGCCGTACGTGAGTGTGGTCTCGATGGAGGAGCGGTAGAAGTTCACCAGCAGCTTCTGACTGTTATTGGTCCTGAGGAGCCGCAGGAAGTGCAGGCGCTGCTGAGCCTTCTTTACTAATCCCGAGGTGTTGTCGGACCACGACAGGTCAGCCGATATTGTGGTCCCCAGGAAAGTAAAAGAGTGGACTTTCTCTACACAGACTCCATTGATGTGGAGAGGGGGCGGGTCTGCTCTGTTCTTTCTAAAGTCCAGGATGATCTCCTTGGTCTTTGTGGTGTTCAGCGCCAGGTTGTTTGCCGAACACCACGCTGACAGAGCCAGGACTTCCTGGCAAATTGCCCTAAACTTAATAAAATACATCCTAACAAATAAGAAAGAAAGAAAGAAAGCTATGCCTTTATTAGTCCCACAGTGGGGAAATTCCAGTTCTGCGTTTAACCCATCCTGTTATTAGGAGCAGTGAGCAGCACATTACTGCGCCCGGGGACCATCTCCATGATCTTCTTGCTTCGGCTTGGTCAGGACCTAAACTGGAGGATTTACCTATGGTGCATGTTTTGGGTTGGTGGGGGAAACCGGAGTGCCCGGAGGAAACCCACCCAGACACGGGGAGAACATGCAAACTCCACACAGAAAGGCCCAGGCGACCTGGGGATCAAACCCAGACCATGCATGCAAACTCCACACAGAACACACACAGAAAGGCCTGGGCAACCCGGGGATCAAACCTGGAACCTTCTTGCTGTGAAGCATGAGCGCTAACCACTCAGCCACCGTGCATAAAATAGCCTGGTGCTATGATATACACACAGGCACACACACACACAAACAAAAAGTTATCACACACAGCTATTTCTCACTTTCCTCACAGATTTCTCCTCAGTATAATACAGGGGTCGGCAACCTTCGGCTCTTTGAGCCCTCTGATGCGGCTCAGTACAGTGGTCCCTCGTTTATTTATCGCAGTGGTTATGTTCTAAAAATAACCCGCAATAGGCGAAATCTGCAAAGATATTATAGAATGAAACCAAAGATCCAAACATGTTTTCAGGCCCTAAACATATTGTGTGTATTTTACAGTTCCTCTGACTGAGCCTCTTTGTCGTGGCACCACTCCACTATCGCGGGTTTTGGCTGGGAGAAAACTTGCAAACATACAGCACTCCAAAGTCACACTGCGAACGATCAAACATTTATACAAATTTGGCAAACTGAACGCATTCTGTACCGTACAGGAGACACGGAGGAGAACGACTGACAAACCGGCAAAGGTCTACAGTCCCTTAGCCAATCAGGACGCAGAAATGCTCGTTGATACACTCTAAAAAAATTGGGGGGAAAAACGCGAAACAGCGAGGCTGCCAAAAGTGAACCGAGATATAGCGAGGGACCACTGTATTTAATTAAAATGTATTTTATTTTTCTTTGTTCATTTTCAAAATGTAATTCTATGGCAGAAAGGCAAAAAATAACCCGTTATATGTAGTGTCATTTCATTTTAAATTTCAAAAGGGTTGTGGCTCCCATTGTTTCCTTTACTGTGTGAAACGGGTCCAAATGGCTCACCAAGCGTTGGATTGTTCACCCACTAATAGGGAACGTGAGCTGGGGTTAGACCAGTGCTTCTCAATTATTTTCTGTGACGCCCCCCCTAGGAAGAAGAGAAAATTTCACGCCCCCCCTCCCTGCGCGCGACTATAAAGAGTATTATTTGTCTAGAAAATTGTTATTAGTACACCTCTGCATAACACTGTATCCTTTATTAACATTAAAAACAAAAAAGAAAGAAACATCCAACAAAGACTGCACTGTCTTTTTGCACTGAGGACTCAAATATTAATGTGTTTTTAATGCAGCTTTGCGCATATTTTTTTACGTTTTACAGAAACAAAACTTAAAATCACATGGCCCATTTGCATAAACTCAAAGCGCAGAAAAAAAAAGCTCTTCCCTTGTGCCGCTGATGCGTTAGCTTCTGTCGGACTAAAGGACACGACTCAGTGGAATATACGTGTTTTTTCTGTGACAGAGGATGTTCTGCTGATGGTGAGTCTGTTCTGTATATCGCGTATTTAAGGTTGCCGACCCCTGCCCCAGAGCGACAATGAGAGTGCCACTGCCAACTACTGTTGTTGATGTGCAATTACACTTAGTTCTAGTACAGTACGGAAAAAAAGCATGTTTCCCAGGGTCACACATGCCCCCCCTGGCATCACACCGCGCCCCCCCAGGGGGGCCCGCTCCACTATTTGAGAAGCACTGGGTTAGACCGTCGTGAGACAGGTTAGTTTTACCCTACTGATGATGTGTTGTTGCGATAGTAATCCTGGAGGTTGCCGACCCCGGTATAATATAATATAATATAATATAATTAATACAATACAATACAATACAATACAATACAATACAATACAATACAATACAATATAATATAATATCGCTAAAATAGAATAATGATATGACAAACACACATTTCATGACTTACCAAAAGCAAAGATGAGATACTCTCCAGCAAATCCGAAAAAAGAACCTCCGAGATGAAGTGTTGTCCGTGATAAGTAATTCACGTAGCCTATCTATTGAAAATGCCGATCGCGTATCTCTACAAAGTCCCATGTAAAGTGTGTCTTTGTACGTTGTATTCATAGTAAATACCACGGAGGGTGAACAATCGATTTAAAAGTGATTAAATGTTGTGTTATACTAACTTCGATTACTTCTGCAGTTTCCGTGTTCCCCACTATGCGAGCGCTAGCAATTCCTGGTAGCAACTAGTGCTGTCATTGGTCAATACTTGGCAGCAAATCGTGGTAGCAACTCCTGCCGTGATTGGTCAATTCTTGGTAATTCTTGGTAGCAACTTGGACAGACATTGGTCAAATCGTGTTAGTGTGAGCTCGACTCGCAGCCGGCCGCAGCGGACTTGTCTTGACACCGATGGTGAAAAACCAGGGCTCTCAAGTCTCACGCTTTGAGAGTGTGACACACGCAATCCTCACGCTGAAATTTAGTTACGCAATATAAGCGCAGCGCACAGCGCTTCTGTGCCCAGAAAATCGGTTAGTTAATGCAGGCACCGCGCGTTTTCAGCGAAAAAAGTCACTCGCACATTTTTTTTGTTTGTTTTTTTGCAGAGGGCGTCAAGTCCCGACCGAGTCTGTGAGGGTGAATATGAAAGAGGGAGGTCTCTACAACAAGAGAACAAAGAGAGTTTGGAGTTGCCCAACTGCCAACAGGAGGTAGGATCCCTGCACATCAGTTCTCAGCATACTTATTTCAACAACACAAATGTCTAGCTTCTTTTCATGCTAACATTTCTTTCTTATCATCCTTCTTCAAAGGTTGACAATGTGTCCCGCTTCCTGCCCTATATGCAGTAAAAAGGGGAAACCCCAACCATGGACTTCCTCCTGAAGTCAACGTTTCCGTTAAGACTCGAGAGGGTCTTCCTCTCGAGCCTCAAGAGCACCAAAATGGCAGCGGCAAATATTCTCAATTACATAAAAAACATACTCAGGTTTCTCGATTACCTGACCACTTGGGTTCCTGGCGCACGACGACCCACAGCTGAGAGCAAGAATTACTGCCTACAAGGAGATGCTGCGGACACTCAGAAAGCCTGTGCCAAAGATGCACAGCACGAACGTGTGCAGCACCAGGTGAATGTTTTTTTTTGCATTGTCCTAAAAGAACTGGTTTGAGAGGGGAGTTAAAGAGGCTTTTTTTTATCAAGAACAGAACAGAAATGGAGGTCTCAGACATCATTTGTTTCCCATCTATAACTCTATCCTCAAACCTAAATCAAAACAAACAAAGAAAACAATAGGGTTAGCCAGGTCAGGTCCAGAGGTGTGAAAACACCCATTATGGGCCTGAATGGTTCTGGTAACAAGACCCCACACTCCAAACCCACTGCATATTTAATAGGCCCACCTAACTAACAGAAACTGAAAACAAGTAGGTTTAGTAATTTCAAAGTAATTGTCCAATTGTTACTAGTGTGAGTGTTGTTGACCTTTTGCAATCTTGAAAGTAGCTTATTTAATAAACCCTCTCTCTTTTTCTCTGTTTTATAGGTATATCCGATTCTTAGAGGGCTCACGCGGTGTCACAGAATGCCAGGAGGTCTTGAGAGTCGCAAGGGAAGACCTCCTAGATGTGTATCGGCGGCTTCTTGGCAAAGAAAATCTCCCTTCTTCATTGAAAACCATGTACCACTACTACTGCAAAGCGGTCTTGGTCCTGCGGCACTTCCAATGCCCAGGAGTGGTTGAAGGCATGATTGTTGAAGTTCATAACTTTTCAATTGCTTAAAGGAATTTCCCCCTTCATTTGTTGTCATGGCTGCCTGTACATGCATGCATTAATAAAATTTCATGTTTCACTTTTTTCCCAGGTGCAAGAGTGCGTTAACGGGAAACAAATGCAGGGAAGGTTTGTGATTGGCGTCAGACAACACAAAACCGTCACCGTGCAGATTGCCACATTTGCTCTGACAGAGGAGGAGGGGCTGTAAGTGTTAAGCAGCCAAATTCTTTTACCATTTATGTTTCATTATGATTGTTGTTGTTTGATTGTATATTGTTTACAGGCAAGTCATGGTCTTTCGTGTTCCCAAAGTGGTTGCAGTCATACTACGAGCAGCAGTTGGCAGCGGTGACTGTGACAGTTTCTTCCACAATTACATCTGACAGTTCTTTAAGTTGTCCTGATTTACAATATTTTTAAACCCTTATTTTACAGCTCTCCTCCACACACCTCTGGCCAGGCAGCAGCAGCGGCAGCTCCCACTGTCACTCCGGCCCCGGAGATCAGTGACAAGATTTCCCGTCTTGATGGATGGCCAGCCTCCCAGCAAAAAGGCAAGGGTCGATGCAGGCTATCCGGAAGACCGGGTCTTTTATGACAAGTGGAGAGCTTGCCAATACAGTCTGAGAGAGAAGTATCTACTCTGTAAGTTCTCCAGTCCATAAATAGAACATTGTCTACCAAATGAATGAATCGGTCAAACTTGGCATTTTATTTAATGTATCTGCATGACTGAAGTTACATGTATTTCATTCTTTCTTTCAGCACGTTTCAGTCATCAGTCGCGAAGCTGGACAGGCGTATTCAAAAAAGTGTGGGTGGCTAACCATCCAAAACCAGAGGAAATCCTGGAGAAATGGTCTCCGGCTCTATCAAAAATGACAAGGCCATTCTGAAGAGTGTTTCCATTCAGAAGTGGAAAGGCCTTGCCATAGAGGACTTTGGTGGTGATAAAGGGAAAGGTAAGAAAACCTAAGAAGAAAAATATTGTCACTTAAATGAGGATTTTAGCATTTTGAGTTAACCCTTAGTTCAACCCAGAGAAAAACAGTACAGGATGACAAATTTATTTAGTTGTTATTTTGATGTAACTGAAAATTTCCTGTTCTCTTGATTACAGGAGTGGTTGCAACTCACAACTTCTCATAGGGTGACATCATCTGCGATTACCATGGGAAGCTGATTACAGCTGCAGAGGGGAGCATAATACTACATGTTTATGTTAACTATTCAAGGATTTTGAGTTTTAATCACATTTTATCAATCAATCAATCAATCAAACAATATTTATAAGGCGCTTTTCATACAAAATTGTAACACAAAGCGCCTTACAGTGGTCAAGGATTAGAAGATTGACCTTTATTGATCTCGCACAGATCAATAAAGACACACTGTATTTACCTTAAATTACATTTTTAAATAAAAAAAGAGTTTCAATTAGAAAAAGAGTAATTGAGAGAGTTAAGATAGAATTCTGTATCATGTCTGTGAAGATTCTTAGATCTTTTTTTTTTTTTTTAAAGGGATAGTGCGTTTTTGTTTTTTTATGTTAATCTGTATGGGTTTCCTTCTTAGGGTGTCCATTCGTCCGGATTTCGTCCGGACAATCCGGTTTTAGAGCTGTCTGTCCAGCCGTCTGTCACGTGTCCTCCTTTTTTACATTTTGTCCTCCTTTCAGACCCTCGTCGGCGCACACCCCACCCATTATTTACACTTGCTACTCTGCGATGTTCTCTGCTTGCTACACTGCTCCTGAAAAGGATGGGTCAAATGCAGAAGTCAAATTTCTCCCGTGTGTCATTGTGTGTGAGACCAATAAAGGCTTAAGCCTAAGCCTAAGCTTAATGTTGTGTCGTGTGCAAACATTCGCGATGCGCGCAGCTGATACAGCCCCTGATTGTCTGGAAGCTGCTGTCACTCAAAAGTGATCTGCTCAGGCTATTGACTGATTTTTGCTCCTCAGATGCGTGCAATTTTTCATGTTTTTCTGCTTTTTGGCGCCATATGATGGCATGGCAAAGACTGTGTTTTTTCAGTGAATTGGTGATGATATTGTTTTTTGTTCATATCATCTTGACCATAATTTGCCACATTTTTGTTTTTGATGGGTGTTCCATGTTAATAAATATGTTGACTTCATACATTATTCATAAGTTATTTTTCTTGACCGAGGGAAAAAAAAAAAAAAAGGTGTCCTCACTTTAGGGCCTTTGTCCTCCTTTTTGGACACAAGTGTCCTCCTTTCCTGTTTCATGCCGGTGGTCACCCTATTCCTTCTGAAAGTTACACGCGTTGACACTGGCTTACCTCTGACAGTCTCCGCTCAGCCCGGTTCAGCTCACTTTCTGGAGCCCACGTAAGTAGGTCCGGTAACTTCCCCGGAACATGAAATAAAGCTTGTTTTTCTTTTCAAAACAAAACATTTGTCCGAAAGGTGATATATTTGCGTCCCAAACAGTTGTCAACGAAACATCCAGCAGCAAATTTAGCGATCGCATATCGTGAATCCTTCTTCAAAATCAAGACTCAATGCATGAGAAAGACTCATGAACACAGACAGTCATAAATATCTCTGGAACACTCCATTATGGGCGTTGTTGCTTGAATGCAAATGAGGACGACAGAGATAGGCCAGAGCAACGGCTGGGGGCATGGCCAAACTCTCCACTCTTTCCTCTTTAGCGGTGCGATGTGCACTGGCCCCACTTCCGCGTTTTTGCGCGGAGGAAGAGATGAGAAGCGGTCCATTGAAAAATAAACACATTTCCACAGAAAATAAAATTAAACCACTGCTGTTTCAGAGGTTCGGAGGGTCAGATAAAGGACATCCGAGCCTGGAAACACTCTCATGTGCCTCCAGGCAAATAAAAAAACGCATCTCGCATTGCGTAGCTCGTTCGCAGTCCAAACTCTGGGCGTGATTTACAGAGAGTGTGGGTAGAAACACAGACGGGCGGTGGAACTGTATTTGCATTTTTCCTTCAATGTGACGTCACATAGTTTCCTTGTTCAGAATCGCCCGTTTGAGCAGTCTTTTTTCAAACACAGAAAAGCAACTTTTAGCCATGGGGGGGGGCTAAACGGGGTAGGGGAGCTCACATTAACGTTCAAAAACCTCAGAAAGTGAAAATTTCATGCCATGGGACCTTTAAAAGAAAAAAAAAGGCCTAGGGCTCCCAGAATCAAACCCAAGACCTTTTTGATTACAAGTCAAAAGTTCTGCCACTCAACTACAGCCTCAATGGGGCTTTTTTTTTTTTTGTAACAGACGAATCTAGTGTGATCCATTGTTGGATTTTGCATATTTGACTACATGCCTGTTGAAGCACAACTACAAGACACATGCTGGGGTTTTCTTACTGTGAACTAGCCCTTAAAACTTCACACAATTCTCCAGTAGAAACACAGAACTGAGTGTGTTTTGTCTTTAATGAAGAGACAGAGACAGGATACATGCACATGCCTTTATTGAACAACACTGGAGCTGTACATCCCCCTCAGCACACAGAGCCAACACACAGCACCAGGGCAACTCAAGAGGCAGTAAGACTTTTGGCACCGTCATTTCTTCAGCCGGCAAAACAATCCTAAAGGCTAATTGTTGCATAAAATTAAACAGAAAAGTAAATAACTTCCACATTTTCAAAAATCCATCACTAATCTAGTAAAATACAATGAGGCTTGCTTAAAATCTGACATAGCATATTTTGGAGGAAAAAGTTTTTCATATTAATCAGCACCATAAATAGTTCCAAATAAAGGCAAAGTAAAGACATTGCAAATACACTTTACATGTGTTTTATACTATTGGAATCAGGGCTTGACGTCAACTTTGGAATGGAAAATTTCAGATAAAAATAAGCAATTCATTTCTGAATTTCAGTTTTGTGGTTTTCAATTGCCATGGAAACAACAGTTCAGATCTGTGAAGAGGCGAGCCCACTTAAAACCAACCACAAGGCTAAGGTTTGTGAACAATAAAGACACCCATAATAGAATAAGAAAGAGAAATATGGATATGTTTTATGCACTATTGTGGAAATTTCCAGACAAAGCACTGAGCTCTCCATGAAGACTGGTAGATGGCAGTGGCGAAAAGTTACAATACTTTAAATATTAATCTAATTGTACACAAAATTATAATGATAAATATTAATCTAATTGTACACAAAATTATAATGAAAAATAATAATTCCAACAAATTAAAATAGAGAGTGCAAGTACTCATTAGAATCTACTAGCGTTTCTTCTGTTTGCTACATGGAAGTATAAGAAGATCTGGAAGAGGAGAAAAAGATGCCGTCGTATTGGTTTCAAAGGCCAATCAGTGCTGAGCTGCGGTGGGCTCAGAATGGGGCCACACTAAAACTTAGAGCTGACTTTTAGGGCGCATTGAGGTTTGATAAAGTCTAAAAAAGTTCATGTAGTGAAAATAGAAAAGAGTCCCAACAAAATCCAACCCTTGTGAACGCCGTCAGTGTTTTTTCAGAGCAACACTGACGAAACACATTGCGTGTTTTTTGGGTTTCACAAAAAACTCGCAAAGCTCTACGGGAGATTTCTTTTTGGGCTGCAGCGCATATGGAGCGATCAATAATCAAACTCCAACCAGGACAGAGGAGGAGTGTCCAGGATTGTGCAGATCTTATCATAGATCCATGGTTAGCAAGCGCAAGATTTGACGTCAAGCTCTGATTTGGATCAGTACTCATAGTGGCCCCATGAACCTGGTCCAATCCAACTGCCCAGAGAAACAAATGATATCATATTATCATTATGATTATTATGATTATTATTATATTATTACACGTATCACTTAAAGCACTAACACTTTTCACATCCTCGATCTTCATACAAGCAGAGACGGACAATGGATCCCTGGCGGAGTCGCTCAAATCGAGTATGCACAGCACGTTTTCAGGTCACATAAACATCCAAGAAAACTGTTTTGTTTGCGTGGTTAAGCAAATAAATAGAGGGAAGTACCGCAGCGTAAACGTAAGTGGAAAGCTAACAGTCAGCAGGATGGACAGGGGTTGCACTTGGTGGCATTACTCCAGGTCGTCCACGCCCACGTCATCTGTGGCCATGGTGCTGGTCATCTCCGATGTCACACCTGGAACGCACACACGAGGCATAGTTAAGAGAAGTACTGCAATTGACACTTTCTCATTTTATTATTAGCTCTGTCTACTGTCTTTGGCCACGCCCAACAGGAAGTGAGATAATTGTGCCAGGCACACGAAATTTGGTATGGGTGTGCGTCTCAGTAAGACGAACAAACGCAGGTGCGAGGTCCCGACCAACGCCGCTTGCGGCTTTAATTATTAGGGACCGAGCCCGAAGGGGCACGAGGTCCCTATTGAAGTTGCTCTGTTTCTCTATTATTATTATTCTTGGGACACTTTTTTTTAACACGCTTTTGGGCAATTTTGAGCATGTTCCCATGCTTCAAAACGAACGAAATTTTGCACGGGCATCACGTAGGGCGGCAGCTACGCCTCCAAAAAGACCCGTCCCCCGGTGACCCCCAGGAGCTTGATAGCGCCCCCTAGCGCGTTGTTTTTCGGGGCTGGCGCGTTGTCTTTCGGGGCTGGCATACCGTTTAAGATAGGCGTTTAAGATTGCCTCACTGCAATGTCATGGCCACGCCCAACAGGAAGTGAGATAATTTGCCTTTTGTGTGATTTTTGTAAGATTTGACATTCAATGGAATTTGAAACACTTCTCCTACAATGTACCTCAGATGGGCTTAAATTTTGGTGAACATAATCTTAAGACGTTGGAGATGTTAAATTGCGAAGGATTTTCAAATAGGCGGTAATATGACGATACGGCGGATCGATAAACTTAGCTATTTATTGAATGGAAGTTATGAGTTATGAATGGGAGGCATTTATTGAATTTGGAGTTCTTCCTCAGACTAAAACTTCACAGGGTAATGTAGATGAGGACTACCAAGATTTTCATGCCAAATAACTGGCAGTCTGACATAGCGCCCCCATATGACAGGCCAGTGAACTGTCAGAAAATGTACAGCAAATGAGCGTTTTAACACAAAGAGGATCGTGGGTGGCATACGATTTCAGCCAGACACACGAAAGTTGGTATGGGTGTGTATCTCACTAAGATGAACAAAATTGTAATTACAATGTCATGGCCACGCCCAACAGGAAGTGAGATAAGAAGACTTGTATTGCGATTTTCTGTGATATGACATAGAATAGATTTTAAAACACTCCTCCTACACCGTACATCAGATGGGCGTAAAAGTTGGTGTACATGAGCTCAAGACATTGGGGATGTTAAATTGCGAAGGGATTTTTGATATCTTGTAAGATGACAAAATGGCAGCCTGATGAATTTTGCTACCATTTGAAAGTGCCAAATTCAATAGGAGGTGTGTCACCACTTCATTTAGCAGGGGTTTAAAAGCCTGAAACCCCATAAGCTTATGTATATTGTGACTATGAACATTTTCAAGCAAATTAAATGGTAGTTTGGCATAGCGCCACCATATGGTAGGCAAAGCTTAGCCCCCTAAACACAAAGTAGGTCACGGTTAGCATACCACTTGAGCCAACCACACAAAATTTGGTATAGCCTTGTATATGATGAAGAGAAACATTTCTTATGCAAATGAACTGCCCCGTATGTCATAGCGCCACCATGTGGTAGACAAGGGAACTGTAAAAAAAAAAATGCACTGAAGCTGCTGCTGCTGTGCTGTAGATTAACATGACATCTTGTGTGGCTGAAAATACTTTGTATTCCTGGCATGGAGCATGCCCCCCCCACCCCCATAGGCCGCAGGTGCGAGGTCCCGACCAACGCCGCTTGCGGCTTTAATTAGGGACCGAGCCCCGAAGGGGGACGAAGGTCCCTATTGTTGTTGCTTTGTTTCCCTATTATTATTATTATTATTATTATTATTATTCTTGTTCTTGTTCACACTCGCTGGGGCAATTTTGAGCATGTTCCCATGCTTCAAAACGAACGAAACTTTGCACGGGCATCACAAAGTGCTGCCAGTACGACCACACAAAGTCCCGTCCCCCAGTGACCCCCAGGAGCTCGATAGCGCCCCCTAGCGCGTTGTCTTTCGGGGCTGGCATACCGTTTAAGATAGGCGCACGAAATTTGGTAGGGACGTGTATCTCAATAAGACGAACAAACGCCTCACTGCAATGTCATGGCCACGCCCAACAGGAAGTGAGATAATTGGGCTTTTGTGTGATTTTTGGGTATTGGACATAGAATGGAATTTGAAACACTTCTCCTACACCGTACCTCAGATGGGCTTAAATTTTGGTGAAAATAATCTTAAGACGTTGGAGATGTTAAATTGCGAAGGATTTTCAAATAGGCGGTAATATGACGATACGGCGGATCGATAAAGTTAGGTATGGAATTTGAAACACTTCTCCTACACCGTACCTCAGATAGGCTTAAATTTTGGTGAACATAATCTTAAGACGTTGGAGATGTTAAATTGCGAAGGATTTTCAAATAGGCGGTAATATGACGATACGGCGGATCGATAAAATTAGGTATTTATTGAATGGAAGTGATGAGTTATGAATGGGAGGTATTTGTTGCTAGGCAACGCCCTGATCAAAGGTCTTTGATCTTTGTACCTTTGATCTGATATAGCTGCAAGCAGCAATGTGGGGACAAGCATCGAAGGTTCATGTAGGCCTCAGCATGTAGGCCACATGCAGGGTCTGACAGGGTCTGACAGGGTCTGACAGAGTCTGACAGGGTCTAACAGAGTCTGACAGGGTCTAACAGAGTCTGACAGGGTCTGACAGGGTCTGTTCTGACAGGGTATCTACAATGTCATGGCCACGCCCAACAGGAAGTGAGATAATTGTGCCAGGCACACGAAATTTCGTATGGCTGTGCGTCTCAGTAAGACGAACAAACGCAGGTGCGAGGTCCCGACCAACGCCGCTTGCGGCTTTAATTATTATTAGGGACCGAGCCCGAAGGGGGACGAAGGTCCCTATTGTTGTTGCTTTGTTTCCGTATTATTAGGGACCGAGCCCGAAGGGGCACGAAGGTCCCTATTGAAGTTGCTCTGTTTCTCTATTATTAGGGACCGAGCCCGAAGGGGCACGAAGGTCCCTATTGAAGTTGCTCTGTTTCTCTATTATTATTATTCTTGTTCTTGTTCACGCGCTTTTGGGCAATTTTGAGCATGTTCCCATGCTTCAAAACGAACGTGACTTTGCAGGGGCATCACGTAGGGCGGCAGCTACGCCTCCAAAAAGACCCGTCCCCTGGTGACCCCCAGGAGCTCGATAGCGCCCCCTAGCGCGTTGTCTTTCGGGGCTGGCATACCGTTTAAGATAGGCGCACGAAATTTGATAGGGACGTGTATCTCAATAAGACAAACAAACGCCTCACTGCAATGTCATGTCCACGCCCAACAGGAAGTGAGATAATTGGCCTTTTATGAAATTTGACATACAATGGAATTTGAAACACTTCTCCTACACCGTACCTCAGATGGGCTTAAATTTTGGTGAACATAATCTTAACATGTTGGAGATGTTAAATTGCGAAGGATTTTCAAATAGGCGGTAATATGACGATACAGCGGATCAATAAATTTAGGTATGAGTTATGAGTTATGGATGGGAGTTATTTATTGAATTTGGAGTTCCGTTTAAGATAGGCGCACGAAATTCGGTAGGGACGTGTATCTCAATAAGACGAACAAACGCCTCACTGCAATGTCATGGCCACGCCCAACAGGAAGTGAGATAATTGGCATTTTGTGTGATTTTGTAATATTGGACAGACAATGGAATTTGAAACACTTCTCCTACACCGAACCTCAGATGGACTTAAATTTTGGTGAACATAATCTTAAGACATTGGAGATGATAAATTGCGAAGGATTTTCAAATAGGCGTTAATATGACGATACGGCGGATCGATAAACTTAGGTATTTATTGAATGGGAGTTATGAATTATGAATAGGAGGTTTTTATTGAATTTGGAGTTCTTCCTCAGACTAAAACTTCACAGGGTAATGTAGATGAGGACTACCAAGATTTTCATGCCAAATAACTGGCAGTCTGACATAGCGCCCCCATATGACAGGCCAGTGAACTGTCAGAAAATGTACAGCAAATGAGCGTTTTAACACAAAGAGGATCGTGGGTGGCATACGATTTCAGCCAGACACACGAAAGTTGGTATGGGTGTGTATCTCACTAAGATGAACAAAATTGTAATTACAATGTCATGGCCACGCCCAACAGGAAGTGAGATAAGAAGACTTGTATTGCGATTTTGTGTGATATGACATAAAATGGATTTTAAAACACTCCTCCTACACCGTACATCGGATGGGTGTATATTTTGGTGTACATGAGCTCAAGACATTGGAGATGTTAAATTGCGAAGGGATTTTTGATATCTTGTAAGATGACAAAATGGCGGCCTGATGAATTTTGCTACCATTTGAAAGTGCCAAATTCAATAGGTGTGTCACCACTTCATTTTGAAACACTTCTCCTACAACGTACCTCAGATGGGCTTAAATTTTGGTGAACATAATCTTAAGACGTTGGAGATGTTAAATTGCGAAGGATTTTCAAATAGGCGGTAATATGACGATACGGCGGATCGATAAACTTAGGTATTTATTGAATGGGAGTTATGAGTTATGAATAGGAGGTTTTTATTGAATTTGGAGTTCTTCCTCAGACTAAAACTTCACAGGGTAATGTAGATGAGGACTACCAAGATTTTCATGCCAAATAACTGGCAGTCTGACATAGCGCCCCCATATGACAGGCCAGTGAACTGTCAGAAATCTACCGCTAGCTGAGCCCCTAACAGGAAAAATTGTCCGATATGGCTTACCATTTTTGCCAGGCACACGAAATTCGGTATGGGTGTGCGTCTCAGTAAGATGAACAAACGCAGGTGCGAGGTCCCGACCAACGCCGCTTGCGGCTTTAATTATTATTCTTGTTCTTGTTCACGCGCTTTTGGGCAATTTTGAGCATGTTCCCATGCTTCAAAACGAACGTGACTTTGCAGGGGCATCACGTAGGGCGGCAGCTACGCCTCCAAAAAGACCCGTCCCCTGGTGACCCCCAGGAGCTCGATAGCGCCCCCTAGCGCGTTGTCTTTCGGGGCTGGCATACCGTTTAAGATAGGCGCACGAAATTCGGTAGGGACGTGTATCTCAATAAGACAAACAAACGCCTCACTGCAATGTCATGTCCACGCCCAACAGGAAGTGAGATAATTGGCCTTTTATGAAATTTGACATACAATGGAATTTGAAACACTTCTCCTACACTGTACCTCAGATGGGCTTAAATTTTGGTGAACATAATCTTAAGATGTTGGAGATGTTAAATTGCGAAGGATTTTCAAATAGGCGGTAATATGACGATACAGCGGATCAATAAATTTAGGTATGAGTTATGAGTTATGGATGGGAGTTATTTATTGAATTTGGAGTTCCGTTTAAGATAGGCGCACGAAATTCGGTAGGGACGTGTATCTCAATAAGACGAACAAACGCCTCACTGCAATGTCATGGCCACGCCCAACAGGAAGTGAGATAATTGGCATTTTGTGTGATTTTGTAATATTGGACAGACAATGGAATTTGAAACACTTCTCCTACACCGAACCTCAGATGGGCTTAAATTTTGGTGAACATAATCTTAAGACATTGGAGATGATAAATTGCGAAGGATTTTCAAATAGGCGGTAATATGACGATACGGCGGATCGATAAACTTAGGTATTTATTGAATGGGAGTTATGAATTATGAATAGGAGGTTTTTATTGAATTTGGAGTTCTTCCTCAGACTAAAACTTCACAGGGTAATGTAGATGAGGACTACCAAGATTTTCATGCCAAATAACTGGCAGTCTGACATAGCGCCCCCATATGACAGGCCAGTGAACTGTCAGAAAATGTACAGCAAATGAGCGTTTTAACACAAAGAGGATCGTGGGTGGCATACGATTTCAGCCAGACACACGAAAGTTGGTATGGGTGTGTATCTCACTAAGATGAACAAAATTGTAATTACAATGTCATGGCCACGCCCAACAGGAAGTGAGATAAGAAGACTTGTATTGCGATTTTGTGTGATATGACATAAAATGGATTTTAAAACACTCCTCCTACACCGTACATCGGATGGGTGTATATTTTGGTGTACATGAGCTCAAGACATTGGAGATGTTAAATTGCGAAGGGATTTTTGATATCTTGTAAGATGACAAAATGGCGGCCTGATGAATTTTGCTACCATTTGAAAGTGCCAAATTCAATAGGAGGTGTGTCACCACTTCATTTTGAAGACACTTCTCCTACAACGTACCTCAGATGGGCTTAAATTTTGGTGAACATAATCTTAAGACGTTGGAGATGTTAAATTGCGAAGGATTTTCAAATAGGCGGTAATATGATGATACGGCGGATCGATAAACTTAGGTATTTATTGAATGGGAGTTATGAGTTATGAATAGGAGGTTTTTATTGAATTTGGAGTTCTTCCTCAGACTAAAACTTCACAGGGTAATGTAGATGAGGACTACCAAGATTTTCATGCCAAATAACTGGCAGTTTGACATAGCGCCCCCATATGACAGGCCAGTGAACTGTCAGAAATCTACCGCTAGCTGAGCCCCTAACAGGAAAAATTGTCCGATATGGCTTACCATTTTTGACAGGCACACGAAATTCGGTATGGGTGTGCGTCTCAGTAAGACGAACAAACGCAGGTGCGAGGTCCCGACCAACGCCGCTTGCGGCTTTAATTATTATTATTATTATTATTCTTGTTCATACACGCTGGGGCAATTTTGAGCATGTTCCCATGCTTCAAAACGAACGAAACTTTGCACGGGCATCACAAAGTCCTGCCAGTACGACCACACAAAGTCTCGTCCCCCAGTGACCCCCAGGAGCTCGATAGCGCCCCCTAGCGCGTTGTCTTTCGGGGCTGGCATACCGTTTAAGATAGGCGCACGAAATTCGGTAGGGACGTGTATCTCAATAAGACGAACAAATGCCTCACTGCAATGTCATGGCCACGCCCAACAGGAAGTGAGATAATTGGCCTTTTGTGTGATTTTGGGGTATTGGACATAGAATGGAATTTGAAACACTTCTCCTACACCGTACCTCAGATGGGCTTAAATTTTGGTGAACATAATCTTAAGATGTTGGAGATGTTAAATTGCGAAGGATTTTCAAATAGGTGGTAATATGACGATACGGCGGATCGATAAAGTTAGGTATGGAATTTGAAACACTTCTCCTACACCGTACCTCAGATAGGCTTAAATTTTGGTGAACATAATCTTAAGACGTTGGAGATGTTAAATTGCGAAGGATTTTCAAATAGGCGGTAATATGACAATACGGCGGATCGATAAAGTTAGGTATTTATTGAATGGGAGTGATGAGTTATGAATGGGAGGTATTTGTTGCTAGGCAACGCCCTGATCAAAGGTCTTTGATCTTTGTACCTTTGATCTGATATAGCTGCAAGCAGCAATGTGGGGACAAGCATCGAAGGTTCATGTAGGCCTCAGCATGTAGGCCACATGCAGAGTCTGACAGGGTCTAACAGAGTCTGACAGGGTCTAACAGAGTCTGACAGGGTCTGACAGGGTCTAACAGAGTCTGACAGGGTCTGACAGGGTCTGACAGGGTCTGTTCTGACAGGGTATCTACAATGTCATGGCCACGCCCAACAGGAAGTGAGATAATTGTGCCAGGCACACGAAATTTGGTATGGCTGTGCGTCTCAGTAAGACGAACAAACGCAGGTGCGAGGTCCCGACCAACGCCGCTTGCGGCTTTAATTAGGCCCGAGCGCTGAAGAGCGCATAGGGCCTTTTGTAACTGTTCTGCGGTGCGAAGCACTGCAGAACCAGCGTGGAACGTGTGAAACGCGCTAGTAGGTGTCAATGGACCCCACAGGTGGGTTACTGGACGTGCGCCCTTTCCATTGATATATTTTGTGTTACCATTCGTGGCACTATATTGTTACTGTTCTGGTTTTTCTTATTATTATTAGGCCCGAGCGCTGAAGAGCGCATAGGGCCTTTTGTAACTGTTCTGCGGTGCGAAGCACTGCAGAACCAGCGTGGAACGTGTGAAACGCGCTGGTAGGTGTCAATGGACCCCACGGGTGGGTTACTGGACGTGCGCCCTTTCCATTGATATATTTCGCGCCACCATTCGTGGCACTATATTGTTACTGTTCTGGTTTTTCTTCTTATTATTATTATTATTATTTTCCCGACCACTTTTTTCAGGTTTCGGGTACTTCCCACTGACGAAAACTCACGAAATTTTGCGCAAAATTCAAGAACGCCAAAAAAGGAATTTACAAATAATCTGTATTAAAAAATCTTTAAAAATGGCTCCACAGCGCCACCTCAAAAATCAAAATACATTGCGCCTATGGCTATACCCGATAAATGAACTTTGTCGTAGATAAACGAAATTCGGGTGGTGGATAGGTCATGTCGTTACGAACCAAAAAATATATTACGGCGTTGCTAGGCGACCAACAGGAAGTCAGCTATATTGGGCCGAGCACGCGACCCGGCACCGAGGGTGCATTTTCCTGTCCTCGTATTTTAACGAACTCCTCCTAGGGTTTTTGACCCAGACTCACCAGAATCGTGCTGTATCATCTAGACAAGTGGGACATTAAAAGTTGTTAAAAGCGTTCTAAAAGAGTGAACGGTGTTTCCGTGACAACGCCACAAATTTCGGGTTCGTTTTTGCGGCTCGCCATCAAATTTCAACGAGCGATAATTCGCGCATACTTTGGCCGATATCAATCAAACTTTAATCGTTCGTTGACACCCCGGCCCTGAACAGATTGATATAAGAAAATCTGAAATAGGTGCTATAGCGCCACCTAGGGAGATTGCATGGAAGCGCAAAATTTTACTTTGTCGTAGACATACCAAATTTGGTACACATATTTGTGACGGGGTATCGATCAAAAAACTTAATGACGTCAACACGCCATGTCCTATCGTGTTGCCATGGCAACAGGCCAAACATCTGTCATCGCCAATGGGACGCCCAGCATAAACTTTGTCGTAGCCATACCAAATTTGGTACACAGATGCATCATGGGATAAGGAACAAAAAAGTATATTATGCGGTTGCTAAGCGACCAACAGGAAGTCGGCCATTTTGGATCGAGCACGTGACCTGGCACCGAGGGTGCATTTTCCTGTCCTCGCATTTTAACGAACTCCTCCTAGGGTTTTTGACCCAGACTCACCAGAATCGTGCTGTATCATCTAGACAAGTGGGACATTAAAAGTTGTTAAAAGCGTTCTAAAAGAGTGAACGGTGTTTCCGTGACAACGCCACAAATTTCAGGTTCGTTTTTGTGGCTCGCCATCAAATTCGACGAGTGATAATTCGCACATACTTTGGCCGATTTCACTCAAACTTCAATCGTTGGTGGACACCCCGGCCCTGAACAGATTTCTATAAAAAAATATGAAATGGACACTATAGCGCCACCTAGGAAGATTGCATGGAAGTGCAAAATTTTATTTTATCGTAGACATACCAAATTTGGTACACACATCCGTGACAGGGTCTCGATCAAAAATCTCAATGATGACCCCGGGCATCTCCCATCATGTTGCCATGGCAACAGGCCAAACATCTGTCCTTGTCATTAGGATTCTCTGGAAAAACTTTGACGTAGTCAAACAAAATTTGGTACACAGATGCATCATGGGAAGATAAACAAAAAGTATATTATACCGTTGCTAGGCAACCAACCAGCCATTTTGGATAGACCATGTGACCTGGTGGCGAAGGCGCCATTTCCTGTCAAACTTCGACGAGTGATAATTCGCACATACATTGGCCGATTTTACTCAAACTTTAATCGTTGGTGAACACCCCGGCCCTACACAGATTGATATTAGAAATTCTCAATTGGCCGTAATAGCGCCCCCTAGGGAGATTGCATGGAACAGAAAAATTTTACTTTGCCGTAGACACACCAAATTTGGACCACACATTCGTGACATGGTCTCGATCAAAAAACACAGTGACACCCCCACTCCATCTCACATCATGTTGCCATGGTAACAGGTCAAACATCTGTCCCTGCCATTAGGATGCCCGGCAAAAACTTTGGTGTAGCCACACCTAATTTGGTACATAGATGGTTCATGGGAATAGGAAAATGGCGCGTTAGCAGGGGGCTGCGAGTGCAAGCGAGGGCCGATCATCGCCGCTTGCGGCTATATTTATTATTATTATTAGGCCCGAGCGCTGAAGAGCGCATAGGGCCTATTGTAACTGTTCTGCGGTGCGAAGCACTGCAGAACCAGCGTGGAACGTGTGCAACGCGCTAGTAGTTGTCAATGGACCCCACGGGTGGGTTACTGGACGCGCGCCCTTTCCATTGATATATTTTGTGTTACCATTCGTGGCACTATATTGTTACTGTTCTGGTTTTTAGGCCCGAGCGCTGAAGAGCGCATAGGGCCTATTGTAACCGTTCTGCGGTGCGAAGCACTGCAGAACCAGCGTGGAACGTGTGCAACGCGCTAGTAGTTGTCAATGGACCCCACGGGTGGGTTACTGGACGCGCGCCCTTTCCATTGATATATATAGTGCCACCACTCGTGGCACTATATTGTTACTGTTCTGGTTTTTCTTATTATTCTTATTATTTTCCCGACCACTTTTTCAGGTTTCGGGTACTTCCCACGGACGAAAACTCACGAAATTTTGCGCAAAATTCAAGAACGCCAAAAAAGGAATTTACAAATAATCTGTATTAAAAAATCTTAAAAAATGGCTCGACAGCGCCACCTCAAAAATCAAAATACATTGCGCCTATGGCTATACCCGATAAATGAACTTTGTCGTAGATAAACGAAATTCGGGTGGTGGATAGGTCATGTCGTTACGAACCAAAAAATATATTACAGCGTTGCTAGGCGACCAACAGGAAGTCAGCTATATTGGGCCGAGCACGCGACCCGGCACCGAGGGTGCATTTTCCTGTCTTCGTATTTTAACGAACTCCTCCTAGGGTTTTTGACCCAGACTCACCAGAATCGTGCTGTATCATCTAGACAAGTGGGACATTAAAAGTTGTTAAAAGCGTTCTAAAAGAGTGAACGGTGTTTCCGTGACAACGCCACAAATTTCGGGTTTGTTTTTGCGGCTCGCCATCAAATTTCAATGAGCGATAATTCGCGCATACTTTGGCCGATATCACTCAAACTTTAATTGTTCGTTGACAACCCGGCCCTGAACAGATTGATATAAGAAAATCTGAAATAGGTGCTATAGTGCCACCTAGGGAGATTGCATGGAAGCGCAAAATTTTACTTTGTCGTAGACATACCAAATTTGGTACACATATTCGTGACGGGGTATCGATCAAAAAACCTAATGACGTCAACACGCCATGTCCCATCGGGTTGCCATGGCAACAGGCCAAACATCTGTCGTCGCCAATAGGACTCCAGGCATAAACTTTGTCATAGCCATACCAAATTTGGTACACAGATGCATCACGGGATAAGGAACAAAAAAGTATATTATGCGGTTGCTAAGCGACCAACAGGAAGTCGGCCATTTTGGATCGAGCACGTGACCTGGCACCGACAGCGCATTTTCCTGTCCTCGTATTTTAACGAACTCCTCCTAGGGTTTTTGACCCAGACTCACCAGAATCGTGCTGTATCATCTAGACAAGTGGGACATTAAAAGTTGTTAAAAGCGTTCTAAAAGAGTGAACAGTGTTTCCGTGACAACGCCACAAATTTCAGGTTCGTTTTTGCGGCTCGCCATCAAATTCGACGAGTGATAATTCGCACATACTTTGGCCGATTTCACTCAAATTTTAATCGTTGGTGGACACCCCGGCCCTGAACAGATTGATATAAGAAAATCTGAAATGGACGCTATAGCGCCCCCTAGGGAAGTGCAAAATTTTATTTTGTCGTAGACATACCAAATTTGGTACACAGATGCATCATGGGAAGATAAACAAAAAGTATATTATACCGTTGCTAGACAACCAAACAGCCATTTTGGATAGACCATGTGACCTGGTGGCGACGGCGCCATTTCCTGTCAAAATTCGACGAGTGATAATTCGCACATACTTTGGCCGATTTTACTCAAACTTTAATCGTTGGTGAACACCCCGGCCCTACACAGATTGATATAAGAAAATCTCAATTGGTCGTAATAGCGCCCCCTAGGGAGATTGCATGAAACAGAAAAATTGTACTTTGCCGTAGACACACCAAATTTGGACCACACATTCGTGACATGGTCTCGATCAAAAAACACAATGATGACCCCACGGCATCTCCCATCATGTTGCCATGGTAACAGGTCACACAGCTGTCCCTGCCATTAGGACGCCCGGCAAAAACTTTGGTGTAGCCACACCTAATTTAGTACATAGATGTTTCATGGGAATCGGAAAATGGCGCGTTAGCAGGGGGCTGCGAGTGCAAGCGAGGGCCGATCATCGCCGCTTGCGGCTATATTTAGGCCCGAGCGCTAAAGCGTAGGGCCTTTTGTTACTGTTCTGCAGTGCGAAGCACTGCAGAACCAGCGTGCGCAAAACAAAGCGCGAAGCGCTTTGTTTTGTGCACGCAGCAGAGCGCGAAGCGCTCTCCCCTTTTTAAACACCTAGCACTCATGTCAACGACTGGTGCCCGCTGACTTGGCACGGTGGCATCGCCCGTGGCCGCGATAGCGGCCAAATTGTAATTGTTCACCCCAAAACATTCTCGGCCCACCAGCGTGCGCAAAACAAAGCGCGAAGCGCTTTGTTTTGCGCACGCAGCAGAGCGCGAAGCGCTCTCCCCTTTTTAAGCACCTAGCACTCATGTCAACGACTGGTGCCCGCTGACCTGGCACGGTGGCACCGCCCGTGGCGGCAAAATTGTAATTGTTTTGTGGGCACACATGACATCGTGCACGCAGTGCACGATGTCATGTGTGCCCACAAAACCAGAGCGCGAAGCGCTCTCCCTTTTCCAAACACTCAATGCCACACTATACTGACACTCATAGGATCCAATAGCACAGACTGGCACTGCCCATTGCCGCGAAAGCGGCATAATTGTAATCGTTAATCATCGTAAATGCCAAAAATGTGTATTGGGCAAGTGAGTAATCGATGAGGTCAATGACGAGCGCAACGCGCTCGTCATTGACAATGGACCCCACGGGTGCGTTACTGGACGCGAGCCCTTTCCATTGATATATATATTGCCACCATAGGTGGCACCATATTGTTATTGTTCTGGTTTTTCTTATTCTTATTATTATTTTCCTCCCCCCCTTTTTGCAGGTTTCGGGTACTTCCCACGGACGAAAACTCACGAAATTTTGCACAAAATTCAAGAACGCCAAAAAAGGAATTTACAAATAATCTGTATTAAAAAATCTTAAAAAATGGCTCGACAGCGCCACCTGGAAAATCAAAATACATTGCGCCTATGGCAATACCCGAAAAATGAACTTTGTCGTAGACAAATGAAATTCGGGTGGTGGATAGGTCATGTCGTTACAAACCAAAAAATATATTATGCCGTTGCTAGGCGACCAACAGGAAGTCGGCCATATTGGAACGAGCAAGTGACCCGGCGCCGAAGGCGGAGTTTCCTGTCCTCGTATTTTAACGAACTCCTCCTAGGGTTTTTGACCCAGACTCACCAGAATCGTGCTGTATCATCTAGACAAGTGGGACATTAAAAGTTGTTAAAAGCGTTCTAAAAGAGTGAACGGTGTTTCCGTGACAACGCCACAAATTTCGGGTTCGTTTTTGCGGCTCGCCATCAAACTTCGACGAGTGATAATTCGCGCAAACTTTGGCCGATTTCTCTCAAACTTTAATCGTTGGTGGACACCCCGGCCCTGAACAGATTGATATAAGAAAATCTGAAATGGGTGCTATAGCGCCACCTAGGGAGATTGCATGGAAGCGCAAAATTTTACTTTGTCGTAGACATACCAAATTTGGTACAGATATTCGTGAAGGGTTATCGATCAAAAAACTCAATGACGCCAACACGCCATGTCCCATCGTGTTGCCATGGCAACAGGCCAAAATTCTCTCCTTGCCTATGGGATGTCAGGCAAAAACTTTGTCGTAGCCAAACCAAATTTGGTACACAGATGCATCATGGGAAGAGGAACAAAAAAGTATATTAAGCGGTTGCTAGGCGACCAACAGGAAGTCGGCCATTTTGGACCGAGCACGTAACCTGGCCCCGAGGGCGCATTTTCCTGTCCACGTATTTTAACGAACTCCTCCTTGGGTTTTTGACCCAGACTCACCAGAATCGTGTTGTATCATCTAGACAAGTGGGACATTAAAAGTTGTTAAAAGCGTTCTAAAAGAGTGAACGGTGTTTCCATGACAACGCCACAAATTTCGGGTTCGTTTTTGCGGCTCGCCATCAACCTTCGACGAGCGATAATTCGCGCATACTTTGGCCGATTTCACTCAAACTTTAAGTGTTGGTGGACACCCCGGCCCTGAACAGATTAGTATAAGAAAATCTGAAATGGGTGCTATAGCGCCACCTAGGGAGATTGCATGGAAGCGCAAAATTTTACTTTGTCGTAGACATACCAAATTTGGTACACATATTCATGACGGGGTCTCGATCAAAAAACTTAATGACACCAACACGCCATGTCCCATCGTGTTGCCATGGCAACAGGCCAAACTTCTCTCCTTGCCAATGGGACACCCAGGAAAAACTTTGTCGTAGCCAAACCAAATTTGGTACACAGATGCATCATGGGAATAGGAACAAAAAACTATATTACACCGTTGCTAGGCGACCAACAGGAAGTCGGCCATATTGGAACGAGCACGTGACCCGGCACCGAGGGCGCATTTTCCTGTCCTCGTATTTTAACGAACTCCTCCTAGGGTTTTTGACCCAGACTCACCAGAATCGTGCTGTATCATCTAGACAAGTGGGACATTAAAAGTTGTTAAAAGCGTTCTAAAAGAGTGAACGGTGTTTCCGTGACAACGCCACAAATTTCAGGTTCGTTTTTGCGGCTCGCCATCAAATTTCAATGAGCGATAATTCGCGCATACTTTGGCCGATATCACTCAAACTTTAATCGTTGGTGGACACCCCGGCCCTGAACAGATTGATATAAGAAAATCTGAAATAGGTGCTATAGCGCCACCTAGGGAGATTGCATGGAAGCGCAAAATTTTACTTTGTCGTAGACATACCAAATTTGGTACATATATTCGTGACGGGGTATCGATCAAAAAACATAAAGACGTCAACACGCCATGTCCCATCGTGTTGCCATGGCAACAGGCCAAACATCTGTCCTCGCCAATGGGACGCCAGGCAAAAACTTTGTCATAGCCAAACCAAATTTGGTACACAGATGCATCATGGGAATAGGAACAAAAAAGTATATTATGCGGTTGCTAGGCGACCAACAGGAAGTCGGCCATTTTGGACCGGGCACGTGACCTGGCACCGAGGGCGCATTTTCCTGTCCACGTATTTTAACGAACTCCTCCTAGGGTTTTTGACCCAGACTCACCAGAATCGTGCTGTATCATCTAGACAAGTGGGACATTAAAAGTTGTTAAAAGCGTTCTAAAAGAGTGAACGGTGTTTCCGTGACAACGCCACAAATTTCAGGTTTGTTTTTGTGGCTCGCCATCAAATTCGACGAGTGATAATTCGCACATACTTTGGCCGATTTCACTCAAATTTTAATTGTTGGTGGACACCCCGGCCCTGAACAGATCAATGTAAGAAAATCTGAAATGGGTGCTATAGCGCCACCTAGGGAAATTGTGTGGAACAGAAAAATTTTACTTTGTCATAGACATACCAAATTTGGTACACACATTTGTGACAGGGTCTCGATCAAAAAACTCAATAACGTCCCCGCGCCATCTCCCATCGTGTTGCCATGGTAACTGGCTAAACATCTGTCCTTGCCAATGGGACGCCTGGCAAAAACTTTGGTGTAGTCAAATCAAATTTGGTACACAGATGCATTATGGGAATAGAAACAAAAAAGTATATTATACCATTGCTAGGCAACCATCCAGCCATATTGCATAGACCATGCGACCTGGTGGCGAAGGCGCCACTTCCGATCAAACTTCGACGAATGATAATGCACTCATAGTTTGGCCGATTTAACTCAAGCTTTAATCGTTATTAGACACCCTGGCCCTAAACAGATTGATATAAAAAAATCTAAAATGGCCGTTATAACGCCCCCTAGAGTAATTGCATGGAACAGAAAAATTTTACTTTGTCATAGACATACCAAATTTGGTACACACATTCATGACAGGGTCTCGATCAAAAAACTCAATGACGCCAACACACCATGTCCCATCGTGTTGCCATGGCAACAGGCCAAACATCTGTCCTCGCCAATGGAACGCCAGGCAAAAACTTTGTCATAGTCAAACCAAATTTGGTACACAGATGCATCATGGGAAGAG
Organism: Paratrypauchen microcephalus; assembly: GCA_036785185.1. Taxonomy (NCBI): domain Eukaryota; kingdom Metazoa; phylum Chordata; class Actinopteri; order Gobiiformes; family Gobiidae; genus Paratrypauchen; species Paratrypauchen microcephalus. Next base: position 6,286,078 of record JAVJIX010000027.1, on the reverse strand, counting down.
GAACAAAAAAGTACATTACGCCATTGCTAGGCAACCAACCACCCATATAGGATAAACCATGTGACCTGGTGGTGACGGAGCTACTTCCTGTCAAACTTGGACGAGTGATAATGTGCTAATAGTTTGGCTGATTTCACTCAAACTTTACTCATTGGTGTACACCCTGGCCCTGAACAGATTGACATAAAAAAATCTGAAATGGCCATAATAGCGCCCCCTAGGGTAATTGCATGGAAAAGAAGAATTTTACTTTGCCGTAGACACACCAAATTTGGACCACACATTCGTGACACGGTCTTGATCAAAAAACATAGTGACACCCCCATGCCATCTCACATCGTGTTGCCATGGTAACAGGCCAAACCTCTGTCCCCGCCAATAGGATGCTCGACAAAGTTTGGTATAGCCACACCAAATTCTGTACATAGATGCATCATGGGAATAGGAATAAAAAAGTATATTACGTCGTTGCTAGGCAACCAGCCAGCCATATTGGATAGGCCATGTGACCTGGTGTCAAAGGCACCATTTTCTGTCCTCATATTTTTATTTATTCAATTGATTTTTTTAATGTTTGCACCCAGCATTTAAAAGAACAAAAATGCACCCAAAAGAAAAAGAAAATAACAGAACAGTGCAGGAAAGGCTTATGATTGACCCTCCTCTTAAAATAATTGAAATTAAAAGGCAAAAAAAACAACCCCTCCCCACCTCAACCCCAGGCATTCAACACAAATGCATCCAGATAACGCACAAACTCACATATGCATCGAGCTAGAAAAAAGGGGAGGAAAATGGCGCGTTAGCGCCACCCCCCCAGCGAGTGCAAGCGAGGGCCGATCATCGCCGCTTGCGGCTATATTTAGGCCCGAGCGCTGAAGAGCGCATAGGGCCTTTTGTAACTGTTCTGCGGTGCGAAGCACTGCAGAACCAGCGTGGAACGTGTGAAACGCGCTGGTAGGTGTCAATGGACCCCACGGGTGGGTTACTGGACGTGCGCCCTTTCCATTGATATATTTTGTGTTACCATTCGTGGCACTATATTGTTACTGTTCTGGTTTTTCTTATTCTTATTATTATTATTATTATTTTCCCGACCACTTTTTCAGGTTTCGGGTACTTCCCACGGACGAAAACTCACGAAATTTTGCGCAAAATTCAAGAACGCCAAAAAAGGAATTTACAAATAATCTGTATTAAAAAATCTTTAAAAATGGCTCCACAGCGCCACCTCAAAAATCAAAATACATTGCGCCTATGGCTATACCCGATAAATGAACTTTGTCGTAGACAAACGAAATTCGGGTGGTGGATAGGTCATGTCGTTACGAACCAAAAAATATATTATGGCGTTGCTAGGCGACCAACAGGAAGTCAGCTATATTGGGCCGAGCACGCGACCCGGCACCGAGGGTGCATTTTCCTGTCTTCGTATTTTAACGAACTCCTCCTAGGGTTTTTGACCCAGACTCACCAGAATCGTGCTGTATCATCTAGACAAGTGGGACATTAAAAGTTGTTAAAAGCGTTCTAAAAGAGTGAACGGTGTTTCCGTGACAACGCCACAAATTTCGGGTTCGTTTTTGCGGCTCGCCATCAAATTTCAACGAGCGATAATTCGCGCATACTTTGGCCGATATCACTCAAACTTTAATCGTTCGTTGACACCCCGGTCCTGAACAGATTGATATAAGAAAATCTGAAATAGGTGCTATAGCGCCACCTAGGGAGATTGCATGGAAGCGCAAAATTTTACTTTGTCGTAGACATACCAAAATTGGTACACATATTCGTGACGGGGTATCGATCAAAAAACTTAATGACGTCAACACGCCATGTCCCATCGTGTTGCCATGGCAACAGGCCAAACATCTGTCGTCGCCAATGGGACGCCCAGCATAAACTTTGTCGTAGCCATACCAAATTTGGTACACAGATGCATCATTGGATAAGGAACAAAAAAGTATATTATGCGGTTGTTAAGCGACCAACAGGAAGTCGGCCATTTTGGATCGAGCACGTGACCTGGCACCGAGGGTGCATTTTCCTATCCTTGCATTTTAACGAACTCCTCCTAGGGTTTTTGACCCAGGCTCACCAGAATCGTGCTGTATCATCTAGACAAGTGGGACATTAAAAGTTGTTAAAAGCGTTCTAAAAGAGTGAACGGTGTTTCCGTGACAACGCCACAAATTTCAGGTTCGTTTTTGTGGCTCGCCATCAAATTCGACGAGTGATAATTCGCGCATACTTTGGCCAATTTCACTCAAACTTCAATCGTTGGTGGACACCCCGGCCCTGAACAGATCAATGTAAGAAAATTTTAAATGGACGCTATAGCGCCACCTAGGGAGATTGCATGGAATTGCAAAATTGTATTTTATCGTAGACATACCAAATTTGGTACACACATTCGTGACAGGGTCTCGATCAAAAATCTCAATGATGACCCCGGGCATCTCCCATCGTGTTGCCATGGCAACAGGCCAAACATCTGTCCTTGTCATTAGGATTCTCTGGAAAAACTTTGACGTAGTCAAACAAAATTTGGTACACAGATGCATCATGGGAAGATAAACAAAAAGTATATTATACCGTTGCTAGGCAACCAACCAGCCATTTTGGATAGACCATGTGACCTGGTGGCGAAGGCGCCATTTCCTGTCAAACTTCGACGAGTGATAATTCGCACATACTTTGGCCGATTTTACTCAAACTTTAATCGTTGGTGAACACCCCGGCCTTACACAGATTGATATAAGAAAATCTGAAATAGGTGCATTAGCGCCACCTAGGGAGATTGCATGGAAGCGCAAAATTTTACTTTGTCGTAAACATACCAAATTTGGTACACACATTCGTGACATGGTCTTGATCAAAAAACACATTAACACCCCCACTCCATCTCACATCATGTTGCCATGGTAACAGGTCAAACATCTGTCCCTGCCATTAGGATGCCCGGCAAAAACTTTGGTGTAGCCACACCTAATTTGGTACATAGATGGTTCATGGGAATAGGAAAGTGGCGCGTTAGCAGGGGACTGCGAGTGCAAGCGAGGGCCGATCATCGCCGCTTGCGGCTATATTTCTTATTATTATTATTATTTTCCCGACCACTTTTTCAGGTTTCGGGTACTTCCCACTGACGAAAACTCACGAAATTTTGCGCAAAATTCAAGAACGCCAAAAAAGGAATTTACAAATAATCTGTATTAAAAAATCTTTAAAAATGGCTCCACAGCGCCACCTCAAAAATCAAAATACATTGCGCCTATGGCTATACCCGATAAATGAACTTTGTCGTAGATAAACGAAATTCGGGTGGTGGATAGGTCATGTCGTTACGAACCAAAAAATATATTATGGCGTTGCTAGGCGACCAACAGGAAGTCAGCTATATTGGGCCGAGCACGCGACCTGGCACCGAGGGTGCATTTTCCTGTCTTCGTATTTTAACGAACTCCTCCTAGGGTTTTTGACCCAGACTCACCAGAATCGTGCTGTATCATCTAGACAAGTGGGACATTAAAAGTTGTTAAAAGCGTTCTAAAAGAGTGAACGGTGTTTCCGTGACAACGCCACAAATTTCGGGTTCGTTTTTGCGGCTCGCCAGCAAATTTCAACGAGCGATAATTCGCGCATTCTTTGGCCGATATCACTCAAACTTTAATCGTTCGTTGACACCCCGGCCCTGAACAGATTGATATAAGAAAATCTGAAATAGGTGCTATAGCGCCACCTAGGGAGATTGCATGGAAGCGCAAAATTTTACTTTGTCGTAGACATACCAAATTTGGTACACATATTCGTGACGGGGTATCGATCAAAAAACTTAATGACGTCAACACGCCATGTCCCATCGTGTTGCCATGGCAACAGGCCAAACATCTGTCGTCGCCAATGGGACGCCCGGCATAAACTTTGTCGTAGCCATATCAAATTTGGTACACAGATGCATCACGGGATAAGGAACAAAAAAGTATATTATGCGGTTGCTAAGCGACCAACAGGAAGTCGGCCATTTTGGATCGAGCACGTGACCTGGCACCGAGGGTGCATTTTCCTGTCCTCGCATTTTAACGAACTCCTCCTAGGGTTTTTGACCCAGACTCACCAGAATCGTGCTGTATCATCTAGACAATTGGGACATTAAAAGTTGTTAAAAGCGTTCTAAAAGAGTGAACGGTGTTTCCGTGACAACGCCACAAATTTCAGGTTCGTTTTTGTGGCTCGCCATCAAATTCGACGAGTGATAATTCGCACATACTTTGGCCGATTTTACTCAAACTTTAATCGTTGGTGGACACCCGGCCCTGAACAGATCAATGTAAGAAAATTTTAAATGGACGCTATAGCGCCACCTAGGGAGATTGCATGGAAGTGCAAAATTGTATTTTATCGTAGACATACCAAATTTGGTACACACATTCGTGACAGGGTCTCGATCAAAAATCTCAATGATGACCCCGGGCATCTCCCTTCGTGTTGCCATGGCAACAGGCCAAACATCTGTCATTGTCATTAGGATTCTCTGGAAAAACTTTCGTGTAGTCAAACTAAATTTGGTACACAGATGCATCATGGGAAGATAAACAAAAAGTATATTATACCGTTGCTAGGCAACCAACCAGCCATTTTTGATAGACCATGTGACCTGGTGGCGAAGGCGCCATTTCCTGTCAAACTTCGACAAGTGATAATTCGCACATACTTTGGCCGATTTTACTCAAACTTTAATCGTTGGTGAACACCCCGGCCCTACACAGATTGATATAAGAAAATCTCAATTGGCCATAATAGCGCCCCCTAGGGAGATTGCATGGAAGAGAAAAATTTTACTTTGTCGTAGACGCACCAAATTTGGACCAGACATTTGTGACATGGCCTCGATCAAAAAACACAGTGACACCCCCACTCCATCTCACATCATGTTGCCATGGTAACAGGTCAAACATCTGTCCCTGCCATTAGGATGCCCGGCAAAACCTTTGGTGTAGCCACACCTAATTTGGTACATAGATGGTTCATGGGAATCGGAAAATGGCCCGTTAGCAGGGGGCTGCGAGTGCAAGCGAGGGCCGATCATCGCCGCTTGCGGCTATATTTATTATTATTATTATTATTTTCCCGACCACTTTTTCAGGTTTCGGGTACTTCCCATGGACGAAAACTCACGAAATTTTGCGCAAAATTCAAGAACGCCAAAAAAGGAATTTACAAATAATCTGTATTAAAAAATCTTTAAAAATGGCTCCACAGCGCCACCTCAAAAATCAAAAAATGGCTATACCCGATAAATGAACTTTGTCGTAGATAAACGAAATTCGGGTGGTGGATAGGTCATGTCGTTACGAACCAAAAAATATATTATGGCATTGCTAGGCGACCAACAGGAAGTCAGCTATATTGGGCCGAGCACGCGACCTGGCACCGAGAGCGCATTTTCCTGTCCTCGTATTTTAACGAACTCCTCCTAGGGTTTTTGACCCAGACTCACCAGAATCGTGCTGTATCATCTAGACAAGTGGGACATTAAAAGTTGTTAAAAGCGTTCTAAAAGAGTGAACGGTGTTTCCGTGACAACGCCACAAATTTCGGGTTCGTTTTTGCGTCTCGCCATCAAATTTCAACGAGCGATAATTCGCGCATACTTTGGCCGATATCACTCAAACTTTAATCGTTCGTTGACACCCCGGCCCTGAACAGATTGATATAAGAAAATCTGAAATAGGTGCTATAGCGCCACCTAGGGAGATTGCATGGAAGTGCAAAATTGTATTTTATCGTAGACATACCAAATTTGGTACACACATTCGTGACAGGGTCTCGATCAAAAATCTCAATGATGACCCCGGGCATCTCCCATCGTGTTGCCATGGCAACAGGCCAAACATCTGTCCTTGTCATTAGGATTCTCTGGAAAAACTTTGACGTAGTCAAACAAAATTTGGTACACAGATGCATCATGGGAAGATAAACAAAAAGTATATTATACCGTTGCTAGGCAACCAACCAGCCATTTGGATAGACCATGTGACCTGGTGGCGAAGGCGCCATTTCCTGTCAAACTTCGACGAGTGATAATTCGCACATACTTTGGCCGATTTTACTCAAACTTTAATCGTTGGTGAACACCCCGGCCCTACACAGATTGATATAAGAAAATCTGAAATAGGTGCATTAGCGCCACCTAGGGAGATTGCATGGAAGCGCAAAATTTTACTTTGTCGTAAACATACCAAATTTGGTACACACATTCGTGACATGGTCTTGATCAAAAAACACATTAACACCCCCACTCCATCTCACATCATGTTGCCATGGTAACAGGTCAAACATCTGTCCCTGCCATTAGGATGCCCGGCAAAAACTTTGGTGTAGCCACACCTAATTTGGTACATAGATGGTTCATGGGAATAGGAAAATGGCGCGTTAGCAGGGGGCTGCGAGTGCAAGCGAGGGCCGATCATCGCCGCTTGCGGCTATATTTATTATTATTATTCTTGTTCACACTCGCTGGGGCAATTTTGAGCATGTTCCCATGCTTCAAAACGAACAAAACTTTGCACGGGCATCACAAAGTGCTGCCAGTACGACCACACAAAGTCCCGTCCCCCAGTGACCCCCAGGAGCTCGATAGCGCCCCCTAGCGCGTTGTCTTTCGGGGCTGGCATACCGTTTAAGATAGGCGCACGAAATTCGGTAGGGACGTGTATCTCAATAAGACGAACAAACGCCTCACTGCAATGTCATGGCCACGCCCAACAGGAAGTGAGATAATTGGGCTTTTGTGTGATTTTTGGGTATTGGACATAGAATGGAATTTGAAACACTTCTCCTACACCGTACCTCAGATGGGCTTAAATTTTGGTGAACATAATCTTAAGACGTTGGAGATGTTAAATTGCGAAGGATTTTCAAATAGGCGGTAATATGACGATACGGCGGATCGATAAAGTTAGGTATGGAATTTGAAACACTTCTCCTACACCGTACCTCAGATAGGCTTAAATTTTGGTGAACATAATCTTAAGACGTTGGAGATGTAAAATTGCGAAGGATTTTCAAATAGGCGGTAATATGACGATACGGCGGATCGATAAAATTAGGTATTTATTGAATGGGAGTGATGAGTTATGAATGGGAGGTATTTGTTGCTAGGCAACGCCCTGATCAAAGGTCTTTGATCTTTGTACCTTTGATCTGATATAGCTGCAAGCAGCAATGTGGGGACAAGCATCGAAGGTTCATGTAGGCCTCAGCATGGAGGCCACATGCAGAGTCTGACAGGGTCTAACAGAGTCTGACAGGGTCTAACAGAGTCTGACAGGGCCTGACAGGGTCTGACAGGGTCTGTTCTGACAAGGTATCTACAATGTCATGGCCACGCCCAACAGGAAGTGAGATAATTGTGCCAGGCACACGAAATTTCGTATGGCTGTGCGTCTCAGTAAGACGAACAAACGCAGGTGCGAGGTCCCGACCAACGCCGCTTGCGGCTTTAATTTTTTTTGTTCTTGTTCACACGCTTTTGGGCAATTTTGAGCATGTTCCCATGCTTCAAAACGAACGTGACTTTGCAGGGGCATCACGTAGGGCGGCAGCTACGCCTCCAAAAAGACCCGTCCCCCGGTGACACCCAGGAGCTCGATAGCGCCCCCTAGCGCGTTGTCTTTCTGGGCTGGCATACCGTTTAAGATAGGCGCACGAAATTCGGTAGGGACGTGTATCTCAATAAGACGAACAAACGCCTCACTGCAATGTCATGTCCACGCCCAACAGGAAGTGAGATAATTGGCCTTTTTTGTGATTTTCTAAAATTTGACATACAATGGAATTTGAAACACTTCTCCTACACCGTACCTCAGATGGGCTTAAATTTTGGTGAACATAATCTTAAGACGTTGGAGATGTTAAATTGTGAATGATTTTCAAATAGGCGGTAATATGACGATACGGCGGATCGATAAAATTAGGTATTTATTGAATGGAAGTTATGAGTTATGAATGGGAGGTTTTTATGTAATTTGGAGTTCTTCCTCAGACTAAAACTTCACAGGGTAATGTAGATGAGGACTACCAAGATTTTCATGCCAAATAACTGGCAGTCTGACATAGTGCCCCCATATGACAGGCCAGTGAACTGTCAGAAAATGTACAGCAAATGAGCATTTTAACACAAAGAGGATCGTGGGTGGCATATGATTTCAGCCAGACACACGAAAGTTGGTATGGGTGTGTATCTCACTAAGATGAACAAAATTGTAATTACAATGTCATGGCCACGTCCAACAGGAAGTGAGATAAGAAGACTTGTATTGCGATTTTCTGTGATATGACATAGAATCGATTTTAAAACACTCCTCCTACACCGTAAATCAGATGGGCGTAAATTTTGGTGTACATTAGCTCAAGACATTGGAGATGTTAAATTGCGAAGGGATTTTTGATATCTTGTAAGATGACAAAATGGCGGCCTGATGAATTTTGCTACCATTTGAAAGTGCCAAATTCAATAGGAGGTGTGTCACCACTTCATTTAGCAGACACTTCTCCTACACCGTACCTCAGATGGGCTTAAATTTTGGTGAACATAATCTTAAGACATTGGAGATGTTAAATTGCGAAGGATTTTCAAATAGGCGGTAATATGACGATACGGCGGATCGATAAACTTAGGTATTTATTGAATGGGAGTTATGAATGGGAGATATTTATTAGGGACCGAGCCCGAAGGGGCACGAAGGTCCCTATTGAAGTTGCTCTGTTTCTCTATTATTATTATTATTAGGGACCGAGCCCGAAGGGGCACGAAGGTCCCTATTGAAGTTGCTCTGTTTCTCTATTATTATTATTCTTGTTCTTGTTCACGCGCTTTTGGGCAATTTGGAGCATGTTCCCATGCTTCAAAACGAACGTGACTTTGCAGGGGCATCACGTAGGGCGGCAGCTACGCCTCCAAAAAGACCCGTCCCCTGGTGACCCCCAGGAGCTCGATAGCGCCCCCTAGCGCGTTGTCTTTCGGGGCTGGCATACCGTTTAAGATAGGCGCACGAAATTCGGTAGGGACGTGTATCTCAATAAGACAAACAAACGCCTCACTGCAATGTCATGTCCACGCCCAACAGGAAGTGAGATAATTGGCCTTTTATGAAATTTGACATACAATGGAATTTGAAACACTTCTCCTACACCGTACCTCAGATGGGCTTAAATTTTGGTGAACATAATCTTAAGATGTTGGAGATGTTAAATTGCGAAGGATTTTCAAATAGGCAGTAATATGACGATACAGCGGATCAATACATTTAGGTATGAGTTATGAGTTATGGATGGGAGTTATTTATTGAATTTGGAGTTCCGTTTAAGATAGGCGCACGAAATTCGGTAGGGACGTGTATCTCAATAAGACGAACAAACGCTTCACTGCAATGTCATGGCCACGCCCAACAGGAAGTGAGATAATTGGCATTTTGTGTGATTTTGTAATATTGGACAGACAATGGAATTTGAAACACTTCTCCTACACCGAACCTCAGATGGGCTTAAATTTTGGTGAACATAATCTTAAGACATTGGAGATGATAAATTGCGAAGGATTTTCAAATAGGCGGTAATATGACGATACGGCGGATCGATAAACTTAGGTATTTATTGGATGGGAGTTATGAATTATGAATAGGAGGTTTTTATTGAATTTGGAGTTCTTCCTCAGACTAAAACTTCACAGGGTAATGTAGATGAGGACTACCAAGATTTTCATGCCAAATAACTGGCAGTCTGACATAGCGCCCCCATATGACAGGCCAGTGAACTGTCAGAAAATGTACAGCAAATGAGCGTTTTAACACAAAGAGGATCGTGGGTGGCATACGATTTCAGCCAGACACACGAAAGTTGGTATGGGTGTGTATCTCACTAAGATGAACAAAATTGTAATTACAATGTCATGGCCACGCCCAACAGGAAGTGAGATAAGAAGACTTGTATTGCGATTTTGTGTGATATGACATAAAATGGATTTTAAAACACTCCTCCTACACCGTACATCGGATGGGTGTATATTTTGGTGTACATGAGCTCAAGACATTGGAGATGTTAAATTGCGAAGGGATTTTTGATATCTTGTAAGATGACAAAATGGCGGCCTGATGAATTTTGCTACCATTTGAAAGTGCCAAATTCAATAGGAGGTGTGTCACCACTTCATTTTGAAACACTTCTCCTACACCGTACCTCAGATGGGCTTAAATTTTGGTGAACATAATCTTAAGACGTTGGAGATGTTAAATTGCGAAGGATTTTCAAATAGGCGGTAATATGATGATACGGCGGATCGATAAACTTAGGTATTTATTGAATGGGAGTTATGAGTTATGAATAGGAGGTTTTTATTGAATTTGGAGTTCTTCCTCAGACTAAAACTTCACAGGGTAATGTAGATGAGGACTACCAAGATTTTCATGCCAAATAACTGGCAGTTTGACATAGCGCCCCCATATGACAGGCCAGTGAACTGTCAGAAATCTACCGCTAGCTGAGCCCCTAACAGGAAAAATTGTCCGATATGGCTTACCATTTTTGCCAGGCACACGAAATTCGGTATGGGTGTGCGTCTCAGTAAGACGAACAAACGCAGGTGCGAGGTCCCGACCAACGCCGCTTGCGGCTTTAATTAGGGACCGAGCCCGAAGGGGGACGAAGGTCCCTATTGTTGTTGCTTCGTTTCCGTATTATTATTATTATTATTATTATTCTTGTTCATACACGCTGGGGCAATTTTGAGTATGTTCCCATGCTTCAAAACAAACGAAACTTTGCACGGGCATCACAAAGTCCTGCCAGTACGACCACACAAAGTCCCGTCCCCCAGTGACCCCCAGGAGCTCGATAGCGCCCCCTAGCGCGTTGTCTTTCGGGGCTGGCATACCGTTTAAGATAGGCACACGAAATTCGGTAGGGACGTGTATCTCAATAAGACGAACAAATGCCTCACTGCAATGTCATGGCCACGCCCAACAGGAAGTGAGATAATTGGCATTTTGTGTGATTTTGGGGTATTGGACATAGAATGGAATTTGAAACACTTCTCCTAGACCGTACCTCAGATGGGCATAAATTTTGGTAAGCATAATCTTAAGACGTTGGAGATGTTAAATTGCGAAGGATTTTCAAATAGGCGGTAATATGACGATACGGCGGATCGATAAAGTTAGGTATGGAATTTGAAACACTTCTCCTACACCGTACCTCAGATAGGCTTAAATTTTGGTGAACATAATCTTAAGACGTTGGAGATGTTAAATTGCGAAGGATTTTCAAATAGGCGGTAATATGACGACACGGCGGATCGATAAATTTAGGTATTTATTGAATGGGAGTGATGAGTTATGAATGGGAGGTATTTGTTGCTAGGCAACGCCCTGATCAAAGGTCTTTGATCTTTGTACCTTTGATCTGATATAGCTGCAAGCAGCAATGTGGGGACAAGCATCGAAGGTTCATGTAGGCCTCAGCATGTAGGCCACATGCAGGGTCTGACAGGGTCTAACAGAGTCTGACAGGGTCTGACAGGGTCTGACAGGGTCTGACAGGGTCTGAAAGGGTCTGTTCTGACAGGGTATCTACAATGTCATGGCCATGCCCAACAGGAAGTGAGATAATTGTGCCAGGCACACGAAATTTGGTATGGCTGTGCGTCTCAGTAAGACGAACAAACGCAGGTGCGAGGTCCCGACCAACGCCGCTTGCGGCTTTAATTATTATTAGGGACCGAGCCCCGAAGGGGGACGAAGGTCCCTATTGTTGTTGCTTTGTTTCCCTATTATTAGGGACCGAGCCCGAAGGGGGACGAAGGTCCCTATTGTTGTTGCTTTGTTTCCGTATTATTAGGGACCGAGCCCGAAGGGGGACGAAGGTCCCTATTGTTGTTGCTTCGTTTCCGTATTATTATTATTATTATTATTATTATTATTATTATTCTTGTTCATACACGCTGGGGCAATTTTGAGCATGTTCCCATGCTTCAAAACGAACGAAATTTTGCACGGGCATCACAAAGTCCTGCCAGTACGACCACACAAAGTCCCGTCCCCCAGTGACCCCCAGGAGCTCGATAGCGCCCCCTAGCGCGTTGTCTTTCGGGGCTGGCATACCGTTTAAGATAGGCGCACGAAATTTGGTAGGGATGTGTATCTCAATAAGACGAACAAATGCCTCACTGCAATGTCATGGCCACTCCCAACAGGAAGTGAGATAATTGGCCTTTTGTGTGATTTTGGGGTATTTGACATAGAATGGAATTTGAAACACTTCTCCTACACCGTACCTCAGATGGGATTAAATTTTGGTGAACATAATCTTAAGACGTTGGAGATGTTAAATTGCGAAGGATTTTCAAATAGGCGGTAATATGACGATACGGCGGATCAATAAAGTTAGGTATGGGATTTGAAACACTTCTCCTACACCGTACCTCAGATAGGCTTAAATTTTGGTGAACATAATCTTAAGACGTTGGAGATGTTAAATTGCGAAGGATTTTCAAATAGGCGGTACAGGGAGTCCTCGAGTTACGACGTTGATCCGTTCTTAAGACGCGTCGTAACCCGAATTTCGTCGTAAACCGGATTTTGCCTTTGATCTTCCAACCAAAGCACCAATAACCTTTCCATCTCAATAATTAGACCACTACGATGCTTGTTTATCACTGCCGCTTTCATAGGAGCAGATCAGAGCCCACATCAGGTACTTCCGCCCACATTGGGCACACACACGAGGCTGTCTTCTTCTCCCTACAACCACAACAGAGCGTGTTCTTCCGCCGTGCGCCGCGCGCCGCGTGCGTTTGTTTACATCTTTTACCACGCTAAACCGTGTAAGACGGAATGACGCGTAATATATACATATTTTTTTTAATGGGGGCGCGTTCGTAACCACGAAACGTCGTAACCCGAGACCGTCGTAACCCGAGGACCCCCTGTAATATGACGATACGGCGGATCAATAAAGTTAGGTATTTATTGAATGTGAGTTATGAGTTATGAATGGGAGGTATTTGTTGCTAGGCAACGCCCTGATCAAAGGTCTTTGATCTTTGTACCTTTGATCTGATATAGCTGCAAGCAGCAATGTGGGGACAAGCATCGAAGGTTCATGTAGGCCTCAGCATGTAGGCCACATGCAGGGTCTGACAGGGTCTAACAGAGTCTGACAGGGTCTGACAGGGTCTGACAGGGTCTGACAGGGTCTGACAGAGTCTGACAGAGTCTGACAGGGTCTGACAGGGTCTGACAGGGTCTGACAGGGTATCTACCATGTCATGGCTACGCCCAACAGGAAGTGAGATAATTGTGCCAGGCACACGAAATTTGGTATGGCTGTGCGTCTCAGTAAGACGAACAAACGCAGGTGCGAGGTCCCGACCAACGCCGCTTGCGGCTTTAATTATTATTAGGGACCGAGCCCCGAAGGGGGACGAAGGTCCCTATTGTTGTTGCTTTGTTTCCCTATTATTATTAGGGACCGAGCCCGAAGGGGGACGAAGGTCCCTATTGTTGTTGCTTTGTTTCCCTATTATTATTATTATTATTATTATTATTATTATTATTATTATTATTCTTGTTCTTGTTCACACTCGCTGGGGCAATTTTGAGCATGTTCCCATGCTTCAAAACGAACGAAACTTTGCACGGGCATCACAAAGTGCTGCCAGTACGACCACACAAAGTCCCGTCCCCCAGTGACCCCCAGGAGCTCGATAGCGCCCCCTAGCGCGTTGTCTTTCGGGGCTGGCATACCGTTTAAGATAGGCGCACGAAATTCGGTAGGGACGTGTATCTCAATAAGACGAACAAACGCCTCACTGCAATGTCATGGCCACGCCCAACAGGAAGTGAGATAATTGGGCTTTTGTGTGATTTTTGGGTATTGGACATAGAATGGAATTTGAAACACTTCTCCTACACCGTACCTCAGATGGGCTTAAATTTTGGTGAACATAATCTTAAGACGTTGGAGATGTTAAATTGCGAAGGATTTTCAAATAGGCGGTAATATGACGATATGGCGGATCGATAAAGTTAGGTATGGAATTTGAAACACTTCTCCTACACCGTACCTCAGATAGGCTTAAATTTTGGTGAACATAATCTTAAGACGTTGGAGATGTTAAATTGCGAAGGATTTTCAAATAGGCGGTAATATGACGATACGGCGGATCGATAAAGTTAGGTATTTATTGAATGGGAGTGATGAGTTATGAATGGGAGGTATTTGTTGCTAGGCAACGCCCTGATCAAAGGTCTTTGATCTTTGTACCTTTGATCTGATATAGCTGCAAGCAGCAATGTGGGGACAAGCATCGAAGGTTCATGTAGGCCTCAGCATGGAGGCCACATGCAGGGTCTGACAGGGTCTGACAGAGTCTGACAGGGTCTGACAGGGTCTGACAGGGTCTGACAGGGTCTGACAGGGTCTGACAGGGTCTGTTCTGACAGGGTATCTACAATGTCATGGCCACGCCCAACAGGAAGTGAGATAATTGTGCCAGGCACACGAAATTTGGTATGGCTGTGCGTCTCAGTAAGACGAACAAAAGCAGGTGCGAGGTCCCGACCAACGCCGCTTGCGGCTTTAATTATTATTATTCTTGTTCTTGTTCACACTCGCTGGGGCAATTTTGAGCATGTTCCCATGCTTCAAAACGAACGAAACTTTGCACGGGCATCACAAAGTGCTGCCAGTACGACCACACAAAGTCCCATCCCCCAGTGACCCCCAGGAGCTCGATAGCGCCCCCTAGCGCGTTGTCTTTCGGGGCTGGCATACCGTTTAAGATAGGCGCACGAAATTCGGTAGGGACGTGTATCTCAATAAGACGAACAAACGCCTCACTGCAATGTCATGGCCACGCCCAACAGGAAGTGAGATAATTGGGCTTTTGTGTGATTTTTGGGTATTGGACATAGAATGGAATTTGAAACACTTCTCCTACACCGTACCTCAGATGGGCTTAAATTTTGGTGAACATAATCTTAAGACGTTGGAGATGTTAAATTGCGAAGGATTTTCAAATAGGCGGTAATATGACGATACGGCGGATCGATAAAGTTAGGTATGGAATTTGAAACACTTCTCCTACACCGTACCTCAGATAGGCTTAAATTTTGGTGAACATAATCTTAAGACGTTGGAGATGTTAAATTGCGAAGGATTTTCAAATAGGCGGTAATATGACGATACGGCGGATCGATAAAATTAGGTATTTATTGAATGGGAGTGATGAGTTATGAATGGGAGGTATTTGTTGCTAGGCAACGCCCTGATCAAAGGTCTTTGATCTTTGTACCTTTGATCTGATATAGCTGCAAGCAGCAATGTGGGGACAAGCATCGAAGGTTCATGTAGGCCTCAGCATGTAGGCCACATGCAGGGTCTGACAGGGTCTGACAGAGTCTGACAGGGTCTAACAGAGTTTGACAGGGTCTGACAGGGTCTGACAGGGTCTGACAGGGTCTGTTCTGACAGGGTATCTACAATGTCATGGCCACGCCCAACAGGAAGTGAGATAATTGTGCCAGGCACACGAAATTTGGTATGGGTGTGCGTCTCAGTAAGACGAACAAACGCAGGTGCGAGGTCCCGACCAACGCCGCTTGCGGCTTTAATTATTATTATTCTTGTTCATACACGCTGGGGCAATTTTGAGCATGTTCCCATGCTTCAAAACAAACGAAACTTTGCACGGGCATCACAAAGTGCTGCCAGTACGACCACACAAAGTCTCGTCCCTGGGGGACCTGGGGGTCCCTGGGAGACCCCCCACTGGGGGACCCCCAGTGGGGGGTCTCCTAGACCGTACCTCAGATGGGCATAAATTTTGGTAAGCATAATCTTAAGACGTTGGAGATGTTAAATTGCGAAGGATTTTCAAATAGGCGGTAATATGACGATACGGCGGATCGATAAAGTTAGGTATGGAATTTGAAACACTTCTCCTACACCGTACCTCAGATAGGCTTAAATTTTGGTGAACATAATCTTAAGACGTTGGAGATGTTAAATTGCGAAGGATTTTCAAATAGGCGGTAATATGACGACACGGCGGATCGATAAAATTAGGTATTTATTGAATGGGAGTGATGAGTTATGAATGGGAGGTATTTGTTGCTAGGCAACGCCCTGATCAAAGGTCTTTGATCTTTGTACCTTTGATCTGATATAGCTGCAAGCAGCAATGTGGGGACAAGCATCGAAGGTTCATGTAGGCCTCAGCATGTAGGCCACATGCAGGGTCTGACAGGGTCTAACAGAGTCTGACAGGGTCTGACAGGGTCTGACAGGGTCTGACAGGGTCTGTTCTGACAGGGTATCTACAATGTCATGGCCACGCCCAACAGGAAGTGAGATAATTGTCCCAGGCACACGAAATTTGGTATGGCTGTGCGTCTCAGTAAGACGAACAAACGCAGGTGCGAGGTCCCGACCAACGCCGCTTGCGGCTTTAATTAGGGACCGAGCCCGAAGGGGGACGAAGGTCCCTATTGTTGTTGCTTTGTTTCCGTATTATTATTATTCTTGTTCATACACGCTGGGGCAATTTTGAGCATGTTCCCATGCTTCAAAACAAACGAAACTTTGCACGGGCATCACAAAGTGCTGCCAGTACGACCACACAAAGTCTCGTCCCTGGGGAACCTGGGGGTCCCTGGGAGACCCCCCCCTGGGGGACCCCCAGTGGGGGGTCTCCTAGACCGTACCTCAGATGGGCATAAATTTTGGTAAGCATAATCTTAAGACGTTGGAGATGTTAAATTGCGAAGGATTTTCAAATAGGCGGTAATATGACGATACGGCGGATCGATAAAGTTAGGTATGGAATTTGAAACACTTCTCCTACACCGTACCTCAGATAGGCTTAAATTTTGGTGAACATAATCTTAAGACGTTGGAGATGTTAAATTGCGAAGGATTTTCAAATAGGCGGTAATATGACGACACGGCGGATCGATAAAGTTAGGTATTTATTGAATGGGAGTGATGAGTTATGAATGGGAGGTATTTGTTGCTAGGCAACGCCCTGATCAAAGGTCTTTGATCTTTGTACCTTTGATCTGATATAGCTGCAAGCAGCAATGTGGGGACAAGCATCGAAGGTTCATGTAGGCCTCAGCATGTAGGCCACATGCAGGGTCTGACAGGGTCTAACAGAGTCTGACAGGGTCTGACAGGGTCTGACAGGGTCTGACAGGGTCTGACAGGGTCTGTTCTGACAGGGTATCTACAATGTCATGGCCACGCCCAACAGGAAGTGAGATAATTGTGCCAGGCACACGAAATTTGGTATGGCTGTGCGTCTCAGTAAGACGAACAAACGCAGGTGCGAGGTCCCGACCAACGCCGCTTGCGGCTTTAATTATTATTATTCTTGTTCTTGTTCACACGCTTTTGGGCAATTTTGAGCATGTTCCCATGCTTCAAAACGAACATGACTTTGCAGGGGCATCACGTAGGGCGGCAGCTACGCCTCCAAAAAGTCCTGTCCCCTGGTGACCCCCAGGAGCTCGATAGCGCCCCCTAGTGCGTTGTCTTTCGGGGCTGGCATACCGTTTAAGATAGGCGCACGAAATTCGGTAGGGACGTGTATCTTAATAAGACGAACAAACGCCTCACTGCAATGTCATGTCCACGCCCAACAGGAAGTGAGATAATTGGCCTTTTGTGAAATTTGACATACAATGGAATTTGAAACACTTCTCCTACACCGTACCTCAGATGGGCTTAAATTTTGGTGAACATAATCTTAAGATGTGGTAGATGTTAAATTGCGAAGGATTTTCAAATAGGCGGTAATATGACGATACGGCGGATCGATAAATTTAGGTATTTATTGAATGGGAGTTATAAGTTATGGATGGAGTTATTTATTGAATTTGGAGTTTCGTTTAAGATATGCGCACGAAATTCGGTAGGGACGTGTATCTCAATAAGACGAACAAACGCCTCACTGCAATGTCATGGCCACGCCCAACAGGAAGTGAGATAATTGGCCTTTTGTGTGATTTTGTGGATATTGGACATACAATGGAATTTGAAACACTTCTCCTACACCGTACCTCAGATGGGCTTAAATTTTGGTGAACATAATCTTAAGACATTGGAGATGTTAAATTGCGAAGGATTTTCAAATAGGCGGTAATATGACGATACGGCGGATCGATAAACTTAGGTATTTATTGAATGGGAGTTATGAATGTGAGGTTTTTAATTGAATTTGGAGTTCTTCCTCAGAATAAAACTTCACAGGGTAATGTAGATGAGGACTACCAAGATTTTCATGCCAAATAACTGGCAGTCTGACATAGCGCCCCCATATGACAGGCCAGTGAACTGTCAGAAATCTACCGCTAGCTGAGCCCCTAACAGGAAAATTGGTCCGATATGGCTTACCATTTTTGCCAGGCACACGAAATTCGGTATGGGTGTGCATCTCAGTAAGACGAACAAACGCAGGTGCGAGGTCCCGACCAACGCCGCTTGCGGCTTTAATTATTATTATTATTAGGGACCGAGCCCCGAAGGGGGACGAAGGTCCCTATTGTTGTTGCTTTGTTTCCCTATTATTATTATTATTCTTGTTCTTGTTCACACTCGCTGGGGCAATTTTGAGCATGTTCCCATGCTTCAAAACGAACGAAACTTTGCACGGGCATCACAAAGTGCTGCCAGTACGACCACACAAAGTCCCGTCCCCCAGTGACCCCCAGGAGCTCGATAGCGCCCCCTAGCGCGTTGTCTTTCGGGGCTGGCATACCGTTTAAGATAGGCGCACGAAATTCGGTAGGGACGTGTATCTCAATAAGACGAACAAACGCCTCACTGCAATGTCATGGCCACGCCCAACAGGAAGTGAGATAATTGGCCTTTTGTGTGATTTTGGGGTATTGGACATAGAATGGAATTTGAAACACTTCTCCTACACCGTACGTCAGATAGGGTTAAATTTTGGTGAACATAATCTTAAGACGTTGGAGATGTTAAATTGCGAAGGATTTTCAAATAGGCGGTAATATGACGATACAGCGGATCGATAAAGTTAGGTATTTATTGAATGGAAGTGATGAGTTATGAATGGGAGGTATTTGTTGCTAGGCAACGCCCTGATCAAAGGTCTTTGATCTTTGTACCTTTGATCTGATATAGCTGCAAGCAGCAATGTGGGGACAAGCATCGAAGGTTCATGTAGGCCTCAGCATGTAGGCCACATGCAGGGTCTGACAGGGTCTAACAGAGTCTGACAGGGTCTGACAGGGTCTGACAGGGTCTGACAGGGTCTGTTCTGACAGGGTATCTACAATGTCATGGCCACGCCCAACAGCAAGTGAGATAATTGTGCCAGGCACACGAAATTTGGTATGGCTGTGCGTCTCAGTAAGACGAACAAACGCAGGTGCGAGGTCCCGACCAACGCCGCTTGCGGCTTTAATTATTAGGGACCGAGCCCGAAGGGGGACGAGGTCCCTATTGTTGTTGCTTCGTTTCCGTATTATTATTATTATTCTTGTTCATACACGCTGGGGCAATTTTGAGCATGTTCCCATGCTTCAAAACAAACGAAACTTTGCACGGGCATCACAAAGTGCTGCCAGTACGACCACACAAAGTCTCGTCCCTGGGGGACCTGGGGGTCCCTGGGAGACCCCCCACTGGGGGACCCCCGGTGGGGGGTCTCCTAGACCGTACCTCAGATGGGCATAAATTTTGGTAAGCATAATCTTAAGACGTTGGAGATGTTAAATTGCGAAGGATTTTCAAATAGGCGGTAATATGACGATACGGCGGATCGATAAAGTTAGGTATGGAATTTGAAACACTTCTCCTACACCGTACCTCAGATAGGCTTAAATTTTGGTGAACATAATCTTAAGACGTTGGAGATGTTAAATTGCGAAGGATTTTCAAATAGGCGGTAATATGACGACACGGCGGATCGATAAATTTAGGTATTTATTGAATGGGAGTGATGAGTTATGAATGGGAGGTATTTGTTGCTAGGCAACTCCCTGATCAAAGGTCTTTGATCTTTGTACCTTTGATCTGATATAGCTGCAAGCAGCAATGTGGGGACAAGCATCGAAGGTTCATGTAGGCCTCAGCATGGAGGCCACATGCAGGGTCTGACAGGGTCTAACAGAGTCTGACAGGGTCTGACAGGGTCTGACAGGGTCTGACAGGGTCTAACAGAGTCTGACAGGGTCTGACAGGGTCTGTTCTGACAGGGTATCTACAATGTCATGGCCACGCCCAACAGGAAGTGAGATAATTGTGCCAGGCACACGAAATTTGGTATGGGTGTGCGTCTCAGTAAGACGAACAAACGCAGGTGCGAGGTCCCGACCAACGCCGCTTGCGGCTTTAATTATTATTATTATTATTCTTGTTCTTGTTCACACTCGCTGGGGCAATTTTGAGCATGTTCCCATGCTTCAAAACGAACGAAACTTTGCACGGGCATCACAAAGTGCTGCCAGTACGACCACACAAAGTCCCGTCCCCCAGTGACCACCAGGAGCTCGATAGCGCCCCCTAGCGCGTTGTCTTTCGGGGCTGGCATACCGTTTAAGATAGGCGCACGAAATTCGGTAGGGACGTGTATCTCAATAAGACGAACAAACGCCTCACTGCAATGTCATGGCCACGCCCAACAGGAAGTGAGATAATTGGGCTTTTGTGTGATTTTTGGGTATTGGACATAGAATGGAATTTGAAACACTTCTCCTACACCGTACCTCAGATGGGCTTAAATTTTGGTGAACATAATCTTAAGACGTTGGAGATGTTAAATTGCGAAGGATTTTCAAATAGGCGGTAATATGATGATACGGCGGATCGATAAAGTTAGGTATGGAATTTGAAAGACTTCTCCTACACCGTACCTCAGATAGGCTTAAATTTTGGTGAACATAATCTTAAGACGTTGGAGATGTTAAATTGCGAAGGATTTTCAAATAGGCGGTAATATGACGATACGGCGGATCGATAAAATTAGGTATTTATTGAATGGGAGTGATGAGTTATGAATGGGAGGTATTTGTTGCTAGGCAACGCCCTGATCAAAGGTCTTTGATCTTTGTACCTTTGATCTGATATAGCTGCAAGCAGCAATGTGGGGACAAGCATCGAAGGTTCATGTAGGCCTCAGCATGTAGGCCACATGCAGGGTCTGACAGGGTCTGACAGAGTCTGACAGGGTCTAACAGAGTCTGACAGGGTCTGACAGGGTCTGACAGGGTCTGACAGGGTCTGTTCTGACAGGGTATCTACAATGTCATGGCCACGCCCAACAGGAAGTGAGATAATTGTGCCAGGCACACGAAATTTCGTATGGCTGTGCGTCTCAGTAAGACAAACAAACGCAGGTGCGAGGTCCCGACCAACGCCGCTTGCGGCTTTAATTATTCTTGTTCTTGTTCACACGCTTTTGGGCAATTTGGAGCATGTTCCCATGCTTCAAAACGAACGTGACTTTGCAGGGGCATCACGTAGGGCGGCAGCTACGCCTCCAAAAAGACCCGTCCCCCGGTGACACCCAGGAGCTCGATAGCGCCCCCTAGCGCGTTGTCTTTCGGGGCTGGCATACCGTTTAAGATAGGCGCACGAAATTCGGTAGGGACGTGTATCTCAATAAGACGAACAAACGCCTCACTGCAATGTCATGTCCACGCCCAACAGGAAGTGAGATAATTGGCTTTTTGTGAAATTTGACATACAATGGAATTTGAAACACTTCTCCTACACCGTACCTCAGATGGGCTTAAATTTTGGTGAACATAATCTGAAGATGTTGGAGATGTTAAATTGCGAAGGATTTTCAAATAGGCGGTAATATGACGATACAGCGGATCGATAAAGTTAGGTATGAGTTATGAGTTATGGATGGGAGTTATTTATTGAATTTGGAGTTCCGTTTAAGATAGGCGCACGAAATTCGGTAGGGACGTGTATCTCAATAAGACGAACAAACGCCTCACTGCAATGTCATGGCCACGCCCAACAGGAAGTGAGATAATTGGCATTTTGTGTGATTTTGTAATATTGGACAGACAATGGAATTTGAAACACTTCTCCTACACCGAACCTCAGATGGGCTTAAATTTTGGTGAACATAATCTTAAGACATTGGAGATGATAAATTGCGAAGGATTTTCAAATAGGAGGTAATATGACGATACGGCGAATCGATAAACTTAGGTATTTATTGAATGGGAGTTATGAATTATGAATAGGAGATATTTATTGAATTCTGAGTTCTTCCTCAGACTAAAACTTCACAGGGTAATGTCCATGAGGACTACCAAGATTTTCATGCCAAATAACTGGCAGTCTGACATAGCGCCCCCATATGACAGGCCAGTGAACTGTCAGAAAATGTACAGCAAATGAGCGTTTTAACACAAAGAGGATCGTGGGTGGCATACGATTTCAGCCAGACACACAAAAGTTGGTATGGGTGTGTATCTCACTAAGATGAACAAAATTGTAATTACAATGTCATGGCCACGCCCAACAGGAAGTGAGATAAGAAGACTTGTATTGCGATTTTCTGTGATATGACATAGAATAGATGTTAAAACACTCCTCCTACACGGTACATCAGATGGGCGTAAATTTTGGTGTACATAAGCTCAAGACATTGGAGATGTTAAATTGCGAAGGGATTTTTAATATCTTGTAAGATGACAAAATGGCGGCCTGATGAATTTTGCTACCATTTGAAAGTGCCAAATGGAATAGGAGGTGTGTCACCACTTCATTTAGCAGACACTTCTCCTACACCGTACCTCAGATGGGCTTAAATTTTGGTGAACATAATCTTAAGACGTTGGAGATGTTAAATTGCGAAGGATTTTCAAATAGACGGTAATATGACGATACGGCGGATCGATAAAGTTAGGTATTTATTGTTATGAGTTATGAATGGGAGGTTTTTATTGAATTTGGAGTTCTTCCTCAGACTAAAACTTCACAGGGTAATGTAGATAAGGACTACCAAGATTTTCATGCCAAATAACTGGCAGTCTGACATAGCGCCCCTATATGACAGGCCAGTGAACTGTCAGAAATCTACCGCTAGCTGAGCCCCTAACAGGAAAAATTGTCCGATATGGCTTACCATTTTTGCCAGGCACACGAAATTCAGTATGGGTGTGCGTCTCAGTAAGACGAACAAACGCAGGTGCGAGGTCCCGACCAACGCCGCTTGCGGCTTTAATTGAATTTGGAGTTCTTCCTCAGACTAAAACTTCACAGGGTAATGTAGATGAGGACTACCAAGATTTTCATGCCAAATAACTGGCAGTCTGACATAGCGCCCCCATATGACAAGCCAGTGAACTGTCAGAAATCTACCGCTAGCTGAGCCCCTAACAGGAAAAATTGTCCGATATGGCTTACCATTTTTGCCAGGCACACGAAATTCGGTATGGGTGTGCGTCTCAGTAAGACGAACAAACGCAGGTGCGAGGTCCCGACCAACGCCGCTTGCGGCTTTAATTAGGGACCGAGCCCGAAGGGGCACGAAGGTCCCTATTGTTGTTGCTCTGTTTCTCTATTATTATTACGGTTCTTGTTCACACGCTTTTGGGCAATTTGGAGCATGTTCCCATGCTTCAAAACGAACGTGACTTTGCAGGGGCATCACGTAGGGCGGCAGCTACGCCTCCAAAAAGACCCGTCCCCCGGTGACCCCCAGGAGCTCGATAGCGCCCCCTAGCGCGTTGTCTTTCGGGGCTGGCATACCGTTTAAGATAGGCGCACAAAATTCGGTAGGGATGTGTATCTCAATAAGACGAACAAACGCCTCACTGCAATGTCATGGCCACGCCCAACAGGAAGTGAGATAATTGGCCTTTTTTGTGATTTTCTAAAATTTGACATACAATGGAATTTGAAACACTTCTCCTACAACGTACCTCAGATGAGCTTAGATTTTGGTGAACATAATCTTAAGACGTTGGAGATGTTAAATTGCGAAGGATTTTCAAATAGGCGGTAATATGACGATACGGCGGATCGATAAACTTAGGTATTTATTGAATGGGAGTTATGAATTATGAATAGGAGATATTTATTGAATTCGGAGTTCTTCCTCAGACTAAAATTTCACAGGGTAATGTACATGAGGACTACCAAGATTTTCATGCCAAATAACTGGCAGTCTGACATAGCGCCCCCATATGACAGGCCAGTGAACTGTCAGAAAATGTACAGCAAATGAGCGTTTTAACACAAAGAGGATCGTGGGTGGCATACGATTTCAGCCAGACACACGAAAGTTGGTATGGGTATGTATCTCACTAAGATGAACAAAATTGTAATTACAATGTCATGGCCACGCCCAACAGGAAGTGAGATAAGAAGACTTGTATTGCGATTTTCTGTGATATGACAGAATAGATTTTAAAACACTCCTCCTACACCGTACATCAGATGGGCACTATTTTCCAGTGCGGAAGAATAAAGCCGAATCACGCAGCACGCTGCCAGGGGAATCCCAGTTACGCACCGGGAAGGGAGTTCCCCTGTTGCACAACGTGGTGCGTGATTCGGCTTTATTCTTCCGCACTGGAAAATAGTTCCCACCCAAAATGACCAAGGCAAGCTCTCCGTGTTGATTTGCACATTTATTTGCACTCGATATGAATGCGCACTACACAGAAAGTAATTGGGAAACGCATCGAGCAAATTAATTCCTTTTGGCCAAAATCTTTCTCTGGCGACGTTAGACTCCAGTCTAAGGCGGAGGAGCAGCAGATACCGCGGCGGTCAGTGGCGACAGACTCGGACAATGGCTGGGTGAGCAGGAAAACGCTTTCCACCACTTATTTTAGTCTCTGGACTGTGGGGAGATGCCCAAATTTGACCTGGGGGTGGCATATCCCTTTAATAATAATAATAATAATAATAATAATAATAATAATAATAATAATAATAATAATAATAATAATAATAATAATAATAATTATTATTATTATTATTATTATTATTATTATTATTATTATTATTATTTTTTTTTTTTTTTTTTTTTTTTTTTTTTTTAAGCAAATTTACTTAAGGCAAAGAAAAAAAATTGACATTTCTTTCTCATGTTTGAAAACGTCCGGGAAGCATATATTAAAGGGATAGTGCATTGTTGTTTTTTTTATGTGAATCTGTATGGCGTCCCCTTCAGCAGTGTCATCCATTAAAGGGATATGCCACCCCCAGGTCAAACTTGGGCATCTCCCCACAGTCCAGAGACTAAAATAAGTGGTGGAAAGCGTTTTCCTGCTCACCCAGCCATTGTCCGAGTCTGTCGCCACTGACCGCCGCGGTATCTGCAGCTCCTCCGCCTTAGACTGGAGTCTAACGTCGCCAGAGAAAGATTTCGGCCAAAAGGAATTAATTTGCTCGATGCGTTTCCCAATTACTTTCTGTGTAGTGCGCATTCATACCGAGTGCAAATAAATGTGCAAATCAACACGGAGAGCTTGACTTGGTCATTTTGGGTGGGAACTATTTTTCAGTGCGGAAAAAGAAAGCTGAAGCACGCACCACGCTGCGCAACAGGGGAACTCCCTTCCTGGTGCGTAACAGGGATTCCCCTGGCAGCGTGCTGTGTGCTTCGGCTTTCTTTTTCCGCACTGAAAAATAGTTCCCACCCAAAATGACCAAGTCAAGCTCTCCGTGTTGATTTGCACATTTATTTGCACTCGATATGAATGCGCACTACACAGAAAGTAATTGTGAAACGCATCGAGCAAATTAATTCCTTTTGGCCGAAATCTTTCTCTGGCGCCGTTAGACTCCAGTCTAACGCGGAGTAGCTGCAGATACCGCGGCGGACAGTGCTGACAGACTCGGACAATGGCTGGGTGAGCAGGAAAACGCTTTCCACCACTTATTTTAGTCTCTGGACTGTGGGGAGATGCCCAAGTTTGACCTGGGGGTGGCATATCCCTTTAACACTTACCGCTGACTATGTCCTGTGAACCGAGTCCTGTGAACCGAGTCCTGTGAACCGAGTCCTGCTCCGGTTCTGGAGCTGACGAAAGTAGTTCCGGTAAGTTAGCGGGGACATTTAATTAAGCTTGTTTTTCTTCTCAAAACAATATTTGTCCAAAAAGTGATATACAGTGGTCCCTCGCTATACCGCAGTTCACTTGTCGCGGCCTCGATGTTTCGCAGATTTTTTTAAATAGTGTATCAACATTGTGTTCTGCGTCCTGATTGTGTAAGGGACTGTAGACCTTTGCCGATTTGTCAGTCCTCCTCCGTGCCGTGTCTCCTGTACAGTACAGAATGTGTTCAGTTTGCCAGATTTATATAGATGTTATAGATGGGGGACGCGGGGGGCATGGCTCGGGGAGTCCGGCTGGATGCGCAAGGGGCGCGGAGCCATGAGTCACTGGATCTGTAGGGTCTGCTGAAGCCAGTGCTGAGTGTGTCCCTGGTCTTCGCATCCTTCCTCATGCTCCAGAGAAGGACGCACTGGGGCTGAAAGTGGGCCGCTCAGACTACTTCTCAGTAAAACACAGTGTGAGGACAAAGGGACGAGTAGGGCGCACCACGTCTTGGGACGGGCAGGTTCTGAACTGTAGTGAGAACGCTTCCGCGCGCTCTCAGGACTGGTGCCGCCTCCTGGATTCCATGTTCCACCAGTTCATTATGCGGAAACACTGCCGCTACTTCCCGATGCGTACTTCACCCCCAGTGCGTCCTTCTCCGCGAGCCGTGGAGCATGAGGAAGGATGTGAAAACCAGGGACAGACTAGCACTGGCTTCAGCAGATGCAAAAAGAGCCGCTTCCTACGCATCCAGTGACTCATGTCTCCGCGCCCCTCCCGTATCCAGCCGGACTCCCGCTGTATGTTTACACATTTTCTCCTCAACAAAACCCACAATGTCGACGAAATGTTCTCAAATATAATCGAAGGTGGCATGTCTGTTTATAAGAATCTTCTCGCCCAAAAGAAAAAAAGAGCACACTCGGAAAAAGACGCCTGCTCCAAGGCAGAGTGGGGCAAGGACGAAGAGAAACTGAAATACACGTGTCACTATTAATAAATTTTTTTGTTGAAACTCTATGAAAGTTTGAGTGTTTAAATGAGAGAGAATGTGAGAAAACGTTAATTCCAGTCTGAGAAAAGCGTATAATGTGTGTGGTGAGGCGTTTACAGCCTTAAAGGGATATGCCACCCCCAGGTCAAACTTGGGCATCTCCCCACAGTCCAGAGACTAAAATAAGTGGTGGAAAGCGTTTTTCTGGTGACCCAGCCATTGTCCAGGTCTGTCAGCACTGACCGCCGCGGTATCTGCAGCTACTCCACGTTAGACTGGAGTCTAACGTCGCCAGAAAAAGATTTCGGCCAAAAGGAATTAATTTGCTCGATGCTTTTCCCAATTACTTTCTGTGTAGTGCGCATTCATATCGAGTGCAAATAAATGTGCAAATCAACACGGAGAGCTTGACTTGGTCATTTTGGGTGGGAACTATTTTTCACTGCGGAAAATGACAGACGAAGCACACACCACGCTGACAGGGGAATCCCAGTTACGCGCCAGGAAGGGAGTTCCCCTGTTACGCAGCGTGCTCCACTTGACTTGTAAGTGGATGTTTACAAGTCAACAGGCTAATAATACTAATAGGCGCACAGTGATACGACTCAAGAGAAAATAGCACCAAGTGATTCAGACTGCTGAATTTTTTTGCGGACAACTCTTTGTGGTGCAAATATATCACTTTTTGGACAAATATTGTTTTGAGAAGAAAGACAAGCTTTATTAAATGTCCCCACTAACTTACTGGAACTACATTCATCAGCTCCTTAACTGGAGCAGGACTCGGCTCAGAGGACATAGTCAGCGGTAAGTCAGTGTTAATGGACAACACTGCTGAAGGGGACGCCATACAGATTCACATAAAAAAACCTGCACTATCCTTTTAAAGGGCCATTATGCCATTTTCTGATCTGTGTTCTAGTGTTGTTTCCTCTGTTTAAAACACAAACTGCATATCTAGGCTGAGCTCTTCTCTCAAGCAAAAAACACTCAGTTCCACCTTGTGATGTCATCATGTGATAATACAGGAAGTGCTCCACTGTGTAATTACACTCCACACACGTTCACTAGAATCATTTGGATACTTTCTGCCCTGGAATTGCCAGTCACTACTGAACTTAAGATAAAAGGGGCTGTTCATTTGAAAAACTACCCCTTCATGACATCACAAGGTGGAGCACAGCATTTTGAGGTTTGGAGATAATAAAGGGTTACTGAAACATATGAATGAAAGAAAAACTCCAGGTATGTTTTGAGGACGTTGAAACCCTAATCTGACAGTTTGGTTCAAACATGGTTCTCTACTGTGGCATGTGACAACAAAAGGCAAGTCTAAGGTCGTTTCACACCAGGAAAGTCTGATAATTCACTTGCTTTGGTCCGGACCAATTTTTTTTTTATTATTTTTTTTTTGGTGCGGTTCGCTTTCACACTGCAGTTTTTCCCCAAGTGAACTAACATCTATAAACAAAACCACGTGTGCTGAGGTCGCTCAGCCATTGGACAAAAATGAGCCCTGTCCAAACGCCGTGTCCAAACGCGGAAGGAGGAGAATAATGCTGTTTTCAATCTACTCTTAGCGATATGGTTTGCTCAGTTTTTACATTTCGCACAAATGTTTGAGCAGCATCGTGAGGTTTATACTATTTTACAATCAATTTCCAAACGACGAAGACACAGGGCAAGACGGCTACGAAGGACAGCGCTCGTGCGTGCATCAAGTTGTGACTCTTGCTCTTCACGCAAAATGTAAGTAAGCCTCGTAAGTTTCGTTTCGTTTTGTTTCGTCAGCCTTGGTTTCCCGTAATGCTTGACATACGATGTGTCGGATCGAGTCCGGTCTGCATTCTCACCTCAAACGAACCGCACCAGGATTCGTATGGAACCATGCCGAGACTGACCTTTTTAGGTGATCTCGGTCTGCTTGTTTGCTCCGGATCGAGATTTTTGGTTTTTATTCACACCAGCCCAAAAGATCCGAATCAAAGGAGCAAACGAACTCTGGTTCGTTTTAAACGAACCAAACAGGGCAGGTGTGAAAACAACCTAAATTCATTAACAAGTGTTATGTAAATGCTCTTTTCCTGGAGTGGCTAATCTGCAGTCAAACAGGATTTAGATTTGGGGACGGCAAGTCTGTCCTAAATAGGCCGATCAGATTTGTGGTCTAGACATCAGGGCTCATCACGGGGACAAGACGGACAAGGATCCTGCCCCAGATCTGCACTGTCACGGTGACAGTGCAGATAAAAAAATAAAACAAAAAAATAAAACAACATTGAGAAGCAGTGTCAGGTGACAGTGTCACCTGATACTGCTTCTCAATGTTGTTTTATTTTTTGTTTTGTTTTTTTAGATGAGATTTCTTTGCCTGGAATGTTTCACAGTATGGGATTAAATTTGTCCAATAGTATTTATTCAATAATAGGTATAGCATTGTCTGTACAGGTTCATTTTGTTCATGAGTGTTTAACAAATGCCATTTGGTGAGTTTTTTGGGGCTCTAGCTCCAACAGCGGATCACAGTTTGCCTGCAGACCGAGTCAAGACAAATAATGCAAGTATTCAAAGTGCAGCAAATAATTAAATGTGAGCGAGATTTTTTTTTTTTTTTTTTTGTATTGCTAATTTTGTTATTGTTTTGAATCGTTTTAACAGACTGTATGCATTATATAATAGAAATGTATTAAATAAAGAAAGGTAGTAGTACTTGAAGTGTCGTCATCCGCGGATTTCTTCTCCTCCACGTAACCATGACTCAGCAGTTTGGACATGCTGACAGGAGGAGCCTTCTTCTCATAAGAGCTGAGGACGACACAGAGCAGTGTCAGACGCTCTACTACAGCAACACATGCTAAAATGACTTATTTCACAAGATTTACCAGACTTGAGTAGTTTTGCGTAAAGTACTTAGTAAGGCTAGATTAGTTGACTAGTCTTAAATTGTTTTTTTTCTGTTCTACTATACCATTATAAAACAAAATTCTAAATGGTTAAGTTACATGTAATCAGTGTCACAATACAAAACCAACAGACAAAACCTGTACAAAGCGCATTTTTATATTTTTATAAAAACAGTTAGTACTTGCTATACATTTTCTTGCGATATGGTGTTACACAACATTCATTATTTTGCTGGGTAAATTTTTTATATCAAATGAAACAGAAAACACACACCAAAGTTCTTGTAGAGGTGCTAATGCAAGGAACAGCAATTCAAAAGTGAAAAAAATGCATAGCACACTCAGATGGCCGGTGTCCAAAAGCCCCTTTTATCTTCAAACAACGTTTCAGCAAAAAGCCCTCGTCGGATCACTTTTCTTGCCTTGGAACACAATATACCAAGGCAAGAAAAGTGATCTGACGAGGGCTTTTT
Source organism: Paratrypauchen microcephalus (assembly GCA_036785185.1). Classification (NCBI taxonomy): domain Eukaryota; kingdom Metazoa; phylum Chordata; class Actinopteri; order Gobiiformes; family Gobiidae; genus Paratrypauchen; species Paratrypauchen microcephalus. Next base: position 6,255,600 of record JAVJIX010000027.1, on the reverse strand, counting down.
GCTGTATTATTTAAAAATAAAAAGACATCGGCCATCTGTGTGTGTTATGCTTTTCACTTACATTTTTTTGTTTATATCAAGCATAAAAACATACATTTTTCCCCGTCTTACTCTACTGCTGCTTAAAATGACACCATTTGAGCTTTATTACACTACACATTGTGTTTTACCTGTATTATATACAAGTCTACTGTACTTTTGCTACGGGTATATGTGACGGTTTAGTCATTATGTTTATCGTCTTGTTTCAGATGTTTTATGTTCACTGTGGCCCTAGGGAGCGCTGCAATTTCAAATCCTGTGTGTGCAACCTGTACATGTTTTTTAACAATAAAGCTGGCTTTGAACTTTGAACGACAGACAAAATATTTTTTTTATTTTTGCGCTGCACCTCATTTTTGCCGTCTTAAAAATGAAAAAAGCGAATCTTAATTATTCACCACAATGACTTTATAAGTGCTTTTCTCAACTTTAAAGAGGTAAGAGCAGAGTTTTGCCATCCTTAAGATTAAGATTAATTAAGATTAAGCTTGGGCTTTTAGCCTTTATTGGTCTCACACACAATGACACACAGTGACACACGGGAGAAATTTGAATTCTGCATTTGACCCATCCTTTTTCAGGAGCAGTGAGCAGCCATCTTTTTCGGCGCCCGGGGGGCAGTACCGTGAAGGGTCTTGCCCAAGGACCCACACTGGTTAGCTCATTGCCCGGGGGGGGTTTGAACCTACAACCTCCAGGGGGAAAGTCCATGACTTACCAGTTGAGCTAACCAGCCGATACATAATGCTATATAATGCTTATAATGCTTATAATGCTAACTAGATACTAACTGTATTGGGGCAAGACAAATGTATGACATAAACCGGTACAGCCCTTTTAACTGGTCAAAACTACTCAAATTTGGATGAATATTCTGAATGCAAGTCATTTTATTTCATAGGCCTCACGTTCTCTTGTACTTGTGGGTTATGGACAGGGCCTCCATCTGTTGGACCGCACCATCCGGAGATGCCTGGGGGGAGAGGAGGAGATTTTGGAATGGTGTTGGGTTGTCACATATGAAAAACACGGGGATGGAATCAGCGCAAACATTCCACATTAAAAAAAGATGACAAAATGAGTTCATGTAGTCTGGTCAGTGAAAATGAAAAAGTCCTGAAAGCTTTGAACGGATCGCAAAACCTAAATGAAATAGATGATCAAAATGGCGGATGACTAAAATGAGGTGATAGGATTCAAAATGGCCTTGGTGGAGCCGTTCACCTTGGTACCAGAAAACCTATCGGAATCCTCCCAGTGCACCTCGCTATCAGTGCCGAAGGGGGCAGTAAGGGGCTGCCTCCCCTTGGGCTGGCCATCGGGAGAGCTGCCGTTACTTCCACTGCAAGCACAAAACCACTCAGTTCAACCAGAGCTCCGATACAAGAAAGAAAAGCTCTCACTCCCTCTGTGGCGGTGTTAAAAGACAGAAAACACAAACATGCACGAAAACCAAATGCCATGCAGGAGAAGTGTGTTTACCTTTTGGAATCATCATTGCCAAAAAAGTTGGGTGGAGAGTAATCCTTCCTGGGTGCATCGTCAACAATGTCATGGCTCAGCAGACCTAAGGACAAAAAAAAAATATTAGAAATTGAGGAATCCAGAGCGGTGTCATATTTTTACAAAGTAATAATCAGCAAAATCCAAAATTCATTTACTAATGTTAAATAAGCAACTGTGCCAAATACATATATGAAAAAGTTTGGGCACCCCTCTGAGGCTGCATAATAATTGACTCGGTCTTCACAGAAAATGATCACAGTGGCATGTCATTCAATTTCCCATAAAAGCCAAGGACACAGATTTTAAAGTGCAGTAATATTCATTGGTATGATATTAAATCAAATGTGAAAAATAGGCTGTGCAAAAATGTCACCCTTGTCATTTTGTTGCTTTGAATACCTGTAACTACACTGCCTGACAAAGGTATTAGGACGATAGTCCTAGTCTAGTCCAGGTTTAGGCCCGAGTTAAACCTACACTGCGATGAGTCCCCATTTTTGCAATAATATGCCTACACATGATGAAATTTGCTTTAATATATCAATAAATTGATTTGTTGTCATTACCAATACGTCTTGTTATCATTATTTATGAAAGTTCAGAAATACACAATCGTCCTAATACTTTTGTCAGGCAGTTTAATCAACACAGAGTAACTGGAACACAAAATTGGTTTGATGAGCTCATTAAGCCTTGAACTTCATAGACAAGTGCATCCAATTATGACAAAAGGTATTTAAGCAAGGTATTTATGCAAGTTGGTCTTCTCTTTGACTCTCTGAAGAGTGGCAACATGGGGGCCTCAAAACAACTCTCAAATGACCTGAAAACAAAGATTGTTTAGTATTATGGTTTAGGGGAAGGCTACAAAAAGCTATCTCAAAGATTTCAGCTGTCAGTCTCCACTGTGAGGAACATACTGAGGAAATGGAAGGCCACAGGCAGTTCTTGTTAAGGTCAGAAGTGGCAGGCCAAGAAAAATATCAGAGAGGCAAAAACGAAGGATGATCAGAATTGTCAAAAACAACCCACAGACCACCTCCAAAGACCTGCAAGGTCATCTTCTGCAGGTGTCATTGTGCATAGGTCAACAATACAGCGCAATTTGCACAAGGAAAGGCTGTACGGGAGAGTGATGCGGAAGAAGCCTTTTCTTCACAGATGCCACAAAGTCGCATGAGTCGCTTGAGAAAGCACATTTGGACAAGCTGGCTTCATTTTGGAATAAGGTGCTGTGGACCGATGAAACAATAAATGATTAAATTTTGTCATAACAAGAGGCGATATGCATGGCAGCAAAAGAACACAGCATTCCAAGAAAAACACTTGCTACCCACAGTAAAATTTAGTGGAGGTTCCAATATGCTGTGGGGCTGTGTAGCCACTGCCGGTACTGGGAATCTTGTTAAAGTTGAGGGTCGAATGGATTCCACCCAATATTAGTGGATTCTTGAGAATAATGTCACAAAGTTGGCGTTACGTCGGGGCTGGATATTTCAACAAGACAACGACAAAACACTGCTCAAATTCTCCTCAGGCATTCATGCAGAGGAACAAGTCCAATGTTCTGGAATGGCCATCCCAGTCCCTAGCCTTGAATATCATTGAAAATTTGTGGGATGATGCTCGGCAACCGTCAAACCTCACTGAACTAGAGATGTTTTGTAAGCAGTAATGGTCCAACATAACTTCATCCAGGATCAAGACACTCATTTTTTTATTTTTTTTATTTAAAAGGGACAATGCATATTCATGAATATATACTGGTAAATATGCCAGAATTAGCCCGAAAGCTACTTTACATCTGTAGTCCCTCGCAGGTCAGAGAGATAAAAGCAACAAGAAACAACTTCACACAATAGACAAACTGTCAATGACAATTCATAGGACAAACATGATAGAAACAGCACAATAAGACACTATCATGACATACAACAATGACATTTACATAGAAGCATAACATTAGTGACCAGATATGTGATCTCTCTTAGGCCATCGTTTTAGATTTCAGGTTTTAAATGTTCTGAATGTGGTAGAGTCTCTTATTGCAGCTCGGATGAGGTTTCAGATTTCTGTACCTTGACTGAAAACACCTGCTGACTGAATGTTGTGCGTCTATAAGGTGTTACACAGTCGCCACTGGTAGAGGCTCTTGTTACCCAACCACTAGTGCTGAATTTGGGCAAAATTAACTCACCCAAAGGTGGTGAAGTGAGTCCATTTAAGACCTTATAGAGCTGGGCGATATGAGCTAAAAATAAAATCTCAGATTTTTTTTTTACAAAAAATCCGATTTCAATCGATTTTTCTCTGCCCTGCTCAAAAACAAATAACAGATAACAGACAAATGGCTCAAAACAATGCAACGTTCTTTTATAAAACAAATACATTACACCCTGCATCAATTAAGCTGTTGCTTTTAAAAATATATACATCACTTGAAAACCCTTACCTATAGCATTGTGCAATCTGTATACAGTTATGGCAAGGCAACTAAAGAAAAATATTTGCGGCTTGGTAGCACATACTTCGGGTCCAGAACTTTCACAATGTTAATGAATCCGGGCTTTTCCACAGTACATATGGGCACCATGTCTTTTACAATATAGACCCTTTTATGGGGGCGGTGACAAAAAAAGCTGCGCGCGCAGTTGGCAACGGAAGTGGCGTTATTCTCCATTCATTTAGATAGAGACGCGAACTTTTCGAGCACATTCCAGCTTCCAATTCCAGGAAAAATGTCTGGCTGTTGTGTGTATGGTTGCCAAAACCGATATTCTACCGGCGGACTAAAGTTTTACCGGATTCCAAGAGGATCACGACCATTTCAAAGCAACAGGCGCCGTCTGTTAGCCTGGGAATTCCCAGGCCGCTTCCGTTCGTTTCGAACTGGAAGGCGGCCTGGAAACTCGTCCAAGCGAGAGTCCCAGATTTAGGGCCCCAATCAGAAAGCGGGGGAGGGGTGGAAAGACGGTGACGCGTACTACATGACAAACGGTAGCTTGTAGTTTGAACTGACAACTGACATGATTGGCTATGGACTTACGTATACGCTCAATGATAGACATTCATAACGCCCAATAAACGGCCGTTGGCAATCGCTAACCACACATCCGCTACGGGATTTTTCGAAGCGAGTTTCCAGACCCATATCTCACTTGTGATATGGTCAGGTGTTAACCAGACTAGCCGTCTGTGGCTACAGGCGACCAAACGTGTTGACTGGAATGAAAACAATAATCAGAAATGCTCGCGTCTGCAGCGCCCACTTTATATCAGGTAAGGTTGTCTATTTAGCTGGAAAGCGCGGTTTACATTAGTGAGTGTCTGTATGATGTAAATTAATAATGAAATGTAGATGAATTTTGATAAGCTGGTGTTAGACTTGGTTAGCAGCTAGCAGGCTAGGCTAGTAAATAAACATGTACATTTGCAGGTAGTCCTGATTTCGTGCCTTCTGTATTTTCGTACACAAAACAAAGCCAGAATCCTCATTCAAAGATGGGCAGGTTAAGAGTAATTAAAGTTATCCCCCTCTCATTTTTTTCCCCCTTTTAGTTTGTTTTCTCTTGCATAAGCACTACACATCTGCTGCTTTTATTACTGACACTATCTAAGCATCTTAGTGCTATCTTAGCACTCTGACTTGACTGTACTGTTCATTTATTTATTTATGGTTATTTAATGGTTAGGTATGAATGTGCTTGTGCATATAAATGTTGTCCTGTGTTGCACTTTAATGTTTGTTAATTTAATTTCTGATATTTTGTTTGTTAGGTACCATAGGAACATGAAGTGAGCAGACAGAGCTAACACTTCAGCAAGTTCTGTTTCTTCTAAACCAAGAAGAACAAGAATGCAGCCTGGATCATTGTCCCGGTATTAATATATTTCATCTTACAATCAACTTATTGATTGTAAGATGAAATTCTTGAAAACCCATCCCTTCCAAGAATGTTCTTTCTTTGCTTAAATCGTATAACTACCTGGAATGCACTTACAACTTAAACTTACTGCACTGGTTGCACCACGTACTAATTATTCACTTTTCTATCTTAAAGGTGAAGAGGATCTCCCAGTTCCAAAGACAGTGTATGATGATCTGAACCTGAGACACAGTCAACTTCAGGCAGACTATGTCAACCTGCGACAGGAGTGTGACGCACTACGAGCTGAAAATTTAAAGATAAAAGAGGAGCAGCAAAAATCTATATTTTCCTACACCGCTGTACAGTACTTAAAATGTAATGACTTGTAATAAACTGTACAGTATCTCATTTATTTGTAATGAATGAATGATGATTTTTTATTGAGTATGTCACAAAGTCAATATACAGTACATAATACATTACACGTATACATGTACGTGTAGACATATTAATATCATTTCTTTACAGAAGTAAACATATCTCAAAGGGTTATGGGAAGAAGTGTTAACTTTTTGAATCCCGCCCCTTACAGTCACTTAAACATTAATAATGTCCGGTTTCCTCTGAACCATCTTCGTCACATCCGGTTTTACTATATAACTTATATTTACAATGTCCACAGATAAGCCATTTATACTAATTTAATATACTAACCATTACAACATTGCATCACTATAACGACTCAGAATACTAGATTTGTATAATTTTTTAAACTGCTTAAAGTTTGAACAGTGTTTTAGTTCATCACTCTGTTCCATATTTTAGTTAATGATGTTAACACCCTTTTCCATACATGTTGTTACCATTAGACAAAGACATGATTTATCTATAATAATCAGCATTGGGGATATGATTTAATGACTAAATGGGTAAGGAAATAACTGTAACATAACATAGTAACATAGCATAACGGCTCAACTCAGACATTCCCTACGTCCTATGTCCTGTGTCCTTGCCTTTGACTAGGAAGAACTTTGAATTTTAGCACACAAAACTCTGAATCTATGTCATGGTATTTCACGTCCTGTACATGACCACAGACAACATATTCGTAGGCGTCCAGTGACTTATAGGCTCGCAATTTCTCCCTCGTGTACACACTGGGTTTCTCTATTAAATAAGTATAAATATCTGGCCTCTGTATATTAGGCCACTTGCTAACATCATCCACCCACTCACTGATCGCATTAGGATCTGGCAGTCGGACACCATTTGCCAAAGTCAGCTTGTTGAGGTAACATTCGCGATCTTTTGACGAAAGTCCCTTTGCATACACTGAGGAGTAGCGGAGTTCTGCCATGCTTCTGTTGCCAGCTGCGCGCGCAACCGCGCCTTTGTTTACTAACAGAAAAAGGGTCTATACAGAGCACTTCTCCCACTCCGCTGCGTGACTCTGCTTTAGGCGCTGGAATAAATTTGTCGCGCTGCTTCCTTTGGTTGCAACAGCTTTTGAACAGACCTTACAGCGAACACTTGTTTGTTCTAAGTCCAATGCAAGAAAACTGAATCAGTTCCATAAAACAGATGTAAACACCTTTCTTTGGTACAAGCTCTGGCTATCCCTCAGTCGCTGCCATGCTTGTACAATGTTTGGGTGCGCCCTGCTAACTTACCCGTGTAGAGCATGGTGGCGCATTAGTTCCGCTCGCATGTAAAAAATTTAAAAATCGATTTTCATAAAAACACATCGTCCTAAACTGTAAATTCCAATTAATCGATTTAGTAGAAGAAGTGACTATTGATCTCACACTGGAGAAATTCTTCTCTGCATTTTAACCCATCATATATATATATATATATATATATATATATTTTTATTAGGAGCAGTGGGCAGCAAACATTACTGCGCCCGGGGACCATCTCCATGATCTTCTTGCTTCGGCTTGGTCAGGACCTAAGCTGGAGGATTTTACCTATGGTGCATGTTTTGGGTTGGTGGGGGAAACCGGAGTGCCCGGAGGAAACCCACCCAGACACGGGGAGAACATGCAAACTCCACACAGAAAGGCCCAGGCGACCCGGGGATCGAACTCAGACCATGCATGCAAACTCCACACAGAACACACACAGAAAGGCCTGGGCGACCCGGGAATCGAACCCGGAACCTTCTTGCTGTGAAGCAAGAGCGCTAGCCACTTAGCTACCGTTCCGCCGATTTAATCGATAAATCGCGCACGTATACCTTATATACCAAGCAGGCGAGTTTAAATTTTCTAAAATTTTTAAAACTTAAGATATTATATGAGACAATGATGAAAAAAGATAAAGATTTTCTGTCAAGTATTTTTAAAGCTTTTTTAAAAATTCTATTGCTTTTAAGGTTGTCCTGCTTGTCAGGGACCAGTTAGTAATGTATGGAGATAATTTTGTCTCATAAAGATTTGTATAAATAAAAAAAGATATATATATAAATATAAATACATTTATAAATATTCAAACACAAAATACAAATACAAAAACGCGACATACAAATAAATGATAGAATGTATATAAATACACAGGCATTTGTAAATATATTTTCGAGATTTGTAAATATATTTTCAAGATTTATAAATATATTTTTGAGATTTGAAAACAAATGTAGTTGACTTTCTATGTGGAGTCTGCATTTGTGGATCCATTTTTTGCTTTCGTGTCGATGACGTAATTGTGAGACAGTCCTAGCGCAAACCACGATTTGTATAAATAAAAAAAAGATGTATATAAATATAAATACATTTATAAATATTCAAACACAAAATACAAATACAAAAACGCGACATACAAATAATTGATAGAATGTATATAAATACATAGGCATTTGTAAATATATTTTCGAGATTTATAAATATATTTTCGAGATTTATAAATATATTTTCGAGATTTATAAATATATTTTCGAGATTTATAAATATATTTTCGAGATTTATAAATATATTTTCGAGATTTGAAAACTTTCTATATGGAGTCTGCATTTGTGGATCCATTTTTTGTTTTCGTGTCGATGACGTAATAAATAAATGTCACCGGATTTGAATACAAATAGCCTTCACTGGACATCCAGCAGATGGCAGTGTTGAGCAGCTTGTGTACCTGGTCAGGTGGTGAGGGCTGGTGCTCAGAGGCGTTGTGCGTAGTCAGACAGTTCGGCACTGTTAGCGGTGGCCTGAGTTTTGCCCAAAATGATATCCAGGTCGCTTTCCACTCGACTTTCCACTCGAGCGAGGGCCCACTGTAGTCTCATTTACTAAAGAGCAACTATGATAAAAGGAGAAATTCACTCATTCACGCATCTAAAGAGCAACTACCGACAAGCTGCTCAACACTGCCATCTGCTGGATGTCCAGTGAAGGCTATTTGTATTCAAATCCGGTGACATTTATTTGCGAATCGTGTGTTTGCGGTAGAACTGTCTCACAATTACGTCATCGACACAAAAGCAATAAATGGATCCACAAATGCAGACTCCAATACATTTGTTTTCAAATCTTGAAAATATATTTAAAAATCTCGAAAATATATTTACAAATGCCTGTGTATTTATGTACATTCTATCAATTATTTGTATGTCGCGTTTTTGTATTTGTATTTTGTGTTTGAATATTTATAAATGTATTTATATTTATATATATCTTTTTTATTTATATAAATCGTGGTTTGCGCTAGGACTGTCTCACAATTACGTCAAAAAATGAATCCACAAATGCAGACTCCACATAGAAAGTCAACTACATTTGTTTTCAAATCTCGAAAATATATTTATAAATCTTGAAAATATATTTACAAATCTCGAAAATATATTTATAAATGCCTGTGTATTTATATACATTCTATCATTTATTTGTATGTCGCGTTTTTGTATTTGTATTTTGTGTTTGAATATTTATGAATGTATTTATATTTATATACATCTTTTTTTATTTATACAAATCTTTATGAGACAAAATTATCTCCATAGTAATGCAGTATTCAATGTGAGGAGAAAGATTTTAGCTGCATTTTCTGGCAATAATTATCTAATTTGCCTAAAGTTATGAATATTAAAATGAAGAATTTTTGACATGTTTAATATGTATTAGTGTCTATAGGAAGCGTCTAGAGGCTGTTATTTTTTGCAAAAGGAGGCTCTACTAAATATTGATATTTTTCTGTTAAGGTGCCAAAATTTATGCACTGGTCTAATTTTGTTTTGATGCATATTGCACATTTTCTGTTAAACCTAATTTCACTGCTAAAATATTACTGTGTCCATTAGTTATTTCATAGATCAAAATGACGTTGTGGACCCAAACACCCAATGATTTATAAATTAAAATTGTCAGGGTGCCCAACTTTTTTCATACAACTGTAGATCCACTGTACTGTAGATGGAGCCATAAGCCATATGCCGTCACTGGCCCCTTCAGATACAAGACATCAAAATGGCCCTCTATACATAAACCATTACTTTATTACTACTATTACTGAGGGCATACTGCTGTGTGACAGTGCGCCAGCTTTGGCCTGACAAAAGAAGATTAGAGAGCATAAGTGAGCCTGAGCAATGACTTGAACAAAATTACTTCCATAAATATATATACAATTTTATATAATAAAGCAACCAAAAGATTCTTCTTATATTTAGTTAATTATTGGACAAAAATGTCAAATGCTTGTCACAGTCCCTCTTACCTTTATGCCCTCCCTGCTTGGCCAGTTTAACGTAGTCCGAGTCGCTCTCGAAGATGCCCACCCGTCTGCAGCTAATGCGCTCGGTCGGGGAGGTGTCGGGAGAGGTCTGGGACAGGCCAGGGATCTGGGAGCTTGGACCGGTCACTCCAATGGACCCAGCCCCGGGTTTTATGGCTACAACTCATACATAATATCACATTCATACACACAAGTCTGGATAAAAGTGCAAACAACCTGGCCTGTTACGATAATTACAACTGTATGTATCAACTTAAACTCAAAACAACCACTGTTCAATATCTGATAGATGGAACAATCATTTAGGGGGATAATATTTATTGTTTGAACTAGTGGGGAACATTTTGTAATTGTTCTGCAGCATGATCTGATTTGAGTTATAGAGGGTGGAATTCACTTATCACAGATATAAACTAACTACTAAAGTGTTTCATTCTGGGATTTATTTTTGCAGCTCCTGTAAAATAAAATCAAACTGCTCTAAAGTTATTTTGTCAATGGCGTAATTAATTTCAGTATTATCACCTATTGTGTATATATATATTTTTTTCCAACAACATATTGCACTACAAAATGTGTTAACATGACAGGCCTAAAGGGCACCATATCAAACAGCCATGCACAACATTTTAAGAACAGAACTGAAGAAGCAGCTTGGATGAGCTGCGAAACGTATTCAACGAAATAAACTTTTGTCCAGTTAACAAATTTAATTTCTCCTTTTGCCATGGATTCTACCTGGAGAAATTAGGGATTCTACACACAAGATTTTAAGCTTTTTTTGTGTCATCAGTGCATTAGGACTCACCTCCAGGTTTGACCCGTCTGTGGTTAGGGATAGCAGCGCTCATTTTCAGACACTTCTGAGGAGCAGAGGAGGACATGGTCAACAACACTGAATTGAAATCATAGTTTAAGCAATCACAAACGCTGCAATTATTCAGGCCCGTTGGTTGTTAACAAATGTGATTTATCTAAAGCCATGTCTAAATCGAGATGTGTTATCCTAAATAGATTAGCCTAGTCTACAAAATGCAACGCTATAGCATTAAGTGAGTAAATGAGTTGATGGTGTAAGAGATAACGCAGCTTTAACCGAATATATCTTTCTTTTAGTGTCAGATGTCCAGGAGCAGAGGGACATTTAATTACAACTCACTTTAAAGGGACAGTGTGTAAGATTTTTACCTGTTAATTACTGAAATTGAAGATACCCATTCAAAAATACATTGTTTTCCAAGCCTTTTCACTTCCATCATGAAATCAAAGTATTCTTTTGGACTTAGATATAGTCACATAAAAGGGGGATCTTCCCCATGCAGAGGCAGCCATTTTGAATACGAGAGCCGCAGAAGGACATTTGGGCTCATCCTTCGCCTCGGCTCCTGCTAGCAGCTGCTCAGCCGCGCTGCATATGGGAGCAGAGGAGCGAAGGAGAGAAGGGGAAGGGGAGGGGGGAAGGGGGGAGCCTCGTGTAAACAAGCATGCTGCTGTATCACACTCGTAATGGATATAAGACGTATTTTGGACTAAATTGTTTTACTGGATTTTATTCGCTGGATCCTTATGGACAGATTGAGACCAAGTTTATGGTGAAATACAGAGTTTGACCTGTCCAGAGCCTTCAAAGGTAAGCTTTGTGCTTTTCCGTTTTGTGCTTTTCCGTATAAAAGCCCCATGTGCTCGGGGAGTGATTGTTTTGCAGGGAAATGAATTGCATAGTCAAAAAGAGGAGACTGTAAGGTTTCATTTGATGTGTAGATTGTCATGAATCATGATCGGGATTGTGTGTTTTCATGCAAAAAGAAAAAAAAAAAAGTGAACGGGGGACCGCGTTTTATGTATACAGCGGCGTGTGCGGGCATGCGAGCTGTCGGCGCTACGGCGCGCCCGGGTGACCCTCGAGGTCTGCCGTAGCCAAAAGAGGAAGTGCATGGTACCTACACCACCTATGCGCCACGAATCCTACACACTGTACCTTTAAAATTGCCCTAAACAATTTTAAAACCATTCAAATCAGTATGTCCCAGTTGTTTTACCACTTTACCAACAAAGATTTTTTTATCCATTTGGGCAGATGGCTTTTGCATGTATTTAATCCATTCTACCTCACCATGAAATTGAAAATAAGTGCTTAAATCCTGTTCTCTTCCATGCACAAAAATGAGACAATTCCATGGTGGTTCACAGCTGTGATGTTCTAGATTCTGAATCGGGGACACATATTTTTATAGGCTAAATTATGATGCAACTGAACTGACCAAAACAAAATAAGAAATCATAAACTACGTGTATCTGCAATGTACTTCATATATTAATACATACACGCTATATTTCCTCATAAGACGTTATGGTAAATCTAAAAACAAAAATCATATAATCTGATCATTTCTATCAATTACTACTACTTTCAAATGGTGCATTAAATATTACAGGCCTATATAAGGTTATGATGATGTCACTGAAACCCAGCCATACACATGGAGGGTTGGCCGAGACTTTCAAGTTTATTATCTGTTTAAAAGAGCAATAATCTTGGACATCATTTTAACATAGTACTGTTTTTACCGTCCAGTTGGACATTTGAGCATTCTATGAAACAGTTTATTAGCTCCCATATTTTATTATGGACTTAACATCCAGCCACCCTCCCATTACTCATCATTTCCGCCCGCTACCACTTGGAGCGTCAAAAATCCATTGATACGTACACGCAAATATGCACATCCTAACATTTCTTTAGAATGTACCGACTATTTATCCGCGTTAACCGTAAACGCACATTCTTTTCATACCCGGCATCCTTCTTAGGGCTCCAGAGTTCGTTGTTTTACGCGGCCATTGGAATAACAAAACCGAGCTGGGTTAGCCGCCTCGCTAGCGCCTCAGACCATTTTTATAAGACAATGAGGAAGCGATAAACTACATGTATCGCTCTAACGCAGGGTTTTCCATGGGACAAAAGCACGCACGTACTTACAGAGAGTGGTTTGTCGGATGAAAAAGGACGGATCGTGCAGAGATGACTGATTTTGGAGATTTCTCGGCTCTGTTCATTCAGCGGGACGGACCACACTCACTTCCGCTGCACCTGCCGCCCACTTCCGGTGGCGACAGAGTTCGTCTACGTCGTCTACGTCCTCTACGCCGAGATCTTATTTTTGCCTCATTTTGGAAACATGCTATTTTCTTGAATAGTAGACAGATTTTAGACCCCAATAAGCTAAATACGTACATTCAAAATTAACTAACTATTAACCATGATAACAGGAGAAGTTCAATTTGTCAACTGGACAAAGTTTGTTTGGTTGAAAACGTTTCGCCGCTCATCCGAGAGGCTTCGTCAGCTCTAATAAGAATACTGGTAAGACACTTGCTTATATCTTGCTGTAGGGAGGAGCTACCTAGCTAACTACTTTCCGGAACTATCTCATTGGTTTCCGTCTTTTGTTTCTCTGGCGTCTAGCTAACGATCCCTATTCATCCCTACACGCCTGTTTTTCACACCTCTGGCCCTGACCTGGCTTTGTCAACTTTGTCCAGTTGACAAATTGAACTTCTCCTGTTATCATGGATTCTACCTGGACGACTGAGGGACTTTTCACGTAACTATTAACCAGATATAACATATATACATATATATAGCCTACTTATTTATTTATGTTTTTTTTTATTTATTTATGTTTTATGTCCACTAAAATATTTCCAGTTTTGCCACATTTTCATCAGAGAGACATTAGACATTGCAAATATTTATTAGGAAAAAGATTTTGAAGAAAACATAATCAGCAAAGATGTGTTTTATTATTATCATTTATTTAATTATTTAAATATTCTACATACAGTTCATAATATCACATAAACAGCCATTTATAACTTGAAATAATATAATGTAAATGTAATATTATGCGTTTATCATGCTGTAGTTAGTGTAATAACATACATTCCACGATATAGATTGCACTGAATATATGCATGCACAGAACCTCCACAAACCAAACATGCAGACTGAAGCGTACGCGTTACAAGAGTGTGCAGACATTGGGGCGTGGTCCTCACATGTCCCGCCCACAGTCTGGGCACAGGATGTCATCTTTGCAAGTAAGGAAGCCTCGCCCCACCAGGGACACGTTGCACTTTTTGCAGTTGAAACAGTCGTTGTGCCACTGACGCAGCTCAAACGAGATGTATTTACTACCCCCCAGACCTGAGAGAGAAAGAGAGAGAGAGAAAAAGGGGGAGGGGTCCTTTAGCTAACGCAGACATGTGACAAAGTAATTGCACTCATGACTCCAATGAGAAACACAAGAGGACTCACAGGACTAAAAAGGACCAAAGAAGTGAACTAAGTAGGAGAGTGTGTTCCTTCACACACACACACACACACACGCACACACAGTTTACCACTGATGGGGGTGGTACAGTAGGCACACTTCTTGGCGAAGAGGTTACAGAAGCAGTCGAGACAGTAGGCAAAGTCGTCTCGGGAGGTGAAGCGCTGTCCGGCCAGCTGCTGCTTACAGCCGATGCACACAAAGCACTCCTTGTGCCAGGGCTGGTCCCGGTAGTTGACCCCTCCAGTTGTGATGGGCTGTGGAGCAGAACAGAGTGTGTTATGTGTCTGTTCATGTATATCATTGGGATGGTGCATGCTTGGACAGTACCTTCTTGCAGTGCACACACTGCAGGGCAAACTGCTTCTCATAGCAGGGCAGGCAGTAGTTATGAGTGTCCTTTTGGACAAAGCTCCTTGTGCCGATGGGCTGCTGACAGCGGTTACAGCAGAAGCAGTTCTCATGCCAACTGTTGCCTTTGTGCTCCATCTTTTTGGTACCTGTCACAGAGAGAACTGTCAGTGCTCTGATGTATTTGATGTATTTTAAATTGTATGGAAAAGTAGAGTGCCTTCCTGGTGTTCTTACCAGGCATTATGGTCTTGAGGCAGCCGAAGCACTTAGCTGAGTACTCGTTACTGTAGCAGTCGGTGCACATGAGCTGATCGTCTTTGGTGGCAAAGGGCTTCTCCACCAGAGAGTGGCTGCACTTCACACAAAGGAAACACTCACTGTGCCAGTGACGATCTTTGTACGACAGGTCCTACATCAGAGCCCAGGTCAGAAGGTTAGACCCAACCACAGGTACCACCACAGAAAGGGAGGGGGGGTGGAGCTTACCTTGTTGGTGCAACCAATCAGCTTGAGGCAGAGCTCGCAGGTGTTGGAGAAGAGTGCCTCGTAGCACTTGATGCAGTAGGGCCTCTCCTCCTTCAGGATGTACTTGAGCCCAAACAGGCTCTCCTCACACTCAGTGCAGTCGTAACGCTCGGCCATGGCGCTGCCAAAGCATCGAGACACATAGAGATATAGTCAAACATATGTCCAGTACCAAACACACGTAAATCTGGTCCACAGAGCGGAGAGGACAGTCCAGTCACATGGGCTGTCTCAGAGTACTGCAGTAATAGAGTGCCACATGCGATCCATTATGTGCAGGAATGTGGCAAACAGCGCACAGACACAGGCCACACTGCTCCGTAAATACCTCACTAAAGTAATGTGAATGCTGTGACTTTAAAGCAAACTAAACTAAAGAGTGCCTTAATTAGTTTCCATGAAAGTCTTAAGTGAAACCAAAGCACAGGCTGATTGCGTTAAAGAGGAGCAGTCCAACTCTTATCATAGAATCACAAAACTAAATACATAATTTTTTTTATGTGTGTTTCGTCTATTTTGTCCTGATTTTAAGAAAGAATCTCTCATTATTTTCTCTTCATTTCTTCACCTGTGCTGAGGTTGGCTGAGGTGACAGAGGATCCTAACTGCCACCAACAAGTAACTAATTACATGTACTCAGTCATTTAATAGATATTTTAGTAATAGAAGTAGATTGAGTAGATTTTTGAACTTGTACTTGAATAAAATACTTGTAATTGAGTATAATTCTAGCACATCATTGTACTTCATTACATTTTACATAGGATTTACTGAGTGAGTATAGTTCAAGTCCCAATTTTGGTTTGCATTTTTCTACTTTTAATTAGGTACAAATATGATTATAGCAATTGTACTTGTAACTGAGTACATTTTAGCCATGGGTTAGGATATTTTCAGTACTCTTTTGTCCAATTGATTTCATTACATATGTCACAGCATTAACTTTGTGAGAGAAATCTTACACTGTTTATGTTTATATTGTTTAAAAATCCTCATAGATCATTAACTTAATCTGTTAATCTAACCCTGCAGGAGAGTGATACTGTAGAAGATACATCTTTTCTTAAAATATATACTTTCTTCTCACTGGTGATCAACTTTTATTCATTTTACAGTTCAAGTTTATTTGCCATACACTTTTGTTAATAAAATTTTGAATTTTGAATCATGATTATGCTCTGACATATGACAAGTAAAAAGTGGAATTCCATAGTCATATACAAGACACTCTCTGACTCGAACTTATAGTAGTTTATAGAGGCATTCAAGTTATTAAAAAAACATACTGGTAGTATTACTTTAGAAATCCATCCCATTTTGAAATTTCCATTCCTTTTAAAAATAGAGTATAAGGAGCAAGTAGTGACAAGTAAAGTCTACTAAAACAGCATTTGGTGATAAAGCGGCTTACCTTGTGTCAGTGTGTCTCTCCTCTCCTTCAGTGCTCCTCTGCTCTGGCCTCCTACCTTTTAAAAGTGAGCAGGTCCGGTGGGTGAGGGGGCGAGGGGGGCAGATATATTCAGACTGCTATATATTGACAGGTTCACACTGGATGACCCCCACATGCAGTGTTCAGACCAGAGCTATACAGGCATCTGCTGTCATTAAAAGAATTATATTTAAAGGGCCACTATATAATATTGTGATTTTAAATTCCATAAAGATGTGTTCCCAGATACAAGGTTATGTTCAAATATATTTTCTGATAACAATTGTAATGCAGACATCTGTAAGTACAAAAACATCAGGCATGATGTCCCTTTCATTTATTTGTAATTTGGTGTTTTGGTTCTCAA
The DNA here is from genome assembly GCA_036785185.1 of Paratrypauchen microcephalus. Lineage (NCBI taxonomy): Eukaryota > Metazoa > Chordata > Actinopteri > Gobiiformes > Gobiidae > Paratrypauchen > Paratrypauchen microcephalus. The sequence goes on along the minus strand of JAVJIX010000027.1, from coordinate 6,238,446 downwards.
GATGATCAGAAAGCCTCATGTGAGTCTCTCATTTGGCTCATTGTTGAAATCCAGTTGGTTTAAACCTAAAATGCCTCTGATTTAAATGGTCTAAACCCCAGCACCTGCAGCCAATCCTGACTCAGTGCTTGTGCAGCCTCTGCAGCTCAGGGAGGGAATTCTGGAGGTTCTGACCTTTCACATGAGCCATGGTCTGACCATATACTGAGAAAAAACTGTATGTGTCCTTTGTGTGCAGGTTAAGGGATGGACAAGTTCAGTTCAGAACACAGGCTACATACAGTCCCTTTAAGTGTATCAGGGTCAGGATACCTGGTATTTGTAATTGAGATAATTGAAGTCACAGTGAGAAAATCACGAAGGAATTTTAAACAGCAAAAGCAACAACCTAAAATGGTAAAGATAACAATTTTGGCAACAGCAAATAATTTCCAACTTCATGCAGGCCTAATTGAGGCTACTTTTAACATCACTGAACATCAGTAGGCCTATCCAAATCAACAGAATATGCTTAACATTGTAATCAGTGCCAAAACTACAGCTGACAACTGAAATCATGCATAATGCTTTTCTGTGACTGCAAATCATCATGCTTCCTCTCAAAAAACTCAATTCGCAAGCACCTCTTTGCAGACCACACACTGTAGCAGAATAACTCGGAACCTGACCAGGTGATACCGAACTTTAATTAATCAGGATCATATTTCCTATGGGTTTTGCTGGGCCCTGTCTCCTTGCTGCTGATTTGTGTTGAAATCAGAAAACGATGCATTTTACAGCTAATACATGCACGCACAATTACCCATATCAATACTGCTGCAGACGTGAACAGATGTGGACCTTTATTTTGTCTTCATGTGTGTTTCGCACCTCCCCAGTGGCTCTTTGGTGCCCCCCAGGGGCATTTTGGATCAGGTAATGTTCAGTTATCTGACATGTGTTACTGTCATGAACTGTATATATAAATTGACTTTGCTGACCTGCTAGCCTCCGCATTCCAAATAGGAATTGAGCATGGGAGTTCTTCTGGCTCTATCAACTCTGGCCCCAGTTGTCTTTACACTGAAAAATTGCCAACCCTCTCTGTGTAACTCCTGCTATGAGCCTTGTCATTTTGGTCTTAAAATGTTTGTATTAACCTGCTCTACATGGTCCTGGTGTTTTTATTTTGCCCCTATTTATTTTGTCCCTAAATAAATTCCTATTCCTAATATTGAACTTGACTCCAAATTTGCTCCTACAACTGCTAGCCTTATGAGCTTCATTTGACTGGAGCCAAACACAGTCCCTCAGTCCACTTTGTTATACAATCTATGGTTACTCTATATGCAACTTATTGTGTAACTGCTAATGTTAGCTTCTTCTCTGGTAACAGATGGGTAAACCCTATGTCCTTCTCTTTTTGTGAGTAGGGCGACTCCAGGTCACAATGTTTAATCAAGTTACATCTTGAACAAACATAAGTCATGTGGACACATTTGACCCTGAGCTCTGGGTTAATTGAATAGGCACACAGCTCTGCTCTGTTGGCCAAGCCATTTGGGGTCAGCTAACGTCCAGCAGGTGACCAGTTGCTCCAAGAGGGTGGACAGCGACTTACTGTATATGTAGCTAACACGTTACAGCAGCGACTGGGGTAAACTGTGGTTAACTCATTACAGCAACATCAACACATGTCAGGACAAAGGGGTAGTTTAGGATACATGTGCTAGACTGGAGCTGATTGAATTTAGGACGGTCGAGGTGGAAAATGGTAAGAATGGCATGACACTGGCTTTCTGTCAATACCGTTACATTGAACTAGGCTATTATTATCATCTCCTGGTTTTGGTATAACTTCCTGTTTTAAGGAAATGCATGTAACATTTTGATTTAAAATTTCATGAACTTGACCCGTGTCTCCAGATATGATGTAAATCATATCAGCTTTTACTGATTCTAAGGATTACAAAAATTAATTACAAAAACATGATGGCCAAGTTGTTTATGTTATAATTTGTTGTTCGGGTTCCCAAGACGATTATCCAATCAGAAACCAGACTGAACCTCACATGAGTCTCTCATTTAGGGTCAATTCTGAAATCCAGTTAATTAATTAATTAAAACCTAAAAGGACTCATAGATCTTAATCCAGAACAATAACATTATGCCAAAACAAAAGTAAAAATGACATTACTATGCAAAATATTTATTTTGGAAGAAGAAAAACATTGATTTTGAGTAATGTCAACTGATACAAAGATTGGACCGGACCTCGAGGGTGCAAGGGAGTTGCTGTGGAGAGTGCTCTGGGAGTACGGGGTTCGGGGCCCTTTGCTAAGGGCTGTTCAGTCCCTGTATGACTGGAGCAGGAGCTGTGTTCACATTGCCGGTAGTAAGTCGGACCTGTTTCCGGTGCATGTTGGACTCCACCAGGCCTGCCCTTTGTCACCGGTTCTGTTCATTATATTTATGGACAGAATTTCTAGGCGCAGTCAGGGGCCGGAGGGGATCCGGTTTGGGAACCACAGGATCTCATCTCTGCTGTTTGCAGATGATGTTGTCCTGATGGCTTCAGGGAACCGAGACCTCCAGCATGCATTGGGGCGGTTTGCAGCCGAGTGTGAAGCGGCTGGGATGAGGATCAGCTCTTCCAAATCCAAGGCCATGGTTCTCGACCTGAAAAAGGTGGCTTGCCCTCTCCGGTTGGGTGGGGAGTCCTTGCCTCAAGTGGAGGAGTATCTCGTGGTCTTGTTCATGAATGAGGGAAGGATGGAGCGTGAGATTGACAGGCAGATCGGCGCAGCGTCGGCAGTGATGCGGTCGCTGTACCGGACCGTTGTGGTGAAGGGTTGTGGCTGGGCGCTCCATTAGAGATAGGGTGAGGAGCTCAGTCACACGAGAGGAGCTCGGAGTAGAGCCGCTGCTTCTCCACGTCGAGAGGAGCCAGCTGAGGTGGCTCGGGTATCTGTTCCGGATGCCTCCTGGACGCCTCCCTCGGGAGGTGTTCCAGGCATGTTCCACTAGAAGGAGGCCCCGGGGAAGACCCAGGACATGTCTCCCAGCTGGCCTGGGAACACCTTGGGGTCCCCCTGGAGGAAGTGTCCGGGGTGAAGGAGGTCTGGCGTCCCTGCTTAGACTGTTGCCCCCGCGATCTGGCCCCGGATAAGCGGAAGAAAATGGATGGATGGATGGATGGATGGACAAAAATTGGAAATGTCAAATACCTAGAAATAGTTATTTTGAACATCTCACTGATCATCCTCCATTACCTCCTCAGAACATACCACTGTCCTCCATAGCCTCCAAGGGACATCTCACTCTCCTCAGAACATTTCACTTTCTTTAGAACACCTCACTGTCCTCCATCACCTCCTTTGAACATCTCACTGAACTACATAACCTCCTCAGAACATCTCACTTTCTTCCATCACCTCCTCTGAACACCTCACTCTTCTCAGAGTCATATCATATTCCTCCATTACCTTGTCTGAGCACTGCTCCTCCACGTCAAGAGGAGCAGCTAAGGTGGCTCAGGCATTTGTTCCGGATGCCTCCTGGACGTCTCCCTCTGGAGGTGTTCCGGGCATATTCCACTGGAAGGAGGCCCCGGGGAAAACCCAGGACACACTGGAGGGACTATGTTTCCCGTCTGGCCTGGGCACGCCTTGGGGTCCCCCGGAGGAGCTGGAGGAAGTGTCCGGGGTGAAGGAAGCCTGGGAGTTCCTGCTTAGACTGTTGCCCCCACGACCTGGCCCCGGATAAGCCAAAGAAAATGGATGGATGGGTGTCTGAACATTACTCCTTAGAACATCTCTTCTCCATCATCCACCTCAGAGCATTGCACTCTTCTCCATTACATCCTCAGAACATCTCACTGTCCTCCATCACCTCCTCAGAGCATCTCATTTTCTTCTATTACCACTTTAGAACATCTCACTCTCTTCCATCACCTCCTCAGAACATTTCACTCTCCTCCATCAATATCTTACTCTGCTGCTGCTCTGATGGGTCTAGCTCCTTCAGTAAAATACTTTATCTCTCCCAAGAACTAAAAAAGGCGATTCACCATAATGACTTTATCCTATCAGCTGAAATAGGTTGATTAAATAACTGGGTTCTTGATCATTCTTCAGTATAACAAGTGTGCTTCCTTCTACTTCTCCAGGAAAATCACTCCATACTCATTCGATTTGTAGACTAGGTTATTTATAGGCTACACAGCCCCACAATAAAACATTTATGTCACTGGCTTGGTTATGGTAATGTATTGTTCTGTATATATTATAAATGCTTTTTGTTATTGTTTGTCATGTTGTTGTTTTTAAATGTCAGAGGACTACGGATAGAAAGTAGCTTCTGGCTAAATTCGGCATATTTACACAGTGTTTTCTTTTTTTTTATTTATTTGAAGAGGAAGTGCACGTTAATGAACACTCTTCAAAAAAAAATAAAAAAAATAAATAAAAAATAAATGAAAATGTTCAAATGTATTTTTCAAAGAGGAATAAAAACGTAACTGTGAGTCACCAGAGAATGCCATTACTGTATCTCCTCTCCCAGGAGGTATAGCAGATACTTGTCAATATCAATATCAAATTAGAACAGCTGATATTGAAAGTATTTATATTGGGGGAACTGTGCATATGTCTGTCTCTGGTCTGGTTGCTGGATGTGTTGTGAACATGTCTACAGTGAAATGTCCTGTTTCTGTCTGTTTATGTGAAGTAAAGCCAGTGGTGAAAGTAAAGCAATATAAAGCGGTAAAGCGGTATAAAATTCACAGCCGGTACGCAGCACCGCTAAGAGAATATGGTTAATGGTGGCCAAAACCCACATTTGAAAAAAAAAGTAAGGTGCTGTGGAAGTTGTGGTTGTAATAAAAAACACGAAAACCTCTCACATTTTAGACTCAAGAACGGTGAGTCGTTTTATTAACACACAAGAATATCGGAAAAAGGAGCTGCGCTTCAAAAGTCACGCCTTTCTTAAAGGACCGCAACTATTATTAGAAGCAGCGAATTTAAAACCAAGTGCTTAACCAAGAACTGAGCAAAACCCGCATGGCAATGCTGTAACAACCAGTGTTGCCATAGTTACTTTGAAAAAGTAATCTGACTACTGACTACTTCTTTAAAAAGTAACTTAGTTACGTTACTGACTACTTGCTTTTAAAAGTAACTAAGTTAGATTACTTTTAGTTACTTTCAGCAGAGGCTTGTTATATTATATTATTATATTATATTATATATTATAATATTATTATATTACATTTTATTATATTATTATATTATCTTATTATATTGCTTGTCCAGGTAACTAGAAAAGCATGTTCTGTGAGGCAGCCCAGTATCGTTACTGTAGGGATCTTAGATACAATGGCACGAAACGATGGTGAGTCAACAGTGTTCACAGGCAGCATTTCGTCAACCACATAATGCCCAACCATCCTATTCAACTCCGCCCCACTTACTGGTTTTACACCGAAATCCAGCTTCCTTTGCTTGCTAGGTCTGAGACCTCCTTCACCTGTGACTTTTGCATCGGGCGGGTCTTGCTCTGTTAGCTTCGTTGTGCTGTGCAGTTTATCCAGATGTTTTTTCAGATTTGACGTACCTTAATGGACCTTAATGTTGTCATCCTTAGCCGAAATAAAATCAAAATAATTCCTGTATTTCCAGCTGGAAAAGGCGAACCTCTCTCCTTCCATATTGTTTATATCGACTTTGGCGCCGCGGAGCCGAGATGACGTAACCTCGTAAGAAACGCGTAGCCAAAAAATAAGAATAAATAAATGTAACCTACGTTCCCTCGAAATGCAGAAATAGTAACGCACGGTGTATTAGATAAGTAACTGTAATCTGACTACTGGTTTTGAAATAGTAGTTGCGTTACACTACTCGTTACTGAAAAAAGTAGTCCGACTACAGTAACGCGTTACTAAGTAACGCGTTACCGGCATCACTGGTAACAACACAGTTAAGAAGGTGAATTATGCATACATTCATGAGTGCACTACAGTGCGCTATTTAAGTAGAAAACACAACACAACCACACTATGCCATTCGAGAATAACTGAAAGCTACCCGAAACTCTCGTGCAGAGATATCTGCAGTCTGTTAAGCAAGGATTGTCAAAACTTATCTGACTGTAGCCGTGAATGTAGTCTAAACCATTGTGAGGCGGTGCTGCGCACTGGTAGAAGATTTAAGGCCAGCGCGCTGCCTGCACCTGTAAGAGAGGGTTTATGCTGACTAAAAACACTTAGTAAATTAGTCATTTTCGCTATTTAATAAGAAAACATATCTATGCACAATATGTCATTTTTGACCAGCTCTGATGAAGACAATAGCATGTTTAAAGTAGTCATAGAATCTGTGACATGCGTCAGCAGCCCCTTCATTTACAGTGCTGTGCATTGACCGCTTTCGTAGGCCCACAAAAATATGAAATAATTAAGTATATTAAAAAAGTTATTTATCTATGAAAAAGGTGTAAAACGTAAAAAATAAAAAATAAAAAAACGGGTAAAACGAGTGCTTTTTTTTTGTTTTGTTTTTACAGTAAAGTGATGCACTGGACATTATAGCACCTGTAAGAAATGAAAACTACTTTCACCACTGAGTAAAGCTCATGTTTGTGATGGTCCCTGAGTGGCACCAGAGCATAAACCTATTCATTAGGCCTTTAGATTTGAGATTTAGATTTTATTGTGGGGATTTTGATTTGATTTTGTTGGCACACCAGCACAGACAGAGTGTAAATCTATTAGTCTAATCCAGGGGTTGGCAACCTTTACCACTCAAAGAGCCGTTTGGAGCCGTTTCACACCGTAAAGAAAACACTGGGAGCCACAAAACCCTTTTGAAATTTAAAATGAAATAACACTGCATATAATGTCTTTTTTACCTTTGTGCCATAGAATTACATTTTAAAAATGAATGAACTAAAATAAAATACATTTTAATTAAATACAGTGGTCCCTCGCTATATCGTGGTTCACTTTTCGTGGCCTCGCTGTTTTGCAGATTTTTTTATTCAAATTTTTTTAATAGTGTATCAACACGCATTTCTGCGTCCTGATTGGCTAAGAGACTGTAGCCCTTTGCCGATTCGTCAGCCATTCTCCTCCGTGCCTCCTGTACAGAATGTGTTCAGTTTGCCAGATTTATATAAATATAAATATTTGATAGCAGTGTGACTCTGAAGTGCTGTATGTTTGCAAGATTTCTCCCCGACAAAACCCACCACAGTGAAGCGGTCATAAGAACTGTGACAAACACACGAAATACACTTTGGTTTCATTCTCTAATACTGTGCTTTTTTGTTGAAAATCTACAAACATTTGAGTGTTTAAACAAGAGAGAAATGTGAGAAAACGTTAATTCCAGTTTGAGAAAAGTGTAGAATGTGTGTGGTGACGCGTTTACAGCCTTAAAACATGGAGAATAATTGTAAAATATAAAGCTGACGACTTCGCAGATTTTGCTTATCGTGGGTTATTTTTAGAACGTAACCCCCGTGATAAACGAGGGACCGCTGTACTGAGCCGCATCAGAGGGATCAAAGAGGCTCCGGGTTGCCGACCCCTGGTCTAATCTAATCCTGGAGCTGAGCCTCTGGACTCCACTGTCCTATTACAGACCCATGAAAAGTTGTTTGTATACACAAGATTTTGGCCTCATTAAAAGGACAGATTTCACTAATGGAAATGTAAGGTCAGTACAGTCGTCTGTCCCCTAATCTGCTGCCCCCTATAGTCATCCACTTGTAACTACCTATTTCATTTTTCATCTCAGAGGTCTGCGTGCTGCTGCGTGATTTATTTTGAAAGTGACTACAGGAAGTATGATCTACACGGAAGAACATGAAAAGAGTGTGTGAAAATGAAAGCTGCGAAGGCATGAGTAAGAGCAGGTGAGCGATAAACCTACGGGGGACACTGCGGGGACAGCGCGCCGATGGAGCCCGACTCTCAGCCGGACTGGATGTCCCGTCTGCCCGAGCCGCTGCTCCAGGCGCCGCTGTGGGACTTGGCCATCCCCGGTAAGAAGAGCACCGAAGCGGATCACCTCCCGATCCATAAATATGACCAGCCACTGTTCGGAAAGTACCTAATATTTTTACATGCTGTGTGCGATGTAGTATTTTATCTGTGGTCTGTAGTACTTTATCTGTCCCCTGTAGTACTTTACCTGTGCGATGTAGTACTTTATCTGTGCCTTGTAGTACTTTACCTATGCTTCTATATGTCTGTAGCATTAAATATTTTGGGTATTTGAACTTTTTAGGGAAATTATACATTCGCCTACATGAAATAAAAATATCTAGTCTACACATAAGGCCTTTTCACATTTTTTTCTCAGAAGAGTTTTGCCGCATAATATTCCCTACACAGGCTTATTTATACACAGCCTAATAAACTAAGTGGCCTACAGGCTACATGCTGATTAACCAATGCAATCTTACAGTGGAGTGGAAAGTACACAATTCTTCTCTATATGCAGAAGTACGGGTAAACCTGTTTCTAGGAGGAAAAACCCAGACGTGTGTTTACAGGAATATGAAAGAGAAACTACCAAAAAAAAAAAAAAAACAGAAATGCAACCATATACAGTACAGCTCTGGAAAAAAAAAGAAACCACTGCATTTTTTTCTGAAATCAGCATCTCTACATGTATCACAGGCATTCCATTCCAGCGTCTGTTGAATTCCAGCATAAATGCAAAGCTGAGCTACTTCAGTTCTTGCACCAGGAGTGGAATAAAGTCACCCAAGAACAATGTGAAAGACTTGTGGAGGGCATGCCAAGCTGTGATTAAAAATAAGGGTTATTGCACCAAATATTGATTTCTGAACTCTTCTTAAACATTAGTATGTTGTTTTAAAATGAATTTGATCTTTTTTCTTTGCATTGTTTGAGGTCTGAAAACATGTATCTTTTTTGTTATTTTGACAATTTGTCATTTTCTGCAAATAAATGTAATGAATATTTTTATTTGGAATTTGGGGGAAATACTGTCAGTAGTTTATAGACTCAAACAAAAATGTTCCTTTTGCCCAAACACATACCTATAAGTAGTAAAATCAGAAAAAAATGATAATTTTGCAGTGGTCTCTTATTTTTTTCCAGAGCTGTATTCTGATAAATGATGACAGGTTGATATTTTGAATGATGACAATTTTCGTGGGCAGGTTTAATCTTAGCAGGATATAACAAGAAGGAAGTAGATCCATAGGTTTAATAATAATGATGTTTGGGGATTAAAAAACAAACTTACAATGAGAGCAAAACTATGAAATAAAATGCATAAAAAATCATTAGGCTAAAATTTAAATACTATTTATTTTGCCTGGGACCCAGAATACACACTTCTTCAATTCTTTATGAAAATGGGCACCGGTGAATCTCCCCTCGTTACTTTTCAGATGGGCCTGATTGACAGGTGGTTTAACCAATGAGAGACACACGTGGGCCGTCTATATAGTTCAGTTAGCTTTATTGTCGAAAACAATATGTACACGACACATAGTGAATCGAAATTTCGTTTCCCCCTGGCCAAGCAAGGACAGTTGGGGCCGTGCGCATGTGCGCCATCTTGGAGATAACAGAGTAGAAAAGATGCAGTACAACAATATTCACAAACATATTATGACAAAAACATTTGGACAGGTAAACACACGGCGTCTTTTTGGTTGGTGACAAACGGGAGGGTGTGGGGAAAGGGAACAGTCCAGAATATTGATTAAATTAATTGAAAACTGAAGCAGAGGCGAACATTACTAAATAGACAGGGCAGAGTGTTTACATAATACAGTGAGCTGAATTGATATGTCCTTTGTTTATAGTGTGTTGTGATGATAAGGCCGCAGTAGCTCCAGGACAGTTTGAACTGAAGTGTTTGTGCAGGAGGTGCAGAGTCAAAACAAGTCCAGTTGAATCCGATTTTCAAGGAGAATTAATTCCACCGAAGGGGGAATAATTTAACATATTCGATACATATTTGGAACTCAGGCGAACGGACAGTTAGCCCCCCAATTTCATGTCACCAAGCAGGGCTGTGCGACTCCTAGTCCTCCCTCCTGGCACGTATGATTGCGGACACACAGTTCCACAAACATTATTCATGATGGTATCTGAGTGCCAGGGAGGTTTCCACAGATTGGAGATGGTACAGTTCAATCTGTGTTTCCTTCTGATGTAGTCCTTCCCTGTCTGCAACAGCTCCACTGTGGTGTAAAATGACAGCCGACAGCCCGGGGCCTCTTTATCTGCTGCCGGCATTCCAATACTCCGATGGGTCAGAAAACATCCCCCAGGCCAATTCAGATGTCCTGCCATCAAAATTCCAATAGTAAATAGTTCCACGTCCTCTAGGAATAGCGGTGCCAGGCACACAATGCGTCCCTCGTGTATCTGGCAGCAAGTTTCCGTCGGGACCGTCCAGCTCTCCGAACCGGCACTCCTCTGTGAAAAAAGTGTGCCAATTGCATTGAGGGACCAGCCTATCAATTCCATAATTTAGGATTTAGAAAATTTGTTCTAAACAGGAGAAAAGAGACGAGAGAAATAAAAACACGAGACAGAGCAACATAAGGGAAAAAGAAGAAACCCATTCGCTCTCCACGACAGCTAGAACAGAAAAAATATATATTAGAGGAAAATATCACATGGGGCTGAAAAACATCATGTACTTCTGCAGAATCAAGGAACAAAGCACTGTAGCTTGATTTGATTTATCAGATGTGACAATTGAGCTCTTTTGCTTTGCATGCATCAGTGAAAAAAACAGATCTGTCTGCCAGGCAAATCTCGTGGACCCAATCTCGTGTCCATCCCTAATTCATTAAAGAAACAAAGTACTTCTAATTAGTCATATTCTACCAGTGGATATTGCCATCTCATTGATTATATTTACAGATTTGAACTTTTGTTTTGCCCCTCAGGCAGCCATGACAGCATGTCCTTCTGCTTGGACATGAGTTCTCCGGTGCTGAGATCCGAGTCGACTTTGCTTCGGCTCCTGGACTGTCTCTTCCCCTGCTGCACACGGCCCTGCATCAAGCGCTGGTCTACCACACAGGTGCAAACAAACCACAACACAATGCATCTTTGTGACACCATAACATTGTAAAATACTAATACAAAATGATATGGTGACATTTTATTTGTAGTTTATGATTTATATCTCTGTTTATACTAGGTTATCCACATGAAACCAAAACTGTTCAAAAAGGTTCAACGTCTTCTCTGTCGGCATAAATGAACAAAAGTGAAATTACATACACAACAGCTTCAAAAATATTCAACTCCAAACATTTGTAAATCGCATATTTGAGCAAATTGTATCTACCTGTATATTTTATAAGCAGCTCTTGAGGTGAGAATGAGTCCATTGCGTACTGTGTACTGCTTTTAATTAGAAAGCATTTTATAGAGCAATAATCAGGAAGTGTGCGTTAGCATGCCATGTTGTTGTTAGATTCAGCATCACAACCAAACTTCGTTCTGGTCTCTGAAAGTGTGTGAAAAGTGCCAATAAAATCATCATGGTAGTGATGACTTTGTTGACTTTGATGCGTGACTTTGATGCGTAAGTTAAGTCAGGAAGAATTTTGGCACACTGCAAACAGTTTAGAATGAACTAGTTTTGTTTTGCATGTTTTTAAGACTGTAAAAGCAGGTACAGTGCCTTTAATTTTTCTGTAGCAATATACTGTACTTCAGAATTTGCTATTGTGACAGGCCTACCTACATCCTACATTTAAAAAGCTCCAAAACCTCTCCATTCATTCATAACCATTCATTCCACAATTTTTGGTGTACCTTTTCTGTCAATGTGCTCATGTGCTCCCACTTGCGTCCATAGCGGTCCGTGCTCAGTCTCCAGTGTGAAATGGGGATTCGATTCTTGGACCTGAGGATCGCCAAGAAACCAACAGGGGACACTACACTGTTTTTTGCCCATGGAGTTTACACCCTGATATCTGTGAAGGTACAGTATGGAAGAAGTTTGACATGGTATTTGTATGGATGCATAATCTAGCTAAGTCAGCATTAATGTGGCCCAATATGGAATTTTTCAATCAATCATTTCCAATACCATTATAAATATATTTTTAATGAATAGCAAGCCTCAGCAATTAACAAGTAAATGTGGGACTTACATGTACATTAACAATAGGCTACATTCACATGACACTGTAACATTCTAACATACCTATAGTTTAAAACTGAGCTGGAGGACAGGCATTCATATGGGCATACAGAAATTGAAAGGCAGATAACTAAAGTTTGTAGCACTAAATGTTAGAAATTTCTACTATATCAGACCAAAAGTGATATGAAAACATATCATCCAACATAGCCTGACCTATATTATATTAGTACCAAGATATTGCCCATTCCTAATATGATTAAATAATACATATTATACCTTTTGTAGTATTAGTATTTAGTATTAAACTAAACTAAACTGATCCCACTGCTTCATGGTATAAACTAATTGAAGGATGACACTATTAAAAGCTCACAACGGTCAATTTGACATACTTGATCCCCTTTAATGCTGCTCTAATTAGATTTTTTTGGGATGTATTTGCTATAGGAGGCACTAGAGGAGCTGTGTGTCTGGCTGGAGGCGCACCCCAGAGAAGTTCTCATCCTGAGCTGCTCTCACTTCGAGAGCATGACAGAGGATGACCACCGGGACCTGGTGAACTTCATCCTCACGCTGTTCGGACCCAAACTCTGCCCCCCACAGGTGACTGAGGGTGCCACAGTCACTGCACTACTAGCATATTTATGGTCAACAAAACATTCTCAGTATTTTCCTTATAACAGAATAATGTAAAATATAAATAAAACATACAATTTAAAGTAAATGGCAGATAGTTAGGAGTGTTGTCTTAACAGTTTGGGTCACATAGAGCTTCTAGTGCAGGGGTGTCGAACTCATTTTGGTCCGGGGGCCGTATTCAACCTACTTTGATCCCAAAGGGACCGGATCAGAAAACTCATAGCATATACACCCCAAAAATAGCAATAGGTCCAAATATTTGTGCAGAGAAACCCAAATCTATTACAGAAGTCTTTTATATTTGATGAACTCTTTCTTTTACAAAATATTATAATATTATGAACAACCTGTAACTATGAAAAATACAATTTCAAGACAATGTTTTAACATTAACTTGTATGCATTTCACAGAATTTAGTCATGCTTTAGTCTTCATTTGTGCTGCTATGGTGGGAGGCCACGCACAGAGGCGCTGAAGACGCTGCTATGCTAAGCGGCACAGAAAATGACCAATATTTTAATAGAAAATTAAAATATAATTAAAATATTTTAATAATGCTGTCAGGTGATTAAAAAAAATATCTAGTACAGGATTTGTAATTAATTACAGGATTTGTAATTAATCTAATTAATCGCATTTTAGTTAATTTTTTTAGGTGGTTTATTGTTCTCTCCCACAGTGCAAAAAAGGTGTTAAACATGCGATTTATAGTGGTGCAGTGAAAAGACTGCAGACTTCCCCTTTAAGTCTTTTGATCGCTCTCTTTTCGTGCACACAAGACAAGACTGCTGGCAGACCTGCAGAGTGCACCTATTTACCCTCGTTCCCCCTCCCACATTACATAACGTTCATTCGAAAGCTAATTAACACCATTACACTATTACATGGCGAATATTTCTGGTGGCAAAAGGTGAACACGTACAGTAGCTTTCATGCAACGTCAATAAATAGTATACAAAGCTTCAAATATACAGAGAATACAAATAATTGCCCGTGCAAATTACTCATGGCTCACATGACCCCTGGAATCCGCGAAACTGAAGAATTTAAACTACCGGTGCGGATGTGTCCGGGTAGATCGCACCACGGGAGGAGGGAGAAGGCTGGGTGAATAAATGTTCGAGTTTAGCGCGATTTGGATGGGCAAAACTGGTGCTTCTAAGTGTGCATCCTTAGTCGTGGCAGAACACAGTTTATGGTTGATAATGAAAAGGGTTCGGTGCACGGAGCGCAACAGATACCGAAGTGGGCGTGCGCGTCTTCACGTGCTCTCCCCGGGTACAACTCTTCGTCACATTTTTATAAATAAACTTGCCGTTCAAAGTCACTGCACGCCAAATTTAAAATGCGCGCGCATTGAATTGCCGCTCATAATTGATTGCGTTAATTTTTATAACGCGTTAATTAGCAGTGTTTTTGTAATTTGTAATTAATCTAATTAACGCGTTAAACTGATAGCCCTAATTTTAATAGGAAATCAGCCAAGGGCCAGATTAAAGTTCTTGGAGGGCCGGATCCAGCCCCCAGGCTGCATGTTTGACACCCCTGTTCTAGTGTGAAATTTGCATGTTTTTCCTGTGTCAGTATTGATTTTCTCTGTGTACTTCATTGTCCCCCATAAACCTGCAACATGCACAAAAAGTTGACCCTCCAGCTAGTACTGACCAAGATCCTGGCTCACAATCAAGTCACAATCAATTACCCGGTGTTGTTAACAGGTTGTCCTAGTGGCTTGGTAAGATGGGCCAAATACAGGGGACAAATAAAGTCTAGTTAACCTTCTTTAAGACAGCTGTCTGTATCTTGTTGAAGGAGTGTCCCTCTCTGAGTTTGTGCTGGCTCCAGGGGCAGCAGCTCATTGTGTCCTACGATAAGGACCAGATGGTGAAGGAACATCCCCAGCTGTGGACCTCAATCCCATACTGGTACTTTACATTCTTAACATTTGTATTTAAAGGTTACTATGGAAATGTTTTTTATTGCATAGGTACGCAAACAGTCCAGACCCCGAGAAGGTCATCCAGTATTTGGACAATCGGCTGAATGAGGGGAGACCAGGTAACACACGCCACAAGGCACTCAACACAAACTAGTGTAATACGTACATAGGCAATGTGGTTGAAGTGTCTTGCCCAAGGACATAACAGTAGAATAGCAGAGTTCATAAATTAATATAAAATGTATTTATTGGGGAAGCATTTGTTGCATAATTAAACATATACCAATATCTACAATCCATTCTGATATCACTCGTAGCACAATATTGTTACTGAAATATCAGTCCATCTCTTTCCTCCACTTGCTAATGTCATGAGGTGATAGGAAGTGCTCCTCAATGTTTTTAAAGTCCATACAGCTTCACATACTAGTTCTGATTCTCTGGTCTTGTGTGTTCCAGAGAAATTCTTTGTGAGTGGACTAAACCTGACCGAGGACTTGGCCTATATCCTGCAGCATCCCCTGCTTAACCTGCGGAGACTCACCCTGAGAGGACTGCACCTACTGCTGCGCTGGACAAACCAGCAGAGACCAGGAGCTCAGAGGGACAGGGTCAACATCCTGTGCTCTGATTTCATTGGTCTCAGTCAGTTCTGCTCTATAGTAATTGGACTAAATTATAAAGTGCTGGATTCCACTTTGAGATCTCCTGGGAGGCTGCACCGACCTACAGTGGACTAATTTATAGTTTTGATTGGTTTTGTATTGTATGTGTACAAATATTTTTCATGTATGTGCAGGAGCCTTTCAAAATTATTATTATTAAAGTTATTTTTTGCTATTATTTTTGTTCTCTTCTAAACTTAAAAACATCGCACTTCAGCATTGTTTCACACATCTTTATTGACCGCAGCAGTTCAGTGTTTGAGTCGAGGTGGACAATGGTGCTGGGTTTATCTACTGCAGTTAATAAATTTCCTTAAAAATATCAGTAAAAAACAATAACGAAAAACAATAACAAGTTTCAGATACACTAACATCTGTAACAGTGCATGGGTCATGTGGCTTCTCCCCTTACGTGTGGTACACATTACCTACATTTGGTGGCATGTTTGTGGAATGCCAATGAGGAGGTAAACAATTTACTAAAGTTCATATTCTAGCTTTGACCCTAGATAGGTTTTACCTGATGATAACAAAACACTATAATCTAATAATAATAATAACAATCGGCACATTGTAAGTATAAAAGCCATATTTACATAGCACCACGTCATGTGCAGATGCAGAGATCTGCATTGCTCCAGGTCCTGTGGGGACATCACTATGGAATAGCATTTGTTTAAACTGTAGTGTATATACTTTTCACTTATTACTCACACATTATTTGTGACTGAGTACTTGGCATAATGAAATGATTCATCCAAAACTTTAGGCTGCTTCATGAGAGGCTGTCTCTTTGAGGCCCCTTCCTCAGCCTGTGCTGTGATTGGTCACTGGAATCTCTATTGTGCAGGTGGTCTCCTTTGAACCTTCTTTATGAACAAATGTGATGTGATTACAGTCACTATGCAGAGCCCAGCCTGAGGCTGAGCCCTAGAGGCCCAGGAGCCCCAAAGGCCTCAAGGGCCTGTGAGCTCTCAGGGCCATCCAGGGCCCTGTGTGGGGGGATAGTCTAGAAGCTGGGGTGGTAGCTGTTCTCAATGCACAGTACTATGAGGGGGCTGGAGCAACTGGTGGAGGTTTGTTGGAGCAGCTGGCCACTCTGCAGAGCTGAGGACACCCCGGTCAGAGTGTGCTCTCCCACTCTCCACGTCTCACAGTAACTGTCCATGTGCCTCTGCCCCTCTGCTGTCGAGCCGTGCCACACCAGTTTCTGAGGCCTGCACCAAAACAGACACAAGTGTGTAATACAGGTCAGACATAGGACCTCGAGGTCAGAGATCAGCCCCAGAACCACACTCCCTCACTCTTGGAGGCCACTCACCATGTACTGTCAGTCATAACGTTCTTGCCGTCAAAGGAGTAAATGGGCACGTCCTTCATTCTGCCATTATTGAAGATGTCCTCCCAGCTGTTGAACAGGACCTCATCCTGACACAACAGAACACACTACTGTAGTTTACATGTACCACTAGGTGGAGCAATGTGCAGCATGTGCTTTTAGGCCCAGACAGATGTGGGTAGTTCAGATCCAGGCACGGACTGGGCGGTCTGGCACATGCCAGAAGGGCCGCGGCCCCAAAAATGCCCATAGGGGCCTCGAAACTGCATTGCCACGGCCAACCCTTTAGATACTCAGTCGTTATGTGCCTCCATCGTCTTAAAAACTCCATGTCATTGTTAAAACTGAAAGAACCCATTTGGTATTTATACCCCTTACAACTACATATATATTACAGTGATGGTAGCACTGTGATGATGTGTTTAAGGTTTTACATTATTTTATTTTGCCGGGATATTTCTTCCTACGATGTTAAAAATGTGCACAGTTTGAAATAAAACAAATATATCTGTATTTTGTATTTGTTTGCGACAACTAAAGTAAAGCACTGCCTTATGGGAAATTCCCACGGCCGGAGAATTGACCAATCACGGCACTAGTTGCTGCCAAGAATCGGTAGCGCTCGCATATGAAGTGGAAAACACTTTATACGGAAAACAATAGTAAACCTTTTCGAGGAAGTTAGTACAACACAACATTTAATCACTTTCATGAGAAATAGAAAGGTGAAGATTGTGGTAGTGTGGTCAAGTTAGTCAAAGTAGAAGAGGAGACAGACGGACGGTCGGATGCTTACATTATAGTTTAGTAAAATGAATCGAGGAGGACAAGGGGGGAGCGATCGGGTTGCGGAGAACAGCATTTATTAACGGTATGAAGGTAAGACACTTAAAAAAAAAATTATGGCTGGGTTGAGCATTGATTTCCATGATTTTAATGCAGTTACGTGTAGCCCACTGTTTTGGTATTTTATTCTGCGCGGTTCTGTGCTGGCATGTTGTGGTTGTGGACTAAAGTCACGATTGATGGGTTAATCAGAGCGTAATGATTAGTAGAAATACTAGTGATGGCTGTCCATGCCACAATGTTGTACCTTGAGGTTGAGGATGGGGACACCCTGGCGGTCGGCCTTGCGCACAATGCTGTGCAGGTCCTGGAGCTTTGCGGACAGGAAGGCTCTGAAGGTTCCCTTCAGCCCGATGGCCTGTGCCTGGCTGAAGCAGAGCAAGTCTGCCCTGTGGATGCCCCGCATGGCCCCTGTCTGAGGGCTGTTTAGGGCCAGTAGGTGGAGCTGCAACACCAGATTACATCAAGGACTCAGGAGCATTTAGAGAAACACTAATGACTCAAATGCGTAAGTGATGCTATTCCATTGTGTTAAACTGGAGTCACCATTCTTTAGAACATTTTGTTATAAGGACTAGGTTTACAGCAATGGTGCGATGCCTGTTGTGATTAGTGTTGAATGATCTCATATAACTACTACTTTATGTAAACACAGAACATGTGATGTGACATTAGAGAATATGAGGATGCTGTGAGCAGACTGACCCCTGGTCCACCTGTGTGCTGGTGATGCTCCTGGGCAGAAGGTCTGTTGGGGGGCCGCTGAGGTGTGACGGGGTAGTAAGGGTAGTACCGCCGGTCCTGGTCCTCATGGATGGATGGACGGATGGGAAACCTACCATCTGGCTGGTATATCCGCTCTGTGTAACTTGGGAAACGGGGGTCAGTGGGAGCAGGGTAACGAGGATCAGGTTGGGAAGGGTAGTGAGGGGCAGGCTGAGAGGGATATCGAGGATCGGGCTGGGAGGGGTACCGGGGATCAGGCTGGGAAGGGTACAGGGGTTCCGCCTGAGAGGGGGTCTGTGAGTCAGGCTGGGAGGGATAATGAGGATCAGGCTGGGAAGGGGTGCGGGGGTCAGGCTGAGAAGGGTACCTAACATCTGGAGAGTAGGGGACAACTGGGGGTGGCACCACAGCAGCAACTTCATTTCCCTAAGAACATGAAAACTCATAACTACTGTAGGTTGTCAGAGAAATGACAAAACAGAAAGCTTATGTATTAGATGTACTTACATCTTCATAAGGCAGAGGAATATAGCTCCCGAGCTGTAAATGAAACAAGCACACTGTACTTAACACAGCTGCACATGTGGACAGACTGTCAGAGAGTGTATGAGGCACCTGCACTTGGCGGACTCCGTCCCGGACCCGGAGGTACAGGTCAGTCTGGTCTAAGACATAGACCAGGGAACCTTCGGGCTGCCCCCGCGCTGTGGCTCTCATGGTATCATATGTGCGCAGAACTGTCACCTGCAACAACCAGTGCCCAACTTCCTTATTTGCAGACATTAGAATGTATACGCTGTGGGTAAAGTTGTCTGAAAATACTACATTTTTTAATATGAAAATAAACAGATTTGTATGTGCCACCAGAAACTGAATTTGAATCACATAATTTGAAATTGTATTTTTTAATTTGAATCATTGCATTGAAAAATTGAATCTGAATAGTACAATTTGAAATTGAATTTATTAGTTTGTACAGTAATCCCTCGTTTATCGCGGGGTTTAGGTTCCAGAAATAGCCCGCAATAAGTGAAATCCGCGAAGTAGGACAACTTTATATTTTACAATTATTATACATGTTTTAAGGCTGTAAACGCCTCACCACACACATTATACACCTTTCTCAGACTGGTATTAACATTTTCTCACATTTCTCTCTTGTTTAAACACTCAAAACTTTCGTAGATTTTCATCAAAATGTATTAATAGAAGCGCTCGGACACGTGCACCGTCACAAAACAAGGCAAAGATTTAATCCCGGTTTAGACCTGGCCTAGTCCTGGTTTAGACCTGGCCTAGTCCTGGTTTAGACCTGGCCTAGTCCTGGTTTAGTCCTATTTTAGTTCCAGTCTAGTCCCAGTTTTACAATTACAGGGGGTCCTCGGGTTACGACGGTCTCGGGTTACGACGTTTCGTGGTTACGAACGCGCCCCCATTAAAAAAAATATGTATATATTACGCGTCATTCCGTCTTACGCGGTTTAGCGTGGTAAGAGATGTAAACAAACGCACGCGGCGCGCGGCGCACGGCGGAAGAATACGCTCTGTTGTGGTTGTAGGGAGAAGAAGACAGCCTCGTGTGCGTGCCCAATGTGGGCGGAAGTACCTGATGTGGGCTCTGATCTGCTCCTATGAAAGCGGCAGTGATAACCAAGCAGCGTAGTGGTCTAATTATTGAGATGGAAAGGTTATTGGTGCTTTGGTTGGAAGATCAAAGTCAAAATCCGGTTTACGACGAAATTCGGGTTACGACGCGTCTTAACAACGGATCAACGTCGTAACCCGAGGACTCCCTGTATTCTACATGTTTTAAGGTTAAAAACGCCACACACACACACACACACACACACACACACACACACACACACACACACATTTTCTCACATTTTTCTCTTGTTTAAACACTCAAACTTTTGTAGATTTTCAACAAAATGTATTAATAGTGACGCGTGGAGAGAGACACGGCCCCGGAAGCCCCGCCGGACGCGCGAGGAGCACCGCCACTTCCCGGGACGCGAAGCGACGCGCACCAACCCCTTGGAGAAGCTCCACACGTGCACCCCTCATCGTGGACAAATCCGTGACAGAGAAACGTGACCGGCGCGACGCCGCGAGCACGAGATAGAACCGCCGCGCCCGGACCGTGTGCTCTCAGCCCGAGCCACAAAACAGCCGCACGAAACCAGCAAAGAGCGGTTTAGACCTGGTCTAGTCCCGGTTTAGTTCTGGTCTAGTCCCGGTTTAGTTCTGGGCCAGTCCAGGTTTAGACCTGGTCTAGACCTGGTTTACTTCTGGTCTAGACCTGGTTTAGTCCAGGTTTAGACCTGGTCTAGACCTGGTTTATTTCTGGTCTAGACCTGGTTTAGTCCACGTTTAGTCCTAGTCTAGTCTCTTAGCCAATCAGGATGCAGGACACAATGTTACACTGTAAAAAAAAAAGTTACATTATTAAAAAAATTGAAAAAAAATTGGAAAAAATTGGAAAAAAAATCTGCGAAAAAGCGAGGCCGCGAAAAGTGAACCGCAATAGAGCGAGGGTTCACTGTAACAGGAATCTAATAAAAATTTAAAATTCACTCTTTTTATATGCTCATGTTCAGTTCTCGAAATTCAAATTCAGTTCACAAAATTCTAACTCAATTTACTGTGACACACATCCGGGTAGTTTAAGGATGAAGGAAGAGCAATCGAGCTCAGATATACAGGACGACAGGACCTTGTGATAGCCTATTGAAATAGTATCTAAGCCGTTTCCCAATTCAGTGAGTGCACGGTTCTGAGCGTCCTTGGAGGGGTATGTGCGTCATATCCGGCGCGACAACCGCCATTCCATTTGGTTTTTGTCCCCTGCACAGTTAAGACGTGGTCTGAACAGCGCAGTTGTTTCCATGGAAATCGGGGCGTGGACCAAGCGTGCAAACATGCAGGCTTCGCACACTTAAAAGCCCCAACATGCACAGCGCGGCAGGATATATGACTACAATGATGGACTTGCCAGCGACATTGCCATGTGACAGTTGCGACGTCACTATAAAATATACGTACTGGTTCACCTCACCTACAACTATGCTACATGAAACTCTTCATAAACTACGCTAAACATGTGTGACGGTAGCCGTAACGGCATAGATCACGGCACCTGTATTACCGTTCACATGCTTTTTCCCTTACACTTCTATATTTCCTTTGCTGTTGTAAAGCTGGATATTCTACAGTGTCGCCATGTCCAACGTTTACTCTAAGCTGCGCGCCTGCACAATTGCGCACTGCTCGCACATTCTCACCGCACAAGAAAACCTATGCAGTGCACTGTAAATCAGGGATGAAAGAGCTTTTAGCGGATCTCCGCTTTTTATTCAGCCGCGGGGTCATTTTTTAAATATCTGCAAAGAGCGAGCCGCGCGAGGGGGGGAGGGCATTTCAGATGTCGCGCACAGGGATCCAAGGAGCGCTCAGGGAGTTAGTGTGTTTGCTCAGACACATTAAAAATTAGGGGGAACATTGGCCATGTCCCAATTCCAAGTATTACTAGTCGCAATAGAATAATATTTTTGTCTTTAGGGAACAGGGAGCAGACCACCCGGCTCATTGAGCTGAGGCGGGACCTGTTCCATTTCGCAGACGCCCATGTGATCTCCGGACTGCACTCAGGGCTCAGCGAGTATGCACCGCCTCGACTGCAGACTGAGACCACACTCCGAACCGTGCACTCACTGAATTGGGAAACGGCTATAGTATTTCTATGAGCGCAGATGTTTGGTGCTGAAAAAAAGACAGCCCAAACGGGCGGGTTGGAACAAGCTCCTCTTATGACGGCAGAATTTGGACTGGCCCTTGCACAAAAGAGCTACGAGCTGCTAGCAACTAGCTGCTAGCTGCAGTTTGTTTTTACTGGAGAGACGCGAGAGCTCCGAAACGAGTGAAACACAGCAACTGCTCTGTCCCTGGATTTGATGATGAAGAACAGAGTATGCGTAAAGAGTCCCTCAGTCGTCCAGGTAGAATCCATGATAAAAGAAGAAATTCAATTTGTCAACTGGACAAAGTTTGTTTGGTCGAAAACGTTTCGCTGCTCATCCGAGAGGCTTCGTCAGTTCTGGTTAGAGTGCTGGTAAGACACTGCTTATATCTCACTGCAGGGAGGAGCTAACTAGCTAACTAATTTCCGAAACTATGTCGCCTATTGGTTTCTGTCTTTTGTTTCTCTGGCGTCTAGTTTAGCATACCTATTCATCCCTACATGACTGTTTTTCACACCTCTGCCCTGACCTGGCTAGCCCTATTGTTTCTTTTGTTTGTTTTGATTTAGGTTTAAGAATGGAATTATAGATGGGAGACAAATTATGTCTGATACTATGATGATACTATTTCTGGTAATGGTGAAATCCCAGTTTATTTCAAACCAAATCCCAGTTTATTTCAAACCCACAAACACTTTAAGACAAAAACTCGTCCACCCCAAGGACAAAACACCGAGCCACAAACAAAGCAATGTGGTCTACTCCATTCAGTGTAGTGAAGACTGCAGGGAGCGCTACATTGAAGAAACAAAACAGCCACTTCCCACAAGAGGATGTACCAACACAGACGGGCGTGCCAGAGTGGACCGTCATCTGCCGTACATCTCCACCTAGAAGCCACGGGCCATTCTTTTGAGGACAGTGAGGTTCAGATCTTGGCCAGGGAAAAGAATTGGTTTGAGAGGGGAGTTAAAGAGGCTATTTTTGTCAAAAAAGAGAATCCTTCTCTAAACAGAAATGGTGGAGTCAGACATTATTTGTCTCCCATCTATTATTCCATTCTTGGGGATGAATAGGCATGTAGGGATGAATAGGCATGCTAATCTAGACGCCAGAGAAACAAAAGACAGAAACCAATAGGCGACATAGTTTCGGAAATTAGTTAGCTAGTTAGCTCCTCCCTCCAGCGAGATACAAGCAAGTGTCTTACCAGCACTCTAACCAGAACTGACGAAGCCTCTCGGATGAGCGGCGAAACGTTTTCGACCAAATAAACTTTGTCCAGTTGACAAATTGAATTTCTTCTTTTATCACGTCACAGTAAACTGAATTTGAATTTTGAGAACTGAATTTGAATTTCAAGAACTGAACATGAGCATAAAAAGAGTGAATTTTCAAATTGTATTAGATTCCTGTGACAAACTAATAAATTCAATTTAAAATGATACTATTCAGATTCAATTTTTCAATGCAATAATTCAAATTAAAAAATACAATTTCATATTCTGTAATTCAAATTCAGTTTCTGGTGGCACATATTTCTGCCCATAGATTTGGCCTTCTGCCAAAGATAATGCAGGTTTCAAATGTGATGTGGCCACTCTTCTGGGAGTCTGTGTCTAGTCACACACACAGTGCTTTGTTTTTAGTGAGGAACATGCAGTATTACCGTATGCAGTACTAAGTGTTCAGTGATGTATTATTACAAAATGTATTACAGTATGTAAATATGAAAATAACAAACCCCTGAAGAATGTCCAGGTACACCAGGTGCTCCAGGGGGTCCTGGGGGGCCAGGAATGCTGATGGCTGACAAGAAAAGTACTCCAGTAAACAGAATCATAGGGGGATTGTGCTGGCATATTTATGTTTATACTGAATCTGGTGAAAAGAAAGTCTACTGACTCACTCTGTACACCTCGCCCATCTACAGACACAGTTGCTCCTGGAGGTCCGGGAGGCCCTGGAGGTCCTGGCAGGCCATCATTGCCTCGTCCTGGAGGACCAGGCAGTCCTGGAAATCCAGGGGGGCCAATAATGGAGTCTCCTTTAGGGCCCTGGGGGAGAGCACAGGGATGTTAGTATCATTAGAATACCCAGTGGTGTTTGTTTCCGTGCCCACATCTCCCGTTGTGTCTTCTGAGTACTTTGCGAATGTTATTGTGGTTTTGTATGTAACTTAAATAATAAAAGGTAAAAAAAAAAAGAATAAGAAGTGAGCCTCCTGAAAAGACCACTATGTACCGGAGGGCCAGGTGCTCCTGGAGATCCAAAACTAGCTCCATAGCGAGTGTCATAATATCCACCACCTGGCTCTCCTTTCTCTCCCTTAGATCCTGGTTCTCCTTTGAAATTACCCTAGACAAAATGACATAAGCCATGAGACATTGATATGTAACAGAATAGACTTGTGGCGGTTCACTGCTCCTTACCCTCAGTGTGTGAATGTCAAACTGGGGGCCACCTCCTATAAAGTGAAATAATGAATTTGACTGAACTTTTTACACATCACAAAATTATTTGATGTTGATTTTAGAGTACCTGGCAGACCTGGGAAACCTGGCTCTCCACGATCACCCTTGTCTCCTTTTGTTGCTATTCAGGAAAAAAGAGCACATTTATAATCTGATGTTCCACCAGTTGGAGGTGGAGAGAACATGTAAACTCATCACAGAAAGACCACAGTTGGTACAGGAATCAAAACCAGGACCTTCCTGCTGTGAGACAAGAGTGCTAGCCACTGTGAACTCCTTTTGGATAAAAATAGGACATGTAGGGGGGCTAACCTGGATTGTGCCTGGAGTGGTCGTCATAGCCCTGAAACCCAAAGAAACACATTTAATATTGGTTGAAAACATTAAAAAAAACAAAAACACTTTGATACTCAACTCACCGTGTGTGTGTTGACATAAGGTGCAGGGGGCCCAGGAGGTCCAGGGGGCCCAGGGGGTCCAGGAGGCCCCTGAGCAGAAGCAAGACTAAGTACTGACCCTCTGAGAAGTATTATAAAACATGTTCTGTACTTACAGGGTATGAGTATCCTCCGCTGGAGTCGCCTCTCTCTCCTTTGAGCCCATTGAGTCCAGGACGGCCCTGAGCACATGTGCACACGAGAAATGAACTCCAGTGATGAAACATGTTCAATTTTCTGTACCACATATCCAGTGAACTTACTGGACGACCAGGGAAACCAATCTCTCCTTTTTGTCCTTGAGGTCCAACAGGGCCCTGAGGAGACATCACAGTTATAACAGAGCCAAATAAGGTAATTATGGATGAAACAGAGTGGTACATACTGGTGGTCCCATGGGTCCTGGGGACCCTGGATCCCCCTGTAAATGACACAAAATTAGACAGTGATCTGACATTTGAGAAGATAAGCTACATTATAATCAGGTTTGTACCGGTTTTCCGGCAAGACCACCTAAGTACATGGGTTGCCCGTCCGGCCCCATGATGATGCCAGGTTCACCCTTCTCGCCCTGAGCACAGCACGTGGGTTACAACAGAGGCTACACTCTCACTCCAAATGTAATCATTTCAGTTGATGGAAGTACCTTCGGGGCATATCCAGGTGGGCCCACATCTCCCTTATCACCCTTTTCTCCTGCTGGCCCCTGTAAGGACACAAGACTCAGTATCGCATTTACATTTATAGGTCTCATGGTGCAGTTTTAAGACATACCGGAGATCCTGCTCTCCCCACAGCACCAACTCTCCCCTGAAATCAAACAGTCCATTAAACTGTGAAACCATCTGAAAGTGACATCATCTTTCTCCAGGTGTCATGTGATGGGTAAAGAGTCGCACTCACCTCCTCCCACCCTTCACTCCAAAAAAGGTCGTTATACTACAGCAAGAGAGTTAGGCTCGTTAGTACAGTGTGCAGCGCAACTCAGTGTGCAGAGCAGGTCAGTTCGGTGTGCAGAGCAGGCCAGAGTAGTGACAGTTAGTCAATATAAATATGGAATGTTATTAGTGGATGAGTTTTGTGTGTTTTTAAGCTGATATTATGTCACGTCAAAGACTTACATCGCCTGCAGATTGGTAAATTATCTGTCCTGGAGGCCCAGGAGGGCCAGGAGGTCCAGGTGGACCACCCTCTCTTCCGGATAAACCCTGGAAAACATATATCATATTACACTCCACCTCAGTGTAAAGACAGAGACATACTGGCACTCACCATTTCTCCTTTGACTCCTTTCTCTCCTTTAAATCCCTGAAAAAACACACCTGTTACAAACTTAGAAACAAACATCTGCAAACCAACGAGAGCTGAGTGGGTCCTACTTCCTGTCCTGGGAAACCATCCTGGCCTGGGATCCCAGGAAGGCCCCGAGGGCCTTCAGCACCCTTGTCTCCATGGTTACCGGGTAAACCAGGCTTCCCCTGCAAGAGATTTGTTTTTTATCATTGCGTGCGAGTCTACAAAACCAAATCAGAACGTATAAGCTGTGATAAACACTGGAGTTAATGGGAATGGTCACATGTACAGGTGTGGTCATCAAAGTTCAAAGTCAGCTTTATTGTCAAAAGCCGTATGTACAGGTTGCACCCACAGGATTTGAAACTGCAGCACCCCCTAGGCCCACAGTGAACATTAAACATCTGATAAACAAGACAATAAACACAATGACTAAAACGTAGTAACAACATGATTTAACATTTAACATGAACTTGATTTAATCCTACCCACACCATTGTACATTGTACCTTGTATTTTTTATTACATTTTATTACATATTTTATTATATTTTTTATTATATTGTTTACTTCTTCCCCTGCACTTTTGCAACACTTTTTTCACCATGTACTATTATTGCATGTTATTAGTACTTCTGACTATCTTAGCGAGCCAACGGTTCTTCTGATCCTAAGCATTTCATTGCATCGTTGACCCTGTGTTGACTCTGCATATGACAAATAAACAATCCATAGACTGTGGAACCGCCCGGGCCAGGGGGGCCGTGGCCCGGGTAACTTTTTGAAAATGATTATTAAAAAAACAAACAAACAAACAAACAAATGTTGGCCTGCGAGTTTTTTTTATCATGTCGAGAAAAATCTACCCCAATCCATGTTGTAATTTAATCAAGCCCTTCGCTTAAACATTTCCTAAACCAATATTTTTGACGTCACATATGTTGTGCGTGAAATGTTGCTAAATGTATAGAACAGCGCAGCCCTGAAAAAACTCGCAGAAGTTGTGATTGTGACAGTGTGTAGACATCATTGTCAGAGTGGAATAGACGGAACAATCAAACTGAAAAGACACAAACCGATTTTTGAATATTTTAAAGGAAAGCAAATTAAAACCGCAGCACCATCCGATGTCGGCGCGTCACACTTGATTGGACTTTTACAGCTCTACAGCAGCCCAAACCTCTCCTTTATGGCCATTCTAACTGTCAAACTGAAGTTTACCCTTCTGTTTAGCTCCTGCAGTGTGGATTTAGTGAGAAAATATATATTTTGCTTGATTTAGGCTAAAGGCTAAAGAAGTGGAAAAAAAACACCGGCGCTTATGTAAGTTGGGAAGACTTTCGCTGTCGTAATGGATCTAACACGTGTTTTGGACTAAATTGTTTTACTGGATTTTATTCGCTGGATCCTTACAGACAGATTGAGACCAAGTTTATGGTGAAATACTGATGTTTGACCTGTCCAGAGCCTTCAAAGGTAAGCAAAGTGAAAAACTGTTTTGTGCTTTTCCGTATAAAAGCCCCATGTGCTCGGGGAGTGATTGTTGTGCAGGGAAATGAATTGCATGGTCAAAAAGATGAGACTGTAAGGTTTCATTTAATGTGTAGATTATCATGGTACACGATCGGGAATGTGTGCTCTCATGCGGAAAGAAAAAAAAGAGTAAGCAGGACCGCGCGTGGGTGGTGAAAATGGGTAGTGAAAAATTCAAAAGTGAAATTGTGAAAAAACTACACTGCCATTTTTGCTGTGCAAGTAGGGCTTCTAAACCTGTACAATATGCATTTGGAATCTTGGTTCTATCTGCTTCTATGCCAAAGTTATAAGTGTTTTATTTTTATTTTTTTATGCATACATTTTACTTTTCAGCGGCTGTACTGTACATTCAGTCTTCCCATACTTTCCTCTGTCCGAGCACCACCAAGTGCACTTGTCTGTGTTCTGTGTTTCTCATAGTGCTTTAGCACTTTAGCAGTTTAAGTTGCGTTACCACCGACTACCGAGGTGCTCTTCTTGTGCATTTTATGCTGCGTGGCTCTGTGCTGGTTGACATGACTGAGATACGCATTACGTGCCTGTCCGTGTATAATGTAGCCTATAGGCTATGCATCATGTCCGACCAAACATTTCGGTGACACCCTCTTGCGATTGTGCCCCCCCCCCCGAGTTCAAATGCGTTCCGCAGTCTACGAAACTTTCTTGAATCTTGAATCTTGAATGTGCAGGAAGCCCTCTCTGTTTGTGGATATCCTAAATGGGCTTTCAACAAAACCAAGAGAGACAAGGAAAAGAAACAAGACAACAGAGAATCCGAACCCAGGAGGAAAGGGGTAGCGATTCCTTACCTGGCCAGCGTTTCTGAAAAACTACAGAGGATTTTCAGACAATATGAAATCCCAGTTTATTTCAAACCCACAAACACTTTAAGACAAAAACTAGTCCACCCAAAGGACAAAACACCGAGCCACATACAAAGCAATGTGGTCTACTCCATTCAGTGTAGTGAAGACTGCAGTGAGCGCTACACTGGAGAAACAAAACAGCCACTTCACAAGAGGATGTACCAACACAGACGGGCGTGCCAGAGTGGACTGTCATCTGCCGTACATCTCCACCTAGAAGCCACAGGCCATTCATTTGAGGACAGCGAGGTTCAGCTCTTAGCTAGGGAAAAGAACTGGTTTGAGAGGGGAGTTAAAGAGGCTATTTTTGTCAAAAAAGAGAATCCTTCTTTAAAAAAGGAATGGGGAAGTCAGACATAATTTGACTCCCATATATAATTCCATTCTCAAACCGAAATCAAAACAAACAAAGGAAACAATAGGGCTAGCCACGTCAGGTCCAGAGGTGTGAAAACAGCCATTAGGGTTTGAATGGGTATGCTAAACTAGACGCCAGAGAGAAACTGGAAATACAAAAGTCAGAAACTCAGGTGGGATAGTTTCAGAATACTGAAAGAAAGAATAATGACGAAGCACCTCGGATGATTTGCGAAACGTTTTCGACCAAATAAACTTTGTCCAGTAAAACGTACCAGACTACTAGACTTGTATATAATACAAATAGGTAAAACACACAATGTGTAGCGTAATAAAGCTCAAATGGTGTCATTTAAGCAGTAGTGTCAGTGTCATTTAAGAGTCATTTAAGCAGCAGTGTCAGGCTCCTCAGGCTCCTTCCTGATGGCAGCAGACTGAAGAGGCAGTTGGATGGGTGGGTGGGATTACCCACAATGCACAGGGCTTTGCGGGTGAGGCTGGTGTAGTAGATGTCCTGCAGGGAGGGGAGAGAGATACCCACGATTCGCTCAGCGGCTCTCACTACTTACTCGGTGTAGCTTTTTCCGACAGGACACAGTGCAGGTGCCATACCACACAGTGATACAGCTGGTGAGGATGCTCTCTATGGTGCCTCTGTAAAAGGTGCGCATTGGGGCTCTGGCTCTCTTCAGCTTGCGGAAGAAGAAGAGTCACTGTTGGGCTTTACTGGCCAGTGATGCAATGTTCTTTGACCAGGAGAGGTCCTCAGAGATATGCACACCCAGGAAGTTGGTGAATGCCTGGTCGCCCAGGCCTTTCCGTGTGTTCTGCGTGGAGTTTGCATGCATGGTCTGGGTTTGATCCCCGGGTCGCCTGAGCCTTTCTGTGCGGAGTTTGCATGTTTTCCCCGTGTCTGGGTGGGTTTCCTCCGGGCACTCCGGTTTCCCCCATCAACCCAAAACATGCACCATAGGTAAAAATCCTCCAGCTTAAGTCCTGACCAAGCCGAAGCAAGAAGATCATGGAGATGGTCCCCAGGCGCAGTAATGTGCTGCCCACCGCTCCTAATAACAGGATGGGTTAAATGCAGAGAAGAATTTCTCCTGTGTGAGATCAATAAAGTCACCTCTTCTCTCTTACTCTCTCCACAGCAGCCCCGTTGATGGTGAGGGGGGCGTGCTGTCTTCACATTCAGGGAGAGTTAATGCACTACTTGCTTGGGGACGATTGTGTTTAAGCTGAACTGAAGTCAATGAACAGCATTCTAGCATATGAATCTCTGATGTCCAGGTGTGTGAGGGCTGAGTGGAGGGCTGGTGAGACTTCATCATTGGTCAAGCGGTTAGACCGGTATGCAAATTGAAATGGGTTCAAGGTGGAGGGGAGAGATGTCTTGATGTGTTATATGACTAGCTGTTCGAAACACTTCATGACGATGGGGGTGAGCGCAACCGGACAGTAGTCGTTAAGGCTGGATGGAGACGACTTCTTCAGCAGGGGGATGTCTTGAGGCATGTGGGGACGACAGCCTGGCTCAGAGATGTGTTGAAGATGTCTGTAAAGACCTCTGTGAGTTCCACAGCACAGTCTCTCAGTACACGACCAGGGATGTTGTCCGGTCCCAGAGCTTTGCATGCGTTGATCCTGCTGAGGGATCTCCTCACGCTGTCCGGGGACAGTGTCAGCACCTGATCACCGGGAGGGGGTGGAGTCTTCTGTGCTGGGATGCTCTTGTGTGCCTCAAAGTGAGCAAAGAACTCATTTAGCTCATTCGGCAGGGAAGTGGAGCTGTCGGCAGTCTGTGTTGGCTTGTAGTCCATTATGGTCTGTATCCCCTGCCACAGACTCAGCGTATCTCTGCTGTCATGGAAGTGCTGTGCTATCTTCCTAGATTATTGTCTCTTAGCCTCTCTGATGCCACGTGACAGGTTTGCCCTTGCTGTCCTTCAGCCCACCTCGTCTCCAGCTCTAAAGGCCACATTCCTTACCCTCAGCAGCCTGTAGACCTCCCCTGTGAGCCATGGCTTCTGGTTGGCCCGAACAGTGATGGTCCTGGTGTTTGTGACATCATCAATGCACTATGAGATGTAGACAGTGACAGTCTCTGTATATTCCTGTAGGTCTGTGGTGTTGTCGTAGGTGGCAGCCTGTTTGAATATATCCCAGTCTGTGGTGGAGAAGAAGTCTTGCAGTGCCTCTGAGGACCCCTCTGCCCATACCCATCTGGATGGGCAATTTGCTGCTCACTCATGTGCTGGTAGAGTTCATTAAGTGCCTCGCTCCTACTGTTATTATTGGAGCTAGGAGGGATATAAACCGCAACAAGCAGTATGGCTGTATTGGGAGGAGTTACATGTACAGGTGTGGTAATGGGAAGCGTTGCATGTACAGGTGTGGCAATGGGAGGGGTCATACGTACAGCTTTGGTAAGTAATATAGGCCTGTTTTTCTTCTTAAACATTAGGCATCAGCCTAGATAACATGCCATATAAGCCACATTAAAATGATTTCAGTGTGAGGTTCTTTTCTAACACATTAGAGTTTCACAGTGTGCTCCTACAGTAGGTTTCAGTGCAGTGTAGGGTCATACTTACAGGCAGCCCAGGCATACCAGGAGGGCCCTACATAAGCACAGCACAGAGGCATTAGGAAATAAATAGAAAGACTCGCAACAAAAGGAGCACAAAACACAAGGAATAGTACCTCTGGCCCTGGAGGGCCCCTGATAGTCGATATACCATTGTTCCCCACATTACCATCCTGGAAAACATTACATATATTACATGTGCAATGAAAATACTAGATGTAACTAGTGTGTTTATGCTCACAGAGACACTGTAGGGGGGGCCTGGAGGCCCTGGTGGTCCTGGAAGTCCCATTGGTCCCATTGGTCCTGGGAGACCTGCTAACCCGCTCTGACCAGGGGTACCTGGCTGTCCAGGATCACCCTGAGCACCCTGTCACAGAATCAGAGTTAAGTGTTAGTGGAAAGAAACTGGTGTATGAGCAGAACAAGAGTATATCACAGTCCACCATGGGCCAAGGAACCGGAGAAATGCAATGGCATAGGTGGTTATGATGTACATTATAACTGCAGCTCTGTGACTTAGTAGGGGTGGAAGACAGGGATCTAGTAGAGAGACCTACAAATCTCAATGAACATGCATGTATGAGGAGAAATCATATAGAATCAGAACACAAGTCAGAGAGGAGTAGACAGGAGCAGCCCGATCAGTACCTCAGAGGAATTAGACCGCGGGTGGGCGGGGCTAAAGTAAGAGAAGAGTCCATCAAAAAAACTGGAGCCCTGGCAAAACCAAGAGGAAAGCTGAAGCATGGAGTAATAGCACAGTAGAGTAAGACAAGGGTCACACCAGTGTTCTCACCTTCTGCCCGCCACTGGAGGAGCTCAAGTCTCCCTCACAGCCACAGTGTCCCTGTGAAAGAGCAGCACACTGCCATTAGAGACCTGACCAGACCATGACTTCTTTGTCTTTGAGCTTAGGGGCCATAAAGAACCCACACAGTACCTTCTCTCCTCTGGGTCCAGGTTGACCTGATGCTCCAGGAGGTCCCGGAGGTCCCTGCATCAATGCAGAATCCCAATAATACAAACTACTACAGTTTACTACACAAACTCCAGGATCTGGTACTCACAGGTAGACCAGGTGTTCCATCCAGTCCAGGTGGTCCAGGAGGGCCAATGGCCACTGGACCATTGGCATCAAATGTGAGTGATGTCCCAGGAGGACCAGGGGGGCCTGGAGGGCCCGGGGGACCACGAGGGCCCTGTACAAATGTGCAGTTAGCAAACATTATAATGCACTCACCTACATGAGCAGTGTGGGTAGGCATGTATTACCCGGATTTTGTCCATATCTGCAAATCCAGAGCCTTCCATATCCAGGAATGTCTAAGGCACACACAGAAGAACTCTCATCTCAAACCATCACTCACAGAAGTACTCTCATCTCAAACCAAACAGCTCTTATCCAGATTAAACTTACGGGTCGGTCACCACTGCCCAGCCCTGGAGGTCCAGGGGGTCCTGGGGGCCCGCGGGGCCCTGGCTGTCCCTCTCCACGGTCTCCCTAAATATAGCAATACAGTAAAAACTGAATGAATTAAATTATTAAAATGTAAAAAAGTTCATGTCTAGCACCGTCACCTTCTGTCCTTTAGTTCCAGCGCTGCCTTTACTTCCTGGAGGCCCTCGGGGGCCTGTTTGCCCCTGATACATTGGTAGTAATGGTCAATATCACAAAATTTGTTGTGTTCAATTTGAGTGCATGAAGAGACTTACAGCTTTCCCATCCTCTCCTGGATCTCCCTGTTCAGAAAGCCAAGTAAAACAAGTTTATTTCACATGAAAGAAGCTGATAAATTATTCATCTCTCACTAACCGGCTCTCCATCTGCTCCTGGAGGTCCTGGAGCTCCCTCCAGACCCGGAAATCCAGGTGGTCCTTGGGGTCCAGGTACTTGCTGCACGACAGCGCCGTCTCCAAGTCGGACCACCTCTGCTGCAGGTCCTGGGGCTCCAGGGAGCCCTTGTGGTCCTGGGAGCCCACGATCCCCTTTGTTTCCAGGGTAACCAATGCCGGAGCTGCCCTGGGGTCATTAAAAATAATATACAAAATGATGACAGTAAGGAAAGAACATCGTCCATGTGCTATAGCTCAGATGTCCACTGTTCATAGGGGAAGCTTTGTAAAGACAACCGTAAAATAAAAAGGACTTAATGGACAGGGACAATGGCAGCAAGACAGTGTCAAAGGCACAGAAAACAACAGCCATAACTGCAGCAGCACAGAGGCCAGACAAATCTGAACACCAGGTGCATCGGCTCTCACAGCTACACGGACAGTGTCTGAAAGCCAGTGTAAATCAACTGACAGACTCGTCACATCCCGCCTAGCTGACGACATCAAAACATCACCGGGAAGACCTTCCTCCTCAAAGCCTCTGCTCCTCCATTTGTCATATTAAGCCCTGCTTACAGTCTGTTATTTTCTGTGGGCAGGGCTTAGGGATGAGGTATAGAAGGGTTAAGATTAAGTCATTCAAAGTAAAGGTAGATCAACAAGGTACGTCAAGGTACTCAGGACTATCTTTAAAAGTGAAAGTAACCCAAAGACCTGTGATATGGCCGACATCACTAATTTAATTTCAGCTATGAATAAGGTTATAGCAGTGGAATTCAAAAGTGATTAACTGGGACTCAAACAAGAATAAACCACAACTAACGAGAACTAAACCAGAACTTAACCAGGTGAAAACCATTTAGAAACCAGAACTAACCCAGGATTTAACCAGGACTAATTAGGATTAGGATTAGGTTGAATGTCAGATCTGGTCACTCACCTTTGCCCCTTTTTCTCCCTGAAAATGAGAAAACACCAGAGTGAGTCACATGACAATGGCAGACCAGATGCCCTGCCCCTATTGCCACTGCCAAACCACTCCTGCGAACCCCTACCTTCTGTCCTCGCTCGCCTCCCGCAGTGGAGGATCCGGATGTGTGCGTGGTGCCCGCCTCTCCTTTGGGTCCTGCGATGCCCCGGTCCCCCTTGGCACCTTTCTCTCCTCTGTCTCCCTTCTCTCCTTTGGCCCCACCCGGACCTGAGGATCACAGCACAGTTAAAGAGGCCAGATCCCCAAAAGTACACAAAAGGACCATTTCATTTTAGGTCCTGAAGACATTTAGAAATCCATATATTTACAATTTTCTCATTAAGAATCAAAAATTAGACTTGAAGGTGAACTATGAAACCTTTCTGGTGGTGGGATCTGTCAACTGTTTGTCTCCATGGAGATTGCTTTGTCTGAAATGTCCCACAAGATGGCATTAGATTGGTCATCATTCATTTGGTTGCAGGGGTATTTCTTGCTGAAAGAATATTTTTCTAATCCATTGTTGTTAGGGGGGCTGTCTCTCCACAGATCTGCCGTAAAACTTGTCCTGATGGTAACACCTGCTTGACTCCATAGAGATTGAAAAACTTAGATAGGGCACCTATATATTATATCTTTGTTTTCCAGCTACATAAGTGAGATTGTTTTAAGTAGATTTATTCAGTTCTTTGCTTTCCTTTTTCAATATTAGAGGGGATGTAGTTAAGTTATGATTCATGACAAAAACAATATTGAATTCAAATGAAATATAGGATTGCATCAGCTGTATTAGACCATATTTACCCCTTTATCTTACCCTTACCCCTTGGATTTGCCCATTCATGTGAGGGCAAGGGGTGTCCCGATTCTAATTTTGATCAAGGGCTAGGGCCACAACCAAGGGCTACATACCCCTTGAAATGAAGTAAGCTCTTGACCAGACTTGAAACGAAGAGGTGGGGGCTCAGGCAGGTTTTCAGATCAGGAGGGCAGCGTCACTTTGACCAGCCAAGGAGTCTCATAAATGTATTTTCAGCAGTTGTAATTAGAAGAATCAGAAAGACTTTTATTGCCATTGTCAAGTGAACAGAATTCACAAAACTAGGAACTTGTCTCGGTGATAAGGTGCGAACATAAAACACTAAATAATAATAGTAATAACTAGTGTATAGACACTAAATAATAACAATAACTAAAATATAGCTATAATATAGTAAAAAATAATAAACAGTCCAAATAACAAAAAGGTTCAGATGAGCAGCATCAGAACAGTAGTGCAAACATGACTTAATTAAAGTGACTAGTGATGTAAAGTGTCGCCCCAGTCGGGCGAAGCCCGAAGGAGCGACGTGGGGCCATCTTTCTGTGGACCCACCACCAGCAGGAGGATCCATAAGGGCTGGGTGCAAAGAGATCTGGACGGCAGTCGAAGGCAGGGGCCTCGGCGGCCGGATCTCTGGACATGGAGACTAGCTCTGGGGACATGGAATGTCACCTCGCTGGGGGGGAAGGAGCCTAAGCTTGTGCGGGAGGTTGAGCGTGTATCTAGTCAGTAACGACTAGATATAGTTGGGCTTGGGCTTCGGGCTTGGGCTTTGGAACCCAACTCCTTGAGGGGGGCTGGACCCTCCATTTCTCTGGCGTTGCCTGCGGGGAACGGCGGTGGGCTGGTGTGGGCCTTCTCATTGCCCCACAGCTCAGCCGCCATGTGCTGGAGTTCACTCCGGTGAATGAGAGGGTCGTGTCCCTGCGCCTTCAGGTCGGGGACAGGTCTCTCACTGTTGTCTCAGCCTACAGCAGTGCAGAGTACCCGGCCTTCTTGGAGTGCCTGGGAGGGGTACTGGAGAGTGCACCGACCGGGGACTCCATTGTTCTACTGGGGGACTTCAACGCCCACGTGGGCAACGACAGTGACACCTGGAGAGGAACGGCCTCCCTGATCTGAACCCAAGTGGTGTTCTGTTATTGGACTTCTATGCTAGCCACGGTTTGTCCATAACGAACACCATGTTCGAGCACAAGAGTGTCCATCAGTGCACGTGGCACCAGGACACCCTAGGACGGAGGTCAATGATCGACTTTGTTGTCGTGTCATCTGACCTCCGGCCGCGTGTCTTGGACACTCAGGTGAAGAGAGGGGCAGAGCTGTCAACCGATCACCACCTGGTTGTGAGTTGGGTCCGCTGGTGGGGGAGAAATCCAAAAAGACCTGGCAGGCCCAAGCGTATCATGAAGGTCTCTTGGGAACCTCTGGCAGAGCCCTCCTACCTTCAACTCACACCTCCAGGAGACCTTCTCCCGAATTCCGGGGGAGGCTGGAGACATAGAGTCCGACTGGGCTCTGTTATCGGCCTCTATTGTCGATGCGGCCGCCCGTAGCTGTGGTCGTAAGGTCTGTGGTGCCTGTCGTGGCGGCAATCCCCAAACCCGGTGGTGGACACTGGAAGTAAGGGATGCCGTCAGGCTGAAGAAGGAGGCCTATCGGGCCTTGTTGGCTCATGGGACTCCTGAGGCAGCTGACGGGTACGGGCGGGCAAAGCGTGCTGCAGCCCGGGCGGTAGAAGAGGCAAAAACTTGGGTTTGGGAGGAGTTCGGAGAGGCCATGGAGGAGGACTATTGAACGGCCTCAAAGAAATTCTGGCAAACTGTCCGGCGCCTCAGGACGGGGAAGCAGTGCTTCACCAACACTGTTTACAGTGCGGGTGGGGAGCTGTTGACCTCGACTGGGGATGCTATCGGATGGTGGAAGGAATACTTTGAGGATCTCCTCAATCCCACATCATGTCTTCTGAGGAGGAAGCAGAGGCTTGGGACTTGGAGGCGGACTCATTCATCACCCTGGCTGAAGTTACTGAGGTGGTTGGAAAGCTCCTTGGTGGAAAGGCCCCGGGGGTGGATGAGATCCGTCTTGAGTATCTTAAGTCTCTGGATGTTGTAGAGCTGTCTTGGCTGACACGCCTCTGCAACATAGCGTGGCAGTCGGGGACAGTACCTCTGGACTGGCAGATCGGGGTGGTGGTCCCTCTGTTTAAGAAGGGGGACCAGAGGGTGTGTTCCAACTATCGGGGAATCACACTCCTCAGCTTTCCTGGTAAGGTGTATTCCACCTGATGGAGAGGAGAATTCAACCGATAGTCAAACCTCGGATTCAGGAGGAGCAGTGTGGTTTTCGTCCCAGCCGGGGAACACTGGACCAGCTCTATACTCTCCATCAGGTGCTCGAGGGTGCATGGGAGTTTGCCCAACCAGTCCATAGGTGCTTTGTGGATCTGGAGAAGGCATTCGACCATGTCCCTCGTGGGGTCCTGTGGAGAGTGCTCTGGGAGTACGGGGTTCGGGGCCCTGTTCGGTCCCTGTATGACCGGAGCAGGAGCTGTGTTTGCATTGCCGGTAGTAAGTCGGACCTGTTTCCGGTGCATGTTGGACTCGGCCAGGCCTGCTCTTTGTCACCGGTTCCGTTCATTGTATTTATGGACAGAATTTCTAGTCGCAGTCAGGGGCTGGAGTGGATCCGGTTTGGAAACCACAGGATCTCATCTCTGCTGTTTGCAGATGATGTTGTCCTGATGGCTTCATCGACCCAGGACCTCCAGCGTGCACTGGGGCGGTTTGCAGCCGAGTGTGAAGCGGCTGGGATGAGGATCCGCTCTTCCAAATCCGAGGCCATGGTTCTCGACCGGAAAAAGGTGGCTTGCCCTCTCCGGGTGGCTGGAGAGTCCTTGCCTCAAGTGGAGGAGTTCAAGTATCTCGGGGTCTTGTTCACGAGTGAGGGGAGGATGGAGCATGAGATTGACAGGCGGATCGGTGCAGCGTCGGCAGTGATGCAGTCGCTGTACCGGACTGTTGTGGTGAAGAGGGAGCTGAGCCGAAAGGTGAAGCTCTCAATTTACCGGTCAATCTACGTTCCTACCCTCACCTATGGTCATGAGCTCTGGGTAATGACCAAAAGGACAAGATTGCGGATACAAGCAGCCAAAATGAGTTTCCTCCGCAGAGTGGCTGGGCGCACCCTTAGAGATAGGGTGAGGAGCTCAGTCACACGGGAGGAACTCGGAGTAGAGCCAGTGCTTCTCCAGTGCCCGAGCCACCTGAGGTGGTTCGGGCATCTGTTCCAGATGCCCCACTGGAAGGAGGCCCCGGGGACCCAGGAAATGCTGGAGGGACAATGTTTCCCGGCTGGCCTGGGAACGCCTTGGGGTCCCCCCGGAGGAGCTGGAGGAAGTGTCCGGGGTGAAGGAGGTCTGGGCATCCCTGCTTAGACTGTTGCCCCCGCGACCCAGCCCCGGATAAGCAGACAAAAAATGGATGGATGTTCTACATTACTTTTAGTGAACCGTTGTTGCGGTGTCTGTTTAGCCGACGTTATTGTTTTCATCGAACTTTCATATATAAACAAGCTAGTTTTTTTTCAAGCTGAGGTACCTGATAATCCTTGACGCAAATGGTAATCGAGTGGTGTCCCATTTCTTAGGGCAGTGCTTCTCAATTATTTTCTGTGACGCCCCCCCTAGGAAGAAGAAAAAATTTCACGCCCCCCCTCCTTACTAGGCTATAAATAGTAGTATTTGTCTAGAAAATTGTTATTAGTACACCTCTGCATAAGATTGTATCCTTTTATTAACATTAAAAACAAAAAAAGAAAGAAACAAAGACCGCACTCGTCTTTTTTGCACTGAGGACTCAAATATTAATGTGTTTTTAATGCAGCTTTGCACACATTTGTTTACGTTTTACAGAAACAAAACTTAAAACCGCATGGCTTATTTGCATAAACTAAAAGCTCTGAGAAAAAAAAACAAAAAAAAAACGCTCTGTCCTTGTGCCGCTGATGCATCAGCTTCTGTCTGACTAAAGTACATGATGCAGTAGGATATACATGTTTTTTCTGTGACAGAGGATGTTCTGCTGATGGGGAGCCTGTTCTATATATTGCATATTTAAGGTTGCCGACCCCTGCCCCAGAGCAACAATGAGAGTGCCACTGCCAACTACTGTTGTTGATGTGCATTTACACTTAGTTCTATTACAGTACGTTTCCCAGGGTCACACGCGCCCCCCCCTGGCATCACACCGCGCCCCCCCAGGGGGGCCCGCCCCACTATTTGAGAAGCACTGTCTTAGGGGAACATTTGTACCCCGAGCCCTCTCAGCTCAGTATCAAGGGGCAAGACAAAGAGGTAGATAAAGGGGTAGGGAAAGGGGTAAGACTGAGTAATTTGATGCTGTCTTAATCTCTAAAGTCCAAAACAACATGTCACCGCAAATCATCCAATCATCTCCCATCATACCCCACTCTGTAATACAGGCATATCTCCAGCAGAGAGCATCGCTCTACTGTTCTCATGTATGGGCTTTGACAGTTTCACAGAACATGAACCTCAGTACATGAACCACATGACCCTAACCACAGGAATCCCGCTCTCCAGCAGCTGGGACGGCACATTCTAACACACATAGAATGGCCCCAAAAGACAAAACCTCTGTGGCTCTCACATGCAGGGGCCACTGGGTACTCGCATGCAGGGGCCCCAGGGACTTCACACCTACCTCTGGGACCCGGAGGTCCAGACCAGCTGTGGTCCACTGCAGGCTCTTTATATCTGGTTTCTACAGAAGGCACATTCACTGATGAAGAGGCTGGTTCTGTATTTTTGTTTTGTTTTTGTTTTTGTTTTGTTTTTGTTTTTTTACGAGAATTAACATTTTTTACAATCTGAGCCTTATTTCGGTAATTAAACAAGTTGTTTTACTCACCCATTGCACTTTGGTGTCATTTGGGGCATTTCCAGAGATGTTTTAGATTAGCGATAACTGTTAACATGAGTGATCGGGACACGACATTGAAGTCACCAAAATAACACAAACTTTAGCACTTTTCAAATCATAGAAGCTCAATGTCTTACATTCGTTTGAGTCAAAAGTGGCCTCTAATCCGAGATTTAGCCATAGATTCGAGTAGATGAGGAGGCCAGTGCGCATGTGCGCAGTCACAGCTTATTTCGCTCTCAGCTCTCGGGACCCAAACATGAAACTCAACGCTGTAAGACATTTGGACCATCGTGTTTGCAGTACCCACTTCAGTCAGGACGATTTTTTACCAGCAAAGGAAAAGAAAGAAGGCCAGCGGATTCAGCGCACGATGCAAAACCGATGGCTGTTCTCTGCGGTGATCCTAAAACTGTCTCCGTATCCATTCTGTCTCCTCATCCGTATACTCAGGCACAAAACGATAGGGACGGCATCATACTCAAATAACTCCTCTTCAGTCTCAAAGTCCGAATCTTCTGCCATGTGTCGCTCACAATAGAAAAGTTCAGAGCGGTGTTTATCTGCGAATCAGCTGGGAAATTCGCACATGCGCGCTGTCCTCTATGATGACGTCATCAGATGAAAATATAGCTAGATATCGGGTTTCAGGCAGCTTTGAACTCCACTTAAAGTCTATGCTGACACAGCGAGCTTCTGTGATTTGAAAAGTGCTAAAGTTTGTGTTATTTTGGTGACTTCAACGTCGTCCCCCGATCACTCACGTTAACGGAATCGCTAATCTAAAACATCTCCGGAAATGCTCCAAATGACACCAAAGTGCTATGGGTGAGTAAAACAACTTGTTTTATTACCGAAATAAGGCTCAGATTGTAAAAAAAAAAAGTTAATTCTCCTTTAAAAGTTCTATAATAGCAGTATCTGGGGTAGGGTAAAGTGTGTACAGTAGGTGCTGTCTAAACCTGCATATATAGAACACATTTAAGTTTTTCTCAGTGTATGGACTGGCCTCATATATAGTAAAAGCTCAAAACCTCCAGAATTCCCTCCCTGAGCTGCAGCGGCTGCAGTAGCACTGATTCATGACTAGCTGCAGGAGCTGGGGTTTAGATAGTGTCCATTCAGATCAGAGAGAGGGGTTTTAGGTTTAAAGGGCCCATATTATCTCATTTTCTGATCTATGTCAGAAAACACCTGTGATGTCATGTGATAATACAGGAAGTGCTCCACTGTGTTTTTAAACTCCACACACCTTCACTAGAATCATTATTATAATTTCAGCCCTGGAATCTCTAATGAACAAACGTTAAAAAGTAGTTGTTGTCCTGAGGAGACTGAGGTCCTTTGGAGTGAGCAGGCCTCTGCTCAAGACTTTTTATGACTGTGTGGTGGCCTCTGCTCTCCTCTATGCTGTCGTCTGCTGGGCCCCGAGCAGCACAGAGCGGGACAGGAAGAGACTTAATAAGCTGGTCAGGAGGGCCAGCTCTGTCCTGGGCTGTCCTCTGGACTCTGTAGAGGAGGTGGCTGAGAGGAGGGTGCTGGCCAAATTCACGTCCATCATGGACGACACCTCTCACCCTCTGCACCGGACTGTAGAAGAGCTGAGCAGCTCCTTCAGCAGCCGACTGAGGCACCCCCAGTGCAAGAAGGAGCGCCATCAGACTATATAGGCCAGACGTGCAATATCCTTTTTCATGCTCTCCCTGTTGATGTAAATTTCTCCTGTGTGAGATCAATAAAGTCTTATCTTATCTTATCTTAACTTGAAACCTTAAAAAAAACAAAAAACTTGAAATAAAGCAGTGTGAACTTTGAATCAAGCAAAAAGAACGTCAGCAGTCAGTAAATGAAAGTGATGTTAAAGACTGAATAGACATGCAGGATTACTCAAACATGAGGCAATGAAATAAAAGAGCTTC
This sequence comes from Paratrypauchen microcephalus, assembly GCA_036785185.1. Taxonomy (NCBI): domain Eukaryota; kingdom Metazoa; phylum Chordata; class Actinopteri; order Gobiiformes; family Gobiidae; genus Paratrypauchen; species Paratrypauchen microcephalus. The sequence goes on along the minus strand of JAVJIX010000027.1, from coordinate 6,196,371 downwards.
ATGTATGTTCTTGATAAGGAGACAGCAGTATAAAAAGAGAATTGCCACTGGATTGAGGATCAACTCCATGTATCTGCTCAGGATTTGAATACCTATACTTTTTATACATTTTGTACAGTGCAGTTGAGACTATTATTAACTATTCTGCTATTTCACCAGGCCTTGTTTTGGTTGGTACTACTATAGTAGATTCAGAACTGAAAATGCAGGATTGTGACATCTATAATTATTGACAACATAGCTAAATGAACACAACAACAAACCCCACTTAAAATGCATATAGCAGATTTTCATGGTTTTCTAATTATGACTTGTTTTGGGGAGATTTTTTTTATGTTTATGTTTACTACTTTCTACTTTTCAGATACATACAAAAGATGTTAATTATTAGTATATGAAGCCAAGAAATGCTAAAAATGCAAACCAGGGTCCAAAACAAATGGTGTTTCTTCTTTTTTGCTGTCTTTTTTTTTTTTCAAATCTAAAACAGTTAGTTTGTTTTAGAACAGTTAGTCTCACCGAAGGCATCAAAACTATGAATGAACACATAGGAATGTACAAAAAATAAACTTAATGTGAATAATCATGGAAAGAAAGATCATGGCCTAAATTAAAAAATGTGTGTCCAAACTTTTGAATGGGAATGCTTTCCATGATTTAAGTGGTTTGTGGAATAGAAGTTGAGAAGAAAAGTACAGAAATACATTAGTAGTGAGTCCTGAAACAGAAAAGGACTACCTCTCCACTATGTATGTCATCAACACTGAAAATTACATTACATCCAAAATCCAGGGACAATTTACACACAAGAAAGGCATTTTTTTTAAACCTTCATTCAACAAAATAAAGGTGTTAACATTTATTTGTGTCAATCTAATAATAACTTTATAATAATAAAGTCTACACTGTACATCTTCAAAGCTCAAAACGCTCTGTTCCACCTTGTGATGTCATGAAGCAGTAATTAACAGCTACCATCTACATTTTGTTTCGTTGTAGTTTAAAAACAAAGTGGATCAGTTCTTGTATTACTATATGACATCACCAGGTGGAACAGTAAGTGGAGATGTTTTCAGTTTGAGAAAAAAAAAACTCAACCTAAATATGCAGGATTTGTGTGCTAAACGTATGCGAATGAAGCAAAACACAACTCCAGGTCTGTTTGTCATGAGGAAACAACATTAGAACATAGATCAGAAAATATCATCATATGGGCCCTTTAACCCACTGTAGTAGACCTACTTCTGTCTAAATGAATCTAAATGATACTGCAGTTTGATGTTGCTTTAACAGGGCCTTCACGCAGGAATCCGCCCCAGGCCCGGACAGGCCGCGGCAGAGCTCCACATGCGGAGGGATATTACCTGTCAGCCTGCCCCCTTTGGACGCTACGATGGGAGGCTCCGGGACCGGCCGCAGAGAGGGGGGGGTGGCCTGAAACACAACAAAGCCATAGTTCAACAGTGTGCGTGAGCTGCGAGGTGGTGAGTGGTAGATATCAGGAGACACGCCAAGATAGTTCTATTCCACTTTTTAGAAATGTGTAGTCGTTTCACATAACATTTAGGACTGTTTGCACGTACAGTATGTATGATACACTGATAGAGATTTTAAAGGTGAAGATGTTATTTCTAGAGGTGGGGTGAGACAAAATTTACACAAGAGGAGGCACAAGATTGTATACACAAGATAGGACAAGATTTTGAAATAGTTTATAATAAATCAATTGTCATTCTGTTTGCAGTTTTTACAACATTTTAGAGATGTCACTCACCAGTCCTTAACATTTTTCCCCCAAAAAAGGCTCCACATTGAAGAATAAACATATGTATGTATCTCCATGCTGGGCAACCCCTTCAGAAATGTTACAGAGTGCATTTTTAAGTCGCTAAATACTCAATTACTCTGAATATGCTATCTATTTCATTTACTTCTGTTTGCCAATAATTGCCGTGTCCAAATGATGAGGTGTGACATCCATTTAAGGGTCGTCGTAGTGAACTTTTAAAGCCAGATACCCTTCCCGTTGCAATCAGACACACAAACTTTAACCGGAGAAGGCAGTAATGAGGAAATTTGCATGTCTTATGGCTGCAAATTAACTGCTATTGATTATAATGGTTACAGAAGAATGAAAAGTGATGGTGGTTGTGGAGTCATTACCCACATTTTGGTATGATCTTATACAACTATAGCTGCATATTATACTAACCTTGACGGTGTAGCTAGTTTCTGTCCGTTCTCCATCTCCACTGCCAAAGTCCCCAGACGCCTAAAGAAACAAAAACACACCACATTTATAAGCTCTGTTATTAGATTTATACAAGCCCATGGAGAATGCTAGAAGGTCTCAGGGCTAATTTGCTCTCAAGGACTAAAGTTCAGAAGGGGTTGCACAATTTTGGAAAAATCCAATTTTTTCCTGTTAACTGATGAGATTGTGATTAGATTTTTTTGCCACACACTGCCAAGAGGGAAATATCAAGAAATAACAAGAATCCCATGTATTTCAGAATATGCTTTTAGAGGTCTAAACTGCAGGTACAACAAGATGTTTCTATAAATAGACAGGATATTTGGCTCTTTCCAGTGGGTATTTTGGTTCGATTTTGATATATTGTGCAGTCCCATTCAAAACTACAAGTGTGCTAGAGTAATATTTGGTGATGAGAAATGCAGTCCTCACTCACCGCGTCCACGTCATCATCTCCGTCACAGAGGCGTTCGGCTTCTCGAGGGTTCCCCACCAGCCTCATGTCCAGAACCTCGCCCTGAAATCACATAGATCTGTATTTTCATTCATTGCTGTGAATGGATGAACTATGAGCAAACATATTTATCAATCCGAGACAGTGGTGGAAGAAGTACTCAAGTTTGTTACTTACTGTACTGATTCAGGAGCAAAGGAATTCCTTTAAAAAAGTATTGAAGTAGAAAAATCTAAAGCGATTTGAATCCATTTCATTATTACTCTAATGCACTGTATGTACCTAAACATAAAGATGGCCACCTTTGAATTAGTCCTACCTGGAACTTGTCTGGGTCTGCTCCCCCGGCCTGGCCTATGAACACCCCTGAGGCCTTGTCCAGGTCCATGGGGTCGGGGGAGCGCTCGAATCGGACGGTCTGAGGGGCGGAGTCACAGCCGTGGTAGAAGGTGACCTCCTCCTCGAACACAGCCAGGGCAAAGCGGGACCACGTGTTCACCATGCTGGGCACCGTGAAGCTAGCAGCCTCATAGGAGCCCTCTGAGTCAGGCTCTGTGTAGAAGAACTGCACCTTCTGTTTCCCATCCTGCACCGCACTCAGCTTCACCCCCACGTACATGATCCTCTGAGGGCCGTCGGTGATCGCCAGCAGCACGGACGCAGCGCTGGACGTGGGTTTGATGTGGAAGAGCATGGAGAAGTACCTGTAGAAGGGGTTGGGCAGCAGGGCCAGAGCGGGCTGTCCTGACACAGAGCCCCGGGTGAACACATAAGAGGATTCCCCCCACGGGCCGTACCCCCGACTGCTGCTGCTGTCCCATGAGCCCTCCCCCAGGAGCTGCAGGAACGTCAGGCCCTGCTCACCTGCACACCACACAACAGTTCACTCTGTCAGTAAGCATATACGAGCAGATGTGTTTAGTAATTACAGCACAAGGACCACATCATATGTCATATTTACTATAGTCATTCACTCTCTGCTGCACTTAAGTCTTAAGAAAAACAATATTTTTCTCACTTTCATTTGTTTGTTTTTTAAGATTAAGATGATACTTCCGCACACATTTAAGACATACTGTTATTAATGGACAGTGCATGTTAATTAACATCACTGATACAGAAATCAACAAAGAACACTGTAACACAGGCCTAACTTTGAACTGTTCAACTAACACACACATTTATACCAATGTACACAGAAATTGGAGGTGGAAGCGTGTCTTGCCCAAAGACACAAAAGCGCAGTGAGGATTAAATTTTTACTGCCCCCTTCAGATAAGTTAGCCACTACATTGATGTGCGATTCTTTAAAGAGAACAAAAACAATTTACAAATCCGTTTATACCAATACCAACGATTTTAAACTAACTTACAGGAGAGCATTGTTGTGCGAGTTCACATGCCCATGTGTCAAGCTAAAAATTATTATCAATATTAATATATAACAGCTTTTCCAGATGCTCTTTAAAACTCTCTTTAAAATTCTCTGTATTATTCATTCACTCCACAATCTGGAAAACTACCAATGTAGCCACATCTGCCCTGAGGTAACCTGAAGAAAGCAAGGCTGCCAGTCTGCACCATCAGCCCACTACAACATGCATACAGAGGCATGGTGAGTGAAGTGTTCTGAACAAGGGCACAACTACAATATGCACTGGTTAGAGCTGGAATTAACAGCAAACCTTCACATTCGGTGCTGAACGATCCAACCACTGTAATATAATAGGTTGCCACATATTTCCATGCCAAATATTATGACAAGATCTAACAAGATCTAATCTAGTCTGCAGATATCATCTTGTCATCATATATTTTGTAAAAACATGATAAAATTCATACAGTGTGATTTTAATGTTGTGTAAACATGATAATATCTTTATAGTGAGTATGCACCAATGGTCTGTTTCAGTACAAAACAAATAGAACAAGGTTTAGGAAAGTGTAACATCGTGGTCCTTTTAAGAGTTAGAACATGTCTCCCTCACTGTACTGTTGATTTATCACTTTTGTGCCTCCTATTTGAACTTTAAGTTGAGAAGCATATAGCAGAGGAAGTAGCACAGAGCAGCAGTGTGTGGGAAAGTGGACAGGACAGAGTGGACACAGGGACAAAGGCGTCCCCAGAGCTGGACAAGACTATTACACACTTGATTAATGTCCCATATGGATGCTGTAGTGGACTACATTCCCAGGAACAATGACAGTCTTACGGAACTCATCTTCACAGCCCTAAACTGTACCAGCTAGTCACACCACCAAGGTACTTACAGGTTTGTCAAAAGTATCAGGAAAAAGGATAATAATCAATACTAAAACTACTAAAACTGTATCGGTATTTGTATAAGAGCACACAGACTAGTATACGCCCATGGACCACTATGGGACCTGCCCTGACGACTGTAGAATAACCCACATACAATATAAGACAACATGTTAATATAAAAGAAAGTACTATTATTTATGTTGAAAATCACATTCTATATAATCTAAAGCGAGCGTTTTTTATTATCATTGTGGTGTCAGAATCATCATTGTTAACACTACTTACTACAGTGTTGGGCAAGTTACTCAAAAACTGTAATGCACTACTTATTACTTGTTACTGTCATTTTAAAGTAATGCCTTACATTACAATATTACTCTAAATAAAAAGTAAGGCATTACACTACTTTTGCATTACTTTAGTTACTCTCGCCAAAATGACTGGAAATAAGGATTTGGCATCTACAGTGCAAATCTCTCATGTGTCATGACTTTCACCTGCCTCCAGGAGGTTTTGGGAGCCTGCATTTCGATGTGGAAAGAGGTTTGGGATTCACACACAGTGTGCATTTAACTAAAATGTTCTTGGAGTCCTTATTTTGAACGAAGTGAAAGTAGTGGGCTTATGCCCATCTTGAAAAGGAGCTAGCACTATCCGATTCTTCTGGTTCTGTCATCCTTTGTCAGTCTGCCAGTTCGAGACGAAGTAAAAGGAAATGGAATGGTCTGCGCGGACTTTTATATCACTAGCTGATCTCGGGGAACTTTGTATGAAATGTAATGTTCTGCGCGTTCTTGCGGTGATCCGCGAACTTTGTATGAAGAAAACGCAAAACCCACAAAAACAAAGCAGGTTAAAAATGCATTGTAATGTGCGTTACTGGTATTGTAACGAGTAATATATTACAGATTTTCTTCCCTGTAATGCGTTACATTACTGCGTTACACCAAAAAGTAATGCATTACAGTAATTAATTACTTTTGTAACGAGTTACTCCCAACACTGCTTACTAACTACATTCAAATCACCAGATACAGTATCCTTCCCATGTTATTACTACAATGATACGTGGGGAACTGCATAGGTCAGTAGTAGGAGGGACCCCGGCGTGACCTTTGACCCCCACTACAGACCGACTGTCGCCCGGATGACAAGGCTCCGCTGTCTGACGCCTTAACCACAGATAGAGCCAGTGTTTGTGTCCCACTTTTTTTTACAGTGCATCACAGGCTACTGCTTTGTCCCTCCACACATTCCCCAGCAGCTGATCACAACAGGAAAAATGTAAAAAAAAAAAAAAAAAAAATGTATGGAAAAAATGTAAATACCACGTGATTATAACAAAACAAAGCTAAGATGGAGATTATACAGAGGAGACGGCAGTGCAAAAAAGTTCTAAAAATGACCTAATCACTAGACAACAGCTGCAACAAGCTCATTTAAACTAATTATATGGGTTTCAAATGCATAATTAAATTTCCACTTTTCCAGTGGGGTGCCATCTGACCGTCACCATGGAGATGTTTTCACTTTGCTTGTAATGTTCCACAGTATGATACTATACAATGTGTGTATTACATGTGTCTTTATTGCTCAAAAATATCTTGGCACTATGAGATCTGGCCAGCAAATCTGCTTACACTGTTGCCCCCATGACCCGAACCCAGATAAGCAGAAGAAGATGGATGGATTTAAATGAAAGAAATTTGACACATGATATACACATTTGGGGGGTGCACTACAGCCTAGCTGTTGTATTCTCATGTACAGTGGTCCCTCGTTTATCGCGGGGGTTAGGTTCCAGAAATAACCCGTAATGTGTGAAATCCGTGAAGTAGGACAACTTTATATTTTACAATTATTATACATGTTTTAAGGCTGTAAACACCTTAAAACACTGGAATTAACATTTTCTCACATTTCTCTCTCATTTAAACACTCAAACTTGTGTAGATTTTCAACAAAATGTATTAATAGTGAAGCGTGGGGGCTCTGCCGGGAGGCCCACCGGACGCGCGAGGAGCGCTCTGACACGAGTCACTGGCCCCGCCAAAAGCACCGCGCTCATCCAAAGGCACTGCCATGTCCCGGGACGCGACGCGCACCAACCCCTTGGAGAAGTGCGCGACACGTGCACCCCTCATCGTGGTCAAATCCGTGACAGAGCAGCACGACCGGTGCGAGGCAGCGCGTACACCGGGGCTGCGAGCACGAGATTGAACCGCGGCGCCCGAACCGCGTCCTCTCAGCCCAAGCCACAAACCGAACACGCACAAACGAACGCAAGAGCTGCACGAAACCAGCAAAAAGCCGCACAAAGTGATTTAATCCTGGTTTAGACCTGGTCTAGTCCCAGTTTAGTCCAGGTCTAGACCTGGTCCGGTCCTGGTTTAGTCCAGGTCCAGTCCAGGTTTAGACCAGGTTTAGACCTGGTCTAGACCTGGTTTAGTTCTGGTCTAGTTTAGTCCACGTTTAGTCCTGGTCTAGTCCTGGTTTAGTTCTGGTGTAGACCTAGTTTAGTCCACGTTTAGTCCTGGTCTAGTCCCGGGCCCCCGCATCCCCCATATATCAATCGGTAAAGGTCTACAGTCTCTTCAGGTCGCCAATCAGGACGCAGAACACAATGTCACACTATTAAAAAAAAAAAAGTTACACTATAAAAAATAAAATAAAAAAACAGCGAGGCTGCGAACAGTGAACCGCGATAGAGCGAGGGACCACTGTAATTACATGAAGAAATGCTGTTCTTGAAAGTAAAGGAAAAGATTGCTGGAGCAACATGGTCGTTTTACTGTGCTGCAATGATATCAAGTTGTAAACGTGTAGAACGGCGTCATTAGTCGTTTTTCTTTGTGGAAAGGTTAATTTAGTAACAAGGAGCAAATGAAGTCAAGTATTAGCCTGTACACTTTTTATACCAAGACGTTACCATACTTTCCTCCCTCATGGTTGTGTCACCCTCCTGCATGGCCTCTCTTCTACATATAACTGTATAAAATGTTGCCTTTAAACAGTCGCTTTTGCCATTAGCTTACAGATGGAGTGTGTAACTCTTGGCAGTGCTTGAGTAAGGCTGACCTCCAGGTTATCCAAACGCATATGGAAAATAGAGAATTATCAGAGCAGCCCCGCAGGACTGCAGGATGGTGTGGGAGCGGACATGATGTTCTCCACATGGACATGAGTCGTGCAGTGAAGGCATCTATGCACACATGCTGCACTGTCAAGTCTAAACAATATGGAGGATTGTTACTGTGAAGTTGACAGTTACCATAATCTGCCAAGTTTATCTTGAAAGTATATCTTGAACTTCAAATATCCCTCTTAATAGTGTAAAGTCCTGTCAATAGTCCCACAATTATTGCAAGAAAGTTATGCTGTTTTGTTGTTTGTTTGTTTTGTTTTATGCGTCTAAGCCTTTTGATAACATCTGCTATATCACTTAAATGTGCACTGTGTAACTTTTCTGGTGGGGAATCTGCCACCATCTCCTTGGAGATGTTTTTGTTTTGCCTGGAATGTTCCACAGTATTGCATAGTCTTATCCATCTTGCGTAACAATAACAGGTGTGTTGTTTTCTTTTGGTGGGTTTGCCTCTCCACAGATCTGACTAGTAACTTGGCCTGAAAGCGTTACCTGCTTTTCTCCTCATGTCCGAGCTTATTTCATTGTCTTGTTTAATACCATACTGTGCAACATTCTCGGCAAAGCAATAACATCTTGATGGAGACAAACAGACGGTGGACTCGCCATCAGGAACGTTTTATTTAATTGAATCTGTTTAACCATTTAATCTGTTATGATCATGTGAACACAGCCTGGCTTAAGCATGAGAACAAGTATAGGTTAAATGGTAAGCTAGCACACGCTGGGACAGTGGACTCATGCAGTAAACCCATGCAGACATGTTTGCGGCCAGGGCACACAGCCACGTGGAGTTCTGAATGTATGCACCTTACGCCATACATTCAAACCCGGTTACCTTTGCAGAATATAACCGACACACAGTGCTCAGAGTGGGGCAGCAGATCACAGTCCAGGGGCAGCTCTCCATCCTCCAGAACCTCCCAGCATCTGTCCCGCAACTCATGGCATAACCCACGGCAGGCCAGGGGCAGTGGGGCGGCGGGCGAGGGGCACGTGGGCACCAGCAGATGGCACAGGAACGCCCCTATGCTGCCATGGCAACCTGTCTGTGCCAGCCACTCCCACTGCCGAAGCGCCGCCCCCACCTCTTCCGCCGAGGTGTGATTCAGGTAGTTTGGAAGGCTAAAAAATGCCAGTTGCTTGCCAGCACACAGCGGCCAATCGGAGGGCACAGGAAGACAAGACCCCACCCCGCACCCGCTCAACCCCTCCGCCCCCCTCCCGCCACCGCAGCCCCCGTCAGGATTACCCATGGTGGTGTTGATGGTGGTGATGGTGGTGGTAGCGTTGGTGACGTCCTCCAGCTGAGTCCCGTAAGTACCATTTGGAGTCGGGGTGGGTGTCAAGGAGATGTTTTGGTCCCACTCCTGTACTGACTTACTGATTCCTGTAGCCACGTTTAGGATTGCTTCTCCCACCCCAGTAAGGCTGTGGTCCTTCGGGTTCTTAGAGGGAGAAGGAGAGGTGGTCCCTGTTCCTGGACTGGTCTTCACTGGTTTCTCCGTGGTGGTGGTGGTGGTGGTAGTGGTGGTGGTCTTTGCCCCACCATGCCAAAACCATGCCTCCAGACTCCCAGTGCACAAGAACACAAGAACCAGAGAAGACCCCCTCATCCTGGCTACAGCAGTCCCACACCTGCTAGCTCCGACCGCACTGACCGACACTGATGCTACGGTCCACAGCAGATGGGACAGGAACACTGGGACCCTCCCTCTGCTGCCCATCCAGAGCACACCCCTTCCCTCGCCACTGCATGGGCCTCTTGTTAGAATGAGTCATTATGGCACTACACACAAAGAACTATTGGGATGTGAATTTCCATTTTTTCAGGCCTTAGTCCAAAAATAGACAGTTTTTTTTCCCATAGTATAGGATCGGAGGAGAATAAAAATTTAACAACCTGAAACATTCACAATATGTAAATCCTCCAGCTATGGCAGTCCTGACCAAGACTAGCTCAAGATCTGAAGATGGGCCCTCCTTGCACCCACTGCACCTGACAGGTTGCCCCAGTTGCATTGAAGAATGGGTCAAATGTAGCACTTTATTCTATCCATAGATGAGGGAGTTTTAGGAGAATAGACCATGATAGTAGATGGCAATGTGGAGAACTACTATTCTCTGGACATTCTACTCCATCCAGACATTGGATGTTCTATATTGCATCCAATCAAACTAGAGACCCAGTTTTCCCAAAGGTTTTCCAGAACATTCCGCAGATCCCCCAGTGCACGCTGCTCATACTTATATCAGACCGATGGGAAAGACTGTGTGGATGGGGAGAGTGAGAAGTGGCAGAGCGTCCGACAACAGCTGAAGAAGAGTGAGGTCTCCGGGGAGAGCTTGGTGGTGGGACTAAACCCTGGGATAAAGCAGGTTCTCACACACACACACACACACACACACACACACACACACACATACACAAACACACACACACACACACACACGGCTTGGGCTACTCCTCTGCCAGCTGTCCACATTCCATAAGAACCCTGACAATCTGCTCATTTATCCATTTGTACACTTGGTTCACACATGCACTGCTACCAAAACAACTCCAAACACAACATTACAGTGAAGACTTATAATGCATGGGATTTATACAGTACTTTTCAAGACACCCACATTGCATTATTCATTCACTCCACAGCTGCCCTGAGGTAGACTGAGGAGACTGAAGTAAGGCTGCCAAAGTGCACCATCTGCCCCTCTGACCACCACACACACACACACACACACACACACACACATCACATTCACCTCCTCACTTCCGTTGCTTCCGTCAGTCTGCTCCAGAGCAGCTGTGTCTACAATAGTAGCTTACCACCACTTAGTGTGAAGTGAAAGAATAATGCAACAAATTGTAAAGCGACTTTGAGAGTCTGGAAAAGACTAATGCATTCATACTAGGCCAGGTGGGTTAAGTGTCTTACCTAATGACACAACAACAGTAAGCACTACTAAAGCCTGCTGCCCCTGCTGTATCATTGTACCTGTGGTCTGCCATTCAAGTATTAACCAGGCCCAACCCTACTCAGCTGCCAACATCAGACCACATTTGGCATTGTCAGTGTGCTACAGAAGGAAAGTTACACAATAACTTAAGTGTACACTCTCATGGCTAGAAGGGCTCAAGTTTGATTACCATCTACAGGAACTGGAGTATGCATATTCTACCTGTGTGTAGCTACTCTGATTTCCCTCTGCAATCTAAGCATGCGTAATGGCCTCCTGAATCCCTAAAGAACCTGTACCCACTTTTTGTATGATCTGTATTTGAGAAAGATTTGTCTTGCCCCAGTACAGATATATATGTAAGCATTTCTTGGGGTCAAAATAAACCCACTACGTCCTGTCTAGTTATAAAGCATTATATTGTATGAGGATCAGGAAATGCGCACTTACCATGCTAGTTGCTGCCTTCCTCACTCTGGCCAAAGCACTCAAACTCACTGAGGTGAATAATGAGGATGCTCGAAATGCATAAGGTGAGTGATGAACATCTTTGAACCACTGCAGACACTTTAAAATGAAATGAAAATGAACTAGTCCTATTTCTGTAGGAATCAGGAGAGAAAAAAATCTGATGACGAGCTAAGAAGTGGAGATGGGTGCCTGGGTACTGCGCTGCTATTGACTATTGACACTACTTCTGACAGGTTACCCCAGCAGCAGCCGAATAGGTCAAATGCAGAGGACACATTTTTTTTATAGGACAATGCAAACAAAGCATACTTGACCTTACTACACAATGGAGGGGGAGACGTGTAACTTAATTTCCTGAAAACCCTGCGTTCACCTCACTCTCTGCTGCTCCAGTTTTGAGAGTCAGTGCCTACAGACATAGCCCGGGCACATATAATCCCAACTAATATTTACAAGAATAATAGAATTCAGACCATTACACGGGGGCTGCAGGAGAGGGCTTGATTCACAGATGCTATAATTATTCAATATATTCAATTAAGATTCTTTAAATGTGAATGTACTCTTTTTAAATGTGAATGTACTCTAGTCTGGCTAAGTAGGATATACTGTATCTTATCTTGGAGAATGAGGTGTGCACCATTTGTAACTTTAGCCAGATATCGCTCGAAGCAAAGATATTTTCTCACCTGAATCCTCAGACCACTCCCCCACCACTCTGATAGCCACACACGTGTGCTAGTAACCACTCAAACAGGTCAGAAAATCAGCACTCAATGTAAAGGAGAAGTCACTGATCTATGCTTGTGTGCAAGTGTTTTTTTTATCAGCAACTTTAGCAAGTGTTAGTGCTAATGCAAAGATTGCTAGACACACCTCAGGTTCTTTGACCTGCTTGTACAGTGTTGGGAAGAATACTTGAAAAATGTATAGTTACAGTATTCTAAATACTTCAGATACTTTAACATTGAGTTTCATCATATTACACAAGATAGGACTAAAACAATGTAATGCTTTTTGCACCATTTGGTATGTAGGTATTTATTTATCACGAATTAGTAAAGTAAAATTTGCAGATGCAAGAGCTACATTTTCTATTTTTCACACTAATAGTACTACATACTTCTTACTTTTACAAAACTTTACAAAGCCAAGTGCGTCTGGAACCTTATCCTCTCTCCCCAGTTTTAGAGAGTGTGATTGACAGGTGGATTAACTAATCAGAGAGACACATGGTCCGTTCAGGTCAAACATGGTGGCTTCCACACAAAAAAGGGTAAAAAACAACACAAAGGACTGAGAAACCGTGTAAATTTCTGCAGACTTAACAATCTGTTCTTAGAACAGTTTAGTGCTTCTATTAGATAAAGAACAGTGTTCTGTTGATAGCAGGTACCAATCATCTCATCCTTATCTGTTTGCACCCGTCTCAAGATGCATTTGAAAGACTAAATGTAAACTAAATGAATGAGTCACGGGAGAGGCACAGTGTTCTTTATCTCAGGTAAAATTATACAGTATATTTTGGTCTGAATGTTACAAGAGGGACTGGCTAATCAGAGAAGTGTAGTTTGAAGCCTAAATTGTGTTGTTAACTATTATGATGTATCCCTCACCAGTGTTGTCCCTGAATGCGTTCACTGAACGATAGTTCATGAACGCGTTCATATTTTGGGTGAAGGTGAACTGAACGCTCTGTATTACTGCCTGATGAACGAACTGTAAACGAGTTCATTCTGGTGTCTGTGAACGACACGCGCTATCTCTTTAACTTCGTTCAATAGGGTCTCAGATTTCTGATCCATCCATCTGAAATTTCCGATCCATGTGTTGGTTCTATATGGGCTTTGGCAATGATATTGAAAAATAATAGCTCGCAGCAATGTATTGGAAAAAAAAAAAAAGAACTATGAACTAGTTCATTTTTTGGAACTATGAACGAACTACTAACTATAAACAATTATGAACTATGAATGAACTAATTCATTTTGAAATGTGTGAACTGAACTTTGAACTAGTTCATGTAGATAATGAACTTTCCCAACACTGTCCCTCACTATTCTGAATACTTACATTTAGTACACATATTTAGTTCCCCCACACTGCATAAAGACTGGACAAGAGTGGTCCAACTGGTTTTCAAAAGAAGTGACACCAAATTGGATCAAGAACACACTCGGAGCAGATCAAAACGTAGGGAGCGTGTGAGAGTGAAAAGGAGAGGATCTCCAGTTCCAGAGCGGATTGTTGTCGTGAAACCTGTATAATGACAGTGGCTGAGCTGTGGTTTCTCCCAAGGGGACATTCCCGGCTGCCTCTCCTGTGACTCATTCATTTAGTTTACATTTAGTCTTTCAAAGGCGTCTTGAGATGGGTGCAAACAGATAAGGATGAGATGATTGGTACCTGCTATCAACAAAGCCAGCGTCTCATGTTTACGACATAGAAAGTTGCATAAAATGTCTTCTAGTTTGTCATCACTTTGGTTTGAAATGGAAGGATGCAATTATTTTTCGTCATAGTGTTTTGACTGATTTATTATATTGTGCTATTTTCAGATCTATGTTATAATGTTGTTTCCTCATCAAAAACAGACCTGGAGTTGGGTTTTGTTTCATTCACACTTACTGAATATACAAATCTTGGATTCAAATTGATAACGCTCTGTTCCACCTTGTGATGTCATGTGGTAATATAGTAAGTGGTCCACTGTGTCTTAAAACTCCATACACCTTCTTGACATCATAAGATGGAGCAGAGCATTTTGAGCTTTGGAGATCTAGACTAATAATAAAAGGTTACTAACTCTTTGTATGTTTTTGAGGAGGTAATAACATTATAAAATGGCTTAGAGCTCACAAGAGTCAATTTTTGCACAACTTAGAACCTTTACATTTTGGTCAAAATTGAGTCAAAATTTGTTTTAGTTGACTTGGACCTAGTCTCCACTCGTGCTTAGTTTTTAATTATTCAATGAAAATATGAGTACTTTTAGTCGACAAAAACATCTTGGCCTAACTTTAGCCATAGATTCAGTTGATGAAATTGTATTGAATTTGACTCAGTTTTACTAAGTTTTGGTAATGTATTCAGCAAAAATATGACATTGAGCAAACTTATGATGGAATGTTTTTGTCAGTGAAATGAACACTACTCTACAGGGTCAGTAGGTGGTCTCCTCTTGTCCGCGGCCTGACCTGGGGAGGTACTGAACACGTGGGTCAGCTGACCTCTGCACAGACCCACATATGAGGTGAGGCTGGAGCAGTGTGTCCGGGTGAGGAGCAAGAGCAAAAGCCCTGGAGGAGGGAACCACAGGACGCACTCTAAATACACCCCATAAACACACATCTGCACACACACCAGGGATATCACGTTATATCGACTTATTTCATTTTCTGAGGACTGGAGTTACTACTTACATATCCTTAACCTATACCATAAACTATTTTAACCCATATCTGAACTTTAAACCATATAGTTGATCTAATAATAAAAGAATTACCTCACAGGGCCGGATTTTGACACCATCAGGGATGCAGACTCAGATGAGAATATAGGTTTTATTTCCGGTAATATGATGAAATGTGCAGTTGTGGGGACATTGTATAAACTACATTCATTTTCTAGACTGGACTGGACTGGACTATAATTCTCTCCTTGTTTTTAGCGTGATGTTGCAACTATGCACCTGATGTCATCAATATTCCCTGGGAGTTTAATGCTAACAGTAGGCACTGCTGTCTGAGTCTTTATTAGACTTTCACCTGAGATTTATTTTAACACAATATGACCAGAAAGAACTGACTTAGTTGGAATTACAACAGATGAGCTGATTTGTGCATTTAAACAAGTCTCTCAAATTTTCAGACGCACTTAAAACTTTTTTGGCATTGTCTCCATGGCAACTACATAATACACATACATATAGAACAGCCCTAGCATGATATCACTGCAAAGTATCAGGACTTTATGAAGATGTGAGTCTGGTCACCGGTTAATCTTTGCAAATTCATGTGTGTGATTGATAAGAGGATTAGCCAATCCGGGACATGCATGGTATGTACGTATTAAATTAGTATGGTTACAAAGAAAAAAGACTGGGGAAAATATCACAGGGACTGAAAAAACTTTTTTTTTTTCTGCAGAATCAATGAGCAAAGCACTAAACTGTTAATTTGAGGTGAGAGAAATAATTTTGTTTGTGAATGATAGATGACCAATGAGCTCCTTCCTTTCACACTGAAATAAACCATGATGCATGATCAGGTTTTGATTAGGGCTCACAAAAGGATATCAGTGATAGACCGATATTCCTCTGTTTAAGAAATGTGCCAGTTGGACAAAAGAGCGTGTCATAAATCAAAATATTGTAACAGTATACAATATTTAATGAACCTAAAGATATGATGATCTCATACTATTGTGGTATTATTAAGCATGCTCCAGCACACACATGCTACAGACAGTGCAGCTGGGAGCGTGAAGGCAGCGGAGGGTAAAGTGCTGATCAGACAAGCCCAGACTGAAGCTCATTCCTCAGGCTCAGGTGCAGTCCTCTCCCCCCTGCCCCTGTCAGACTACAAGACCATGGAAAACAATACTGAATGCATATCTTTATAATGAGGGTGCAAATATTTTTTTTACATAAATCTAAACATAACTGGATCAGGATTACAGGGGCTATCAAGATGCAATGTGTAACTTTTCTGGTAGAGAGTCCGTCACCATCTTCCCTCCATGGAGACGTTACTGCGTTGCCTACAATGTTCCACAGTATGGCATTACACTTATTTATATAGATGCCACAAGGCCAAGATACAGGATAGATCTGTGGAGAAGTGAGCCCACTCACAGTAAGAATGCATGTTTTTCAGGCAATATCGCACATGTAATTGAATTATATTGTTTACTCAATTACACTGAGTATATAGTGTGGAAAATTCCATGGAGATAAGCAGGCCCAGTTTAAATCAGCCTCTAAGTGGGAGAAGATGACAAAAAATAGGAATGATGACAATTGTAGTTTTGGAGAGCAAAATAAGATTATTGTGAGTTTATCGTTTGTAATTAAAATAAAAAATATATTGCAATAAGTGCTGATTAAAAACAAAATGAACAGAAATGTCTAGTGTAAACTTCACAAGGGCATACGGTGTTTTTTCTGCATCTTTGTGGTTCGTTTTATGCTCCATTCACGTTTTGTGCTAGACTTGAACTTCAACCAAAACATTTACAGACTCGTTTTAGCACACTCCTGACTCAACATACTGAACATACTGTCTGAATATCAATATCTTAAACTAAAAATAATAAAGAAAAAAAAAAAATACAGTTCATTTTTGTATAATACAAGCTCGGCCACCTTCCAACATATGCATCTGTATATCTGGATGTAACAGTACTGCCAATGGTGTGATGATTCCACAATATCAAACGCAGACTACAATAAGTCCAGAGTGAGAGAATGATCCTGAGGCAACTGAAGGTTTCAAATGCAATGAAGTAACCATCAAGTCCAACCACAATATCACTACAGGCAGTTGTATGACGATAGCAATAGGTTGAGGATGAACATAATTTAGTCCATGTTAAGCCTGGTTCAATTTCAGTTAGTTTAATTACACCAACACCACTGACAATGAAGCTCAGAGGCATAGGGGGGAGAAAGAGTTATAAGTTCAACACTCCACAAGTAATTAGGTCTACGACAAGTTTATAGTCTAAGCACCCATCCCTATGGGGTACTAGAATAACCCATAAAAACATAGCAAAAGGAGAAATTCAATTTGTCAACTGGACAAAGTTTATTTGGTAGAATAAATTTCGCAGCTCATCCAACTTCTTCAGTTCAGGAAGCTTGGATGAGT
Organism: Paratrypauchen microcephalus; assembly: GCA_036785185.1. Classification (NCBI taxonomy): domain Eukaryota; kingdom Metazoa; phylum Chordata; class Actinopteri; order Gobiiformes; family Gobiidae; genus Paratrypauchen; species Paratrypauchen microcephalus. Next base: position 6,178,950 of record JAVJIX010000027.1, on the reverse strand, counting down.
TGCGAAACTTATTCTACCAAATAAATTTCTAAATTTCTCCTTTTGCCATGGATTCTACCTGGACGGCTGAGGGCTTCTTCACACACCATAAAATACATAAAAAAAACAAAACAAAACATAACAGACCTATAATAACAATGCACATGTCGCACTAAGAAAAGAACACTTGTTCACTGTGCTGTAGCATGTTCCATAAAGCCTGTGTGCGGCTCCTGACCCGCGCACGTGCGGGGGTCAGTTATGGACAGTACCTGGAGACTGTTGATCCGTGCGCGAGGCCAGCAGCAGCATCAGGAGCGCGCTCCATGGCGAACACCGGAAGCGTGCACGGATCATCCCGCTGCTCGGTGCAAACGTGAGGGGACCGAGGGGAGTGCACGACGATGTGTGGTATACCTGGGCAGCACGCGCACCTTTACACCCCCGCGTGGAGCTCACGGAGAACACGCAAAGAACTTCCGGGGAGAGTCTTTCTAAATAAAAGTGTCGTGGGTAATTACGCATCACACCATGCGTTCAGTGCGCTGGAGCGCAGCGTAACAGGAAACGGATGCTGTACTGCTCCACTAATTTGACATGGATTTTAAATCAGCAGAGTTGTGCAGTTAAGTTTAAGAAGTTTAAAACTATTGTTTCAGGGAAGTTCTTCTTCTGCATTTGACGCACGTCACGCATCTTTCAACCAGACCTATCAGGTGCAGAAGAGACAAGGTCACTGAGGACATGGACAGTGAATTGGATGATGAGGGAACCCAGTGGTCAAAGAGGCAGCATCATTCCATAGAAAACACTGGGCAACTTCTTGTAGGCTCCATAGCCTACTTGACTACCTCATACACAGGTAGGCCTAGAACATTACTGTTAACAAAGCATAGTGTTAAATCAGTGTATGAGAACATTATAAGAAAAATGTTATTGGAGAATAAAACGTCAGTGACAAAAGCTCCACATTACATGTCCAGGAAGGATTAAAAACCAGGACAGTCATACTGTGAGATCGGAATGCTAACCACTGTCACTGACACTGTGAGATCTACCTGCAGAAGAAGGAGCAGGCTAACAAATTGTTGTGTGAGCCCTGGCCAGTAGTTCATTTCTAAACTTAGTCCAGTGTGGAGCAGTGGGCACAGGAGAACAGGGAGAAGACTTCATGTGGCTGTCTGAAGAATCTCCTTTCAAGGGTTTTGAGTGTGAAGAAGATTTGCTGAAAATGAATGAAACATTTTCCATTCAAACGTCCGACTGTCAGTAAAAACAAGCCTGAGCCTCCTCTCTGTTTGTCTTGAGTGACTGAGCTGCAGGTTGTGAGAGCGGCCACAGGTCTGTCAGGACATGCCCCCCTTCCTCCTCCTCCTCACACTTTAAAATTCCATCCATCATCTTTGTCAAAGCTTATTCTGGAGGTTGCACTTAGAAAGCGACCTGTAAGTGAGCAGGGCACTCAAAAACATCACTCATAGTCGTGTCAGGACTAAACCAGGAATAGCCCAGGACTAAACCAGGGTTCAATCGAGAATAAACCAGGATTAAAGCAGTATTAAACCAGTACTAAATCAGGATTAAACCAGGACTAAACCACAATTAAAACAAGAAAAAAATAAGATTCAACAAGGGCATATGGACTATAAAATAAAACTATTCCCTGGACCAAACCAGACCTTTCTAGGACTAAACCAGGATTGTAACAACAGTTCTAGGTGTCCTGGATGACTGCTAGAGGGCAGTGTTAAAAGTAGGAATGAAATATAACCCTGTTCACATCTTTACCTGGGACTAAATCAGGACTAACCAAGCACCATCAGTACTAATCAGTGACTCCAATGTTAGAAGTGGTACAGCAGATGCAGCATTTAAATTATTTTGTTCCAAGAAGTTCCAAGGTTTATCTCCAAACTTCTTGGTGCCTTTTTGTTTGCATGTTCTACCTGTGTCTAGGTGGGTTTACAGACCAGACCCATTTCAGTACGTATCCCATGGTTGCAGCTGCTGTCCCCCTGCATGGCCCCTGACAGTTCATCCTGCCCCCTCTTAATTCTTCAGATGTCAATCACATCTAAGTGCAAAGAGCCAATAGGAATAGGCCTCTTCTCTTGCTGTGGAGGAGGACAAGTTTTATGAAATGTTACTTGTTAAGTACCCCCTCCTCCTCTGCACAGACCAGAGCCCAGCTCCACTTGACCCCCCTGTATGGATGCGGCTTTTTGAGTGTGTATTCTCCAGAGCTCAGAATGCTTGGGTCCACAACATGATGTCATCCAGTGGCCTGTGAGGTCAATTCCTTCAGGCTTTTTCTCATCATTTCAGAGCTCATTTGATTTTTAGAAATGATTAGGAATTGAGCTTAGGAATGAGCTTGTATGTTTTATAAACCACAGTCCTTTTCATGCTCTACAGCAGGGGTTCCCAAACAGACTGGGACCCCCAAAATAACCATCAGGCCTCAATTTGCAGCTTTATAGTGCCTCTCGAAAGTACTAATACACCTTGAACTTTTGCACATTTTTACATGTTTACAGCCATAAACATGAAGATTTTATTTTGAATTTTTTACTGAAAGTTCATACACAAGTAACAGACAATTGAAGTGAAAGCAAAATACATGATACATGATTTTGTTTCAAAAATAGAAAAGTGGGGCACTAATATTCATACAGCTTTTTCTGAGTATTAAATTGCCTTTAAAACATACCTAATGACTGCTGAATGTTCACACCTTGTCCAAACCATTAAATAGGAGCTCCCTGTGTGTTATCTACTTGTATAATTACAGCTGTTCTGTGAGGGCCTCAGAGCTATGGTTGGAGTGTATTGGTCACTCAACATCATCATGAAGGCCAAGGAGAACACCAGAGGTTAGGGATAAAGTTGTGGAGAAGTTTAAAGCAGCAATAAGTTATAGAAAGATTTCCCAAGATTTAAACATCTCACGGAGCACTGTTCAATCCATCATTCAGAAATGGAAAGAGTATGGCACCACTACGAACTTACCGAGACACGGCCGTCCACCTAAACTAACAGACCGAACAAGGAGAGCACTGGTCAGAAATGCAACCAAGTGCCCTACTAAGATGACTCTGGAGGAGCTGCGAAGTACTGCCGCTGAGCTGGGGGAATCTGTACATGGGACAACTATCAGTCGTACTCTACACAAATCTGGCCTTTATAGATGAGTGGCAAGAAGAAAGCCATTATTGAAAGGAGGCCATAAGAAATCCCATTTGAAGTTTGCCAGAAGTCATATGGGGGACACAACTATAATGTGGAAGAAGGTATGTAGGAGCCATTTCGTACATTCTGTGTTCTGGAGTAGAAGAAGAAGAAGAAGAAGAAGAAGTGACTTTATTGATCTCACACTGGAGAAATTCTTCTCTGCATTTTAACCCATCCTATATATATATATCTACTCTTTTTATAGCAGCTGCTCTTGTCCCGCCTTCAGGGTCAGAGAATGCTTTCTGATTGGATGACTTTGATCTAGCTTTATTCTTTGTTCCTTTATCTTTGGTCTTTCCTGCTATAAATTCAGGCCTTAGGGGTCACACAGACACAGATGAGATGATCAGATGAGACAAAAATTGAACTTTTTAGCCCAAATGTTATGTATGGCACAAACCTAACACTGCTCATCATCCTGAGTGCACCTATCACCACTATGGTGGGGGAGGGGCATCATGCTGTGGGGCTGCTTTTCTTCAGCTGGGACTGGGAAGATTGTAAGAATAGTTGGGAAGATGGATGAAGCCAAACACAGGGACATTTTGGAGGAAAATCTGATAAAGTCAGCAAGAGAATTGAGACTGGAGTGAAGATTCACCTTCCAACAGGACAATGACCCTAAACACAAAGCTAAATCTACAATGAAATGGTTTAAAACAAAACCTATTCATGTGTTGGACTGGCCCAGTTAAAGTCCAGACCTAAATCCCATTGAAAATCTGTGGAAAGACCTGAAAACTGCTGTTCACAAACGCTCTCCATCTAATTTGACAGAGCTTCAGTTGTTTTGTAAAGAAGAATGTGCTAAAATTTCAGTGTCTAGATGTGCAAATCGTGTAGTCATACCCCAAATACTTGCTCCTGTTATTGCAGCAAAAGGGGGTTCCACAAAGTATTACTGTAACTCATGCTTGTACATGTCCGACTTTTTTGGTTTTCCATTTTTTGAAAAATAACAAAATCATGTATCATTTTGCTTTCACTTCATAGTTGTTACTTGTGTGTGAACTTTCAGTAAAATAAAATCTCCATGTTTATGGTTGTAAACATGTGCAAAAGTACAAGGTGTATTAGTACTTTCGAGAGGCACTGTAATTGCATTAATAGTTAATTATGTCATTTGATCTACTTTCATATTCTATTCCCTATCTAAAACAGATTAAAATAAAATCATCTTGCATCTACAGTGCAGGGGCCAGTCTCAAATCAAAATAACTCTCAAAGGCTCAAATTTACATTGGCACTTCATTCTGAAATTATTGAGGGCTGACAAAATTTACCTTGTGTTGCATCATCTTTTCATCATAAGGAATTTTGGCTCGGATAATACAAGTTTTATATAGCTTAGAGGCTCTAACTTTTCTGGTAAAGTACCACTTTTGGCACCCAAGCCTGTGGACAGCAAGAACGCATATTTGTCTCAGGATGTCCAAGCAATACCAACACTCAAAATCTAATAAATGCCAAATAGATGTGTAATGCCATACTGTGGAACATTCCAGTACAGCCTTAACTTCTCCATGGAGACAAACACAAAGCATACCCAAGAAAGCTAGTCTTCTATTTTAATTAAAAAAAAAAAAAAAAACTCTGTTCAATCAGAAATATGACTATTGTATTGTGACTAAAAATCTGATATTTCTCCTGCATGAGATCAATAGTCTTATGTATCAGATTTCCTAATGTTCCTCTGCTGCCCTCTGGTGGATGCTCCATACTGGCCAGTGTGATCAAATGTTTCCAATTTGTTTTTACTCACCATAATACAAAATCAAACACTCGGTGGGCATATTATCTTAATTATTTATTATCTTTGTTTTAACGACTTTACAAATATGATACTTCTGCAATTCCACTTGAACTGTGCAACACAATGGCATGGACAGCCGAACACGGAGGGTTGTGACAGTCAGGCCGCGGTGCTCCTGGGAGTCACAGAGCCCCTACCGTTCGCGCCGGGCTGTAGTGTCTTTGGATGAGGCCGCTGGACCGGGTCTGGGCGGGCCTGCGCGCTTGTTTCAATAGAAATTTTCTTCTTTCTCAAAACACCATAACAGAGGAGAACAATGGCATGCAAAACTCGCATCCACACCAACAATTTTTTAAATAGAACTCTTCTTTTAATAGATAAAAAATTTTGGACAAGCAACGAGCCCTCACAAACACTCAGCCAAGCCTCGAAAAACATAAATGGCGTTGTACCTTTGCACCCAAGTTCAACACAACTCATTCAACACGATAGCTGGCTTCTTATATGCAGTAAGCCCCGCTGGAGGACCCACTACATTTCACATTTAGAATATCTGCTCTACACCTTTGACTACAAATGTATGTGCTTTTAAAATTTTATATTTTGGGGGGAAAATAACCATAATTACATAGTTCTGAGCTACCCCACTCTGGCCAATTTATTGCAAATGAAGTGATCACCTCCAAACAGCAAAATATTCACACTTCAATATGGCACAAGCGTTGTAGAAATGAGCAAAAATGCTTAAATGTGGGTGACAGATTAAAAAATAATAAACAAACCACACCATATTAAAAAAAAAAATATTAAGACATTAACCATCAGAGCAAAAAATAAAATGCATTTCCCATTTAAACATGCAGTCTGACACGCCTATCTGGACCTTGCAGGTGTTCAGTACTGGATCCAGATTAGCCAGACTACTCCTTCATTGGTTCACTGTATTTGACCTTTTTACACCACCGCGACACAAAACAACATTCAACTGCTTACAAGGATTCAGAGAAATGGACCCGCGCTTATCCAAGATCTCGTGTGCTTTTGATGGAGGCTCTCGCGGAGGTACCCATTCAAGATTTGTCTTTTGTTCCTCCTCCTCGCCATTACAAGTCTGATAGAGGCGTTGTGTGTATAAAGTCTGTAGAATGGAGTGTTACGGAAAAGACCTACAACAAGGCAATGTCCTCCAGCCCTTTTTTATAGTTGCTGCTTTTTAAAAATCACTCTCAGCTGCCCCGACCTGCTTACTGTTTAATATCACCTCCAGAAATAAATAGTTTCAAATGGGGACTGGTTGAACTTATAAAGTAAAATCTGCGGTAGTGGCTGTAACTTGAACACAAAAGTACAAGAACTCACATTATTTAGATAGAGGAAAAATAAAAGAGGGTTGTTTTGTAGTGGTGGTCTGCGATGGGCCGTGGGGATTGGGTAAAATATGGAGGCGCTGTTCAGTCGGCGTAGTGCATGATGGACTCCACGTAGTTACCAGGGAACAGGCCTGTTGTGCCGTTCATGACGCCCTCGTACCAGCCGTCATCGTTCTTCTTGATGACATAGATGATGGCGCCCTCCTGGAACGACAGCTCGTCCTCTTTGTCGCGCGCGTAGTCATAGATGGCCACCACTAAGAAGGAGAAATGGATACAGTGTCTATCAAGTGATTAGTTTCTTTACTTTCTTATTTACAAATTGCAATTTACAAAGTCACTTTAACTGATTTGTATAGTCTTAAAAACTTGGAAAACAAAGCTACTTCATTTTACATGGTTTGTAGTTGTCCTAAGTTATTCTTCACTTACCTTATGCATTCTGAACATCCCAATTATTCAGGAGTTTAAAAGCACTTTACAAAACTCAGCGTCATTTTGATGTAATGGTAAAAACAACTTGCATGCTAAAATGCACTTTCTGATTATTGGACAATAAAATGTTTTCTAATTAGATGTAGATGGCGCACACAGTGGCCTAATTTTGACCTCTAGCTGCTTAAACAATATCTCTGTAGTGGGGAAAGATGAATTTTGCTCAAATGCATGGGGGAAAAACAAATCAAATCAAAGGCATTTTGCTGGTGTCAAAAGTTTTAAAGATCCCATGACATGGTACTTCTTGATGCTTTTATATGGCGCCTTAGTGGTTCCCTAATACTGCATATGAATCCTTCTCCAAAATCAAGCCTCAGTGCATGAGAGAGCCTCTTGAAGACACTCCTATTCATAAATAAGGTTCTGAAACACTTTATTCTGGGCGTGTTGCTTGAATGCAAATGAGGAGAGACGGGCCAGTGCAGGCGGGTGGGGGTGTGGCCAAATACACCACAGTTTCCTGGTTTAGCGGTGTGCTGTGCGCTGTCCCTACTTCCGAGTTTTAAGCGCTTGGGAACATACGAGACGCGTCCCATGAAAAAAAACCAGAAAATACAGAAAATAAAATTAAACCACTGCTGTTTCAGAGGTTCGGAGGCTCGGATAAAGGACATCTGAGCCTGGAGACTCTCGCATCTCTCCAGGCAAAAAAAAACAAAAAAACAATGCATCTCGTATCTCATAGCTCATTTACGGTCCAAATCCTCTGGCCGTGATTTCTAGAAACAGGGGGTGGACATCCAGACGGGGAGTGGAAACCTTTCTCCGAGTGTGACAGACAATTCTCTTGTTCAAACTCGCCCGTTTGGGCTGTCTTTTTTTCAAACGCTGAAAAGGACCGCAATTGCTCAGTTTACACAAACAGGGTAGGGGAGCTCACATTAACGTTCGAAAACCTCAGAAATTTCATGCCATGGGACCTTTAAATTTTCTGAAAACTGGAATGGCTTACACAACAATTGTTCAGCAAATAATAGAATTATATGGAATACATAAAGCTGTTTACTAAAATAATTTGGCAGTTATGTTTTGAAACATCAACCGTCTCAAAAATTCCGTGGAAATATTTTGATGACAAGAAGAGGGAAAACATGAAATTAAATTTGATATTTCAATATATTTAATAGTATATCAAGCAGTTTTGATTCTCGGTTTCTTATAAAGTAACACAATTATGTGAAAAATATTGAAGTTCTCATAATTTTGTTTTGGGGAATTTTAAACACATAAGGGAAAAAAAAAAATCAAATCCTCCTGAATAGGGATGGGAATCGAGAACCCGTTCCATGCGTTTTAATTCCAAGGAATCGATTAGCAGTTTATCTAATGATTCTCTTAACGGTTCCAGCCAGCACGAATTACGCACAAAAGTGGTGGGATTGATACGTGCTTCGCCGCTTCACTGATACGGAGTTTATATACTATTTTCGCATGACGAGAAGAACGTTTGTGAAAATGGACTTTTAACTTCCACTTAGACACATGACACGTTCGGGAGACGTTCGGGACAGGTCCGTTTCTCCGGAGCTCATGTACAAAGTGCGGTCGGATACTTAGCAGCAGAAAGTCCGGGGATATAAGCGCATATACGCGAATACACGTGGAGACATGCGAATTTTCCGACAACAGAGCGATACGGGTTGAGTCATATTATTATCATATCATTTCTGCATCAAATGGAGATATTAGGTGAAAGCAACGGCCTTGTGTCAACATTAGCCTGTGCACTAAACCGGGACTAACTAAAACAGAACTAAAGCAGGACTAGACCAGGACTAGACCAGGACTAGACCAGGACTAGACCAGGACTAGACCAGGACTAGACCACTAGGTGCCACTAGACCAGACCTGGGCAAACTGTTCCACAAAGGGCCAGTGTGGCTGCAGGTTTTTGTTCCAACCAACCAAGAGCACACCTTCACCTGTCTGAAGACTGAGATCAGTTGATTAAATGAGTCAAGTCTGGTGTGCTGCTGCTTGGTTGGAAAGAAAACCTGCAGCCACACCGGCCCTTTGTGGAACAGTTTGCCCAGGTCTGCACTAGACTAATCTTGGTGCTAATCAAACCGTTTGTTCTCCTTTTTCCCCCAAATTAGAATTGATAAAGAATCGAATCGTTAAGCAGTATCGATAATGGAATCGGAATTGTAAAAATCTTATCAATTCCCATCCCTACTCCTGAGTAATCAAATGAAAGTGTTTATAAAACTGTAGCTGTGGGGAGTCCTGCTGTGTGTGTGCTGTGGGGGACAAACCTTTCTCCATGTAGCTCCTGGGGGCCCATGGTGGGTCCTCTTCGGCGTAGGGGTCACTGTACTCCACCACAGCAGACTCGTCTTCGTCCTCATCATCCTCGTAGTCTTCTGGAGGGGGAGGGGGCGGAGTGGGCTCCTCGAACACTGGCTCATCTGAGGGTGGTGGTGGAGGGGGCACATCTGAGACTGTCACCAGGGAAAGTGCAAAAGTTAGAGGTGGATTTAACTAGTAAAGGAGGCCAACACAATTTAATGTTTAAACTTCGTTGTTACTACAACTATGATTTTAAGGTCCATGCCCAAACTTCAATTACCGTCACCAAGTAGCATCAAAGTGCTAACTACATACTTCAATAATTAGCTGTGCTGCTTTTTGACTTTTCAACATAAGTCATTCAACACTTACCAGCAGAGGGCACTAGACACAACTCTTACATACAAATGCAGTATGCAGTATTTTCAGTCTAAATATTGCATCATTTAAGAAGTAGCCAAGACTAAAAATGCATTCCAGCAGACTGTAAGAAGTGTTGTGTCACTGTTAACATGACTTTTTAATTTTTCACTCATGCACCACTTACTGGTCTCCTGCACCCTGGCAACAAAGCCCATCAGAGGCAGCTGTGGAGTGATCTGCATGGAGGGGGGAGGGGGCGCCATAGAGCCTGGCAGCCGGAGAAACGGCAGAGAGGTTAGAACAAGAGCACAGCCAGCACAGCTCATCTGGAAAGGGCAGTGATTTCGCAACATTTTCTTAAGCAAATATTTCCATTTCAGTTTCATTTAGAATTCATTCATTTGCCCTTTACAGATGGCATATATCTACAAAAAAAGCAGTAAGCTACAGAGGTTTCAATGATCATGTGGAGCACTTTTATCGTGTAAGCCCAAGATTATAGTATATCTTACACACTCGCACACACACATGCGCGCACACACGGAACTCATTGCATTGTTTTATAGCATTTCTCTTAAAGGAACTAAATGCAGCCTGCACTCTTATGGTTTTAAAAATTACTACCACAACTGAACCTGGGATGCCAGTGCCTTAAAGATCCCATGACATGGTACTTCTTGATGCTTTTATATGGCGCCTTAATGACTCCCCAACACTGCAAACGAATCCCTCTTCAAAATCAAGACTCAGTGCATGAGAAAGCCTCGTGAACACAGCCAGAGCCAAAAACATCCCTCTCAAACACTCCATTATGGGCGTTGTTGCTTGAGGAGGAGGACAGAGAAAGGCCAGAGCAGCTGGGGGGGGGAGACAAACTCTCCGCTCCCTCCTCTTCAGCGGCGCCATGCGCGCCGGCCCCACTTCCGCATTTATGCGCGGGGGAAGATATGAGACGATTTCCATTGAAAAATAAACACATTTCCACAGAAAATAAAATTAAACCACTGCTGTTTCAGAGGTTAAAGGACAAAGGATAAAGGACATCCGAGCCTGGAAACACTCTCACGTGCCTCCAGGCAAATAAAAAAACGCATCTCACATTGCGTAGCTCGCGGTCCAAACTCTCTGGCTGTGAATTACAGAGATGTGGGTAGAATCCAGATGGGGGGTGGAACTGCATTTGCATTTTTTCTTGAATGTGACGTCAGTAAGTTCCCTTGTTCAGAATCGCCCGTTTGGGCTGTCTTTTTTTTCAAACGCGGAAAAGGATCGCAAATGCTCAGTTTACACATTTCGCAACTTTTAGCCATGGGGGAAGGGCCCTAAACACGGTAGGGGAGCTCACATTAACTCATTCACTGCCGGCCTGTTTTCAGAATTCTAACCCCAGAGTGCCACAGGTTTCAGTAGAATTTCACTGATTTTCCAAGACCCACAGAATACTGAGTTCTTTGAATATATACACATGGGACACATCAAAATAAAGTGTCGACTCTCTTCTTTCACTTGGAAAAAAATTATGTTTCTAACCTTTTCGGTTCTCAAATAACTGATAGTAGAACATAGGGAAGTTTCAGCAAAAACACTGGTTTTTGAGCAAGAAATGGAGAAAACGAGCGTTGAGTTCAGAGAAGGATTTCGAGCAGATCAGTGACTTTGACATCAATATTTATCGATTTAGTGACACCTCAAACATCTAAAATAACAGAGAAAGAGATTTTTGATGACAAAGTACATTTTTTATTTACAAATATAAGAATATAAGGCTCTGTGAATCCTTCAACTCAATTGTGCCAAGAGATGTTTACAGGATATAATATCTTTTCATATAAAATAGAACTTTGTCACTTCACAACAATATTGAGGCTCAGAGTACACACTCATATACACACGCACCTACATACACACACACACACACACATATATACGTATATGTACATACACACAAGCCCATGCATAAACCTTTACACACACACAGCTACACACGCACATACACACACACGCGCGCCGCACGCGCGCGTACACACGCACGCACGCACACACACCCACACATATAAACTCAATTCTTCTCATCTCGTGCCTCTTTGGAGAGCAGAATCCAAGTCAGTAAACTTCTTTGGCACTGTCGTAGTTCTCAGCAGAGCAGGGAGTCCCCCTGCTCCGCGCAGCGCGATCAGGACACGCCCCCTGCCTCAGCCAGAGCAGATCTCTGCCCCGACATCGCTGCGTGTCTCTGTGATCCTCTGATCCGGGATCTTGGGTCCCAAAAGCGATCAAACCGCTCCGTAGGCGCTGATCAACAGTTATCTGCTTTTCCGGGTTCACTCGCCTCACCATCTTACTCCATTCGCCTCCACTCGCACTCCACAGTACACACACACTACACTCCTCTCCTCTCCCGCCTCTCCGATCGGCAGATAATGATACAAGATCGCCACCTACATGTTGGGAAGTGTGAATTACACCTTCAAAGCTGCTCCAGGTCGTATCCTAGCAACCCCCGCTGAAAAACGTCCTTGACGAGTTTATTCGTCACGGCACTCAACGTTCGGATTCAACATGACGAGAAAACTCGTCACCGGCAGTCAATGAGTTAACGTTAAAAAACCTCAGAAAGTGAAAATTTCCATGGGACCTTTAAAGTCAACATATTTTTCTCATTCTTGTATTCAGACAGCATATGCTGCAGCAGCAGAGGCACGGATTAATGATTGGCTGTAGGTGCTGGGGTGGGAGTCCTTTTAGGTTTATATCAACTGGATTGCAACATTGAAACTGGCAACCCAAATGAGACTTATGCAAGGCTCACTCTGCTTTCTGATTGGATAATCACCTTAAGGACCAAAACACTAAATTATAAGAGTTTAGCCATCATGTCCAATATTTTTGTAATTAAGAATACACTGTCATTTTATGGAATCAAAATCTTACATACAGTTCCTTTAACATTAAGTAGAAGCTACATATCAAAAGGGAACCAAGAAAAGATTAGGTTGGCATTAAATTTATCCTTTGTACATAATAGAAATGGAGTATTAATTAGGGATGCAAATTATCGATTAATTCATTAATTGATAGTTGATTGACCTTATCGATCGATTAACGATTAACTGATAAGCGGCGTTTTTCACCTGAATTTTAGTGTTTCACTAGGGTCTTTAAAGGGATATGCCACCCCCAGGTCAAATTTGGGCATCTCCCCACAGTCCAGAGACTAAAATAAGTGGTGGAAAGCGTTTTCCTGGTCACCCAGCCATTGTCCGAGTCTGTCGCCACTGACCGCCGCGGTATCTGCTGCTCCTCCGCGTTAGACTGGAGTCTAACATCGCCAGAGAAAGATTTCGGCCAAAAGGAATTAATTTGCTCGATGCGTTTCAAAATTACTTTCTGTGTAGTGCGCATTCATATCGAGTGCAAATAAATGTGCAAATCAACACGGAGAGCTTGCCTTGGTCATTTTGGGTGGGAACTATTTTCCAGTGCGGAAGAATAAAGCCGAATCACGCACCACGCTGTGCAACAGGGGAACTCCCTTCCTGGTGCGTAACAGGGATTCCCCTGGCAGCGTGCTGCGTGATTCGGCTTCATTCTTCTGCACTGGAAAATAGTTCCCACCCAAAATGACCAAGGCAAGCTCTACGTGTTGATTTGTACATTTATTTGCACTCGATATGAATGCGCACTACACAGAAAGTAATTGGGAAACGCATAGAGCAAATTAATTCCTTTTGGCCGAAATCTTTCTCTGGCGACGTTAGACTCCAGTCTAACGCGGAGGAGCAGCAGATACCGCGGCGGTCAGTGGCGACAGACTCGGACAATGGCTGGGTGACCAGGAAAACGCTTTCCACCACTTATTTTAGTCTCTGGACTGTGGGGAGATGCCCAAATTTGACCTGGGGGTGGCATATATATCCCTTTAAGAATATAAGCTATAGTATACATAACACTGAGTCATGAATATATCATAGTATTATTATATTGTATATTCCTCAATTAATTATTCTTAGTAAAAAGCAGACAAATGTATTGATGCTGAATAACAAAATACAGTAATCACTCTCTATTGCGGTTCGCGGATTTTTTTTTTTTCCCCCCGATTTTTTTTTACAGTGTAACATTTTTTTTATAGTATAACATTATGTTCTGGGTCCTGATTGGCTAAGAGACTAGAGACTAAACGTGGACTAAACCAGGTCTAGACCAGAACTAAACCAGGTCTAGACCTGGACTAAACCAGGACTGGACCAGGTCTAGACCTGGACTAAACCAGGATTAAACCACCACGTGCCGCTGCTGGTTTTGTGCGGCTGGTTTGTGTCTAGGGCTGAGACTACACATTCCGGGCGCCGCGGTTCGATCTCGTGCGAGGCCCGCGCGTACACCGGAGTTGCTGAGCAGTGCCGTTGGCGCCTGCGGCCGGCTGTGAGTCGAGCTTGGCGCAGCGCGGTGCGCAGTTGCCTTGTTTCGTGACCACGCGGGTGCGCGTGTCCGCGATTAGCGATTAATTACAATTAATGCATTGTTGTTCAACCAACGTCTTGATCGACAATTAATTGTACGTCGATTAATTGTTGACATCCCTAGTATTGATATAATGCTTTTTTTTTTTTTTTTTAAAGTGAAGGGAGTGTACATTTTTTCTCTAAAGCCAAGAAGATCAGACTTGCCAAGAGAAGCAAAGGTTCTATATGCCCGGCCCCTGCCACACTGTGGTCAGTCCATGTACCTTGGTTCTGGGCGAAGTGTGGTCCCCCGTTCAGCTGGTTCTGGCTGTGGACCATGTTGTTGGGTTGCCCAGTGACGGAGGAGGGCCGGCGGTACGGCAGGGAGCCGCCCACGGGGGTGTTCTGGGGCTGCTGCTGTGCTGGCCGGTTCATGCTGTAGAACTGAGCACCTGCAAGAAGAACCAAAAACATCAAACACTGCAACACAGAATGCTATCAAATTACCAAACAAGCACAGCAGTGAAAAAGCTCCACATATGACTCTATAATGGCAGCTCAAAGCCCCCAGGAGCTCCTTGTTTTACCTACATTACCTCCAAACAGTTTTACAATGTCAGAAATAAGTATGTAACAATATTCAATTTACTACTTCTGCAAATTCAAAGTAATTCCTAATCTCACAATAGTGTTATAGAGATTATTGCTACCATTTTACATGCAAAATTAAAACGTTTTCAACTTTCTGGGGAGGCCTGGGGTCACCTGTAGGATTCCATGGAAATAGAGAGTTAAAACAACACTTTGGAAAATTCTCCATGGAGATAGATGAGTTTTGTACCATACTGAGGAATATTATAGCCAAATGAACATTTCCATGGAAACAAGCAGGAGGAAGCCCTCCTCCAGGCTAAATAAGAGTCAGGTTTGTCTAGATGCAAGCCTGCTCACAGTAAGGACGCATGTTTTTCAGTGCAATTAAAAAAAAAAAAAAAAGCTTTCTTTTTTGTCTATTTTTTTGAAAAAAAAAAATGCACAGTGGCTTTTAAAGGAATAGTGAGTTGTTTTTTTTATGTTAATCTGTATGGGTTTCCTTCTAAAAGTTACATGTGTTGACACTGGCTTACCTCTGACATTCTCAGCTGATCCCGGTTCGGCTCGCTTTCTGGAGCCCACGTAAGTAGGTCTGGTAACTTCCCTGGCACACGAAATAAAGCTTGTTTTTCTTCTCAAAACAAAACATTTGTTAGAAAGGTGATATATTTGCATCCGAAACAGTTGTCCACAAAACATCCAGCAGCGTATTTTGCATTCGCGTATTGTCTCTCGCCACTCGTATCACTACGCCCATGTTAACTCTATCAGCCTGTTCACCTTCAGCGGATGTCTACGCCGAAGTTTACAAGTGAACAGGCTGATAAGAGTTAACATACGAGTGGAGAGAGACAATACGCAAATGCGAAATACGCTGCTTGATGTTTCGTGGACAACTGTTTCGGACGCAAATATATCACCTTTCTAACAAATGTTTTGTTTTGAGAAGAAAAACAAGCTTTATTTCATGTTCCAGGGAAGTTACCGGACCTACTTACGTGAGCTCCAGAAAGCGAGCCGAACCGGGATCAGCTGAGACTGTCAGAGGTAAGCCAGTGTCAACACACGTAACTTTTAGAAGGAAACCCATACAGATTAACATAAAAAAGGCACTATCCCTTTAAGTCATTGTTGTTACATACCTAGTTAGAACATACAGTGAGGAAAATAAGTATTTGAACACCCTGCGATTTTGCAAGTTCTCCCACTTAGAAATCATGGAGGGGTCTGAAATTTTCATCGTAGGTGCATGTCCACTGTAAGACAAATCATCTAAAAAATAAAAAAAATACAGAAATCACAGTGTATGATACTGCTGCAAATAAGTATTTGAACACCTGTCTATCAGCTAGAATGGTGACCCTCAAAGACCTGTTAGTTGCCTTTAAAAAGTCCACCTCCACTCCACTTAGGGATGCAAATTATCGATTAATTCATTAATCTATAGTTGATTGACCTTATCGATCGATTTACGATTAACTGATAAGCTGCGTTTTTCACCTAAATTTTAGTGTTTCAATAGGGTCTTTAAGAATATAAGCTATAGTAACATAACACTGAGTCAAAAATATATCATAGTATTACTATATTGTATATTCCTCAATTAATTATTCCTTATTAAAAAGCAGACAAATGTATTGATGCTGAATAACAAAATACATTCTTTATTGAAAATAAATTGAGGACTGGCTCAGTTGTTGCACTTGCAGCATGGAAATCTTGAAACTAAAAGGAACAAAAGAAATTAAATAACAGAATGTTATTTAGTCTACATATTATGATGAAACCAGTGAATCCAGGATATTTTTAGGACATTCTCAACATTTATTTTGAACTAAGGCATCAACAATATTTCTCTCCCTTAATTTGTGAAGGGTTACAGTACAAAATATAAATTTCACAGGGCCCCTGGACACAGCATAAAACATTACAGGACCTCAAACCAGAACAATCAAATTATAAAAGCGTGTAAGTTACATGCTTTTATAATTTCAAAAATATATGGTTCTAGGTCCAGCTCTACTGCGAGTTGTATGGCAACATCCAGAGAGGAAAGGGTTACATGATGTAACACTATGGTCTGTCTCGTGAGTGGGTTCGCATCTCGTATTCACATTCCAGAGTAGCGCCCTCTAGCGATTAGTTACAATTAATGCATTTTGTTCGGCCAACGTCTTGATCGACAATTAATTGTAAGTCGATTAATTGTTGACATCCCTAACTCCACTTATTATCCTAAATCAGAAGCACCTGTCTGAGGTGGTTCGCTGCATAAAAACACCTGTCCACTCCATACAATCAGTAAGACTCCAACTACTAACATGGCCAAGACCAAAGAGCTGTCCAAAGACACTAGAGACAAAATTGTAGAGCTCCACAAGGCTGGAAAGGGTTACCGGGCAATTTCCAAGCAGCTTGGTGAAAAAAGATCCACCGTTGGAGCAATTATTAGAAAATCGAAGAAGCTAAACATGACTGTCAATCTCCCTCGGACTGGGGCTCCATGCAAGATCTCTTAATACAGTGCAGTCGTCCAGTCCCATGTGCAGAAAAACACCCCCAAAGCATGATGCTACCACCCCCATGCTTCACAGTAGGGATGGTGTTCATCATTCTTCTTCCTCCAAACACGTCGAGTGGAATTAAGACCAAAAAGTTCTATTTTGGTCTCATCTGACCACATAACTTTCACCCATGACTCCTCTGGATCATCCAAATGATCATTGGCAAACTTAAACGGATATGCCACCCCCAGATCAAACTTGGGCATCTCCCCACAGTCCAGAGACTAAAATAAGTGGTGGAAAGCGTTTTCCTGGTCACCCAGCCATTGTCCGAGTCTGTCGCCACTGACTGCCGCGGTATCTGCAGCTACTCCGCGTTAGACTGGAGGCTAACATCGCCAGAGAAAGATTTCGGCCAAAAGGAATTAATTTGCTCGATGCTTTTCCCAATTACTTTCTGTGTAGTGCGCATTCATATCGAGTGCAAATAAATGTGCAAATCAACACGGAGAGCTTGACTTGGTCATTTTGGGTGGGAACTATTTTTCAGTGCGGAAAAACAGAGCCGAAGCACACACCACGCTGCGTAACAGGGGAACTCCCAACGTGGTGCGTAACAGGGATTCCCCTGTGTGCTTCGGCTGTGTTTTTCCGCACTGTAAAATAGTTCCCACCCAAAATGACCAAGGCAAGCTCTCCGTGTTGATTTGCAGATTTATTTGCACTCGATATGAATGCGCACCACACAGAAAGTAATTGGGAAAAGCATCGAGCAAATTAATTCCTTTTGGCCGAAATCTTTCTCTGGCGACGTTAGCCCCCAGTCTAAGGCGGAGGAGCTGCAGCTGCGCGCGGCGGACAGTGCTGACAGACTCGGACAATGGCTGGGTGACCAGGAAAACGCTTTCCATCACTTATTTTAGTCTCTGGATTGTGGGGAGATGCCCAAGTTTGACCTGGGGGTGGCATATCCCTTTAAAATGGGCCAAAACATGCACCATAGGTAAAATCCTCCATCTTAGGTCCTGACCAAACCGAAGTAAGAAGATCATGGACGTGATCCCCTGGCGCAGTAATGTGCTGCCCACTGCTCCTAATAACAGGATGGGTTAAATGCAGAGAAGAATTTCTCCTGTGTGAGATCAATAAAGTCACTTCTTCTGGACATGTGCTGGTTTAAGCAGGGGAACCTTCCGTGCCATGCATGATTTTAAACCAAGACGTCTTAGTGTATTACCAACAGTAACTTTGGAAACGGTGGTCCCAGCTCTTTTCTGGTCATTGACCAGCTCCCTCCTGTGTAGTTCTTGGCTGATTCCTCACCTCAGTTAGAGCATTGAAGATGGGTCGTGGCTGGGTCTTCCAACATGACAATGACCCGAAGCACACAGCCAGGATAACCAAGGAGTGGCTCCGTAAGAAGCATATCAAGGTTCTGGAGTGGCCTAGCCAGTCTCCAGACCTAAACCCAATAGAAAATCTTTGGAGGGAGCTCAAAGTCTGTTTCTCAGTGACAGCCCTGAAACCTGCCTGATCTAGAGAAGATCTGTGTGGAGGAGTGGACCAAAATCCCTACTGCAGCGTGTGCAAACCTGGTGAAAAACTACAGGAAACGTTTGACCTCTGTAATTGCAAATAAAGGCTACTGTATCAAATATTAACATTGATTTTATCAGGTGTTCAAATACTTATTTGCAGCAGTATCATACAAATAAATTGTTTAAAAAAAAAAAATCATACACTGTGATTTCTGTATTTTTTTTTTTTTTTTAGATCATGTGTCTCACAAGTGGACATGCACTTACGATGAAAATTTCAGACCCCTCCATGATTTTTAAGTGTGAGAACTTGCAAAATCGCAGGGTGTTCAAATACTTATTTTCCTCACTGTATTACACTGAAACATTGAAAAATGACCCAAAGCAAAAACATGTACACAAAAAATTATGTCAATGCTCATGCAGAAAAGATTATCAGACCGACACAGTTACAGTAAAGAGCGATGAGCGCAGCAAGGGGGTGGGCTGGCAGAGGATGAATGAGCACTGATTGGTGGAGAGGCGGGGATCACATGACTGGTCTGAAGCCGGCGGGCGACTGGCTGTGCACACTCACCTGGTGCGGGGTTGCCATAAGCGGAGGGGTCCGTGTTGTCGGGGAGCTGGGGAGGGGGTGGGGGGACAGGTGGGATCTCTAAGGGGGGAGTGTTGGGGGCCTTGGGGGGGCCATCCAGGGTGGGGTTGGTGGGCCCAGGGGTAGAGTTAGGGGCAGATTTGGGCGGGTTGGTGGGGGCTGTGGCTGAACCATAAAGTTTGAAGGTAAAAGGTAAGTGGGAAACAACAAGAGTGTAGAGTGAGTTTTACACATTCATAAACATTGGTCAGATAAAGGTAGAAATCAAATCCAAGTTCAAATTAAGTGACAGGTCTATCGTTTTGAATGACTAGAATGGGAGCATTATCCCAAGTTTTGATGTATTTCTGATAACGTATTTAAACCTAACATCTAATTTAGAGTTTTAAGTAGTATGTTCAAATACCTTTTCCTTTTACTACTGTTCGGTCTTACAATTCTTCACTTCTACTTAATATAATTTTGAAGTAACTATATTTTTACTTTATTTTTATTAATTAATTTATTTTAAATTGGCCTTTGCTTCTGAAACTGTTAAGGACTTGGGCTCCAAGATTAATAAAAATCTAATCAAAATTACAGTTTGAATGAATGCAATAAGCAAATCTTTAAGGCTGCAATTTCTGATGTACAGTGATCCCTCGCTCTATCGCGGTTGACTGTTTTCGCAGATTTTTTTTTTCTTTCAATTTTTTTTTATAGTGTAACATTGTGTTCTGTGTCCTGATTGGCTAAGAGACTAGACCAGGACTAAACGTGGACTAAACCAGGTCTAGACCAGGTCTAAACCTGGACTGGCCCTGGACTAAACCAGGACTGGACCAGGTCTAGACCTGGACTAAACCGGGACTAGACCAGGTCTACACCAGGATTGAATCACTCCGTGCGGCTCTTGCGTTCGTTTGTACGTGTTCGGTTCGTGGCTCGGGCCGAGAGGATGCGGTCCGGGTGCCGCGGTTTTATCTCGTGCTCGCAGCCCCGGCCTCGCACCAGTCGTGCTGCTCTGTCACGGATTTGTCCACGAGGAGGGGTGCACGTGTCGCGCACTTCTCCAAGGGGTGCTCCTCGCGCGTCCGGCGGGGCTTCCGGAGTCTTGTCTCCCCCCCAAGCTTCACTATTAATGCCTTTTGTTGAAAATCTATGAAAGTTTGAGTGTTTAAACTAGAGACAAATGTGAGAAAAGGTTAATTCCAGTCTGAGAAAAGCGTATGTGTGTGGTGAGGCATTTACAGCCTTAAAACATGTAGAATAATTGTAAAATATAAAGTTGTCCTACTTCGCAGCTTTCCCTTATTGTGGGTTATTTCTGGAACCCAACCCCCGCGATAAACAAGGGATTACTGTACTATAATTTCCTACTATAATTTCCTATAATAAATGCTATCAATTACAAAACAGTATTTTTTTTTAATGATTTTTAAACATGCGGGGGGAAAAAGCGCACAGCACAGACATGAGGACAATCGTATGAGATTTTAAATCTCCAATCGCAAACACTGCAGTGGTATATGGCTGCGGACCACAGGATACAGAGTTGTGAGCGCAATCGCATCAGCCGTTTCCTGTCTACAGTAAAACAACTCACTCTGAGACTCACAAGTGTTCAAACATCAGAATACTGTACTGTCAGTTGTGTCACTGTTGAAATGTGTGAAATGTGATGCAATACTTCAGATGCATGATTTTTAATGCATAGAAGGCTGGAGATCAAGTACACAGGAAGTAGTCACTATAAGATAAGATAAGATAAGATAAGATAACCCTTTATTTGTCCCACAATGGGGGACAAGCTTCACCTCGATCCATGCGCTTTGTGGATGTGTGGATGTGTGTGGATGTGAACAGACACACGTGAGGAAATAATCTCACCTTTTTACTTATAAAGAATGCCTCAAACTGGATTAACAGAGCTGTGTTGTGGATTGGGTGTCATTATTTGCAAAGGCACAAATTCTATGGATAACATGGATGAGATGCTGCACTTTAAATGTACAACTTTGAGAGGTGAGTAATAATTATCATTTGTTTCTTGTGCCTCTGCATCCATCACTCCTCTGTCCCTGACACACTGTTACCACAGCGCTGCTGATGTTTGGTGGTTATAATCTGACAGAGAAGAGCACGCACACACACGTGGACGCACGCACACAAACACAGAGCGAGCGCCTTCAAAATTGCACACAAAGACACAAAGTGGGGTCACACCTCCCAAAAGTCATGAAGAAGCAAATCGCAGCCTAAATCTGGCAGATTTTCCTGTAGTGTGTGGCGGCCTTAAACTAAATATTCTTAAAATGGCTAACCCTGTACTTTAGATCTGTATTAACATGTTCTGCTTGAAATGTTTTGAAACATGATTATTGTATTAGTTTGTCAGTTTATATTTCAATCTTTTTGTCAATTCTTCTGGACGTGTTTCAAATGTGAACTTTGATCAGAATATTTTTGTTAAAAGATACATTGCAAATATAATCCCAATACCAATTTTTCTCAGAAAATCAAATATTTTCCCCAAATTATACAGTCCTACTGTACTGTAACTTTTCTAGTGAGTGGGCAGCTGTTTGTTCTCACTTTTTCTAACACAGGGTACATACACAGACATAAGTGGGATGGTTACCTGGGTAGACTCCAGGTGGGGCGGGGGTGGGCACGGCAATGGGGACACCCACACTGCCACTGCCGCTGTTTTCTCGGCTGCTGCTGCGGCTGCTGCTGGGGTGGCTGCCCCCGCTGCTGCCACTGCTGGAGACACAGGTGTGAGGAGGAGGAACACCACAGGGACTCAAGAGCAACAGTCTAGAGCAATTAGGGATCCAAAATACTGAGAGCTGATCAATGTCTGCCTACAGGCCACTTGGAGAAGAAACCCCCTGCTAATACTGGCACTGGCACACTGTCATTATTGGCACACTGTCATTATTCACAGTGAGGAATGGTCTCTCTCGTCAACACTAGTGGTACTAACTAACAAATCATTTGAAAATATTTGTGATTGGAGTCAATTAGAACTTGGAATTTGGTTTGCAAAATAAGAATACTCAGAAAATTCTTTTACAAAATAGTTTGATATAGAGCTGGGCGGTATGACCAAAAATTGATATCACGGTATTTTTCAAAATTATAACGGTGTCACGGTATTTGACGTTTTTTTTTTTCATGCAGTGACTAGTTGTTAACCCCATTTCTTAATAATTTAGAGAATAATTACTTTATAAATTATTCTACTACTTAAACTTTGACTTAATAATACTGCAGTAAATTCGACTTGGTAAAACATATCTGGGATCCAGTGCTTTAATCATCTCCTTGAAGCACCTTTCTCAACAGGACTAAGTGGTACCATGTCTTTGGCTAAGTGGATATTAGCGTTGGTAATATCGCTCCACTGTTTGCTTTTCTTGTCATAGGCAGTCCCCTTAGCAAACGCATCTTTGAGTGACGTCTGAGTCGTGTTTTGTGTTGCAGCGCCAACTTGAACGTTCCCTGCAGACATGAAAGAGGATGCAGATCTTAGTTTCGTGCATTCTTCATATTCCAGGACATGTTTGTGATGGAGGTGGTGAAGCTTGTGTCGCCTCCTGCAGCTAAAACTTTAGTCTGACAACATTTACAGAATACAGTTGCTTGATCAGTGTCAGATTTTTTAAAGGGATAGTGTGGTTGTTTTGATGTGAATCTGTATGGGTTCCCCTCTAACAGTATCGTGCTTTAGCACTGGCTTACCGCTGACAGTCTCGTCTGGGCCCAGTTCTGCTACGAATGTGTATCTCACGAATGTAGGTCCGGTAAGTTAGCAGGGACATTTAATAAAGCTTGTTTTTCTTCTCAAAACAACATTTGTCCAAAAAGTGATATATTTGCGTCACAAACAGTTGTCCGCGAAAAATCCGCTTGTAAGCGGATGTTTACAAGTGAACAGGCTAATAATAACTAATAGGCGCGCAGTGATACGACTCGAGAGAAAATAGCACCATGCGAATTAGACTGCTGAATTTTTCGAGGACAACTGGACACTGTTAGAGGGGAACCCATACAGATTCACATTAAAAAACGCACTATTCCTTTAAAGCCAAAGTACTTCCACACACCTGACACGGCTCCTCTTTTCGGTGTAAGTTCCTGTGTCTGTAACATTTTCTCCTTCCACTTTGTTCACCGCTCAACACACACTAGCCCTGTCCCAGTTCGAGGGTTATTGTTTCGTGTGCGTAATCTGCGTGGTGCGTGCTGTTAGCATTAGCAGCGTGTCTCGGTTGCTGGGCGACGGGAGCGGCTCTGTGGGCTGGACCTGTCCCATTTTGGCAACGGCCTTGCAGTCCGCGAAGGCTAGTTTGAGGGCTGCAGCCTTTGCAGCCTTCAGAGCGGCCGAAAAAGCAGCCTTCGGAGGCTGCAGCCCTCAAATTGGGACACGGCATATTTGTACGCGCACACTCACTGGTATTGCGGTATATGAAAAATTCATATCATAAAAATAAAAAAACACACACACACACCAGTATTCAGTATGAACCGGTATACTACCCAGCCCTAGTTTGATATTTCACAAGGGTGCTGCCAATACTAGCAGAGGGCACTGTAGGATTTACTGAAGGACCCAGCACTTTCAAGAGGAAATATTATTCAAATGTTGAAAACTGAGGAAGGTTGTTTTGGAAAGATTTATGTTGTTCTATTAAATAAGTCATTCACCACTCAGACTGTTGTAAATAATGAAGGTTAACTGCTGTCAGTTACAGTACAGCATTGGGAAAAGCAGTGATGTTTGAGAAGGGCAGAAGCCACAGACACAGAACAGGCGCGATGAGAGGAGACGACATGAGGACATGTTACAGCAGACACACATGGAAATGGAGCAGGGCACGCACATTAGCGCTATTTGAGCACAGAACAGGTATTAGAATCTGGTCCCCCTCTAATTGCGGTGTCCCAGGTGGTCTCTACATTGTCCATTGCTCTGTTGATTTTAGTACTCACTAGAGCTACACTCTCCGTGAACTAGGGTATGTAAAAAAACATTTTTCAGGTGGTTAGGTGATTTAAAGACGTCAAGTAAGTTTATAGAACTCTTCTTGATTTCTCACAGTTACTGCTTGCCTGAAAAAGAGGTAGTATTACAAGTTAATGACTTGTTGTCCCTTGCACTGCGCTGGAGTGAGAACCTCTGTGTACTGTGTTAGGAAGTACAGGGGCAGAGTGCTGGGTCCAGGAGTACCAGTCAGAGAGCTGCAGAGAAACAGAAGCTGGCAGAAGAGGGGGGTCTGAGAACAGAGACCATGCTGGGGGTACCTGTACGTGCGGTTCCTCTGATTAACAGATGCAGTGCGGGCGGGGCTCTGCAAGGGAGGCGCCATGTTGCGTGTCGGACTTGACACGTAGTCGTTAGGTACGACGGGAGGACGCACCGGCTCGAGCGTCCTATAGGGGGAGTGGCGCCTGTGAGAGGGTCAGGGCATCCACAGAGTGTGTGGGAGGAGGGTGGATAAACAAACGCAAACTTAAAAAAACAATGAGGTACAACATTTGGCATACACAGGAGT
The DNA here is from genome assembly GCA_036785185.1 of Paratrypauchen microcephalus. NCBI lineage: Eukaryota > Metazoa > Chordata > Actinopteri > Gobiiformes > Gobiidae > Paratrypauchen > Paratrypauchen microcephalus. The sequence continues at coordinate 6,154,248 of JAVJIX010000027.1, read as the reverse complement.
CTCTGGGTTACAGTTACCTGGAGGTGAAGAGGGCAGAGTCAGTGGTCGATGAAACGCAAGAGGTTCAAAGTAAGATATTCAGAGGGGCAAGGTAACGGAGTGAGAGGTTGTAGAGGGAGAGGTTCAGAGGGGCGGGGTAACGGAGTGAGAGGTTCTAGAGTTAGAGGCTCAGGCCCTGTCCTCACGACAACGTTTTTTGGTGAAAACAGAGAAGTTTGTGTTCGTTTGGGCCTGTTGTCCACACGGCGCCAGCGTTTTGGGTGGGTGCAAACGGTGTTTTTTAAAAACGGGTTCCAGAGTGGAGAAATCTGAGGGGGTCGGGGGTCGCGTTGTCGTGTGGGCGGGAAAAACGCGACTTTAGGGAAAGCGATGATGTTGCGACGCCGTCATCACGTGACCAGTGACCAGAAGATAACCTTGCGCATTCAGCCGGTAACGACCAGATAACGACAACCATGGCGGACAATGGAGTTGAGTTTGTTATGCGGACATTGTAAGTTTATTTGCAGTGTTGCATCAAACCCTGCTGATCTACTATGCAGTGCAACACCAGCGGAGACGCATGCACAATTACGCACGTCGGATTCTTTTAAGCCCGCTGCCGTGTACAACAAGTAGGGCCACCAGAAGAAGATTTTGGGTGAGACCTGGGAGAACGAGTAGCTGGTGGGACAATTTCGTCAAAGGCGTTGTCATGGATGATGAATGGAGAGCAAATTTTCGGCTGTCCAGAGCTTCTCTTGTGGCCCTGAGTGAAGAACTGCGTCCTCATATCGAAAGCCAAACAACGAATATAAGCGCAGCAGTCGACACATTGAAGAAGGTCGCCATTACACTCTATTACTTGAGGCTACGTAAAACAGCAAACTCATTCAGACTGTCGCGACAGGCTGTCTCCGTCATCGTTGACCCACGTTGAAATAAAGCAGCCATCCTCCAACGCCATGGACTGCATCAACAGAAAGGGCAAACATTCCCTAAACATACAAGCGGTGTGTGACTACAGGTACCGGTTTATGGATGTAATTGTGAAGTGCCCTGGCAGTATGCACGACGCACGAGTGTTTGCCAATTCAAAGCTAAACGAGTATTTCAAAACTGATCCCATCAATGAAAAGGCAGGTAGTGGACAATGAGGAGCCCATACCAATTTGAGTGTGGTATGTACTGTAAATAAAGAAAAAGAGCAACCATTTGTCTTTTTTTATTTAATGAAAATGTACCTTTTACAAACAGGCACATGCAGCAGACCCCCCAGGATTTTGTGGGCATTTTTTCTGATTGTTGCGGGCTAAAATGCCTGAATTTGCGTGAGCTTTTCCAAAAAGAAAAAGTTGCGATGAAAGTTGAGGTGCTTTTAAGGTTGCGATTTTGTTGCGGGAGGCAGTGAAAGTTACGATAAATAGTTGCGATTTTCCCTTTTGTAATTAAAATTTAGTAATATTTTGAATACCGAGTTATTACTGACAAAGAATAATACAAAGACACAGAGATCACAGATATGGTCCTAAAATAACCTTACCAACATCAAAAATAAACTTCTACTAGGAGGGGAACTGTTTCGGTCTTTTGCTGTTATTTTTGTGGGCAAATGGCGCCGCAGACATGTTTCTTTGCCATTAGAAGCCGTGTCCCAATTCCCAGAGTGCACAGTTTGGAACGTGGTTTGAAGGGCATGTGCGTCATTTCTTTTTTGTCCCATGCGCAGTTAACACGCGTTGGCAGACTGCAGTCGTTTCCATGGAAATCGGGGCGTGGACCAAGCGCCTGAAAATGCATGCTTCGCACACTCATATCCCAGCATGCACCGCGCGCTACTTCTTCTACGGGAGAAAATGGGAGTCGGCGGCTGCTTCCCGTAGTTGCGAGACCTGTCACATTTCGCAGACGGCCATGCGGTCCGCGGAGTGCACTCAGGGCTGAGCAAGTGTGCACCGCCTTGGCTGCAGTCTGAGCCCCCTTCAAACCACGCTCCGAACTGTGGACGCGGCCGCAGTTTCGTTTCGTCACACGGAAGTAAGGCAGAAGGAAATTGGTCGACGTGAGATCAATACGTTGCAGATGACTGGTCAAAATTGGTAAAAATTCCGGGAAAGTTGCAGTGATTGGTCAAAATTGCAACACCGCCCTGAATTCACGGGGATTGGCCGAAGTTGCGTTGAAGTTGCAAATTGCAACATCGCGAATTCCTGGAGGGTCTGATGCAGTATCACACACAAAAATATATAAAAGCATTTGTTTTCTTTACACAAATTCACATGGTCCCCGGTTGTATATTCTCGCTGAAAAGCCAACATAATATCCGAGTATGTTTGGGAGGGACTGAGCGTAATGAAGGCTCGATGTTTGACTTTCGCTTAATATTCGGGGTTTAATATTCCCCTATTAAGATCCAAACAAGCATTTTGCCTAAATAACACGACCAAGGTTAACGAGAGTTCTACTTGTTAATGTCTATCTAATTAAACGATAGCAAGTAATACCAATTATCGATTTATTGGCAAAAACTCTGCTCACGCAGCTCCTTTGTTCTAAGGTCTGTGTTAGGGACCGTCAACAAATGATCTTCACGTTACCGGAGGATGTCACTGCAACGTTGGTGGAGCAGGGGGACGAAATAATTTTGCATTTGTTGATGGTCCCATACATACACGTGTTTGCTTGTTTACGGAAGAGAAAGGACTTTATGCGCATGCGCTCTTTGTAGTATTGCGTGTCTGGGGGCTCTGGCTGTTTCCTGTTTACAGCGCCACATATCGGTGTGGCATATGTATTACAATGTTTTCACTCAGCGCTCCGTTTTCGCCTGGACGCAAATATTTACTGATCCAACACGTGTGTGGACTGGACACGTATTTTTTCCAACCCGCATAAAAAAAAAATCCAGGAGCGTTGTCGTGTGGACGTAGTCTCAGAGGGGTAAAGTTAAAGAGTGAGGTCCAGAGGGTGGGATTTAAAGAGTGAGAGGCCCAGAGGGGCAGGGTTCAAGAGTGATTGGTTCAGAGGGAGAGGTTAAAAGTGAGGTCCAGGGGGCAGAGTTGAAAGATTGAGAGCCTTTGAGGGGTGGGTCAGTGTAAGAGGTACAGAGCGCCCCATTGACCTGATGTCTTCTATTCAGCTAATGAACCACAGTATCCCACTTAAGACACATTTGTTCATTTACTGGTTACTTGAAGTGCCTTCATAAGAAAAGAAGAATCCAAGGCGAACTGTTCTGAGCATGTGTGAGTTTACAACACAGCGGGGCTTACCCAGCTCTGACAGATGGAATGATCAAGGCAGTTAAAAGGCAGCCAGGTGACAGTGGACTCACTTAACAAATGATTATTAAAAGCAACAATTATTCAAAAACACAAGGGTAAGACTGAGTGACTGCACATGGATGGATGTCTGCTCGTAGCCCAAGGCTGCAGCAGGAAGGTATGGAGGACAGAGCTGCAGCATGCATGAGGAGCCTCCAATTGGACAGACACTTAACACACCTCATCAACACTGTACACTCACAGAAGTATGGGGCCACTGACTGTTATCACTGTACACGCTGCACTTACTGTTAATATACACACTTAGAGCTACAACTGCAGGCAACAGCTAATGTACCAGAACCAATCTAAACATTGTGCTGGCCACTGTCCTCTTTTAAGGCCAACAGACAAGTTGGAGGAATTGAAACCACTTGAAGTTTACAAAATACCAAAACAAAACTCAAAGAGAGGAACCGTATGGGCTGTGATGCTGTGCATGTTACGTACCCAAGTGTGCCCTTCCCAGTGAGTGGAGGGCTCGGGGGCTTCTGTGTCGGGGGGTTGGTGCGAGGCATTCCTCCGGCTTTCATGTTCTGAGCGCTGGCCTGAGGTGGAAACAACAAACTTAGTCATTACTTATTGTACAGCTTAAATGTCTTATTATTACATCAATGTTTAATGCTGTTACAGTTACAAAAAATGAACTAGACATAGGGATGTGGGATTCTTCTTGATGGCTCCAAGTATAGTTTTGAGCTAAAAGACAAGTTCCTGTAACATCCCAAGTCTCTCAGAGGACCTCAGCAGCAAATGAAAAAGGCAATGTAACCCACTATAGCCACCAGAGGGAGTTATTATGCAGTATTTACAGTATCTGCAGTACCTTAACTGAGAATGAGTGCCGCTTAAAAGATGAGAATTTCAGCAAAACTGAATGAAAGAAAAGCACACAGAAACTCAGATTACACTTCACACACACCATTTAAAAGTCTTACCTTGAACCTCTGCAACCACTACGGGTGAGTAAACACATAGAATTAGCCAAGCAGCACAAGAGAGAGAAGACAAAAGTTAGTGGTACAGGTGGACACATGTAGAGCAGAAGAACTGGAAATAGCTGCTCCAAAATTAAGACACTATGCCATGAAACTTGTCATGGCAAGTGAGGCTTATTTAATTAATCTGATCAGAGATAAGAACAATTAAGTCAAATCTTTGCTTAGAATAAAAGATTGTCATTGCATTGGACAAAATAAGTGGGAGTGAGCGCACCTTGACCCCGTGGCCCATGTCGTCCAGAAGACTGTAGTCAATGGGCTTGCGGATGTACCTCACAGGCCTCTCAGGGTTGGCGGGGGCGATGATTTTGTGGGTGCGGGACGTGTTCTTGTTGGTGGTGAGGATGCCAATCTCTCTCCGTGCAACCTTCTCCTTATGGATGTCCACAGTCTGAGAAAAATACAAGTGTCAGTGTGAGAATCACATCTCAGGTCATGTGAACTACAGAAACTATTTTGGCAGTAAGTGGATGGCAATAAAGATTTTCAACAGTATTTGCTAATGCACCTCATTATGATATGCTAGGCACTCAAATCACACTCCAAAAAGTAATTGTGGCTTTGCATGTTTCCTACCCCCATGACCAGAGGTGAGAGTGTGAGCAGTCAGACCTGGGAGATGTGGTTGATAGAGGACTCCATGCGGCGCAGCTGGGAGGCCTGTATGTCCAGCATTTGCAGCACATTGTTGGCCAGAGTGTTGATGAGGTAGGCCACGCTGGCCAGGGACTGGGTGGTGTAGTTCTTGGTCTCCTCCAGAGCCCGCTGCTTGTCTGGTGACTGCACAAACACGTGAAGAGAAGGAACAACAAATCAGAGCCAGATGCAGGAATAGACATGTGATAAAACAATCTGGAGTCCTACAACTAAATGCAGTATTATTTTGTTGATTTTTCATTCACTGAGTTAGCTTTCAATCAAAACTACAAAAGTATGGCACATCCATAGAAGCAGTGGTGATTAAATACTGCAAACTAAAATTATAAAGTGAAAATGAGTAATTGGTGTAATGTTCTCTCAGGATGACTTCCAACAAGTTGGGGAAGTAGGGCATATAACCTGCAGAGCAACATTTCTAACACGTTTATAACCACACACACAAACACCCACGCACCCAGCAACAACCTGGCTCATAAGAGTCATATTCTTTTACAAATATAAAAAATATAGTGTGACTTTAGTAGCATTCAAACTGAAACAACACTTGGCCATAAAAATGGATAGTGTCATCATGTTCTTACCATCTAAAATACCGACTATCCACATATTGATACAAAATAAAGGATGTTGGGCATTTAGTCAAATCTACAGAGACCTTGGCCCCGGAGCTGACCCGTTCACACCGGACAGGCTGAATGCTTTGACCTGGTGTGCTGTCCGAAGCCGTGTCCAGCGATGGTGGACACACTGGGGCAGAGCACCGTGGACTCCAGCACCATAAATCAGAGCGACACCGCTGCGGCACACCGCGGAGCTGTGGAGCGGGCACCGACGCAGAATGAGCACAGTGCCCCGGCTACAGACCTACGCGGTGCTCGCTGCCGTGGATCATGTCTCATGTTTTCGCTCCAAGGCTGCATTCATGTACGGAGACATTAGCACCACCGACACCCGTGTGCTCCAGCGGCGGACGAGTGACAGCATGAGCCGCCCCGTCCCAGCGCCCTGCCCGGCCCCACTGGCCCCTCGCACAGATAAACACCACACACTCGTGTGATCGTGTTTAGATGTTTAGCTCTGGAGGCTAACAGCAGCAGAGAGCAGGCTGCAGCAGCGTTAGCATTAGCCACACTTAGCTCCTGAACGCTGCCCCCGGAGACAGAACCGCACTGACGCCGCCGCGGGGCCCGTTTGTCGGCCCTACCTGGACATAGTTACTCTCGCAGTACTCCGCGACCCTTTCCAAGTTGGTGAAGCTGTCCAGCAGAGCGCTCCGTCCCGCTGGAATCTCCTCTTCCAGAAGCATTTGTAGCTCCGCCATTTTCACATCTTTAGCGAACTCCAGGCTTTCCACGGCGCCCCTCTTCGCCAGTATGCGGTATTGCAGCTGTCTCATCAGTTCACGACAGAGTGCACAAGAGAGTGCACGAAAGAGTGCATGCAGAGCCGCCCACAACACACACTCCCTACACACATCACCATGCAATTTTATGGAATACCTCTGGACATATTTGTCTTTGAGTTTTGAGTTTTATTTGAGTTTCAGAGTGGTAAAAAAAAAAAAACCTAACTCAGTCATAATAAATTCATGTACATCATTTGAATGGGGGAAAATATAAAAATATAACCTATTAACAGGAAGTAGAAACCTATCCATAAGCAACATTTTGAGGACTTTTGGCCATTCACTATCATTATTCATTAAAGATGTATTCTGTTTAGAATTAATTGCTATGGCAATGGTGTCAAGCTGTGCCCCATCCCATGTCAAAATGGCTTGGGAGTGGGACTAGTGTACTGATGAACATATGGACCACCAAAAATAAATAACTATTACTTTATTGAAAATGTACAAAAAGAATTGTTGACTAAACAATAAAATGTTGAGAATGTATCTTAAAAGAGGATTCACAAGTTCTTTGGCTCAGTGGGCCGATTTTAAAACCAATTTAAAACCAGTACTAATAAAAAACTTGAATAACTAAGTGGGATGTTATTGCTCATAGGCACAAAGGCACTGGAGTCCAGGTGGTGTTCAGGTCCTGCTGCTGACAGTCAACCATGTTTCATCTTTGGGTGTGGACACGAGCTCTGAGCGCACCTCCATCACCTGGCCCTTGACAGCAGTGAGCCGGAGTCGCTGAACCACAGAACAGAGCAGCACACTGGCTACTGTGTACGCAAACCTGGAAAAATTCAATTCAAACTCTTTTTTTCTTTCCTTTTGGACAATACTGTATAGACTAATTTGTTCAGTGTGTATATTATAGTAAAGCATGTCACATCAATGTATTTTACAGATACAATTTCACAGACGAGTATAAATTTACCTTAGCTCAGGACACGTCCGACTCCCGGAGAATCCCAGCAGACTGAAGGTTTTTCTGGCTGACTCTTCCTCAAATCGATCTGGTATAAACCTTGTAATATACAATGTGCAACAAGTTCTAATTTCAAAGGTAGTAGTTATAAATGCAAACACTACATTAACTTACACTACACTACACTTGCCATCAACTACAATTCAAAGTACATATTTTTAACGGTCATGTCAGTCTGTGTGTATTTCATAGTTGGGAGCTTCAAGCAACAAGTATGTACATTTCTGGAGGTGGTGCATCACCAGATTTCATGTAAAGAGGAAGTTTAAACCGTACTTTTGTAGGTCGATATGTTTTATGCCATACTGTGGAAGATTATAGCCAAAATAAGAGTCAGGTTTGTGGAGGTGCAAGTTTGCTCATAGAAAATTTTTCAATGTACTTTAATTTTTGTTTATATTTTGCCCATCTATGAAAATATATGAATTAGAATGACTTTTTTGGTACACATGATCCAAGTGTTGTATTCTTTGCCACTGGAGGAGTGTAAATGAAATTTTTGCTGCAAGGAATAATCATCAGTCTCAACTTCTATTGTACGATACCATGCAGTGTACTATTTTTACCTGTAGGGGCTGCTCCATGTGTCCGGATCCTGCATGACCACTCCTAACGCATAGATGATCAGCGTCTGAACAACATCAAGATGTAAAGCAACACATACTTACAGTAGAATCTCATGTTTTCACAGTTCCTAAAATTAAAGTGGGGAGCGAAAACCTGATACCTCTTTGGGGATGACATGCTGATCCACTTTACCCTCTATTTCCTGGAGCCGGGCAGCCACAGGGGTCAACATGGCTGTCCTGACGGTCTCATGGAGGACCTGCTGGCAGTATCTATTCAAGGCACAATGTAACGCGAGTATGGGGATTGAACCATTACTGCAGCAGAGGAGCGGGTGACAGCTTTGTATAGAGTATCATAACAAACTAAGCTGAGGTCATTTTTATTCAGATGGTATGTGTTGAATTCCTGTTGCTTTGAAAAATGTAAAAAAAAATAAAAAATAAAAAAAAGTAATGAATTACATTTTTTTTGTTTAAAAAAAAAAAATCAGATCCTGTTTACCAATTGATACTAAAATTAGGATCAAAATTTTAAACTTATTTGACTAGGTATCCATACTGACAAAATGGCAGAATTATCTTAATCTAAGTCAGAACTAGACTACATGACCTGTATTGAAACTACTAAAACTATTTTACATTCAACTGTACAGTGGTACCTCACCTTACGAAAGACCCTACAAACGAAAAATCCAAGTTACGAAACGCCTTCACGTTAAATTTTGGTCTCTAAATACGAAAGAAAATTCAAGTTACGAAACGCGAAATCTCAAAAATTCAAATAATGCGCGCTCAGATGCGCGCTCAGATGCACGCCCCGAAACGTAAATACACTTTATCAACACACACGGGGTTAGGTTCCAGAGGTGGCCCGCGGTGGGAGAGGTCCGCGAGGTAGGACAAATTTGTATATTGCAATTGTTCTACATGTTTTAGGGCTGTAAATGCCTCACCAGACACATTCTACGCTTTTCTCAGACTGGAGTTGGGCTTTTCTCGCATTTCTCTCTCGTTTGAACACTCGAACTTTCATAGATTTTCAACGGAATGTGTTGATAGTGAAGCGTGGGGGGGGCACGGCTCAATATAGCGCCGAACGCGCGAGGGGAGCGGAGACACAGGATTACTATCGCAACAACATATCATCAGTAGGATAAAACTAACCTGTCTCACGACGGTCTAAACCCAGCTCACGTTCCCTATTAGTGTGTGAACAATCCAACGCTTGGTGAATTCTGCTTCACAATGATAGGAAGAGCCGACATTGAAGGATCAAAAAGTGACGTCGCTATGAACGCTTGGCCACCACAAGCCAGTTATCCCTGGAGAGGTGCGCGACACAGCGCGAGGCCGCGCGTACACCGGGGCTGCGGGCGCGGTTTAGTCCAGGTCTAGGACGCGGAACACAATGTTACACTATTAAAAAAAAACCTTGGAACGTCTGCGAGCACAAGATAGAAACGCGGCGCCCGGACAGCGTCCTCTGGAGCCCGAGCCACAAACCAGCCGCACGAAACCAGCAAAGAGCGGCACGTGATGGTTTAATCCTGGTTTAGTCCAGGTCTAGACCTGGTCCAGTCCTGGTTTAGTCCAGGTCCAGTCCAGGTTTAGACCTGGTTTAGACCTGGTCTAGACCTGGTTTAGTTCTGGTCTAGACCTGGTTTAGTCCACGTTTAGTTCTGGTCTACAGTCTCTTAGCCAATCAGGACGCAGAACACAATGTTACACTATAAAAAAAATGTTACACTATAAAAAAAAAACCTTGGAACGGAAAGAACGGAGCCTTGGAACGAATCAGGCCTTTTCCATTGAAATAGCTACTCAACGTACGAAAAATTCACGTTACGAAACTACCTTACGAAACTACCTTACGAAACTACGTTACGAATTAATTTCGTTACGTTACGAATTAATTTCGTAAGGTGAGGTACCACTGTACAGTGGTACCTCACCTTACGAAATTAATTCGTTCCAGAAGTGGTTTCGTAACGTGAAAAATTCGTAAGTTGAGTAGCTATTTCAATGGAAAAAGCCTGATCCGTTCCAAGGTTTTTTTTTATAGTGTAACTTTTTTTTTTATAGTGTAACGTTGTGTTCTGCGTCCTGGCGGGCTAAGAGACTAGACCAGGACTAAAAGAACGTGGAATAAACCAGGTCTGGCCAGAACTAAACCTGGATTGGACCTGTTATTATTATAACATGGCAGTGCCGTTGGATCAGCGCGTTGCTCGAGTCTCCGCACTGCTTGCGGTGCGGGGCGGGCTCTGCTTCTATCTGACCTCCAGAGCCGGGGTGTTGACACTGTGAGCCAACAGGCCGAGGAAGGTGCTCTATTGGCGGTGTTGTGAGATGTGTCTATCTTGTGTCTATAGCTCAGTGCAGAAGAGAGAGTCTGCGAGTGTGTGCGCGCACGCCGTGTGTAGAGGAGTCTCCGCGGAGTAGAGGAGACAATAAAGGAGAGGAGACAATAAAGGAGAGGAGACAATAAAGCCCCACTCTGCAGCAAAACTGCCTTTTTTTTTACTTGCATTCTCCACCACTGTAAGCGCGCGATGTCCACAAGGGAGTTAACGCCGGAGGGAAAGCTATCTCCGGCCCTGGAGAAGACGATCTCTCCTGTGTCTCCCAACCACGGTTAGGAGATGAGAGCAGGAATGGATAACAGCGGGCAAGACCGCGTGGTCTCGCTCGGGTCGGGCGCTGGTTCTATGTGACTTCCAGGTCTAGACCAGAACTAAACCAGGTCTAAACCAGGACCGGAGCAGGAATAAATCACCCCATGCTCGGCCCGCGCGTGCTCGGCCCCGAGGAGGAGGCACGGCTGCATCCCGCAGCACCGGTGTAGCGCGGCCTTGCGCCGTGTCGACGTGATCATTCGATGTCGGCTCTTCCTATCACTGTGAAGCAGAATTCACCAAGTGCTGGATTGTTCACTCACTAAGGGAACGTGAGCTGGGTTTAGACCGTCGTGAGACAGGTGAGTTTTACCATACTGATGATGTGTTGTTGTGTCTCCCCACGTTTCGGGGCGTGCATCTGAGCACGCATTAATTGAATTTTTGAGATTTGTTGTTTTTAAAGTGCTTTATAAATGAAGTTGGATTGGATTGGAGATTTCGCGTTTCGTAACTTGAAATTTCATTCGTATCTAGAGACCAAAATTTGACGTGAAGGCGTTTCGTAACTTGAAATTTTCGTTTGTTGGATCATTCGTAAGGTGAGGTACCACTGTATTTAAAAAAGTAACTCTGGTATTGCGATTGGCATTGTGGGAATACTAGAATAATAAGAATAGTTACTCCACATAATTGTTGAATATCATGATTTTTCTCATTGTGTCACACATTTTCATACAAACTGTGCATATGTGAGGTGAATTAACCCTCTTCAAATAATCAAAGCTGTTATTCAAACCTCACCTTAGCTGGGGGACCTTCTCCAGTGTGATGGGTTCTGACCCTAAGACTTCCTGAATCTCCTGGTACAGCTTCTCCTGCACCTCCTCTGATGCTGACAGGAAGCGGAGAGCCCAGATACACACTGCAAAACATACAGATTATTGCGTGAAGAGACCCCAGTCGTCCAGGTAGAATCCATGATAAAGGAAAAATTCAATTTGTCAACTGGACAAAGTTTGTTTGGTCGAAAACGTTTCGCCGCTCATCCGAGAGGCTTCGTCAGCAATAGAACCAGAGCTGACGAAGACTCTCGGATGAGCGGCGAAACGTTTTCGACCAAACAAACTTTGTCCAGTTGACAAATTGAATTTCTCCTTTATCATACAGATTATTATATATAAAATAAAGAAATAAATACAAATTTCAGATTAAAAATTGTACACCAAAGTGGATGAGATGAGAGAATGACTTACAGTTGGCTGTGATCACACACCCTGCGAGAGTGAAGACCATGCAGTCCTCCATGATCTAAAGATGTAGAGGACAGTAAAGTTAATCATATTTATCATTTACAGTAAAGAATTGCCTGTATATGCCATTTTGTCTAACCTACACAAGTTTAATTATTTGAGTCTAAGCCTGTCACACTAATTACTATATCGACTTATTGTTCAATATATGAAAGCTGGAACAATATTTTTTGGGGTAAATATTTATAGTGTGTACATTTTCTGTGCACTACTGGGGAATTTTGATTATTATTATTATTTTGTTTAGCAATATAATAAGATTTAAGCCATAAAAGGTAACTCATGGCAGATGCAAACTAAGTACAGAGGTACCTCACCTTACAAAATTAATTCGTTCCAGAAGTGGTTTCGTAACGTGAATTTTTCGTAAGTTGAGTAGCTATTTCAATGGAAAAAGCCTGATTCGTTCCAAGGCCCCGTTCCAAGTTTTTATTTTATAGTGTAACTTTTTTTTATAGTGTAACACTGTGTTCTGCGTCCTGATTGGCTAAGAGACTGTAGACCCAGGACTAAACGTGGACTAAACCAGGTCTAAACAAGGTCTATACCTGGACTGGACCAGGACTAAACCTGGACTAACCAGGACTGGACACCAGGATTAAAGCGCCGCGTGCGGGTCTATTTCCTGGTTTCGTGCTAGCTCTGCTATTAGCAGCAGCACCGGTGTACCTCACGAATCACGGCTGAGGCGAGCAGCGACTGTGTGCGTGGGGGGAAGGGGGAGGGCGGACACGTGTGTGATAGCGCAGCATGACCCGGCGGGTGGCTGCGAGCAGCGAGACCCGTGCTCAAACCGTGCCTCGTCTAGACCAGATCTAAACCAGGTCTAAACCAGGATTAAACCACCGCGTGCGGGTCTATTTCCTGGTTTCGTGCTAGCTCTCCCGGTGTACCTCACGAGTCACGGCTGAGGCGAGCAGCGAGGAGGGGAGGAGATGTGCCTCCCCTCGGGACGGCACGCAGTCCGAGTGCATGAACGAACGCAGGCAAGAGCCGCGGTGGTTTAATCCTGGTTTAATCCTGGTTTAGAGGAGGCACGGTTTGAGCACGGGTCTCGTGCTCGCAGCCCCGCGCCGGGTCATGCTGCACTATCACACACGCGTCCGCGCACAGTCTTCTCCCCCCTCCCCCTTCCCCCCACACTTCACTATTAATACATTTTGTTGAAAATCTATGAAAGTTTGAGTGTTTAAACGAGACAAATGTGAGAAAAGTTTAAATCCAGTTTGAGAAAAGCGTATAATGTGTGTGGCTGAGCGCGCATTATTTGAATTTTTGAGATTTCGCGTTTCGTAACTTGAATTTTCTTTCGTATCTAGCGACCAAAATTTAACGTGAAGGCGTTTCGTAACTTGTTGGGTCTTTCGTAAGGTGAGGTACCACTGTACTAAAGTATTTCATTCTGCTGTTTATTTATTGCAGCTCATGATTTTATATCAATATTCTAGATGTAGAATAGTTTTTGTGGTATAAATCTGCTCTTGGGTTACTGTATCAGTGGCAGAAATGAGTTTCATGAATATCGTTTATCGTTATATATATATATATATTTACTTCAGCAATACATCACACTTTAAAATTTGTTATCATGACGGGTCTCTTTGAGTGTGCTCCTTCTGACCTGTGCCTCGGTCATGTTGGACTGGAGCAGAGTGTCCACAAACGCAGTGCGTCTCCTCTGGGCTCGCCTCTCCTTCACTACAGACGTCAGTAGACCCTCCATCTCTGACAGCGCTAAAGGACAACAGAACAGAGTGAACATGGCTGCTGCATGAACTGGTAGGATGTATATTTTTCTTGGAAATATGGAGGTTTATGATGAGAACCACTGCTGATGTGTGGCTAGGTGCGGGGAGGATAGCTTTATTCTAGATGACTTTGACTCACCCTTCTCGTACTGGGCCTTTCTGCTTGAGTTCTTCTCCAGGGAGCCATCCAGGTAGCCTTTCCCAATTTCAGACCAGATCTGAAATTGTTATTAACAGATTATTATTAATATTTTACATTTTGTTCACTGTAAACTGCATCTAAATTTCCAGGCCAGACACACACAATGCTCACCATGATTTTTTTTTTTTTTTTAAACCAACAAGTACAGAGCCTTGGGTTGGGCGGGATAGGTGATGGGTGTAAATGGAGGCCTAACACCTCTAATATAGGGCAACACTTTAAACATGCATGCACTCAATATAAAAGTAAGCCAATAATAGTTATGGTTAAAGCGCATTCATTGATTTGCATGTTATCTCTGTATTTGCATGTGCCCAGTTACAACACAATATCACTACAGAGTTACTGTACCATGTCATGGCCTCGTCTGAAGGAGAAGACCTGCGCATCATCTTGGAAACGCTCCCCCAGGCCCAGCTGAGTGACGCTCTTCAGTGCGAGTCCCAGGAGGTGGGCACAGAGAGGGGTGTGCTGCTCCGTGGGCACACAGCTCCACTTGGACACCAACTCATCCACCAACTGAGGGCAAAGACACTGCAAAGGTCAGGGGCTGGGGGATTAGAAGAACGGGCTGGGCATCTTTTTAAGGATTTTTCTAGAGTTGAGCAGGTGTCCACAATACTTAAGGGGCAGCTTCATTTGCTAAAATCCAAAACATCAAAGTTCATCACTAAATGTACAGAAAAACACACAATGCTGTAAAATAAGTTAACATTTTTAGCAAAATTACATACCATCTTGGAAAATGTCTCATTAGTGAAAATGTGATTAAATTATGTAATGTGTAATTTACGTTTTCAAACAAACATTCAGTTTACAATGCATATTTTAAACACAACCCAGATCAAGTACAAGACATATTTGTGGAGGTCTCAACTACAAGGTAAGCAGGTTTCATACACAGAGGATATCATTTCATTCAGACCTTTGACAATTGTAAAAGTTACAATGTCTATTCAGTTGTGATTAATTGGGCAGCCTGTACCATTTTTGCTGCGGTTGCTTAATGGCTGTTGGGTGGGGTGCTGCTAGGCATTTGCACAACCTGCTTATGCAAAGAAACAGAATGTGTTTTACCTTCAAGACCAGTGAGAAGTTGTGTTTTAGCGTGTCGTCTATGGCGTTCTCGTACACCTTCTTCCTCATGACACTCTCCGTGGCTCCAGTCCCAGAGCGATACCCCAGTAAGGACTTCAGCATGGTCTCAAAGGAGTCCGCTGAGACAAACTTAACCGGTCAGCTCAAGTAGGGGGGTAGTATAGACCACTTCAAATTTACAAAACTGCATTTATTTTGTCAACTAAAATATTTATGTAAAACTATATTACTATACAGTGTAGGAAATAAGTATTTGCTCCCTTGCTGATTTTGTAGGTTTGCCCAGTGACAAAGAAATGAACAGTCTATAATTTTAATGATAGGTTTACTTTAACAGTGAGAGATGGAATATCAAAAAGAAAATCCTGAAAATAACTTTAAAGAAAATATATAAACTGATTTGCATTGTGGAATAAGTATTTGAACCCTCTAGTCTGTTTGCAGCACAGAGGTCAGACGTTTCTTGTAGTTGATGACCAGGTTTTTCGCACATATCAGAAGGAATTTTGGTCCACACTTCTTTGCATCATCTCTAAATCACTAAAGTTTCCATAGGTTTTCTATAGGGTTAAGGTCTGGAGACTGCCTGGGCCACTCCATGAGCTTAATGTGCTTCTTCTTGAGCCACTCCTTTGTTGCCATGGCTGTGTTTTTAGTTATTGTCGTGTTGGAAGACCCATCCATGACCCATTTTCAGTTTCCTGGCAGAAGGAAGGAGGTTGTCACTCAGGATTTTAACAGTACATGGCTCTGTCCGTCCTCCCATTGACGCGGTGAAGTTCTCCGGTGCCCTTGGCAGAAAAACACCCCCAAAGCATAATGTTTTTTGATGGTGGGGATGGTGTTCTTGGGGTCATAGGCATTTCTCTTCCTCCAAGCACAGCGAGTTGAGGTAATGCAAAGACCTACATGGACTTGCTCCTTGTCCGCTGCAGGATTTTATTAAAACTAAGACTGTCAGTGGGATGGGAACAAGGGCCTCAGCACAGGGGAACTGTGAGGTCCCGCACAGATGCACTACATTTGGACAAACTGTGCTCTCAGTCAGAGGCACTAAGTTCTGGAACTCTCTCCCATCATCAATAAGAGAGACTCCAACACTGGACACTTTCAAATCATACTTGAAACAGTGGCTAAAGGAAAACCAGACTTGTGGACATATTTAATGTTTTGATGCTTAATGTCTTAATGTTTTAATGTTGGTGTTATTGTCAGTTGTCACTGTTTTTATTGTTTTTGCTGTGGTGTCACCTGCCTAGGGACTACAGATGGAAATTAGCATTCTTGCTATAATCTGGCATATTTACACTGCAATGCTGCAGATGTTCATTAATATGCACTGTCCCTATTAAATAAAGAATAAATAAATAAATAAATAAGCCTGATTTTGGTCTCATCTGACCACAGCACCTTCTCCCAGTCACTCTCCAAATCATTCAGGTGCTCATTGGCAAACTTCAGACAGGCCTGCACATGTGTCTTCTTAAGCAGGGGGACCTTGGGAGCACTGCAGGATTTTAATCCATTGTGGCATAAAGTGTTACCAATGGTTTTCTTAGTGACTGTGGTCCCAGTTGCCTTGAGATCATTGACTAGCTCCTCCAATGTAGTTCTAGGTTCTCACTGTTCTCATGATCATTGAAACCCTCCTTAACACCAGCTTCTTGCTTGTGGTTTTGTAGCCCATTCCAGCCTTGTGCAGGTCTACAATCTTGTCCCTGGCATCCTTTGACATCCTTTGACAGCTCTTTGGTCTTTCCCATGTTGGAGAATTTGGAGTCTGATTGATTGACTTAATCTGTGGACCGAGGCTGGATCTAGAAGTGGGCAGGGGTGGGCAATGCCCACCCAAAATGTTTTCCTGCCCACCCAATTGGTCAACTGTATTTGATGTAATTTCATCCTGCCTATCACGTTTTCTTGTTTGCTCCGCCGAAATTCCATGACGTCTGATTCACCAAGCCGCTTACCCGAGAACAACGCGCCCAGCAGCAGCGGCAGCGCGGAGCAGGTGATCCGAGGATAGAGCCTCATTTTGCCGCTAGTGGTCTCCTTTGTGTCCCGTTGTCTGCATGAACACGCGCGCTGCACGGTGCTCCTCCGCTCCGGGCTTTGTGTGCAGCTCTGCCCGTGGAATCCAAGCCCAAACCCACAGTATTCTACAGTATTCTACAATATTCCACAGTATTCCTCAGTATTCCTCTTTTCCCTCACGCTGCTTCAACCCCACAGCTCCATCGCGACCACGTGGTCCGTCCTCACGTGCAGCTGCAGAGCAGGCTCCACGGGCGGATAGCACAGTGGAAGCAGCCCGCTGTCCGGCCCGTGTGCTCCGGTTCATGGTGTGTGTGCGTGTGTGTGAGTTTTGTGAGGGGCTGCTAGGGACACATTCTCTGGAGTCTGAATCATCTCCACAAGCCACATCCACAAATGTTTTCCCCGATCAATTCATTTTTGTATCATTTCATTTTTATTTCATCACTCCAAGGTTCAAGGTCCTGGTTATTTGGTATTTGTAATTTTACTGATGTCATATAGAATGCTGGGCATAGTAATTGGTTAGTAGTGATAGCCTGGCCACACCTTTGATAGGTTAATGCCATACATTAGAACAGCTTCTTAAAAGAGATAGTGCGCTTTTTTTAATGTTAATCTGTATGGGTTTCCTTCTAAAAGTTACGTGTGTTGACACCGGCTTACCTCTGACAGTCTCAGCTGATCCCGGTTCGGCTCGCTTTCTGGAGCCCACGTAAGTAGGTCCGGTAACTTCCCTGGAACATGAAATAAAGCTTGTTTTTCTTCTCAAAACAAAACATTTGTCCTTCAGCGGATGGCTACGCCGAAGTTTACAAGTGAACAGGCTGATAGAGTTAACATGGGCTTAGTGATACGAGTGGAGAGACAATACGCGAATGCAAAATACACTGCTGGATGTTTCGTGGACAACTGTTTCGGACGCAAATATATCACCTTTCTAACAAATGTTTTGTTTTGAGAAGAAAAGCAAGCTTTATTTCATGTTCCAGGGAAGTTACCGGACCTACTTACGTGGGCTCCAGAAAGCGAGCCGAACCGGGATCAGCTGAGACTGTCAGAGGTAAGCCGGTGTCAACACACGTAACTTTTAGAAGGAAACCCATACAGATCAACATTAAAAAAAAAACGCACTATCCCTTTAACCACAGGGCCGCGGCCCAAACTTGGGCCATAAGTACCACCTTGAGGGCCGCAAAAAATGTTCTGTTTTGCACTAGTGTGCTGTGAGGGCCGTGGCACTGTGTAGGATATCAACTGAAGACACCAGAGACAGGCTATGGTCAATCTAAAATGGACTAGAATGCAGGAAATTCCATCTAAGAAATCCAAATTTTTCTGGGGGAGGACCCCCACACCCCCCCCCTCTAGGCTAAACCCCATATTTTCCCAACCTCTCCCTCCACTTCTGATACACTGTTAATACTTAATGGGCCCCAGACCACTCTGCACTGTGAAAACTGGGCCTCAACGTCAAAAAGGTTAAGAACCCCTGCATTAGAAGAAAAACGTTCCACATGAAACTCCACACTATGCCCCGCCAAAATTTTTAAATGCCCCTTCAATCTGTGCAGTCTAGATCCAGGCCTGCTGTGGACAGGTGTCTTTTATACAGATGAGTAGTTAAAACAGGAGACAAGTTGATTAGGAGTTGATTAGGAGTGGTCTGTGGGAGCCAGAACTCTTAATTGTTGGTAGGGAATCAAATAATTATTTCACACAAAATGCAAATCAATTAATATATTTTCCATAATGTGATTTTCTACATTTTAGATATTCCATCTCTCAATGTTAAAATAAACCTACAATTAAAATGATAGACTGTTAATTTATTTGTTAGTGGGCAAACCTACAAAATTAGCAAGGGATCAAATACTTGATTGATTCCTCCACTGTAAATGAAACCAGACCATAGCCGATTCAATTCTCAATTCAAGTCTCAATTCACAGTGTTCACATTTCGGAGTGTGGTTTTAACGGCGCATACATCACTTCCGATGCGACAACTGCTGTACCATTTCGTTTTTGTCCCATGCACAGTTAAAATACGGTCTGAAAACCACAGTCGTTTCCATGGAAATCGGGGCGTGGACCAACTGCCTGAAGATGCACACTTCGCGCAGTCATATATCCCAGCATGCACCGCGCGCTACTTCTTCTACAGGAGAAAATAGAGTCGGCGGCTGCATCTGGTAGTTGCGAGACCTGTCCCATTTCACCGACTCCCATGCGGTCCACGGGCTGCACTCAGGACTGTGCAAGTATGCACAGTCCTGACTACCCTTAAAACCACACTCCGAACTGTGCACACTGCAAATTGAGACACGGCTCATAAATGTCCAAGGAACACATCCGTACATGGCCCTTTGAACAAATGCAATATAGTTAAAGATGCACTGTGTAACTTTTCTGGTGAGGGCACACCACCTGCTTGTCTCTAGTCTATTGAGATATATTTTATTTTGTCAAGAATGCTCCACAGTATAGCATTAAATACATTGATTTCCATGGAGACAAGCGGGTAAATGCAACCCTAACTAGTTACTGTACAGATCAGTGGAGAGGCGAGTACGCTTACATGCAAGAATGCATACATTAAAGGCATTTTTAAGTACAAAAACACATGTAAAGATAACTTCAAACCTAAAAAACATGCACCAGGGACTACAGGTGGAAATTAGCTCTGATGCTACAACCTGCACAAAGCATCTCTCCTGTTAAGGTTTATGTAGATTGTGCACTGTCCCGGTCTCATAATTAACTAAATAAATATGAATAAATGAATAAAATGATACTTTAATGCCATGCTGTGACATGTAAGGATAAGCTATAATATCTCTTCCCATCTTTTTTTCTTCTACACTATATTTGAAATTATAATGATTAAAACTATAAAGAATTGTTTGACCTAATCATTACTAAAACAAATAAATACATTTTATTCAAAAGACAAAATTTAAATCTCACTGGAGTGATTAGGGTTGATGTGTTGCCGTAGCTGCTGCACTGAGCCCAGGCTGACCACAGGCCTCCTGCCAAACCAGAAGGATGCCACCGCCCCATACTCCTCATGAAGGCCCAGGAGGAACTCATGGAGACTGCCTCTGTTCACTATGTCCTGCAGGTTACCATCTCTAATAGGGCAAAGATCAGAGGGTTACAAAGTTATGTGTGTAAGGCCAGAGGCAAATGGTCAGAGAGAGAGCAGGGCAGAGACAGAAGACTAGAAAGACAGAGCATGAGAAAGGTACAGGGCAGAGATAGAGGGTCAGAAAGATGTAGGGGCAGACAGACAGTGGGGCAAAGATGAGATGAGGGGGCCAGAAATGGTCAGAGAGATGAGCAGGGACAGTGGGTCAGAAAGAGATGCAAGAAAGACAGAGGGACAGAGAAAGAGGGAGGTCAGAGAGGCAGGGGGTCAGACATCCTTCAAACATATGATGTATGATTAAAGTAATTGTTTGTCTTGGGACACGCCTGGTGGACTCACAGATACAGGCTACATACTTTTCATCTGTGGGGTTGAGTCCTGGGATGCCCGAGGCTCTTCTAGAAGACTGAAACACACACACACGACAACACACTTCTAATAAAAGGGATCAGTTTTTACACTTGTATGCAGACCATGTGGGAGCCTCCGTGAGAAGCGCAGGAAGGCTCCAGCTCACGTCTCTTACCGGGTACAAATAAAGGACTGCGCCGACCAGGATAATGACAAAGGTCACAGCGAAAATGGCGAAGTCCAACATGTCCGTGCGCAGATCCTGGAGCACTTGGGCCCACTTTCCTTCATGAAAAGTGTACTTCTGCTCACAACTGTTACCCTGATACCACGTCAACAGAACACAAAACCATGTAGCCACTGAACAGCCTCCTGTTGCGGACAGACTAAAGCAATCCAACCCAGAGTGTAAACGTGGGATATCTTTTTCTTTTCTTTTTTTTTTTTTTTAACTTGTAATTAGGGTTATTTATTATTGATAACATTTACACAAATAATATGATGACAATAATTTTCAGCCTACAGAATGAGGACTTTTCCTTGACTTAGCTTATCTTTTAGCCTACACATACACACTTGGCACTGGTTATGATTTGGAGATGGGTTCCTGGTCAGTGCGCTGGTTCCTGGGTCCTCTGTGGCACCCAATGCTCCTGACAGGACAAACGTTGAGGACAAATGTCTGTATAATGTGTCCTTGAGCCTTAGAAAGTTTAGTTTAATTCTGCCATAAGGTCAGGGCTCTCAAGTTTTGAAGTTTGGTTGGAGTGGGTGGGGGGTCAGCTTCTTTAAAAAAGTTCAATTATATCATACACTGTTTATTTATTCTGTGACAAATAATAACCACAGTAGGCAGATTGCTAGTTGGTTACCTAAAATAATAATAATAATAATACATTTTATTTGTTAGGCGCCTTTCAAGGCTCTCAAGGTCGCCGTAAATAACGCTAGCTTGAAATGGACAGGTGTAAATGTTGGTCTAAAGAGCAAAACTACAAAGCAACTAATGAGAGTTATATAAATGAAGTTATTACCTGATGGTTCTCAGTCCTGAGTTGGATGTTCGTTTGTTTTATCATTCACCGTTTTGTCATCATTCGTTCGTCTCACTCGTGTTCAGTTGCCGTCCTTCAATTATCACTGACAGTGCAGTGCGCGCTTAGCTGAAACTAGACTCTATGGTCTGCCCGACAACAGAACAATCTAGTTTCTGATTGGCTGAAAAGGGTGTGGTGCCTGGATAACTCTTCTGAGCCACACAAACCGATGTTTTGTTTCGTTTTTTATCTTTTATTATTTAAGTTACATATTTCCAAACCATAATAACGGGAATAAACATCACTGGGTTAAAGGGCTAAGGGACTTGAAGGCACTTGGGGGAAATACAAGGGGGGTCGAGAAAGAGAAACAGGGGGCGTGGAGAGGTCCAAAGGGATTGTTCAGTGCAGCGGAGGAGGGTAGGGGTCAGAAGTCCAACTGAGGGGAGCCGGTTCGGGAGACGGAGAAAAATGTATTGTCTGGGGTGAAGGTGTCGCGAAACTCCGTTTCTCTCGCGGAGTGGAGATGGCGAACGTGGGCGCTAAGGAGCACTGTGAAGAGGGGCCAGTGCTCTGCTGCTCGGCCGCCGTGGAGGTGGTGGTTCCGTGCCACGAAGATAGAGTACCTGGCCATGGACAGGACGAGGCGTGCGGTATCCCAGTTGACCATCGCGGCGTCCGGCCTCCGAGGTTGCTGCAGGACAGGTCCGAAGAGGCAGTTTTGGGCACAGAAGCGCTGTGACCAGTGGCTAGAGTTTCATTGAATTGCTTAACAAAATTTCAGCGTGAGAAATACCATGTGTGACGTGTGAGCGTGTGAACTCGTTGAAATGCGTGTGTCACACTCTCAAAGCGTGAGACTTGAGAGCTGTGCATAAGGTGAACACAGACAGTTACAGCCAAGGACATTAAAAACATATAAACTATGAACAATAAAAACAAAAGTACAAGAATAGATTCTTAAAAAACTGTGCAAAATCCATAATAAATGCTGAGGTATTGAGTGAAAATAAAAACATTTAAGCAGTGTGATTTAGGCAGTCATCTCTGACTTCTCTTTGGGCGCTTCTATCCTCATGGACATCAGGAACACTATAAACAGACAAGGATCAAGGTTTAAAGGAAAAAGGGAAATGTATACAGAATATTTTTATGTACGTTTTTTGTCCGTACCCTCAGTGTGGTCTGTGTCAGGCTGTGTGCTGATGAAGATCCAAGACAGGCCCACCAACAGTGCCACCACCAGGTTGATTGTGACCCAGGGGTGTAGGGTCTGCTGCTCTGTGCCTGTTGGCCTGCAGAAAACCACATATTTCATCATCACATGTCAAACTAAACTCTATTACTATTTGTCCTGAAGATAGTCAAGATTAATATGAAAAAAGAAGAATATGAAAACTTAAAATGCATGTTTGAGAAATCAATTATGTATATTTGGAGTAGTTCAGATTTCTATTTTTCACTTGTTTCAAAGTTAGTTTAGTGTTGCCAGCTCTGACGCCTTCATAATTTAGTAGTTAATATATTTACTGTGTGTGTAAGTGGATTTGTTCAGCTGGGTATTCACCACAGAGAGGAGTTGAACGATGTATACAGATTGATGCGGTCACTAGTCATCTGCTGGCTCAGAGACAGGATCAAAGCACAGAAGTACACTGCAGACAGGAGGATCAGAGAAAGGTCAGAGGAGGGTTAGAGCTGACACAAATCAAACAGTACCTGAGTAAACAGTGACAGTGTAAACTTACAGAAGGAGACCAGTGCCACAGGCTCTAGGGTCATCAGCTGTCTCAGGGCCAGTGAGCCTTTGGCCAGATTCACTCTGAAAACATACACTGGCATGACTACACAAAGTATAGTTCCTATCAATCATAAAACCAATGTTTTTGCTCATTAGGAATCATACATATCTGCCTAGTCTGAGTGATCAGGTGGCCTGAGGGTGTAAATGATGTTGCAGAAGGAGGGCTTATGCGTGAATAGGGTGGAGTTGGTGTTGCTGAGGGGCAGATGCCACAGAGGATAGGTCTATGTGTTGCAGAAGGTGGGGGTATGCCTGTAGAGGAAGAGGCCGTGTGCACAGAGGGCGAGGAGCCATTACCGGTCAAAGGCACCCACAGTGCTGAGGACCAGCAGCATGTAAAGCAGACACTGGCAGGGGTAGGCCAGGCCATGGTACTGCTGCAGCAGGTTGGACAGAGTGGTCAGGTGTGGTCCGGCTAACACATAAACCACCACTATGTGCCACACGGCAAAGCCCGCCAGAAAACCCTGAGAGAACAGCCCCAGCGTCCTGCAAACAACAGTTATTAATAAAACACACACTTGTTAAACTTCTTAAAACATATGGTGTAATGGAGGCAAACAAGACAAAAACAGGGAGAAGACAAAATAACTGTATATGTACCACTTATGTACTATGTACCACTTACAGCATTTACCTGGCAAATCAATTACACCTCCATTAAGACCAGAAAAGTTGGATAGATCACCTTTAAATTGGCCATACAATTGTATTTACAAAAAAAGATGGTGGTTTAAAACTTATAGATCCTCAGATATGTTACTTAGTGTCAAATTAATGGGGTATATAAAAGCTTATGTAAAAATCTAGTCTGTAGTGTAAGTGCTGGAGTTACCTGAAGCCCTGGTGCAGCCGCACAGACACATCTCTTGTGCTCCATACACGGAGAGGCTGCAGGTCCATGTGGTCTAGCTGCTCACTGCCGCGGCTCCCAGGGGCCCGCTCCGCTGCCTGGAACCTCCCTGGATCACCCACAAAACACTTAGTACATGCATCATATTATCATATATTTTTAAAATTATTATTATGTATTTATTTATTTTACATGCTTCTCTTTATCTTATTTATCTATTTTAATTTTGTGCATGCTCTTGGCATCCAGTGTGGGCAGCAAAGTAAGAATTTCATTGTACAGGGAAACGCGTTTCTTTACTGTGCATATGACAATAAAAGCTTTGAATCTTGAATCTAAACATACATTGATTAAGTACACTCACTGTTCCTTTCGACAAAGACTTTAGCCACAGGCTGGCTCTGGGTCTGGGGTGCTGTGAACAGGAAATGGGGGTGAGTGGGTGGGCCATCTGTGGTGATGTCATCCTCTTCCACTGTCAGCTCGTCAGGCAGGGGTATCTCTGCGGGTCTGGGCTTCCTGTAGAAGAGACAGCAAAAATTAACCCACAGTGCAACATGTTAACCCAAAATGTGCCAGCCCTACGATTCTTACTTCTTTTTCCTTGTTTTTTTGATGACTTCCTTTGCCTCAGTGTTCTGCTCGACAGCCTCTGTGTTCACCAGGTCGGCTTGGTCATCTTCTAGGTCTGGAAGAGTCAAAGGAGGAGATCAATTGACTACTCATACACATACACTATTGCACTACTGGTTTTAATGGGACTATATGTAAGGTTTTGATTTTCCTAACTGTGATAGACATGTTCAAATTATAAATACTTCTTAGTGGTAACAGTTTTAATGCTTATTCTTAATTACAAAAAACATTGCAATGATACACAAGTTGGTTATGTTATAATTTGGTGCTTTGGTTCTCAAGAGGACTATCCAATCATAAAATAGAATGACATTGGATTGCCAGTTTCAGTGCTGAAATCGAATTGTCTTAAAACTAAAAGGACTCTCTCTGATCAGTCTGCTGCAGTCAGCAGTCTGCTGCTCAGTGGATGGATTCTTGAAGTTCTGAGCTTTCACGTGAGGCATGGGATTTTCCATATACTTGAGGATAAGAAAAACTTGTATGTGTCCTTTATCTCATACTTTTTTAAACTGTAAGAGCACAGTTCCTTTAATATCTAGAGTCATAAAAATAGTTTGGTATATTAAAGCCAAGCCTTCTTTTTGCAATTGAAATGATGGACTGACGCTAGCAGCATTTGAAATTGTGATGTGATCAAATGTGTGTTTACTTGTTAATGCAGCCTTAATGTTACCTATGGTGGCTGCCTTCTTCTTCCTCCTGCTCTTCTGTGGGGCCGGGTCAGGGTGCGAATCTGAGGGAAGGTGCTCCTCAGGATCAGAGAGCCTCGAACTGGACGCACCTCGCATCTCAACGCCTCCATCTGTAACATTAGCTGCACAAATTACAATGATGCATTCAGACCACATAATAAATGATAATTGTAATCAGAACTATTTTTAGTAGTTAGTGGTTTGCCAATACCATCAGTATCCACCATGAATTGCTTTCTCAACTTCTTCTTTTTGCGCTTGGGTGCTTCGCCTGTAAAAAAAAAAAAAAAAATCACACATAAAATCTCTATTTCATGGTGATAAGACTGATGAGCCATTCCAAATGAACTTACCAACACTATCTTCACTGTAAAGACAACATGTGTCAACAGAAAAGCAAAAAAAAAAAAAAGTTAGTAGTTAGAAGATAATTCACTGTAATATATCAACAATAAACCAACCTGGGCATGGAAGGAAGAGTTCTCTGTCCTATCTGAGGAAAAAAACACATCCGTCTGTTTTACATTAACTAAAACAAATACGCAGGTTTAATGTAATTTAGTGTGGTTATATTTACTGATAAGTAACGTGCCATCTTTCTAGCCATGTTCCATGTGAGAAAGTAGTGACTGGTTACTAGTAAGAGGAAGGAAAGCTACAAATAGCCTGATAAATCCCAGTCTAAAAGCGTGCCCCACTCATTTAAGCCCTGAGATTAGCCAGGCTCAGTGATTTAACGAGACAAGTGACAACAGTGGGGTCTAATGTCTGTGGTGGTCCGTAGAAGAAGATAGACCCTCTTCCCCTTAGTGCTGTGTTAAGAGGCAGTGTTTACATGACACCCCATTCAGTGGTGGAAGTTGCCACTGAATCTGAATGTCACATTGCAGATGTTTTACTCTGCTTTATGGTTAGTGGAATTCTAACTTTTTAAAACGTTAGAGAGATAGTGGCTGATGACTAGTTAAGAATTTGGCAATGGTTCATATTTTAGCCTCAATGAATGAATGAAGTAAATGAGTGAAATACTAACCTGTGGAAGAGGAGGGAGCTCTCTGGGACGCATTTTTTGTGGATAAACCAAGCTAAGCTAAATCCAAACTCTAATTACTACAGACGTTGTACGGATGTCTAATTTGGCCTCCTGTATATTTAATCAGATGTTGAAATTAACCATCATAAGCAATAATAACAGATGGGATTCATTTATTTCAGGCTGCTAGCAGTTAAGCTAGGTAAACGTTGCCCCGTTGTTAACCGGATGTTTACAAGGGAAGTGACGTCATGCTCAGGCATGAACAGTTTCCGGTCACTGTGGTTAGCTCAAAGCTAAAGCTAAGCTTCGTGAAAATGTCTAAACAAGGTCAAAGACTGAGAGCGCTGGTGAATGAGCGGCTGACTGCGGCTGCGGAGGAGATCTTTGCGCTGTTTGAAGGGACGATAGCGGAATATGAGGAGGAACTGCGCCGCTCCAAAGAGGAGAACCAGAGGAAACAGGAGGCCGGGGCCCTGGACTCGGTTCTGAGCCCGAGGGTCGTGTTGCCCAGAGCGGGTCTCCACACTCCCTCCCCTGGCCCCGGACTGATGAATGAGAGCGCATGGACTCGACAGTTTAAAGAGGAACCAGAGGAGCAGATCGTCAAACAGGCGAAAGAGCAGTTCCCAGAGTAAGGATCAGCATTGAAACACATGTAACTTTTCACTGGAATAATAATAATAAAGTGTGTGGAGGTCATACAAAACAGACCCCGCGGAGACACATGTGACTTAAACCTTCAAGTTCAATAACAAGAAACGGGATCTTGCCTGGTATGGCACAGGCAGGGCTCCTGAAGCCAGGCCTGGGATTGGGGCCAGAATGTGAGAAAGGGAACAGGTGTTTTCCAACCATAGAGGTGTTGTACTCCTCAACTCCCCAGTAAGGTCTATCTCAGGGTACTGGAGAGGAGAATCCGGTCGATAGGCTAACTTCAGATTCATGACGAGCAGCGTGGTCTTTGTCTTAGACACCAACACAGCTCTATGCTCCTGATCAGGGACTCAAGGGTTCTTAGAAGTTGTCCAATCAGTCTACTTGTGTTTTGTGGATCTAGAGAAGGTGTGCCACTGTGTCCCTTGTGGTGCCTTTGTGGGATCTGGGGCCCTTTGCTTCAGGCTGTCCAATTTCTGTATGACCACTATAGGAGCTGTTTTCACATTGCCAGCAGTAAGTCAGACAGGCACTGGTTCAGTTCATTGTTTCTGTGGACAGAAATACTAGGCACAGTCAGGGGCCAGCGTGGGTCTGTTTTGGGAAGTGTGTCAATGTTATTTTGCAGATGATGTTGTCCTGATGGCCTCCTTGAACCAGGACCTGCAACATGCACTGGGGTGTGAAAATCAACACCTCCAAATCCAAGGCCATGGTTAGTCACTGGAAAAAGGTAGCTTCCTCTCTCCGGGTGGGTGAAGGTCTTGTTCATGAGTGAGGAAAGAATGGAGCGTGAGATTGACAGACGGATTGGTGCAATGTCTGCAGTAATGCGGTCACTGTATTGGACTGTTATAGTGAAGAAAGGGCTGAGTCATAAGGCAAAGCTCTCGATTTCCTGGACACCTCCCTGAGGAGGTGTGCAGAGCATGTCCCACCAGGACAGACTATGTCTCTTGCGTGCCCTGGGAACGCCTCGGTATCCTCCTAGAGGATGTGTGGGCATCCCTGCTCAGACTGCTGCCTCTGAGACCTGGCCCCTGATAAAGTGGAAGAAATGAATGGATGCTTAATGTTGCTTTAATATATGCACATTTAACTGAGTAACTGGGATGCATTTTCAGATGTGTTCCAGAGTCCAGTGGTCTTTACCCGAAGACGGAAGAGTTCTCGCTGCAGCAGCAAACTGAACAGAGAGAGGAAACCCAGGGAGAGGACATCAGCACAGAGCCACATTTACCCTCAGAGTCTGAGGAAGATACGGAGCACTCCTGTGACAATGATGAAGACTGGAGAGTCCCTTTCAGCCATTCCCCAGCACACATGGGCACAGAGGTTGATGGAAACCATTTCAACAAAGTCCATATCAGAGCCAGAAGCACAATGGAACAAAACTCAGGTCCATCCCCCAAATACAAGTCTGCACCAGAGACCAGTGCCACTGTGAACTATGGAATAGCTGAGGGTGCAGAGGAGAGGAAACACCAGTGTTCCTTTTGTAAAAAGAGATTTAAGACAAAACAGAGTTTTCAAAGACACCTTAGAATTCACACCGGAGAAAGACCTTACAGCTGTTCGGTGTGTAAGAAAGTATTTACCCAATCATCTACTTACCATGCACATATGAGAATACACACAGGAGACAAACCATTCAGCTGTTCATTTTGTAAAAAGACATTTGCCCGGAACACAAGTCTAGTTGCACACAGAAGAATTCACACAGGAGAGCGGCCTTACAGCTGCCCATTCTGTGAGAGAGCTTTTTTCACCAGTTCTGACCGAGATAAACATCAGAGAATACACACTGGAGAAAAACCTTACAGCTGCTCAACCTGCAACAAAACCTTTGCTCTAAAGGGTACGCTACAAGGCCACATTAAAACCCATACAGCAGAGCGACCTTACAGATGTTCTGTTTGTAAGCAAGAATATGCAGATGAGTCAGCACTTAAAAAGCACATACAGACACACTTGGCTGAGAGGCCTTACAGCTGTTCAGTGTGTAAGAAAGAATTTACCCAGTCATCTACGCACCAGACACATATAAAGATACACACAGGGGAAAAACAATTTAGCTGTTCAGTCTGTATGAAAACATTTGCTCGAAACACAAGTCTAGTTATACACAGAAGGACTCACACAGGTGAGCGCCCTTACAGCTGTCCATTCTGTGAGAAAGCATTTCTCACCAGGTCTGATCTAGATAGACACAAGAGAATACACACTGGAGAAAAACCTTACAGCTGTTTGACCTGCGACAAATCCTTTACTACAAAGGATGCTCTGAAAAGCCACATGAAAACACACACAGGAGTGACCTTACAGCTCCACAGTCTGTAAGAAAGACTGTAAACAAAGTGCTCACCTTAGTGGACATATGAAAACAATGGGAAACAAGCTTCAGTAGAACAGAATGTGATTCAAATATGAACTCTACCAACAATAGGACTCTAATAATAATACATCAATAAGGAAAAAATAAGAATAGAATATGTTAAGACACTACTTTCCATACAGCTATTTGGAGTGTTCCAGGAATTTATTAGATGTTTTGTGTGAAAATTCACAAACTATGAATTAATTCATATGGTGCAACATAAAATCAATTCATAAATTACAGTAAATATTTGCTACGACAAACTATAGTGAGAAGGTTCAGCTGTGATCTGCCCTGCTCACCCCAAGTAGCCTACATACAGGTCCAGCAAAGAAATGTTTTTGTTAATCAATAACTTCTTCTGTCTTTGTTTTATTTACAAGAGCTCAGTGATTTGTAACCAAAATTTAAATAAAATAACAAATTATAATGGTTTAATGCAGGGGTGTCAAACATGTGGCCTGGTGGCCAGATCTGGCCCTCCAAGACTTTTAATATGGCCCTCGTCTGATTTTCTATTAAAATATTTTAATTATATTAAAATTTTCTATTAAAATATTGGTAATTTTCTGTGCCTCTTTTCTGCGCAGTTTAGCATAGCAGTGTCTCCAGCACCTCTGTGCGTGGCCCCTCCCACCAGAAACAAAACAAAAAAATATCTAAGACAAAAATCTGGAATCTAAAATCTGTAAGCAGTGCGACAGTTTGTGTTGAAATTGCATTTTTCAGGTTTCAGGTTGTTCATAATATTATAATATTTTGTAAATGAAAGAGTTCATCAAATAAAATAAAAAAGACTTCTGTAATAGATTTGCGTTTCTCTGCACAAATATTTTGACAATATTTGCAGTATATATGACATGAGTTTTCTGATCCTGCCCCCTTTGGGATCAAAGTAGGTGGGATACGGCCCCCGGACCAAAATGAGTTTGACACCCCTGGTCTAATGGAAGGAAAGCCACATTATGAAGTTATGATGCTGGCATTGTTCAAGACAATGTGGGATTACTCTAGGGTGACAAGATGTTCCTATTTACCCAGGACAGTCCCAGTGAGTCCTGTGTCCCCTACCCCAGCAGATTTATACAAATATGTCCCACTTTTATAAACGAAATCTCACAGATGTCCTATTTTTGACCAATCTGGTCCCTGCCAACAGTAAAGGGAGGCATAAATGGGCATTTGTTTTGGTAAGATACAGAAAAGCTGCTTAAAAATGACCAAAAGACAAGAAAATGTGACTAAACTGACTCAGATCAGTGTGGAACAATTTTCTTTAATTATGCACTCGTTTCACAATTGTATTGCCAACTAAACCAAACCAGGGATGTCCCAGTTTTTTATTTTGAAAATCTGGTCAGCCTAGATTACTCAAAGTGTGATGGACTCAACTTTAAATCTTTCAGCACACTAAATAAAGTAAAATAAGGCTGCCATGTGTTTTCTTTATTCATGTAGTTAATAACAAGAACAAAAGAACCATCGCTTCTGTACAGTCAACAACATAAGAGTGTTTTATGGCTGTGGGCTTATCCAGCAGCAGACCACAGCTGGACACAGGACTCCTGGATGTCCTCGTTGACGATCACATGAACAAAGAACCGAGAGAAATGTGACTCCAGCTCCGCGCAGAGTGAATGAAACAGATGAGAGAACTCGTGCAGGCGAAGCTGAACGAGCCGGAGCCGGATGTTTACAGAGGAAGTGACGTCATCCTTTACTTGGCAGAAAAGTTTTCCGGTCAGTGTGGTTAGCTCGACGCCAAATCTAAAAACTGTACTTAAAATGTCTAAACAAGGTCAAAGACTGAGAGCCCTGGTACATGAGCGGCTTACTGCGGCTGCGGAGGAGATCTTTGCGCTCTTTGAAGGGACGATAGCGGAATATGAAGAGGAACTGCGCCTCTCCAAAGAGAAGAACCAGAGGAAACGATCTAAGAGCCTGGACTCGGTTTTGAGCCCGGGAGCCCTGCAGCTCAGAACGGGTCTCCACACTCCCTCCCATGGCCCTGGGCTGAAGCAGGAGAGCGCATGGACTCCACAGGTTAAAGAGGAGAGGATCAAACAGGAAGAAGAGCAGCAGCCAGTGTAAGGATCACACATCTAAACAGAACTGCAAGAACTGAGCATCTTTTTTTTCCATGGGACCACATGAGAAACAAAACATACTGTGTACTCAGAATTGTACTCAATAATGCATAATATTACTTGTATTTCTACACAAAAAGCAGTAAATAGCATGTGCACGTGCTGGTGAGACTGGTAAGAGTGTATGTTATGGCTAGGCAATGAAAAAATTGGGTTGCATGAGGTAAAATTATTAAATGTTAATTTTTTTGTAATTCCAAATTAGCTTAAAAGGGCCAGTTAGAGTCAACCAAATCGCCACATGTGGCCCCGGAGCTGGTCTGGTACAAAGGTTTCATACATAATAACCCCTGTGGAGACAAATGGGCACTTAAGCACTGCAGATGCAATTACCTAATACGTGTTACTTAGTATGTTTGTAATATATGTACTGTATTTTCCAGGCTTGTTCCAGAGTCCAGTGTTGCATACATGGAAAGAGGAGAGTCCTCACTACTGCTACACACTAAACAGGGAGAGGACATCACCTCAGAGCTACATTTATACTCAGAGATCGAGGGAGATACAGAGCACTCCTTTGACACTGGTGAAGATTGGAGAGCGACATTCAGCCATTCAGCTGCACAGATGGACACAGAGGCTGATGGAGCCCACCACAACCAAGTCCAGATCAGAGCTAGAAGCACAACTCCACAGAACTCAGGTCTGTCCCCCAAATACAAGTCTGCACCAGAAACCAGCACCACTGTGAACTATGGAACAGCTGAGGAAGTAGAAGAAAAGAAACACCAGTGCTCTGTTTGTAAAAAGAGATTTAGGGAAAAACATCAGCTTAACAGACACCATCGAATTCATACTGGAGAAAAACCATTCAGCTGTTTGATTTGTAAGAAAACTTTTTCCCAAAACACAAGTCTAATTGCTCACAGACGAACTCACACAGGAGAGCGGCCTTACAGTTGCCCGTTTTGTGAGAAAGCATTTCTCTCCAGTTCTGACCGAGATAAACATCAGAGAATACACACTGGGGAGAAACCTTACAGCTGCTCAACCTGTGAAAAAAGCTTTGCCTTAAAGGGTAATCTAAACGCCCACATGAAAACGCACACAGAGGAGCGACCTTACAGCTGTTCAGTCTGTAAGAAAGTCTACACATACGCGTCTGCACTCAAGAGGCACTTAAAGAAACACGCAGCTGTTCAGTGTGTTAGACAGGGTTTAAATGAAGCTCTCATGCCAGTGCACTTATGAAAACATGCAACAACACTTACGTATAAATTATATATCTGTTTTTGTTGTACGAGTATCACTGTTTTAGAAATTTTAGTTTTTCAAGATTTTTCATAAATTAAAATTTGTAATAAACTTAAACACCTGACAGCCATGTTTTCTTTATTATTTATGTGGTCAATAAAAGACAAAATTGCCATTGCTCCCGGTCCAGTCAAACATAACAGTGGTTTATAGTTGTGGGCGTATCCAGCAGGCAGGGACCCACTGCGGCTGCTCCTGTGCCCGGGTGGCAGCAAAACGCAGCTGGGCACAGGACTCCTGGAGGTGCTCGTTGACGACCACATGATCAAAAAACTGAGAGAAATGTAACTCCAGCTTCTGCGCTGAGTCTTCCAGCTCTGTGAAGTCCTCCTCCTGTGGAAAAGTTCCAGAATGAATGTTCTGCAGTATG
This sequence comes from Paratrypauchen microcephalus, assembly GCA_036785185.1. Lineage (NCBI taxonomy): Eukaryota > Metazoa > Chordata > Actinopteri > Gobiiformes > Gobiidae > Paratrypauchen > Paratrypauchen microcephalus. The sequence goes on along the minus strand of JAVJIX010000027.1, from coordinate 6,120,960 downwards.
GAATAAAACTAATCTATCTGCAGGGAGACAAGCTCCAGGCCAAAGTGGTGGGGAGAGGTGACCCTACATCAGTAAGAGATGATTTTTCTGTGTATTTTTGAGCAATACAAACACCTCTAACTGAATAAATGCAAGGTAGATACGTTAATACCATACAGTGAAACATTCCAAGCAGTGCAATAACATACTGTAGATACATAGCAGACAAGCAGGGGATGGACGCCCTACCAGAAAAGTTACATACTGCAATGTCATAGAGGTATTTCTTCTTAAAAACATACCTGAAATTATTGTACCATTCACACATTTTTAATAAAATTTTAAAATTCTTGGGCCTAAACTAGACTAGAACAGAATTAAAACGAGACCATACCAAATCAACAACGGGCGTGTGCACATACCCTTAATAATGATAAGCTTTTTGGATAACTGTGTGTGTGTACAGAATAGTGTCTACTGGGTACCTTGAAGGGGCGTGTGGCGTAATAGTGGGTGAGGATCTGCGCGTTGCGTCTGGTCTGTCTTAGCCGCTCTGCAGACGGGGGTTTGATGTAGACCACATAGGCCCTCAGCTCGGGGGTCAGCACTGCCTGGAGAGCCTGAAGGCCAGTGGACAGTGTCTCTTAATGATCTTCGTTATGCATTCATCAACAATTTGTGAAAACTCTTACATTGGGCTCAATGTCGATGATGCAGATCTTACCACTGCTTAAAACCTCCCTCACCGACTCACTACTGGTACCGTAATAGTTCCCTTTAAACTCCCCATACTCCAGAAACCTGTGGAGATGAAGAAATTAAACAGGAAAAGACAAAGACATGACCATGATTGACAACAGAGCCAATACATCCCTAAAACTAAGGAGAACTGTGCTTGTGTATTCCCTCACTTGTTACTCTGGATCATATTCTCAAAGATTTCCCGACTGACAAAGTGGTAGTCTCTGCCCAACTCCTCATAATCCCGCGGCGATCGACTGGTATCTAAAAAAATGTGAAAAATGATTTCATTTGAACGTAAATCACAAATAAGTGAATAAATCAATTAAACTTACGAGGAACAGCACCGTGAAAAAGTTGTGGGTTTGTGTCTATCAAGCGGCGTCTCAGTTCATTCACCCCCACACCGGGCGCACCTGTGGGAATAAAAATGATTAAGATTTAAGTCTTTATTTGGTCTCACACGGGAGAAATTTGACCCATCCTTTTCAGGAGCAGTGAGCAGCCATCTTTCAGCGCCCGGGGGGCAGTACCGTGAATGGTCTTGCCCAAGGACCCACACTGGTTTTGCGCATTGCTGGGGGGGGGTTTGAACCCACATCCCGCCGGGGAAAGTCAGTGACCTACCAGTTGAGCTAACCAGCCGGTAGCTAACCAGCCGTTTAAGTGAGCCAGGTCAAATATACTCTGTAAAATGCGTGAAAAGTCCCTCAGTCGTCCAGGTAGAATCCATGATCAAAGGAGAAGTTCAATTTGTCAACTGGACAAAGTTTGTTTGGTTGAAAACGTTTCGCCGCTCATCCGAGAGGCTTCGTCAGCTCTGGCCCTCATGCTGGTTCGACCCTGTTTATATCTAGCTGCAAGGGAGGAGCTAGCTACCCTGAACAAAGCTCTGACCTATCCCCGCTACTCTCTTTTGTTTTACGAATTCCTCTGGCGTCTTGTATTAGCATATCTATCAGCCCTAGGCTGCGCTCTCTACACTGAAACAACTCTGAAACCATCAGCTAATCTGTCTCTTTGTATTTAAAATTTCTCTGGCGTCCAATTCCCTATTCATGACAACGACCCTCTCCACCCCTCTGCAATGGCTTGTCTGTCCTAATGTTTCTTTGTTTGAGAATCGAATTATAGATGGGAGACAAGTTGTGTCTAACTCCCCCATTTCTGTTTAACGACGGATTCTCTTTTTTGACAAAAATAGCCTCTTTAACTCCCCTCTCAAACCAGTTCTTTTCCCTGGCTAAGATCTGAACCTCACTGTCCTCAAATGAATGGCCCACGGCTTCTAGGTGAAGATGAACGGCAGATGACGGTCCACTCTGGCACGCCCGTCTGTGTTGGTACATCCTCTTGTGAAGTGGCTGCTTGGTTTCCCCAATATAGCGCTCACTGCAGTCTTCACTACACTGAATGGAGTAGACCACATTGGACTCCAAGTAGAAGTCTTCAGGAAGCCCACACATACAGACCAATACCTGCTTTTTGATTCACACCACCCACTGCAGCACAAACTAGGTGTTATTCGGACATTACAACACAGGGCCCAAGTGGTTCCCACAAGCACAGAGGGTAAGGAGAAAGAAGAACAACATGTGCAGGAAGCCCTCTCTGTTTGTGGATATCCTAAATGGGCTGTCAACAAAACCAAGAGAGACAAGGGCAAGAAACAAGACAACAGAGAATCCGAACCCAGGAGGAAAGGGGTAGCGATTCCGTACCTGGCCGGCTGGTTTCAGATGTTGGTGGTTTCAGATGGTTTCAGAGTTGTTTCAGTGTAGTGAGCGCAGCCTAGGGCTGATAGATATGCTAATACAAGACGCCAGAGGAATTCGTAAAACAAAAGAGAGTAGCGGGGATAGGTCAGAGCTTTGTTCAGGGAAGCTAGCTCCTCCCTTGCAGCTAGATATAAACAGGGTCGAACCAGCATGAGGGCCAGAGCTGACGAAGCCTCTCGGATGAGCGGCGAAACGTTTTCAACCAAACAAACTTTGTCCAGTTGACAAATTGAACTTCTCCTTTGATCATACTCTGTAAAATAAATCATCTAAGTTTGGCGGACTGGTGGGATACAGTATGAAGTCATATATCAGTTTTCAGTTAGACCAATGGAGATTTTACAATGCTAAATACTAAACTTTATTCATTCAAAAAGTAGTCTGGCACTTAAAGGTGCACTGTGTAACTTTTCTGTGTAGCATTGTTTTGAGTAGAATGTTTGATAGTAGGGCATTCAGTTCCTCTATCTCCAAGGAGACAATCAGGTGACACCACCAGGCCAAGTTACAGGTCAAGTCTGTGGAGATGGACAGTAATATAACATTTTTCACATTGTAATGATTATACTCTCAGGGGCCAGATTTTCCCATTGATAATATTGTATTTTGCCATGAAATATCTAAAAGGTAAATGCACAAATGAGCCTGATCTGTTTCTGACTAAACTCAAAAACTCACTGTATTACAACAAGAACTGTATATCCTATCAATATCATTTTGTAATCTTGCCTCCATCTGTGTTAAATATTATTGGCCTATTGAATGTTGTGATATCACCTGAAACACAGAAATACAGATGTGAAATGCTCATTACCCAACAGTGCCACCAGTCGCAGGGGGTCCTGAGAGTTGCGCTGGTACCGCACCACCTCTTCATAGGGACTGCAGAGGGCGCTGTAGCAGGAGCTGCTGTGACACTGAGGCTGAGAGGAGGGCTGCACAGAGGTGTGGAAACGCCGCCGACAGAGACGCAGACTCCTCCTGAAACCAGCTGAAAAAGGACACGCTCAAATTGGTCAGCATTAGCAGAGCATGGGTGAAACTGAAACTATTAGTATGTGAGTATGTATGATGCAAATTGTACGTATGAATAGTGACAATAAAAGGCATTCTATTCTATTTTATTATTAATCTAGTCATCTAAGTTCATCTCCCAATACTTACACAGGTACATCTGGTCTTTGCTGGTAATGACATCATCCTCCTCTAAAAAATAAGACATTTAATCACCCAGATATGGCACAGAGCTATCAAACGCTATGTTATAAATAAAACAAAACAGAAATTCATATCTATTTTGAGTCCATATTGTCCAAGTTTTTCCCCAACCATCTTACCCTGCCTCAGCTCTTCTATATCCAGTCAGGAAGCATTAAAAAAGGGGGGAAAAAAGTACTTTAATTGTTCCACGTAAATGTACTTTGTAAATAGCCATGCAGGTCACGCTGTACATACCGGACTCAAATGCCTCCTCATCTGAAAAAGAAACACGAGACCTATAAAAATCATCTGAAAATCACATACACTGGACTATCAGAGCAAACACTCACCTGCTTCCACACATTTGTCATCAATCGCCATCGAGTCCTCTGCAGAAAGATGTGCACAATGTTAATGAGGCTCAGATGGAAATGCAGAATTATATCCATGGGTAAAATAATTGATTCAATGACATTTTTTTCATGTAAAATCCTAAGTCCTGTCCCCATTTAGCTACTTACCCTCCTCCACAGTGCTCACTTTTGAAAGCATGAAGACAAAACAAAAAACGTTTTGTGAGTAATTATGTTGTCATATAAAATTAAAGTATGAATGTAATTAGAGGCTGTTTCCCCAATCATAAGCTGCATTTGACTCAAAGTATTGATTCTCATGTGAAAGTATCAACTCAAAATTTCTCAGATAATTGCAGATTTTCTATTGTATGTATTTTAGGTTCACTGCAAATATTTTCATTTTTTTGATCAGTTCAAGCCAGGGTGGAGTGAAAATAATAATTGTCTGTACTATAAAGAAGGTTCAATTCTTTATAGTAGAATTTGCATTTTAATTAGGCAGATACAGCACTACTTGTCATGATATTACTTGGTATCAGATTGAAACTGGTATTGCTAATCACTAAAATGCATTCCCTAAACCTTCTGCTACATCTCCCCCCCAGCAGCAAAAATATCAGCCTCTTCAGCCTTTCAAATGGCCTACCCCAACCACTGTCAGAGATACTGTATGTTCACAAACAAATTTACCATGTTCAAGTCTAAACATTAATTCATAAAACTATCCATCATATAATCATGTAATAATAATAAGAGTGTAATAATAATTAAAAAGGGCGGCAGTAGCTCAGTTGGTAGAGCGTTTGTCCACTGATCCAAAGGTTGGCGGATCAAATCCCGCTCTTGACATAAGAAACATCAGTGGTTGAGCGGTCAGATCCACTGACCCACAGGTTGGTTGGTACGATTCCAGCTCCCACAGGTGAATGCTGCCGTTGTGTCCTTGGGCAAGACACTTAACCCTCCTCGCCCCCAGTGTCTGTGTACACTGGTGTGTGTGAATGGGTGACTGGTTCCTTGTTGTAAAGCGCTTTGGGTGCCTTGAAGGTGGAAAAGCGCTATATAAAGATGTGACCAAAGATGTGACCAAAACTTACACGTGTGGATGCAGGCATGTGGCTGATAAGGCTGGGACCACCAAAACTCCCTCTGCTTCCTGTTGGAGAAAATTTCACTTAAAGGTCCTGTATTATTCAAGACATATTCTAATGTTTCCTCATCAAAAACAGACCTGGAGTTGTATTTGTTTCATTCACACATGTTTGAGTAATCCTGGATTCTTAGTTTGTTTATATCCAAAGCTCAAAATGCTCTGCTCCACCTTGTAACATCATGAATCATCTTTTACTTTTACTTTGTTCAGTAGAGATTGGAAATTCAAGGGCTGAAATAATCCAAATGATTCTAGTAAGATGTTTGGAATGTAAAAACTCCGTGTAACGCTTTCTGTATTACCACATGACATCACAAGGTGGAACAGTGTGTCTCAGCCTAAATATACAGGATTTGTGTGTGAAATGTGAGAAACAAAACGTAATTCCAGGTATGTTTTTGATCAGTACACAACATCATAACACAGATGAGAAAATAGCGTCATATTCGCCCTTTAACAAAATACTGTACTTATATACATGTATACACATATGTACACATATGCATACACATACACATATACATACACATACACATATGTGTATGTATATGTGTATGTGTATGTGTATGTATATTGACATATACATACACATATACATATACATACACATACACATACACATATACATATACTGTAGCAAACATGAACATAGGTGGTTCTATTTCCTGACCGTTTGAGCAGAGCCGTGGAGGGCACGAGGCCGGCACAGAAGCTTGAGCTGGGCAGCCTCTTGGCCTGCCACCACAGCGCATCTGTCTGGTCCACTATCTCCAGGATGTCCCCTTTTGTGAAGCTCACCCCAGCGTCTGGACACGGGATGGTGGGGTCCAGCTGGGGGTTGTAATCCGCCATAGCCCGCACGTACATCTGTGGGGCAGGAGGGGGGAGCTGGGTTACAGAGTTTGGGTAAAGGAGAGTAGAGATGGAGAGGGTCTTACCATGGTTTGGCTGTGGACTGGGCGCTCGGTGATGGGTACGACCTTGAACATGATGGTGCCTTGAGCGCAAGCCTGCTGAGAGAAGTTACACAAAAGATGGGTTCAAATATTTTACATACAATAATGCATTAGTCTTATTTAGTATATGACAATATGACAAATTATATGATATATACGTAGTAAATACTGTATATCCACTGCATATTGGGGGAAAAATTAGGCATTTCAGATCAAATATTGGTTATATCCTAGAAATATTGTATCGCACCGATATAGGAAATTTTGCCCATATTTGGTACCAGTATTTTTCCTAAGATGCCCGTCTCTGCATGACCATGGGGCAACTCTAGTTTGCCTTTGAACAGAGTAAAAAAAATCTTTAAAAATTGGTTAAAAAGGAAATAGCAATTATGCTAAATACATTCATGAAACAAATTATTTTATACCCCAAATAAATACTTTTTGTGATGTTTTAAAGGTGCACTATGCAACTTTTTGGTTGGGGGTCTGCCACCTGCTTGTTTCTATGGAGATGTTATTTCTCTACCTGGAATGTTCCACAGTATGACATTAAACAGCTCTTCTTTACATTTATTCAATTACAGGTGGTTTTAGAGCTCAAAAATACCTAGAAAAACAGGCATTCTGTTCTGACTGTGAGCGGAGTCGCCTCTCCACAGATCTGACCTGTAACTAGGTCTGATACTAGGTCCTTGAAGATAGAAAGGTTTAATGCCATACTGTGAAACATTCCATACAAAGCAATAACACTGAAAAACATTTGACGAACCCTCTATCATAAAAGAAAGATATTGGTTATTGGCGATAGCAGCAAGTCAAATATTGGATGTTGAACTGGAAAAACTATACACAATAATGACTGAGTGCTGTACCACCACTTGAATGACTTGCTCTGGTTCCATCCCGTCGACCACAAAGCCATTGACCTCCATGATCCTGTCCCCTGCATGCAACAGACCTGTACAACACAAACAGCAGAGTAGTACACAGTGTATGGGGGATTCATAATACTACACATACTCACCACTACGGTCAGCCAGGCCTCCGTGTATGATTCGAGCCACAAAAATCTCCCTTGTGAGTTCATTCCTCTTAATGGTCGCACCCTAAAATGATAACCAAATCAAATGAATGAAGAGATATTACATCTGAATGATAAACTACAGATAGGCTCAGCAAACAGGGAGGCATTTCTCATGGTAACAATTTAGACAACCAGACTAGACTGGAGACCAAAGGAAAAAGAGTCAGGAACATGTTCGAGTTTGAACGTCACTTGGCCCTTTTTGGCCGCTCTAATACAACACAAAACTCAACTGTCTGGGATGGTGTAAGAGAAATGTTTTCCCATGATTCTTCAAAAATAATGCCCGGTGCATTCTTTTTGAAGAATCATTGGACAAAAAGTGGTGTTCCTAACAAAATGCTTGCAATGTAAAATGTATAGGTGTTTTTCAGCTTTCTTATTATTATTTTCTTATAATAACAATAAGCTGCATAATATCTTAACCCGAAAAAATTACAGACAAGTACAGGAAAGAAAAAGTAGTCTAACTAACTCTGTTCTGACGAGGGTCCCGTTTCTGAGCTGTCCAGAGCAGCCGTCTCTGAGCAAATGGACTCCGCGATCTGAAGGCAAGGACAGTGAAGGCTATTCGAACCACCGGTCACTTCTTTAGCGGCCAGTATTCTTTGTAGACTGTCCACCTTCTGCGTGAGGAGGACGAGGGCCTGAGAGCTGTCCTGTATGGTACAACTCATGCGTTCAGTGGCAGTGGTCATTCTGTCCACCAACAGTTTCAAATCCTGAGCCCTGCCCTCCATCACCGAGACCGCCCGCTGTACACTGGCTCTCAGCTGGTCCAGGGAGAGTCTCGGGCCCTCATCAGGAGCCTTACAGCGGGGGGGCGTGGGGCTGGGAAGGGCCGTGCAAGGGCGGGGGCTCTGGATGTGGTAAAGTGCTCCAGGGCAGTAGGGGGCACCAGTACAGGGCTCCAACAGGTGAGTACTTCTGGAGATGTGGGTTATGTCCGTGTTCGGCCACTCCCTAATGTTGTCTCCAAGAACAAAAACATATTGGCATTAAAGGCGCGCTGCGTAACTTTTTCAGGTCAGTGGATCTGCATACCTGTCTGTTTCCATGGACACGCTATTGAGATGCCTTAGATGTTCCACAGTATGACATTAAACTCATCACGCTTGCATTTCTATCTTGCGTTGATTCAATTAAAGGTGTTGATTAAAACTATCTTGAAAATCTGAATTTTTACAGTGAGTGTGCTCGCCTCTCCACAGCTCGGACTTATCAAACTGGCCTGCTTGCCACTTGGAAATAGACAAGTTTAATACCATATGGTGCAACATTATAGGCAATCATTCCATCGAGACAAGCAACGGCAGACCCTCCACCAGAATAGTTATACAGAGCACCTTTAAAAGCATGTGACTGAGAAGAATGAAGACGACGAAGAATTCAGCTGATGAGAATATTATTTGGGTGGTGATTTTGAAGAGGATCATGATGTTGATGAAGATGGTGAAGACAATGAAGTAGATCATGATGAAGACGATGATGATGCAGAATGAAATAGTTGCTTTGTGCACATGAAGGCCACATGAGCTCCGCCTGGGTTTGTCTTACCGCTCAGAAAGGGTCCACAGAGTTCGAGAGCAGGGCGGTTTTCTCTGTAGAGATCTCGTGTGGGACTGTGTGAGAGGAACTCACTACAGGAGCACTGCTGAACGCAAAACCAACACACCCCACATGTATGAACACTATTTTAACAAGAGGAAGATTCACAGCACTGCAAAACTAAACAAATACTAAATGATCCATCTATGTGAGACAAGTGGAGAGACACAGAACTGCCATAATATAAGTACACTCAAATATTATGAATCCTGGTGGACCTCCAGAGAATTGCAAGGATTCACTCAAAACAAAAATTATATAGAAAATAATTTTCTACATAATAGTCACATTATGTAGAAAAAAACGGACCAGACAGAACCGAGTGGACTCACCAGGGGCTGCTTGTTTTTGACCAAACACACGATCCGTGTGGCCTCCTCATCATCAGGTAGCTCCTCTGGCGGAGCAGGCAGCACCGGTTCAAAGTCCTTCTGTGCTACCAAGTCATGAGCCGAGAGGACAGCCTGGAGTATGAGCACAGTGGACACAGAAAAGACATGGCCAGTAAAAATCAGATAACTAGAATAACCAACACTGACCAGAACTGAAGAAGCAGCTTGGATGAACTGTGAAATGTATTCAACCAAATAAACTTTTGTCCAGTTGAAAAACTGAATTTCTCCTTTTGCCATGGATTCTACCTGGACGATTGAGGGATTCTACACACAATAGTTAGATGTGAGTTTTGGTGTGTTTTTACAGCATAAGAAAAATCTGATCATTAAAAAATCTGATCATTAAATGAGCCTCTGACATGTCAGTTCATCTATGGATTTTAGAGTAACTCTTATAATTGGAAGACAAAGTACAATTAATCTTTTTTGGATTTTGGGATGCATTTAAACACAGCCACATCCAAAAGAGGACAGTAGGGAACATACTTGTAAATGCGGTTGCCTCATAAGTCGATAAAGTTCTTTGGCATCTTCCGAACAATCCTGCAGCGCTCGGATCTCTATCAATACCTGTGTACACAAGACAAGACAAGACAACATTCCTCGGGTCAAACATGAGCGGACAGCATTCGAAGACAGTGAGAAGCACAAATTGGGGACCTGAAGGGACAGTCCAGAGGCACAGTCCAGGGCAGGAGCTGGGGACGTGGTGCTGTACCTCTGCAGACATTCATATATCTGGAAACAGTAGGGCAACAGAGTATTAGAAATATGCACTATGTTACTTTCTAACTACAGGTGGCGCTATCATGCTTGTTTCAATTGAGTTCAAGTTGAATGGCATACTATAGAACATAGGCAATAAGCCAGAAATAACATCTTCAAATGCATCTTTAAATAAAAGTTTTGTTTGTTTATCAGACCTTGAGCAGCGACTGGAGCCACGGAGCGTTGAGTAGACTGTAGATGACGTGGGCCCCGTCTATGTCCTGGTGCAGAGAGCATCTCAACTCCTCCAGGACATCAGAGAGGACCTGCTTTAGGCCTGAAACAATACAAACCAGGAATTAGACCGCACCGGGGCATTCATATTGGGTTTCTATGCTTCTTGGAGACATTAGAGTCACTACTTAAAGATCCCATGACATGGTACTTCTTGATGCTTTTATATGGCTCCTTAATGGTTCCCTAATACTGTAAATGAATCCTTCTTCAAAATCAACACTTAGTGCATGAGAAAGACACATGTACAGAGTCAGAGTCATAATCTCTCTGTCTGAACAACTCATTCTGGGCCTTGTTGCTTGAATGCAAATGAGAAGGACACAGATTGGTGGGGGGAGTGGGTAGGTGGGGGCCAAATGCGCCGCTGGTTCCTTGTTTTAGTGGTGCGCTGTGCCTGGCCCCACTTCTGCGTGTGTAAGCGCGAAGGAGGAAAGGAGAGCCTTTTCAATGAAAAAAAAAACAACTTTTTACAGAAAATAAAATTAAACCACTGCTGTTTCAGAGGTCCAGAGGGTCGGGTAAAGGACTTCCGAGCCTAGAAACACTCGCACGTGCCTCCAGGCAAATAAAAAAACACATTTCGCATTGCGTAGCTCCTCCGCAGTCCAAACTCTCTGGGCGTGATTTCCAGAGACAGGAGGTGGAGATCCAGACGGTGGTGGAACTGAATTTGCATTTCTTTTTTCGATCTGACGTCAATAAGGTGCCTTGTCCAGAATCGCCCATTTGAGCTGTGTTTTTTTCAAACGCAGAAAAGGATCGCAAATGCTCAGTTTAGACATTACGCATAACTTTTAGCCATTGGGGGGCCCTAAACAGGGTAGGGGAGCTCACATTAACGTTCAAAACCTCAGAAAGTGAAAATTTCATGCCATGGGACCTTTAAAGGAAAAGTAACGTTTTCTTTTTACAATCTGAGCCTTATTTCGGTAATAAAACAAGTTGTTTTACTCACCCATAGCACTTTGGTGTCATATGGAGCACTTCCGGAGATGGATTTGCGATCTCCATCATGTGAGTTCTCGGGGCACTTGTTTGCGGTCTCCAAATAACACAAACTTTAGCACTTTTCAAATCATAGAAGCCCGATGTCTTATCCTACGATTTCGTGTGGTCAAAAGTGGCCTGTAATCCGAGATTTAGCCATAGTTTCGAGTAGATGAGGACGCCAGTGCACATGTGAAACGCAACGCTGTAAACTATGCCTAAATCTCGGATTACAGGCCACTTTTGCTTCAAACGAAATCGTAGACTAAGACATCGAGCTTCTATGATTTGAAAAGTGCTAAAGTTTGTGTTATTTGGAGCCCGCACGGGGCATATTACATGCTTGGGGAATATATTATATGCCCCGAGCTATGGCTAGAAGTCGCGCTAGGCTAACGCAAATCTAAAACATCTCTGGAAGTGCTCCATATGACACCAAAGTGCTATGGGTGAGTAAAACAACTTGTTTTATTACCGAAATAAGGCTCAAATTGTAAAAAAAAAAAAAAAAACATTACTTTTCCTTTAACCTTACATAAACCAGATTTGTACACATATCTCAACTTTAAACACAGTTGTTGATCTAATACTAAATAGTTTTACAGCATTATTTTTGTCCTCAAAAAGTATGCAGGTCCCCATGAGTTTAGTGTGTATACAGATTTTAGTCCCTACAAAATGATAAATGCCCAGGAGTGTGTGTGTGTGTGTGTGTGTGTGTGTGTGTGTGTGTGTGTGTGTGTGTGTGTGTGTGTGTGTGTGTGTGTGTGTGTGTGTGTACCGACCCTGCTCCCCCAGCTCACAGTGCGGGGACAGCACCTGCGCCTCCACGGCCTGACGCATGGTCGTCCCGGCAACTGCTCCTTTCTTCACCACCTGCAGGAGAGAAAGGAATGTGTCCTGATCATCAGGATTCCATGGAAACAGAAAGCTAGAACCATACTTCGGAAAATTATAGCCAAAGAAACTGAGCCTGCTCACAGGAAGGGTGCATGCTTTTCTGTTTTTCAAAATAAAAAAATATCCAAAATAGAAAATAAATAAATAAATACGCTTTTACTTCAGTCCACCTTTAATGGCTAAAAGTTACACTGTGAGGCTTTAATAGTTTTACTTTTTGCCAGTTTTCATTCATATTTTGGCACGCACAGAAATAGATCGAGTCTTTCTACGAAGTGTAGATTTAGGTTAGGTTTAATCATACTATCATGAAATAAAATAGATTTTTTTTTTTTTTTTTACATTACTACTATGCATTTTCTATTTCATTATTACCACAATTATTAAAACAGTGCCACTGTGTTTTGTTTTTACTTGTTTATTTGTGTAATTCACGCATGTCATATCCTGTAATTCTACACTTCTAATTCATCCCATATGATCATGGCTGTTGGTAACACTATTAGTATCAGTATTACAACACATTGCATTAAGAAACTGCGCGTTGTCAGGACGACTGAGAGCTGAATGACTGCTGTGGTAGAGAAGGGCTTTGAAGAGGAGGTCAATGTGGGGGGTCAGGGGTCAGTGGCTTTCCTTAAGAGCAGCAGGGCTAGCCGGGCAGGAGGGAATTATGGTCAGACTGGAGAGTTAATGCACTGTTTACATGTCCCTGCTACCACAATACAAATAAAAAGCTTGAATTGTACAGTACATATATTTAATTGTTTTACTGTTGCCTGCACCGTCGTTAAAATTTAAATATTGTCACTGCACTGGTGGATGTCGTTTATCCTTAGTCGACCATCCCAAACAATGCACTGATGAACACCAGTAATAGCCGTTAAAAATATAACAATATGTATATACAGTACTTGTTATTCAGTCTTGTTACAACTAGGTAATTAAGTTGAAATCTTAATCCTAATATATTATATAATGCAAGTGTAGAACTTGTTTAGTTCACTTTTTCTTGACTTACTGTAGAGGTCTACAGTAAGTCACAAAAAAGTGAACTAAACAAGTTCAGCTTTGTATAGGTCCTTGTTCAATCTTAGTTTTGTTTTGTTATGCACTGGTTTAGTCCTGGCTTAGTCCTGGTTTAGTCCTGGTTTAGCCCTGGTTCAGCCCTGGTTCAGTCCTGCTTTAGTCCTGCTTTAGTCCTGGTTCTGTCCTGGTTCAGTCCTAGCGCAGGTCTTGCTCAGGTTTTGTCCTGTTCACAGTAATATACTCAAATAATGTGCTCAGTTGTTGTGTCTTACCTCCACCTTGCTCCGGGTCCCCCTCTGACTTGTGGACAGTGGAGAGTCGTGCACAGATGACCACTCTGCTGGTCTGTAATCTGCCCGATCCTTCTAATCCTCCGAGGCCAGTGTAACCGGAAACAGAGCTGCACCACAGGCACTGTGCACCGGCTGCTGCCCACTTCACAAATCTTCTTAACTCTTTGAGCAGCACAGAGGGACCAGCATGGACAGGTCTCTACTGTGTTTACCATGAACATATGCGATTCTTCCAATGGCACTAGGTAGGACCACTGGACAGGGACGCTTCTCCAGATCTTGAGTTGGGATCTTGCTCTGGAGGATTAGTCTAATGGGCAAGTTTATTTTAGGTTGATAGGTGAAAGTGGAGCTAAGAATGGCATCAACAAGAACTTGAGAGTTACCCAAAGTATTGTTGTTGTCAGGTCCCACTTTGTTTTAATGTAGATGTTATTGCTTTGTCTGGAATACTTCACAGTATGGCATTAAGCCTTTCTATCTTCATGGAGACCAGACCAAGATACAGGTCAGATCTGTGGAGAGGTGACTCCGCTCACAGTCAGAATGCCTGTTTTTCTAGGTATTTTTGAGCAATAAAACCAGCAGTAATTGAATGTAAAGTAGAGCCGTTTAAAGTCACACACAAAAGTTACGCAGTGCACCTTTAAGTAAAACTGCAGATACTGGAGCAAAGACATATTGAAGTAGAAGTAAAAGTATCACAAGGAAAAATTCATGTAAGTAAAAGTAATAGTTTTATCTGTTTAAAAGTGTACTTCAGAAGTAAAAAGTAAAAGTATTTTGCACAGATTTTGAAATCTAATAAAGCTTCAAATGTGATTTTGATACGGATGTGTGCAGATTATTTTGAACAGAAACAATTGAATCTTATCTTTTTTTTTTCTAACAGTTTTTATTTCTATATTTTTGTTTGTAAATAAATAAATTGGTAAATAAACTTTTCAGCAAGTCTTAAACTATAATATAAATACTTTTACTTTTCAGTCGTGTCCCAAAATGTAGTGGAGTAGAAAGTATAGATACTTGCTCTCAAATCTAGTGGAGTAAAAATAAAAATTATCCACTTTGAAATGTACTTAAGTAACGTACAGATAGTTATTGTTTTTGTTTTTAATACAGATTTCATGTGAGGGCTGAACTGGAAACCCTTTGGCACACTTTGTTTTAATCTGGAAATGGACTACTAAAAGTTAAGCCTATACAATGTCAATTTTGACGATTTTTAAATCGATTGTAACTCCATTTAAAGACGCGTTATGTAACCTCCGCTACCTGCTTGTCTATGTTCTTACTAAAGCAACATGTTATGAAAAAAAGTTATTACTATGTTTTCTTATTCTGGTAATGATATTATTGCCATATTTTAATATACCTATTGACACAAAACATTCAGTTATATTAAAAAAAGAATTTAAGCTCCATAATTATTGGTGAAATTACAAAATTACTTTTTTTGTTGTTAAAAACTTGACAAACTAAATCAAGACTTGAGTAAAACCGATTTCATTTTCAAAATCAGTAAGGTCAGTTAGATGAAGAACATGGTGTTGTTGGGTATGCGACACCCACTGCATTTATTTAGCCGTTATTGCTAATTGCTATATCAGTAATTTTACAATATATTGTGCAGCCCTACTTACTAATTTGCCTAGAATGTTCCACAGTATGGCATTAAACTTACCTAGTTTCATGGAGTTAAGCAGGTAACACCACAAGGCCAAGTTACAGGTCAAACCTGTGAAGAGGCAGGCCTGCTTATTATAAGAATGCATGTTTTTTTAAGTAAGTTTGGTGCTATTAACTGATCAAATGCAAGATAAATACATTTCATTTCATACTGCGGAACATTCCATACAAAATCATACACCTCCATGAGACAAATTGAAAAGATCCAGTGCACTTTAATTATGAATTAGAAAATAAGTCAATTTTACCTCATAATTTTACCTGGTAACACAGTATGCAGCAACTTCACATGGGCCAACTCTTAGAACATGCTGTTCTATAATTCCAGGTTCAAACTCAGATAAGCCAAAATCAAATATAACATAATAAATCAGTGTATGTATGCACAGTTAGTGTTAAAATAATTTATTGCTCTTTTGTGAGGAAACCGTTGTGTGCACAGTTTAAATTGTGAACAGACTGGATATTTCACTGAGACAAAAAAGAAAAAGTGAACAAACTAAAGGACCAAAAACATAAAACAATATTCAGGGTCATGTTACAGTAGCAGCTTTCCTCTCAAAGGAGGACAATATGATGTGTCTCCTCTGACCGGGTCCATTTGTACATGAGGAGACTTTGACTTGGATCAGCTTAGTTCATTTAACAATACATATTTCACATTCAAATCAAACGTTCACAAGGAAATGTTGACCGTCTTTCACAGCAGTCTGGTTCTCCACTAGGGGGCGCACAGTCAGAAGTGATGATCAACACCCTGGTCCAGAGGTCAAAGGTAACCGCACTGTATGGATGCAGGTGCATGATCCGGCCTGCTCAGTCTGCTCACCAAGGCAAGGCACATCAGCCGTGTGATTGGCTCTGAAAGGGGGGCGGGTCTTCTATGTGATCTTCTCGTGCTGGATTTGGTAGTAACACGCCTGGAAATAGATAGACTGAGTAAACATACACAAATTCCTAGGTGGTTTTAGACCTAAAATGTGTGCATTACTTTAAGAGTTGTAAACATGATCCCGTGCTCTCCGTGTTGCACACAGGGGTCCATCAAGTCTTCAATCAGGCTGACCTCTGAACCCAGGTTTCTGATTCTAAAAAAACAACAATAAACAGACATTATAATTTAGACATTCATAAACTTAAATGAAAAATAATAGCAGTGATTATAGCTTCTAGAATTTGGTGATGTCATAATTTCAGATGGAGGACAGGGGTCAATTAAAGGGATAGTGCGTTTTTTTCCAATCCAATCCACTTTATTTATATAGCACATTTCATAAACTAAAAGCGTTTCCAAAGTGCTGCACAGAAACATCATTTAAAATAAACAAACAATCACAGAAACAAGTGTGCATACAAATAAATATACCATAAAATAATAAAAACAATATAGAATAAATAAAAAAATAAAAAAATAAAAATACAAACGCTAAAAAATAAATAAATGAATACTCTAAGAACAATAAAATAATAAAAAACCCTAAAATACAATAAAAGACAACAGAGGACCACACAACTCACGCGGTGTTAAAAGCCAGAGAATAAAAGTGGGTCTTAAGACGAGACTTAAAACACTCGACTGAGGGAGCTGCTCGGACGTGGGGGGGCAGGGCGTTCCAGAGCTTAGGACCAACCACAGAAAAAGCTCTGTCCCCTCTGGATTTAAGTCTGGTCCTAGGCACCACCAGTTGGAGCTGGCCCTCAGACCTCAGAGCGCGCGCCGGAGTGTACATTTGGATGAGGTCCGAGATGTAATCCGGGGCCAGTCCATTCAAAGCTTTAAAAACAAACAATAAAATTTTAAAATCAATTCTAAAATTAACAGGAAGCCAGTGCAAAGATGCAAGAATTGGGGTGATGTGCTCACGTTTTTTGGTTCCTGTTAAAAGTCGTGCCGCGGAGTTCTGGACCAACTGTAGGCGTGAAAGAGCATTATGTGATATGCCAGTATAAAGAGCATTACAGTAGTCCAGACGCGAAGAAATAAAAGCGTGAACGACTTGTTCAAAATGCTTAAAACTTAAAAACGGTTTAACTTTGGATAAAAGACGAAGATGATAAAAGCCTGATTTAACGACTGTGTTGATCTGCTTGCTGAGTTTAAAATCACTGTCCATGGTGACGCCAAGGTTGGTGGCGAAGGGATGAACATTATCTTTAAAGGGGCCCAAGTCCAATGAGGGATCAGTGGGCCCAAAGAGCACAATTTCAGTTTTCCCTTCGTTCAAACAGAGAAAATTTTGGGCCAACCAAGCCTTGACGTCACCAAGGCAGTTCAACAAGGGTGTCAGGGGGCCTTTCGCGTGCTTAGAAATAGGCAGATAAATCTGGCAGTCATCAGCGTAAAAATGATATAAAATGCCATGCTTTTTAAAAATTGCACCGAGTGGGAGAAGGTAGAGGGTAAAAATAATAGGGCCAAGAATTGACCCCTGGGGGACTCCACAGTGCAAAGGAGCAGCAGATGAGGTGGAGTCCCCCAGCCTGACAGTGCAGGATCTCCCAGACAGGTAAGACCTGAACCAGTTTAAGGCAGTCCCCCTGACACCCACACAGTCTTCAAGGCGGTTTAAAAGAGTTGCATGGTCGACTGTGTCAAAAGCAGCAGTCAGGTCTAAAAGCACTAAAATGGCAGAGCTACCACCATCAGTCATTAAAAATAGGTCATTAAAAACCTTTAAAAGTGCTGACTCCGTGCTATGCAGGGCCTTGTATCCTGACTGAAAACGCTCTAAAATGCCATGTGCTTTTGAAAAAGGCTGCAAGTGATAAAGAACACATTTTTTTTGTTTTCTGTTAATCTGTATGGGTTCCCCTCTAATAGTGTCATGCATTAACACTGGCTTACCGCTCACCGTGTTGTCTGAGCCCGTTTCTCCTCGGGTTCTGGAGCTCAGGAACGTAGGTCCGGTAAGATTGCGGGGACATTTAATAAAGCTTGTTTTTCTTCTCAAAACAACATTTGTCCAAAAATTTATATTTGCGTCACAAACAGTTCAGCAGCGTAATTCGCATTCGCATATTTTCTTTTGATTCGTATCACTGTTTGCTCTATTAGCCTGTTCACTTTAAGCGGATGTTTATGGTGGATGCGGTACTGAGACATCTGCCATAAGCGGATGATTACAAGCTTTATTAAATGTCCCCACAAACTTACCAGACCTACGTTCCTGAGCTCCAGAACCCGAGGAGAACTGGGCTCAGACAACGCGGAGAGCAGTAAGCCAGTGTTAATGCACGACATTATTAGAGGGGAACCCATACAGATAAACATAAAAAAAACAAAAACGCACTATCCCTTTAAACTATGGGAGTTTCACTGTTTTTTGGACAAAATATCCAAACTTATGATCCACAAATGTCACTTTCTGAAGTTTTGTGAAAAAATTATCTAACTTCTGTATTTTTATGTTAACAGAGAAGACATTTAACTTTGTTCCAATTTTTGTTTCATGTGGATAAGCCCCGTGATTACAGACATTAACTGTAAACCAATCAATTATCTGAAAATGACATATCCAGTTCCACCATAAAATTCTGACTTTAGCTCAATTTGAAACTAAAGTGACACTAGAAATGCCACAGACCGAGCGCGCAGCACCACATAGAGGAAAACTGGAAACAGCTCGTCCATGGACCAGAGGAAGTCCTGCTGGAGCAGAGCCTGCACCTCCTGAGTGATCTCCTCAAACGTCAACTGGATCAACTGCAGTTTGTCTGAGGGGGTGAAGGTGGTGCTGGAACAAAGCAATCAATGATCAATACAAAATATATCAGCTTTGAAGAGAGTAGAGGTCTAGCAGCAGTACCTGATTTGCTGCAAGGTTTCAACTGCAGAAGCAAAGCACGTGTCTTTGGTGCTGGACAGGACCTGAGAAACAACACACAACTGGTCTTGACAGGATATAATCATACATCAACAAGAACAAACTACATTACACAAATCTGACTCTTGAGAGCTTAAAGTTATGTTACAATATTGTTACCTCCTCAAAAACATACCGGGAGTTGTGTTTTGTTTCATTCACGCACATTTATTAGTTTGTCTACATCTCCAAAGCTCAAAATGCTCCGTTCCACATTGTGATATCATGTAATGGTACTTTTCAAGTTAACAGCTATATTTTACCGCTAGTTCAGTAAAGATTAGCAATTCTAGGGCTGAATTTAACCAAATACTTCTAGTGAAGGTGTGTAGAGTTTAACGGTGTTTTCAGTTTGAGGGAAGAACTCAGCCTAAATCTGCAGGGTTTTTGTGTTAAACGTGTAAATGAAACAAAACACAACCCCAGGTCTGTTTTAATGACGAAAAAGATCTAGATAAGAAAATAGAGTAATATGGGCCTTTTAACTAAGGCAGTTGTCACACATTTTGGTAATTGTATGTTTTTATCCATAGTTTTGGAAGATTTTTAGTTTCTATTATTCTTATTATTATTTTTTAGGATTTCCAGTGTTTCCCCTGTAGGAGTCCTCTGCACCGGGAGTGGTGGTTGGCTGCGGCTGCTGAGGTCTGCCCCGTGGGCTCCTGGTTGGGGGATGGTGCTTGGGCCTCATCTCTCCCCTGGGTCCTGTGGCGGTTCCTGGTGATGGTGGACGGCTCTCTGCTCTTGGTGTAGAATACTGACGGTTCGTCTGTATTCAGCCTCACTTTTCACTTTTTACTATGTGCAGTTTTATGTATTTTAGCATGTTAATATGTACACTGCCTGACAAAAATATTAGGACGATTGTGTATTTCTGAACTTTCATAAATAATGATAACAAGACGTATTGGTAATGACAACAAATCTATTTATTGATATATTAAAGCAAATTTCATCATGTGTAAAGGCATATTATTGCAAAAATGGGAACTCATCGCAGTGTAGGTCTAACTCAGGTCTAAACCAGGATTAGACTAGGACAGGCATGGGCAAACTGTTCCACAAAGGGGCGGTGTGGCTGCAGGTTCTTGTTCCAACCAACTAAGACCACACCTTGAACTGTCTGAAGACTGAGATCAGTTGATTAAATGAGTCAAATCTGGTGTGCTGCTGCTTGGTTGGAAAGAAAACCTGCAGCCACACCGGCCCTTTGTGGAACAGTTTGCCCATGCCTGGACTAGGACAATAGTCCTAATACTTTTGTCAGGCAGTGTGTGTGTCTGTGTGTGTTACTGTTTGGGTTGTATGTTGTCGGGTAGCTGTGGGGGGCTGGCTGGGTCAGTGGTAGGAAATGTGGGCTGTTTTTAATCACTGTAAAGTACTTTGTGTTGCATTTTTTTGTATGAAAAGTGCTCTATAAATAAAGTTTGATTGATTGATTGATTATATTCTATATTGCACATATTCCAATGAAAATAATGTCCATGGTATCTGTTATTGCCTACATCCAATTCCTACCTGGGTCCTCTGCCTCTCTGCTGCTGTGGAATCAGGTGTAACGACTGGCCAAAACTTCCTAAAATTACAACATTTCACATTTTACAAACTGATCCAAAATGAGCAGCCATTTGAAGTGAAGTCAACAAACATACTGCTGCACTCCCAGGAAGGCAAGCAGAGCCAGGTCAGCCTGCTTGTTGAGTCGGAGCGCACACTCCCAGTACACGTCGTCCTCCTTCTCCTTGTCCAGAGCGTAGAGGGTGAAGAGCGGGGGGTACAGGCGTGGCAGGAGAACGGGCAGCAGAAGCCCGGATGAGCTCACCACACGCCTGGACATATTGGCAAATAAATGCTTTCATTATTAATCCATACAAAAAAAACAACAAAAAAACCTAAATAAGCGGCACTGTATAACGTTTTGGTGGGGGGGTCCGTCACCTTCTATGGATATTTCATTGCTCTGCCTGGAATGTTCCACAATGACATTAAACAGCTCCACCTTACATTTATTCAACTGTAGGTGGTTTTATAGCTCAAAAAAAAAACAAAACAGGCATTCTGATTGTGAGCGGGTCGCCTCCCCAAAGATCTGACCTGTAACTCGGTCTGGTTTGGTCTCTGTGACGATAGAAAGGTTTATTTTCTCCTGTGTGAGATCAATAAAATTCAATCTTCTAATCCTTAATCACTGTAAGGCGCTTTGTGTTACATTTTTTGTATGAAAAGTGCTTTACAAATAATGTTTGATTGATTGATTGATTGATTGATTGATGCCATACGAAACATTCCAGACAAAGGGGATAACATCTCCATGGAGACAAGCATTTGACGGACCCTCCACCAGAATTGTTTCTAGATATTTTTGCATAATTATATATCTGAATATAAACTTCACGAATTACTAATAATATATTGTGACTATTTTATAATGTTATGACATAAAGTAATAAGTAAAATTATGACATATCGTGCTTTTTTTTTTTTTTTTTTTTTTTACAGGCAATCTATGGGAAATAAAAATACCAGGATCATGTAAAGTGGACTGATACGAACATTGGAAGGCAGCAGCTAGCAGGTTATATCTATTTATGGTTACAACCCCACACTTATTTAATATTTTAACTAGTGCTGTCAGGCGATGAAAGAATTAATCGAATTAATTACGGGATTTGTAATAAATTAATCTAATTAATCGCATTTTAATAAATTTTTTAGGTGGTTTATTGTGCTCTCCCACAGTGCAAAAAAGTTGTCAAACGTGCGATTTATAGTGGTACAGTGAAAAGACTGCAGAGTTCCCCTTTAAGTCTAAGTTTTTCAGTCTTTGGCTCGCTCTCTTTCTCTCCATGCACACAAGACAAGACTGCTGGCAGAGCTGCAGAGTTACCTATATACCCCCATTCCCCCTCCCACATTACATAACATTCATTCAAAAGCTCATTTACACCATTCCACTATTAAATGGCGAATATTTCTGGTGAGCACGTGCAGTAGCTTTCATGCAACGTCAATAAATAATATAGACAGCTTCAAATATAGCCTACAGAGAATACAAATAATTGCCCGTGCAAATTACTCATGGCTCACATGACCCCCGGAACCCACGATCGCACCAGATCGCACCGCGGGAGGAGGGAGAAAGCGGCCTCGCACGGGTGAGTGAATGATCATGTTTTAGCGATTTGGATGGGCAAAACTGGCGCTTCTAAGTGTGCAGCCTTAGTCACGCAGAACAGAGGGGTAATGGGGAATTGAAAACGGTTCAGGGGGGAGTGCAGCAGATAAGGAAACAGGCGTGCGCATCTTCACATACTCTCCCCGAGGACAACAGGCTTAGGAACGAATCTGCTCCGTCACATTTTTATAAATAAACTTGCCGTTCAAAGGCCCCGCACGCCAAATTTAAAATGTGCGCGCATTGAATTGCCGCTCATAATTGCGTTAATTTTTATAACGTGTTAATTTGCGGTGTAATTAATTAATCTAATTAATGCATTAAACTGACAGCCCTAATTTTAACATGTTTTTATTTTAGTCTCTGATGAAATAAACATGGACAGATACGCACACAGGTTTCGGAGACTCCAGCGGACCCTCTGATGAGCCCTCCTCCTTTTCTGTGGCCTTGCTGCTGGGCACTGGGATCTGACCTCCCTCTTCCGGTAAATCAGGGAAAAGAAACCTGCAATCCATTTTAAAATCTTATTCCTTTTTGTGACTGAATACATTAGTGAATATAGTGCTCATATCTTTTGTAAGACCCGTTTTTCCACTTTAGGCAGCTGGCTAAAGTTAAAGATCCCATGACATGGTACTTCTTGATGCTTTTATATGGCTCCTTAATGGTTCCCTAATACTGTAAATGAATCCTTCTTCAAAATCAACACTCAGTGCATGAGAAAGAGAGATAAGATGAGAGTCATAAATGTCACTCTGGAACACTCCATTATAGGCGTTGTTGCTTGAATGCAAATGAGGAGGACAGAGGTGGCCTAAAGTAGGGGGTGGGGGCGTGGCCAAGCTCTCCGCTCCGCTCTGTGACCCACTTCCGTGTTTTTGCACGGGGGGAGAGATGAGAAGCCTTCCATTGAAAAATAAACACATTTCCACAGAAAATAAAATTAAACCACTGCTGTTTCAGATATCCACAGGCTCAGATAAAGGACTTCCGAGCCTAGAAACACTCGCAAGTTCCTCCAGGCAAATAAAAAAAACGTATTTCGCATTGCCTAGCGCATTCGCAGTCCAAACTCTCTGGTCGTGATTTACAGAGACTCTGAGTACAGACAGACGGGGGTGGAACTGCATTTGCATTTCTTTTTTCGATCTGACGTCAATAAGGTGCCTTGTTCAAAATCGTTTTTGAGCTCTGATTTTTTCTAACGCAGAAAAGGATCGCAAATGCTCAGTTTAGACATTTCGCAACTTTTAACCATGGGGGGGGGGGCCTAAACAGGGTAGGGGAGCTCACATTAACGTTCAAAAACCTCAGAAAGTGAAAATTTCATGCCATGGGACCTTTAAGCACCTTGAAACGGTGATCCGTGCCTTTGTAACCCCCTGGCTGGATTACTGTAACATATTTTATTTTAGGGTGAGTCAGTCCTCCAT
Organism: Paratrypauchen microcephalus; assembly: GCA_036785185.1. Taxonomy (NCBI): domain Eukaryota; kingdom Metazoa; phylum Chordata; class Actinopteri; order Gobiiformes; family Gobiidae; genus Paratrypauchen; species Paratrypauchen microcephalus. The sequence continues at coordinate 6,097,330 of JAVJIX010000027.1, read as the reverse complement.
TCCCCGACTTCAGCTCGTCCAAAATGCAGCTGCACGTCCTTTAAATGGCACTCGAAAATATGAGCAGATCACCCCCATTTTATCCTCCCTTCACTGACCGTCCCTGCCCTTTAGGATCTCTTTTAAACAGCTTTTTTTTTTGCTTTTACAGTTGTATGAAAAAGTGGTGAAAAAGGTCAAAAACAACCTACAGACCACCTCCAAAAACCTGCAAGGTCATCTTCTGCAGATGGTGTCACTGTGTGTGTGTCAACAACACAGCGCAATTTGCACAAGGAAAGGCTGTATGGGAGAGTGATGCGGAAGAAGCCTTTTCTTCAACATTCAAGACTGTTTATTTGCCATATGCAGGATCAACAGAAGGTTAACAATGCAATGAAATGCTTAGAATCGGAAAGAACCGTTGACTCGCTAAGATAGTGAAGAAGTACTAATAGCATGCAATAATAGAACAAAGTGTAAAAAGTAAAAAGTGTTTCAAAAAGTGCAGGGGAACAAGTAATCAATTTTAAAAATGTAATAAAATATAAAGGTACAGGTAGGATTAAATAAGGTGTAAGTAGAGTATTTCACAGATTGCACATAATATAGTATAGTATAAGTATTGCATGTGGATTTTGTATTGCACATAGTAAAGTACAAGTGTTGCACATGGGTTATTGCACAGGTTATTGCACAGGTAACATTAGCATTTACAGTGAGGTAGTGACATACATGATACATTCATATAGACCAGCAATAAATTCATATAGAGCAGCAGCTTCGCAGATGCCACAAACTGAGTCGCTTGAGGTATGCAAAAGCACATTTGGACAAGACAGCTTCATTTTGGAATAAATGCTGTGGACCGATGAAAAAAGCTCAAGTTATTTGGTCATAACAAGAGGTGATATGCATGGCGGCAAAAGAACACAGCATTCCTTCAGAAACACTTGCTCCCCACAGTAAAATTTGTGGTGGAGGTTCCATCATGCTGTGGGTCTGTGTGGCCAGTGCTGGTACTGGGAATCTTCTTAAAGGCAAAGTAACGTTATTTTACAATCTGAGCCTTCTTTCGGTAATAAAACAAGTAGTTTTACTCACCCATAGCATTTTTCTGTCAATTGGAGCAGTATCGCAGAACTTATGTTGAGCCGTTCTGTTCTACTAATGATCCCGTATCTGTTAACATGGTGCTGTATCATTTGCTCGGGGCATTACTTTGCGGTCTCCAAATAACACAAACTTTAGCACTTTTCAAATCATAGAAGCCCGATGTCTTAATGAAAAATTTCGTTTGAAGCAAAAGCGGCCTGTAATCCGAGATTTAGCCATAGTTTCGAGTAGATGAGGACGCCAGTGCGCATGCGCGGACTGCTCCGGGGACCCAAATAGGAAACGCAAAGCTGAAAACTATGGATAAACCTCGGATTACAGGCCACTTTTGCTTCAAACGAAATTTTTCATTAAGACATCGGGCTTCTATGATTTGAAAAGTGCTAAAGTTTGTGTTATTTGGAGACCGCAAAGTAATGCCCCGAATACAAATGCTAACAAATGCTAACAGAAACGCCACAACGTAACTTTCTTCAAACAGCTCCAAATGACACGAACGTGATATGGGTGAGTCAAACGACTTGTTTTATTACCGAAAGAAGGCTCAGATTGTAAAATAACGTTACTTTTCCTTTAAAGTTGAGGGTCGCATGGATTCCACTCAATATCAGCGGATTCTTGAGAATAATGTTCAACAATCTGCCAAAAGTTGAAGTTACGTCGGGGCAGGATATTTCAACAAGACAACGACCCAAAACACTGCTCAAAATCTACTCAGGCATTCATGCAGAGGAACAAATACAGTGTTCTCGAATGGCCATCCCAGTCCCCAGACTTAAAGGGATATGCCACCCCCAGGTCAAACTTGGGCATCTCCCCACAGTCCAGAGACTAAAATAAGTGGTGGAAAGCGTTTTCCTGCTCACCCAGCCATTGTCCGAGTCTGTCGCCACTGACCGCCGCGGTATCTGCAGCTACTCCGCGTTAGACTGGAGTCTAACGTCGCCAGAGAAAGATTTCGGCCAAAAGGAATTAATTTGCTCGATGCGTTTCCCAATTACTTTCTGTGTAGTGCACATTCATATCGAGTGCAAATAAATGTGCAAATCAACACGGAGAGCTTGACTTGGTCATTTTGGGTGGGAACTATTTTTCAGTGCGGAAAAATAAAGGCGAAGCACACAGCACGCAGCGTAACAGGGGAACTCCCTTCCTGGTGCGTAAACAGGGATTCCCCTGTCCGCGTGGTGCGTGCTTCGTCTGTCTTTTTCCGCACTGGAAAATAGTTCCAACCCCAAAATGACCAAGGCAAGCTCTCCATGTTGATTTGATATGAATGCGCACTACACAGAAAGTAATTGGGAAACGCATCGAGCAAATTAATTCCTTTTGGCCGAAATCTTTCTCTGGCGACGTTAGACTCCAGTCTCAGGCGGAGGAGCTGCAGATACCGCGGCGGTCAGTGGCGACAGACTCGGACAATGGCTGGGTGAGCAGGAAAACGCTTTCCACCACTTATTTTAGTCTCTGGACTGTGGGGAGATGCCCAAATTTGACCTGGGGGTGGCATATCCCTTTAAAGGTCCCATGGCATGAAATTTTCACTTTCTGAGGTTTTTGAACGTTAATGTGAGCTCCCCTACCCTGTTTAGGGCCCCCACCCCCCCTCCCATGGCTAAAAGCTGCAAAATGTGTAAACTGAGTAAATGCAGTCCTTTTCTGCATTTGAAAAAAAGACAGCCCAAACGGACTGAACAAGGGAACTTTCTGACGTCACACTCGGGGAAAGGTTTCCACCCCCCCAAACCTCACTAAACTAGAGGAATGGTCCAACATGCCTTCATCCAGGATCCAGACACTCATTAGAGGCTATAGGAAGCATCTAGAGCAGTGATGCCATGGTAACGGCCCGGGGGCCGGATACGGCCCGATTGGACATCACATCCGGCCCGGTCACAACTGGTGGTTCATGTTCATGTTTTTTTTTTTTTTAATAATAATAAGATGATCAGATACCAACAAATTTAGATCTAATGTATAACTAATGTGTAATAAGCATAATATTATTTTGTATTCAATGTCCATGGAATCCAACAGTTCCGCTACCTGCGTGCTCCCGCTCCTGCCTGTCTCCGTTGCAGGCAGGAGCGGGAGCGCGTGCTGAGCACACTGAGCGCTGAGCGCGGGCAGGGACGAGCCTCTCGCTATTAGTCAGGATGCTATCTAAAAAGCGAAAGGTTGATTTTGAATGTCGCGTCTTTAAGGAGAGATGGAAGGAGAAGTATTTCTTTTGGGAAGTAGGGGGCAAACCAGTATGTTTAATTTGTTCGCAACAAGTGGCTGTGCCAAAAGAGTACAACATCAAACGACATTACGAGACCCACCAGAAGTACAACGAATACACAGGGCAACGTCGAACACAAAAGCTAAACGAGCTAGCTTCATCCCTCCAAAAACAGCAAGCAGCTTTCTCGAAATGCCGAAATACATATGAAGGTTCGTTTTCATTTTTATATCTTTTCCAGTTCTAGGGGATGGGTGTTTGGAAATGTCTGTAGGAGCTGACTGACAAAGTTAATGTGCCATTTGCTGTATTGTTAAGTTATTTTTTAAAAACGTAATTTCTACTGGATATTTAGTTACTTGGTAACTTGGTTACTTGGTCTGTTGGTGGAGTACTTAACCTTGGCGCTTTCTTTTGACTTCTGTTCTGAGTACTTAACCGTGGCACTTTCTTTTGACTTATTTAGGCCTACTTAGCCTGGCCATCTTTTTTATTGGCCTAATTAGGCCTATGCATTGACATGGATTTATGTGCAAGTTGTCAATAAATCTAATCAAAGTAATTAACAGTTTACTTGCGTTATTTATGTTACCTAGGTCCATTTTGTTGTTTTTTAATCATTTATAGATGTAGGTTACTTGCATGCAGAGGTTGATAGAACATTTACAGAGGGTAAATTTCTTTTGGCTGCCATGTAATTGTATGCCTCATTGTGAGGCTATTGTATTGCAATTCATTTTTCATAAATATCATTCATAAATGATATCAAATAGCATGTCTATTTGTTTAGTGTTTGGTCCTGTCGGCCCAAAAGTGCACCGGTAATTTGGCCCCCTGAGGTCCCACTTGAAAACCATGCGGCCCCCTGACCAATTTCACCCTGGCACCCCTGATCTAGAGGCTGTTATTTTTGCAAAAGGAGGCTCTACTAAATATTGATATGATTTTTCTGTTAAGGTGCCCAAATTTATGCACCGGTCTAATTTTGTTTTGATGCATATTGCACATTTTCTGTTAAATTTCACTGCTGAAATATTACTGTGCCCATTAGTTATTTGATGACATTGACAAATGACATTGTGGACCCAAACACCCAATGATTTATAAATGAAAATAATGGCAATTGTCAAGGGTGCCCAAACTTTTTCATACAACTGTAAGTGATTGAATGGTGCCGTCCCGCTGTACCTCTCTGAACTCCTGCATCCTTACACTCCTGTCGGTCATTCAGGCTAGCCAGCTGCTCTTGAGTGTGCCAAAGAGCAGCCGGAAGCTCAGAGGGGACAGAGCCTTTGCGGTGGTTGCACCAAAAAATTATCCACTTTTGCACATTCGACAGGCCTCTTCTGGACCCGCTTTTAAATATCTTCTTAAAATGCATGTAAGAGCCATTTTGTATGTTTTCTATGTATCTGTTTTTCTATTGGCTGCCTGCCCGCTTTGATGTGTTCGCTGCTTCTGATTGGCTTTGATCTTTCATCTTTGATCTAGCTCAGTATATATTCAGACGTAGGGAATACACACGGCACACAAGACTGAAGACATAAGACAAGACACGACACAGAAGACACATAACACACACACACACATAAGAAGAAAGAGACCACGCTACGTAGGTGGTGAGGTGTGGAGGTGGCCAGGAGGTTACCTCGAGCCAAGAGTTGGCGGGGTATTAGGACGCCTCAGGCCACAGAAGCTACACAGTCTTTTGACCGTCACGTAACAACGTCACGTGAAACGTCACGTAACAGCCACAAGTAGTAAGTAAGACGGATTACCGTCGGGAGCATATGAAGCCCGGTCTCCCGAGTGACAGGCGGGGATACGCATCGCTACAAGGCACGTATGGACATCAAGAAGAACGTCAAGTAGCACCGTCGACATCGACACCTAGGGTGATTCCTGTCGGGAGCCAGGAAGTACAAGAAAGCCCGGTCTCCCAGTGACAGGCGGGAACTCACCACTACACGCAAGGACGTCAAGAAGGACGTCACAACGCATACAGAGCCTTACAAGTCTTAGAAATTCCTTCTTTTGTTTCCTTCCTCATTCCTATTTTTATCCACTCTGTATGACCTTCACTTTAGTAAAGATCAAAAGACAAACTTTTGATTCAAGATTCTATTTTATGTTACGTGCCGCATCGGAAAGAAACTTCAAGAGACACCGAGGCCGAGGCTAGTGAGTCGGTTCGCTGCACTCACAATGCACTTGTTCACTTTGGCCTTTCATGCAAATTGAGATGCTGACATTTATTAGATTCTGTTTTTATTCATATGTTGTTTTATTGTTTTTATTTATGTACTTATTTATGTATTTATTATACAAATTATGTTTTGTAGCACTTTGGTCAACCTGTGTTGTTTTTAAAGTGTGTTATAAATAATGTTGCAGTTGCAGATTTGAAAATACCATTTTGACGACATTATAATCTTTACCTGACTATAGTGAAGATGCGGTTGAGGTAGGACTTGATCTCGTTCACAGCTTGGCGCAGGAGTCTTCTGTTGGCTCCCACTCCCACGTATGTCATTCTGTAGACGGCCACCAGGGCATCGAGCAGCCGGCCCAGAGGGTGCAGGGGCGTCTCACACGCCTAACACAATAGGGGGATGTAGATTGTACAAATGAAATATATTTCTGTGATGTTTTTAATATAACACTTTGACAAAATAAGATTGAAAAAGCATATCCTATAAAAGTCAAATGGTCAAAATCTAAACCAAACAGGCAGCCAAGATAAAGAGTATGTGTTGTGCTGATACTTTTTCACTAACATCTTGCTGGGGGTGTTCTACATGTATTTCTATTGGCAGAAGGGCAATAGTTACCATGGTGACCTAATGAACACATGAGCAAAAACGGACAAAATCTTTTAATATAGTCTGAAAACTCAAGAAGAAATTAAAGCCACAAGCGGCGTTGTCGGGCCCTCGCACCTGCGGCCTATGGGGGTGGGGGGGCATGCTCCATGCCAGCAATACAAAGTATTTTCAGCCGCACAAGATAAAGCACAGTAGCAGCTTCAGTGCATTTTTTTTAAAGTTCCCTTGTCTACCACATGGTGGCGCTATGACATACGGGCAGTTCATTTGCATAAAAATGTTTCTCTTCATCATATACTGTACAAGGTTACGCCAAATTTCGTGTGGTTGGCTCAAGTGTTATGCTAACTGTGACCCACTTTGCGTTTAGGGGGCTAAGCTACTGTATTTTCTTGCAGTTCACTTGCCTACCATATGGTGGCGCTATGCCAAACTACCATTTAATTTGCTTGAAAATGTTCATAGTCACAATATACATAAGCCTATGGGGTTCCAGGCTTTTAAACCCCTGCTAAATGAAGTGGTGACACACCTCCTATTGAATTTGGTACTTTCAAATGGTAGCAAAATTCATCAGGCCGCCATTTTGTCATCTTACAAGATATCAAAAATCCCTTCGCAATTTAACATCCCCAATGTCTTGAGCTCATGTACACCAAAATGTATGCCCATCTGATGTACGGTGTAGGAGTGTTTTAAAATCCATTGTATGTCATATCACACAAAATCGCAATACAAGTCTTCTTATCTCACTTCCTGTTGGGCGTGGCCATGACATTGTAATTACAATTTTGTTCATCTTAGTGAGATACACACCCATACCAACTTTCGTGTGTCCGGCTGAAATGGTATGCCACCCACGATCCTCTTTGTGTTAAAGTGCTCAATTTCTGTACATTTTCTGACAGTTCACTTGCCTACCACATGGGAGCGCTATGTCAGACTGCCAGTTATTTTACATAAAAATGTTGGTAGTCCTCATATACATTACCCTTTGAAGCTTTAGTCCAGAGAACTACTGCAAAATGGATTTGTGACCCATTTCCTGTTTGTTAGGTATTTGATTAAATGTACCCAAACTTTATGAATCCGCCGTGTCATCATATTACATCACGTTTGAAATTCCTTCGCAATTTAACATCTCCATGGTCTTGAGCTCATGTACACCAAAAATTACACCCATCTGAGTTACGGTTCAGGAGGAGTATTTCAAATTCCATTGTATGTCAAATCACACAAAATCACACAAAAGCCCAATTATCTCACTTCCTGTTGGGCGTGGCCATACCTTTGTATGGACTTTTTTGTTCGTCTAACTGAGATACACATCCATACCAAATTTCGTCCGGCCATCTTAAACGGTATGCTAGCCCCGACTTAAATTGCGTTAGGGGGCGCTAGCAACCTCCTGGGCCCCATCGGGCCGCACTTTGTGATGCCCGTGCAAAGTTACATTTGTTTTGAAGCATGGGAACATGCTCAAAATTGCCCGAGCGTGTGTGAACAAGAATAATAATACTACGGAAACGGAGCAACAACAATAGGGTCCTACGCACCTTCAGTGCTCGGGCCCTAATTATTAAATGGATTTGATCATTTTTACATTTTCAGGTGCCAGTGATCAATACGTGCATTCATGGTCCTGTTTAGGTGTTTGATTTTTGTCAAAAAAGATGAGAGTAACTAACTGAAAAGCTGCTCGATAGCTTGTGGCAGTAATTGTATGTGTGAGAGACTTCAAGCACACATATCGGCTGACGTGTTGTAGCTCGAACCAAGTCGACTATTTCTGGTCAGACTGCATTAAAATAAAACTCATATTAAGTCTAATGTGAGTAACAGAGCTTTTAACAGAGCAGTGCTTTCAGTTAGCTTGATACCCAAAGAATGTTGATGACATCAGCTGCAAAGTAGCAATACAGTGCAATTTTTCTACAAATACTGAAATGTTTTCGATTTAGTTCACAGGGAACATTTTAAACCTGTTCAGGACCATTCGTTTCATTCTGTTTCATTTTACTTGTATTGCTTTGTCCATTCTCTTTGTTTTATTTTGTATATACTGCCTGTTTTTAACTTTTTTTTAATTGTTCTTAATTGATTGTCTTTGTGCGGTGTCCTTGAGTGTCTAGAAAGGCACCTTGAAATAAAATGTATAATTAGGGGGCCAAGCACCGAAGGTGCTTAAGCACCCTATAGGAATTGCTTTGCGTTGCCTAGGCAAGTTGCCTAGGCAAGTTGCCTAGGCAAGTTGCCTAGGCAAGTTGCCTAGTAACCCTTTGATCTTTCCTTTGATGTTCTGGTCTCCTGATTCTTATTATTATATATTTTTTCTTCAATGGGAGTCTATGGCAGCCCATAGAACCGTCTGGTAAAAAGTTGTGAAATTTGGCATGCACATTCTAGCCAGTCTCCTCATTACTCACAGCAATTTATAGGCCCCCAGCCCCAACCGTCTAGTGGCACCAGCAGGTCAAAGTTGCAGAAATGTGTCAATTGCCTAGCAACGCACCTAGCAACCTTTGATCCGTCTTTGATGTGTCTGTTCTGACAGGGTTAGACCCTGACCCTGTCAGACCCTGTTAGACTCTGTTAGATCCTGGGGTCTAACAAGGTCTGCCTTGTTAGACCCTGTCAAACGGTGCTTGGCCCCCACATTGCTGCTTGCAGCTATATTTATAATTGTAATTATAATTATTATTATTATTATTTGAGAGAAAATGTCCTGAAATGATGAACTTGTACAAGAATCCCCTACATTTCAGAATGTGCTTGTACAGACCAAACTACAGGTTGAGCAGGTTTTCTGCACAATAAGTTCCTCCACAGGACTTGATGTTACCTTGATGAGATACTGGTGAATGGCCTGGTAGCGCTCTATGGTCATAGGCCCCTGATGCTGGGGGATGAACTCCAGGCTCTCCAGGGTTCTGCTTTGGCTTCGGGACAGTGTCTGCGGACTGACCACACAAGAATATAAATTGGAGCCTTAGGGCAAAGACCAGCAGACTGAAAGGCAGCTTCATCCACCAAGCTGTCAGGATGATGAACTCTCTCCCTGCCCTGCCCTCCCTCCCCCAATGACACTGCTGCATAAATGACGCTGACACTGCTGCTTAAAATGACTCTTAAATGACACTGCTGTTTAAATGACACCATTTGAGCTTTATTACGCTACACATTGTGTGAATTACCTATTTGTATTACATACAAGTCTACTGTACTTTGGCTAAGGGTATATGTGATGTTTTAGTTATTATGCTTATTGTCTTGTTTATCAGATGTTTAATGTTCACTGTGAGCCTAGGGAGCGCTGCAATTTCAAATGCTGTGTGTGCAACCTGTACATATGGTTTTTGACAATAAAGCTGACTTTGAACTTTTTAAACTTTGGGTTTAGTTATAGTCAATTTTACAGTTTTATCAACCAAGACTCGTTTAAGCAAATTTCTGACAGAATGACATTATTAACACTGACAGACACTGACAATAATTGAAATGTGTATAGTCAATTTCAGGAACATTTGAGAAGGAGCATGTGTCCAATTGTGAGAGGATCCCACCTGTCTTTAAGCTGCTGCTGGCCGCTGGTCAGAGCCACTGCAATGTTGTCCCAGGCCGTGGTGGGGTCCCCCTGCCCTGGTCCAGAGGAGCCCAGCTCAATCCAACACTCCTGGAACACAGCCTGCCACTTATCCTCCGCACACACACACAGACGACCCAACTTCCTGCAACACAAAGCATACTCCATAAGGTCGGTGCACAGTGAAGTTGTAGAAGTAAAGGAGTAGTAGTACCAGAAAAGTAGTGATACTATTAATGGTTAAGGCAGTAAAGTAGTAGTAGTAGCAGTTAAATAGTTGTAGTTGAAGTAGTTAAGTAGTAAACTAGTAGTAGTAGTAATAGTAGTACTTGTGGTTAAGTAGACATAGCGGTAGTTAAGTGCTAGTAGTTAATTAGTAGCCGTAAAGCAGAAAATGTTTAGTAGAAGTATTAGTAGTCATAGTAGTAGTAGTAGTAGTACTTACATGGAGGCAGTCTTGCCCTTATCCGTATCAAACATATGGGGTTTGTTGTAAGATCCCGCCACTTTGATGCCAGAGCCCCATTCTCCATGGAAAGAAGCCTCCAGGTAGTCTCCATTGGTCATGGTCAGAATGCCCTATGTAGGATTTACACAGGAATTATATACAGTATATATATTTTTCACAATGCCAAAACTGTCCAAAATTTTAAAAAGGCATGGGCAAATACAAAAAACATTGTATTACAGGTGCACTATGCTTCTGAATCGAATCGAGTGTAAATATTAACACTGCGAGGTCAGTCAAACAAACTGCAGGATTTAAAATAGGGACTGGTAAATCAGAATAGGTGTGGTAATTTGTTTAAATCTTGCACAATATCTTAAGGTGATGATTCTAAAAAAAAATAAAAAAAATTCAAGTCTGATGATATGTTATGTCAGGCCTGGTAATCAGGCATACCGGGCATTTTCCACAATCCTAGGGGCCAATCCTTTTTTTTTTTTTTTTTACTTAGACAGACACTAAGCCCCGCCAGTTTCAGTGCGTGGAAACATGGAGAAGCAGAAGAAAGGGGGTGTGGAGAAGTGGCGGGGTAAAAGATCAAAAAATCTCACTATAGACTCTTCAAAATGTTCTAAAATAACAGACATATTCTCTGGAGGGGCTGCTGGAGCCTCCACATCCTCTGCAACCCAGGTTGAAGGTGGACAGGGAGAGGAGCAGCTAGAGACTGTGGACAGGGAACCCGAGGGACAGAGTGACCAGGGAAGTGTCGCACAGGCACAGCAGGTAAGCAGGTAGTAATGTGAGGATAATACTGGGACTTTTAGGTGATGGACAGGCATGAAAATCACTTACCTTTCAGCAAAATTCACTGTTTTGAAGCCAAAACAGGTGACCTACGTGAATCGTGTAGATTCGATGAGAAAAGCATTTATTTATTTATTTTTTTAATGTGTAGTTACGGCAGATTTGCTGGTGGTTTTTGGAAGCTGGGATTTTTCCTTTAACTGTTGTGCCCTGGTTTCCCCTCGGTGAAGACGTAACAATAGTAAAATATTTTGCTTCGGGGAACACAAACATCAATTAGTCTGTTGTACTCTGCCAATTATGAGGGGCCAAAAATGCCAGGGCTGTTTTTTTGTCCCAGTCCAGCCCTGTGTTATGTTCATATTTTCTTATTTTAACTCTCAAAATAAAATACTGAAAAGGTTATCACAATCATTTTTAGATGGCTGGTTCACAAAATCTTCCCGGAGAAGACACAACCAAGAGTTCTGTAGTCCAGCACTGCAAGTATCAATTATGGTATACACAGAAAATATAATTAAAAGGTGCACTGCGCAACTTTTTTGACGGAGAGTACGCCACCTGCCTGTCTCCATGGAGGTGTTATTGCATTGCCTGGAACATAGCTCTTACCTTCAACTTGGCCTGTGCCGTCACCTCCTTGTTTCCATAGAGACAGACATGCTGAAAGCCATACCGTGTTACATTCAATCTAATAATGTCTTCAGGGAGAAAAGCCGCTGTCATAACCTCCACCAGAAAAGTCCCACAGTGCATCTTTAAATAAATGCAATTCAATACCTTTCCATTCAGGGTCCAATCATCGGAGAATTCTCCTTCAAACGTTGTGTCATCCTCAGACACCAGAATCCCTGTGCCCTGAAACCAAACAGAGCCTTCAGACTGGTTCCTCTTGTGTTCAATTCCAGTCCACGAGCATGTCTGACTCTCACCATCATCTTGTTGTCCTTGAACGCCCCTTCATAGTAGAGTCCAAACTGTGTGACCACCACCCCAGTGCCCTGACGCTGGTGCTCCTGCCACTGGCCCATGTACTTCTCCCCTCTGCAAAACAAAGTGTCAAGTACGGCTGGGTATCATTAAGACGTTGCCAATACATTACATATCTCACGATACAATACATATCTCGATAGTGAGCTTTCGATTCGGTACAATATATTTCAAATCAATTCAATGTGATAAAAAAAAAAAGAAGGCAAATTCATGGTTGTGACACTAAAAGTCTTTGTTAAACCACTTCTTGTGCAAAGATCATATGAAACACGCCCACTTTTATAATCAAAACAGTGAATATGTCAAATGTGTCGCATAAACAAATCTCCTTTAAACAAACAACAAAACTGAAGTACTGTAAAAATAAATAATTTTGTAAAATATACCAAAAAATACTCTTGGTGATATATCGATACAACAGCCCACGATATCAATACTGTATCATCACATTAAACACTACAATTAGTGCTGTCAGGCGATTAAAAAAATTAATCTAATTAATTACAGGATTTGTAATTAATTAATCTAAGTGAAATTGAGAGAGAGAGATTGTGAGTGAGTGAGTGAGTGAGCGAGTGAGTGAGCGAGCGAGCAAACGAACTGAGTTTGTCAGTTTAAGTGTTCGCTTTGGTCATTCGTTTCTCAAATTCTGCAAGCATGTTTTGGTGGTTTGGTGAAGTACGTTCTATCACCGGTAACGATGGAACTTGTCCGGAAGTGTTACGCGTTCAAATGATCCGTCAGGCTGGAGCAGCTTCGGTGATCGGAAAATTCTTTTTGACAAAAGCTACAAATCACCACGTTCTTCTTGATAGTCCCGTCTTCACTCTTTTTTTAAATGAACTTGCCGTTCAAAGGCCCTGGCAGTGATTTGCTCACCGCACGCCAAATTAAAATGCGTGCGCATTGAATTGCCACTCATAATTAATTGTGTTAATTTTTATAACACGTTAATTTGCAGTGTAATTAATTAATTTAATAAACGTGTTAAACTGACAGCCCTAAATACAATATATCGATATTTAGATATTTCTGCACACCCCTAGTGTGAGGTATTACTGTAGCTTTATTGTTGCCATTTACACAATTACTTTTGCACTGGCAGTTCACATTATATAAACAAAGATAATCATGTTTCATTCACACATGTTTGAGTAACTTTTTATTATTAGTCAGTCTACATCTCCAAAGCTCAAAATGCTCCGTTCCACCTTATGATGTCATGTAGTGGTAGTTGTCAAGTTACCAGCTACCTTATACCGTGTGGCGGCACGGTAGCTGAGTGGCTAGCGCTCTTGCTTCACAGCAAGAAGGTTCCGGGTTCGATCCCCGGGTCGCCCAGACCTTTCTGTGTGTGTTCTGTGTGGAGTTTGCATGCATGGTCTGGGTTCGATCCCCGGGTCGCCCGAGCCTTTCTGTGTGGAGTTTGCATGTTCTCCCCGTGTCTGGGTGGGTTTCCTCCGGGCACTCCGGTTTCCCCCACCAACCCAAAACATGCACCATAGGTACTCCAGCTTAGGTCCTGACCAAGCCGAAGCAAGAAGATCATGGAGATGGTCCCCGGGCGCCCTAATGTGTGCTGCCCACTGCTCCTAATATATATATAGGATGGGTTAAAATGCAGAGAAGAATTTCTCCAGTGTGAGATCAATAAAGTTCACTTCTTCTTCTATACCCTCTAGTTCAGTAAACATGTGTAAATGAATCAAAACACAACTCCTGGTATGTTTGTGATGAGGATACAACATTATAATATAGATCAGAAAATGCATTTATTTTATGGCACCTGTATCCATTTAAACTACCAAAAAACAAATATTCCTAAGGGGTACATACTTGGTGATATCATCGAACACTCCGTAGCCCGTCTTCTTGTCATTGACCCACTGTCCGATGAAGACGCTGGGGGAGGAGGTGTTGAGTTTGCCGGTGCGGAGCATGCCATGGCCCTGCCTCATCCCGTTCTGAAAGGAGCCCTCGTACACCTCTCCGTTGGCATATCTGTAAACACAAGAGAGGACAATTGTTTTAATATCATATCATCATTAGATTCTCCACTTGAAAGAATTCATTCAAGCAGTTCACCTGTATGTCCCCAAGCCGTGCATCTTGCCATCCTTCCAGTAGCCTTGGTAGAAATCATTTTTATGAAGAGTTTTATTTGGAGCGATGTATTCTCCATACCTGCTCCCAATAAGAGAAAGAGAGATAGAGGTAAATGACATAAATGTAATCATCATTTCTTTAAACACATTTGAATTGCTATTTAAAATGTACAACTTAAATTAGCATATATATGTGGACAAAATGTTCCTCAAAATAATATATTTTTTTTTAATTTATGTAGCGCTTTTCATAGACGCATGTCACAAAGACGCTTTACAGATCATTATTCATTCACTCCATACCCGGTGGTGGTAAACTACTATCTGCCCTGGGGCAGACTGATGGAGGCATGGCTGCCAGTGGCCACCAATGGCCCCTGTGACCACCACCATCACTCATGCACACTCCACTTTCTTAGGCAAAAGCCATTTCCCAATTCAGCGAGTACACGGTACGGAGCGTGGTTGGAGGGGGATGTGCGTCATATCCGACGCAACAACTGCTGTTCCATTTCGTTTTTGTCCCATGCAGTTAACACGCGGTCCGAACAGCGCAGTCGTTTCCATGGAAATCGGGGCGTGGACCAAGCGTGCAAAAATGCACACTTTGCACACTTAAAAGCCCCAGCATGTACAGCGCGGCAGGATATATGACTACAAAGATGGACTCGCCAGCAACATCGCCATGTGACAGTTGCAACTTCACTATCAAATGTAAGTACTGGTTCACCTCACCTACAACTATGTTACATGAAACTCTTCATAAAGTACGCTAAACATGTGTGACGGTAGCCGTAACTGCATAGTTCACAGCACCTGTATTACCGTTCACATGCTTTTTCCCTTACACTTCTATATTTCCTTTGCTGTTGTAATGCTGGATATTCTACAGCAGTGTTTCCCAACCTTTTTTGTCTTGTGTACCCCCTGAGCCTTTTTGTCATACTTCGAATACCCCCTCACTCATACGTGTTGATAATTCTCCTAAAGTAGAACGTGACACAACAGATTATTAAATGAAAATCATTTTACATCGTCTCCTTAATTTGAAAATTTAATTCTCAAACATTTTCTCTCTTTTCTTTAACACAAATTTACTCAAATTAGAATTAAAAAATTAAAAAAGATCTCCCCCTGCGCCTGGCAGCAACACTGCCGAGTACCTCCTGCAGTGTGCTCGCGTACCCCCAGGGGTACTTGTACCCCTGGTTGGGAAACACTGTCCTACAGTGTCGCCATTTCCCAATTCGAAGTATTACTAGTCGCAATAGAATAATATTTTTGTCTTTAGGGAACAAGGAGCAGACCACCCGGCTCATTGAGCTGAGGTGGGACCTGTTCCATTTCGCAGACGCCCATGCGATCCACGGACTGCACTCAGGGCTCAGTGAGTATGCACCGCCTCGACTGCAGGCTGAGACCACGCTCCGAACCGTGCACTCACTGAATTGGGAAACGGCCAATGTGAGTTAAGTGCCTTGCCTAAGGACACAGTTTTTGCAACTGGCGCCTCCTTGTGGCACCTGATATTCCCAGCAGTCTCCCATCCAAGTATTACCCAAGCCCGGCCCTGCTGAGCTTGAGATCTGACAGGATCAGGCTTTGAGAAGCTGGTATGTTACTTTTTGTTCACGGATAAAAAAATAAAAAATAAAAAAAAAGTAAGATGGCGCTAGCAGGGTGATGGTTCAAGTTCATATTAAAGGTGCACAATGCATCTTTTCTGTTCAAGGGTCCGGCAGATACTTGTCTCCAAAGATATGTTATGGCACATACAGCTACAAACATACCTTGGAACCATAGAACTCTAATCAAATCTCAAGCTGAACCCAAGATGGCGTCAATATTGTTTTCAGTGGCCTGTGCTCATTGCCACATGGGCCAAAAAATTATTTTCTCTTCCACATCACTTCCTCAATCCTGAGTGATATGGTGCACGGTGTGGTGCGTTTGGACCAATCAGAGTGAGAGCTGCTAGACTTGAGCAAGTGTGCATTCGGCAGTGCAGCTGGTGCGCAGCACCGGGGCCCACGGCGAGGGGGCCCATCTCGGGGGTCGTGTCAGACTTTGGCCTTGCATAGCCACGCTACGCCACTGGCTCAGAGGGGGGGCTAGGCTAAGTCTTACAAAGCAAACTTTTAGGCAGTTTGAGGAATTATTATTTTTATCTTTTTTTTTATTTTTATTATTATCCTTTATTTATCCCAGTAGGGAAATTATCCTCTGCATTTCACCCATTGTTCCGGAGCAGTGAGCAGCACATGAAGGTGCCTGGGAGCCATCTCCATGATCTTATTTCTAGGCTTGGTCAGGATCTCAGCTGGAGGATTTTACCTATGGAGCATGTTTTTGTGTTGATGGGGGGAAACGGAGTGCCTGGAGGAAACCAACCCAGATACGGGAAGAACATGCAAATTCCACAGAGAAAGGCACAGGCGAACCTTCTTGCTGTTGTGAAAATAGAAAAGAAACGTATAAAATCCGACCTTTGTGAAAGCCAGATGCCCTGTCAGAACACGGGAGTTTGAATTCCCAGAATGCATTGTGCTCTATGGGGAGAATTCTTTCTGGGCCCAAGCTCCCGGGAACTGCAGTACCTGGAGCAGCCACTAGTCGGTCTTATTCTAGATCCATGCTTGGAACACATGCATTCTTAACTGTGTGCATGGCTGACTTTCCATAGATCTGATCTGTAACTTGGCTTGGCGGAGTCAATGTCTTGTTTCCATTGAGATGAACAAGTTTAATGCCACACTGCGGAACATTTTCATGTAAAGCAATAACATCTTCGTTGAGACAAACAAGTGGTGGACTCAACATCAGAAAAGTTGCATACTGTGTCTTTAAAGTAAAAATGATCAGAAGGAAGGAATAGTCTTAAAACATCCGCTATATTTTTACAATATATCACCCACCCATATAAAGAAAAAAACACCTGGTTAAATAATAAACTTATTATTAAACTTGCATAATATAAGTGTACTCACCCCTCCTCCAAACCATTCCTGAATTCTCCTGAGTAAATTCTTCCATCAGGCCATTTAAGAACTCCCCTTTTAAAACAACAAAATAATCACTGCACTGGTCAATAACAATTTGGGGTTATAGTAAAAAGTTAAAGTAGTTCAAGTCCAGTACCTGCCGTGGAGTTTGCCAGCCACCCACTGCCCCTCATACATGGCCTCTTTTAAGCGCCCGTCCTTGTAGAACATGTACGTAGCCGTTCTGGAGACAGGGGGCTCCTGGCTCCCAGTGCTCGAACCGCCCAGTGAGGAGTCCTGCCCCCCTCCGCATAGAGCCTGCTCCACGGTCTGGTTTATGGAACGCAGCCACTTCGCCTGAGAAGTGCAAAGAAATGATATTGAAATGAAAGTATTGAAACACTGGTGGAGGTGAAGAGGTGGAGCTATAGAGGCTGAAGAGGCTCGTGGTTCTGCTGCCGAGGAGAGTTGTGGCAGGAATAAATTGTGTGTAATTATATGAATGATAAAAGAAGAAATTCAAATATAATTCAATTCAATTATATGAATGCTTTGAGGTAGCCGAGAATCCAAAAACTGTAGAATATGATTAGTTTATAATTATGGGAGAGAGAATGATTCAGGCTACTTAATTAATACCCTAACTCCGAACCCGAATCCAATATTTAAAAGGCACTGTACCTGATTTTTAGGCTGTTAAAAAAGTGAAAAGCAGAACAAGTTCATTTTAAACAGCTTGCAGTGGTCCAAAGCTAACCATGCACTTCCAGATTCTCTGACTATTAAATTAGGGTGACGTCAGCCATCCCTGTTTACCTGGGAAAGTCCCAGTTTTGAGCCCTGTGTCCCCTGTCCCAGCAGATTTATCCAAAACCAGTGATTTGTCCCAGTTTTATACAAGAAATGTCCCAGGTATCCCTGTTTTGGACCAACCTGATCCCTGCCAACAGTAGAGATATAAATGGTCATTTGTTTAGGTCAAATACAGAAAATCTGCTTAAAAATGACAAAAGCACAAAGAGTGACTGACTCACATTAGTGCAGAACAAGTTTCCTTAATTACACTACTCATTTCAAAATTTTATTTTACATTTTACCAACCAACCCAAACCAGGGATGTCCCAGTTTTTTATTTTGAAAATCTAGTCGCCGTAGATTAAATGCTTTATAATTACATGCGGACAGCACGCAATGGAGTTATTTTGACCTCAAGATGATCAGCATGCATTCCACTAATGAAACTACTGCACATGACATCAGCTTTATGAAGTTGTCGTGTATCGTTTTGTAACCTGCTTTTGTTTATTTATGGGAAATTGTCATGCAGGAGGGTTCAAATAGGATCTACAGTACTTGTTTTTGATGAGGGAACAATGTAATAACACGTTAGAAAGCTCCAAAAAGTCAAGCCAGAATCATTCTATTAATAAAATGGATTTGTTCATTATGAATTAAGTCTTTCTTCATACTTCAAAAGTGCACTAAAGACTCACTTGTTCACAAGAGCCTATGGCTAATTGGCCCCATAATATGTTGTGTTTTTATCTTGCTATGTTTGTATTCTGTCTGTGTTTTTACCCTGTTTTTAAATGCTCTGTAGCACTTTGAGATTGTTTTTCAATGTAAAGTGCTTTATAAATAAAATCTATTATTATTATTATTATTATTATTATTATTATTATTATTATTATTATTATTATTATTAAGGATAATTAAATGGTGTAGTTATAGAACTGTAGTCTCCCTAATTAAACATCAAGTCCCTGGCTTATAACCGCGGTTGTGGCAGTTCTGTGGTACCTTTTCAGCAGAGGAAGTAGCCAGAAGAGTGAAGCTTTCCTCAGGAGTGATCACCTTTAAACCGTATCTGCGTCAAAGCACACAAAACCAATGACGTGTTAATAAACAAAGTGGAATTGCGCACACTTCCTTTGGGCTGTGAGGACAAACTTACATGCCAGAGTTGTCTTCAGTGATCGGTTCCACCCAGAGCGTTGCTAAGGGAAACACGTGATGTGTGGAGAACTGGAGAGGACACAAAAAGAGGTCATTAGGTCATTTTTTTAACACAGATTTCATTCCTTCATTGTTTCACTGTTAGAGATGGGTCAAGATCTTATATAAAAATAAAAAATTAAATTGGACTAAAAAGTGGTTAAGTGCTGGTGAATTACATCTCTTAAGAAGCTAGTTCCAAAAAGTAGGTTTACAATTACAACAGAAATATGAAATAAGATTAATTAAAAAATATCCAAAACGGATTGCACAATTTATTTTCAAATTATTTCAAAAATCATTTTGTCTCGTGTTTTTGTCTCATCTTTTGGAAATTGTGATACTTACAGGGTTTTTATGAGGAGCCACACCCTGGCAGCATGGAAGAGGCACACACACACACATATATTGAAATGCAGAACATTTTCTAGGACGCTTTTGTTTTTGATTGGAGATTCAAATTAGGGCTCAGCGATATGGAAAAAACGTATGACTTTTTTTTTTCCTTCATATTGATCGATCCAGGTTTTTGATGTAATTTTATTTGATCTTATTAAGCAGAATAAAACAGCATTCAATACAACTTTCCTGAAACTAAACAATGCACTTTTGATTATTGCCATGTAAATATCCAAACTACATATTTTTAGTGAGAAGGGATTGGCTGTAGACCTCTCCTTTACAAACATTCAAATTGATCAGTGACGATTAGAAATCACTGAGTCTTGAGCCTAATTAAAATGTTATGAACAGCACAGCCCTAAGTAGTAGTCTGTGAGAAATTACCCTCAAACTACGGCAGCCTGTGAGGGTCTAAGTCAGGGGTGTCAAACATGCGGCCTGGGGCCGGATCCAAGACCTTTAATCTGGCCCTCGGCTGATTTTCTATTAAAATATTTTTAATTATATTCAAATTTTCTATTAAAATATTGGTAATTTTCTGCGCCTCTTTTCTGCGCAGCTTAGCATAGCAGCGCCTCTGTGCATGGCCCCTCCCACCAGAACAGCACAAATGAAGACTCTTAAAGGATCATTGTTTTGACTGTTGACCGTGACACCCTCAACAGCAACATGTCAAAAATGAGAAAAGTGGGCACAGAGTGCAGGATTTTCCAAGAAAAATTTACTAATTCCTATGTGTTCACGGAGGTGAATGGGAAACCTGTATGCTTGGCGTGTTTGAAACAAGTGGCGGTGCTCAAGGAAAATAAAATGATACCTTGAATTATAGACCTGTTTCACTGCTTTCACAGTTCTCTAAAATACTAGAAAAACTATTCGTGATCAGATTGAAAAAATGTATTGAAAAATATAAAATTTTAAGCAGCAGCCAATATGGATTTCGCTCTAAACATTCAACTGCTACAGCAATAATGGAACTGGCAGAAGAAATAACCAATGCCATGGACAATAAACAGTTTTTGGTCAGCATTTTCGTAGACCTTCAAAAAGCATTTGACACTGGATCATGAGATACTATTGCAAAAATTATATAAATATGGCATAAGAGAGGTAGCACATCAGTGGGTCACGAGTTACTTAAAAGACCGATATCAGTATGTGGAAATCGATAACAACAAATCAGAATATTATCAAACATTATGTGGAGTACCCCAAGGATCGGTTCTTGGACCTATACTTTTCCTTATTTATGTTAACGATATTGTCTCTGTTTCCAGTTTACTCAAATGTATTTTGTTTGCAGATGATACTATTTTACTCAGGAAAAAATATAAATGAGGTTTTACAAATAGTAGAGAGAGTTTCAGAAAATTATTATATGGTTCAAAGCCAACAAACTATCTATAAATATTAGTAAGACAAAGTTTATGATTTTTAGTTGCAAAAGGAAAGACATAGATGCAAGATTGGTCATACAAGGACTGGAGATTGAAAGGACAAATGAGATCAAGTTTTTAGGTGTTATTAATTGATGAACATTTGACATGGAAATCACACATAGAACAAGTTAAATCAAAAGTATCACAAACAATAGCTGTATTACACAAAGTGAAAGACTGTCTTAGCAAAAATGCCATGTTTCTTTTGTATAACTCACTGGTTGTTCCATATCTGACTTATTGTATTGAAGCGTGGGGAAGTGCCTGTAAAACCCTCATTGAACCAATCTTCCTTTTACAGAAACGTGTTATCCGTGTGGTAAATGGAAGTGGATACAGAGCCCACACTAACCCTATATTTGTACAATTAAAAACATTAAAATTTAAAGAATTGGTAGAATATAACTTACTCAAAATTATGTACAAAGCTCATCAAATAATACTACCAATCAACTTGCAAAATAGATAAAAAAAAAGAGAGAAACTAGTTATAAATTAAGAGGAACTGATATTTTTTGTAAACCAGTATTCAGAACTAAACCTATTCAAGTTTTCAAGAAAAATGTGAAAGTGGCATTAATGAAAATTATTTTGTTTGTTGTAATATATAATATTTTGTTGTAATATAATTTTGAGTTGCTTATGCTTATTTCTGTTCCCTTTTCATTCATATTTCAGTTATAATTGTATAGATGCAATTGTGTTGCAGCTGTTATTTTTTGTTTTGTTTTAACAAATGAAATAAATAAAGAAAAGAAAAAGGAAAATAATCTTAAACACCACTACGATATACGGCATTTTGAACAATACAATCACTTGAACAGAGAATTGAGAAGATAGAGGATAAACAAATTATTGCTGGGACTGAAGAAACAGTAGTCTGTAAAAGATTTGTGTTTCTCTGGACAAATATTTGGACTTATTGTTATTTTTGGGGTATATATGACATGAGTTTTCTGATCCGGCTCCTCTGGGATCAAAGTAGGTTGGATACGCCCCCCGGACCAAAGTTCTAAGTTAAACTGTGACCCGGTAAACTGTAGTATAAACTGCGTTGATTCCTGCAGAGGGGGCAGTGTAGTGGACAGACCTGAGCGTGCACCAGCGTGTCAGAAAACAGGATGAACCAGTTGACGGAGAAACGTCCGGCGTTCTGGAGGCTCAGAGCCCGGTTACTGCTCTCACAGACCAAGCGGCGGTGGGGCTTTCGCAAAGAATCCTGGGTAAGAAGGACCACACCAGCTCAAAATGTCACATCAATATTCACTTAAAGATTTACTTGTGTAACTTTTTAAAGTAACTGTACTTCAGATGGCTCCTTAAAGATCCCATGACATGGTACTTCTTGATGCCTTTATATGGCGCCTTAATGGTTCCCTAATATTGTAAATGAATCCTTCTTCAAAATCAAGACTCAGTGCATGAGAAAGCCCCATGCACACAGTCAGGGTCAAAAATATCTCTCTGAAACACTTTATTATGGGCATTGTTGCTTGAATGCAAATGAGGAGGACAGAGACAGGCCAGTGCAGTGGGAAGGGGGGGGGGGGGCAAACTCTGCGCTCTTTCCTCTTTAGCGGTGCGACGTGCGCTGGCTCCACTTCCGCGTTTAAGCGCAGAGGAAGATATGAGACAATTTCCATTGAAAAATAAACAAATTTCCACAGAAAATAAAATCAAACCACTGCTGATAAAAGGAGAAATTCAATTTGTCAACTGGACAAAGTTTGTTTGGTCGAAAACGTTTCGCTGCTCATCCGAGAGGCTTCGTCAGTTCTGGTTCTAGTGCTGGTTAGACCCTGCTTATATCTAGCTGCAGAGAGGAGCTCACTACACTGAAATAGTTATGAAACTATCTCAACTAATTTGTTTATTTTGTTTTTTGAATTTCTCTGGCGTCTAGTTTAGCATACCTATTCACCCTAACGACCGTCTCCACACCTCTGACCCTGACTTGTCTGCCCTATTGTTTCTTTTTTCTGTTTTGACTTGGTTTGAGAATCGAATTATAAATGGGAGACAAGTTATGTCTAACTCCCCCATTTCTGTTTAAAGAAGGATTCTCTTTTTTGACAAAAATTGCCTCTTTAACTCCCCTCTCAAACCAGTTCTTTTCCCTGCTGTTTCAGAGGTTCAGAGGCTCGGATAAAGGACATCTGAGCCTGGAAACACTCTCACGTGCCTCCAAGCAAATAAAAAAACGCATCTCGCATTGCATAGCTTGTTTGCGGTCCAAACTCTATGGCCATGAGTTCCAGAGACGGTGGGAAGACATCCAGACGGGGGGTGGAACTGCATTTGCATTTTTCCCTGAGTGTGACGGCAGACATTTCCCTTGTTCAGAATCTCCCGTTTGGGCTGTCTTTTTTTCAAACGCGGAAAAGGATTGCAAATGCTCAGTTTACACATTTCTCAACTTTTAGCCATGAAGGGGGGGCCCTAAACATGGTAGGGGAGCTCACATTAACGTTCAAAAACCTCAGAAAGTGAAAATTTCATGCCATGGGACCTTTAAGTAAACACATATTTTGCTACAAAGGATTATAATGATAAACAATAACAATGAAAGTATTTTATGCCACTCACACAATAAATGAACCTTTTTTAAATACAGTATCATTCAAGTGAACCAAGCAATAGAAATGATTTATTTAACCCTTTACAGCAAAAAAAAAAGTATCGTATTACAACAAGAACAACTAAAATCTCCCATTAATGCAAAAAAAATGCACAGACATTTATTGTTCCAGCTTTCCTATACTGAAGTCAATATAGTAATTATTAGGGCTGTCAGTTTAACGCGTTCATTAGATTAATTAATTACACTGCTAATTAACGCGTTATAAAAATTAACGCAATTAATTATGAGCGGCAATTCAATGCACGTGGGGACTTTGAACGGCGAGTTTATTTATAAATATGTGACGGAGGAGGTCTGTCTTGGCCCCGGGGAGAGCCCGTGAAGACGCGCACGCCCGTTTCCGCATCTGTTGCGCTCCGTGCGCTGAACCCTTTTCATTATCAACTAATTCCCATAACCTCTCCAGCGTGTTCTGCCGCGACTAAGGGTGCACACTTAGAAGTTTTGACTTTAGAGTCTTCTCCATCCGAATCATGCTAAATCCGATCATTACTCACCCCGCGCTGCCGCCTCCTCCCTCCTCCCGTGGTGCGATGGTCTGGAAACATCCGCGCCAGGAGTTTAAATCCTCCTCGCGGGTTCCGGGGGTGATGTGAGCCATGAGTAATTTTCACGGACAATTATTTGTATATTCTGTATATTTGAAGCCTTGTATATTATTTATTGACGTTGCATGAAAGCTATTCAATCAATCAATCAATCAAACATTTATAAGGCGCTTTTCATACAAAATTGTAGCACAAAGCGCCTTACAGTGGTCAAGGATTAGAAGATTGACCTTTATTGATCTCGCACAGGAGAAGTTGTTTCTATATTTGACCCGGGGACCATCCCCATGATTTTGTTTTGTTATTTATGCTTTGGTCAGGCCCTAAGCTGGAGGATTTTACCTATGGCGCATGTTTAGGTTGGCTATTGTACGTGCTCACCTTTTGGCACCAGAAATATTCGCCATGTAATAGTGGAATGGTGTAAATGAGCTTTCGAATGAATGTTATGTAATGTGGGAGGTGGAATGGGGGTATAGGGGTCTGCCAGCAGTCTTGTCTTGGTTACAGTAGAGGTAACGTGCACGGAGAGAAAGAGAGCGAGCCAAGACTTAAAGGGGAAGTCTGCAGTCTTTTCACTATACCACTATAAATCACACGTTTGACACCTTTTTTACACTGTGGGAGAGCACAATAAACCACCTAAAAATTTATTTTAAAATGTGATTAATTAGATTAATTAATTACAAATCCTGTAATTAATTAGATTAAATTTTTTAATCACCTGACAGCACTAGTAATTATCATGACATTTGAAAGTAGCAGTACTTTTACTTTTAGTTTGGTTTCTCTTCCGATTGTAAGGAAGTTTACAAGTGGCAAATGCTTTATGTTGACAGTTTTACATTTTTGTTCAGAAGATTTAGCTTTTCTCATTTTTGTGGTCAATCCAAAATCAACTAATAATAAAAAATGACATACAGACAATTATTATTACTTGAGAAGTAGTTTTGCAAATTACTTAATCAATTTCATGGATTACTACTTGGTACTTCTACTTGAGCATTATTATTTTGAAGCCACGTTTCTCTTACTCTACACACCTCTGTTCACTAATGTATGTTGAAGTAAACGCTTGATCCTACCGTCATTTTTCCAGGGAAGCTTTTCCAGAAGTGCAGGGTGTATTCCGCCTCCTTGCGTTTCCTCTTAAGTTGCAAGTTTGCCGCTTCACACCGAGAGGCAGAGTCCAGCAGCCTCTGATACTGGACACAACTCTGAAAAACACAACACACAAGATTAACTGCAGCAGATCATCACATATCAATTACCAGTAGAACTTTGGAGCTAAAATACTAACTAAATTAAATATACAACATCACAGTGACATCACGCTGGAGGTGTTCAACATGTACTGTATCTCTATGGTGGAATGAATTCAGCAGTTACCATGGAGACACAATGCACACATTAGCAAACAGTGTCAAAAATGTGTTAGAATCGTCTGAAATGGATTTAAACAGGACATTTTCAGGAGCCTGTGATCATAACTTGATATGGAGTGGTCTAAGTAATTCTATGAGAGATTCACCGTTTATGAAAGAACTATCCAAACCCATGATCCACAAAGGTATCATTATTCGTTTGGGATCGGTTCCACCAACTTGTCATATTAATCTTATGGTTTAAAATGACCCTTTAACTGACAGTAATAACATCACAATGGCACCACTTTCTGAAGCTATTTTTAAAACAGAATTTCCTTTTTGTTTATTCGTGCTGACAAGACATTTTTCCTTCTTGTGGATAGACCCAGTAATTACACAGACGCTTAACAATAAACCAGTTCAACAAATCTTCAGTCTGAGCATTAAACAACAAACTTCACCATAGAATTCTGGCCTGTCCTCCAACTCAGTTTTAAACAATAGGGAATATAGAATGTTGCAATGTCACGTAAACTCAACCTAAGTATTACTGATAAGCTTCCTTTCCATTTGTGACGCACCTCTTCAAAACAAGTAGCCAGTTTGAGCAATAGACGGGGGTATTCTTGTAGATGGAGCGTGGGGAGGTAAAAGAGCGCCACCAGGAGGTCTGCTGTGGTAGGGCTCTCCTCATTACACTCAGCCAAGCGCTGCAGCAGCTCTGGGCTCTTCCCGAAGATGTCACTGCACACAATACAACCTAAATCTCACTATGTTTGAAACATGGTTCTAATTATTATTACTTACGTGGCCGGCTTTGTGAGAGTCTGAAAACCACCAATGACCTGGAAGTTGCAGAGAATGCTGCAATACCTGAATAAAAGATAAAAATAATGAGAGCAGTTTAGATTTTCAACTTGAGCAAAGACCTCACATACTCGTGGTAGCAGTCCACAAACAGCTCAGTGTGGTCTGGAAAGAGCAGAGCGCTGACGTCTTGTCTCTGGCGCAGGTTGGAGGACAGACTGGCCGCGTGCTGACCGCTGAGGTGACACAGCACACCGAAGCGTCCAGCTAAAGATTGCAGGAGAGTAAAGCCCTCTTGCCCCAGGGCCGAACTCACAGACTCTGCAAGAGAATACTGCAAGTCCATAAAAACAGAATCTGATATGTAACAGAACAGAGTTCATGCAAAGGTCTGACTCTCACCTTGTTCCAGCAAGGGGCGTATTATTTGTGTCTTCACAGTGCAGAGCCTGCAGTAGAATTTCCTCTCAGATGAGGCGAGCTCATGGAGGCTGGCTGTGTAGCCCATGACCTTCTGATCAGAGACAGTAGCACAGCGCTGTCCGCCCACACACACACTGCTCACATAGCCCAGCTGTACACAGAAACACTCAGGTTACAGCTCATTTGCCTACACAGGATGAAAGACGGGGACTTACATGCATGCAGAAAGGCAGGAGCACAGGCTGCTGTGTGTAGGGCCCAGTGCGTTCCCTCTCCTGTGTCTCCAGGCTCTCCTCTGGCCCCTTGTTCACCTGCTGCCCGCTGTAATACAAAATGGGCTGTATACAGTCGCCATCAGCCAGCAGAAGAGTGTGGCTGTCTCCTGCACTGATGTCCCAAACCCGGATGCCTTCTGAAAGCTGCACAAAATGACCTCTATTTCAGACTATGACTACTATGCAAACATCTTCTGTGCAGATTCACTCATATAAGCAAACACAGTGAGCAAGACACTCACTTTGGCCAGGCGGGGAATGGTACTGGGCAGCTCCATGTGGCCCAGCTGACCAGAAGTGTTGCTGCCCCACGAGTACACCTGCACAAGAGAGAAAATGTGAGAGGGGGGGGCTGTGATCACAGCACTGGTGGGGGAGAGCGAGGCTCCGACCTGGCACTGGGCCGTGAGGGCCACAGAGTGCTGAGCTCCAGCCGCAACGCGCACCACCTCTTTGTTGGTGAGACTTTTGATGCACTGTGGTTGTGATCTGCACAAACATTAGGATGATCAAAGCGTTCCAATCAGGGCCCAGCACATAGTCGATAGTACTGAACTCACCTGTCCTGCTGCTCTCCGTGCCCCAGCTGGCCGTGCTGGCCCTGGCCCCAGCTCCACACCTCTGTGTGCAGAGAGGGAAGTGACTCCTGGGCTTCACAGGCTCCACCTACAGGGGTCAAAGCCAGTGCCTGTGTCCTGGGACGCCCTGCCTTCTTCAGCAGCCGGGGAGACACTGTACACCACAGAGAAATGTGTTCACAGGTGTCCGGTTTTCACAATATAACTGTTTTGAACTGTTATAATACAGACAGACACCAACATGAGCACAGCCCGAACAAGGAAAGCACAAAGCGGAGCAGGACACCACACAGTGAGGAGAGAGGGGCACTTCAGAGCTCTACTTACGCAGCGAGCCATACGAGGAGGATAAGAGGTGAACAGCGTATCTACCCTGAGACAGCAATCCTGGGAGGGAGAGGCGCCGGCCCAGGCCCCCCGCCTCGTCATGGATGTCCCCTGTGCTGCAGCTCTTCTTGGTCTGTCCAGAGTCCTGCTCCAGAGGGCTGTCTGAGCCTCCGGAGCGGGACAGGCCCGTGGGCAAGTACATGTTCACCATCCTGCGCAGAGACAGGGACTCATAGGTGGAGGCCACACGCTCACCCACAGCTGAGGCACACGACACCACCAGGCTGTTGAGAGAGGAGCCACCTGCAGAGGGAGCCTGTGGGTGAACAAACAGAAAGAATGAGTGAAAGCTGGGGTAACTTAGACTTAGACAAACTTTATTGACCCACAAGGGAAATTGTTTTCCCTTAACTGATTTTCAAATTGTAGGTATTTCAATCTTCTAGTTAGAATTAAACAGCTTGACCTTACATGCACAAATGTTAGTTATGAGCATAAAGGGCTGTGAAGGATTAAGTGGACAAGATGATTGGGTGTATATTTATTATATTACGACTGTGACCTTTTTACAGGAAAAGGCTGAAAACTGATGGACACTCATAAAACAAACAGAGTGTCGCCCCTGGGCCCCTGTCCTCAGACACTCTCTCAAAAACCCTATGTCCTGACCACTATACACACACAAATAGTTGTTCTTGCTAAAGTGTCCCCTGAGGACATGGAGATCATGTGAACTGAAGAAGCAACTTTATTGATCTCACACTGGAGAAATTCTTCTCTGCATTCCATCCTGTTATTAGGAGCAGTGGGCGACACATTACTGCGCCCGGGGACCATCTCCATGTTCTTCTTACTTTGGCTTGGTCAGGACCTAAGCTGGAGGATTTTACCTATCGTGCATGTTGCATGTTGTTGGTGGGGGAAACCGGAGTGCCCGGAGGAAACCCAACTCAACCTACAGATCACCCAACTCAACACTCTCAGATCTTAACATGAAATCACATGCCATTGACTCCTCTTTACTTTTGGCTTCAGACTTAGACAAACTTTATTGATCCACAAGGGAAATTGTCTTCTTTTTGCTGCTGTACCCAGCTGCCACTCTCTCAGGCATTCGGGTGTGAATTTTCCCACTTGGGGTTCACCAAGGAAAATCAACATTATACAGTGTGCTGTGATTGGCTTTATGTATTGAACTTGGAGAATTTCTCGATTATAAAAAGAGCTCAAACGTGAGCTTTGCAAAGTCTTTTTTTTTTAATGTTTATATAATGAACATATTGCTCAACTCTATGTATAAACTTTTAAATTTTGTCATCCCAGCTTAAACACTGGGCTGCCAGAGAACAGTGCACGACATGTTACGTGGTCTTACCAGTAGAGCGTGCAGTCCCTTCCTGCCGTGCGACTCACTGTGGTGGGACAGTCTCCTCAGGTAGTTGCTGACCTCCTGCTTGTCTGAATACTGGGACTGAGATTCCAAGTCCTCCCCATTGGCCAATTGTTCTGCCTTGAAAACAGTAGGGGGAGCTGTTGTGTCCCTGCCGCAGGTGGAGGAGGGCAGAGAGTCAGAGGGGGGTGTTTGGAGGGAGGATGCTAGCTCAGAGGAACCTTGCTGCTGGGGGTGGTCTCCTCTCAAGGGGCAGTAATGGTTGTCAGAAATGATAACGTGGTCCTCTTTGTCAGTCATGGTGTACAGCAGCTGTTGGCACTGACCACACTTGTCCACCGGGGGGCGGTTTACATCAGACGGCCCGAGGCAGCGCACCAGAGCTAGGCTGTGAGCGCCCCCACAGGCCACCTGCAGGACGTACCTGCCCGCTAGCTGCTCCACCTTCTGGGGCCGGCTCACAGTAGACCCTGTGGCCCCCCAGCTCCACACCTCTCTCTGAGCAGACAGGGCGAGAGTGTGCCTCTCCCCACAGGACAGCTCCAGCACTGGGACCCTCTGAGGGGGCGCAGAGTCCAGCAGAGCCAGAGGGGTGGGGTTAGGTACAGTGCTCAGACCTGTCAGGCCACACTGTCCTGCTGCGTTATCCCCCCACATGTGTACCCCCCCATCCTCTGTCACTGCTCCACAGTGGTGGCTCCCTGCAGCCACAGACACCACACGCTGACCACTCAGAGCGCTTTCCAGCACCGGGCTGTGCTCCGGGACCTGGGTCTGCCGCCAGGGGAGTCCCCCGAAACTGTGCACTTGCCCTCCTGAAACCACAACAAGGAGTCACATGGACATATAGAGCTCAGGATCTCTAGTTCTGTTCTATTAAGCAAACAGAGGTTTTAAGATGCTAAATAGCATTTATTTGTATTTTAACTACCATATATGGTGTAATAGATGTTTTAGCAGAGTAGTAACCGAGCAGCTTATCGGGTCCTTCCACAGCTTATTTATTTACTTTCTTATATTGTTTTTGCTCATGCTTTATGGACGTTTGGCCCATCTGCCTGTAATGCAAACTTTTTGCCTTTCAATGAGCGAGCTACATTTGTATTTCCCACATAGTACTGGCTGACCACCCTGTATTAAATATTAGCCTATAGAGTTTTGTGTTGTCATCTGAAATCCAGTAATATAGTATAGTAGTAATATTGTGATTGAAATGGAATGTAATGAGGAAAGGTTTTGCAGTCACTATCGGTGTTGGTGTTTGGAAAAGGGAAGAGGGGGCAGATAACATAAGATAACTCTTCTTTCTGCTCCCTTTCATTCAATATTTTGTATTGTTATCACAAATGTTGATGTCTTTTTATACTTTATGAATGAAATAAACAAATAAATAATAATAAAATAATAATAATATCATTGATGATGAACCTTCAAGCAGCAGAAGTCCATGGTGAGCTCCAAATGCAACCTGGAGGACAGGCCGGGGTAGTTGCAGCCTCTCCGGGGTCACGCTGTAAGAGTAACCCCTCCATGTGTGGAACAGCCCTCTGCCCTCCCCGCTGTGCTCCTCACACCTGCAGCACCACAAAGACAAGTTCATTTCACTTACAAAAGTAGATTTAAACCTATCTCTGTGGGCTTTTAAAGTTCATTATAATGTATGTTTTCTGCCATTAACAATTTCATAAGAAAGAAATCAAGTTATGTTGATCGGATGTACCTCCTCTTCGCCTCTTCCATCGCTGTGGTCAGTTGTCCATCTCCCTCTTAGGTAAGCTCAGCAGCTGTCATATAGAGACTACATAAATCATGCCAAAACCCAGGACAAACATCCACAAAACACGAATCTATGGGATCAGCTACCCCGATACCCCTTTAACTCCACGTCCCTGTCAGGATAGGCGTATCTAGACGTTTACTGATACATAGAGTACATTGAGTTTATTCGCCTAATACTGTCAATTCATTTGGCTTCTGTTTCAAGATACAACTAGCATGTACTTAGCTGGACTGTGCTAATCGCTCTTGGCATCCAGCTGATTGCTACAGCTAACAACCTAATCATATTTTAGCTCACCTTTCTGTCAGTAGATGAGGAATCAAATACAGACATGGAGCAAACCGAAAAGATTTGAGTCAATAATAGCGGTTTCCCAACACTCATCTCGTAATGTTTACAATGGGCGCTGCTACTGCCAAAGATCAAAAACAACACAAGAGGTATTGTCAATCTTCTTCAAGTCTTCAAGCTTAAACGAGTTTTCTCTCTTACTCAGTTTATTCATATATTTTACACGTATTTATGTGCTTATTTGTTTCCATTGTGGCAACAGGGGTATTAATGTTTGTCGTGTTGCTTAAACGATTTTAATTAAAAAAACGATCTTGTCTTTCCACCTCTTTGCAGACTAGTGTAGTACCTTGTTACTGCCCCCTACCGCCTTGGCAGTTTTGCTCATGTGAGATTTACTTAAGATTTCGATCAATTATTTGTAGACAGCTATTGGACATGGATTTTTTTTTTTTTTGTATATATATATATATATATATATATTATTGTTTATTTATTTATTTATTTTCTGACAATAGTGGGCTACTTTTTTATTTCATGCGACAGATTTGCCCAATGTATACATAGATAATTATGTCGGATGGGTTTGAAGTGGTTACTCTCTGGTCAGTGGTTAAATACTCAAATACTCAAAACCTCTGCCCCAACATTATTGCATAATTTTATTTTCATTATTGTTCCATAATTATTTGATCAAGATTTCTGAAAAACGCTCTGACATGCACACAAATAAAACTGAATACATTATTTGTATCTTATGTAACTAGGTAACACTGTAATGGCTCCTCTACCAGATAGATTCATCGCAACCTTGCTGGTGGTGTCTGGGGAGAGGGAGGTCTGGACTCCCATTGTATACTAGCATTCTTGCTTAGGTGACATGGACTTAATTGTGTTTTTTCTAAGTAGAGAGAGATATGATGTGATCTGTTTTGGGAACTTAAATAACAACTTTGATACAGGAAATCACAGTTTGGTTGATTGAAGTGTGAAAAATGAAGGTGTCAATTGATTTTATGGATGTTGATCACATAAATATTATTCTTTAAGTGCATTATTTCAAAGTACAGCTGAGGTTTATGTCAGCAGTGAATGGGCTCTCACTGACATTTCCAGTGTGGTTCTTGTTTACATTTATTTGTGGATAACCCTGTGTATGAACTGCACGATTTCAAAGTGTTGAGTGTTTGTCTTTAGATCTTATACAGATATAGGCCTAAAAAAAGACATGTGTTACACCTAATTCTCTCATTACAACTCTCTGACTACACTCATGTTCTTAAAACAGTCATTTTCTTTTTCCCGACCTTATATAGCCTATTACAGCATAATCCCATACTCTGGAGAGGAACAGACCTTGTGACAAGCATAATTTAAGCTTTCTGGGTCCTTATTAAGTAATAAGTTCACAATCAAAGAAGTCACTGGAGTTTCAGTTTTGTACTTTATTTGTTTGACAAAGACAAATAAAAAAGTACTGAGATGCATGGCATTACATTTACATATCCAGTGTCTTGGAGCTACTGTGCATAGAGCATTTTCCGCCTGATGCTGTACATGGAGCTGAGGGAGAAGAGGGCGTCGGTCAGGAATGTGGGCAGGAAGGGGAGGACCTTAAAGAAAGGTAGCTCTGTGGGTGGTACCAGCAGGTACCTGCGGCAGGGTCGTGTGGAGGTCAGGGCGTGCACCATGGCCTGTACCACAGGATCAGTGCTGCCACTGCCCGAGCGGCAGGAGGATGTGAAGTACTCATTGGCCAGGTCGACATACTGGCGGTTAAACGTGCGCTGGCGCTCCTCGTCCAGGCGATCCCAGATGTCCGTGCCGGTCCTCACTTTCACTATGTTTGTGGCCTGGCCAAAGTTCCCCGGCTGAATGATGCTCACCTGAGGAGAAGGAGAGCTGTGAGCCGCTCACTGACCCAAACAAAAATGAGATACAGTCA
Organism: Paratrypauchen microcephalus; assembly: GCA_036785185.1. Lineage (NCBI taxonomy): Eukaryota > Metazoa > Chordata > Actinopteri > Gobiiformes > Gobiidae > Paratrypauchen > Paratrypauchen microcephalus. The sequence goes on along the minus strand of JAVJIX010000027.1, from coordinate 6,064,061 downwards.
TGATTAAGATTAAGATTAGGCTTAGGCCTTTATTGGTCTCACACACAATGACACACAGTGACACACGGGAGAAATTTGACTTCTGCATTTGACCCATCCTTTTCAGGAGCAGTGAGCAGCCATCTTTTTTCGGCGCCCGGGGGGCAGTACCGTGAAGGGTCTTGCCCAAGGACCCACACTGGTTAGCTCATTGCCCGGGGGGGATACAGTCATGTGTAAAAGTTTAGCCAGAGATGGATTAGTCAGTGCAATGAGGAACGTATTACTGATGTATCGTGCATGACTTACCTTGACCCCAAAACTGGCCATCTCCACTCGGAGGCAGTCTGCAAAGGCTTCCAGGCCCCTCTTGGAAACGCTGTAGGCCCCCATGTTGAGACATGTGAAGAAGGAGAAGATACTGGATACAAACACCATGCGCCCTGTCGGACAAACCTGGTCAGCTTCACTTCAGATACACTAAGGCAATTACATACCTAATATAACCCATATAAATGATAAATGATAAGAGGGGCCTGAGGGCTCACCTTTGACCGCCCGCACAAGGGGTAGGAGGGCGATGGCGGTGCGGATGGAGCCCATCAGGTTCACATCGAGCATCTTCTGGAAGTCCTTAGAGGTGCTCCACTCGATCTCTGCCCAGTCTGATACCCCAGCATTGTTCACCACTGCCCACAGGCCTGAGCACAGGCACAACAATAACCATAATAACACATGATTCATGAATCATGTGTTATTATTACAAACACAAAACTTTTGTTTATTATAGGAATTAGGCCTACTCTAATAAAAATTCTAGAGTTATCCTAAATAGTTTTGGTAATACGGCAAATGGTCACACAATTGTATTGACTTGGTTACAATTTTGGTTTGGTTACAATTTTTTAGACACTGCACATTACAATGAATGTGCAGTGTGTAAAAAATAAAAACACAGTAGGAAGGATACCTTTCTCCGGCAGGTTGGTTTGGAGCATTTTCTTGGCGTGCTGAACGTCCTGCTCAAGGGTCACGTCCAGTTTGAGGAGCCGGAGCTGAGAAGAGCAGAGGCGGGCCAGGGTCTGTGCTCCCACTCCTTCAGGCTGAAGACACCCGGCGAAGACCACAAAGCCCCTCCGGTCCAGCGCGCGGGCCAGATGGTGTCCAAAGCCGCTGTCACAGCCGGTGATGAGCACTGCGTAACCGTGACACTTCATCCCCGGGCCGCGGCGAGGCCAGAGTCGCGACAGCAGGAAGAGGAGCAGGCCCAAAGTGGACACTACCCCGATGATCTGACCGATGAAGACTGTGTTCATGTCGCGTCCGTGCGCTCTACGCCCGCACCTCGTCTTTATACAGCTCCTCAATTTCACGGCCCCGTCTGCAACGCTCCATGTGATTCCAGCAGTCATCTACAAACTTTATCACTTTTTTCAATGCAGTTATCACAATGAATCGCTCACTCCATTTGACCCTGCCCGGGGCTTTTTACAGGCCTATTAGCTGGAGACAGACGAGCACAATTTTCACCGAATGCGAAAGCAGATGCAGTGTGCAGAAAAGCGTAAAGGTGTGCTATTTTTATTTATTTAGGCCTATCTTTGTAAAAGAAATGTGACTACAGTAAGCCACAAACAAAAGGCCCATGCTGGTTGGAGACATCATCGCAAAGCCCTAAGTGAACGTAAGATAAGTCTGGATAAACAGCAACAGAAATTCACATACATTAATAAAAACAAAACCATTAAAAAACAGTTCAAGAGGTGAATTTGGTTTATAGGCCATACAAGTGTGCAGCAACTAAAGTCAAGTGGACACAAATTAGGTGCACGATTCCTTGAATGGAAAATAAAAAGATTTTTCAGTGCAATGAACATAAAAACAAAACATGCTTTTATTTTTTTTTGTCTGTTTTTGTCTAAAAAGTTATGTTGTGAGGCTTGAAATGCAAGTCTTATATTAAAAAAATATTCACCCTATGGCCTCAGTTACATTACTGGATTACCACTGGAGATCTAAATCTGACTTGCAGATTTGGGGGAAATGCTATCTCTGGCAGTTACCAGTCTGTTAAAGAATAGCCTACTTGAATTAGCTACATTAAAAATATGACTACTTCCTGTTTACACTTCTAATCTGTGCATTAGAATCACTTTAGCACCATAGTATAACACATTTGACATGAGTGTCAGTGTTCAATGTTATTTACAGTGGAAATGCAAAGTTTTCATATTCCAAACAAGAGTCATTGCTAGGTCCATGTCTGCAAAGTTCATTTTCTGAAAAGGTCCACTCAACGCTGAAATGAAGGCATTTAGGTCTATGACAGTCGTAGCATTTATGTTCTTTCAGTCCTTTTTGAGAAGGAAAAGTTTGGACCAGTGTACACAACACTCACAGTAGTGACCCACAGTAACAGGCCCCAGGTGGAGAGGTCACCGTGCTGCCTGGGGCCCGCCCCGTCCCCCTCAGGTCTCTGCTTTGCCAAATGTGCCGATGGGGGGGCGGTAGTGTCTGGGGAAGGCCTTCAGCTGCAGAGAGTTAAAGGCGTATTTTCTGCATCCAACGTTCTTCTGAGTGTTCTCCCGACGGCAGCCCTCACTGACGGACACAAAACACTGGATTCAGTACCACAAACAATCATAGTAACTGAGCATGTGTACTACATGTACAACATGCTTCATTCACGTTTGGTTGTTCATCTTTATTTACTATTGTACAAAATTAATCACCTGATGCTTATTGATCTTTATTGGTTATGAAAATGTATTGATCTTGCAATTAAATAATGGACAATACAAGCATATTTTTTATTTAAAATAAGCAACAATGTTCAAGTACAATGACTCGTGCATGTTCATGAATAGACAGTGTCCACTATATGAGCCCATGAGCCACAGGCAAAAGCTGCTGTTCTAAGCATAGGCACTATGCAAGCACATTGAGATTTAAACATGTGATCAATCTCATCTGACTTTACTCCACCAGGGGAAGACCCAGTTTGCTACAGATGAGGGCCATGACCACTCTGATCCTGAATCCCAGATCAGCTGGTTTGAGTTGTTCTAAATCCTGATCATGAAACACACAAAAACACATAAATTACACAAAACATCCCAATGAGGAGGCTGGGCTACATTATTGATTGGAGATGTTCTTGATTTGCTTAGATGTTCCACAGTATGGAATTAAAGTGTACTTTTTCTTGCTAAAATCACTGAAAAACATTATGCATTACTGCTGTGAGCGTGGTCGCCTCTCTCCAGATCTGACCTGTAACTCGGCTTGGTTGCATCACCCTCTTTCCTACATACAGATAGACAGTTGTTTTTTTTGCCAAACATGGCTGACAAAGCTCTTGCATCTCCATGGAGATAATCAGGCAACCTCCACCAGAAGGCTGTCCACTAGAAAGTTACATAATGCATCTTTACATTTGATATTTTATTAAGACACCATTTATTTTTGTTGATTATTGTTCAAACATATCACATATTAAATGTATAGTTACTGTGTCAAAGCTTTAGAACACTTCCCCCGGACTGTGTGTCATAATAGAAGTATCTGTTCTACACAAAAGCCTTTACATAGATTTCAAAATTTCAAGATTTCTGGGATGACTACTTTTTACTTGCACAATTAGATTTTAAAGAAACTTTGATGTTTTTCCAAGTACAAATGTTTGCTACTCCACCACTGCAGTGCTTTGTGAGTGACAGCAACAAAACTAGGGTAAGTTTCCATACCAAGTGATTTCTGTGTATAGGAGATTCCAGGAACTGGGAGCCAAGAGGAAAACCAGAGCATTAATTTATGTATGAAGAGGTATACCGGTAGTTAGTAGTTATGGAAACAAATGATTCAGAGAGGGTTAGGATGGGGCAGCAGCAGATGCATTTAAATGCTGAAAAACTACTTAAAGGTGCAGTATGTAACTTTTCTGGTAAAGAATTGGCCACCTGTGCCATGGAGATGCTACTGCGTTGTCTGGAATGTTGCACACTATTGCATTAAATCGATCTGCTTTTTTGGTTTTGTGCCACCTGCTGGTGACATACAGCATTACACATACAGTACCTTTGGATGTAGGCAAGTTTCATGCCAGGCTATGGAACATTCTATGCAACGCAATACTACCTCCAGACCCTCCAGACGAAAAGTTAAACAGTGCACCTTTAAGATTAAATTAGTCTATGATTATTTTGACCCCATGTTCTTGGGGGAGTTGTAGGTTAGATTCTAGCTGACATATACAAACAAGCTCTGTATTCCTGTTATTGGTGAAACACTGACATCAAAATTGGGACTAAACCTGGACTAGGCCAAGAATAAACAAGGACTAGAACAGGACCAAACCCAAGTCTACATCAGGAGCAAACTGGGATTAAATCAGGACAAAAAAAGTGTGAATGCTTCCAGTCTTCGGAAAGTCATTGGAAAACCAGCAATGCCAGGGAAAATTCGTAATAATTGTCTGGTCTCCGTCTGGTCCGAGAATAGTCCAGGTATAGTCCTGGTCCAGCTGTTCCCACTTGCAGTGGAGTCACAGAATTGGGTGGTTGCTACAAGTCTCGTTTCAGTCTACTCCAGGGTAGAGTTGTCAAAAGTATCGAAAATCAAATACAGTGACAGACAGAAAGGAACCTTTCCTGAATAGATTTTTAGAATGATGCTGAGTTGTATCAGAACAAATATAAGAGCACATACAGTAGACTAGTATATGCCCATGGACCACTGAGGAACCTATAGGACCACTGAGGGTTTATACAGATATCAGTGACATGCGGTGAGGGTCATGGCTGGTGAGTCAGTGACGTCATCAAAATCAGATTTACAAATATGTCAACCAGGTGTCGGCAAGTAAATTTGTCCCCGGGCCAATTTCTGGGGTGATTGGAGCTCGTAATATTTTTGATGTGAAGCTGAAAATTAATTATTATTGCTCAGTGCATTTTCCAGAGCGCACTGAGTAGCATCATAAATTAAAAGAGCAATGTTTTTAGCTCGATCTGGCTTTGAAAGTGAGTGGTGGACCGCTCATGTTAAACGAAGCTTCTTTGCCAATTTTTCAGGTCACAATACCCCATCTGAGTCCAGACATTGTCACAGCAGGTTGAGAAAAGAATGCAGGAAAAGCAGAAAAGACGATTTCTTATTGGACATCCACACAGCCTTTTCGTGTGAACTACGCTGATTGAAAAGAGCGAGTCTTTCATCCCGTACGTAGTCCCTTAAGCTCCTGTGTTAGTCTTCCTTTAATTATAACCTCCTGCTTCAACCCAAAGTCCAGTTTAGAAAACTGCTTGAGCTTTAATATGAAATCTTCCTCTATTTAAAAAGTAGGGCCAGACAAGAAGAAAATAATGAAGTTGAACGGATTATTAAACTTGACTCGCTAACTCTAAATTGTATCTTGCCATCACTTCTAATCTGATGCCCCAGGAGTTGCAGAAGAATCCCTGGGCTCACGAGTGCCTCTAATATGAGGCCAGGTAACTACGCGCCTCACTCAGAGCCTTTTCACAGCCACTTTAGCGCAGAATCTGTCACTGCTTAGCTACAGCACAGTCAGTCCATTGCAGTGTCTCAATTCTCAGTGTGCACAGTTCGGAGCGAGGTTTTAAGGGTATTCAGACTGCACTCAAGACTGTGCATACTTGCACAGCTTTGAGTGCGCTCCACAGACCGCATGGGCGTCAGCGAAATGCGACAGGTTTTGCAACTATCAGATGCAGCTGCTGACTCCATTTTCTCCCGTAGAAGAAGTAGCACGCGGTACATGCTGGGATATATGACTGCGCAAAGTGTGCTTTTTCATGCAGTTGGTCCACGCCCCGATTTCCATGGAAGGACTGCCGTCTTCAGACTGCATGTTAACTGTGCATGGGACAAAAACGAAATGGGACAGCAGTCGTCACGCCGGAAGTGATGTACATGCCCTTAAACCACGCTCCGAACTGTGAACACTGAGAATTGAGACACGGCGCATGTGAGGGCACGGCCTCACCTGCCTCTCCTGACTGCACATCACTGATTATTATTATTATTATATTTATATATATATATATATATATATATAGAGTTATATATATAGAGTTATAGAGTTTTATATATATAGTTCACATGGGAATATAAAAAAACACCTACGATTTGATATTGAAAATGACATTCTTTTGTCTAAATTAAGAGTGTTTTTAGCATCTTGGCATCAGAATATGTATTGAGTATTGAATCTATTCCTTAGTATCAAAATCAAGTGAAATTTTAGCATTGTGACAACACTACTCTGGGATTGGTCTAATTGAAGTCCAGATCTGATCTAGTCTCATTTTGCCCATGGTCTTGTTCTGAAGGATCTAAGGAGGGTCTATTGGCAGCGCAGTCGGGCCAGGAGGTAGGTGAGGCTGAGGCAGAGCCAGAGCAGGAGCAGGTGGGGGCTGAGGGCCAACAGGGGCAGAGAATACAGGAAGCTGGGGTCCAGGCGAACGTCTCGCACCGGCAGAAGTCCACTCAGGTTCTTCTGGATCACCCCTTCCCTGGTCCCCACGCTGTCCCACGTTCGAAGCACACAAGGTGGGCAAGAACAGAGGGCGGACAGGGGGGTATGGAGAGTATGGGGGAACCAATAGGAAAGATGGCAACAGAGGAAGAAGAAAACAAACAGCAAGAAAGGAGATTAAAATATGAGTCAGAAAAATTAAAAATGGAAGGACCCAAAATGTGGAGAGCAGGAGAGAGAGAAGAAATTTGTTAAAATGAAAGTAAGTAAGAAAAGCACATGCAATTGCAACATGATTCTGTCACTGCTTCTGTTGTCATGTTTTCATTGTTGGTCTTTACATGTTTTGTACCTTGTGTTTTATCTACTTTTACACCTGTTCTGTGGGACTACAGATAGAAACTAGCCTTGAGCTAAATCTGGTGTATTTACAGCACTAGCTGTTCATTAATACATGCTGTCCCATATAAATAAAATAAATGACCAACCAGTGTTTTGGTGCAAGTTTGGTAAATAAATAAATGTTAAATAACTGTTAAATACTAATAACTTATAATTTGTGTTTAAATGTTATTACCAAAGCTCCCTCCTTACTTAAAAGAGTTTCATTCCATTTAGATCAGCATATCATTTACGTCACACTGAACTACTCAACTATTTTTTAATATTCCTACTATAAAAAAAGAAATTGGGCACTGAGCATTTAACTGCAAAGCCCCAAATGAACGGAACAACTCTCCCTCCTCAATCCGATCAATTCCATCGATCCACCTGTTTAAAGTGTCAGTCTTCAGATACTTACAAACCTCCTGCTCCTGTTGTCCATTAAAAAACATTTTTGTTTCATGTACTTTCTGATGTGCATAAAGTTGCTTTTTCCCCTCAATCATTTACAAATATAGATGTGGGGATAATAAATTTAAAGGTATATCTTAGGATCCTGTAATGTATAGTGTGAATGCTTCCCTTATAAATATAAATGTCCTTATATTAAACTTTGAATATCACCTATAAGAAAATACAATATGATGCGATAAGATTTAATGTTTATTGTCGAAAGAGAGTTTTATTATAACTGTGGTGATTCCGGTACCACAATTGTAATAAAACACTCTTTGAGTATTCCTTAGTATCAATTCAAGTTTGAAATGTCTGTATCATGACAACACTATTGAACATAAATACTGTACGTTTATTTACAAGTTACACTGATTTTAAAATGATCTTATACCTAAGAGTACAGCTGACTTAAAGATCCCATGACATGGTACTTCTTGATGCTTTTATATGGCACCTTAATGGTTCCCTAATACTGTAAATGAATCCTTCTTCAAAATCAAGCCTCAGTGCATGAGATAGCCTCATGAACACAGTCTCTGAAATGCTTTATTCTGGGCGTTGTTGCTTGAATGCAAATGAGGAGGACAGAGACAGGCCAGTGCAGCGGGTGGGGGTGTGGCCAAATAAGCCGCTGTTTCCACGTTTAGCGGTGCGCTGTCACCCACTTCCATGTTTTAAGAGTAGAGGAAGATATGAGACGCTTTCCATTAAAAAAAAAAAACAAAACACATTTCCACATAAAATAAAATAAAATTAAACCACTGCTATTTCAGAGGTTCGGAGGCTCGGATAAAGGACATCCGAGCCTGGAAACACTCTCACATGTCTCCAGGCAAATAAAAAAACGCATCTCGCATTTCGTAGCTCCTTCGCGGTCCAAATTCTCTGGGCGTGATTTCCAGAGACGGGGTGGACATCCAGACGGGGGGTGGAAACCTTTCCGCGAGTGTGACGTCAGAAGGTTCCCTTGTTCAGAATCGTCTTTTTTTCAAACACAGAAAAGTATCGCAAATGCTCAGTTTACACATTTCGCAACTTTTAGCCATGGGGGGGGGGGGGCATAAACAGGGTAGGGGAGCTCATATTAACATTCAAAAACCTCAGAAAGTGAAAATTTCATGCCATGGGACCTTTAAATAAAACATTGTTCACTTTATAATAACTGCACTGGAATATAAAATGTGATGTGATGAAGCAGATAGATATAGTATTTTAAGAATTGTTCATGCATAAGAAAGAACTAAACTATAATGTCATGCTTTACAACTAAAGTAAACAGAGAAGGGAGGGGAGAAGAGGAAAAGAGAAATCAACATGCAAAAAGATTATGATTTATATGGTTCATGAAGTGAATATCTGGCACCCTCTTCTGGTAGGTTAGATAAGTTAGTTAGATAATTAGAACGCTGAGAAAAAATAAGAACGATGTATAATAATGGGAGTTTTTTCAAAATTTTCCACTTAGTACTTAGCCTATAATTTTAACATAAAAATCAATTATATGCTATATATATGCTGCACATTTTTTATTTTTTTATTTTATCTGACTCCTTGCTTATCCACAACTGAACCTTGTCATTATTTGTTAGGGATTGGCTCAACAAACTTGCCAGGTTAATTTATATTTTATATATTTAAAGTTTTTCAGCTGTCACAAGTCACGCCTTTGAGGTTGAATAATGACACCACTTTCTGAAGCTATTGTGAAAGAATAATTTCACTTTTGAACTTTGTGACAGTCGTGTTTTGTTTCATTCACACGTTTAACACACAACCCCTGCATATTTAGGCTCTTTTATTCTTCTCTCTGATGTCTGATCATGTGGAAAATGCTCCACTGTGTTTTTAAACTCATACTTTCACTAGAACAGGGGTCTCCAACCTTTTTTTACTCTGCTGAGCTGCCTTTACGAAACAAAAATGCCAGAGAGCTACTTGTTTTAGCGGTCACAAGAAAGTGAGTAAATATAAGAGCCACAACGAGCCTTAGATGAGCTACACTTTGATGCCTATAAAACAGAAACCATTATCCATAGTAGGGCACAAAGATGGAGAGAACAGGCATTTAGTTAACCAAATTAGACTTATTCAGCACAATACGTGTACTTGAGAAATCTCTTGGTGAGCTTCTTGGAAGGGGTGAAGAGCTACAGGTTAGAGCCTCTGCACTAGGATCATTTATATGATTTCAGCTCTAACATTGCCTATCTCTACTGAGCTTAAGATAAAAGTAGCTGTTAACTTCAAAACTACCAGTACATGACATCACAAGGTGGAACAGAGCATTTTGAGCTTAGGAGATGTAGACAGACTAATAATAAAGGGTTAGTCAAACATGTGAATAAAACAAAACAACCCTGTGTATTATTTTGATGAGGTAATAGCATTCTGACATGGCTTAAAGCTCACAAGAATCCATTTCGTGTAATGTAAGACCTTTAAACATCAAATTCTGCCATAGAATTCTGAGCAGCTCCGTCCTAATGTAAAACTCTCCATGTTAATGATTGACATGTTTGATACTATGTGAAACAGTGTGGTTTGAGCGAGTTGTACCTGCGCATACAGTCCAGGGCCTGGGTGAACACCTGTGGGGCCATGCCGTGCTCCTGCTGCAGGATCAGACACTGTTCCAGGGTCACAGACATGGCCGTGCGGTCTTTGGCGCTTTTGCAGCTTGTGAAGCGCACTCCATTCAGGCGCCGGCCAATCTGAGCCAGAACACACTTGGTTTTATTGGTTTTAATCTTAATGTTGGGCTACTGAATACACTAAAATGCATTAAAAGATAATTGTATTCAAGTTTTCCTTAGGTTTTAGATTTGCTCCTCCTTTGAATAATTTCTTGTTCAGAACTACAGTGGAAAGGATGTAGGCCACTTTTAGACCGGGAATTGACCTTACCTCAGCAGCCTGCCACAAAATGTCCACATTCTTGTTCTTTCTGGCATGAACATTCTGGCCCAAGAACCGGAGGAGCTCAGGAAGACAGGTCTGGGAGTGGGACCGCGGCAGGCCTGCAGGATAAGACAGGACACAGGGACACTGAGAGAGACAAGAGGACAAGGGACAAGAGTGGGAGACACAGGGGACAGGGGCTGGTGCTTACAGTCTTCAGGGAGAACGTCCTTGAACTGCTCATAGTAGGAATTGAGTCGGGCCAAACTCTCCACATTAATGAGCTCCTGTAGAGAGGTGTCTCCGAACCTGGAACACAAACAATTCTATTTGTATTTCTTTCATTTGTGCAACTTAAACTGGGAAGCCCTTAGCTGGAATTAACTATCTTAAGTTGAGCTGTTTTTGAATCTGGCAACCCAAAGTCTGCAGCTCATAATCTTTCTGATTGGAAAATAGACTCGACGAAACCAAAACAAAAGATTCACATCTTGTTTTGGTTTCGTCAAGTCTATTTTCCAATCATGTAAAAGTTATACACAACTTCTACTCTGCTCTGCTCTGCCAGAGCAGAGTTTGCCATTACAGTAACAACAACTAGCATGCTAACAGTGCACTTCTTGCTTCTCTTACATAAAACTCTTTATGTTTAGAGGCAGACAGTTCACAACAGACTTATTTTGACATCTAGAGCTGCTTATACAGTATATCTGTACTAAGATCATTCAAATATTGCTCAAATACATTACATAAATTAGGTACAGGCCCTCCAAATAGTTTGCGGACCCATTAATACTGAGAGACCATGAGAACCATGCAGGTGTCCAGTACTGACTTCTCCGCCAGGGTCTGCTGCTCGTTGATGCCCACGTTGAAGTGCACGGGCTGGACTCGGAGCAGCATGCCGCTCTGGAGCTCTCGGGGAAGGGTATCAAACATGGCACCGGGCAGAGGGATGCGCACGTTGAAGCCGTGTCTATTGCCCGTGATAATGGGCAGCAGGTCAGGGGCGGAGCTGCTGGTTGCCTGGGTGACCTGGAGGTAAACAGAGGTGAGCTCACGTGTGGGTCTGACAGAGGAGTTTCACAAGGCTGTGGAGACACCTTAAATGTGACGTTACGCAGGTCCATGACTCCCACACTCATATCTTCCAGCATGGCAAGTTCCTCTCCTGGTTGCCATTTTTTCAGCACAGAAAAAAACAGAAAACATTATTTTTTAATGAAGACACTGAACACACCCAGGAGCATTTGAGACTGTAATATTGACAGCTAAATCATACAAGGATCATGCATTTCAGAAGATGTTTGTAAAGGTTTAAACAGCAGCGTCTGCAGGTTTTATATAGAATATTGCCTAATTTTAACTGTACATGTCAAATTAAATTAATCATTGAGTTTTATGTTTTAATTAAGCTGTAAAACTGATTTGTAGGTTCAACAAGAAGAAAATAGTGGTCAGTAATGTCCAGAAGAGTAACAACCCCTGTTAGGCTTGTAGCACCCCCTGTGCATTGAGTAAGGGCGTTACCGTAGGTGCTAAGCAGGGACTCGAAGTGAGCCAGCAGGCCGATGGTGTGGAGCTGTCGCAGGAAGCCATCGTCACGGATACAGTTCCTCAGTTTGATGATGAAACCAGAGATGAGCGCCGTGAGCTAAAAACACAACAGCATGACTTGCACTATGTAACTTTTCTATGTTTAGTTGGCTGTTTTCATTGACATTTTCTAATCACAAATAAATAAACAAAAGAACAAGCATTATATTTCCAATTTTAATGAAATGATGTGTAAAACTGACTGTCTGGCAAAAGACCACATCGCGGCGGTACTGCAGCGTTGTGTCCATGGCGATGGTGGGGGCGCTGTCCTGCATGAGGAGGAACACCAGAGATTGCTTGGCCCGGTCACTCATCATGTCCACACAGTCGGTCAGTGTGGTCAGCAGAGGGTACAGGGCCTCGCTCCACTCTCCTGATGAACAATGCAACAGCATCAAAAACCATATCTACAACACCAAAGCTCTAACTGTTCAAGGCAAACTTGGTGCTTAAAGATCCTAAATTGCACAAAATTGACTTTTTTGAGCTTTAAGCCATGTTAACTCATCAAAAACATGCCTGGAGTTGTATTTTGTTTCATTCACACCTGTTTCAGTAACCCATTTAAAAACACAGTGGAACTGCGTGTTTTCTGTTTGAGAGAAGAACTCAGCCTAAATATGCAGAAATATTTGTATCTTAAACATGTGTGACTGAAACAAAACACAATCCGTTTGTAATGAGCAAACAACATTATAACATAGATCACAAAATAGCGTAATATTGTCCCTTTAAGAACCACTTTATAAATGAAGTGCCAATTGCGAGATAGAGCAAGGGAGCGAGCTCTTACCTGGGCTCATCTCCTCTGTGCCGGGGGTCCCATCTGCAGCAGGGGAAGCGGACATGCATTACAAGCCACTATAAGCCACACAAGCCAAACCATAGACTATATATATAATATATAAGCCACAAAGCCAACAGTGAAACCAGGCTCTGTGTTCACACCACCCCCTACTGGACAAACATGGCACTAGTGGTCCAGCAAGGAGATAAATATCCTCCTGAGACCCGGCCCATTCATTTGTGTCCTTTATAGTGGACATCGAGTTCTATATTTGAAGTATTTTGAGATAGACTCTAGTTTGTGGCTGCGCTATGATAACAAAAATAATAATAATAAAATAAATAAATAAATAAATAATACAAATAAATTACACATAAAAAAATAAATAAACACTTAAACAAATAAATATATTTATATTTATTTATATCACCTATTTGTCCCTGAAGGGAAATTTGTCCTCTGCATTTGACCCATCCTTTATTCAGGAGCAGTGGGCAGCACATGACTGCGCCCAGGGACCCATCTCCATGATCTTACTGCTTAGGCTTGGTCAGGACCACAGCTGGAGGATTTTACCTGGAGCATGTTTTTTTTTTTTTTTTAATAAGAAATTAAAAGGCAGTCTAAAAACTATTTGTGGTGACTGTAGAAGCTTGTCAGATGTTGGTCATCAAAAATAAAAAAGATTGTTTTTGTTAGGTTGTTAACTTCACATGGATTTAACACCAAAATGTCCCCAATGTCCATTACAGAGGACATGTTACAACATTATGAATAAAAATAACATTAACAAAATGTAAATGGTAAGGTGTTCATTTACCTCCAAATAGAAAATTAAAATAATAATAATACTTTAGATACACGTTTTTTCTTCAGGTCCCAGGAGGATATTCAACTTTTTTTTCACACAAAGACGCTCTGGATTGACTGTGGTCTTCAGAGACATACATAATAACACTGCGGCTGACTGATCATTTTGAAGCATTGACAACACGACAGCAGCTACACCAGTGATGACAATCTCAATATCTAGAACACTGCACATACTTTCGCATTAGTAAATACACACACTTATACTTTTGAGAATCAAACTGACAGTGTGAAAAAAAACTGCTAAATCATGTATCAGTGATCAAAGGAGAAGTTCAATTTGTCAACTGGACAAAGTTTGTTTGGTTGAAAACGTTTCGCCGCTCATCCGAGAGGCTTCGTCAGCTCTGGCCCTCATGCTGGTTCGACCCTGTTTATATCTAGCTGCAAGGGAGGAGCTAGCTTCCCTGAACAAAGCTCTGACCTATCCCCGCTACTCTCTTTTGTTTTACGAATTCCTCTGGCGTCTTGTATTAGCATATCTATCAGCCCGCTCACTACACTGAAACAACTCTGAAACCATCAGCTAATCTGTCTCTTTGTATTTCAGATTTCTCTGGCGTCCAATTCCCTATTCATGACAACGACCCTCTCCACCCCTCTGCAATGGCTTGTCTGTCCTAATGATTCTTTGTTTGAGAATCGAATTATAGATGGGAGACAAGTTGTGTCTAACTCCCCCATGAATAGGGAATTGGACGCCAGAGAAATTTGAAATACAAAGAGACAGATTAGCTGATGGTTTCAGAGTTGTTTCAGTGTAGTGAGCGGGCTGATAGATATGCTAATACAAGACGCCAGAGGAATTCGTAAAACAAAAGAGAGTAGCGGGGATAGGTCAGAGCTTTGTTCAGGGAAGCTAGCTCCTCCATTGCAGCTAGATAGCTCCCCCCCCTGGGCAATGAGCTAACCAGTGTGGGTCCTTGGGCAAGACCCTTCACGGTACTGCCCCCCGGGCGCCGAAAAAGATGGCTGCTCACTGCTCCTGAAAAAGGATGGGTCAAATGCAGAAGTCAAATTTCTCCCGTGTGTCACTGTGTGTCATTGTGTGTGAGACCAATAAAGGCTAAAAGCCCAAGCTTAGATATAAACAGGGTCGAACCAGCATGAGGGCCAGAGCTGACGAAGCCTCTCGGATGAGCGGCGAAACGTTTTCAACCAAACAAACTTTGTCCAGTTGACAAATTGAACTTCTCCTTTGATCATGGATTCTACCTGGACGACTGAGGGACTTTTCACGCATCATGTATCAGCGTATGTATCAATGTAATCCTTGACCAAAATAAGCAGGTGAATATACTTTTTAAAGAATCTTAGGATGTATGACACCAAAATGTAAAAAAGTAAATATTTCTGACCAAAACCCAAGTTACGTAAATACCAAAAGATGAATGAGGACGGTAATTATGTAAAAGTAGGCATTAACATTATTAATGCCTACTTTTAAAAATATGTTGTTACATCAGACGGTATAATAAAAACATGATTCGTATTTGCCTGAAATTTGAGAAGAGACTGCACAGGTGGAAGGAGTGAATGAGTGGAACAGCGTCACCTACTGGACACAAGTTGGGGGCTGGTGAGGGGAGCAGTGGAGGTCTGGGGGGGTGAGGAGGACCATGCAGATGAAGATGAGTGGTCATGTGATGCATTTCCCGGATTGATCCAATATGCTCTTTTAGCATCGCCTTTACGCCAACATCAAAAAGCAGTTTCAGGTCATTTTAATATTTATGTCACTGCTATTGCATTAGGCCCAAGGATTTAAAGGTGACATATTGTGCAATGTTTTAAAGCATATTATAGCCTGGAATAGTTCAGTTTAGTTGCTACATTTTGTTATTCAACTTCACAACTTCACTGTGGCCAGCAGAGATCACTAACCACATTCAAAGCATTGTGCGTCAATCCAACCTTTTAAGCAAAATTGACTTTTGTGAGCTTTAAGTGATATTATGTTGTTACCTCATCAAAAACATAACTGGAGTTGTGTTTTGTTTTATTCATACATGTTTAAGTAACTCTTTATTATTAGTCTGTCTACATCTCCAAAGCTCAAAATGCTTTGTTCCACCTTGTGTCATGGGGCGGGAGTTTACCTTTCACATTTTGTTTAGCAGAGATTTGCAACTAGGGCTGAAATGATCGAAATGATTCTACTGAAGGTGTATGGGGTTTAAAACACTGGAGCACTTCCTGTATTACATCACAAGTTGGAATAGAGCGTTTTGAGCTTTGGAGATGTAGAATAATAATAAAGAATTACTCAAACATGTATGAATGAAACAAAACACAATTCATTTGTGAGCAAACAACATTATAACATAGATCAGAAAATAGTGCAATATGGGCCCTGATACTTGCTCTGGGAAAATGAAGAAGCAGAGAATCAGTTCAACAGTTTTGAACAGGAAGTCATCAAACATGTTTCTATAGTGAATTAGTTTCAATATTGTATTTCAAAATGAGCAAAATGTGAAGTAATAATCTACTTATAACCTCTCTTGGTTGTGGTTTGCATCCCGCTCAGGCCGCTGTCCGCACTGGACTGGCTGTGTCTGCGGTCCTTCTGCAGCAGTTTGTCCACTCGCTGGACAATACACTCCAGGGACTTGTCCACATTGGCCCACACGTTCTCCTGACCACACAAAAGACACAACAGGTTTTATACTAAATAATGATCCCAAAATGGAGAATGGAAACAACAATTTTGAAAAAAACAAAACAAAAAAAACAGTAATTATAAATACAGTATGTCCGTCTGTATAACAGTGAGATGGCAAAATACAAAAAAAACATATATAATAATAATTTAAACAAACTGGCTGTGTAATATTGTAAATAAGGATATAAAGTGATATAAAGTGTTTTCTATTTGAACTAAACCAAGACATTTACAGGAATATTTTGATTAATTGTTACAAAAAAGCAATAAATAAAAAGATTAAAATTATTTATTTTTTTTGCCAATATCAACTACTCTTTCCCCGTCAGTCTGGCACAAATGTCACTTTTGTGGAAAAAACTATGAACTTGTACACTTGCATCTCCATTTAAACCATAGGCTCATAAGAATCATATGAACCCAACCTACATACCCACTCATGCTCGGGCCAGTCGGGCTGCAGTGACCCTCCGCGGCTGTTGCGTCCACTCCACTTGGCCAGCAGCGAGTCCTGGTCATTCCTCAGCACTACATGCTCCCGGTCAGCAGAGGGCGATGCGGCCGAGGCGATGTACTCGGGGCGGGCTGCGGTCAGAGCCTGGACCGCCGAGGCCAGCAGCTTACAGTCACAAACGGTCACCAACTGCCGAGTCTGGACACGCGATAGAAAAGAAAGCAACGACCAGTGGTGTTCAAACTGTAGTACTTGCGCTACTTCTACTACATGAAGTCCTCTGCAAATTTAGTCTGCTAAAAGAGTTTAATTTATGTTTTCTTCTACCTTTGGGTGTGTGTTTGGAACTGCTGAATGCATCAAAGTTTAGTCCTATTTTAGAACTTGTTCATTCTTACTTAAAGACTGGGAATAGTCCAGTGTTACACTTGGTTTAGATCTGGTGGCAAATCTGGTGGTGGTGGTGGCAAAGCCAGGCATTTTTTTTTAGGTTGTAATTGGATTCAGAGGCTGTCAAGCCACCAGGGACCATTATTTAAGGTGTTGAAGGTAACGTTGCTTTCTGCCACACCAATGGTTTGGCAGGAGGTGGGCACTTAACAATGAGGCTGTCAATCAACCTTTTGGAAACGCTACCGGGAGCAACCGCTGGGAAAAGCGGGAGCCGGAATGGTCTGTTAAAAATTTAGGGATGAAATAGCAAAATAAATAAAATAATCATAGAAAAAAAAAAAAAAGGTCAGAATGGCATTATAGTGGTTAGTTGTTAGTGTGGGATTATTTCAAAGGATGTTGAAGAAAAGAAGAGAAAATTATGCAGCATCCATCTCTCCTGTAAAAAAAAATAAGAAATTCACTGGTGCATAGTAGAGTTCCCTGTTTCTGTATATATTTTTTATTAGTATTTATTTTGTTTTGCCTGTTGATTTTTATTGATGTTCTAAAAAAGTCCGTCTGGTGCCAGAAAACTCCTCAGTTCTTATAGAAATTCCATATATTTTGGTGAGCTCTCTTAAAAACAAGTTGTGTCTGTTGAGCCTTTACACATGTTAATGACTGAGAGAAATCTTTCACACAACACACATTCTCACTTTTGATTAATGCCTTCACATGCATGTTCACTTCCTATTCGACCAGCTAGCGTGCTGTATATGTCAATTTATATATCTAGTTAATGGGTGGTATTTGCTCTGAAAATTCTGAGTACCACACACAACACAACAGAGAAAAAAATCTTCATCAATATGTGGAGGCTGTGTGCATACAGTGAAGAAAATAAGTATTTGAACACCCTGCGATTTTGCATGTTCTCCCACTTAGAAATCATGGAGGGGTCTGAAATTTTCATCGTAGGTGCATGTCCACTATGAGACATAATCTAAAAAAAAAAAAAAATCCAGAAATCACAGTGTATGATTTTTTTTTTTACAATTTATTTGTGTGATACTGCTGCAAATAAATATTTGAACACCTGAGAAAATCAATGTTAATATTTGGTACAGTAGCCTTTATTTGCAATTACAGAGGTCAAGGTTTCCTGTAGTTTTTCACCAGGTTTGCACACGCTGCAGGAGGGATTTTGGCCCATTCCTCCACACAGATCTTCTCTAGATCAGTCAGGTTTCTGGGCTGTTGCCGAGTTTGAGCTCCCTCCAAAGATTTTCTATTGGGTTTAGGTCTGGAGACTGGCTAGGCCACTCCAGAACCTTGATATACCACTCCTTGGTTATCCTGGCTGTGTGTTTCGGGTCATTGTCATGTTGAAAGACCCAGCCACAACCCATCTTCAATGCTCTAACTGAGGGAAGGAGGTTGTTCCCCAAAATCTCGCAATACTTGGCCCCGGTCATCCTCTACTTATACAGTCCTCTACTTAGTCCCATGTGCAGAAAAACACCCCCAAAGCATGATGATACCACCCCCATGCTTCACAGT
Organism: Paratrypauchen microcephalus; assembly: GCA_036785185.1. NCBI lineage: Eukaryota > Metazoa > Chordata > Actinopteri > Gobiiformes > Gobiidae > Paratrypauchen > Paratrypauchen microcephalus. Next base: position 6,045,535 of record JAVJIX010000027.1, on the reverse strand, counting down.
AGGGATGGTGTTCTTGGGATGGTACTCATCATCCTTCTTCCTCCAAACACGTCGAGTGGAATTAAGACCAAAAGGTTCTATTTTGGTCTCATCTGGCCACATGACTTTCCCCCATGACTCCTCTGGATCATCCAAATGGTCAGTGGCAAACTTAAAACGGGCCTGGACATGTGCTGGTTTTATCAGGGTAACCTTCCCCTACCGGCTGGTTAGCTCAACTGATAAGTCACTGACTTTCCCCCAGGGGGACCCGAGTTCAAATCATCCCCGGCAATGAGCAAGCCAGCGTGGGTCCTTGGGCAAGACCCTTCACGGTACTGCCCCCCAGGCGCCGAAAAAGATGGCTACTCACTGCTCCTGAAAAGGATGGGTCAAATGCAGAAGTCAAATTTCCCCCGTGTGTCATTGTGTGTGAGACCAAATAAAGGCTTAATCTAAACTTCTGTGCCATGCATGATTTTAAACCATGACTTCTTAGTGTATTACCAACGGAAACCTTGGAAACGGTGGTCCCAGCTCTTTTCAGGTCATTGACCAGCTCCTCCCGTGTAGTTCTTGGCTGATTCCTCACCTTTCTTAGGATCATTGAGACCCCACGAGGTGAGATCTTGCATGGAGCCCCAGTCCGAGGGAGATTGACAGTCATGTTTAGCTTCTTCGATTTTCTAATAATTGCTCCAACGGTGGATCTTTTTTCACCAAGCTGCTTGGCAATTGCCCCATAACCCTTTCCAGCCTTGTGGAGCTCTATAATTTTGTCTTTGGTGTCTTTGGACAGCTCTTTGGTCTTGGCCATGTTAGTAGTTGGAGTCTTACTGATTGTATGGGATGGACAGGTGTTTTTATGCAGCTAACCACCTCAAACAGGTGCTTCTAATTTAGGATAATAAGTGGAGTGGAGGTGGACTTTTTAAAGGCGACTAACAGGTCTTTGAGGGTCACAATTTTAGCTGATAGACAGGTGTTCAATTACTTATTTGCAGCAGTATCATACAAATAAATTGTTTTTAAAAAATCATACACTGTGATTTCTGTATTTTTTTTAAAAGAATGTCTCTCACAGTGGACATGCACCTACGATGAAAATTTCAGAGAACTTGCAAAATTACTGGGTGTTCAAATGCTTATTTTCCTCACTGCAGGGCTCTCAACTCTCACGCATTGAGAGTGTGACACACGCAATTCGACGTGTTCACACGCAACACAAGATATTTCTCACGCTGAAATTTAGATATGCAATTCAAGCGCAGCGCTTCTGTGCCCAGAAAATCGGTTTCAGCGCCATTCGCCCCCCGCTCCTCGCAGAAAACAAATAGTCACTCGCAACCCCTCCCCCCGGAAATTACGCAGTCTCACGCACGACCCCGCTCGAAAGTTGAGAGCCCTGCTCACTGTATGTGCTACAGCTGTACAACAGAGCCACAAGCCAGTGAAAAATTACTTTCACTTTATTGTAGAGCTGGGCGGTATGACCAAAAATTGATATCACGGTATTTTTCAAAATTATATCAGTGTCACAGTATTTGATGGTATTTTATTTTTCATGCATGACTAGGTGTTAACCCCATTTCCTAATAATTTAAAGAATAATTACTGCAGTAAATTCGACTTGGTAAAACATATCTGGGTTCAGTGCTTTAATCATCTCCTTGAAGCACCTTTCTCAACAATAGTAAGTGGTACCATGTCTTTGGGTAAGTGAATAGTAACAGCGTTGGTAATATCGTTGCATCATTTGCTTTTCTTGTCGTAGGCAGTCCCCTGAGTGACGTCTAAGTCGCGTGTTGTGTTGCAGTGCCAACTTGAACGTTACCTGCAGACGTGGAAGAGGATGCAGATCTTAGTTTCATGCATTCTTCATATTCCAGGACATTTTTGTGATGGAGGTGATGAAGCAGATTGCTTGTGTCGCCTCCTGCGGCTACAACTTTAGCCCAACAATATTTAAAGAATACGGTTGTTTGATCAGCGGTTCCTCGTTTTGGTACAAGTTCCTCTGCGTCCATGTTGCTCACCACTCAAACCGCTTCTCATGCCACTGCAAAACAGTCCCCCTCTCAAACAATGTCCCACGGCGCCACGTTCCGCCGCTCTGTGTTCCCGACGTTTTGTACGCACACACTCACCGGTATTGGGATAGATGAAAAATCCATATCATAAAAAAAAACAAAACACTGGTATTCGGTATGAACCGGTATACCGCCCAACAATGTTCCCCCTAATTTTTAATGTGTCTGAGCAAACACACTAACTCCCTGAGCATTCCTTGGACCCCTGTGAGCGACATCCGACATGCACACTGTTGCCACACAAGTATCACACCTGAGATCATCACAAGTTACAGCTTATTCATCAAATTACTGCAGTTATTTCCATTAGATTACTTTTAGTGTTGTCAGGTGATTTAAAAAATTAATGTAATTAATTACAGGATTTGTAATTAATTAATCTAATTAATCGCATTTTAATACATTTTTTAGGTGGTTCATTGTGTTCTCCCACAGTGCAAAAAAGGTCTCAAACGTGCGATTTATAGTGGTACAGTGAAAAGACTGCAGACTTCCCCTTTAAAGATCCCATGACATGGTACTTCTTGATGCTTTTATATAATAATAATAATAATAATAATACATTTTATTTGTAATGCTCTTTACATTTGACCTCAAATCTCAAAGTGCTACACTTGCAACAATAAAAGAACATTAAAAACATCATAAAACGTTGTAAAAGAACATAAAGAACAATTAAAACCATCATAAAAACAATAAAAAATATCATAAAATATTGAATGCTTTTCTAAAAAGATGAGTTTTGAGTCCTTTTTTAAAAGCTTCCACCGTCTGTGGGGCCCTGAGGTGGTCAGGTAGGGCATTCCACAGACGGGGAGCGGCGGCTTCAAAGGCTCGGTCCCCTAATACTCCTTAATGGTTCCCTAATACTGTAAATGAATCCTTCTTCAAAATCAACACTTAGTGCATGAGAAAGACACATGTACAGAGTCAGAGTCATAATCTCTCTGTCTGAAACACTCATTCTGGGCCTTGTTGCTTGAATGCAAATGAGAAGGACACAGATTGGTTAGAGGAGCAGGTGGGGGGGGGGCCAAATGCGCCGCTGGTTCCTTGTTTTAGTGGTGCGCTGTGCCTGGCCCCACTTCCGCGTGTGTAAGCGCGAAGGAGGAAAGGAGAGCCTTTTCAATGAAAAAAAACACATTTTCACTGAAAATAAAATTAAACCACTGCTGTTCCAGAGGTCCAGAGGGTCGGGTAAAGGACTTCCGAGCCTAGAAACACTCGCACGTGCCTCCAGGCAAATAAAAAAACGCATTTCGCATTGCGTAGCTCCTCCGCAGTCCAAACTCTCTGGGCGTGATTTCCAGAGACAGGGGGTGGAGATCGAGACGGTGGTGGAACTGAATTTGCATTTCTTTTTTCGATCTGACGTCAATAAGGTGCCTTCTCCAGAATCGCCCATTTGAGCTGTGTTTTTTTCAAACGCAGAAAAGGATCGCAAATGCTCAGTTTAGACATTTCGCAACTTTTAGCCATTGGGGGGCCCTAAACAGGGTAGGGGAGCTCACATTAACGTTCAAAAACCTCAGAAAGTGAAAATTTCATGCCATGGGACCTTTAAGTCATTAAGTTTTTCAGTCTTTGGCTCGCTCTCTTTCTCTCCATGCACACAAGACAAGACTGCTGGCAGAGCTGCAGAGTTACCCCCATCCCCCCTCCCACATTACATAACATTCATTTGAAAGCTCATTTACACCATTCCATTATTACATGGCGAATATTTCTGGTGAGCATGTGCAGAAGCTTTCATGCAATGTCAATAAATAACATACACAGCTTCAAATATAGCCTACAGAGAAGACAAATAATAGCCCGAAATAACTGCCCGTGCAAATTACTGATGGCTCACATGACCCCCGGAACCTGCGGGTTTGCCAGATCGCACCGCGGGAGGAGGTGGCCGCGTGTGGGTGAATGAACGATCAGGTTTAGCGATTTGGATGGGCAAAACTGGCGCTCATAACGGCAGAACACGCTGGAGAGGTTATGGGGAACTGAAAAGGGTTCGGCGCACGGAGCGCAGCAGAAGAAGAAAACAGGCGTGCACGTCTTCACATGCTCTCCCCGGGGACAACGGGCTTCAAGATTCAAGATTGTTTATTTGTCATATGCAGAATCAACACCGGGTCAACAATGCAATGAAATGCTTAGGATCAGAAGAACCGTTGACTTGCTAAGATAGTCAGAAGTACTAATAACATGCAATAATAGTACATGGTAAAAAAAGTGTTGCAAAAGTGCAGGGGAAGAAGTAAACAATATAATAAACAATAAAATGTAATAAAAATACAAGGTACAATGGTGCAGGTAGGATTAAATCAAAGATCAAATAAGGTGTAAGTAGAGTATTTCACAGATTGTACATAATATGGTGTAGTAGAAGTGTTGCATATGGATTTCGTATTGCACATAGTATGGTATAAATATTGCACATAGGTTATTGCACAGATTATTGCACAGGTAACAGTAGTTTACAGTGAGGTAGTGACAAACATGATACATTCATACAGAGCAGCAGCAGTAAACATAATTATGCATAATGAAAAGTAGTTTAGTGCAGTATTATTGAGAGTTCAGTATTATTTAGAGTATTACCCAGAGTTCAGTAGTCTGACAGCTTGGGGGTAATAGCTGTCTTTGAGTCTTTTTGTGCATGCTGGCAGGCTCCTGTATCGTCTACCAGAGGGTAGCAGACGGAAGAGTCCTAGTGCCGGATGAGTATGGTATGCTGCAGAGGTGTGGACTCGAGTTATGTGACTTGGACTCGAGTCAGACTCGAGTCACGAATTTGATGACTTTAGACTCGACTCGACAAAATGTACAAACACTTGCAACTCGACTTGGACTTCAATATCAATAACTCGTGACTTCACTTGGACTTGGGCCTTTTGACTTGTGATGACTTGCTACGTACAATGAAAAAAAAAAAAAAAAAACTCTAAAAATATGTTTATAAAGGACCGCACTCGTACTCGAATCTGCGAAAATGTATGCAAAGAGCATGTGCGCGCGACTTGCACAACATCCAATCACAGTAGATCTACGTTGCTTTCATTCGCCCGCATCCAAGGCAAATTGCACAACAAATTATGCGGAAACAAGCATCCACGCGCCAGTTTGCAAAAATGATGCCGAAGGTGATTTCGTTCGGGTATAAAAACTATTTAGTCGTCAACAAAAAACGAACGGCAATATGCAAAACGTGCGGGTCCAAGATTACTGACGGAGCTGCCACAACGTCCAATTTTGTTCGGCACCTGAAGCTGCACAAAGAAAGGTAAGTTTTGAAAGAATGTCTTTTGAATGAATGATTAGACTACCTTATCGGCTAAGGGCTAACTTACTAGCTGATGCATTTAGCCCAAAGATTTTGAGGATGACTTTGATAAGGCTATGAGAATATAAGCATTCGTCTCCCTTGCTTGCATAGGGATTTTAAAAAAAATGCTTACCTTTATAGGTATTTGGCCTAAGCTAGTGAAAGTATCTCTCACCACCGGGCCACTTCAAAGTTCAAAGTCAGCTTTATTGTCAATTCTGCCATATGTGTTCAACATACAGTGAATCGAAATTTTGTTTCTCTCTGGCCAGGTAGTGCAAAAAGACAGTGTACAAAATACAATATGAAGACAAAACACAACAAAAAACTATCTAAGACAGAGATCTAAGTTAAAACTAAAGTCTACGATCTAAAATCTTAAAACAGTGCAACATAATAAATAAACTATACTATATACAGATTTCCAAAGTGTGCAGTGTGCATCAAAAATGTGCAATGGAAGATACAGCAGTGACTTGGTCATGTGCAGTAGAATGTGCATAGGAGTTAAGATAAAATAAAAATAAATGTGCAACAGTAGTAATTCTAGTGCAGTAACAGGAGTAAACAACAGTACTAAAATTCCAGTAGTCAATGTGCAATAACAGTAGTAAACGACAGTGCAACGGGGGTAAAATTCAATAACAGGAGTAAACAACAGTACTAAAAATTCCAGTAGTAAATGTAAGTGTGCAATAACAGTAGTAAACAACAGTGCAACAGGAGTAAAATCCAGTAGTAAATGTAAATGTGCAACAGTGCAACAGTAGTCCTTAGCAGCAGTTTTTTTTTTTTTTTTTTTTTTTTTTTTAAAGTGTCTAGAGTGATAGGTCTTTTTATGGAATACAGGTTATGCCAATATGGGGGGTGGGGGGTGGGAGATGGGTAAGGTGGGAGTTCGGGTGTGAGTTCGGGTGTGAGTTCAGCCTCCTGACAGCCTGGTGGATGAAGCTGTTTGAAAGCCTGGTGGAGTGGGCCCGGAGACTCCGGTACCTTCTCCCCGAGGGCAGGAGGCTGAACAGGCTATGTGCGGGGTGGCTCGGGTCACCCACAATGCTGGACGCTCTGCGGGTGAGCCGGGTGTTAAAAATGTCTAGGAGGGAGGGGAGAGAGACACCAGCGATCCTCCCAGCTGCATTCACTATGCGCTGCAGAGCTTTCCTGTTCTGTTCAGTGCAGCTCCCGTACCACACAGTGATGCAGCTGGTCAGGACGCTCTCAATGGTGCCTCGGTAGAAGGTGGTCATAATGGGTGGAGGGGCTCCAGCTCTCCTCAGTTTGCGGAGGAAATAGAGGCGCTTCTGAGCCCTCTTTGCCAGTGATACAGTATTCACTGTCCAGGAGAGGTCCTCACTGATGTGCACCCCCAGGAATTTGGTGCTGCTCACCCTCTCTACAGCAGCACCATTGATGGACAGTGGGGGGTGCTGGGTGGGGCCTCTCCGGAAGTCAACAACAATCTCCTTGGTCTTTTCAACATTAAGAAGGAGATTGTTATTGCTGCACCACTGGGTCAGAAGGCTCACCTCACTCCTGTAGTTTGTCTCATCGTTATTAGAGATGAGACCCACCACAGTCGTATCGTCCGCAAACTTCACTATGTGATTGGTGCTGAACGCTGGTGAGCAGTCGTGGGTCAGCAGAGTGAAGAGCATCGGACTGAGCACACAGCCCTGGGGGGCTCCTGTGCTCAGTCTAATGCAGCTTGAGGTGTTTCTGCCGACCCGCACTGCCTGTGGCCTCTCACTGAGGAAGTCCAGCAGCCAATTACACAGTGAGGTCTGAAGCCCCAGGTGGTCTAGTTTGATAATGAGCTGCTGTGGGATTATAGTGTTGAATGCTGAACTGAAATCTATGAACAGCATTCTCACATATGAGTCTTTATTGTCTAGGTGGGTGAGAGCCGGGTGAAGTGCAGAACAGATTGCATCCTCGGTAGAGCGGTTGGCCCGGTATGCAAACTGGTATGGGTCTAGGGTGGGGGGAGGATGGATTTGATGTGTGCCATGACTAGCCGTTCAAAGCACTTCATGATGATGGGGGTCAGTGCAACAGGGCGATAGTCATTAAAAGTGGCCGGAGTGGGCTTCTTTGGCACGGGAACGATGGTAGTGGTTTTGAAGCAGGAGGGAACGACAGCCTGGCTCAGAGAAGCATTAAAGATGTCTGTGAAGACATCCCTTGAGCTCCTCTGCACAGTCTTTCAACACACGACCAGGAATGTTGTCCGGGCCTGCAGCCTTGCGGGTGTTGATCCTGGAGAGTGTCCTCTTCACGCTGGCTGCAGACACACACAGGGGCTGGTCGTGGGGAGGTGGTGGAGTTTTTTGGGGCCGGGTGTCATTTCCTGCCTCAAACCGTGCAAAGAAGCTGTTGAGGTCATTGAGCAGGGTGATATTATTGTCACAGGTCTGTGGCAAGGGTTTGTAATCCGTGATGTTCTGGATGCCCTGCCACAGACTCCGTGTGTCCCTGCTATCTCTAAAGTGTCCGGTTATTTTCTGTGTGTATTTGTGTTTGGCTTTCCTGATTCCACGGGACAGGTTGGCTCTTGCTGCCCTCAGATGTCTTTTGGGTGTTAGCACATTAGCTTTATGACCACGTGAAAATGACGATGCTTCGCTGTTTCTATTAGCGTCTCAAAACCATAAGAGGCAGAAAAGGGAGGTTGGGACCCCACCAGCAGTGCAGCTAAGTCACTACATTGACATTGCAGACGGACAGAATGCCCTTTTGTTCTGGGCACTGAACAGTAAGACTCTTCCTTCACTCTTCCAAGTAGCCATCAGAGTCTTGGCAGTTCCTGCATCCAGTGCTCCAGTGGAGCGAGTTTTCAGCCATGGTGGCATCATTCTACGTCCCCATCGTGCACAAATGACTGACAGACTTTTGTCCGATTTGATTTTTTGCAAATGCAATGCACTATAGGGCCTCCACCCCCTCCTCTTATCTTGCACAGCTCTCCACTTATTTTACAGAGCCAGTTTCACCTGTCCACAGGACATGGACGTACACACACACTCACTGTCTTTAGCTGTCTCTGCCCCTCACCTGTCCACAAACCTCTCTGTCTCTCTCTCTCTGTCTCTCTCTCTGTCTGTCTGTCTCTCTCTGTCTGTCTGTCTCTCTCTGTCTGTCTGTCTCTCTATGTCTCTCTCTCTCTCTTGCTCTCTCTCTCTCTTGCTCTCTCTCTCTCTCTCTCTCTCATACACATACACACCACTCTCTGTATTGGCATGTTAGCCCAGAAATGATGATTTTGTGGAATAAGAATGTTGGTTGATGTTTAAAAGGTTAGTGCTAAAAGGACCCCTCTCTATTTGAAGGTGAAACGGTTCTGCATATGATGCACTTGTTCTACTGCAGTAGTGTTGAAATACAAGCAGTCTGAGTTTTAAGATGAGCTCTCTCTCTCTCTCTCTCTTTCTTTCTCTTTCTCTCTTTCTCTCTTTTGTTGTTACTCATTAATGTAGTTTTGTAATGTTTGCAGATTTATTAAAAACTGAAATTACTGGCATAAGTTTTCGGACCTTTTTGTTCAGTATTTAGTAGAAACACCGCTTTGAGCTAATACAACCATGAGACTTTTTGGGAATATTATAACATGTTTTTCACACCTGGATCCTTTCATTTTATGTTATTTGATATGGTGTAAAAAGGTAAAATGAATACAGATCTTGCAGACATATGATTTGTAGAAATTTTATTTCTTTGTAAAGGGGACTCGAAATGACTCGAAACTAAAATGCTAGGACTTTGGACTCGACTTGAGACTTGAAAGCTTTGACTTCTGACTTGACTCGGCACTTGGATACTCTTGACTCGGGACTTCACTCGGACTTGAGTGCAAACGACTTAGACTTACTTGGGACTTGCCCAGCAATGACTTTGTCCCACCTCTGGTATGCTGCATGCCTTACGCAGACCCCTGCTGTGGTAAATGTCCTGGATGGAGGGGAGGCTGCTGCCAGTGATGTCCTCTGCTGCTCGCACCACCCTCTGTAGTGCTTTGCGGCTCTGAGCGGTGCAGATCCCATACCACACTGTGATGCAGCCCGTCAAGTTTGTGAGGATGCTGGTATTCATACCAAACTTCCTCAACTTCCTCAGGAAGTAGAGTCTTTGTCGGGCTTTCTTAACCACAGTGTCTGTATGTAGTGTCCAGGACAGATCCTCAGTGATGTGGACCCCAAGGAACTTAAAACTGCTGACCTGCTCCACCTCAGCGTTGTTAATGGAGATGGGGGGATGCTGGTCTACACGCTGTCTCCTGAAGTCCACGATCATTTCCTTAGTTTTGCTGACGTTCAGAGAGAGGTTATTTTCCTGACACCAGCTGGTCAGTGATTTCACCTCGTCTCTGTAGGCGCTCTCATCGTTGTTGGTGATGAGGCCTAAGATGGTGGTGTCGTCGGCAAACTTGAGGATGATGTTGGAGCTGTGCCTGGCGGTACAGTCATAGGTGAACAGGGAGTACAGGAGAGGGCTGAGAACACAACCCTGGGGTGCACCAGTGCTGAGGACATGTGTGGAGGAGAGGTGGCTGCCGATCCTCACCGCCTGTGGCCTGTTGGTGAAGAAGTCCCATATCCAGCAGCAGATGGACGTCCCCAGGCTCAGGGCGGTGAGCTTAGAGACCAGTTTGGAGGGAATTATGGTGTTGAATGCCGAGCTGTAGTCAATGAAGAGCATTCTCACATATGTATTTCCTCTCTCCAGATGACAGAGAGGTGTGGACTGCTAGAGCAATAGCGTCGTCTGTAGACCTCTTTGCTCTATATGCAAACTGCAGGGGGTCCAGGGTGTCGGGGAGGGAGTCACAAATGTGTCTCTTAATGATTCATTCAAAGCACTTCATGATGACAGATGTGAGTGCTATGGGCGGATAGTCATTAGGACAGGATGCTGTGGGGGTCTTTGGGATGGGGACTACAGTGGAGGTCTTGAAGATGGTGGGCATGATAGACTGGCTCAGAGACAGGTTGAAGATGTTGGTGAACACCCCGGTGAGTTGGTCAGCACAAGCCCTTAGCACCCATCGGGTCCTGGTGCTTTGCGGGGGTTCACTTTCTTGAACGCCTGTCTCACTGTAGCAGTGTCTATACAGAGTACAGCGTCCTCACTGTCCACATGAGGTCTGGTGACAGGCGTGGTGTTATCTGCATCAAACCGGGCGTAGAATGGGTTGAGTTCGTCCGGAAATGATGCGCTGGAGAGTTCCACGGGCCCGCTCCTCCCCTTGTAGTCAGTGATGCAGTGTAGCCCATGCCACACCCGTTTCGGGTCACTGCTCTGCTGGGCAGACTCCACTCTCTCCCTGTAGTCCCTCTGGGCAGTCCTGATGGTCTTTCTGAGGTCGTACTTGGCTGCTTTGTAGGCTTCGGGGTCTCCTGAGTTTAAGGCGGCAGTGCAAGCTTTCAGTTTAGCACGCACCTCCGGTCCCGCCCATGGTTTCTGATTAGGGTAAGTGCAGATGGAAATTTTGGGCACCGTGTCCTCAATGCACTTCCCTATGTAGCCTACGACAGAGTCTGTGTACGCATTAATGTCACCATCCACTGCGTCTGCAAACATCTGCCAGTCTGTTGTTTCAAAGCAGTCCTATAACACCTCATCAGACATACTGCTCCGTTTGTGTTTTTGTCTGGGAACCGGTTTTGCCAGTTTAAGCTTTTGTTTGTACGCGTGGCAACAGCAAGATGGCGCTATGGTCAGATTTATCGAGGGCTGGGTGGAGGAGGGGTTTGTAACTGTTTTAAATGGGGTGTAACAGTGGTCTAAAGTCTGCCCCCCCGGTGGGGAGGGATATGTGCTGGTAGTATTTTGGTAGAACCGTTTTCATATTGGCTCTACTGAAATCCCCCACCACAATGAAAGCTGCATCAGGGTGAGAGTTTTCAAGTCCATTTATAATCCCATAAAGTTGTTCTAGGGCTTCTGTTTTAGCAGCTTGTGGTGGAATATAGACTACTGTGAGGATTACAGCGCTAAATTTTCTAGGCAGATAGAAGGGTCTGACTTTAATGGTTAGCAGCTCTAGGGCTGGAGTGCAGGGAGTTGTTAAAATACGTGCGTCTGTTGCCCACAAAGAGTTAACCATAAAGCACACACCCCCTCCACAAGACTTGCCTGAGTCCTTAGGAATGGACCTGCTCCGTCACATTTTTATAAATAAACTTGCCATTCAAAGGCACGCCAAATTTAAAATGTGCGCACATTGAATTGGTGCTCATAATTAATTGCGTTAATTTTTATAACGCGTTAATTTGCGGTGTAATTAATTAATCTAATTAACGAGTTAAACTGACACCCCTACTTTTAATTCAACTGATTTTTTGGTCCACTTAGAATGGCAAAGAGAAAAATCTGTTCATGAGCTTTGTATATGTTGTATGTCAGTGTGAGGGTCCTGCTGTGGTCAGTGAAAAATAATCTCAAATAATTAAAATAACTTCAAATAAAAAAATGTGGGCTACGGCCCATAAATGAGCAGTGTATAAATCTGTAAGATTACATTACATATATTATTTAGCTTGATAAATATAGCCTGCATATAGCTGCAGATTTTTTTTTATGAATTGTAATACCTATAGGCCATAAGATGGGTAATCTTTCCCAAATGATCACCAAAATAAGTATAAATTATCATCACTTTATATCTTGCTTTTTAATTATTAGCCTATTTCAGTAATTTTGCATGAGTGACAGCTCTCTCTGGTATAAAGCTCTGGGGAGAGGATTCACACTTTGAGAAAGTCACATCTTTTTGGCTCACAAAAAACTATGAAAACAAAGTAAACAGGGGAAGATTACATTATGGCTCTACCTGTCTCCTCTTCCTGTGTTCTTCCCTCCGTGAAGTGTGTGCGGGCGGCAGAGCTGCCGCTCTGACCCGCGGCAATGTGCAACTACATCTACTGAAGGAAGCAAAAGAAACGCGGTCGAAATGTGTCTGTTTGTAGTTGGCTTGTCCCTAACGCGTGTGACATTCACATGTGCAGTCTATCAGATTGGCCGTTCCGTGTGGCTAACCAGCGCTTTGTTTATCAGTTCAGGTTAGATTTTATTTTATGCGCTGCACACGCGGACCTTAGAGGGAACATTGGTTAGCATTAGCGTATCTTCTCTGCTGCACTGTTATTACTGTTGTATAGCGTATATGGGCAGGGCACGTACACAAATACTGTCAATGCCATGATTGGCTGCGTAGCGTAAGTGAATCGTATCGTATGATTGGCTGGACACCTGTCACTCACTGAGTTACACAGCAAAATGATACAGAAAAAATATAGATCTAATTCATTTACAGTGCGCTGCATAGGTTTTCTTGTGCGCTGAGAATGTGCGAGCAGTGCGCAATTGCGCAGGCGCGCAGCTTAGAGGGAACATTGCAGCCCAACCCTACTTTATTGTATATTCATATGTAATATATTGTTGAAAAAAATGACTGGTGAGTATGTTCTGAATCTCACATACCACAAACTTAAAAAAAAAGTTTATGTCAAGTCTTGGGTGTATTCCTGTATAGTCTTTCATGTGCATTATTCATCCTTCTCCAATACTGTCAGATTGCATATCATATTTCCACTGTACCTGCAAAAATGAAACTGTATCCATACCTTGTCTGTGAGGGGCGGCAGCGTCCTTTCTAGTCCGCTGGCAGAGTGGTCCTTGGCAGCACGGGACACTCGCTCGGCATAGTAGCTGACCTGAGTCCTCAGTGTGGTAATCTGAGCTATCAGCTCTTTGGCTCGGACCATCTCCTGTGAGCTGTGGACCAGGGACTGACAGGAGGAGGTGTCCCTGCAGGACAGAGGACATCACCAGGACTCAGGTCATTAAAAATTCTATCCTTGAGCGAAGAGTAAGTAATAACAGATATTGTGAGTGTGTTTCCTCACTGTTTTTTTGCCTCTTCAGACTTGTGTAGTAGTTTGCGCAGGCCGTTGCTCTTGAAGCCCTGAGAGTGAGCGGCTGGAGCACCCACGGTCACCACATCGTAGGTGCTTTCTAGAGAAGGAGAAAAGGGAGATGATTCAGATTTTACACACAAACCTTTCTTTTGGTATCCATAGCGTACCCAGGCCCAGTTCATCCCGCACTCTCATCCTCTGAATGTGCAGGTTGGTGGGCATGAACTCCAACTTCCTCTCCGCCTTCAGGTTACTGGCTTTAAACGAAGGCCCTGTAAAGAACAGAGTAGTGTGGTCAAAATGAATAAAAATCAGATATGAATCGATACTAAAGCCAAAATCGAAACTAGATACTCATCTGAGCAAGTATCGATAGAGCAGAAAATCACACAATCACAATTTTAGTGCATTTTGAGCTTTATCAGAACTAGTTTAAGGTCTCAGAGTAACATTAAAAAGTACTATTATTTTCTGTATGAAAACTACGTTCTATTACTAAAAAAGGAGCCTGTTTTGTCTTCATTGTGATTTTAATCAGTATAGAATGTTTAGTCAATTACTATCAAAAAATCTCATTTGAAATGTTAGTATCCTTACCCCTGTAGGAGCTGAGGTGGCTCTGGGCCTCCTGGTAGGACAGGATGTTGCTGTGGTAGTGGGACACAATCTGTCTCCGCAGGCTCTCCCAACATGGAGACAACTCCCCCAGCTGCTCCAGCTCACACACCCTAAACAACAAAATAAGGAGAACCACTGACAGTCATTAAAATCATTCAGCACACATGAAGGTGTTACAAGGGACAGATTGACTATATAAGTAGCAGTAGTCAATTTAATGCCACATTGTGTAACATTCCAGGCAAAGCAACATCTCCATAGAGACTGGAGCTGTAGTCCTTTATTCGCTTAGTTTTTATTATTCATTCAACTAAAATTAGTATTGGCCGAGTAATTATCATATTTAGATGATATGGATTTATATGGGACAGCGGTACAAATGAGTGAATTATCTGAGCAATTAGAATTTTGTAAATAAGACAGATTAAACTCATAATTCACAAGTTTAAATTGTTTTCATATAAATACAATGTTTTCTAGTACTTTTTCTGTCCATCATGTCTTTTAGTTGACCAAGAAATAATTTTGTCAGTTACAAACCTGAGGGAAACAATAGCTCCTTTAAATCCATTGGTTCTAGCACATACCTGGCCGCGTCCTCCTCCAGCAGCAGTTTGACGAGCTGCCGGGGCACGTTCAGGGACAGAGCGCTCTCGGCCATCTGCTCCAGGACGCGCAGGTGGGAGCCGTCTGTGCGGGGCAGCCGGTACATCCGCGACATGGTGCCTCCGAACACTGCACAGGCATAACCACAAATTTTACGTAATCAGGTAAATAAAAGAGTTTCCTATTTCTTAGAGTGAAATAAACGACAGGCCTCATAACTGGTTGTGAGAAATAATAGAGTACTGAATGTGCAGAGGTACCTGAACGCAGCAGGCAGTCGTGGCTCAGAGAGGCGTACTTGATCCGGGCTCCCATGGACTCGGTGAGGCTCTGGTCCACAGGCAGCACAGTCTGAGGGACACAAACACAGCTCAGAATCACTCATGTAAACAAGCTTTATGATGCATTTAAGCACTCCAGAGATACAGGGATGTTAACATGCACACCAAAAATGTTATCAAGATCTGATTTATTGTTAGATTATTGTTATAAACAGTTGTACAGCTGTGTGACAAGGAAAATACAACACATACTCTAAAAGATATCTGATGTCATTGCTGTGGTATCCGATTGATGTAGATATTAAATTATTAAATGAAACAAAATGACCAAATGAAATAAATAGAAACTATACTGAGCTATTAGAGCAGATAAATCAGGTCTAGAATAAGTGAGACTGGTTTTGTTTTGGGTAGGAACATACCCGGGTGCTGTCTTTTAAATGTCCCGCTGACAGTCTCCAGTCCGCTCGTTCCTCCCTGCCCCACGTATGCACCAAGACAACGCCCACACGCTGGTTCTCTGCGGACCTGCCCGTTCACAAAAAGACTTACATTAAGCATTATAGTGACTGCGTGCACATGGAAAACTCCAAACCGATTGCAAAGTGATTGGGGTCGTAACGGCTGCATGTGCACAGGGATTGGTTTGGATTGGGATTGGTTTGCCCCATCCCCCAGGAACCCCTGGCCTTGGCTGATAGCAAACCACTTGTCGTCATGTGAACGATTTCGGATCGGATTAGCATACTGCGCATGGGCGCCAGGAATTTCAGGAATTTCACCCGGAAGTTGTAAGAGTGGTAGGGGGTGCCTCTCAGTACCAAGTACCAATTGTTGTTTCAGACGAAAACATGGCTGCGAAGAAAGCAACAAGCACGCACTACTGGACAGACTAAGAGTTCATGCTGCACCAGGTGCGAGAGATAAACATTTAAAACTTTATGGACGGACGGCGCACAAGAAACGCTAGTCTTTATCAGAAGATAGCGTTGAAGATGGAGCAGGCAGGTTTTGTTCGGACGCCTGAGCAAATCAAAATCAAATGGAAAAACCCCAGGGCAGCGCACGCCACAGCCAAGAAGAACACCGGGAGAGCGCATTACGATGGCTCAGGACAGCGGTCCTTCACGGCACCAACAAGCCCCATCTTCCACCATATCTGGACTATGAACGTAACGCACAGGGCAATTCCAGAAAAGAAGGAGTTTACCGCACACTCGCTTGACTTTACTTATTCCTTTATTGGGCTTAGCGCGAACAACGCGTTTCGCCAGGTAAAATCGAAACGCATTGTTTGCTCTTAGGACAATAAAGTGTGTGTGTGTGTGTGTGCGTGCGCAAGTGTGCGGTAAACTTCGTCTTTTCTGGAATATTCAATGTTCCTGTTGTTACCAGCACCTGGAAGCTGTGCACGGAGTTTTAAACTTTTGAAATGACGCACAGGGCACTTTTACAAACATTTTGAGTTATCTTTTGTGACCTTATAGTATCAGAAGAGAGTGTGGTTTTTTTTGTGTTGTATAACTTATAAATATTAAAAATCAGTGTGGAAATTTACTTAAGTTGTAATTTCACTACCCCAGACCTTACATAAATGAACGATAAACCCATAGCTACAAATTTAATGCCTTTATTTGTGGCACAAAAGATGCAAGCAACAAAAAACAACAAGACAGAACATGATTAAAACATGTGCGGTATAGGTCCCAATCCTCATAATTTTCGTTGTCCTCGATTGCTTGTAGTATCAAACGCACAACAAGTACGCCAATGCCGCTCCGTCAAACTTCTCGAAAAGCCATCGCAGTATACCGCCAGATAGCTGTGTTGTGTTGTGTTGATATTGAGCAGTCATCACCCGGAAGTAGTTGGACTACAGCGCCACATAGCGTTGCGGAGCCGGCCAGGTCGCTGACCTGAATCTGATTGCGCGACATGCATGTGCACTCGGATTGGACGACAGACCACCCGCCGAGCAAGTGTGAAAAAAACAATCCAATCCTGATCCAATCCTACCATGTGCACAGTGTCTGTATTACTTTTAATATTTGAAGTACTGCAACATTTAAAGTACCTGAGCTCCAGTTGCAGCTGGCCAGTCTGATCCTGTAATAGCTCTTTGAGAGGGAACAACGCTGACCCCAACATGTACATCTGCAGAGGGCAACAATCATATATAAATGTATTTGCAATGCCCAAATGTTTCCACAGACAGCAGACTGACCGTGCCCTGAGAGCGCTCCTTCACATCGTACACAGCCAGTTTGATCTGAGTGTGCTGACTGATGGTGGAGTCCCGGAAAAAGGCCACGCTGCTCAGGAAGCTCGGGTTACTGGTGCCCTGGACAATACATGATAAGAGTAATTGTGAATAGTAAATTGTAGAAAATTTCAGAAAAAAATAGTCTCCCATAGCAGCTTTAATGTGCAGGTATAAGTTTGTACAGAGGTGGGTCTGACCTCTATGATCTCAGTCTGGGTGTGCTTGGTCCAGAACGCCTGGGGAGGGGTGGTGCAGCTCACAGCGATGAAGGTGTTGGGCTTTCGGTCCATGGCGGGGGTCACCAGGTCTGAGCAGGCTACAAGCCAACACATATGTCAATGACTATAACCTAAAATCTTTTAGTATATGTCAGCTTTATAGGCTGTTTTTTTTTTTTTTTTCACATAAAAATAGACAAGCTTTTATTGATTTATATTGATGTGTGTTTTCTTTTTCTTTAAAAGTTCAAATCAAATACAGAACCATAATTAAATAACATTACATACCCAAGCCAAACTCCAGCACTGGCTCATCTGGGTCCTGGCTGTTCCCTGAAAAAAAAAAGTACATTTAATAAGATGTATATGTTATAGCATTAAAGCCCCAGTGTGTAGGATTTGTGGCGCATAGGTGGATAGTCGCTACTGTACTTCCTGTTTTAGCTACGGCAGACCTCGAGGGTCACCCGGACGCGGCGTAACGCGGACAGCTCGCGTAACCGCGCTCCCGCGCGCGCCCCCGGCCGACAACAACGGTATTAATAAAACGCGGTCTCCCGTTCAGTTTTTTTTTCTTTTCGCATGAAAACACACATTCCTGATCGTGTACTATGATAATCTACACATCAAATGAAACCTTACAGTCTCCTCTTTTTGACTATGCAATTCATTTCCCGGCACAACAATCACTCCCTGAGCACATGGGGCTTTTATACGGAAAAGCACAAAACGAGGTTTGTTACTTAGCTTACCTTTGAAGGCTCTGGACAGGTCAAACTCTGTATTTCACCACAAGCTTGGTATCAATATGTCCGTAAGGATCCAGCAAATAAAATCCAGTAAAACAATTTAGTCCAAAACACGTGTTAGATCCATTACGACTTGTGATACAGCAGCGTGCTTGTGTTGTTTACCCAAAACCACAAGCCTCCCCCCACCCGCACCTCTCTCCCTCTGTCCTTCTCTCTTGCGGAGCGTGCCGGAGCCTTCTGCTTTGCCTCCGGTGCTACCACGAGCCTTGCCGAAGGCGAAGGCGGAGCCCAAATGTCCTTCTGCGGCTCTCGTATTCAAAATGGCTGCTTCTGTATGGGGAAGATCCCCCTTTTATGTGACTATATCTAAGTCCAAAAGAATACTTTGATTTCATGATGGAAGTGAAAAGGCTTGGAAAACAATGTATTTTTGAATGTGTATCTTCAATTTCGGTAATTAACGGGTAAAAATCTTACACACTGTCCCTTTAAATATGATGTTTCTTATTCTTAAAACATAACTACATGGAAGATACAGTGGTACCTCACCTTACGAAAGACCCAACAAACGAAAATTCCAAGTTACGAAACGCCTTCACGTTAAATTTTGGTCTCTAGATACGAAAGAAAATTCAAGTTACGAAACGCGAAATCTCAAAAATTCAAATAATGCGCGCTCAGCCACACACATTATACGCTTTTCTCAGACTGAATTTAAACTTTTCTCACATTTGTCTCTCGTTTAAACACTCAAACTTTCATAGATTTTCAACAAAATGTATTAATAGTGAAGTGTGGGGGGAAGGGGGAGGGGGGAGAAGACTGCGCGCGGACGCGTGTGTGATAGCGCAGCATGACCCGGCACGGGGCTGCGAGCACGAGACCCGTGCTCAAACCGTGCCTCCTAGACCTGGTCTAAGCCAGGTCTAAACCAGGATTAAACCAGGATTAAACCAGGATTAAACCACCGTGGCTCTTGCATGCGTTCGTTCATGCGCTCGGACTGCGTGCCGTCCCGAGGGGAGGCACATCTCCTCCCCTCCTCGCTGCTCGCCTCAGCCGTGACTCGTGAGGTACACCGGCAGAGCTAGCACGAAACCAGGAAATAGACCCGCACGCGGTGGTTTAATCCTGGTTTAGACCTGGTTTAGACCTGGTCTAGAGGAGGCATGGTTTGAGCACGGGTCTCGTGCTCGCAGCCCCGTGCCGCCCTCCCCCTTCCCCCCACGCACGCAGTCGCTGCTCGCCTCAGCCATGACTCGTGAGGTACACCGGTGCTGCTGCTAATAGCAGAGCTAGCACGAAACCAGGAAATAAAGCGGCGCTTTAATCCTGGTGTCCAGTCCTGGTTTAGTCCACGTTTAGTCCTGGGTCTACAGTCTCTTAGCCAATCAGGACGCAGAACACAGTGTTACACTATAAAAAAAAGTTACACTATAAAAAAAAAACTTGGATCAGGCTTTTTCCATTGAAATAGCTACTCAACTTACGAAAAATTCACGTTACGAAACCACTTCTGGAACGAATTTATTTCGTAAGGTGAGGTACCACTGTATTCATATCATGGATATGAATTACAGGATTCTGCCCTGCTCTGAGGGAGGGATATTAGAATATTTCAACTCCAACATTTCAAAACAGCTTTCCTTATGCCTACTTTTACAAGTATCTAGGGTTGTGTAGATTTTCAGAATGCAATTACTAATATGTGTTCATTCATATCCTCCCATGCTATTAATGCTTGTGGTTGTTCACACAGATGCCCTACCTGCCAGAGCCAGCCCCAGCATCTCGTTGGACAGCTCCAGAGTACTGGCTCTGTACACGGACCACGGCCTCTGGAGTCGGGAGCTGCGCTCTCTGGCCCCTGGGCGTTCTCTGACCTCTGCCATGACGCCCGTGTGCCAGTAGCGGGCGCAGGAGCTCTCCCATGTGAGGTGACCCTGCCAGCTTCAAGCCCAGCCTGCTCCACACCCGCTAACTGCAAAGTGACATGGCAAAAAATAGTTACATGTGCACTTTATATCAAAGATCAATCACCTATAACAGACCCGCACATACCAGACACTTGAGACAAGGCAGGTGGGTGTCTTGCTCAAGGGTACAATGGCATAATGCAGTAATGGGACCAGGGACTGAACTGGAAAAATACAGAACAACTGCTGTTTTGTTTGTTTTTTTGCTATTCTAAAAAAAAAATAAAAAAAAATATGTGTTCAGAGAAAAGGAAAGACAGAAGCATCTGTCAGATAGGGAGTTTGAATTAGCGAAGCCTTGAGAAGCCATCAGAAGTGGGTTAATAGTGGGTGTCCTCCTTGTGGTATGCTCTGGCCCAAATACACATGTCCTAGTTTGGTCCTGTTATCAACAGACTGACAGAGGGACAGGATGCTCCCTCATGTGTCCACTGCAGTCGTGTTAGAATACATTTGGAACAGGAAGCAGCGGTCTCTTGGGATTTTATAACAATTTTATGACTAGCTTATCTAGCTTATCTAACATTACTGTACATGTAATTACTTTCCCTGTAATAAATAAACAGATAGAAGCAACAATGAAACAAGCAGTAGCGACAGTTAAACAAGCAGAATGATAAAGTAGTCCATCCATCAAATCTATACAAAGGCAACCCCACTTGCAGTCAAAGTTGATGTTTTTTGTTTGCATTTTAGACATACAAACATAATGTAATAAAGTTAAGAAATACAAACATCTCCATGGAGTAAGTGGAGGACACCCTTTAAGAGGAGTCAGAGTGCATCTTTAAATTACAACAAATGACAAAGTTGATATAACAGTTCCTAGACGCATACCCAAGGATCAGCTTTACCAATGTGACACCAAACATGCCAGCTGTGTGAGATGGCAGGTTCAGAAGCAGAAGTCATCCTAATTTCTTTCCATGTTTGAGCTAAACATGCAAGAATCACTTCCCACCGTGGTCACAGCGATACCACTCCCCTTTAAGTCACGCTTTTGTTTCTGAAATAATATCGAGTCCTTCCTTGTTCTTTGGCATATCAGAGAGAATTAGAAGCAATTCAGATCCAAGCAAGAGTGTGCAACTGCAGACTGATTTTGTAGTTCATTAGTAGTACGTTTGCATCAAGTTTCATTTAAATGATAATGTAAAATCACAATATAGGATTAAAAACAGCTTTATATTTGTTCTACCGTTTGTTCTGCATTTCCTGTCACAAATTAGAGAAGGAAACATCACACAAGAGTATTGTTTTCTGTTTTTAATATGGTGCATTTTTAACCCAAAATTGTGTACTGCAATGCATCCCGTTTTTTTTTTATGTAACTGTATTCTGAATACCACCAAATGAAATGAGTATTCAGAATATGTATTCTCAGTACATGTATTCAGTTACTTCCCAGCACTGTTCATGTTTCACTATTGTAAAAAGACACACATGAGTAGTGTTTAATAGATGTCCAGTGTCTGTTTACATTTTAGGCTGCACAGTGCACATGACACTTAAACCTACCATTTATGGGACAGTGCCAGAGACAATGTGGTCCAAAACATACAAATATAGTCCTGCAAAACAAAGTGAAGCAGCCATGTCTCTTTCTCTGAATGTGGCTTATTGCCTCTGCTGTCATTGATACATGGAACAACTCATAACTAGCTCCTGGGCATGGAAGTTGTTTATAGGGTATATTTAGGAACATTATAATCTAGTTGGCTAAATATAACATGCAAAACACTCACAGACTAAATATAGTTTGTGTCATGGCTCTTCTTTAAATCTAGAACTGACCGTGATTGCTGTTTGTAAGCCCCATGCTGTGTTGTTAAGGGTTTCTCTTAATGGCTAAATACACTTTTGTAGTTGTTAGAATACTGTTAGAATATGTGATCATCTAAAAGGATTTAACACTATTTCATAAAGATTACAAGTCCAACTTGAGAGCATGCAGTACTTTCTTTTACCTGTTGTAACTGCATTGTGCGTTATAACTATGGCAATCATTCAATTGCATGTGGAAATGAACCTGCTCGCCTCTGTGCTCCCAGCTCATCATTCTGACCTTGACTGAGAGTGAGCCAAAGCTGCAGTGGACGGACCGAGCCGAGGGACAGGGACAGGCCTCGGTGCTGGCTCACTCTCCTCCCCCGAATCAGACCACAACACCGGGGCTTTAACGCATATAATCAAAGTCTCTTGTTTCAAAGCGATAAAAGCCGGTATGAAGTAAGTCAAATGTGGAGAAATTGTCAACTTGTGCAAGATAAGAAGCAACCGTACACATCTAATGCCCCAGTCCTCTGCACTCAGTCACTGCGGGGCAGCTCGGATCAATCAGCACAAACGTGGAGCCTGTGCCAATAGCTCATCCATAAAGGCGTCATATCCAAACTCAAAACACATGTATAAACTTGGAATATCCTCTCAATGTTCAGATGATGGAAGCTGTCATCAGATCATAAACTTAAAGACACAGTCGCCAACTCCTTTGACGCAATAATCAGACACGAGACGCCACGGTCTCCTTTTTCAAAATAGATTACGCACAACTGCAGTTGCTTACCCGTGCGTACTCAGTCTCAGGTACCGTAAAAATCGCCGTTACGTCCAGGACTTTGGTGAATACAGGTTTCAAAATACCTAAACAACAGCAGCAGCAGCAGCAGCAGTAGTCAGAGAACTCAGTAACCACACCTCCTGCGCGCACGCAAGCAGCACAACGTCATTGCGCATTGGCCGATCTGAGTTTTGGAGCTTTAACGCCATCTGGCTGCAGTTGTTGGGAAGAGCGGAGTCCTCAGTCATTTCTACAGTTCCACCTGAATTTTCCACTTTTCCATCACTCCAATTGGTAATCGTATTTGCTTACTAGTAAATATGTTGGTATTTTTATGATTTGTGGAGATTAGTGGAGGCAAGCCCACTCACAGTAACAATGTTTGTGTGTGTGTGTGTGTGTGTGTGTGTTTTAGGGTACTTTTAGGCAATAAAACACTTCTAATTGAATAAATACAACATAGATTCAATATTTGTCACTTCTTGTCGTACAATAGGCCTAATAATAATCCAGAATAACCCAGACAAAGTAATAACATCTCCATGGAGACAAGGAGAAAAGTTACATAGTACACTTTTAAAACATAATGATAAACATAATGATGGACTCAAGGCTCCCAGAAGTAGCAGTGTATGCATTATGAACAATCATCACATGTAACCGTGTTGTGGTGGACAGAGGTGGTTGTGTGCCAGCTGTGACATGTGTTTTGCACCAGGCTCCACCCGAGACATGTCACCAGCAGGTTTTGCAACAATCCCTGAGAACCAGTTCCACCATTCCCTCCATCGCATAGAAACATGCTCTGAACCCGGTGCACTCCGTCTGGACATATCTGGACTACCTTTTGCTGTTCAGTGGACATACCTGAGCATTCTGACCAATGGGGAGGCCCAGCATTTTGGATGTGAGGAAGAGGACAGCCTGGTGCACCCTGCTCCTGCTCCTCTGCTGCTCTGGAGGGGAGTGTGAGCCTGAAACACCACAACCTCCAGGAACTACAGACTTCCAGGGGGAGAAACCTTTCCACAATGACCCTCAACCCTTCCCTGACAAGGAGAAGGCCAACCTGCCAGTCTTCACTATGGACTATCCACGCATTCAGGTGCCCTTTGAGTTCACACTGTGGATCCTGCTCGCCTCTTTCGCCAAAATAGGTATGCGCACTGCCCCCTAGAAGGACTATTACAGCACTTACCAAAGTTGTGGTTTATTTTTGGTATTACCTTATTATTATTGACATTATTTATTTTAGAGTCAATTTTAGGACAAAAGTTGGCAGTTCAAATGCTAATTTAGCTCATTAACATGACCAGTGTTTCCTTGAGCAAGGCACTTCACCCACTTCCATCACTTTAAACAGGGCAGCTGAAATTACAATACTGAATTATTATTTTGTATATATTATATCATTAATAACTATAATCCCATGTGACTTACTTTGCCCATCTTCTTGT
This sequence comes from Paratrypauchen microcephalus, assembly GCA_036785185.1. NCBI lineage: Eukaryota > Metazoa > Chordata > Actinopteri > Gobiiformes > Gobiidae > Paratrypauchen > Paratrypauchen microcephalus. The sequence continues at coordinate 6,021,500 of JAVJIX010000027.1, read as the reverse complement.
CTGCCAGGCTTCCACATTTACCAAAAGATCACTATATGGATCCCCGAGTCGTGCTTGCTCATCTGCATCGGGCTTATTGTGGGCGGTATCATGTACTCGGTGAAGGAGGAGCCCCCGGCCGTCCTGAGCCCCGAGGTCTTCTTCCTCTACATGCTGCCCCCCATTGTCCTGGACAGTGGTTACTTCATGCCCACCCAGCCCTTCTTTGAGAACGTGGGCACTGTGCTGTGGTACGCCGTGGTGGGCTCCCTCTGGAACTCTGTGGGCATTGGTTTGTCCCTGTTCGCCATCTGCCAAATAGAGGTGTTCGGGGTGCAAGATATTAACCTGCAGGTGGGTGTAAGCAAATGACTTCATGAAGATTGGATACAGTTTGGGGTAATGTTGTTGATTTGTACGTTAATCTGTGTTGCAGGAGAACTTGCTGTTTGCTTCCATAATCTCAGCTGTGGATCCTGTGGCAGCTCTTAGTGTGTTTGAGGACATCAGTGTGAATGAGCAGACCTACATTGTCATATTTGGAGAGGGGCTGTTCAACGATGTTGTCACTGTGGTGAGTTCAGAACTCAGGGGCTCAAAGATACACAAGATATTTTCTGGGTATTTTAAATTTTATGTGAAAATGTATGTATATAGTAGGCCTATAAGTGAAATTTTTTTCTATTTCAGCAAAAGTGAAAAGTGAGCTATGTTGTGAAGCAAAAAGCAGCACAGTGAATAGTAGCAGAATGACACTAACAAACAGATGTTTCAGAGAAGCTATATTGTTTTGGGCTAAAACAGTGCAAAAATGGGCAAAAATGAGAAAGTGTATGGACTTTAGAAACATGAAGGAGCACTCCCTAGATCCAACAGCTCATATGGAAAGTAAAAAAAAAAAAAAAGTATTTTTTTCTGATTAAAAGAAAACAGCCAGCATTGTAATAGTAATACCACTCTTACTCCTAGTACTCCACTGCTACTACTGCCAATTAGGTTTAAAGCTAGAAACAATACTATTTGTATACTATATGTAATCATTATACCATTTTATCAGTTAAAGCATGCATTTTTTCTACATTTTGGTCACTGCATTGTCTCCATTACCTGTGTGCAGGCCTTGTACAGCATGCTCAGCTTCGTGGCGGACATGCCCACAGTGGAGTCAGTAGACGTGTTCCTGGGGGTGGCCCGCTTTTTTGTGGTGAGCCTGGGTGGTCTCCTCATCGGGGTGGTGTTTGGGATTGCAGCCGCTTTCACCACCCGCTTCTCACACAACGCCCGCCAAATAGAGCCCCTGTTTGTCTTTATGTACAGTTACCTGGCCTACCTGGTGGCCGAGCTTTTCGCCATCTCCAGTGTTCTGTCGTAAGTCATAAAATCAAAACCTTTAAAACAGGGGTCTTCAACGTTTTTCAGGCCAGGGACCCCCAAACAGATGGCGAACTTGGCCAGGGACCCCCTACTATATATACGGCATAGAATTGTGTTTTATATTAAATTGAGCTTAGTGTCATGTATAAACATTGCTACTCTGTTATGGTACATCCAATACAAGGAAATAATACACAGGTTAATACTGTATTTTACACTATAAAATATAAAATTATATTATTTTAAAGTGAAAAAAAAAAGATTTCGCGACCCCGCTGCAGTACCTCCGCGACCTTCCTAGGGGTTGCGACCCCCCTGTTGAAGACCTCTGCTTTAAAACAAGGGATTATTGTTACTTTCACTGGAAAATGTACAAAATACTTGATTTGACAAAATACTTGTTTTCCTTCTAGAAGCTACATTTTCATTTACCAAGATTCCAACATATTTATTGGTTAATACTTCATAGTCATAGTCATAGTGATAGTTTGCTTTATTGTCGAAAAACCATATGTACATGTACATAGAGTAATTCGAAATTTCCTTTCCCTGCTAGTCAGGCAGGACAGTGATAGAGCAGCTGTCAGTTATCTGACTGCAGTGTCGACAACTCCACATATCTGAGAGGGTTTGTGCCCCATGAATTATGTAAGTTTTGTAAAGAAGTTATATGCACATGAATGTGCAGAAATAACGAGTCATTGTTAGTTGTATTTCAGTCTGCATCATTGTGACTTTAATTCCCATTCATATTTTGCCAAAATACTACTTTAATCACTCAATCAATCACTGCTCCGCTCATCCTGGCACACATGTACATATCTAGTCTTGACGCACTGTTTGAAGCACATTTCCCGCGGCCTAAACATCCCCAGTATCCATCCATCCATTCTCTTCCACTTCTTCGTGGCTGGATCGTGGGGGCAACAGTCCAAGCAAGTCCCAGACTTCCTTCACCCCAGACACTTCCTCCAGCTCCTCCGGGGGGACCCCAAGGTGTTCTCAGGTCAGCCGGGAGACATAGTCCCTCCAGCTTGTCCTGGGTCTTCCTCAGGGCCTCCTCCCGGCGCGACATACCTGGAACACCTCCCGAGGGAGGCATCCAGGAGGCATCCGGAACAGATACCTGAACCACCTCAGCTGCTCCTCTCGACGTGGAGAAGCAGTAGTTCTACTCCGAGCCCCTCCCGTGTGACTGAGCTCCTCACTCTATCTCTATCTGTGCGGCACGGTGGCTGAGTGGGTAGCGCTCATGCTTCACAGCAAGAAGGTTCCGGTCGCCCAGACCTTTCTGTGTGTGTTCTGTGTGGAGTTTGCATGCATGGTCTGGGTTCGATCCCCGGGTCGCCTGGGCCTTTCTGTGTGGAGTTTGCATGTTCTCCCCGTGTCTGGGTGGGTTTCCTCCGGGCACTCCGGTTTCCCCCATCAACCCAAAACATGCACCATAGGTAAATCCTCCAGCTTAGGTCCTGACCAAACCGAAGCAAGAAGATCATGGAGATGGTCCCCGGGCGCAGTAATGTGCTGCTCACTGCTCCTAATAACAGGATGGGTTAAATGCAGAAATGGAATTTCCCCACTGTGGGACTAATAAAGGCATAGCTTTCTTTTTCTTTCTTTCTTTCTTTCTTTCTTTCCCAGCCACTCAGAGGAAACTCATTTCAGTCGCTTGATCCTTGATCCTGTCCTTTCGGTCATTACCTAGAGCTCATGACCATAGGTGAGGGGAGGAACGTAGATTGACGGTAAATTGAGAGCTTTGCCTTTTCGCTCAGCTCCCTCTTTACCACAACGGTCCGGTACAGCGACCGCATCACTGCCGACGCTGTACTGATCTGCCTGTCAATCTCACGCTCCATCCTTCCCTCAATTGTGAACACTCGTGAACAATAGACCTTACTGGGAAGGCTGAGGAGTGTGATTCCTCGGTAGTTGGAACACACCCTCCGGTCCCCCTTCTTAAACAGAGGGACCACCACCATTATCCATTATCCATTATCCATTACTGCTAGGAACTGTACAGGTTAGCTGGGTCTAGGGAACAGAAAGCCCCCTTAATAAAACACATGTTACATACATTACAGCCCTTATTAGTACTTTACAATTGTCAGTAAAAAGCAGCAAAGTCTGAACACATTTTCTCAGCCTGATCCAAACTTTGCTGGAACAGGCTTTTCTGGTTTGGTTTTCATCTGGCCACACTTTCTCACATTGCCTGTTATTTTATTTTGTCAAATGAATCATTGTCACAAACGCAGCAGTACATAAATGTATTGTTGATGCATTGATACAGACAGGTAAATCATTTGAGCTTCTTATTAGTCCAGACATGTATGTTTGTGTCAAGTCCTGCTGACGTGTCAATCTGCTGCTGTGTGCCATGTGAGCCTCAAAGAACCTCAAAATTCCTGAAATGTGAAGACCTAATGAATCTAATCAGACTAACAGGTAAACCCATCGGCAATGTGATGAAGGAAAAGATGGCATTAGTGGCCAGTTGGAAAAGATAGAGTCTGAGGCAGCTGATGGTTTTGCTGCTGTGGTGGAGATAGGGCAAAGGCAGCTGCATTAGGAGAGAGAGTGCATCATATGAAAGGAATTTGATAGACAGGAGACAGTTAAGAGGCTTGAAATGATGATAAATCAATCAATAATAAAAACACAGAAAAGAATTGCACATACTGTTTTCTGTTATTTGTCCAGTATCATCATATGTGCCATCACCATGAAGTATTACGTGGAGGAGAACGTGTCCCAGCGTTCCTGCACTACCATCCGCCATGTTGTGAAGCTCCTGGCTAGCATCTCCGAGACGCTCATCTTCTTCTTCCTGGGCGTGGTCACCATAACAACAGAGCACGAGTGGAACTGGGCATACATCCTCTTTACGCTGCTGTTTGCCTTCATCTGGAGAGGACTAGGTGACATGTTTGATAGTATTACATGCTGTCAAAATCTGTGGTGGAATAAGCTGTCAATGACTTTTTTCCATCCATCCATCCATCCATTTTCTTCCGCTTATCCGGGGCCGGGTCGCGGGGGCAACAGTCTAAGCAGGGACTCCCAGACATCCTTCACCCCGGACACTTCCTCCAGCTCCTCCGGGGGGACCCCAAGGCGTTCCCAGGCCAGCCGGGAGACATAGTCCCTCCAGCGGGTCCTGGGTCTTCCCCGGGGCCTCCTCCCGGTGGGACATGCCCGGAACACCTCCCGAGGGAGGCGACCAGGAGGCATCCGGAACAGATGCCCGAGCCACCTCAGCTGGCTCCTCTCCACATGGAGAAGCAGCGGCTCTACTCCGAGCCCCTCCCGTGTGACTGAGCTCCTCACCCTATCTCTAAGGGATTCCTCCGCCACTCTGCGGAGGAAACTCATTTCGGCCGCTTGTATCCGCGATCTCGTCCTTTCGGTCATTACCCAAAGCTCATGACCATAGGTGAGGGTAGGAACGTAGATTGACCGGTAAATTGAGAGCTTCGCCTTTTGGCTCAGCTCCCTCTTCACCACAACGGTCCGGTACAACGATCGCATCACTGCCGACGCTGCACCGATCCGCCTGTCAATCTCAGGCTCCATCCTCCCCTCACTCGTGAACAAGACCCCGAGATACTTGAACTCCTCCACTTGAGGCAAGGACTCTCCACCCACCCAGAGAGGGCAAACCACCTTTTTCCGGTTGAGAACCATGGCCTCGGATTTGGAGGAGCTGATTCTCATCCCAGCCGCTTCACACTCGGCTGCGAACCGCCCCAGTGCACATTGGAGGTCCTGGTTTGATGAAGCCATCAGGACAACATCATCTGCAAACAGCAGAGATGAGATCCTGTGGTTCCCAAACCGGATCCCCTCCGGCCCCTGACTGCGCCTAGAAATTCTGTCCATAAATATAATGAACAGAACCGGTGACAAAGGGCAGCCCTGGGTCCAACATGCATCGGAAACAGGTCCGACTTACTACCGGCAATGTGAACACAGCTCCTGCTTCGGTCATACAGGGACCGAATAGCCCTTAACAAAGGGCCCCGAACCCCGTACTCCCAGAGCACCCTCCACAGGACCCCACGAGGGACACGGTCAAATGCCTTCTCCAGATCCACAAAGCACATGTGGACTGGTTGGGCAAACTCCCATGCACCCTCGAGCACCCGATGGAGAGTATAGAGCTGGTCCAGTGTTCCCCGGCCGGGACGAAAACTACACTGCTCCTCCTGAATCCGAGGTTCGACTATCGGTCGAATTCTCCTCTCCAGCACCCTGGAATAGACCTTACCGGGAAGGCTGAGGAGTGTGATTCCCCGATAGTTGGAACACACCCTGCGGTCCCCCTTCTTAAACAGAGGGACCACCACCCCGGTCTGCCAGTCCAGAAGTACTGTCCCCGACCACCACGCCATGTTGCAGAGACGTGTCAGCCAAGACAGCCCTACAACATCCAGCGACTTGAGATACTCAGGACGGATCTCATCCACCCCCGGGGCCTTGCCACCGAGGAGCTTTCCAACCCCCTCAGTGACTTCAGCCAGGGTGATGAGTGAGTCCGACCCCGAGTCCCCAGCCTCTGCTTCCTCCTCCTGACTTTTTTCTGTGCTTATAATAGTTCAGACACCTTCGCCATCCAACTGGTACATGTTTACACTACCCACTGTGGCCAACAGAGGGCAGTTAATTATAGTTTTCTTTATACAGTAATTCCAGGTTCCAGAAATAACCCGCAATAAGAGAAATCCGCGAAGTAGGACAATTTTATATTTTACAATTATTCTACATGTTTTAAGGCTGTAAATGCCTCACCACACACATTATACACTTTTCTCAGACTGGTATTAACATTTTCTCACATTTGTCTCTAGTTTAAACACTCAAACTTTCATAGATTTTCAACAAAATGTATTAATAGTGATGTGTGGGGGGAGACACGGCTCTGGGAGCCCCGCCAGACGCGCGGACGTGATGCGCACCAACCCCTTGGAGAAGTGCACGACACGTGCTGCTCTGTCACGGATTTGTCCACGATGAAGGGTTCATCGTGGACAAATCCGTGACAGAGCAACACTTGTCGCGCGTACACCGGGGCTGCGAGCACGAGATAGAACCGCGGCGCCCGGACCACGTGCTCTCAGCCCAAGCCACAAACCGAACACGCACAAACGAACGCAAGAGCCGCACGGAGTGATTTAATCCTGTTTAGTCCAGGTCTAGACCTGGTCCAGTCCTAGTTTAGTTCAGGGCCAGTCCAGGTTTAGACCTGGTTTAGACCTGGTCTAGACCTGGTTTAGTCCACATTCAGTCCTGGTCTAGTCTCTTAGCCAATCAGGACGCAGAACACAATGTTACACTATAAAAAAAAATTGAAAAAAAAAATTGAAAAAAAATCGAAAAAAAAAAAAAAAATCTGCGAAACAGCAAGGGCGCGAACAGTGAACCGCGATAGAGCGAGGGTTCACTGTATACTCAAAATCTAAAATTATTCATGCTAATTTGTCCTCCAGTGAATGTACTATGCCTCCACTACACAGCCAACTATCACACAAGCAGCATTTGTTTTTTAGCCTGGTTTAAAGGTCCTATATTGTGAGCTTTTAGTCATGTTAGTTGTTGTTGTTGTTTCCTCCTGGAGTTGTGTTTTGTTTCATTCACACATGTTTGAATAAGCCTTTATTACTGTTGACTACATCTCCAAAGCTCAAAATGCTTTGTTCCACCTTATGATGTCATAAAATGGCACTTTTCAAATTAACAGCTACTTTTTACCTTTTGTTTAATAGAGACCGGCATTTCCAGGGCAGAAATCAATCAAATGATTCTAGTGTAGGTTTGTGGAATAAGGTGGAAGTGTTTTCCATTTTTGGAAAGATGTTTGGAAGAAGGAGATTGGAAAGATGTTTGGAAGAAGGAGATTGAGTGTGTTAGCACTGAGTGAGACAAAGATGAAAGGGAAGGGTGAGTGTGTGTTTGGAAGTGTGAGTGGGAGAAGGTCTGGTGTAGAGAGTGGGAGAGCAAGAGAAGGTGTGGCCTTGTTGGTGAGTTGTGAGGTGAGACGATGTGTGGTTGAATGGAAGGAGATTTCACCAAGACTGATGTGGGTGAAAGTGAAATTTCTGAATGAGTTGTGGGTGTTCGTGAGTGCGTATGGTCCTGGCAGTGAGAAGAATGAAGAGGAGAGAGTGTCCTTCTGGAATGACTTGGATGAGTGCCTGCAGGGATTTGGAGCAAATGTGAATGTAGTGTTGATGGGAGATCTGAATGCGAGAGTGGGTGACGAGAAAATTGAGGGTGTTGTTGGTGTGCATGGTGTACCTGGAAAGAATGATAGTGGTGAGAGACTGATAGGAACGTGCCTTGAGAGAGAGATGGTGATTGGGAATACATGGTTCAGAAAGAAAGAGATTCATAAGTATACGTGGGTGAGGCAGGATGGTGGAAGAGTGATTGATAAAGCATTGATGGATTATGTGGTGGTTTCAAAGGTTGCATGTAGTAGATTGTTGGATGTAAGTGTGAGAAGGGGAGAGAGTGAAGGTATGTCTGATCATTATTTGGTGGAAGGAAGGTTGCGTGTGGGTATGCCATGGGTGAGATCGAGAAAGAGTGGGGATGCAAGAGAAGTTTTGAGAGTGAGTGTTTTGAAGAACAGAGAGAAAGTGTGTGAGTATCAGGAGAAAATAGGTGGCAGGTGGAATGAGGTGAAGGATCAAATGATTGTTGGTGTGGAGGAAGAATGGCAACAGTTCAAGAGTGCAGTGGTTGGGTGTGCAGAAGAAGTGTGTGGTGTGAGACGTGTTGGAGGTGGTGTAAGAAAGGGAAGTGAATGGTGGTGCGAGGATGTAAGGTTGGCTGTAACTCAGAAGAGACGTGCGTATGAAGTATGGCTGCAGAGAAAGGACAGGGAGTCGTATGAGTGTTATAAGGAGAAGAGAAGTGATGCAAAGAGAGCTGTGCGTGAGGCAAAAGTGGCTGCGGACGAAAGGTGGGGCAGACAGTTGACTGACAATTTTCGGGAGAACAAGAAAATGTTTTGGAAGGAGGTGAAAAGAGTGCGAAAGGAAGTGTCTGGGAGGGAGGAGAAAGTGAAAACAGAGGATGGAAGGATGCTGAATGAGGGGAATGCTGTAAGAAAGAGGTGGGCGGAGTATTTTGAGAGGCTGTTGAATGTGGAGGAAAATGGCGATGCTGTGATTGTGATGGATGGAAGGGAAAGCAGATTGAATGTACTGGGAGAGTTGAATGAAGCGTTGATTACGAGAGAGGAAGTTGAGCAAGCTGTGGGAAAGTTGAAAGCAGGAAAGGCTGCAGGTGTGGATGGGTGTACTGTGGAATGTTTGAAGTGTGGTGGAGCGAGTGTCACCGAGTGGTGTGTGAGATTGTTGAATGTGTGTTTTGTAAGTGGGCAGGTGCCACTTGACTGGACGAGTGCGTGTGTGGTTCCACTGTACAAGGGTAAGGGTGATAAGTATGAATGTAGTAGTTATAGGGGTATTAGCCTGTTGAGTGTTGTAGGCAAGGTGTATGGAAGAGTGCTGATTAACAGGGTAGTGGAGGGGACTGAGTGTATGATTGGTGAAGAGCAGTGTGGTTTCAGGAGAGGTAGAGGATGTGTGGACCAGGTGTTTGCTGTGAGACAGGTGTATGAAAAGTATTTGGCTAAGGGGAGGGAGGTGTTTTGGCCGTTTATGGATTTAGAGAAGGCGTATGATAGGATTGATAGTGAGGCGTTATGGATTGTGTTGAGTTTGTATGGTATCGATGGTAGATTGTTGGAAGATGTGAAGAGTTTTTATAGAAACAGTAGAGCGTGTGTGAGAGTGGGAAATAGCACGAGTGAGTGGTTTCCTGTGAGGGTTGGTTTGCGTCAGGGATGTGTGATGTCTCCGTGGTTGTTTAATGTGTATATGGATGGTGTGGTAAAAGAGGTGAATGCAAGAGTGTCAGGTAAGGGTGTGAGCATGGTGAATGTTGATGGCAGCGAATGGAGCATGAATCAGTTGTTGTTTGCAGATGATACTGTACTCAGTGGCTGATTCAGAGGAGAGCTTGGCACGTTTGGTTGAGGAGTTTGGAAGGGTGTGTGATAGAAGGAAGCTGAGAGTGAATGTGAATAAGAGTAAGGTGATGAGGTGCACGAGGTCAAAGGATGAACGTAGGATGAATGTGGCATTAAATGGGGAGTTGTTGGAAGAGGTAGAGTGTTTTCAGTATTTGGGGTCGCATGTTGGTGTGGATGGTGGAATAGGGGGTGAGGTAGAGTTTAGAATGAATGAAGTACGTAAGATATGGGGGGGAATGAAGAGAGTGTTTGAATGTAGGTCACTGGGAATGGTTGCGAAAAGGAGATTGTATGAGGGTGTGGTGGTGCCTGCTGCGTTGTATGGGGCTGAAACGTGGAGTTTGAAAGTTGCGGAGAAGAGGAAGTTGAATGTAGTTGAGATGAGATGTCTGAGGAGTATGTGTGGTGTGACGCGCATGGATCGTGTGAGAAATGAAGAAATCCGAGAGAGAACTGGTGTGTTGCGAGAGTTGGCTGAGAGAGCAGAGCAAAAGGCATTGGGATGGTTTGGACATGTTGAGAGGATGGAAAGGGAGCGATTGGTGAAAAAGGTGTATGAATCTGATGTGAGTGGAGTGAGAATGAGGGGAAGACCGCGAATGGGATGGACAGAGGGTGTAAGAAGAGCGTTGAATGCAAGAGGGATGACTGTGGTGCAAGGGAGGGAGGCTGCTCAGGACAGGGATGAATGGAGAGAGTTTGTGTATGAATGAATGGATGGGTGTGGTAGAGGACGGGTCTTGATATGAAGCGGCAGGGGGAAACCAGCTTTGGCTGAGGCCCTGCTCTGGGAGTGCCCACACTGGGCTGTGCAGCTGACCCTGGTGCAGTGTGGTGTGGTTTTAGATCGGTCCTTAGACCTTAAACCAAGGTGTCCTTTCCCCCAACATCATCATGCCTCTCCGGTGACGTTTGGGTGGTGCTGGCGTCTGAGTGCTGGTTTGTTCTGAGTGCTGGATTGTTTGGGGGTTGCTGGCGGGCTTGGGTGGTATCACCAGGTCTGGTTTCGGGGTGCCGAGGGGGCGGCTGGCTGGTGCTTAGGGGTGTGGTCCGGATGGCCGCCTGGATCCGGGGTTCTTTGGGGTTCTGTATGGTGGATGGGGGCACCTGGAGGGGGGCGACGTTATCTAGGTGCACCTTTAGTTATTACTGTTACTGCTGTTGTAGTGGGATGATTGCGGATGGTCTGGACCTGGACCCTCTCCCAATGTTTTGGATTGTTTTTAATGCATCATTTCTTAGTCAGGGCAAGCTGAATACCTACACCTAGGCTGCAGGACAATGTCCTCCTTCTTTTAATGCATCATTTCTTAGTGAGGGCTGAACACCTACACTTAGGTTTGCAGGACAATGTCCTCCTTCTTTTAATGCATTTAGACACATTATAAATAGCATACACATTATACACAATATAGGGCAACATAGGATATGAAGAAATGTTCGGAGAGGGGGGAGAAGTGGATTTTAAAGTGGGGCGACAGCGGTGATGGTAATGGACGGAAGGTGTGCTTGGGTGCTCGTCCCTCTCTAGGTGCTGTCCCTGTGTGGTCCTCTGGAGGATTCCTGGGTGCTGGCGGTGTTCCGGTTTACGCTCTGGGTCTGGCCGGTCATCCCTTTGTGCCGCCTGGGGCGGGTCCTGGGGGTTTTTCCGCTCGGGTTCGCTGGCTGCCTTCTCGGTTGTCCAGTGCATGGATGGGGGGTGGGTGGACGCCAGTGTGGGAAGAGAGTGGTGATGGTGATGAGGAAAGGACGCTGGTACAAACGAAGGGGGAAAAAAAAAAAAAAAAAAAAAGTCACGGAAGGAGGGTTTGGGGAAAGGAAGGAAGGAGGGAAAGGAACAAAAATGTATGCCCTGTCTAGGCTACCCCACTATGGTGGGACACAGCCTTTGTATATAGATAGATAGATAGTTTTCCATTTGAGGAAAGAACAGGGTTTGTGTGTTAAACATGTGTGAAAAGGTCCAGTTTGTGATGAGGAAACTACATTATAAAATATAAAGAAATAGTGTAATAGAAAAGCTTGAATACAGCATTATATTGGATCTTCAAGTATAAAAAATGAAATTAAATGTAACAAAGTAGTTTTTGTTTTTCCTTCCATCACTGGTTGTTGTGGTTTCCTGAGTTGTTGATTTCTGACAGGGATTCTGGTGCTGACGCAGATCATCAACCCTTTTAGGACCATCCAGTTCAACCTCAAAGACCAGTTCGGACTGGCCTACAGTGGCCTCAGGGGGGCAGTGTGCTTTGCCCTGGTCTTCACGCTGCCCGACACTATCAACCGCAGGAACCTCTTCGTCACCGCCTCCATCGCCGTCATCATCTTCACCGTTTTTATACAGGTGCATGGATTTTTATGTATTTATTTTGTTCATATTAAATATAAGTAGATGAGCGGATCAGCCAATGAGAAAGTTTTTTTTTATTTCAATTTTGCAGAATGTCTCTTCCCACTCTTCACTCATGTTGCGAACTGTCGAATCAACAGTCTATAAATCAAAAAGAGATTTTAAACTTGATTTTTATGTTAAAATGATTAGTATTCTAACTTCAGGGCATCAGTATCCGGCCCATTGTGGAATACATGAACATCAGACGGAGCAACAAAGAAAAGTATAACATTAACATGGAGATTCACAGCCGGGCAAGTGTTCATGAGCAGTAATTATACTTCAATATGAATATTTCTAATAATAATGTAATACTTCTGCATTTGTGCCTTCTTCAGACGATGGAGCACATTGTTTCCGGGATTGAAGACTTGTGCGGGCAGTGGGGTCACTACTACTGGAAAGACAAGTCAGAGAGATCAATTCCAAATCACTGTGGCACAATCGTAACCATTTACACACAATATTAATGATAGCTGTGTCTGTTGCCAGGTTTAAGAAGTTCAATGATCGTATATTGAGGAGGATCCTTCTCCGGGACAACAAGGCAGAGTCCAGTATCGTGTCTCTGTATAAGAAGCTGGAGCTGCAGAGTGCCATTGAACTGTTGGACACACCGATGGGAGACCTGAGCGCCGCCCCCTCCATCATCTCCCTACAGTGAGCACATTTTACACTTATATTTGGTCCTTTAAAATTAAAAATGCAATAAATCATACAGCTATCAAGGCCCTCCACATTTGGGCCATTTTCACTGCAATATATTGTCCATTCTTAACTCTCATTTTAGTGGTGATTTGAAATCAGTACATTCAATATTCATAAGAGCTAAACATAAAACTTACATTTGATTTGCGATTTACTGATCATTGCTGTTTCTCCCCTGCACCAGTGACGAGATGAAGGAAGCGTCTCGGCCAAAGAAAAAGTTCCTGTCTGCTGATGTGAGGAACATGCACAATATTCTAGCAAAGAACATGTACAGGATACGGCAAAAGGTACAACTTCAACTGACTTAAATGTCTCTGTAGTATCAAACTTTTCTTCTGTCCTTCTGGCTCTTAGGGTTGCAAAGGGGTAGAAAATTTCCATGGAAACTTTGGCGTGGGAATTTTGGGAATTTTCAAATTGGTAACTTTGCACAGAATTGGGAATTTATAGGAATTATTGTGAGTCATATACCAACATAAATATAAACATTTTATTTTGTCATCAGCAGGCATTATCAGCAGGCATTAATTAAAACACATGACTCACATGATTTATTTGTAAGAAGAACTTTATCAATGCGTATCTCCTTCACTGAACAACAAAACATGAACATTGGCTAAAATGTGTCTTATAATTCAAAATTTAAACTCTTCTCCTGTCCAAAAACTTGAATTCAAAATGTAAAATGAAAGCAGCTTCCCCCTCTGAAAAGTCTTTCTTGAATGGCATAAAATCTTTTGTCAATGAAAAATATTTACCCAAAGCTTCTCAAGCCTGGTTTTTGCATGTTCTCCATTTTGCCAAATACTTTCAAGCTTCTTCCTCAGTGTCCACAGTGTTCACTTCCTCAACACTCATCTTCTTCAGTGTCTGTGTCCTTGTCTGTGTCCAATCTTGTGGAGGATGGCTATGTCAGGCTCAAAGAGCCTGAGGTTTGCAAGTATGGCCACTAATTTCTCCACTCACTCATTCGTGAGCCTGTTCTGAACTTTTGAGTGTGTCTTCCCATTGTGTGTGTGTGTGTTCTGTATTTGCTGTGAGCTCAGAAAAGTAGCTTTAGTTCTTTAGAATTCTAGAAGTTATTGTGCATGTGATAAAGGAATGCAAAATGCATGTAGAGGCTGTGGCTCGACGGCTTTGCAGAAAATACTGTCCTACTTTATTCACAGAAATGTGATTATTTTAGCCAAGATTATGCTACAATATTTTTTCAACTAACTATATTGATGCCCCTAACCTTCAACTTTGATAATTCCCAGTTTATTCCCAAAAATTCCCATGGAAAGTTTACAGCTTTGAAAATTCCCAGAATTTTGCTACCCTACTGGCTCTACACAATACACACATCTTATGGTACATCTCTTGACCAGGTCATGTTTGTAAATGAGAAGTGGTTCTCAAACAGTTTACCTGGATAAATAAAGGTTAAATAAATAAAATAAAAACATCATGAAGATATGGAAAGTGAGTGAAATTGTTGAGATGTACAGTACTTATTCTCCAAAAATAAGTGACTATTATGGAATCATATTTGTGTAGTCAGCTGCTTAACCATTGCAGCTAATAACTCAGAAGCTACAGTATATTGTCACTTTTGTCTAATAAGGTGATACTGTTTAATTTTGAATGTATGAGGTTTAAACACTGTCATTATGGTGTTCCCTCATTATAGGCAGAGTAGTATTTTGAGTGAGTAATCCTATATTGTTTTGCATTCAAGGCACAAGTGCTCAGAAAGTTTTTACCTACCCCCTATGCCCGCAATCTACTCTGTATTTACATCTGATTATTCCAAAAGTTCAGATTCCGGGTAGTACATTTAGGGTTCACAAATGTTTCATCCCCATTTTCAACAATAAAAAACTGTTTCTTGAATTATGTTGAAATGCCACTAGGAAGAGATAGTTCTGTAGTTTTGAACAGGAATTCAATGGACCTGATTATATTATCAAGCATTTTAGACAACAATCTACAATGAACAAAATGTAAAAATCATAAATTGTATACACCTGATGACGCTGCAGAAGCGAAACGCGTTGTTCACTCTAACCTAATAAAGGAATAAGAGTAAAGTCAAGTGAGTGTGCAGTAAACTTTTTTTTTTCTGGAATCATAGATTGTATAGTTTAACACCCCAAAAAGCATGATATTTTGCCTTAATGCTGTGTGCTTAATAATTAATTTTAATAGAATTTTAATATTATGTATGCCTTGTTTCCCAGACTCTGGCTTACACCACCAAATACAAGCTGCCCGATGACAGCCACACTCGTGAGATCCTGATCCGCCGCCACACCAGCATCAGACGCAGCCTCCGAGCCAACAGTTCTAGACATCCAGTGAGTTCTGCTTTTAAAGGTCCCATGGCACGAAATTTTCACTTTCTGAGGTTTTTGAACGTTAATGTGAGCTCCCCTACCCTGTTTAGCCCCCCTCCCCCATGGTTAAAAGTTGCGAAATGTCTAAACTGAGCATTTGCGATCCTTTTCTGCGTTACAAAAAACCGGAGCTCAAACGGGCGATTTTGAACAAGGCACCTTATTGACGTCAGATCGAAAAAAGAAATGCAAATGCAGTTCCACCCCCGTCTGTCTGAACTCAGCGTCTCTGTAAATCACGCCCAGAGAGTTTGGACTGCGAATGCGCTAGGCAATGCGAAATGCGTTTTTTATTTGCCTGGAGGCACGTCCGAGTGTTTCTAGGCTCGGAAGTCCTTTATCTGAGCCTCTGGACCTTTGAACAGCAGTGGTTTCATTTTATTTTATGTGGAAATGTGTTTATTTTTCAATGGAACGCTTCAAATCTCTCCCCCCGTGCAAAAACATGGAAATGGATCAGCTGAGGGCTGACAGCAGAGAGCAGAGAGTTTGGCCACGCCCCCATCCTCTACTATTGGCCAGCTCTTTTCTCCTCATTTGCATTCAAGCAACAACGCCCAGAATAAAGTGTTTGAGAGAGATATTTATGACTCTTTCTCATCTTATCTCTGTTTCTCATGCACTGAGTGTTGATTTTGAAGAAGGATTCATTTACAGTATTAGGGAACCATTAAGGAGCCATATAAAAGCATCAAGAAGTACCATGTCATGGGACCTTTAATTATGATTACACTTGATGTGTTTGTATTAGATTTTGTCTTTGCTTTTTCAGCCTTCAGAAAACATTCCTAAATCTCAGAGGTATTATTCACTGCAGTCGGGCAGTGACCTGCAGTCAGCCTTAGCTCTCAAAAGAAGAAGTCAGGGTAAGTCTCTAAAAAAGAAGAGTTTTTGGCACATAAAGTGCGACAATATTTCAGTCTTTATGATGGCAAAAAAAAGAATGATGGATGCCACCTTTCTTTTTATTAGAATTGTTATTAGATTTGATAAAGTTTAATGATGTTTAGTTGTTGTCTTTTTAATTCTGTTACATCATAGTTCATCATGTTCAATATCTCAACAGTCAGTGTGAGAGGTTTATGGCTAGTATGATACTTCTGTCATGTTTCCTGTCCTTGTCCAGGTGGCTCCTCCGCCTGCTCGGTCATGCAGCTTAGCCCCATAGAGGAGAGGAACCTGGGCACACTGCAGCAGAGTGAGGGTGGAGACGAGGCTCCACCACATGGCTGGCAGCCTGAGGACCCTCAAAGAAACATTGTGTCCAAGAGCCCTTTACTCAGATGATTACTGTTGTCCTGGCCCTGGATGAGAGTGGGAGTATATACAATAGAGTACACTGTAGAGCCTGTATTTAATCTTGTACAAAACTAACTTAACTTTTGTCTAAAGTCTAAATAATACATGTGAATAAAGCTCAAATGTTGTCCTGTCTTCTGTAGAGCTTTAGCTCTGTCTGCTGGTCATATTTGAAACATCAACTCTATTATGAGCACAGGTCATTTTCTATAGCCTTTTGAGTGGTATTACAAGTTCTTCATATCATAACTGCATATTAAAAAATCGTTTAACCCTCCTGCTCTACACTAGGGCTAATGGATTTAAGTATAATAGTATTGGTGGTTTTCAGATTCTAGAATGGGATTATATCATACTCCCAGATTGGGGCAACAGTCCGATTACCCCGTTACCCCTGAGCTTAACCAGAAGAAAAGGGCCTTCAACTCAGGGGACAGAGAGGAGCAGAAAAGGGTGGGAGCTCCAGTGGAGGATCCGACAGGCCAAGAAGGACTACAGGAGGAAGATGGAGGAGCAGCTGGCCCAGAACAATGTACGGGGCGTGTGGAGAGGACTGAGGAACATCTCCGGTTTTGGACAGAGTGGCAGAGGGACAGCTGACGGTGATCAGCGCTGGGCGGACGAATTAAACTGTTACTTTAACAGGTTTGATTCGCCCCCCACCCCCTCTCCCGACTCCCTCCTCTTCACACCTCCCCGGGTCAGTGGCCACATCCCCCTCCCCCTTCACATGGACCCAACCCAGCACCAGCCCCCCTCCACCCCCCACCACCACCCCCTGCAGTTCATCCCAATCCCTCCCTCACTCCCCCCTCTCCATCACACCGGACGAGGTGAGGAGGGAGCTAAGGCGACTCAGACAGAGGAAATCCGCAGGACCTGACGGTATCTGCCCCAGGCTGCTGAGAACCTGTGCATACCAGCTCTGTGAGGTTCTCTGCTACATCTACAACCTGAGCCTTAGACTGGAGAAGGCCCCCGTCCTGTGGAAGACCTCCTGTGTGGTCCCGGTTCCCAAAATAACAAACGCCAAGGAACCGGCCCACTACAAACCAGTCGTCTTGACCTCCCACCTCATAAAGACCATGGAGAGGGTGATCCTCAGTCACCTCCGCTCTCTGGTGAGCCCCACCTTGGGCCCGCTGCAGTTTGCCTACTTGCTGCAGCGGGTGCTCACCCACCTCAAGACCGCCGGGAGTGCTGTGAGAGTCATGTTCTTTGACTTCTCCAGCGCCTTCAACACCATCAGGCCGGCGATGCTGCGGGGGAAGCTGGAGGGTGTGGGAGATGGTTGACATCTTGCTGTCTGGACCATCGACTACCTCACTGACCGTCCACAGTACGTGCGGCTGCGCGGCTGTGAGTCAGAGGTGTTAGTCTGCAGCACTGGGGCTCCCCAGGAAAGTGTCCTCTCACCCTTCCACTTCACCATCTACACCTCGGACTTCACATACAACACGGACAGCTGCCATCTCCAAAAGTTCTCTGACGACTCGGCCATTGTAGGCTGTGTGTCTGAGCTGGAGTACTGCTCGGTCATCAGTGACTTTGTGGACTGGTGTGGGCGAAACCACCTGAGCCTTAACACCAGTAAGACAAAGTCGCCTCCACCTCCTGAGGAGACTGAGGTCCTTTGGAGTGTGCAGGCCTCTGCTCAAGACTTTTTATGACTCTGTGGTGGCCTCTGCTCTCCTCTACGCTGTCGTCTGCTGGGCCCCGAGCAGCACAGAGCGGGACAGGAAGAGACTTAATAAGCTGGTCAGGAGGGCCAGCTCTGTCCTGGGCTGTCCTCTGGACTCTGTAGAGGAGGTGGCTGAGAGGAGGATGCTGGCCAAACTTATGTCCTTCATGGACAACACCTCTCACCCTCTGCACCGGACTGTAGAGGAGCTGAGCAGCTCCTTCAGCAGCCGACCCCAGTCCAAGAAGGAGCACTACCGCAGATCCTTCATCCCCACCGCCATCATTTTTCATTTCATTTATTTAATTTATTTGACAGGAACCATGTACAGGAGCATTAATCACAATCAGTGAAGAGATGCTTTGCACCAGACTATAGCTCTTTGAGGTAATTTCCATCTGCAGTCCCTGAGACATACAACATGACAAAACATTAAACACAGCATAAAATAATGTATTTCATAAACATTTCATCAAACGTACATTATTTACATTAGTTAAAATGGATTCCCCTTCACCTTCCCAGCCCCTTCTCAGGTTTGTCTGTATAGCTGTATAGCTGTATAACTCTACTATATAATCCAAATGTGCAATATTTTCTATACTCTCTTTTTATGATAACAGGAGAAGTTCAATTTGTCAACTGGACAAAGTTTGTTTGGTTGAAAACGTTTCGCCGCTCATCCGAGAGGCTTCGTCGACGAAGCCTCTCGGGTCAACCAAACAAACTTTGTCCAGTTGACAAATTGAACTTCTCCTGTTATCATGGATTCTACCTGGACGACTGAGGGACTTTTCACACATACTCTCTTTTTACTTATTTTTATTATTATTACTATTTGCCTGCATGCACTTTCTGTTCAAACTTCCTTTGCACTAAACTGCCTGGAGCAAATGTGACAAGTGAATTTCTTCTGTGTGAGATCAATAAAGTCTTATTTTATCTTATTTCCCTAGTGATTACTTTGTATTTTGTCATGAAATATCCAAAAGGTAAATGCACAAATGATGAATCTGTTCATTTCCATGTGTGTGAGTGATTTGACTCAAGAACTCACTGTATTATAAAAAAAAATAATTTAAACAATATTAATTTCAGCTGACCCCATCTGTATTAAATATGATTGGCCTATAGTATTGCAATGGAAAGCTTTACAATAACTGTTTATGTAATCAAGTATATAGGTTGTGTATACGTTAGCTTTGTGATTCCTAATGAAAAGGGGATTTCGACAAACCCTTGGGTTAAAACAGACTGTCTCGCCATGTGTAATCTCTCTTTAGACGTAGTTATCGGAGAAGAGGGCCTTTACAGACTCCATGCTTTCCTCAAATATTTTCACTTGTTATTCTGCTGCGAAGGATGCAGCCTTGTGCTGATCTGTCTTTGTAGAGGTGTTATGCAGGGCTCTCAAGTCTCACGCTTTGAGAGTGTGACACACGCAATTTGACGTGTTCACACGCTCACACATGGTATTTCTCACGCTGAATTTTTTTAAAGCAATTCAAAACTGTAGCCACTGTTCACAGCGCTTCTGTGCCCAGAAAATCGGTAAGTTAATGCAGGCACCGCGCGTTTTCAGCGAAAAAAAGTCACTCGCACACCAGTACTGGAGTTGAGCGATCAGCTGTGAGGTCGATCGAGCCTCGTGTTATTTACGCGGCATTTCCAAGAGAATAAGAATCCTTAACTTGCTACGTTAATGCTATGTAAGAAGAAACTCTCGCCTTGGGACACGGGATAAGTTCGGGATATGTCCTTTTCTCCGGAGCTCCGGATTATTAAAGACCGTGACACGCGTTCTTATGGGTGAGTCATATTATCAGATTATTTCTGCATCTATTTCGGCACTAAACCAGGACTAAACCAGGTCTAAACCGGGTCTAAACCAGGATTAAACAGGGACTAAACCAGGACTAAACCAAGACTAAGCCAAGACTAAACCAGGTCTAAACCAGGACTAAACCAGGTCTAAACCAGGACTAAACCAGGACTAAACCAGATCTAAACCAGGACTAAGCCAAGACTAAACCAGATCTAAACCGGGTCTAAACCAGGACTAAACCGGGACTAAACCAGGACTAAACCAAAACTAAACCAGGTCTAAACCAAGACTAAGCCAGGACTAAAACAGGACTAAACCAGGACTAAGCCAGGACTAAACCAGAACTAAACCAGAACTAAACCAGGTCTAAACCAGGACTAAACTGGGTCTAAACCAGGATTAAACTGGGACTAAACCAGGACTAAACCAAGAATAAATCAGGTCTAAACCAAGACTAAGTCAAGACTAAACCAGGTCTAAACCAGGACTAAACCAGGTCTAAACCAGGACTAAACCGGGACTAACCCGGCACTAAACCAGGACTGAACCAGGTCTAAACCAGGAGATTAAACCAGGTCTAAACCAGGACTAAGCCAAGACCAAACCAGATCTAAACCGGGTCTAAACCAGGACTAAACCGGGACTAAACCAGGACTAAACCAGGACTAAACCAGGACTAAATTAAAACTAAACCAGGTCTAAACCAAGACAAACCAGGATTAAACCAGGTCTAAACCAGGACTAAGCCAGGACTAAACCGGGACTAAACCAGGTCTAAACCAGGACAAAACCAGGACTAAACCAGAACTAAACCAGGTCTAAACCAGGACTAAGCCAAGACTAAACCAGGATTAAACTTGGACTAAACCAGGACTAAACCAGGTCTAAACCAAGACTAAGCCAAGACTAAACCAGGTCTAAACCAGGACTAAACCAGGATTAAACCAGGTCTAAAACAGGACTAAACCAGGACTAACCCGGCACTAAACCAGGACTAAACCAGGTCTAAACCAGGTCTAAACCAGGACTAAACCAAGACTAAACCAGGTCTAAACCAGGACTAAACCGGGACTAAACCAGGACTAAACCAGGACTAAATTTAAACTAAACCAGGTCTAAACCAAGACAAACCAGGATTAAACCAGGTCTAAACCAGGACTAAGCCAGGACTAAACCGGGACTAAACCAGGTCTAAACCAGGACAAAACCAGGACTAAACCAGAACTAAACCAGGTCTAAACCAGGACTAAGCCAAGACTAAACCAGGATTAAACTTGGACTAAACCAGGACTAAACCAAGACTAAGCCAAGACTAAACCAGGTCTAAACCAGGATTAAACCAGGTCTAAAACAGGACTAAACCAGGACTAACCCGGCACTAAACCAGGACTAAACCAGGTCTAAACCAGGACTAAACCAGGTCTAAACCAGGACTAAACCAAGACTAAACCAGGTCTAAACCAAGACTAAGCCAAGACTAAACCAGGTCTAAACCAGGACTAAACCAGGACTAAACCAGGTCTAAAACAGGACTAAACCAGGACTAACCTGGCACTAAACCAGGTCTAAACCAGGTCTAAAACAGGACTAAGCCAAGACTAAACCAGCTCTAAACCAGGTCTAAACCAGGAGTAAACCAGGTCTAAACTAGGACTAAACCAGGTCTAAACCAGGACTAAGCCAAGACTAAACCAGATCTAAACCGGGTCTAAACCAAAACTAAACCAGGTCTAAACCAAGACTAAGCCAGGTCTAAACCAGGACTAAACCAGGACTAGACCAAGACTGTGTGTGATAACATATTATCCTGTGCATTATTAAATTATTGAATGATAATATGGACTTTTTGTTATAAAAGCCACCCCCCCTGGAAAATATGTCACATAAATGAAAAATTACACCATCCCCCCTGGTTGGTTTCATTAAATCAACTCTTTGATTCAAGACAACTGTTAGCAGGTTGACTGTATTCAACAACAACTCTCCAGTTTTATTCTTGTAAATCGGAAAATCCACAACAATACGTTCTGATGTCGTCTGAAACCCAGCAATACTTAAATCCAACCCGTCCATGTAGAGTAGTCCCACGTGTTTGGACGTGTAATTCTCCAGCCGCACCGAGAGAGGCGACACTGAGCAACAAGCCGCTCACTCTTCCGGAAGTCATCCTCAGGGACGAAAAAGCAGTGCGGTTCGTGGTTAGCTCGACGCTTAAGCTAAGATCTGTTTTTCATCAAAATTAAAAGATAAAAATGTCTAAACAAGGTCAAAGACTGAGAGCGCTGGTGACTGAGCGGCTGGCTGCGGCTGCGGAGGAGATTTTTGCGCTGTTTGAAGGGACGATAGTGGGATATGAGGAGGAACTGCGCCTCTCCAAAGAGGAGAACCAGAGGAAACAAAAGACCCTGGACTCGGTTCTGAGCCCGAGGGTCGTGCTGAGCAGAGCGGATCCCCACATTCCCTCCCCTGGCCCCGGACTGATGGATGAGAGCGCATGGACTCCACAGATTAAAGAGGAGCCGGAGATCCAGTTCATCAAACAGGAGGAAGAGGAGCCCCTAGTGTAAGCATGTCTCCTGTCTGCCACTGTCTTTTTTAAAATCTTCTGCTATTTAGGTTACATATCACCAAAACCACAATAACATTCGCAAAGTACTCAGAAGACACAAGGGGGGATGTGGGCACGGGAACAAACACCACTGGGTATAAGGGCCAAGGGGGGGAAGGGCGGAGGGGGGCAGGGGTCAGAAGTCCAACCGAGCGTCTTTGAGTGTCCAGAAAAGCGCCATATAAAACTGATGCATCATTATTATTATTAACCCATAAATACCAATTGTCACTGACCTTCAGCAGTGCTGCTCGCGTCTTGCAAGCAGCACTGCCTTTTATCATTTCTTCTCTGTGACATATGAAGTTTTGTTACAGCTTCACTTCTACACAGCGCAACTTAAACTCCGCGTGTACTACCGCGCATCAGGAAAGGGTGAGGCGACTTTATACACTGGGCGCATTAACCAGGCTCCGCCCTCCGCAACCAGACTCCCCTCTACCCGCGGAGTGACCGGGAGAAGAGGGGGAGTCATATCTTTCCTCTCGCTCCTCCGATCAGAATGGCCGGAAAAGTTCAGTGTCCTAAATCAAACTCTTGTCCTGTCATGCTGTGTCTCCTCTTGTTTAATCTGAGCATTTAAAAAGTTACACTTTGAGCCCATTTTCCGTGATGATGTTGCTTCATTGGCCTGTTGTGACGTGAGCCGTCCTCCTGTGGACCCACCACCCGCGGAAGGATTCATGGGGGCTGGTGCATTGTGTTCTGGGCAGCAGAACACTGCTTGGACTGCTGCCCCCGCGACCCAGAAAATGGAAAAGCGGAAGAAAATGAATGAATGAATGAATGTTGCTTCATTGCTCTGGCCTTCTCAGAGGATTCAATATGAGGCTTATATATTACATTTTAACTAATTAGACTAATATTATTTAATTTATAATGACGGCCCTTGTAATTATGAACATGACTCCTTTTTTTTTAGGTCTGCCCATGACTTCTCTGGTGTCCATATGAAGATAGAAGAGGTGCTTGTAAAAAGTGAGTCCAAAGAGGAACCAGAGGAAAAGGACATGAGGGCAGAGCCACATTTAGACTCAGAATCAGATACTGAGCACTCCTCTGACAGTGATTTTAAACAGGAGCCAGCGGAAATGGATGTCACCATAGAGCCACATTTAGACTCGGAATCTGATACGGAGCACTCTTCTGACAGTGATTCTGGTGAAGACTGGACACCTACAGTCAGACATTCAGCTGATGGAAACCACAACAAGCAAGTCAACGTCAGATCCCCCCAAAACAAGTGTGTATCAGAGACCAGCGCCAGTGTGAACAATGAAGGTGTGTCAGGAACAACTGAGGGAGCAGAGGGCAAACACCAGTGCTCTGTGTGTAAAAAGAGACTATCTTCTAAATATCAGTTACAAGTACATTTTAGAGTTCACACTGGAAATAACCTTTACACCTGCCCAATCTGTAAGAGAGCACTGGCCTGCAAGACTTCTTTAATTGTACATACGAAACAGCACACAAGACAAAAACCTCACATTTGCCCAAAGTGTAACAAAGCATTTGCCACCAAGACTTCTTTAATGGTACATGCGAAACAACACACAGAAGGAAAAGCATTCAGTTGTTTAATCTGTAAGAAAGACTTTGCACAAGAGTGTATCTTACAACTGCACATGAAATCACATTCTGATAAATAAGCCTTAGAGCAGTGCAATGTGTAAGAAATCCTTAAACTGCAAGGTTAATGAAGCTGTACATAATAGAATTCACAGAGGAGAGCGCAGTTACAGCTCCATCTGTTTGAATTCATTTCCCAAAAAGTGTCATCTAGATGTTAGAAACTTTTAAGACAGGAGTCGCAAGTTCAAGCTCCAATACTTTTTTTTTGGACACTAGTTATTGTAAATATCTCTGTATACGTGTGTATCGATGTTAGGAATGGTCCAGTATTTTTATTTTTTTGAGCAGATTTTAGTATATTTTTCTTACTGTTGTGGCCAATAAGGTATATTTGCAGATTCCGATATTAAGCTTTTAAAATATATAGTACGGACCAAATTTATGTTAACCAATATACCATCCCTTAAAATGGACTCATTCACTTTTTTATTCAAATTTTCCCTCCTATAGATAAAAGATTTGTGGGTTTTAGTTTTTTTTTTGTCTGCATGCGTTTTTTTTCCCCCCCTGCCAAGTAACGTTTTTCTTGATGTTTTGGATATTTAGTTGGGGATGAGCAGAGCAATTGAGCTTGTTAATGTACATAGTTTTCCATCTAAAAATGTGCAGTTTAAACAATAAAAGTCTTACCTCGAGTGTATGTGAAATGGAAATGTTTATTTGTCATTGTAAACGAGATGAGATGGAAATGAACGGGTCCATGGACTTTAAAGCAGCTGACAAGGGGGCGCTAACGTTCCACCTCAACGATACAAGAACATAAACAGAATAGAAAATGCAGATACAATCACAGTAGTCACAAACACATATGACGTAATACAGTGGAACGGTAAACTGAGGTCTTTTTTTGCTTGGAGGGAGATGGAAAACAAATATATTATTGACAAACTGAGGCGGCAGACTATGTGAGAGGGGAAAGTGTTTTTATAACATAGATCGTCATCGTGACCTAGCCAATCTATGTTATTACAGCTGTGACCTTGGGACTGTTGAGTGCGAGAGAACAGAGTCAAAACACAGCAGCCCTGCTATTGTAGATTCCCAGGAGAATTACACTACAAATATAAACGCAACGCTTTTGCTCCCATTTTTCATGAGATGGACTTAAAGATCTAAAATTCATTCCAGATACACAATATTACCATTTCTCTCAAACATTGTTCACAAATCTGTCTAAATGTGTGATAGTGAGCACTTCTGCTTTGCTGAGATAATCCATCCCACCTCACAGGTGTGCCACATCAAGATGCTGATCTGACATCATGATTAGTGCACAGGTGTGCCTTATACTGCCCACAATAAAAGGCCACTCTGAAATGTGCAGTTTTGTCTCACAGCAAAATGCCACAGATGTCACAAGCATTGAGGGAGCGTGCAATTGGCATGCTGACAGCAGGAATGTCAACCAGATCTGTTGCTTGTGAATTGAATGTTCATTTCTCCACCATAAGCCGTCTCCAAAGGCGTTTCAGAGAATATGGCAGTACATCTAACCGGCCTCACAACCGCAGACCACGTGTAACCACACCAGCCCAGGACCTCCACATCCAGCAGGTTCACCTCCAAGATCGTCTGAGACCAGCCACTCGGACAGCTGCTGAAACAATTGGTTTGCATAACCAAACAATTTCTGCACAAACTGTCAGAAACCGTCTCAGGGAAGCTCAACTGCATGCTCGTCGTCCTCATCGGGGTCTTAACCTGACTCCAGATCATTGCCGTAACAGACTTGAGTGGGCAAATGCTCACATTCGATGGCGTCTGGCACGTTGGAGAGGTGTTCTCTTCACGGATGAATCTCGGTTTACATTGTTCAGGGCAGATGGCAGACGGCGTGTGTGGCGTCCTGTGGGTGAGCGCTTTGCTGATGTCAATGTTGTGGATCGAGTGGCCCATGGTGGTGGTGGGGTTATGGTATGGGCAGGCATCTGTTATGGACGAAGAACACAGGTGCATTTTATTGATGGCATTTTGAATGCACAGAGATACCGTGATGAGATCCTGAGGCCCATTGTTGTGCCATCCATCCATGAACATCACCTCATGTTTCAGCAAGATAATGCACGGCCCCATGTTGCAAGGATCTGTACACAATTCTTGGAAGCTGAAAATGTCCCAGTTCTTGCATGGCCAGCATACTCACCGGACATGTCACCCATTGAGCATGTTTGGGATGTGCTTGACCGGCGTATACGACAGCGTGCACCAGCTCCCACTAATATCCAGCAACTTCGCACAGCCATTGAAGAGGAGTGGACCAACATTCCACAGGCCACAACTGACAATCTGATAAACTCTATGTGAAGAAGATGTGTTGCACTGCATGAGGCAAATGGTGGTTACACCAGATACTGACTGGTTCTGAGTCCCCAGACCCCCAATAAAGCAAAAAAAAAAAAAAAAGAAGCACATTTCAGGGTGGCCTTTTATTGTGGGTAGTCTAAGGCATCAGCATCTTGATGTGGCACACCTGTGAGGTGGGATGGATTATCTCAGCAAAGCAGAAGTGCTCACTATCACACATTTAGACAGATTTGTGAACAATGTTTGAGAGAAATGGTAATATTGTGTATCTGAAATTAATTTTAGATCTTTAAAGTCCATCTCATGAAAAATGGGAGCAAAAACAAAAGTGTTGCGTTTATATTTTTGTTGAGTGTAATAAAACCACATAATCCATACACTTTAGAACTCAGATAAACGGACAGTTGGTCCGAAACCTGGTTCTGCAAAGTCCCCAACTTCATGTCACCAAGCAGGGCCGTTGACAGTCCTCCTGGCGTGTAGATGATTGAGCCGCTTGTTTCGCACTGTTCCACAGACATATTTGTGATGGTATCCGTGCGTCATTAGGGTATCCACAGATTGGAGATGGTACAGTTCCTCAATCTGTGTCACCTTCTGATGTAGACCTTTCCTGGTCTTCAACGGCTCCCCTGAAGTGTAAAATGACAGCCGACAGCTCTTTGTCCGCTTCCAGCATCCCAAATTCTGCAATGGATCAGAAAATATCCCCCAGGCCAATTCAGATGTCCTGTCATCAAAAATCCAAATAGTAAATAGTTCAGATTGGCTCTCCCGAACCCACATTTTGTGAAAAAAGAGAGAAAGAGAGAGAACTGTATGTATTTTATTCAAAACAAAAACTCCTGTAAAATATATTTATTGTAACTGAATACTGACTTCTCCACACAATCCTCTTCCGTTTTAATTTCACAGTGAACAAAGATACTCTACACAATTTCACTTACAGTGAAAGAAATATTTGAATCCTTAAAAAGAATACATATTTATATAGCAGGCAACTCCATTCACAGTGGCAGAGTTGTTAGTTCTTCAGCCTCATAACAAGAAGGTCCTGGGTCCGGTAGGGACTTTCTGTATGGAGTTTGCATGTTATCCCTGTGTTTCTCTTACCAGGAAATCATGTACAATCAGAGCTAAATAAAGAGGGTAAGTTAAATATGTAGTTGAGGTTTGGTTACTGTAAATTATTATTTTCTAAACCTTTATCGCCTTGTTCTTCCTCTTCAGCATTTTTCCACCCCTAAAATATCAATCTGGACACATTTGACACTAACCTCGAATACAGAAATATTTCTCTTAAAAGATTCTCTAAGTTATAACGTCACTGATCCCAATAAATCCCTGTCTCCATAGTTTCTGTACAAGTAGCCTATTTGTCTTAGAACTATTTATACTGTATTAGACCATGAATCAGTAATGGGAGTGTGCCATCTTATAAAAATATTCATACAAACAGTTCTTTATTTAATGATGCGGATGAATGAAGATGATATAAAACTCCCCTATGTCATTTTGTCAGTTGGGAGGTCCGTTACCTGGTTTTTGTTATGAGTGCGACTGCATTTATTTAATTGCGGGTGCTTTTATTGCTTGAAAATAGCATTCTTACGTGGGGTTGCCTCTCCACAAATCTGACCATTGGTTGGTACGGCGGTATCACCTGCTTGTCTCCATGGAGATGGATAATTTCAGTGCCATGCTGAAGATGATCTAGGCAAAACAAAACACCTGAATGCAGAAAAGCATGTGGCAGACCCTCCGCCGGGGAAAGTTACATAGTACATATATACATAGTAGATATAAAGAAATACTTAATAATAATTTCTAAATAATTAGTTTTCTACGTTTGTTAGTAAAAAAAAAAAGCATCAAAGAGTACAACATGCAAATACTCAACAGTCTAAAATAAGTACAGTTTTGACAGTTTGACATCTTTCAGTCTTGTTTCCTCTGCAGTTACAGCGGTTGCAGTTCAGTTTATATCCTGAAGGTGGCAGTCTCAGCATTTTAAGCAGTACCCCCCAAGTGCATCTCGCTCTGTCCATTTCGTCATATCATTTTTATGCCCACGACTTTTCAGTCTTCAATTTGCTGTTTTGGCAGAAAAAACTTCCGGTTGTTTCACTTCATTTTGACGTCTGAGGATTTTAGTTCAAACTCGGATGATGCTGATCGAGGAAGAGGCTCGGTGAAGCTGAAGAGAAACAAAAATATGAACAAAATAATACTGACAACTTGGAGCTTATTTGACATAATGATGTTTACTTATCAAAAACATACCTGTGTTTTAAAGGTTATTCAATTAGGAAATGTATTTAAATCTGTTTTGGCATAATATAAAGAATGTAATTTGATCAGGGGAAGTATAGATTTGCTATTGGAGCTGGGTACTTTTAGAAATACCTTTTTTACCTGGGTCCCAAGAGACAGCAAGGACCAAGGAACAAAAATAATGGAAAACATAATATAATAAATAGCTAATATTTTGAAATTTTTGGTTCATTTTAGAATAGTGTCCAGACAAGATAATGCATAGTTATCAAAAAGGCCCTCCTTACTTAGATGAAAGGTAGCTATGTTGAAACTGAACATATCCAAACTTCTTTCATATATCATCAGCATAGAGCGGCTTTATTATCATTGTGCTGCTGGCTTTTCACACAATTTGCACTCAGCATTACAGGCCTATATCTTTTAATGCTAAAGCTTTCGCATTTCAACTGAACCTACATAAATCAAGCCTAATGAGCTCCTAAAGACAGTGTTCCTCTCCCGGTTTATAATCCGCTGTGAACAAATCAATAGAAGGGAGACGTGGGTGTCTTAATGGAAATAATGGCGTAGACGCTGACTTCACTTGTTCTTACAGTCAGCACTAACGTTGCAGACAAGGCTCCATTATCAAAATTATCGAGCCATACTTTTTAAATCTTAAAGCTCAAATGCTGATTTTGTGAGTTCAACAGATACTTGTGGTACCTCCAGGCAAACATGTTACTATCTTGGCCCAAATGTTGTTAGTCAGGTCTTCGTGGGGTCTTGTTATGTGTAAAATGATGACCCTCAGGTAAAGAGCCTGGGTGTCATCTTGGACAGCACTCTTTCATTCCAGTCACACATCAACAATATCACACGCACAGCCTACTTCCACCTCAGAAATATCAACCGTCTCCGTCCTTCACTCACCCCTCACACAGCCACCATTCTTGTCAATAGCCTGGTCACCTCACGTCTTGATTACTGCAATTCCCTCCTGTATGGTCTCCCCCAAAAAACTATTCATAAGCTACAACTTCTGCAAAACTCTGCTGCCCGGATCATCACCAGAACCCCCTCTATTCACCACATCACCCCGGTCCTGCAGCAGCTTCACTGGCTCCCCATTCACTACCGTATTCAGTTCAAAATCCTACTCCTCACATTCAAGTCCATCCATAACCTGGCTCCAACTTACCTCACAGAACTCCTTCATGTCACCACACACACCCGCTCACTCAGGTCCTCCTCCTCCATCCACCTCACAGTCCCTCCCGCTCGTCTCAGCACCATGGGGAGCAGGGCCTTCAGCCGCTCTGCTCCCCATCTATGGAACTCACTCCCCCCAGACCTCCGGAACATTCAATCACTACCAATTTTTAAATCCAGACTCAAGACCCATCTTTTCAAAATATCTTACCCCACTTAATCATTCTCTCCCTGCTGACTGTTTCATTTTACTTGTATTGCTTTGTCCATTCTCTTAGTTTTATTTTGTATATACTGCCTGTTTTTAACTGTTTTTAACTGTTTTTAATTGATTGTCTTTGTGCGGTGTCCTTGAGTGCCTAGAAAGGCGCCTTGAAATAAAATGTATTATTATTATTATTATTATTAAAATTGCAGAACATGTACCTCAGACCTCTACAAATGTGTGTTTGCGAGATTGTGGAAGCACTGGTTGCTAGGAGATTTCTGGCACACTACTGACCCCCTAGCCAAAAGTAACTTGCCAAAAGTAACGAAAATCAGATACTAATCGATACTAAAAGTGGTATCGAAACTAGTTATTCTAGCCAGTATCACTACTAAAATTCACGGTGGCAGGACAAGAATGAAGCTTTCCTGAATAACTTTACAATGATCTTGAGTCGTATCAGAAGTATAAGACCACATAACCTCGCATACTAGTCTATGAAAGCTACCTTTACGTCTGAGTGATTACGGAGATGGCAATATAGAAGTACTCGTTTTAATATTGAAAATTACATTCTATTGTCTATTTCCAATTGGGCCATTGACTATTTCCAATAAAAAGTCAATGGCCCTCTATTTCTTTGTACCAAAATCGAGTTTGAAATTTTAGAATCACGACAACAGGCCCTGAGCAAGAAGCCTCACATGGGTCCCGCTCCAAATGAATAGATAAGGGGTCCGAGACAACCAACACTTTGTCCCCCTCGTCTACGTACTACCATGTGGACTTTTAGCATCTAACGACCCAAGAGAATGAAAACAGGACAGTGTTGGCTGAACTCTCACCCTGCTGCTCCGCACTGCCCCGTTGTGGTAGATGGGGGAACTGCCCGTGGAGCCGTTGTAGTAGGACGAGGACGAGCGCAGTCGTTTGCCCTTCTCCTTGGTGCCATTGGAGTCGTTGTCTTTGATTATGTCGTACTGCCGGCAGAACAGGGCAATGACGGCTGTGGGAGGGCCCAGTCGAGGGGGCGGAGCAAAGCAAAAATACAAAATGAGCACAGTGAATGTGTCAAAATGAGAAGTAGACAATGTGAGGTATAAGAGCGGAATACAGACCGGCCCACAGCAGCAGTACAGTAGTGATGATGAGCAGCTCTCCTGTCTGCAGGTGAGGCGTCATCCCAAGACCCTCCATCGCTGGTTCATCTGACAACACAAAACCACATAGATCAAAATATAATGATGTTTGTTTAAAGGTCAAAGGAGAAGTTCAATTTGTCAACTGGACAAAGTTTGTTTGGTTGAAAACGTTTCGCCGCTCATCCGAGAGGCTTCGTCAGCTCTGGTTATTGTACTGGTTAGACCCTGCTTATATCTAGTTGCCGGGAGGCGCGTCCTACAATGACAAAGCTCTGAAAACGATCCCCCCTAATCTGTCTCTTTGTTTTTCAAATTACTCTGACGGCTAGTTTCGACCCCCTATTCAACGTCTAACGACCCTCTCCACCCCTCTGCCCTGGCTCTGTTTGACTGGTCTAAGAATCGCATTATAAATGGGAGACAAGTTATGTCTCACTCCCCCATTTCTGTTTAATGACGGATTCTCTTTTTTGACAAAAATAGCCTCTTTAACCCCCCTCTCAAACCAGTTCTTTTCCCTGGCTAAGATCTGAACCTCACTGTCCTCAAAAGAATGGCCCGTGGCTTCTAGGTGAAGATGTACGGCAGATGCCGGTCCACTCTGGCACGCCCGTCTGTGTTGGTACATCCTCTTGTGAAGTGGCTGTTTTGTTTCCCCAATGTAGCGCTCACTGCAGTCCTCACTACACTGAATGGAGTAGACCACATTGCTTTGTTTGTGGCTCGGTGTTCTGTCCTAAAGGTGCTTTGCAGAGGTGGGGACTTGCAAATCGTGATTTGGAATCGAGTCAGACTTGACTCAGTATTTTTAGGACTTGAAACGTGACTTGATAAAATGGACTAAGACTTGGGACTTGACTCAGACTTGAGCCCTGTGAATTGAGAAGATTTTGATGCTTCTCCTTGTTTTTAGAAAATACTTTTCTCTTTACAGTTGATACCTGCGGTGCTTGATTTTACAAGAACACACTGGAACATGTTCCTCCCACTTTGGATTTAACTGAAGTACTGTGATATGGTATTGTCAAATGTCTTACAGTAATATGCAGTACACTACAGTAAAACAGAGGGAACTACAAAGAACATGATCCTTCCATTTCAGTGCAGACTACATGACAAAATAAATGTTATTAAGCACTTTTAAATCTGAATTCTTTCTATTCTGACCGTAATGATTCACACTAAGGCTATGTTTATACGGCGACGATCAAAACAGAAGACGCGGCGTCTCGTCTTCAATTTTTTTTATCCGCGTTTATATGAAGACGCAAAAGTGGACGCAAAAGCCAGCAAAGGGAGGCGCTGGACTGAAAAAAACAAACAAAAAAAAAACATCACAACAGCGTCAAGTTACATTTCTAACCACGACTGTACCGGAAAAGAGAAAGGTGAAACTTCAAAATAAAGTGTTCTAGTTGCGTTTTAAATTAGTTGTTAAGTTCCGCTCCAAACATTTCAGTGACTTGTACTTTTGTTTACATGTTTTTGAATATTGTACTGAAAATAGTTACATTACAGGAGGATTACAGTGAATTAGAAAATATAAAATCACATGGGGTTTTACATTTGAAATGCCTCATGCGGAAGTCGCTTGTCTTGGCGTCTGTGTGGCTGTGAGAGTGTGAGAAAGACTTGTACGGGAAGAAGAGAAAAGACCGTAGACGTGTGTGGGTGCCATTTATACAATTGTTGAAATGACTCTTGTATGTTGACTAGAGCTGCTAGCGCAGCTTGAACATCCGTGGTATCAAGGTATGCCGCATCTATGTGACGTAAACGCGTACCGACGTGAGCAGATCTGACCAGTTTTGCGTCTTGGGCAGTTTACACGGAGACGCTACAGCGGAGCGTATTTAACTTTTCCACTCTGGAGGGTGGTTTCAGATCTTTGCGTTTATAGGCCCCAAAAACGCCGTCACCGTGTAAACGAAAGGCACTTCCGATAAAATATTTTGTCGTTTTTACCCGTAAGCGTTCTCGTGTAAACGGGCCCTAAGATCTTGTCAAGACATTTAAAAAGGAAAAAAATGCATTTCTACAACTATATAAATATTCCATAACTTTTTTCAGTACAATTTAGTGTAAAAGTCATATAAATAGCAAAAACAAAAGCTATATTTGGTTTTAGACTTGAAATGACTTGAAGCTGAAAGCAGGCGACATGGACTTGGCTCAGACTTATGGGTCAGTGACTCGAGACTCAACTTAGGCAAGAAGCCCACACACACGGACCAATACCTGCTTTTTGATTCACACCACCCACTGCAGCACAAACTGGGAGTTATTCGGACATTACAACACAGGGCCCAAGTGGTTCCCACAAGCACAGAGGGAAAGAAGAAAGAAGAACAACATGTGCAGAAAGCCCTCTCTGTTTGTGGATATCCTAAATGGGCTGTCAACAAAACCAAGAGAGACAAGGACAAGAAACAAGACAACAGAGAATCAGAACCCAGGAGGAAGGGTGTAGCGATTCCTTACCTGTCCGGCGTTTCTGAAAAACTACAGAGGATTTTCAGACAGTATGAAATCCCAGTTTATTTTAAACCCACAAACACTTTAAGACAAAAACTCGTCCACCCAAAGGACAAAACACCGAGCCACAAACAAAGCAATGTGGTCTACTCCATTCAGTGTAGTGAAGACTGCAGTGAGCGCTACACTGGAGAAACCAAACAGACACTTCACAAGAGGATGTACCAACACAGACGGGTGTGCCAGAGTGGCATCTGCCGTGTCATCTGCCGTACATCTCCACCTAGAAGCCACGGGCCATTCTTTTGAGGACAGTGAGGTACAGATCTTAGCTAGGGAAAAGAACTGGTTTGAGAGGGGAGTTAAAGAGGCTATTTTTGTCAAAAAAGAGAGTCCTTCCTTGAACAGGAATGG
Source organism: Paratrypauchen microcephalus (assembly GCA_036785185.1). Classification (NCBI taxonomy): domain Eukaryota; kingdom Metazoa; phylum Chordata; class Actinopteri; order Gobiiformes; family Gobiidae; genus Paratrypauchen; species Paratrypauchen microcephalus. Next base: position 5,987,566 of record JAVJIX010000027.1, on the reverse strand, counting down.
AGGGGTCAGACACAATCTCTCTCCCATCTATAATTCCATTCTCAAACCTAAATCAAAACAAACAAAGGAAACAATAGAGCAAGCCAGATCAGGCCCAGAGGTGTGAAAACACCTATTATGGCCCTGAATGGGTATGCTAAACTAGACGCCAGACAGAAACTATAAAACAAAGACGTGATAGTTTCATAGTAATTTCATTACAGTTAGCTCCTCCCTGCAGCTAGATATAATCAGTGTCCACCAGCACTCGAACCAGAACTGACGAAGCAGGGCGGATGAGATGCGAAACGTTTTCGACAAAAAAAAAACTTTATCCAGTTGACAAATTGAATTTCTCCTTTTACCAAGTATCTTTTGACGTTTAACATCCTGGTTAAATCATCTTTGCAAGCAGATCTCATGCTCCTATAAATGTCTAGGATGTCTTTCATTAGTTGGGCTGATAAAATAATCCATCCTTTGTCAGACATTTTTAGTAGTAATCAGTGTTGGGCAAGTTACTCAAAAACTGTAATGCACTACTTATTACTTGTTACTGTCATTTTAAAGTAATGCCTTACATTACAATATTACTCTAAATAAAAAGTAAGGCATTACACTACTTTTGCATTACTTTAGTTACTCTCGCCAAAATGACTGGAAATAAGGATTTGGCATCTACAGTGCAAATCTCTCATGTGTCATGACTTTCACCTGCCTCCAGGAGGTTTTGGGAGCCTGCAGACTGTATCGTTCCCTGTCCCATCCCCTCCTTTCCTGACTCATTTTGTGGTGCTATGGCACCTCTGCAAGTGCTTCGTCAAATTGCTTGTACTGCATTTCGACGTGGAAAGAGGTTTGGGATTCACACACAGTGTGCATTTAACTCAAATGTTCTTGGAGTCCTTATTTTGAATGAAGTGAAAGTAGTGGGCGTATGCCCATCTTGAAAAGGAGTTAGCACTATCCAATTCTTCTGGTTCTGTCATCCTTTGTCAGTCTGCCAGTTCGAGACGAAGTAAAAGGAAATGTAATGTTCTGCGCGGACTTATCAGATTCAGTAGCTGATCTCGCAGTGATCCGCGAACTTTGTATGAAGAAAACGCAAAACCCACAAAAACAAAGTAGGTAAAAATGCATTGTAATGTGCATTACTGGCATTGTAACGAGTAATATATTACCGATTTTCTTCCCTGTAATGCGTTACATTACTGCGTTACACCAAAAAGTAATGCATTACAGTAATTAATTACTTTTGTAATGAGTTACTCCCAACACTGGTAGTAATTGAGTGATTTACGGTGGTGGTCGTGGACTCCGACAGGGTAGTGGTCACTCCTCTCCAAGGTTCTGAAATGCACCGCTCTGCTGGGCTGGCTGTCCCCCTGCGTACCCACGGACTGCACCTACAGCAAGAAAGAATGAGCTCAAAACCAGGCACACTACCATCCAGAAACCAGTCAAACTAAATGTCTGCCCATTGATCATATCATGTTATCTGTTATTAGCCTTGTTTACTTGATTTTGGCTCTGCTGTGAGTAGTTACGTATACAAACTACTTTTGCAGATTTGAACTTGCTTTTTCACAAATCCATTTGGCTTTTTGAAGAGGAAATAATGATTCAGCAATGAAAACAGAAAGTGCCTGGAGTGGAGTACAAGCTTGAACCATTTAAATTAAATTTGAATGAATTAAATTTTGGCTGCAATCTGATTTTAAGGCCAGCACTGTTTAAGAAAAAACCACTGTGTAATATCCCCGAGCCGATGTGAACATTTTTAACTGTCTTCATAACAACAACCAGCAAGATGTCCCTAAACTCCAGACTCAAATTTGAAATCATGAGCATGAAAATAGACCCGAACTACAGTTGAAAATGAACATTAACATTATTGCTAGTGTTTAATGTACATTAGGGGATGGTGTGTGACCTGTACACTGTAGTGCGTGTCTTCGTCCAGGTCCCAAAGCATGCACCAGTGGCTGGACGTGTTGACCTCTCGAATGGAGCGTTGCATCAGTCCGTCCTGTCTCTAAATACACAAAGGATAGAAAAATATGCTTAAGTAGCTCACTAAAGATTAAACCAGATATATTGTAGAGATGTAAAAAATATGTTAAAAAAAAAAATCTGATCATTATTTTTGTATGTGAAGTGTTTAAGATACCTAACTCCGTGATGTTTGTAATGCAATCCGTTGAATTTTAAAAACAATTAGTCCAGACCGAAGAAGCATGTACAAAGAGCAATGCAATAAAGGGGACATCTTATGCTAATTCAACATTTATAACATTTGCATCACCTTATAGTGTTTTTTTTTTTAGCTTACTGGAAGTTCTTTTAGATTGTTAAGGGGCAGGCTAGAATAAATTCCAATAAAAAGTCAATGGCCCTCTATCTATAGGTGTAATACATTATCACTAAATAGCAAAGAAAAACATGACATGTCTTCTTTGACTAGAGCCAGTGTTTGAATCCTTATAATAAGCAGAATAGATTGCGTAGGCACTGGTGGCTTGAGGGAATTTGCTTGAATTTCTCTCTGCCTCTCTTTTCCAAATAGAGGCAAATCGGATTGAGATGTAGTATCAAGACAGACTTTAGCGACCTGCTGCAGGGGGAATATGGCTGTTAAGGACAAACACCGAGAAAAAGTCTATACGTACAGGGCTGCAGGGGAGCTCCGGGCTGTCCAGCTGCCAGCCCGCACTCACAGAACTACATATGAGCAGACAAAAGCATATTTCAAGGCTTTTCATTCATCATTATAATGTTATAATAATGGTATGAAGTTATGGTGATAAGGCATTGTCATTTTACGATTTGCCCAGAACACAATGCACCAGCCCCCATGAATCCTCCCGCGGGTGGTGGGTCCACAGGAGGACGGCTCACGTCACAACAGCCTTGATGTATCTTGTATCTTGTATCTTGATGTACCTTGCCCCCTGTGTCCGCAGACACTCATCTGTGGGAGCTGAGATCACACACGGTCAACCCGTCAACAGCGGGATTCCAACCGCTAACCCCTGGATCACTAGACGCTCTACCAATTGGGCTACTGCCACCCCTGTCTATCTATATGTATTGTTTTATTTTAAAAAATTTAAATAGCAGCCTATTACCTACGGACGCCTGCACTCGGAAAGTCGCTGTAAAAATTCATGTTTTTCAGACCTGCCATAACCTGATGCCAAGAATGAAACTGCATTACTTTTTAGTCTTTACCATAAAGCACTTTCTTCTATATCATTACTTTTTTACTTAAATAACATTATGTGGTAGTAGCATTATGTTTTGCACCACTGGTAATCTAGACAGTTATTTGCTTCTCTCTTTTTTAGAATTCTGTTTAATACTGTTTATATTATTGCTACGGGTATATATATGTAATGTTTTAGTCATTGTGTTTATTGTCTTGTACTTTTGCTATACGGGTATATGTGACATTTTAGTCATTGTGTTTATTGTCTTGTTTATCAGATGTTTAATGTTCACTGTGGGCCTGTTTGTGCAACCTGTACATATGTTTTTTGACAATAAAGCTGACTTTGAACTTTGATTGTAAAATGTAATTATGTAGATATATTTGTTTGTATATAGTATAATATGTATTTATATGGGACATTGTAGATTGCTTGTGAATAAAAGTGAAGATTTCTCCCCAAACGTTTCTAGCTCACCTCATAATTGCATGTGTGTAATTCCATCACACATAACCAGTTTAAACCCAGCAAGCGAAGAAACACTTTTTCCATGATAACATTATTCTTATATTAACCTTGAGATGGTGACTCTTTGCGGCATTATGAATCAGATTATGGGGTTTGTTGTGTCATAAATATGGTATCCAATGGGGTTACTTCCTCTATGCGTTTGAGTGTGTTGCATAATGAGGAGCACAGGGATTTAGAGCAGCTTCTGAAGAGGCTTTGTGTGCACACTGGTTCAGCTGGTTCCTCCATCTCTTCTCCCGCACTACAGTACAGACGAGGGTTTAGAGTGCTCCGCTACACAAGGGAAGCAACGTGTTGGGGTACATTTGAACATTTTTTTAAATCAATGTTAAAAGGCCAATATTACACTGTTTTCTGAACTATGTTATAATGTTGTGTTTTGTTGTTCTTCTCTCAAACTGAAACCATTGTTCTACCTTGTGATGTCATGTACAGGAGCTGTTACAATGTGCTTTTTAAACTCCATACACCTTCACTAGATTCAGTTGGATGATTTCAGCTCTGGAACTGACAATCTCAACTGAACTACAGGTAAATCGGTCGCTGTTAAATTGAAAATTACCGCCTCATGGCATCACAAGGTGGAACAGAGCATTTTGAGCTTTGGAGACTAAGTTAAGTTAAGTTACTCAAACGTGTGACTTTGACAAAAAAAGCTTCAGGTATATTTTTGAGGAGGTAACAACATTATAACATAGCTCAAAGCTCACAGGATTCCATTTTGCGTAATAGGACCTTTACCTTCCAAATAATTAACTACAATTTACAGCTAAAGATGCACTATGTCACATTTCTGGAATGATTTGTCAACTGGTTGTCTCTATTGAAATTTCCACAGTGTGGCATTAAACCTGTCCGGCTTGCATTTATTAAGTTACTGATCTTTTTATTGTTCAAAAATACCTTGAAAAACATGGATTCTCAGAGTGCGTGTGATTGCGTCTTCACAGATCTGACCTGTAACTTGACCTAGTGGTGTAACCTGATTGTCGCCAAAAACATGTGGAACATTCGATAAGCAACTGTAAAAAAGGAAAGAAAAAAAAAAAACAGATCTGCACCTCAGTTCTTTGGAGCTTCCAATTTTGAAATGACTTTAATAGGACCACTGTGACATTTTGGTGTCAAGCCCTTCTTCAGCCATGCAAGCAAAACTACATCTCCATGGAGACAAGTAAATAATTGGTCAAATTAGTAGCAAGTTTTGTAATTACAAGAATTCATTTGCAACCATTTAAATTATGATCCAATTCGTTCACCCCTTCTTCAAAGAAGCAAATAATAAAAAAAAGTCATCTGTGCTGCCTTGGGGCTCTGTGAATTGCATCTCTATGAGGTTTGTTTTCTGAAATACTTTTGTGAGTGTGCTATAGTGAACTATTGGCCCTTTGCATAACTCCATGAGAGCGTTTCCATGTGCTCCATCACATCCTCACTATGAATATTTGAGTTGTACGTTAAGTGCTTTCTCAGGTTGTGGTATAGGCCTTATGTTGCATGTACAGGTATAAGCTCAAGTTTTGCATCTTCTCTTAATCTTAGCACGTGCGAAAGACTATATTTCTCTCATTCATCTCAAAGTATCTTCACTCAGCAAACCCTCTTTGCAATTTGAGTACTTTGATAAAGCATATGCACACACATAAAAAGGTTCAAACCTTCCAGAGCTTAAAGAGCTGTTGTAACCTTTTCTATACTAGTTATAGTATAATTTATGTAATCTAAACCTGTGAAAAGATGAATCCTACTCACAAACTGAATCAATTGCAAAGAAATTTCAGAATGCTTGATAAAAAATCACAACTTAGAATAGATTCAGTACTTTATAAAGTAAATTACATTAGATTCAACCTTTATTTGTCCCGCTCTGGAATATCTTTTCATTAACTGTAAACCATTCTACTCTCCACATGAGTTCGCTTCATTCATCCTGGTTGCTGTTTACATTCCGCCATGTGGGGACGTGCGCGAGGCACAGCACGCGCTTGCGGACCAGGTACTGATGATAGAGCGGACCTTCCCGGACTCTTTATTGATTATCCTGGGGGATTTTAATAAAGGGAATCTGAGTCACGAACTGCCAAAGTACAAACAATTTATAAATTTCCCCACGAGAGAGCAGAACACGCTGGATCATTGTTACACAACAGTCTGCGTATCGTGCGGTGCCCCGCGCAGCTCTCGGCTTCTCAGACCACACGATGATTCATCTCATCCCTGCTTACAAACAACGGCTGAAGCTCTCCAACCCGACAGTGAGGACTTCTAAGAAGTGGACCAGTGAGGCTGTGGAGGAGCTTCAGACGTGTTTGGATTTTACTGACTGGAATGTGTTTAAAACTGCAACGAACATCTTGGATGAGTACACAGACACTGTGACGTCATACATTCAGTTCTGCGAGGACAGCATCATTCCGTCATGTACCAGAGTCACCTTCAACAACGACAAACCCTGGTTCACACCCAGACTGAGGCAGCTTAGGAGGGAAGTTGAAACAGCATACATAGTCATAGTCATAGTTCAAGTTGAAACAGCATACAGATCCGGAGAATGAGAAAGCTACAGACGCAGTAGGTACTCATTTAGCAGAGAGGTGGAGAAAGCTAAGTCAAAGTACAATACACGTCTGAAGCACCATTTCTCGTCAAATGACTCTGGCTCTGTCTGGAGACGGCTTAGGCAAATTACAAACTACAAGCCCAGAGCCCCTCCCGCTGTGGACAACAAACGACTGGCAGAAGAGTTGAACGACTTTTATGCCAGGTTTGACACACACCCCTCCCCCACCCCCCGCACCACCATAGACATTGCAGCCATGCCCAACCTCCTCCTCCCCCACTGCTCTCACTGTTTTGGAGCAGGACGTGGCTAAATTCTTTAGAAAGCAGAACCCCCACAAGGCCCCAGGCCCGGACGGTGTCTCTCCTTCCACCCTGAGACACTGCGCTAAAGAACTGGCTCCTGTGTTCACGGACATCTTTAACACTTCCCTGGAGTCATGCCATGTCCCTGCCTGCTTCAAGCAGTCCACCATCGTCCCCATCTCCAAGAAGACAAGGATCACTGGACTTAATGACTACAGACCTGTGGCGCTGACGTCTGTAGTCATGAAGTCATTTGAGCGCCTGGTCTTGACCCACCTCAAGTCCTTCACCTCCCCCCTCCTGGACCCCCTGCAGTTCGCCTACAGAACTAATCGGTCTGTGGACGATGCCATTAACCTGGCCCTCCACTTCATCCTCCAGCATCTGGACTCCCCGGGAACCTACGCCAGGATCCTGTTTGTGGACTTCAGCTCTGCTTTCAACACCATCCTCCCTGCTCTGCTCCAGGACAAGCTCGCTCAGCTAAAGTGCCTGACTCCACCTGCAGGTGGATCACTGACTTCCTGACGGATCGGAGGCAGTGCGTGCGGCTGGGGAAGAATGTCTCGGACTCCTGGACCATCAGCACAGGGTCTCCACAGGGCTGTGTACTTTCTCCTCTGTACACAAACTGCTGCACCTCCGGCCACGACTCCGTCAAACTGGTTAAGTTTGCGGATGACCCCTCATCGGGCTCATCTCTGACGGCGATGAGTCTGCCTACAGGAGGGAGGTGGACCGGCTGGTGTCCTGGTGCAGCAGCAACAAGGCCCCCCCTGCCTCCTCTCTCCCTGACAGACTCCCCCATCACCACAGTGGACTCCTTCTGGTTAATGGGCACCTGCATCACACAGGACCTCAGGTGGGAGCCGACCATCAACTCCCTCATCAAGAAGGCCCAGCAGAGGTTGTACTTCCTGCGGCAGCTAAGGAAAGCCAAGCTGCCAGTCCAGATGATGGTGCAGTTCTACACGGCCATCATTGAGTCCATCCTCACCTCCTCCATCACTGTGTGGTGCTGGAGCCACTGTCAGGGACAAACAGAGACTGCAGCGCATTGTGCGCTCTGCCGAGAAGGTGACTAGCTGCAGCCTTCCATCTATCCAGGACCTGTACGTCTCCAGGACTCGGGGGCGAGCAGGCTGGATAGCAGCTGACACTTCTCTCTTGGCGGCACGGTAGCAGAGTGGTTAGCGCTCTTGCTTCACAGCAAGAAGGTTCCGCGTTCGATCCCCGGGTCGCCCAGGCCTTTCTGTGTGTGTTCTGTGTGGAGTTTGCATGCATGGTCTGGGTTCGATCCCCGGGTCGCCTGGGCCATTCTGTGTGGAGTTTGCATGTTTCTCCCCGTGTCTGGATGGGTTTTCTCCGGGCACTCCGGTTTCCCCCATCAACCCAAAACATGCACCATAGGTAAAATCCTCCAGCTTAGGTCCTGACCAAACCGAAGCAAGAAAATCATGGAGATGGTCCCCGGGCGCCCTAATGTGTGTGCTGCCTACTGCTCCTAATATATATACAGTGCCGTGAAAAAGTATTTGCCCCCTTCCTGATTTCTGTGTTTTTTGCATATTTATCACTCAAAACATTGTCAGATCATCAAACCAATTTTAATATCACACAGAAACAACCCAAGGAAAGACAAAATTCAGTTTTTGAATGATGATTCCATTTATTAGTGCACAAAAAAAATCTAAACCTATCTGGCCCTATGTGAAAAAGTAATTGCCCCCCCTTGTTAAATCACAAACTAACTGTGACTAACCACAGTTTTGAGAAAACTTAGTTCAGTTCTACATGCCACACCCACACCTGATTGTCACCACCTGTGTTGAATCAAGAAATCACTTAAATAGTTCCTGTCAAACAAAGTGAAGTTGGCTACAACATCTCAAGAACAAACACATCATGCCACGATCCAAAGAAATTCAAGAACAAATGAGAAAAAAAGTGATAGAAGTCTATAATTCAGGAAAAGGTTACAAAGCCATTCCCAAAGCTCTGGGGCTCCAGCGAACCACTGTCAGAGCCATTATTCAAAAATGGAGGAAACTGGGAACAGTTGCAACCCTTCCCAGGAGTGGTCGACCAACTAAGATTACTCCAAGAGTGCGACGACGGCTCATTCAGGAAGTCACAAAAGAACCTAGACGCACATCGAAAGAACTACAGGCCTCGTTGGCCTCAGTTAAGGTCAGTGTTCATGACTCCACCATTAGAAAAACACTGGCCAAAAATGGCATCCATGGAAGAGTTCCCAGGAGAAAACCACTGCTTTCACAAAAGAACACAAAGGCTCGTCTCACCTTTGCCAAAAAGCACCTTGATGACCCTCAAGACTTTTGGAGAAACATTTTGTGGACCGATGAGTCTAAAATTGAACTTTTTGGAAGGTCTGCAGCCCGTTTCATCTGGCGTAAAAATGGCACAGCATTTGATAAAAAGAACATGGTGCCCACAGTAAAGCATGGTGGTGGCAGTGTGATGGTCTGGGCCTGCTTTGCTGCCTCAGGACCAGGACAACTTGCTGTGATTGACGGAAAAATGAATTCTGCTGTTTACCAGAAGATCCTGAAGGAGAATGTCCGGCCATCAGTTCGTGCCCTCAAACTCAAGCGCTCTTGGATCATGCAACAGGACAATGATCCAAAACACACCAGCAAGTCCACCTCTGAATGGCTCAAAGAAAACAAAATTAAGGTTTTGGAGTGGCCAAGTCAAAGTCCGGATTTAAATCCGATTGAGATGCTGTGGTGTGACCTTAAACGGGCAGTTCATACAAGAAAACCCTCCAATATGGCAGAATTGAAACAATTCTGCATAGAAGAGTGGGCCAAAATCCCTCCCCAGCGGTGTGAAAGACTCATCACCAATTATCGCAAACGTTTGGTTACAGTTATTGCTGTCAAAGGAGGCTCAACTGGCTATTAGATTAAGGGGGCAATTACTTTTTCACATAGGGCCAGATAGGTTTAGATTTTTTTTGTGCACTAATAAATGGAATCATCATTCAAAAACTGAATTTTGTCTTTCCTTGGGTTGTTTCTGTGTGATATTAAAATTGGTTTGATGATCTGACAATGTTTTGAGTGATAAATATGCAAAAAACACAGAAATCAGGAAGGGGGCAAATACTTTTTCACGGCACTGTATATATATATATATATATATATATATATATATATATATAGGATGGGTTAAAATGCAGAGAAGAATTTCTCCAGTGTGAGATCAATAAAGTCACTTCTTCTTCTTCTTCTTCTTCTTCACCCTGGACATGGACTATTTGAGCCACTTCCCTCTGGCAGGAGGCTACGGTTCATTGGGACCAGAACCTCTCGTCACAAGAACAGTTTCTTTCCCTCTGCTGTTGGACTCATGAACAATTCATAACATCTGCACAAAGCTGGACACTTTATATCATTAGTCACTTTAATTAAGTCATGTTTGCACTACTGTTCTGATGCTGAACCTTTTTGTTATTTGGATTGTTTATTATTATAGCTATATTATAGCTATATTTTAGTTATTATTATTATTATTTAGTGTCTATACCAGGCATGGGCAAACTACGGCCCGGGGGCCATATGCTTTTTTTTATGTTAAGCTTTTTAATCTGGCCTGCCGAACTTGAAGAAATTATATTAATAAACCTTGTTAATGTTTTACTGTTTTAATTTCCCTGCAATTCTGGCATTTTCCAATTCTGGCACACTAGATACATTGACCTTTGTTGAGGTGCGGCGTTTTGCTCCAGGTTTGTGCTTTACTCTTTGACCCCTCAGCCCTCCTGTAAAGATGAACGGAGCTAAGAAAAGAAAAGTGAACAGAGAATGTCGAGTGTTTAATAAGGAGCAGATAAGTACATTTTTTTTCACCGAATACTTATCAGCTGCTGTATGCCTGATATGCCAAGAGACTGTAGCAGTTTCTAAAGAATATAATATCAGCCGTCACTTTGCCACAAAACATGATAACTATGCTAGCAAGCAATCAACGAAAGAACGAAAGAACCTGAAGGAGAACAGAACTTTCAGTGCTTTAAAATAGTAACTGTTAGTAATTTAAAAAAGCTGTATTTTAGTAATTAAATTGTCTATGATTTAAGAGTCATTTCAATAAACAGCTAAATACCGTGGAACTTGAAAGATGGACATTTTGTTGTCATGCGTTTGTTCATTTTTAATTGAAATAAAGCACATATTTTCAACATATTCCCTGTTATTTTTTGCTCTTATGAGGTGGATTAACCAACATACTAAATCCACCTGCTCCTGGTCCGGCTCTTCTGTCAAATTTTAGAACCCTTTGTGGCCCACGAGTCAAAAAGTCTGGTCTATACTCTAGTTATTACTATTATTATTTAGTGTTTTATGTTTGCACCTTATCACCACTTGACAATGGCAATAAAAGTCTTTCTGATTCTAATAGTGCAAAATAATTCTGAAATTCTACACAATATTTTATCATGTGGACAGCCCTACTTCACTTATATAACATCTTCTGTTGTTCTGCGATGCGATCATCCTTTTGAAGTAAAAAGGCTTGTGATTTAGTGCGCTTAAACTTGAAACCTGGACAGAGCAGTGATGAAGATATCCACCAACTCTCAAGAGATCAAATCATCCTAAAGCTGGTCTGGCCGTGCCCCAGCGTTTCCAGTCTCATGATCCATAATTCATCTCCTTTCAATTTGTAACCTGCTAATTTAATTGGTCCCGAACCAAATGAGAGGATCAGGCAGATGGGTTTAATACAAGCACGAGAAATGATTTCCAACTCATAATGATTAAAGCTATTTCACTAATTTCATCTCTCTGGCCACGCTTTGCTAGAAATATATACTTTTCACCAGAGGATGCCACGACTCCATTTTAAAGGAAAGGGGGAGACAAATGAGCAGCTTGAAGTTTTTAGTCATTGAAAAATACTAGGCCCATCAACAAAAATATGTCCAGCATGTTTTCATTTCTAATTAATGACATTTTTCCCAGAAGAATCTTGCAGTTCTTGATGTTCACTGTTCACTGTTTCAATTCAACATAAAAAAAAACATCTAAAGGGTCTGTCAAATACATATCATGATATGCAGTGGTCCCTCGTTTATCTGGTTAGGTTCCAGAAATAACCCGTAATAAGTGAAATCCGAATTATTATTATTATTATTATATTTTACAATTATTATACATGTTGTAAGGCTGTAAACGCCTCACCACATGCATTATACACTTTTGTCAGACTGGTATTAACATTTTCTCACATTTCTCTCTTCTTTAAACACTCAAACTTTCGTAGATTTTCAACAAAATGTATTAATAATAAGGGGGTGGGTGCACGCGGACACATGCACCCGTGGTCACGTGGTCGCCGCATGCGGTGGTTTAATCCTGGTTTAGACTTGGTCTAGTCCTGGTTTAGTCCAGGTTTAGACCTGGTCTAGTCCTGGTTTAGTCCAGGTTTAGACCTGGTTTAGACCTGGTTTAGACCTGGTTTAGACCTGGTTTAGTTCTGGTTTAGACTTGGTTTAGTCCTGGTTTAGTCCTGGTTTAGTCCACGTTTAGTCCTGGTCTAGTTCCGGTCTAGTCCCGGTCTGGTCCCGGCCTAGTCCCAGTCTGGTCCTCATGTCTTAGTCCCGGTCTGGACTTCCTACGGATCCAGTGACTCATGTCTCCGCTCCTTGTGCATCCGGCCCCAGAGCCCAGTGCGGCTCAGACTGCTTCTCATTCAAACACAGTGTGAGCACAGAGGGACGAGCAGGGCGCACCACGCTCATCCCACAGCACTCCCACGTCTTGGGACGCGCAGGTTCTGGCGCGGAACCAGTCCTGAGAGCGCACGGAAGCGTTCTCACTACAGTTCAGAACTTGCGCGTCCCAAGACGTGCCAGTGCCGTTGGATGAGCGCGGTGCGCCCTGCTGTGTCCCGCAGAACACAATGTTGATACACTATAAAAAAATAAATAAATAAATAAATAAATAAATCATAAATCATTTATTCTTTGACATTAAATATTGATGTCATATACAATGTGCGTTATTTATGCTTTGGTAATTTCAACAATAATATAGTATGTAGGATGTGATTGAATTCAAGAGTTCAAATATCTGCCCATTATATCAGACTTTTTAGCGCATCAGCCTTAAATCTCCAGCACAAGCCGATATTTTGTTTTGGTTAATCTAATACCTAAAAATACACACAAAGCTTTATATTAACAGGCAAATGGAAAAATTCAATTTGTCAACTGGACAAAAGTTTATTTGGTCAAACAGTTTTTTTAATTCGACCAAATAGGAAGGAATTTCTCCTATTGCCATGGATTCTACCTGGACGACTGAGGGATTCTACACACACCCTTATATTAACACTTTAATACAAAGAGATAACTGCACAAAACACGACTACACAACTCTCCTGTAAGGTTTGTGGTAAAAAGGCTGTGAGTAAGTTTTTAGTAAATTTACATTACATTATTTGGAGAAAATTATCAAAAGTCAATTTCTATTTGAGATCTATTGTAATAGTGAAGATTAGTACTTCTAATAAAGAAATTGTCCAGTCCTTGTTACCTTGGCCTCTGTCATCAGAGGTATAATACTCCCTACAACAGAGGCATAGCCAGACTGGACTGCACTAGACTAGAATGGACAATAGAATAGAGTGCCATTGTCTTGAGGGTTCATGTATCTGTCCCAGGTGCCGTACTGATGGTAAATAAACTTCGCCAGAGCCGTACCGCTTCTTCTCTTCAACTCTCAGACTACAATTTATTCTACAACAACCTCCCAAAGGTACTGAGCGTAATACGACTTACGATTACAAATGACCTTTACATGCTGATTTGATTTCTCTAAGTTATTCAGAGTTATTTAGTTGTTGATATATTCCTTTTGTATTTGACACACTGCACCTACAGCTAGGCCAGGGTGCTGTGTTGTTTTTCAAGTTGGAGTCTGAGAGGCCGGTTGCTCCCCTGCCAATAAAAATAGAAAGCAACACAAGGAAGTGAGCCATGAATCAAAAGCTGGCAGCGAGCACACGATCCATCGCCTCCACTGTTATGTAATGGTCTAATCAATGGGCTTTTCATATTTTTTACAAACAACATCTCAAGGTCAAAGTATTCAACAAAGTCTACAAGGACAAAAAGTTAGAGTTGTATGTACATTAAAGAATATATGGTGGTAGTGATGTAGTAATACCCGTAGTTGTGTTACAAATGCTTTTTTTTATATATATATATATGATCCCTACTGTGGACTCTCTTGCATTGTGGACTCTTGGCTTAGAAAAAATAGAACTTTGAAGACCTTCAAATACTTAGAAGACAAGACAAGGTAGTCGGGCTCTGCTATGGGTTGCTGTATATTACCTGTTGTGAGAGGGCATAGCCAATAACAGTGTCCCCCTGTGGAATGCTCCAGGTGACCAGGGCAGAGTCGGCCCTCAGCTGGGACACAGAAACATTCACTGGAGCTGCTGGGACCGCTGCAACACAACCAAACAGCATGATCATTAACTGAAAAAAAGAATCGCTGAAAAAAAGAAGGAAGGAAGAAATGGTTAATGGTCAAATTTTTCTACCTTCAAGGCACTCCAAGCGCTTTACATCAAGAAACCACACTTATCCATTCATACAGTCTTTAGTCTAAACTTATTTCAAATGCAGTACATCTGACTTTTTATGCCCAACAAGTTTCAAAAGTTCATTATACATTCGAGTGCATGGGAAAATGTTTTAAGCTGAAAACCTCACAAGGGGGAGCACCGGTTTGTACACATTAACATAAATTGTTCTTTTTGTTCTTTATACACTGTTTTTTTCTCCATAAAACTGTAGCAAAATGCTACAAGATCTAACACCAAACATCATGTATGCTTTTTATGGATGTATGAATCACTAACAGATGCGACAGAAAACACAGCAGTTGCCAGTGTCCTTTTCCAGTGTCAAATTTACTGGAAAATAAAATGCAATCAAAACTTGAAAATTATACTGATAATGTTAGAGGTTTATTAGTATAGTACATATAGTGATTAAATTTTGATCTCCCCAGAGATTTGTCTTTATTTAACCTTTATTTGACTAGTAAGGTCCCATTGAGGTTCGAAGAGCTCCTTTTCAATGGAGTGTTCTAGGCAAAGCAATAACATCTTGATGAAGACAAGCAGGCGACAGATTCTTCACCAGATAAATTAGTTTGAGCACACTTTTGAACAGGGGAAACATGGACCAGCTTTTGCTCACAATTTGGCACAGGCCTCCTCTGATCACAGATGTTAAACATTGTTCACATTACGTTTTGGCCCATTGCTTTGGGTTACAAACAGCAAAATTATAGCTCTAATCTAATTAAACTAAGAGAGCTAAACAGACATAGGTAAATGAGTGTGGTGCAATTAGCAGTTAGTTCAGCAGTAACAGACTTTGTCTGGTCAAGAGGTCAGAATAGCAATGAGTAGTATGGATTTGTTAGGAAAAATGCATCACCTGAGATGTGACGAGAGATGGAGAGGCTGCTCTGTGGCTCAGTGAATAGACTTAGAATAGAATAGAACAGACTAGCTCTACTTGATCTAGCACCAAAGTACCCCCCGTGCCATGAACCATCTCACACACCAGTCAGGAGTAAACATGGGGAATGAGGATTTTAGTTTTAGGCAGCTCAAATCTGCCTCTTCCTGAAGACGTTAGACTTGCCTTTACTCTGACAATGTCAATGAGACAATAAACAAAATAAAATAAGATAAGAAAGCTTCTGTTATGTAACCCCAAAGCCAATCAATGTCCATAATTTTGCTGCAGTCCCATGTATCAACATGCTGGCTTCATCTGCTGGCTCAGCACTGACAAGAGCCCCGCACGTCCCTCATAAACGTCTGCGGCTCTGGTTGTAATTCACTGGAGCCCATGGAGGTGTCTCATCTGAGAGCCTCTGCATTAAGGGCTTTTATGTATGGCTAAAAATACAGTGGCAGTTCAATATCAAGCCTACTTCTTCTATTTCTTGTGAAACTGGTGCAAAGCAGAATGTTTAGAACAAAAACTTTCATTTGGGGCATATTATGGTTTCAACTCTCAGTGGACTAGGAATGCACCAATCCAGCTTTTACAGTTCCAATACCATGATAACGAAAATTGGAAAGCCAATATACCATCCAGAACATGAGTATCAACACAGATATCCAATACCAGTATCAGATTGGTGCGTCACCTACAGTGGACTTGTTCTAAAACAGTAGTTCTTCATCTGTGGTATGTTATGTGGAGTTCTTCTTGCACAGGGTATGCAATTATTTTTTTTTATTTTTTTTACTTTTTTGCATTAGTCCTCACTACATATTATAACAGTTATTTTAAACCTGATGGATTCACTTGAATGTCATTTTAAACCTAGCCACTGTTCTTGTAATGTCAGTGCCTTTATGTCTTAGACTCAAGTTGATAATTGCCATGCCATTTGTCATCTCAGAATTCATGTTTGCCAGAAGGTCATCACAAGCATAAATCCAAGGTGTATTTGGGTAAGTGAAAAAAAGATTAAATAAAATTTGCACAATTTGGAAGTGTCCCAGTTAAAAAATGAGGTCTGATAAATGAAAAACCTTGAATATGCGCCAACTTAAAATTCACATGCAGGATGCGGAACTTCAAAGCCAAAGGACATTCAAAAACACAATTTATTAATTTGATTTCTATTTTTGTCATCTAATCAATGATGGTTTGGTACCTCTGAAGTGTAATATGGCAAAGACATTCATCTGAATACATCAGGCACTCTGTGGGCCTGGACAGCCTACAGTTCGTAGAACCGCTCCACGTAGGATGCGGTCTCGCTAACGCTCCACACGGCCCTGACTCACTGTGTGCTCAGTCCTGCACTCTTCACCATCTTCATGCACGACTGCTCTGCCATCCACCCCACAAACATGGTTGTGAAGTTTGCAGATGACACCACCCTGGTAGGTCTCATATCCAACGACAATGAGACCCACTACAGAGAGGAGGTTCAGAGCCTCACACAGTGGTGTTCAACGAACAACCTCATTTTGAACACCAGCAAGAAAAAGGAGGTGATAGTAGACTACAGGAGGTCCAGGAGGACTGAACACGCTCCTCTCTGCATACAGGGAGAGGCAGTGGAGCGTGTCGACAGCATAAAGTTCCTGGGCATCCACATCTCCTCTGACCTTAGACTTAGACAAACTTTATTGATCCACAAGGGAAATTGTTTTGACTGTTAATACTTCACACCTGGTGAAGAAGGCCCAACAGCATCTCTTCTTCCTCAGGAAGTTGAAGCACTCTGGACTCTCCTCCCAACTTCTGGTGAACTTTTACAGAGCCACTAATGACAGCATCCTGTCTTTCAGTATGAGAGAGGACTGAGGACTGCACAGGGGATTGTGGGCTGTCGTCTACCAGACCTGGACTCGGTCTACAGCTCCCGGGTTCAGCAGAAGGCCAGACGCATAGGGACTGACCCCACCCACCCCGGCAATAGACTGTTTGTACCTCTCCCATCAGGGAAGCGGTACAGGACTATTAAAACAACCACTTCACGGCTTTTTTGGCCCCCACCCCACCATCATCTCACAGACACAGCGCATAACCTAAGACTCTCAGATGGACACTAGTGACTTAACTGACTGGCACTAAGTGCCCTTTACTGCAACACACACTTTACATTGCAACAATCACTTTACACTACTGTAACTTATTTTGTCAACAATCACTTTATACTACTGTAACTTATTTTGACTATAATGTACAGTGGCTATTTATGATGCTTTTTATCTTTATGCTTCTGTTTTATTTTTATACTTCTGTAGCCAGGAGTCCTTCAAAATTTCGTCATGCTTGCATAATGACAATAAAGAATCTTGAATCTTGAGAGTGACTTGGAGTGGCACACGGGAGAGGACACACACACACGCACGCACACACAGATGACAAGCTATATTGGCTGCTAACAAGCTAACTGCAGCTCATTATGCAAGCCCCCAGACTGCAGAAGACCTCCGAATAACCCAAGAGGAATGAATTTATGATGCATTTTCTCAGTTTGTGTAAATGTAACAGTTGAAGTGTTAAGGTAAATGAACAGCAGTTGCACATTATTGACTCCCTGATTTTTCAGATTTCAGACATATTGGTATATTAACTGTAAAGCTTGCCAGAAATGTTCCACAATATGACATTAAAAGTATCTAGCTCCATGGAAACAGATGAGGCAACATGGCCAAGTTGCAGGTCAGATTTGTGGAATGACGACCCTGCATGCAAAAATGCATGGTGATTTGAGCTATAATAACAACTGTAATTGAAATGCAAGACAGCTATTTGTTTATAATGTCGTACCATGGAATATTCCAAAAAAAGCAACATATCTGTGTAGATGAGAACCAGAAAAGATATATTGTGCAGCTTTAGACATGCATATTAATTTCCTGATTGCAGTTTAAGTACCGCAGTTAATGTGAATGGAGTTTTGACCGCACAATTAACCACAAAAATCATGTTATAAACGTTATTGAAATGACATTGCAAGCTTCTGTTGTTTCAATCTTGCTCTTATTATACAGTAGATTGTTTTCTTAACTATATTTCGCCCACCTAGAAGAGCAAGTATATTTTATTCCTGCAGAGACCAGAATTGATTTGGTGGGTGTAACTCCAATAAATATCCTGTTTTGGCCTAGCCTATCATAGTGTTAACCTTTCCTGTTCTCGTCCCCTAACCGTGGTTGGGGAACACAGGGGAGATCGTCTTCTCCAGGGCCGGAGACAGCGTTCCCTCCGGGGTTAACTCCCTTGTGGACCTCGTGCACTTGCGGTGGATGAGAATGCAAATAAAAGGGGCAGTTTTGCTGCAGAGTGGGGCTTTATTAGCTCACTACACGGTAGGAGTAGCACCTTTTTACCCTCTACTTGCCCGATCGCCGTCTCTGTCTCTCCCCTGAGAGAGCACACGCGGACACACACACAGACCGACCCGGCTCCGCTCCTCTCGGAGCCATACATACGGCGCGCGCACACACTCACTCTCTCTCTCTTCTGCACTGAGCTATAGACACAATATAGACACATCTCACAACACTACCCCCACCATGGACTGGCAATTAGCAGTAATTCCATTCCATCTATATCTCCATATACAACTGGTACACAATCTCCATATCTGTAGGCCTAAAATTTTGAAGAGATAGCTGTGCCCAATACATTACAGCAATTAAAAATATTTTAGTAGGTAGGTTAACTATAATAAGTGTCTATTACGTGATAACAGTAGCTCATTTAGCAATAAATATATGTGAGTGACAAATACATTGCAATGCAATTAACTCTAGCTTAACAAAAGAGTATATTACACTTAAAACACCTGTTCTTTGGCGACCGGGCTGTAATACTTAACTAGCTAGTTATGAATACATACATTGTAGAAAGTGCACATGTAAAAGTATTGTCTCTTCAGCTTTTCTTTTTTTTTTTTTAAACATTGAACAAATGTGCTGAACATTGCAGACTACAAAAATATATATAATATAAACTGTAGAGCCTCTAGTGCAAATAGGAACAGACAGTTTACTCTAGGTGACCCAGTCTCCGTACCGGTCCGGTCCTCTGCGCTGACGTTTGCGCCGTGGGCCATGCTGAGCTGGCTGGTGTGGCTCTCCCACCGCACCCCCACCATAGTCAGACATCACATGGGAAGGAGTGGATGGAAGAGACCCAGGCATATTAAGAGTCAGGAGCAGGTGGAGTTGACAGCTGGGAGTTAGTGGGGTCGTCACTGGAGGCAGTAGAGAAAAGGTGAGGCAGGCTGAAGTTCTGGTCGGCTGGGTCTCCGTCCACAGCTGGTGGTGGAATCTCGGACGGTGTCCAATTCTGGGCGTGGTCCAGGACCCAGGAGTCGTCGAGAGGCTCACGGCTGCGGTAGTGTTTCAGTTGGTCGTGGTGGACGACTTTTACTTTGGCTCTGGGGCTCTTTTGAATGCGGTAAACAAGATCGTCCAGCTGTCCCGTGACAAAGAAAGGTCCTTCGTAGGAGGGGAGAAACTTTTTCACTTTGTTTTTGACATGACGTGTTCCTTTGACAAAATACCAGACTGCGTCTCCAACATTGTACTGTGTGTGGCAAGCATTTTTGTCGTATTGCCTTTTTGCACGTGTGACTGACTCACCAAGAGCTTCTCGAGTGATGCTGAGAGCTAATTCCAGCCGCTCACGCATTTGTTGCACATACTCTGGAGCTGAAGGCACAGGGTCAGAGTCTGGGGGCAGACCAGCTACAAGGTCCACTGGCTCACTTGTTTCGTGTCCGAACATCATGTAGTTGGGAGTGAAGCCAGTAGCGCTGTGCTTGGTCGCTCTGTAGGCCATAAGTGCATATGGAATCCCAGTATAAGTCCCAATCCCAGTGACAGCGTTCTGCGGTAGAAGCGAGTATTTTCTGTAGTGTGGCATTGAAACGTTCAACTTGGCCGTCGGACTGTGGTCGGAATGGCGTAGTGTGAGTTTTCTCGATGCCAAACAGGCGGCACATTTCTTGAAACACCTCTGATTCGAAATTGCGCCCTTGATCAGAGTGCAGAGAGTGAGGCATCCCAAAGCGGCACACCCATTCCGTTGGAACGACATGGCCCACTGTCACAGCCTTTTCGTCTGGGATTGGAAATGCTTCAGTCCATTTAGTGAAGTACTACTATTACGAGCACGTAGCGGTTTTTACGATCTGTTTCGTTGAGTGGGCCCATAATGTCCAGTGCAATGCGCTCCATGGGGGCTCCAACCCTGACAGTTCCCATGGGTGCCTGCGGAGTTTTGTGGGGTCTGGCTCTGCATGCACAGTTAGTACAGGTGCGGCACCAGAGGGCAACATCTTCTCTCATGTGGTACCAGTAGTATCGGGTTTGAAGTCGGGCCACAGTCCGTTCAATACCAAAATGTCCACCTACTGGCCCCTCGTGCATTTGGCGCATAACGTCGGGCTGCATTTTGCGTGGCAGGACAATTTGGGGATAGAACTGTGTGTCATCCAAACAGTAAAAGCGACGGAGTAGAACTCCATCTC
Organism: Paratrypauchen microcephalus; assembly: GCA_036785185.1. Taxonomy (NCBI): domain Eukaryota; kingdom Metazoa; phylum Chordata; class Actinopteri; order Gobiiformes; family Gobiidae; genus Paratrypauchen; species Paratrypauchen microcephalus. Next base: position 5,966,910 of record JAVJIX010000027.1, on the reverse strand, counting down.
TGAAGTACAGTCTTTTCTATTGACTCCAGTACGTTTTGGTGACTGGGCTGCATGGGGAGACTGTGGTCCATGGGGGGCGCTCATTGCTGGCCTCTAACCAAGCTTTTACTGGTGCAATGTCCGCGTCAGCGGCTTGGGCCTGGCGCAGCTCCTCCATAGTCCAGCCAGGAAACAGTGTGGTCTCGTTCACATTAGTCACATAGATTGTCTCTGTTTGTTTTAAAGTGTCTGCATCGGTAAAGTTGTCTGCGCTTACCCCCACCGGACTCACAACTGCGGTTGACAGGCATGTCTCCACCCCCACCGGACTCAGCAGCAGGGATGTGGTGTCGGAGTCCAATTCACACTGAACCGCCTGGTGAGATGTGGTTCTTGGCTGTGAGGAGGGGCCATGCAGTTTACAAGGACAAGACTGGCGGCAGGGCCTGCGGGAGAGACTATCGGCGTTAGTATGTAAGCGATCTGGGCGATGAATGATTTCAAACTAGTACTCTGCCAATTTCTCAAGCCACCGGGCTAACTGACTTTCTGGCTCTTTCATCCGTGTTAGCCAGCGCAGGCTGCTGTGGTCAGTACGTACCTTGAAAGGCCGCCCAAGCAGATATTGACGGAAATGTGACGTGAAATCAACAATGGCTAACAGCTCCCGTCTTGTAGTGCAATAGTTTTGTTCAGTCTTGGCTAGCTTACGTCTCCCGTATGACAGCACACGTTCAGCACCGTCCTGCATCTGCGACAGGACGGCACCAATGCCTGTGTCACTAGCATCGGTGTCGAGGATCATTTCACCGTAGTCCAGTGGGTAGCCTAAGACGGGGGCGGTGGTGAGGCGGTGTTTGAGCATGTCGAAGGCGGTCTGGTGTTCAGCGTACCACTGGAAGTGTGCATTTTTCTTAGTCAGGTTGTGTAAAGGTTCAGCGATGGAGGCAAAGTCTTTCACAAATCTCCGGTAGTAGGACGCAAGGCCAATAAAACGTCTGACCTCTTGGACCGATGTGGGAGTGGGCCAAGTTTGGACTTTGCGTACTTTATTAGGGTCAGTGGCCACACCGTGTTCAGACACAATGTGGCCTAAGTAGGACACTTGACGGCGGAACAGACAGCATTTGGCAGGTTTTAGTTTAAGATTTGCCTGTTTGAGCCTCTGGAACACTTGGTCCAGTCGCTGCAGCATCTCCGGGACGTCCTTGGCCAGCACAATGATGTCGTCCAGGTAGACGAGGCAGGTCTCCCACTGCATGCCAGCCAAGACGCGATCCATAAGACGTTGAAACGTCGCTGGTGCGTTGCATAAGCCGAACGGCATGACGTTCCATTCGAATAGTCCATTTCGGGTGCAAAAGGCGGCTGCGCGGCGTGCTCTTGGTGTTAGTTCGACTTGCCAGTAACCTGAGGCGAGATCCAGAGTGCTGAACCATTTGGCAGTGGCAAGAGTGTCCAGGGTGTCTTGGATCCGGGGCAGCGGATATGCGTCGGTGATGGTGCGGTCGTTGAGTGTTCTGTAATCGATACAAAGGCGGTAAGTGCCATCCTTTTTACGCACCATGACGATCGGTGAGGCCCAGCTGCTGTGGCTGCGGGTGGCGAGACCGGACTGGAGGCTCTCACGGATCTGCTGGTCGGCATATTGCTGCTTTTCCCCAGCCATCCGACGAGGAGGTTGCTTCACGGGAACTCCCGGCCTAGTTATGATATCGTGCTGCACTAGGCTGGTCCGGCCCAAGTCACCGGGTCCCCTGGAAAAGACACTTTCATATGTACACAACAGGTTAGACAGTTCAAGTTTTTCATTGTCATTAAGGTCAGTGGAACTCTGTGCGTAGAGCTCCTGAAGGTGCTCTGGGACTGCGGGGAAGCTGGCTGGAAAGTCTGCCGCTGAAGGGGCACTGGACGAGGGCAGAGCTTCAGCTGACTGGAGGAGTCCAGCGATTGCACCTTCTTTAATGGTGACAGCTTTGTTTCCAGGGTTAAAGAGGCGCAGTGGGACATTTGTCGGCTGAATGTGGACGAGAACTCTGGCGATGAGTACTTTGTGCTTTTCAACAAAGCCTTTGGTGGGGCTGAGCAGCATGTCTCCCTGAGCTGCTTTGCTACAGTGCACTGTGCCCCTAACTAGGTACTCTTGTCCAGGCTCAACTACTATAGTTCTAGCGACTCTCACAGCATGTGACTTTGGGACAGTCTCTGGGTGGAAATAGGACACTTCTTCTCCAAACAAAACAATGCGGTGCTTACCAAAATCAAGGCGAGCTTCAGCTTGAGTGAGGAAAGGGTTTCCAAGCAGCACTTCATTGCCTGCTATGTCCGCCACCAGAAAGTCCACTTCAACTTCGCGGTTGCTGATAGTGACAGGTATTTTGGCCTCACCAAGCACCGGCACGTCTCCTGGTCCCACCCCAAGCAAAGTCTCTACGATGGATGACTGGAGTGCAGGTGGCCATACCTGCCTGTCAAAGCCTGATCCCGTCAGATCTCAGAAGCTAAGCAAGGCAGGGCCTGGTTAGTACTTGGATGGGAGACCGCTGGGAATTCCAGGTGCCACAGTGGGGTGCCAGTTGCAAAAAACTGTCGCTGTGTCCTTAGGCAAGACACTTCACCCACATTGCCTAGTATGAAAGTGGAGTGTGCGTGAGTGTTGGAGGTGGTCGGAGGGGCCGATGGCGCAGATTGGCAGCCTCGCTTCCGTCAGTCTGCCCCAGGGCAGCTGTGGCTACAGAAGGTAGCTTACCACCACCAAGTGTGGAGTGAATGAACGGTGAACTATGGAGCGCTTTGGGATGACAAGGCATGTCATGAAAGGTGCTATATAAATGCAATGGAAAAAAAAAAAAAAAAAAGGTCTCATGTCTTGGTTAATAGCGTTGTAATGGTGAAGGGGTAGCACGCTCCTCCGCGCTCCACTGTCCAAGACAGCGCACACCTCCAGCTCGTATATGCGCAGGTGGATGCTCATCTCACGATTTTGGCCTTTAAGGTGGAGCACGGTGGTCTGCGGCGGTTCACGGGCAGTCCTGGGAACGAAAGTCTTTGCATTTCTTTGAGGGGACGAGCACTGACTTTGCTTGTGACCCCAGCCTTTACAGTTATGGCAGCGTAGACCACCCTTATTAAAGTTCTTGTGCTGCCTTGGCGTTTCTGCAGGGGTGTGTTGAACAGAGTAGCTGGGTGAAGGGCTAGCGGCAGGTGTATTAATAGACACAGTCTTATTTTTGTCGATTTCTCGGACAACAGCAGCCCGGGGTCGGCGTTCGATGAGGCTGTGAGACCCTGACTGCATGAGGCTTGTGACATAGGATGCAGCCCTCTTTGTGGTCTCATGGCGATGGGCTATCTCATAAGCCCTGGCTAGTGTGGCTGGACGTTTTTCTAACAGTCTTTGGACTAGCTCTGCATCGCCCAAACCATTTGTGAAAACTTCAACAGCTATAGCATCCTGCTCAGCCTCTGACCAATCTCCATAAGCTACAGCTACTTTTCCATAGATGTCATCTCTGAATACATGAAGGGCCTCGTCAGATTTGCGGACTCGTTGCCTCAACTCCACTGCCACAGCCGCAGCATGATCTGAAGAAGGGCCGTATGCAGTTTCAAGTTCCTCCAGCAGGCGGCGGTAGTCCCATTTAGATGAACGAGGGTTTCTGTGAACAATGGCACCTGCAGCTCCAACAAGGCAGAATTTCAGCTGGATAGCCTTTGTCTTTACTGACCAGCGATTTGCCTCTGCGCAGCTCTCAAACTTATGCAGAAACTCTCTCCATGGTGTGCTGCCGTCGTACTGACCAGGGCGCAGTGTGGGGACTCTCTCTTTGGGGTCATAGTCCTCATCACTATCCGATGGGGGAGGCTGGCGGGGCGCAGGGCGACTCTTACGTGGAGATGAGTGACCGGGACGGCTCAGTGAGGAGTGCACAGGCTTAACAGTCTCATTTTCATTAATGCATGAAGCCACGAGAAGTGTACCTGCTTCTGGTTTGGAAGTAGCTGGTGTGCTATGTACACAACTTCCCATGTGAGCAGTGGCAAAGGGGTTAGTGTCTGCATAATGCACTTTAAATGACACAGGATACATAAGTTGGTTTGGGCTTCCCACGGAGTCGTGACTTTGACTTTGACTCTCCGCTCCAAAGAAAGGATTCGTGGGGGAGAACTGAGTGGGACTGTGGGACGGCGCGAACAAATCGTCTCCATTAGCAGGCGTGTTAGCATAACTTTCATCACACCGAAACGGGTTATAATGTTCACATTTCCGCACAGCCCTGTTCTCACAAGCTTCCATAATGTCATGTATGTTTTCCTGAACATTGGTTAGAGACATGAACGGGTTTGAGTAGTTTGTTTCTTGTCCGTAATCATCCGGAGATAACGAGCGGCCGCCATGTTGTGTTAGCTTAGCTACGCCGCTACTACAGTGGTATTACAGTCACTCAGCTTTTACTTGTACAGTCCTTTTATTTTCGTTTCTCACCACTTTTTAACGGCGCGAGGGTCCTTTCGTGGTCGCCAGTGTTAACCTTTCCTGTTCTCGCCCCCTAACCGTGGTTGGGGAGCACAGGGGAGATCGTCTTCTCCAGGGCCGGAGACAGCGTTCCCTCCGGGGTTAACTCCCTTGTGGACCTCGTGCACTTGCGGTGGATGAGAATGCAAATAAAAGGGGCAGTTTTGCTTCAGAGTGGGGCTTTATTAGCTCACTACACGGTAGGAGTAGCACCTTTTTACCCTCTACTTGCCCGATCGCCGTCTCTGTCTGTCCCCCGGCGCGCGCACACACTCACTCACTCTCTCTCTTCTGCACTGAGCTATAGACACAATATAGACACATCTCACAACAATAGACTGTGTTGAATGCCATAGAAACCAGCTGGTTACCTTCATTAAAGCCGGCCAAGCGACAGAGATAATGTGCCGCTGGTTGTCAGGTATTCACCTTTTACCACTCACATTCTGTGCGATTTTCCGTATTGCGTGTCTCCAACAGTTTTAATATTGTCCGTCACTGAGGAACATTACTCACCTGTGAAGTGCGAGTGTGGAGGAGGAAGGCTGAATGAGTCTACTTTTCAGTCTCCTCTTCTGCAACTGTCCTGCTCTATTTTCAACAATGTAGGCAGGTGAAAGCGGACACTAGGAATAAGCTCTCAAATATACAGAATGGATGCACCAAACGACATGTGCATATGCGTAACAGAGACAAAACATTTAAAAATGGACAAATCAGTTTGACACTAGCAGATTTGATTGAGTTTCAAGAGCTTATTTTAAACATATTAAAAACCACAAACCAGAAACACACTGCTAGACTAACATAAGAATCACACATTTTTGAAAAGCTTAAACCTACAGAATTAGCAGGTTTTTATACACATGGAGACTGGATAAGTTGAACTGATTGCCGTTGTTCAAATGGATATTTTGATCAAACTGTGATTCGTTTCGCGGTGGTTCCCTGCCATGTCCCTGTGTCTGTCTCCATCAGCACTGTTGGAGATCTGCTATTACACTATTCTGCACTCCGGGAGAGGACAGGATTCAGCGAGGAGACCGAAGTAACCCCTGGGCGTCGTGCTGATGAGAATGAAGCACAGTCATCTGCCTGCTTTGAAAGGACAAACCCAGACAGGTGAATGAGCGAGATCGATGGAGATAGAGGAGGTGAAGAATAGACATGAAAGGAGGGGTGGAGTGTTGGTATCGATTGAATGGGAGAAAAACTGTAGTCTGAGTGCATCGAGGAAGAGTAAGTGACCTTGTTTGTCTTTGGAACTTGGTGCCAGCATGCAATCTTTCAATAGTGACCTCCTACACGATTGTGTTTGACTTGAACGGGGCAGGTGAAATAACTATAGAGCGGATATTGAGGTGTGGTTGGTTACAGAATAATAGAAGTTGTCTCTATAAATATCATCTTTTCACAGTTTTTATTTATTAATTTTATTTACAGACAAGATTGATGATTATCTGATGTACGGGGAATAGTTTGTATAGTTGGGCAACAGATCTAAATGAAGATCTATTAACCCTCCTGTCGTGTTCGGGTCAAATGTGACCGTTTTACAACTTATAATATTCATAAATATTATGTTTTTCATCTGATTACCTCAAGACCTTATGATATCCTCCACACTGTGGACTTGAACATATAAAAGTGATGATCACCTATTTCATTCAATTTTGAGTGTTTTAATCAACCTTGTTACACCTGTGGTGTTCCCGGTCAAAAGTGACCGCCATAGGAAATGAATGGGTATCCAGAGTAAATTCATTCAACATACAGAAAACATCCCCATACACACTGCCCCAGCACTCACACACACACACACACACACACACACACACACACACACACACACACACACACACAAACCAGGGCATGCGTGTTGTGCTGGACATGATAACCGGTCTCCAAGGGCATAATATCACATGTGACAACTTCTTCACATCACATGCTCTTGGTCAGGAGCTACTGAAAAGAAAGCTCCCCATGGTAGAGACAGTGAAGAAGAACAAGCCCAAACTTCCCCCTGTGCTGGTATCGACCAGAGGAAGACAGGCACTCTCATCACAATTTGCATTCACTGACACTCACACTCTTGTGTCATACGTTCCCAAGAAGAACAGAAATGTCATCCTGATGAGTACAGTACACAAAGACGTCGCTGTCAGCACCACAGAGGACAGGAAGCCCCTGATGATCCAGGACTACAACAAGAACAAGGGAGGTGTTGACTGCCTTGATAAGGTAATGTAAAGTCCCATCATGCATTTTATTTTATTTTTATCTAGGTGAATCATAGCATTTTGTGTACGACAGATTGAATATTGTTCCTAATCTCTTATTATTTATTGTTCCTTTATTGCAGATTACTGGTACATACATCTGTAAGCGGATGACGGCTCGCTGGCCTGTGGCACTGTTCCACAACATCGTGGATGTGTCAGCTTTCAACGCGTATGTGGTGTGGACAGCAATCGACCCAACCTGGAATCAGGGGAAAAGTTTCAAGAGGAGACTTTTCCTCGCTTTGGTGACTCCTCTTATACAGCGACGCCAGCACATTCCCCGCACACCAGCCTCCGCCAGTCTGGTTAGGAGCATGCAAGCTCCAGCCCCAGCCCTGGCTACTCTCCCCCAACAAGGACATGGGCAGAAAAGGAAGCGTTGTGGCCTCTGTGCCCCTAGAGACATCAAAACGAGCCTGACATGCTGCTAATGTCATGCTTATGTTTGCAAGGCTCACTCTGACCTGAGTGTCACATGCTACTCATGTGCATGAATACACACACACACACACACACACACACACACACACACACACACACACACACACACACACACACACACACACACACACACACACACACACACACACACAGACACCCTGTTGAGTTTGGTGTTTGGTTTTCCATTTATTTTTTGTATTATATGTTCATTTTGTAGTTCATTTTCAGTGCCCAATTGTATTTTAACTGATGTTATTTAATGTTTACTTCTATAAATTGTTGTTAGACACTACTTTGAAACATTGTTCTCAACTAAAGAATGCTTGATAAAAAAATTGGTGTGGAAAAAAAAATGTTTGTGCTTATTTAAGAGCAGTTAAAACAGACCGGTCAATTTTGACCGGGAACACTAAAGTAGGGGGCTGGAGGCGAACACGACCGGAGGGTTAATACAATTTTGACAATAAGTTTACATTGTGTCTATTGTGAAACTGGTTTTGGCCAACAGAAATTTGGTTAAAGCTAGGTAAAGATAGATTTAGACTGGACCATTTTATGTTGTCCACAAGTACCATCAGATGTAACTTGTTTTTTTGTGATGATTTAAAATATATTTAGCTAATTTTGAACACAAAATAAATACCATTATTGTTGTTGTCATGGGATTGGGTTTCAGTAAGATATTTAGTAAGCCTTCCTACATGTTGGCTGGCGTACAGGAGCCAAATTAAGGTAGACGTAGTTTCTGCAGCTCCTCTCCAATCTTCAGTGTGATCAGTGAGCTTTGACAAACATAGCACAGACTATATATATATATATATAAGTGTGTGCAAACAGTTCCTAATCGATGTGCACACAAAGACTATGTGTGTTTACTAGTCAAATGAGATGCACTGATGCTCTTTTAACTGGATATCGACTTTTATTATTGAAATATTAGGCGCCAGAAGCACATTGTGAAAATACGTTAATCTTCCAATGCATTTATGAGATGAAGTATCCAAAAGAATGCGTGTGTATATGTGGATTTTGAGCTTATGTGGTAACCATGGTAACGGCTACATCATTTAATGAAAGTGGGAGACCAACCAAGTGAGTCTGATCAGAGTTTCAGTCTATTGTTTGTTGAAAAATATTGCAAACATAACGTTATCTAAATCTTAATCTGTAAATCATAAAGATTTCAGCATGCTCAGCTAATGCACAACAACAAAGAAAGCAGCGTTTATCAGTTCAGAAAAAACAGAATTAGGTTTTGGTGAGATGTCCATATTAGCAAAATGGAAATTCTAACTTCACTGGAGAGTTGGGTGCATAAATATTTGAAACACCGACAGTCCAAGAGCAGTAACAGTCTGACGCAAGAAAAGAGCATCTGTTGTAGCCTCGAGCACCCAGACAGAGGTGCACCAACTAAATGTTTTATGGGAATTAAGCAAAGTGGAAAAGATGGGGCGGAACAATGTTTAAAAAAAAAAAAAAGTCATTTAAATATATCATAAAAAATAGAGAAAGAGGATAATAGCGCCATTATACCAGTATCTAGAGGCTACGGGCAACCAGTGCAAAACTCAAATTAAAATAAATCAATGAAGCTTAGCCCATATCACCCAAACCAACAAAGAAATGTCCCTGTATTCATAATATCAACAGAAACACTGACTAATTAGACAGCTCAGGGCTAAACATTTTTTTAATAGATAAGCTAAGCACTAAAGCATAAAGGGAAGTAATTATTAAGGCAATGAGACAATGCAAATTATTTTCTTAAATGCGTGCAAATTTGAGCAGTTAATCAGAATCAGAAAGACTTTTATTGCCATTGAACAGAATTCACAAAACTAGGAACTTGTCTCGGTGATAAGGTGCGAACATAAAACACTAAATAATAATACTAATAACTAGAGTATAGACACTACATAATAATAATAATAATAATAATAATAACTAAAATATAGCTATAATATAGTAAAAAATAATAAACAATCCAAATAACAAAAAGGTTCAGATGGAGGTTCAGGGATGCTAATCTACTTTCATAGAGAAAAGAAAACATAAATGAAAAAATATATCAGAGTATCTAATGCTTTAGTTGTTGTAATCCCTAATTTGTTCAGAATTAGCCCATAGTAGTAGTCATCTGAAAACATATTGTACATTGTAAAACACAATTTTAAAGTCAGTATTCATTTTATTAAACTATAATTTACTAGGAAGACTGCTCAAACCTGGCTGTAATGTAATGGACTTTTCTGAAATGTTTTCCAAATCGGAATGAACTTTTTCTCAGCTGTACTATTTTCAGCCACTAGAACTATTATGTTTGTTTCAATGCCACTCTTTCCCTAAAAGCAAAAACAAAAATATAATTACAGTCCATAGCCTTGACCTTGGCTCAAATGACAAATTCACTTTTCAGAGGAATTAGCCGGCCTGATAAAAGGCATTCTGCTGCATTCGTCTGACCCTTTGAGGCCATGTTCCATTATTTAAACAAAAGACCTGCACACATCTCTCTATCCAAAGCTTTTAACAGCAGCTTTTGTTTTGAATTGTACTTAATTGCGCCAGATTGATATGATTCATCAAACAGATCCTCTGAGCGGTCCGGCGAGACAACAACAACAACAACAACAGGCTGGTGAGGTTTACGAGGTTGGCTGGAGTACTGAGTGCTGCTGACGTATGGTTCAGGCCCCCACTTCGCTGTAAATCAGATGGAGGTTACGGTGAGCTGATGGAGTGAGACAGAATAATCTAGGTAATGGTCCCAGCACAGGCCGTGATGGATGGCGTTCTTCGGACCAGTATACTCCAGACACTCTGATGAAGATACAGTAAGGTTACAAAATAGGCACGTGTTACATAAGAGAGCTCTCAGATCAGACTTGGCAGCTCCACACAATTCTCACAACAAGCATAGTAAAAAGTTTTCAAAAGCTTTTCATACTTTATTTCAGGGTACATCATGACTTGGTTTTTTTGTGTGCAATTACTAGAATTTTCATCAAGATCAAAACTGAAATGTAATCATTTCTGACTTTGATCAACTTATATTTTATTTTGTTATTTATTTATTTTTTAATAACTAAGAGGTCCAGCCAATTCCCTGATAGTAAAAGCATGTGGTTTAGACTGAGCATAGTTCAGAATTTCAAAATCTTTAATGATAAAAGGAGAAATTCAATTTGTCAACTGGACAAAGTTTGTTTGGTCGAAAACGTTTCGCCGCTCATCCGAGAGGCTTCGTCAGTTCTGAACTGATGAAGCCTCGGATGAGCGGCGAAACGTTTTTGACTTGGTACAGAATGCTGAATACTTGTTTTAAAATGTATTTTGTAACATATTCTGTGACATGGCTCAGTCAGAGTACTGTATTCTAAATACTTGGAATACTTTTACACTGAGTTGCACTATATTATAGTGAAAAACACAACATAGAATTACAGACAGATTTTTGTTCAATTGTTTATTGTCATTCATTTATGCCTAATTAAAATGTACATACACATGCACTACAAGATCTGTGTTTTAAATTTTTCAGTTAAACAGCTCAAAGTCAAACAGCCATTTATCCCCTTGCGTGAAAAGTCCCTCAGTCGTCCAGGTAGAATCCATGATCAAAGGAGAAGTTCAATTTGTCAACTGGACAAAGTTTGTTTGGTTGAAAACGTTTCGCCGCTCATCCGAGAGGCTTCGTCAGCTCTGGCCCTCATGCTGGTTCGACCCAAATCTCCTTTGATCATTTATCCCCTTCATTAGTATTTTGAATATGTATTTTTCGTACATGTATTCAGTTACTTCCCAACACTTTCGATACGAGGGGAAAAAAATCTCGTCTTAGTCGCAATATCTCTTTAAGTTACCGATCAAAAACACTGCAATTGGAAATGAGAAATTAGCAATCCAAAACTATGTCCAAACTAGTGACGTGCAGTGAGGGTCATGGCTGGTGAGGCACTGACGTCATCACAATCAGATTTACAAATATGTAAACCAAATGTCAGCAAGTAAATTTACTTGCCAGTTGTCACAGCAGGCTGAGAAAAGAAAACAGAAAAAGCAGAAAAAACGATTTCTTTCGTCCCGTAGTCTGGAGAAAACCCTTTAGCTCTGGCGTTGGTCTTCTTTAATTATAAATTGAACTTCTCCTTTGATCTTTAATTATAACCTTCTGCTTCGACCGAAAGTCCAGTTTAGAAAACTGCTTGAGCTTTAATATGAAATCTTCCACCCATATTAAACTTGACTCGCCAACTCTAAATTGCAGCTTGCCGTCACTTATTCTAATCTGCTGCCCCAGGAGTTGCAGATGAATCCCTGGGCTCACGAGTGCCTCTACCATGAGGCCAGGTAACCCCTCACCCAGAGCCTTTTCACAACTGCTTTAGCGCAGAATCTGTCACTGCTGAGCTACAGCAGTCAGTCCATGTGAGGCACCAACGGCTGATGCCTCTCTGCACGTCTCTTCAGTATTTGAAAATTCAGTGATTTTGAATAAAAAAATAATGAAAATGGCAAAGTTAAATAGAAAATAACTTTAATGTACAAATCATTGGATAAATATAACCATTTCTTTTTTCATTTTACTTTTTTCCCCCTGTGATGACAGGTGAGGCACAGTCTCACCTGCCTCCCCTGACTGCACATCACTGGTCCAAACCAAACGTTTATGTCCAGCTCACAGGGTTACATAAACTTGCAGGAAGCGACATTATGTATGTTTTAAGAAAATGATTGAAAGCTCTGAATAGTAGATGAAGTGCCTCTATTATGCCAGCCGAATAACATAATATTAAACACTCTGAAATGTCACACTTGTTACACTTGATCCATTTTGCCCTCTCATATTATTTCTAAAAGCTCTTACAAAACAACCCCCTGCCTTACACTGAACACAAAGCCTAAACCAGAAGTTTTGTTCTGCTTCATCAGTGGCCGAGGGACCTTGAAAACCTTTTTATCTCAGCCAGCACAAATGAACCTGGAAACAGCCCCATATATCCACAAACTACCTGCTCCGCCCCAATTTACATAGCCACAATCTCTAAATGAATACAAATTAACAGAACATATTGGTCAATATCGGGACAAATCTGTTAATAGCTTTGGGCACAGTCTCTGCAAAGATACTCCTGAGTGCTGAATCACAAGTATAGTAAATAAAGTTTTAGTTTGTGTTAAAGAAATTATAAGATTATGTTCAAATATATTGTAAAACCACTGTTGGTCTGACTCACACACTATGATATCACATATGATAGCAATATGACATCAGCACTTATGATAAAATGTGTTCCAGAAAGATAAGCCCCTGATTTCTCATATCTTGTTTCAGTCACAAACTGTGTATGTTCCTATGATTTATGCGATCTGTGTGTCATGTGATGTCATGTGAACTCAATAAAAGCTGAAGCGGCAGTCCCATTGTTGGGAGACATTGGTGAACTGGCTCAGGTGCTGTCAGTCACTCTGTTCCCCCTTTGCCGACAAGTAAAACTTCAACCTGGTGACCCTGGTTGTTCTTTTATTAATACTGTGACAGTATTGAATCTGGGATTTAACTCTGACAGTTTGCTAATAGGACATTAAGTTGGTGGAACAAGCTGGCAGTTACGTGTCAGCTCACCATCTGTGCTTCCAGGGGCCCGTACACACACCAAAATGTCACTGTAACTAGATGCACTTGAATTGTTCAGACTGGGCAGAGGCATTCTAAATAGTAATTATTTTTGTTACAATAGCTTTGGCAATATGAGTCCACCATCGTCCAGTGTTACTTTCCCAGATATGTTCATGACCCACTGATACGTACATTTCAGTTTGTTAGCTGGTTGGTTGGTTAATAAGAACTGGTTAATAAAGCACTGGTTAATAAGAACCAGTTAATAAGAACTAGTTAATAAAGCACTGGTTAATAAGAACCAGTTAATAAGAACTAGTTAATAAAGCACTGGTTAATAAGAACTGGTTAATAAGAACTGGTTAATAAGAACTGGTTAATAAAGCACTGGTTAATAAGAACTGGTTAAGAAAGCACTGGTTAATAAGAACTGGTTAAGAAAAACTGGTTAATAAGAACTAGTTAATAAAGCACTGATTAATAAGAACTGGTTAAGAAGAACTGATTAAGAAGAACTGGTTAATAAGAACTATGATAAAAGGAGAAGTTCAATTTGTCAACTGGACAAAGTTTGAATTGAAGACGTTTCGCCGCTCATCCGAGAGACTTCTTCAGTTCTGGTTCTAGTGCTGGTTAGTCCCTGTTTATATCTAGCTGCAGGGAGGAGCTCACGTAACCTGGAATCATTCTGAAACTATCGCAACTACTTTGTATATTTAGTTTCCCTGGCGTCTCGTTTAGCATCTCTCGAGAGATGCTTCTTCTCCTTTTATCATGGATTCTACCTGGACGACTGAGGGACTTTTCACGCATCTTAATAAGAACTAGTTAATAAAGCGCTGGTTAATAAGAACTAGTTAATAAAGCGCTGGTTAATAAGAACTGGTTAATAAAGCGCTGGTTAATAAGAGCTGGTTAATAAAGCACTATCTAAACACTAGCAAAAGAATAACAGCTTAATAGATGTTGCTGTTTTTGTTTTTTGTTCCAAGCTTTTTCCTCCATGGCAGTTTCCCTCAGAATTGTCAAGGCCTTTTGTTGAGCGGTGAAACGTGAAAGGTCCAACATTAAATGACCCTTTGAAGATGTCAAACATGTCAAATTTCTTCTACTGAGAGTTTAAAATGAAAACACTTTATATTCTTGTATAATTATGTTATTCTAAAGTAGTTTACCGTGACATTATTTAAAGAGGGGGTTATTTAAAGAGGCATTATTTAAAGTTTCAGTTTCATTTCTGTGTGATCACAACACAATCAGCGTGCAAACTGCTAGTTTTTAAGGGTTTGAATAGTGCCTGGGAGAGAATGTTTGATTTTGACATATAAAATCTTCAGGCATGTTTTGGATGAGGGAACATTACATTAAATTACATGATAGAAAGCTCCAAAAAGTGAATTTGCATAATACAAAACAATCTAACAAAAAGTGTTTTCAGAGTAGTCTTAAAATGTTAAAGCACTTAGCATTTCTTTTTCTGACATATCCTTGAGAGGGAAAAAAAAAAACAACAGAGCTCCAAACTCCAAAAGTCACAATTAATTCTGACTAGATTTTCTGTCTCCATAAAGCTGGCCAACATTTCCTGATCCACCAAGTCCATCCAATCACATCACTGTAGCGAGTGACACCGGGCTTGTACGTGCCATTTCATGTGACAGCTGAAATATGGCAGTAGCTATTAGCACTGCCAAATCATATATAGCTGCATGCTGGGAGATAAATGTACTTTTTGTGATGAATTCTGAACCTAACAACTGGGTGAAGGGTTTTGAAGATGTGCCGAGCAGCGTGGGGATGTGAAACGTGGCCCCGGGAGGCTACAGAAGTGCACCATTCCCTCAGGCTCCACTCCTCCTCTCAATCTGCTTCTCCATTTATTTTTCTGTGAGCTTCGATGTGGGTCTCCAGCTGGCTTTGACTGATCTAATGCAACAGGAGAGGGGAGCTTCCCAGGTAACACACACACAGATGATCAGACCGAAAGTAAGTTGGGTTAGAGAGAGGCTTTAAGGTACTTGACAAATCATAGAAATGCACTTGAAAATGAAATGGATAAGTGGGATTGTCCATCAAAGAGAAGAAAAATAAGTAATTACAACATCAGTTCAATATGGAGCAAAATCAAAAGAATTGGTAATAGAAATAATAATAAAGGGTTTAGCAGTAGCTCGTACTGGGACTACATTATTCCAGAATAAAATGTGTAATTTTGTGTAGCCAGGAAGGAGACTGATTCAATTTGGTCCCTCTGGTCAGCCAAGCAACTTTGAAATCTCTCCCCTAATGTATGCCCCATCTCTACCGCAGCAGTAGAGCCATAAGCCTCTTCAGAAAGTTTCTCACTCTGATTTCCTTTACATCAGCCAGGGTCAGGGCTTATTAGTGATCACTCTGATCTGAATTACACCTTGCTCATTTGCCAGTGTCTATTTAAGTTAAAGTTTAATTCAACATAAACGTATCTTATTACTATACTAAATAATAAGGATGGTTTGTAAAATTACCATGTGTTCCACGTCACCCTATGGTTAAGTTTCAGCCAAAGTTGCAAGTTAATAAATAGAGGCTGTTATTTGTACTATTACCATGTAGGAGAAGTTCTTTTGTTGCTTTCCTACATTGTATTATAAATGTATTGTCATCATTATAGCCCACACTGTCAGTGATTATGATGAACGGCCCTTTCATCAGAACGCTTGGTCAGCACACTGTACAGATTCATATTATGCACCAGCACATTGACAGCAAGGCAGCTCATAGGTCAGGACAGTTACTTTGATTTATTTAACATTTATTGATTACATTGTTCAATTTTTCATTAGCTAAAAAGCTTGAATTGATAATTTTTCAAAGCCCAAATTCTTATAAATCGATAGAAATAAAATTAAGACTTTTATAAGGCAACAAATCAGGCATGTGACTTGCTGAACCATCAAGATGGTTCCTATTTCTTGAGTGGTTCTTGGAATGCAAACGTTGGTGTCCTGAGCAGGCACATGTTAAGCCACTCTAGGTTAGTCTAATCAATAGAGCGGCCCATAAAGGCAGATTAGTGGCTGCTGGCATGGAGCCGGGGGGTGGAGGGTGGGGTGTGAGGTACATGGGGAGCATGTGCTGCAGATGATTTAAGTGGCACCACACGGCGGCATGGCTAATGAATGGAAATGAGATTTTTAGAATGTCCATATGATTTAAGGAGCCAATATAGACAATACAATAAAGGACAGTATATCATCAGAGCTGATATTTCAGTAGTTTATTCAATACACAAATGTGAATGAAACACAAATAGAAAAAAGTTGAGGTATGGTTGTATTAAATATCAACATCACTGTATCCCAGTCAATCTCCTGGGTCTATGAGTTATGTCGTGAGAAATGTACCGCCTTTCTAAAGCCATGCTCTCTTTGTATGGTATGGTTTATTTATTTGCACAGGGACAGTGCACAACATTTCATTGACCTTTGAAATAAACAAAAGAAAGATGCATGGTGCCAGGTTATAGCAAAAATGCTAATTTCCACCTGTAGTCCCGGGACAGGTTGATGTTAATGAAATATACTATGACAGAGATTGTAAATGGGTGATAGACCAGTGCATAAGAATAATCACATATGTGCATACATATCAGATAAAATTACAACCATCACTATGCCATTTCTAAAACATTCAAAAACAAACAAACAAACAAAAAATTCCATCATTATACATCCATACACACACTCAACAGTCCTAATCTCACACACACACATTCATCACTAATGAGTGCAAATTTGCTTTGATATTCGCCATTTCTTTGTTTGATGTGCAAACGTTTGAAAACTTGTACATGTTATAATCTCATTTGGCAAATGATTCCACTGACTCATGGCAATAAAAGAGAAAGCAGTTTTACTAAAAGAAGTCCTACATTTTGGAGCGCTGCACTCTCCTCTAGAGGTCGCCCTAGTGACTCGAGTTGTTTTTTCAGAGGTCAGCATAACAAACCTTCTCATAGGAGGGGCAGCAATACCATGAATCATTTTAAAAATTAGGCAGATGTTTGCGTACATTATTTGGTTATCAAAATTTAAAAAATTATATTTAGAAAGAATATGACAGTGGTGATACTGTCTAGACTTTTTGTCGTGAATCTTTAGATCTTTGTAAATTGACTCAAGGGGCTTTAAGGCTGTTTTGCGCCTGCGACCAGCTTGTCATGCAATATAGAAAGCGAGAGAGAATCATGGAATTTAAATACATGTGTGATGCCTCAATAGTCAGAAATCCTCATATATACCTAAAATTTGCCAGATTAAATTTGAGAGAATTTCTGAGCTTTTTTACATGTTTTTTAAAAGTCAATGTTGAGTCCAACATGACACCTAAATATGTAAATTCATTGACATTTTTAATTTTCTTCCCTTTCTCCTTAGCTTGGCTGTTTCAAGCAAAACCTTAATTCCCCTCAGCCTTTCATCTTCTCTTCGTAACAAGCATCATGTCTAGACTCTAAGCCAAGAGGAAATTTTTCTATAGCAAATCATCTTTCATCACATCTCTGACCCACTGTTATCTACGAACCTGGGGTCTAACTTTAACAGAGAAATACACCTGTTAATGTCGAAAAACTATTATAGTTTGTATTTTTGTGCACTGTGGGTCTGCCACTTTCTTGAATTGATGGAGATGTCATTGTGTGCCTGTGCCTGAAATATTCCACTGTACAGTGTTGTATAGTAACAAAGTAATAATACTCCACTACTGTACTTAAGTACATTTTGGGAGACTTTGTACTTTACTTGAGTTTTTAAAAAAATTATAACTTTTACTTTTACTTCACTACATTTCCGAATTTAATTGCATACTTTTACTTCGATACATTTTCAATGTGCCGTTTAGTTACTCGTTACAAAAAAAAAAAACCCTCTACTGACTGAAGGAAGTCAGGACGTGCCTGGGCTTGTTTGCTACTTGCTCATGACAATCAGCCTACACCTGTTGGTTTCATGCAGCTAGTTTAATCAGTCAACATCCCTGATGGAAGAGGAGACAGCGTCCATGTCGGCTACAAATGAAGGGGGACCTGACAATGAGCATCCCTGGCCGTACTTAACACAATGTTCTCTTACACTGATATGAAGGATTCGTCCTATCGAATGAAGTGCCTCTTGTGCCTTCCAAGAAACGTGGAAATCCTATCTTACAGAAACTCCCCGTCCAACCTCAAGAAACACATCGAGGTAAGTTCTAGATTAATGAAATTATTAGCGTCTATATTCCAATTTAAGTAACCATAACATGGACATTCTAGACACTGTTGTGAAACCTTGAGCGAGCATAACATGTAAAAATGAACTTTGTGTGACATTGTTTCGGTTACACAAAGCGTATTTGACGATGTTGGAGCTAACAGGCTACCTAGCTTTTTCGGCTCAAGGGAAGGCATAGCTGTAGGCTAAGTGTAACGAATGAGAAAGGGGACACAAGTTCAAAAGGACAAAAAATAACATTAACATGTGCCTGCTTTTAAACAAGCGCTGTTTGTTTGTGCTATCTAAGTCACAAAGCGAGGGTTAGCTGAACTTGCTATTCTGTCTTGGCGAACTGCTAGATTTTGTCAAATTTCAGTGGATATGCTGAAATATGCTGGTGTGATGGCAGCGCACATGGCAACATAACCTAACCCCGTTTGATTTATATTCAACATCCAAAAATTCAGACTGCCTTTGCTTGATACTTTTACTTGTACTTTTAATTACATTACTTGAGTACATTTATTTTTACATTACTTATCATACTTAAGTACAAGAAGTTCCAGATACTTTAAAGATCCCATGACATGGTACTTCTTGATGCTTTTATATGGCTCCTTAATGGTTCCCTAATACTGTAAATGAATCCTTCAAAATCAAGACTCAGTGCATGAGAAACAGAGATAAGATGAGAAAGAGTATTTTTTCTCTCTCTGAGCAGGCCATAATGGGCGTTGTTGCTTGAATGCAAATGAGGAGAAAAGAGATGGCCAATAGTAGAGGGTGGGGGCGTGGCCAAACTCTCCGCTCTCCGCTCTAGCTCTCAGCTGATCCATTTCCGTGTTTTTGCAGGGGGGAGAGATTTGAAGCGTTCCATTGAAAAATAAACACATTTCCACAGAAAATAAAATTAAACCACTGCTGTTCAAAGGTCCAGAGGCTCAGATAAAGGACTTCCGAGCCTAGAAACACTCGGACGTGCCTCCAGGCAAATAAAAAAACGCATTTCGCATTGCCTAGCGCATTCGCAGTCCAAACTCTCTGGGCGTGATTTACAGAGACGCTGAGTACAGACAGACGGGGGTGGAACTGCATTTGCATTTCTTTTTTCGATCTGACGTCAACAAGGTGCCTTGTTCAAAATCGCCCGTTTGAGCTCCGATTTTTTGTAACGCAGAAAAGGATCGCAAATGCTCAGTTTAGACATTTCGCAACTTTTAACCATGGGGGTGGGGCCTAAACAGGGTAGGGGAGCTCACATTAACATTCAAAAACCTCAGAAAGTGAAAATTTCATGCCATGGGACCTTTAATACTTTTACTCAAGTAACATTTCAGTCAGTGACTTCGACTTTTACCAAAGTCATTTTTGGGAGGGTACCTATACTTTTACTTGAGTTTGATTTTCCAGTACTTTATACAACACTGCCACTGTATAGCATTAAACTTGTATATCTCCTTAGAGACAAGAAGCTGATACTACCATACAGGCCTGATTGAGTGGAGCGAGAAACCCATTCCACTCATTTAAGGTGTAAATTAGTACATTGGTACAAATAAAAGATAGATACATTCCAGGCAAAACAATTACATCTCCAGGGAGGCAAGTAGGTGATCCCTCACCAGAAAAGTTGCATAGTTCACCTTTAAGCAGAGCAGAGTACTGTATTGATTGAGTTTATATAAAGTATTTTAGCCTACAGCTGGAACAACAAAACCACTTCACATTATATGCTGAGCTCTTTTTGCATAAGCGGTTCATTTCTTTGTAATCTATTTTCAGAGCGCATCTTACTGAAGCAGATGGATCAGAGCGGGGATAATGAGTGTTTACCTCAGTAATAGAGAAGAGATCATGCCCTCCTTTGAAGCCAAGTTCAAGTGTGAGTTCAGGAGAGCTTCCACAAAGCCAAAAACATTTAGCCCCAGGAAGAACAGCTCAGAATACAAAATACTGCGAACAACTGCTGTCTCGCTGTTACCATGGGATCGACTGCAAATCATTTAGTCAGAATGGATGTCCATAAAATCCTCATCACTGCAAGAAGTCACAGCTGGACTCTGATTTCAGCTGCAAATCTTCCACGTGTAGGGCCTTATAAGTGAGTGCAATGGCATTCTTGGTTGAAAACAGGGTACATTTCACTGACTTGGGGTATTGAGTAGCCTGTATAATCTATGGGCCTAATAAAAACAATTTAAAATGGCTGCAAAAAAAGCTTTAAAAAATTAAAGAACAGAAACTTCAACTTCAAAACAGTTAGAAAGTGACCTATAACCTACTTTTGTGGTTATCTTATTCACATTGTGTCCTAGCTAGGCTACTTGAAGCTGAACCAAAACGTTTACTGGCACTTCTGGTGGATTGGAATATTGTTTTATATAACATATAAAAACATAGCTACATTTTTGTCTGTCTTTGAACTTCCAGAATCTATACAATGTACAGTCATGGCCAAAAGTTTTGAGAATGACACAAATATTACATTTTCACAAAGTCTGCTGCTTCAGAGTTTTTATATGTTTTTGTCAGATGTTTCTATGTTATAATGAAATACAATTAAAAGCATTTCATAAGTATCAAACGCTTTTATTGAGAATTACACAGAATTCATGCCTTTTCCAGCATGATGGAGCACCTTGCCATAAAGCAAAAGTCATAACAAAATGGCTCGGGGAACAAAACATTAAGATTTTGGGCCCTTGGCCAGGAAACTCCCCAGATCTTAATCCCATTGAGAACTTGTGGTCAATCCTCAAGAGGCAGGTGGATAATCAAAAACCCACACATTCTGACAAACTCCAAGCATTGATTATGCAAGAATGGACTGCCATCAGTCAGGATTTGGTCCAGAAGTTGATTGACAGCATGCCAGGGAGAATTGCAGAGGTCTTGAAAAAGCAGGGTCAACACTGCAAATATTGACTTATTGCATGAATTCTGTGTAATTCTCAATAAAAGCGTTTGATACTTATGGAATGCTTTTAATTGTATTTCATTATAACATAGAAACATCTGACAAAAACATAAAAACTCTGAAACAGCAGACTTTGTGAAAATGTAATATTTGTGTCATTCTCAAAACTTTTGGCCATGACTGTATTATTTAAAATTAATACAGCTATAACTACATTTGTAATAATACCAGATTAAACAGGCCTCGACAGGATCACTTTACTGGTTTTGAAACACGACAGCATCCTGCCACTTACTTGCCACCACCTGGTCCCCGGCGAGGCAGGAGGTCAGCAGCAGCAGCAGCATCCCGGCGGACAGGTACGCGGCGGCGGTCATGCTGTTGTCCTTTTCCCGTAGACGCACTAACACCTGATCGACCTTCTTCACTCCTCCTACTCCTCCTCCTCGTCGTCCTTTTTCACTCGAACTTCAGCCTTCAGCCTTCCCAGGAGGTCGCCACAGGTTCCGCACAGCCTTTCATGACCACCTCGGTAGAAAATACGGCAAACGGTGCGCGGCAATGGTGATTAAAATAACAATAAAATAGCCTAAATGAATTTGAAGTTGTTGGAAGTGGATGGTGGAGGAATGGTGCGGGGAGAAGCTAACAGGTTGTTCTCCGTCTTCTGCGCGTCGCCTTCAGCTTTACAAAATGGCTTCTATTGAATTAAAAATCCTTTCCCAGCTGTGTCGGAGGAGAATGACTTATTATAGGTTTTCAGTGGCACAACTAAAGGTGATTTCCATTCGCAGGTAGAAGGTCGTAGTAGTTGGTGGCACTGGCACGACTGACGCGCCGCCGTTCCAGCGGAGGAGATGGAAAAAGCGCAAATTTAAAGCCAGGGTGAAGACGCGGAGAGCTGTGTTTGTAAAAAAAAAAATACGTGGTTTCGTCTTGTATTAGGTGGTGAGGAGCCCGCAGGGTGTGGAGATGTCCCCCGTGTGTGGGAGAAAGCGAGTGCCCGCCCGGAGGCTGACGTGAAACGGTGTCTGCGAGAGGAGGGGAGCGCGGAGGTGGAGTGCGGAGGATGGACCGAGAGGAGGGGGCCAAACTGCCGCAGACGAACGGACACCTGCCAGGAGCACAAAGCCAGGTAATGAGGGAAAATGAAGTGTCAAGGGTGAGATGAACAACCAAGGTGCACGGGTCCTTGTCTGGAAGGTCAAATTCACACATGCAAACATAAAACAAAAAACAAAAAACTTAATGTTCAGTGAGCACGCAGGATTTTTTTTTCCATTCCATCTATTGGTTTAGTTATATTTTAGACACTGATCATAAGTCCTATGTGTCCTCAGTCAGTCTCGTTCTAATCTAAAAATGCCAAGATCAAAACAATTCGATAAAAAACATGTAATGATTGTAAAATAGGACAATTAAAAATTACATACATTTATGATACAAATTTACTATTGTTAAATATAGAATTCATGGTAAGATTTATGTTAAAAGGTAAAGTAATTTTATATTATTGGTTCATGATTGTTATTTGTATTCCATGATTGTACCACAGTATATTATGGTATTTTCTGGCATTGTGGAAAGATTTTGGTTGATTGAAGCACATCCGGTCGGGTGACCAGGAGGGGGAGCTCCGGTTCAGTCTCAGGTCATTAAAGATCCCATGACATGGTACTTCTTGATGCTTTTATATGGCGCCTTAATGGTTCCCTAATACTGTAAATGAATCCTTCTTCAAAATCAACACTTAGTGCATGAGAAAGACACATGTACAGAGTCAGAGTCATAATCTCTCTGTCTGAACAACTCATTCTGGGCCTTGTTGCTTGAATGCAAATGAGAAGGACACAGATTGGTTAGAGGAGCGGGTGGGCAAATGCGCCGCTGGTTCCTTGTTTTAGCGGTGCGCTGTGCCTGGCCCCACTTCCGCGTGTGTAAGCGCGAAGGAGGAAAGGAGAGCCTTTTCAATGAAAAAAAACACATTTTCACAGAAAATAAAATTAAACCACTGCTGTTTCACAGGTCCAGAGGGTCGGGTAAAGGACTTCCGAGCCTAGAAACACTCGCACGTGCCTCCAGGCAAATAAAAAAACGCATTTCGCATTGCGTAGCTCCTCCGCAGTCCAAATTCTTTGGGCGTGATTTCCAGAGACAGGAGGTGGAGATCCAGACGGTGGTGGAACTGAATTTGCATTTCTTTTTTTGATCTGACGTCAATAAGGTGCCTTGTCCAGAATCGCCCATTTGAGCTGTGTTTTTTTCAAACGCAGAAAAGGATCGCAAATGCTCAGTTTAGACATTTCGCAACTTTTAGCCATTGGGGGGCCCTAAACAGGGTAGGGGAGCTCACATTAACGTTCAAAAACCTCAGAAAGTGAAAACTTCATGCCATGGGACTTTTAAAACCACTGACTTGAGACGTGAACGATCGCTGTTTGCTCATTCAGGTTTATTCCCCCTTTTTCAGGTAACTATGTGCTTCTGATGTACCAAGTTTGTACAAAAGTTAGATTATAAAAGTTAGGTCCCATGGCATGAAATTTTCACTTTCTGAGGTTTTTGAACGTTAATGTGAGCTCCCCTACCCTGTTTAGCCCCCCCCCATGGTTAAAAGTTGCGAAATGTCTAAACTGAGCATTTGCGATCCTTTTCTGCGTTACAAAAAATCGGAGCTCAAACGGGCGATTTTGAACAAGGCACCTTATTGACGTCAGATCGAAAAAAGAAATGCAAATGCAGTTCCACCGCCGTCTGTCTGAACTCAGCGTCTCTGTAAATCACGCCCAGAGAGTTTGGACTGCGAATGCGCTAGGCAATGCGAAATGCGTTTTTTTATTTGCCTGGAGGCACGTCCGAGTGTTTCTAGGCTCGGAAGTCCTTTATCTGAGCCTCTGGACCTTTGAACAGCAGTGGTTTAATTTTATTTTCTGTGGAAATGTGTTTATTTTTCAATGGAACGCTTCAAATCTCTCCCCCCGTGCAAAAACACGGAAATGGATCAGCTGAGGGCTCTGAGGGAGAGCGGAGAGTTTGGCCACGCCCCCACCCTCTACTATTGGCCAGCTCTTTTCTCCTCATTTGCATTCAAGCAACAACGCCCATTATGACCTGTTCTGAGGGAGAAAAAATACTCTTTCTCATCTTATCTCTGTTTCTCATGCACTGAGTCTTGATTTTGAAGAAGGATTCATTTACAGTATTAGGGAACCATTAAAGGGATATGCCACCCCCAGGTCAAATTTGGGCATCTCCCCACAGTCCAGAGACTAAAATAAATGGTGGAAAGCATTTTCCTGGTCACCCAGCCATTGTCCGAGTCTGTCGCCACTGACCGCCGCGGTATCTGCTGCTCCTCCGCGTTAGACTGGAGTCTAATGGCGCCAGAGAAAGATTTCGGCCAAAAGGAATTAATTTGCTCGATGCGTTTCCCAATTACTTTGTGTGTAGTGCGCATTCATATCGAGTGCAAATAAATGTGCAAATCAACACGGAGAGCTTGCCTTGGTCATTTTGGTGCTGCGTGATTCGGCTTTATTCTTCCGCACTGGAAAATAGTTCCCATCCAAAATGACCAAGGCAAGCTCTCCGTGTTGATTTGCACATTTATTTGCACTCGATATGAATGCGCACTACACAGAAAGTAATTGGGAAACGCATCAAGCAAATTAATTCCTTTTGGCCGAAATCTTTCTCTGGCGCGGTTAGACTCCAGTCTAACGCGGAGGAGCTGCAGATACCGCGGCGGTCAGTGGCGACAGACTCGGACAATGGCTGGGTGACCAGGAAAACGCTTTCCACCACTTATTTTAGTCTCTGGACTGTGGGGAGATGCCCAAATTTGACCTTGGGGTGGCATATCCCTTTAAGGAGCCATATAAAAGCATCAAGAAGTACCATGTCATGGGAGCTTTAATATGTGATCATCATTAAAACCACTGACTTGAGACGTGAACGATCGCTGTTTGCTCATTCAGGTTTTATTCCCCCTTTTTCAGGGGGCCGTGGTTGTAACAAACACACTATTTATTACTATCTATTTTGAAACCTAAAAGGGAAGTTTGGGTGGTAAAAGGAATTGCAGTCTTTCTTTACTGTCAAGAACTAACAACCAAGAGCTTTTACTGCAAACTTGAAAGTTATTTGCTATAGCCTACAGCACTTTGGAGCGTAAATAACACTTCTTGAAGTGTAAACTTTCTACTTCTGCTGTCATTAATAAAACCTCAACCGTGTAACTGTATAACATGGTTTGAGACCATATGCTCCTATTGACAGACCATTTTATTCAAATCCATATTTGAATACTGATTGTGTAGGCTGAGAAGACTGAGAGGAATGGTGAAGACTGCATTGTTGAATCTTCTCATTTATATTTTGCAGCTACTGTCATCAACATTCCCTGGAGGATTTATTGCTCTCTCTGAGGCTTTGTTTGAGCTTTTTTTTTAACCATAAATAACCAAGATAAAAGGAGAAGCTCAATTTGTCAACTGGACAAAGTTTGTTTGGTTGAAAACGTTTCGCCGCTTCTTCAGTTCAGAACTGAAGAAGCCTCTCGGATGAGCGGCGAAACGTTTTCAACCAAACAAACTTTGTCCAGTTGACAAATTGAACTTCTCCTTTTATCATAGATTCTACCTGGACGACTGAGTGACTTTTCCCGCATAAATAACCAACTTAGCTGGAACTAAAACAGGAGAGATGCTTTGTGCAGTTAAACAAGTCCCTTCCTTTCGAACAGCATTACAGTCACACATCAGCAGTTTTTCAATTAGTCACTCTAACCTTTTTGTTAAAAATCGAACACCCAAACAGACTCTGAACAATCATATTGATTGCAGGCTCCTTAAAATGTGTTGTGTTGGTCCAGTTTATATTCCCTCTTGAGCTCTTAAAACGTTTTTGCCTGTGTTTGCTGTGTCATCATGGTCACTGCTGAACATTCCACCACAGACATACATGCACCCCCGCGGGATGTCACTTTAAATATCAATAATCAAAGTAATGCTGCTATAAATTTACTTATAGAATATAGACCTAGTTTTTGCTCCCAATATTAGTCATACATTTTAGATTCCTCATGAGTGTAAGATCTACACAGGCACTTGAGAGACATTTCTGATATAAACCTTTCACTAAATTTGAACTCTTGTCTGTAACTGCGGGTGTCACTTAAATTCTGAAGAGATATGTATCTCCTACATTCACTGCCAGTCTCTGCAACATCAGCTTTCTTCCTCTTGTTTTCCAAAAATACGTTGAAACAGCTTAATCGTTCAGTTTGGCGTCAGATTTCTTTTCTCATCAGAATGATCTAAATCACGCCACTATTGGGTAAATCAGTAGGCAGAAATGTTGGCTCAGGCAGTTTAATTAAAATGGCATTCTGGCATTCTTTCAGTTTGGCATTCGTTTGTTGGGTCCTTGGGCATTGCACTTCACCAACACTGCCATGAATATGTCGTGTGAATGTCTGATTACAGTGGTTTTTGGTCCAAGGGTATGACGCAGACTCTTTGTGGCTAGACTTTTTAACAATTTTGTCAACCTAGTGGCCGTAGAGTTGGCAAAAGTATCAAAAATCAGATACGAAAGGATGTATCAAAACTAGATACTCACTTGAGCAGGTATCAATACTAAAAAAAAATCATATTCACAGGACAGAAATGAATCTTTCCTGAATAGCTTGAGAATGATCTTGAGCTGTATCAGAACAAATATAAGACCACAGAATACTAGTATAAACCTATGGACCACTGTGGAACCTAGCTGGACGACAAAGAACCTACATGGACGTCTACAGAGATGCAAGGCCACATGGGAATATAAAAGAAAGTACTATGATTTAATTCTTGTCTAAATAAAGAGCATTTATATTATCATGGTGGTATCGGAATTGGCATTCAGTATTGAGTTTATTCCTTAGTATTGGAAACAAGCTTGAAATTTTAATATTATCACAACAAAAAAACTACAAAAACATATTTAATACATACTTCTGTTAATATTATAGAAGCATTCCCACAGCTTACCATTGTGACCCAACTGTGACCTATTTGACCATGAGGAAGGAGACAGGAGTTCCCTTGAAGAAGTGTTGTATGTTGACTGACAGCTCCTGGGGAAGGCGTTCTTTTCTCCTGCTCTTTTCTCCTCACATTTTGACATGGCATTGATTTTGACATGGCATTGATTTTGACATGGCATTGATTTTGACATGGCATTGATTTCAGAAACATCAAAAGAGCTTAGACTCCAGCTATTGATTCTGTGGATCAAAACTCAAATGTCAGAACAGCCTCTGAAGGGTGTTCCTCCACAACACCCACTCGACATCAAACATGATGTAACAGAATTTGGTTTTCAGATGCTTTTTTTTTTTTTTTTGCTTCAATTCCCCATAGAATTTCACAACTATTTGAATCCGACTATGCATTATTTTTAAAGTGAAACAATATTTGAGTATATTTTCATTTGGCATAATCCTGTATTGCATGATCATTGCTGCAGTCCACGGTCCCTTGTGACTGTATTATATTATTGACAATGTGTTAGTTCAATGTTTATCAGTCGTGGAGTTTTATGTATATCAGTATATTATTTTTTGTCATTCTGTCACATCTCAGTCCTTGTTATGTTGGCCTACTAGTCTGGTTAACACCTGACCATATCACAAGTGAGATATGGGTCTGGAAACTCGCTTCGAAAAATCCCGTAGCGGAGGTGTGGTTAGCGATCGCCAACGGCCGTTTATTGGGCGTTATGAATGTCTATCATTGAGCGTATACGTAAGTCCATAGCCAATCATGTCAGTTGTCAGTTCAAACTACAAGCTTCCGTTTGTCATGTAGTACGCGTCACCGTCTTGCCACACCTCCCCGCTCTCTGATTGGGGCCCTAAATCTGGGACTCTCGCTTGGACGAGTTTCCAGGCCGCCTTCCAGTTCGAAACGAATGGAAGCGGCCTGAGAATTCCCAGGCTAGTTGGCCTACATCAGCAGAGTTAAAATACTCCCTACAGTGAATACATAGCTGAACTGAGACCAGACTACTAGACCAGACTGTGACCAGACTGGATTGGACTGGACTGGCCCGGACTATCATAGTAGGGTTCATGTCTCTGGGTCTCATAATGATAGTGAATAAACGTCTTCTGCGTTAGAAATTCAGCGTCATGCAGTACAGTCGAACAAAATGATTAATATCCGTGAAGTCAGTGTAGAGGCCCCGCGGCCCGCTGGAGGCTTTACTCTCCATCTGGATACCTCCGGGGCCCACTATAGACTAAATTAATATGTACGAACTGCCAAAGCCTTCTCCGGAATGCAACAGGACACTAAGTGCATGTACCAGTCATCCGGAACAGCAGCGAATTCTGAGACGTCAAGTTATACTCCGGAGTTTGTTAGTTGAATATATGCTAATGTGCCCCGCTGGATAATGCTCTTAAAGGAAAATGGAGTCACGACGCAAAGTAAAAGGATTAAGCACCGCCATAGATCTTTCTGATGCACTAAAATGAGTTTAGTTTATGCCCCCGTAGTAAATCATTATTACTAATGTTTCTGAGTTGCAAAGTCGAAACGAGATACAAAATGTAACATATTTTTGTAGATATTGTATCAAAAAGTCTTTTAGTGTCATCAAGATACTAAAGTTTCAAACTCGATTTCTAGACCAAGGAATTGTCGCAATCCTCGATCTCTTACGGTACCAGCATGAATATAAAATACTTTTCTTTCAGTAATCGAATCATTTTCAAACCAAAAGAATAGTCCCTTCTTCCATAAGATCTTCTGATAAAATTGTGATAAACTCAAACTAAAACTGTTCAGGAAAGTCGATATTTGCGCAATTGAGTATCTAGTCTCAATATTAGCTTTAGAATCTGATTTTCAATAGTTTTGACAACCCTAGTGTCTTGGAGAAATAAGTGTTCAGTGTCAGATATGGGTAGCAAAAATCTGAAAATGACTGATTATTGCCAATAACCATCTTGGTCATCTGGTCATTAAAAATAATATTTAACTGTAACAGGACACGCTGAAGGTAGTATGTCTCTGGCCTGGGAACGCCTCGGAATCCCCCCATAAGAGCTGGAGGAAGTGTGCCTGGAAAGGGACGTCTGGACATCCCTCCTTAGACGCTGCCTCCATGGCCCTGACCCGGATAAACAAAATGGATGGAATAAAATTAAAGTAGAGTTAAATTCTGTAAATCAGGGTACACATTTTGAGTTAAAAAAAGAAACATTCTGAGGTCAAGATAAAAGGAGAAATTCAATTTGTCAACTGGACAAAGTTTGTTTGGTTGAAAACGTTTCGCCGCTCATCCAAGAGGCTTCGTCAGTTCTGGTTCTGATGCTGGTTAGAGCCTGTTTATATCTAGCTGCAAGGAGGAGCTCACTACACCGGAAAAGTTCTGAACCAATCCCAGCTAATCTGCTATCTACCTGGACGACTGAGGGACTCTTCACGCATTCTGAGGTCAATTTGAATAAAGCGAGGAAGGTCATATAGAGCTGAATTTACATAGTCAAAAAGAGTCTCAGAGGTGACAGAAATGACATCCTCCTGGCAGGGCATTCCAATCACCTGCCTGTATCCTTCAACATCTCATCCAATAAAAAGTGAGATTAATAGCAGGCAATGTTAAACAGTAAGACAAGATTTGATAAAATACAAAAATGTAGGACATTTAGGACAAAGTTGACTTCCAATAACACTATAATGATGTTTGCTGCATTGTGTCCAGCAGAGAGAGCTAGAAACCTGCGATTCTCCTGTGTCCTTTGGCAGTGGGAGGATTATGAGTCAGCTGGCATCAGCTCCAAACATGTCTCCTTCAGCAAAGAAGAGAGAAATCAAGGGCTTTATGTAGGCCACATGTTTGGTTGCTCCAAGACAGGGAAACAGTGAAAGTCGAACAACAGGATTCTTCAAGATTTCAAGCTTCTGAATGGAAGGAAATAAGATAAACCTGTGATTTTGATGAAAGCCCTGTTGTTAGTGTTTCAGAGGATTTGTTATTTTATTCTTTCACATACTGCCAAGTTCTCTAAGAATGTAGCTGTGCATTGTAGTATTTACTGTGTAATTGAAATGTTTTGAACACAACTACTACCCATATAATGCTATCACTAATGCATACAAGTCTAATAATAATAATAATTAATAATAATTAATAATAATAATAATTAATTGCATTTATATAGCGCCTTTCATGACACCCAAAGCGCTTTATGTGATTTGCATGCATTTTACATTACTTTTAACTAGACTAACTTACATAATCCACCAATAAATACAAAAAAATCTATTCTTCTTCCTGAAACCAGAATCAGCTGTGTGTCTGTATGTGCACACCCATGACACAGTGCATATAATGAGGTCACGTGGGACCCTCACCAGCAGAACCTGGGACCCTCTGGCTGTTCGCTGTGGAGGAAGCTCTTAATTCTTTACTAATGATGGAATGCACTGATGCATGTGGAAGTGAACAGCAGCCCCACATCTGCACAACCCCACCAGCACTGCCAGACTTACTAAACAAGAGCCCACGCCTGCACAAAGCTCCACTGCTGTACGCAGAATGTGTATGAATAAATGCCTTGCACTGTATACATGCCTATGATTGTGTAGACTTAAAGAGACTTTACATTGCATTATTCCTTACAAGTCTCCATAAATGCTGATGGTAACCTACTACAGCAAATACAGCCGCTCTGTGGTTGACTGACAGAGACACGGCTGCCAATCTGCGCCAACACCCTCATGGACCAAACCCACCACTCCTTCACATGTAGGCAAGGAAGGTGAAGTGTTTTGCCTAAGGACATAACAATTAGGGATGTCCCGATCCGATCACATGATCGGAAATCGGCCCCGATCACGTGCTTTCAGATCGAATCGGAATCGGATGTTACCTCCCGATCAGTATCGGATATATATATGTATATATATTCTTATTATTTTTTAACATACCCTAGATGAGATCTATGGTTATGCGGTGGCACAGAGTGAGACTTCACACAGAAACATCCACGCGTGTGGCATGACGCGCTATTGGTTAAATACACAGAAGCAGGCAGCTCGAAGCACAAAGCGCGAGTACAGGGAGGAGATAAGAAGAGCGCTATAATGAGCGCTATAAGAACGCTATAATGTTTGGCTAGTATGTCTGCGGTCTGGAAATACTATAAAGTTGATGACAACAACATTGCCATAGGTGGGATATGTAAACTTGGGATTGCAAGGGGTGGAAAGGAAAGGGCTACATTTAACACAACAAACCGATACGGCACCAGCCAAAGACGAGTCAGCTCACGCTGCAGGAGAGTTTGAAAAGGAGAGAAAAAATGCCCCTTGACAGCGCAAAGGCACAGGAGACCACAGCCAAGATAGCACAAATGATCGCAATGAGTGACCTACCATTCACCTTTGTAGAGAACCCTGGATTTCTTATGTTTATGGAGCACGTCGAACTTCGATTTGAAGTGCCATCTCGCCACTATTTCACCGAGAAAGCTCTGCAGCTCATTATAAGAAGATTTCTGACAAACTACATGTCCTGTTATCAGATGTACCCCATGTTTCGTTCACCACAGACATCTGGAGTTTATCCGTGACACCCAGAAAGATAAATAATAAGTAATAAGTGTACTTAAAAAATCAAATGATTGGAATCGGATTGGAGGGCCAAAAAACCTGATCGGGACATCCCTAATAACAATCGCATAGGTCGGAGCTAGGATCAAGCGACAAGCATTCTGGTTGTAAGAGAACTCCTTCACCATTTAAGTCACAGTCGCCCCTTAAATATAATATTTAGAAGATATTGTCCTTATTTGGATGTACAGTATGTTGCTAACACAAAGGATATGTTCCGAGGGTATCTTGAACAGATCCCCGTCACACTCCTCACTGATCCCAGGGGAACTGCTGTCCTTTGTCAACAGACCAGCTTCCTCCACACTGGCAGCTTCAGCTGGGAGAGGAGAGAGAGGAAACAACATCCGATCAACATGCTGTCATCTAACAGTAGTCAAGAGTTGAGGATGACCAATATATTGTAAAAAAGCATGATCTCAAAATCAGTAAATGCACTGACAGATTTTGGTCAAAATAGATTTGCATAAAGTTAAGGTTTTCCATCAGAAATTCACATGTATCTTCACACACTGTTACTTGGCCGGGAGAAGGGCCTGCACCTGCTTGTCTCCAGAGAAATTTTGTTCCTTTGACTATAATATTTTACAGTAGGCCATAAAACATATCTGTCTCAATGGAGAATGTTCCAAAGTATGGTATTAACACCAATCACAATTGATAATGAAACAATCACCATTACAGAGACAGTCAAATTTCTGGGTACCCATATCAATCACACACTAAAATGGAAACAGCATTCAAACGAAACATACAAAAAAGCCAATAAAAGACTGTTTTTCCTCAGACAATTAAAAAAATTCAGAATCAGACACAACATCCTTCTTCAGTTCTACACAGCAATAATTGAAAGCGTCCTTACATCATCAATAATAGTCTGGTTCGGTAATTTGGATTCACATTCACAACACAAACTTCAACGCATTATAAATAAATCAACTAAAATCACTGGTCACACTCTCCCCTCCATAGACACACTGTATCACAGACGCATCACACAAAGAGCCAATAGAATCACCTCAAACCCCACACACCCTGCCAATAATCTGTTCAGACTCATGCCCTCTGGGAGGCGCTACAGATCCATCACTTCCAAAACTGTCAGATTCACCAACAGTTTCTTTCCCACTGCCATCCGGACTCTAAATCAATCCCGCTTATAACTGGTCATTTATCTGTTGTTGTATGTCGTATTGTGTAAGTGTGTTGTATATTTGTTTTGTCCTGTAATAGACACAGAAGAGATGTGAGCATTCTTGCTGTACCGGAAACAAATTCCACCAACTTGTTGTGTGGCCATTAATAAATGATTCTGATTCTGATTCTGATTCTGATTCTGATTCTAACTTCCTATTCCAGGACGTGCCACCTCCAGAAAGTTGTGCAATGTTATTGTTAACTTTAAAATAACAAACAATTAGACCTACATATAGTTTTAGGGCCCGGCCACAGAGATTTAGTAACCTCGCAAAACCAGAGTCACACGACAACATGAGGATGGCCACGCCAGCAGCTCCACCAGGACGTACACATGTGGGACAGACTCTGTGTTTCTCAATGGGAAAGTCAATCAGACTTGAGTGGGCGCATTTAGCCACTTGTATCTGGTCTACACTGAAAACAACTGACTGAATTGGCTTGTATTAATCGTCTGTACAGGCTGACTGCGGTAAATGTGAGGGCTTAGGCATATTCATCACAAAATGTGCACAAATTGCACAAAAAGTGTGAAAGCACAAGTGAGAAATTAGCAAAAGAAGTAACACGTGCTGCACTTCCCTATCAGCTCATGTTCATACAGTATGTGTGAGGGCTTTCAGTAGACCTGTGCATCAATTCCCAAGTAGGTTCTTTCGTTTGTTTTCTTTTATATGGTCTTTTATTATTATTATATATATTTTTCTAACTATTATTAATGGTGCCATTTTATGCTATTTATTGCAAAATTCCAACACTTAACAAAGGACTTGTGCGTAGAACTGACCTGTATAAAAGCGATGGACAGGGCCATTCTTGTCATCTTTCTGTCAGGTAAGTGTTCGGCACATTACAAAACAATTATCAGACACATATTTGGAACATTAGAAGTTCTTTTTATGCACCCAACAAATCAGAAGGATGATGGCTTGCTCCACACTACTGGCAGTGCATACTGCTATTGTGTCCTTGGGCAAGACACACAATATCTATGCTTGTATTATGTTTTACAGGTGTGCTCAGTGCCCAAAACTTCACCATCCAGGGTCCAAAGAAGCTCAGAGCTCTTAATGGGCCCTGTCTTTACATACCATGTAAAGTCAAAGTGAATACGGGCCTTCCTGGAAACGTTGCAACTAAGTGGTTTAAAAATCAGACAAAAACAGGCGATCTGAGCCTTTTCAGCCGCAGCAAAATGGAAAGAAAAGTTCCAATGAACCTGGTGGGAGACTTGAGCCAGAAAAACTGCTCGACTGTGCTTTATAATTTAACCACAAATGATTCAGACACATATTACCTCAAACTTGGGGATAGAAATGCAGAAGCACAATTTAATATAACCATCAAAAGTAAGTGCTAGTAAGTAAGTGTACCAATCTGAATATATGAAGTGTAAGAAGGACTGCTAATACAATTACTTGGGTGCCTTTTTTAAATGTATTAATTTAATATTTACTACCAATTCCTTTGACACGGGTTGCCATAGCATTTAATGTTGGGATTAATATTATGCTATTAAGGGATGAGCCAGATAATATATTCTGTTATGTAAACAATCTGAATAAAACCTACATACTTTATTTGTACATACCATACAAATACTTTTCTTTTCTGCAGACTCTCCGCGGCGTCCGGTAATAATCATCTCTGGAGAGCAGCATGAGAATTCATTAGTGACCTTAACCTGCTCTGCTGTCACACCCTGCCCACAGGCCCCTCCCACTCTCATCTGGGACATGTCACAAACCCCTCCCACTCTCACCTGGGAACACCAGCCTAGCCCTTCTCAGTTCATAGTAAACGCGAATGGGAGTTTTGTCACTAAGATTCATCAGCACAACCTAACTTTGACCCACCTACATGACAGAGTACCAATCAAATGTTTAGCACAATATCCTGCAAGTGGAAGAATCCAGACATCGAATAAAACATTGCACCTCAATGTTACATGTAAGTTAAGTGTGTGTATATATATACAGTATATAGGCCTACACACATACACATACATATATATATATATATATATATATATATATATATATATATATATATATATATATACACACACACACACACATATATATATATATACACATATATATATATATACATATATACATATATATATATATATATATATATATATATATATATATATATATATATATATATATATATA
Source organism: Paratrypauchen microcephalus (assembly GCA_036785185.1). Taxonomy (NCBI): domain Eukaryota; kingdom Metazoa; phylum Chordata; class Actinopteri; order Gobiiformes; family Gobiidae; genus Paratrypauchen; species Paratrypauchen microcephalus. The sequence goes on along the minus strand of JAVJIX010000027.1, from coordinate 5,931,869 downwards.
TATACACACACACACACACACACACACACACACCTCTATGGAGATTTTGCATGATTGATTTAGCTAATGCTTTTCTTGTTAAAACAGAAACTATTCTCATGAAACATAAACTTTTTTTTTATTCAGATGAATGCAATAAGATGCCATGCAGCTTGTGGACTTAAATTGCAATTGTAATATGACCTTTTTGAACCGTGTTAAATTGCATTTCCTCAGATGCTCCAAAGAACACGCGGGCATCAGTCAGTCTATCTGGTGGGCTGGTTCGAGGGGAGACTGCGATGTCCCAAAAAGGAGAACTGCCTTCTCCCAATCAGCCTTTTCTTATAAAGCTGCGACGGAGTGGAACAGACTCCCGAGTCATATAAAGGACATGGCAGACTTTTTAACATTCTCTCGAGCCGTTAGAAGCTGGCTCCTGGACAGACAGTCAGTCCTGCTCTCACTAATACCAGACGGTAGTTGGCCAACAGACGTTACCCTCGTGGGTATCCTCTGTTGGCAAAGGCCCTATTTCTAAAGCTTCACCTCAAAATAATAGTACCAGTTAGGTAGGTGGCTGTCGGATGATACCCTCGTGGGTACCATTCGACAGCTGCTGCTCTTTATAAAAGTAATGAAAGGGGGTTATTATCATCAGCGTTCACCTTGCTCTCAATGACTTTGCTCCTAAATTATGCGTGTGATTACTACCTGTATGCGCTTATGAATATGCACGCACTTTAAATGTCGGATAATGTATAGAATTGTTTTGAGATTGTTTATTTTAGAAGTGCTTATATTTTAAGATTTTATCCTGCACTAGCTTTTTAAGATTGTACCTTGTATTTGATATGTGATTTCTTTTTTATTATATTGTATTGTATTTTTATTGTATTTATAATTGCACTTTATCGTATTTTTGTATTGTATTTTATGATGTGAGGACTGCAGATGGAAATTAGCTTTGAGCTAAATCTGGTGCAGACATCTTTTTAATGAAACTGCACACTGTCCTTAATAAACTAAGAAACTAAGAAACTAAAAAAACTGGGCTGTGGTCCGGTCAGACAGTGAGCCTGAACTGCTCCAGCACTGCCAACCCCCCAGTCCAGAACTTTTTCTGGTTTAAAGTCTCCACACAGGGTCCAGTCCATGTCTATGAGGGACATCTTTATAGCTTCAACATTACCAGCAGTGGACATTTTTACTGTGTAGCCTGCTGCAGATTAGGCAACCAGTCTTCCTCTGTCATAGGTGAGCCACACCCACTGTTCGACTTCAATAAGCAATTCCTATTAATAAATGCCTCTTGTCATCATGTCCATTTTTAAAAATCTCTTTTGCTGTTTTGACTTTCGTACATTTATACCTATATGACCCTGTTGTTTGCATCATATTCTTTTCTTGAACTAAAGAACTGGTAACAGACAGCTAGTATTTTTTGTGCTTGAATGCCTTCTCTACAAAGCTAATTTAAATGAACAAATACACTCACTCACTGTTTTGAATTTTCCAGAGTTATCACCTGCTGCTCCTCTCTTATGGGGGGGTCATTGGAGGAGGCGTCATGCTGCTGGTAATCACCTGTTTGGGTGTGCTTTTTTGGTAGGTGGTTTAAGACTCTTCTTGTGAGCATCAAAATGATTTGACCAATCCAGTACATGTGAACAACGTGCATATAGAAACTCCAACTTCTGAAATTAAAACAAATTATGATGCATACCAGCTGGTAATTAAGTATTTATACAGTACTAGCTAAGGCCTGTTGGGTCTGGGTTCTGTTAAAAGGTACCACTATGATAGAAGATGAGTTGACAGGCTCACCAGTAATGAGTAGTTTCCCTAAAGAAATAATAGTTGATGAAATCCATTAACATTATTAGGAAGTACTTGTAGCAACCATGATGCAAATTAGTCCCCAATTAGTCGCCCAATGATTATATGTTTCAAAATGTGACCACTGAAAATATGTGCAAAAGTTTTCTTTGACTTATTTAGCAAAATATTTTCTCTAGGTATTTCCAATAAGGGTGAATGGGTGGAAAACAGGCACAGGTGAGATAACTGTAACAACTGGAAAAACTGTAGACTCTGTCCTCAATATTATGATTATTTTCTTGGATTAAACAGAGAGAAGCTGAGGTTCATTATGCCGAAGAGGACTTTCTGAGGCTGCAACCAAAATCCCAACCAGATACAGAGCAAGACCAAGAGCAGGAGGTGGAGCCTGTTTATTCCCAAATCAGAAAGAAGCAATTAACTGCGCCCACTCAGGACATATAGGCCTATGTATAAATGCGGCACCATTTTTCTGTATTGTGTTTAATTTTTTTTTTTTTTTTACCCAGGACAGCTTTAAAACTAGAAAAGTGTTAAATATGAAATGCCTACCAATACCAATGGCCTGTGTCACTGACCTTATCTGTAGAAAAAGAGGAGGGCTTGGAGGCTAAGTCCAGCTACTTTTAGTTTGTTTGTGAAATGTAAGAACATTTGGAACAAAAATAATGCAAATGTAATGGTCACTATGAATCTTCATAGCAAGGTAACTAACTGCATAAATCTTCTGAGCAAAGTCTTTCAGTTTGTCTTATGTCTTTTTGCTCCCCATCTATTTCCACGTGTCCCCTCCAGCTTTGCAGTTACCCATAATCCCCTGCTTCATATCACCGCAGCACATGTCCTCCCTGCTGAGTGCTTTGAGTGTGCTCTCATCTCAACATGGACCATCTGATTAGACAGAATAAATCCTTTTTCAGATCAGCCCACATGAATGAACATTTTTTCAGAACTGTTTTGCCTGAAAACGAAGGAAAGACTGGAGGAAGCAATACACCACATTTTCTTGTTTGTACTACCTAGTCTCTTGCTCAGATATACGGTAGTGGGAAAAACCCTTGAAACTGCTGCCAGAGGGAAGTGTGCATTTATATAAAAGAAGAGGAATTTTCATCCCTATGGTGTTTTTTTTCGTCTCTCTGCCATTGCTCTGTTTATTTAAATTAAGGGAACATTATTATATTAAATTTATTCAACAAACGTTTACATTATTTCACGCTTAGTTGTAATAAAACATCTATGAGAACGGAAAGAGGTGAGAGAAAAACATGACAGACATCCACCCAAGACATTGATCAAGCTTTGCAAAAAATGGATTTTGAGTCAGCACCCATTTCTCAAAGTTAGATCAGGCAGCCATGTTAACTGCATTAATATATTTATAAAATATCGCAAAACTTTTCTCATTTTATACTTGCCCCCACAAAGATGCAAAGCTTCGTAAGTGTGCACAGATTTGTCCCATCTGGATCATCTCTAAACAAGCTATTCATCATTGCTTTGAGCCACAGGGCAGTGCTTCCATTAGGTCTGCATTGACCAGAACCAGGATAGGCAACTTTTTTTTCCATTAGAGCAGCCAGTCCCAGATAACTTTATTCCTGCTAAAGTGCCCTGCTTGTGGCAATAAGAACATAAAAGAATGTATGAAAAATAACTTCCGGGTTTCAAAGGCTTAGTTGAACACAGAGCATTTGCATCAGTTCAGAAAGAGCAGCCTCAGCAAATAGGATGTGAGAGAATAAAAGAAAATTAAGATAAAAGAGGGCATCAAAATTTAAGTGTGGATGTATAGGTCTAGGTGTTTTTTTTTTTTAATCGACAGTGGTGCAGATACCACCTCCTGTCTGTCCAGCTGCACTGAATTGTGATCCACTGTGGAAAATCAGCATTGATTTTAGATAGACAGAAATAGCTTCAAGCATACAGGCTTATTGATATTGCTTATTGTGGAGGTTAGCATAGACGTAACACACATGTTTGAATATAAAAAGCACTCTCAAGTAGTAATACAATGCACTGTGTGCCATTTTGTGTTTTAACACCACCACATTTTAAGTGATTCCAGTTATGACTGGCTTAGGTGGGTGAAACTTTCTTATTAGTCCTTTGCAGCTGAACTCTTGTATGTTTGATCTACTCTCTGCATGTGACACTCATGACACAAAAGCACAATTGACTTTTGCTGTGATCTGCCTGTCCCTCCTTCACGCCCTTCTGCCCACATCAGCACTGCGCCCCTGACACAGACACTGGTCTAACTCATTGAGCAGAGTTGGGCTTGGCCTTCCACTGCAAGGAGGGCATGACAGAGAATGGGGGGTGGTCCTCTAAGATAAGATAAGATAAGATAAGATAAGACTTTATTGATCTCACACAGGAGAAATTTACTCGCCACAGTAGCTCCAGGACAATTGGACAGGAGGGAAAAAGTGCATGCAGGCAGGGAGGGGATAAAGTAAGTAATAAATAGTGCAAGTAGTAATATGTAATAATAATAATAATAATGGAAAATAGTAATAATGATAATAGTAACAACAAGCATCAACATGAAAAGGAGGATATTGCATGTCTGGCCTATATGTTAGAATTATACAGTCTGATGGTGGTGGGGATGAAGGATCTGCGGTAGCGCTCCTTCTTGCACTGGGGGTGCCTCAGTCGGCTGCTAAAGGAGCTGCTCAGCTCCTCAATAGTCCGGTGCAGAGGGTGAGAGGTGTCGTCCTTAATGGACATGAATTTGGCCAGTACCCTCCTCTCAGCCACCTCCTCTACACGGTCCAGAGGACAGCCCAGGACAGAGCTGGCCCTCTTAACCAGCTTATTCAGTCTTTTTCTGTCCCGTTCTGTGCTGCTCGGGGCCCAGCAGACGACAGCATAGAGCAGAGGCCACCACAGAGTCATAAAAAGTCTTGAGCAGAGGCTTGCTCACTCCAAAGGAACTCAGTCTCCTCAGGAGGTGGAGGCGACTTTGGCCCTTCTTGTACAGGGCGTCGGTGTTGTGGGACCAGTCCAGTTTATTGTTGAGGTGAACACCCAGGTACTTGAAACTGTACTTGAAACTGTACTTGAAACTTGAAACTTGTACTTGAAGTTTCTTGTACTTGAAACTAATAGGTCACCACAGACCCCCTGACACCGCAGTGTGTCCAAAACCTGCTTTTCTGGTCTCCAACTACCAGAACACCCATGCACTCTCTTCTACCATGGGTTTCCTTGCAAATCCTTCAGCCATAAGTACTCCAAATTAAGAATTGTCATTCATTTCAACAGAAGAGTTGCCAGGCCCTGCACTGTGAAACCAGATTTTTCTTCTTTTGAGCCACACTTCTTGACGTTGAATATAATCTGATGAATCAAACCCATCAGTGTTCTGGCGTGGCCATGTTTTTTTCCCACTCGTACTTTGCCTTTTATGTTTCAATGTGGAGCACATTTAATGCTCTATTTGTGTATTTTCCCAAGGGCCATTTTACAGGCACATGCTGAGGTGAATGCAAGGCCACCATTTTCAATCCAGTAGGACCAAATATGCTACCTGAGTAGATATATGTCCAATAGAGAGAAAACAATGACAGCATGTTAAAATGCAAATGTAACATATCTTTATTGTCATTGCTAATCCATGTGTAGCATCTTTGTAGCATCCCGACTCTAATATTGTGAGATTAAGTCCACAGTCCATCTGACATGAAGGGATTTGAGGCGGATTGGGAATCTGGATGGGCTGCTGTTAAAGCTGTAATTCTATGCACACACTGACAGCAGTAGATTAAAAAAAACAAGAGACCAGAGAGAAGGAGACATGGCATTGCATGGGGAGATGTCAAATGTGATGTGAAAATCAGTAGTTCAATTAGTTTGGAAGGTTCTGATTGTCTTGAATTAATCACATGTTGATGATTCAACAGTTTTGGAAAACAAAGCTATACTGGTGATTAGAATGATAATACTTGTATTTTTTTCAACAACGTATACTGCTGTAGCGTTGAACTGAGATTGGACAAAAGCTCTATTTTACGGATATACGTCTGTTAATAAACTGCAGACTTTGCAGTGTGTTCAGATGAGTATATTGACATAATGTAAATAGAACTTGTCAGGTTCAACATCTGTAGATTTTTCTTTTGGAAAAACACATTCCACTACATTTTTATACTATGGATAAAAATGTGTTGCCCCAGTTGGCTGAAGGATGTTTAGAAATGTGATCACCCAAAGTCAACATCTGCAAAGTCTGGTCTGATCTCCAAAACATGACTTTTGCACCGTTTGTGATCATTATGAGCCATGACAAGGACAATGGCAAGAGGATGATGGGGGAGCAATTCTCTTCTGGGACAACCCCTGGAGGGTACACTCCTGATTCAAACTACCTCAACGAGACTTGCCCCGATGCCCATGAGGATGGGGGTAGTGTTGGCTCTGGGTGCAGGTCACCCAGATTACGCATCATCACACGGCCTATTTAGCCTTGACACAAGACTACAACCCCCAACCTCAAACTGTTCATCAACGCAAAATTCGGCTGTATTAAAAAAGGGTCACGTGGCGTCCAGTTGCCCGCGTGACGCCATCAGAATGGACCAATAGCGTGCCGAAGTTTGTCTAGGGTAGAGCAAAAGCAGAGGGGGGAAAACATCATTTTCCTGATATTTAATCCTACGTCGGCGAAAGTGGTCATCAGCCGCCCTTACTCCGCTATACCAAGGTAAACGCTCAATCTCAAATGATAAGTTTTTAACAAAATTATTTTATTTCTTTAGGGTATTTTTATTTTATTTCATAGTGCCTAAAATATGAGCTAATTTAACAATGTATGTTTTGTCATTGATTCATAATGTAATCTGGTTATCTCGAGCCGTCTTGGTCAGTTTTTGGAAGTTGTGTCCGAACATCTTGACCCCATGCAGAGAGGAGATACTTTCTTCTCCCAGGAGAATTGTCCATCTTCCGCTCAGTCGATTACAGTTTTGGGGCTGTCCAGATTAGCTTTGGGTGTCCATTGTTTTCCATTCAAGCTTGATCGGGTTCATTGTCGTCAGATTTGTGCTTAATTGTTAAATACGGATTAATACAAATGTGTTGCTTTGTTTTGTGTAAAAGCAAAGACCTCTTATTTACATTCCGTTGGATTGCTTTGTCTTCTCCTGATTCTCTCAGTTATTCCAGTTATCATCGTAATTATGTTCATGCTAATTGCGGCCTACTTCGGTTGCTGGACACTGAGTGAAAACCACATTCCTTGTTAGCGAAAAAGCTAACTGCTGTGTGCACTTGAATTACCTTGTAAAATAAATGTTGAGATAAAAAGTGAAAGCATATCATGTTTTCCTAATGCTAGCTAACAATGTGATACGCAACAGTCTCTCGCTAAATGTGCACCATTTAGCACCAGCATTTTTTTTTCTCATACACCTCCTTTGTGGAAGCCATGACTTTCTGACAAGCACAGATCTCACATTACAAATTGTGGCAAATCTAAAATGGCCGACTAACCAACGCAATATGGTGCGCCTTTGCGGCCAGAACCCACCCCCATGCCGCATGGCCCTTTTTTCCAAGGAAAAAAAAAGAGCAAAAGTTGTGGTTGTAGGCCTCTTGCTTTTTGAAGGAAGTAGTAGCTTCATAGTGATAGTAATTTGGGCCGAACGATCATCACGCTGGGCAGCTGATTGAGGCTGACAGCTCTTGAGCGCATTGTCTTATCGGAGCATAGGAAGGCCCACTGGGTGCCCCCCACCCCAGCCTACTCCGCATACAACAAAAGCTACCATAGACAAGGTCAGGAATGTTCACATACCAGTGGAATGCTAAGAAACTTCTCCAGACTCCTCATTCCACTCCATTAATACCGTTATGACAGGCCTTCACAAGCAATTATACAAATATGATGTTATTCACAGTATTCCCATTGAAAATGTGGCAGAGTGTAAGGGAATGTTAATACTCAGACAACCAAGGCGAAGAATAGAATGGAGATGAAAAAATGTCCACATAATTTTACATACATATTTGTAGATAGGGATGGATATTACCATGTGAAATTTCAGCATCACAATTACAATTAGGAGAAGGTCGATGATCGACTTTGTTGTCGTGTCATCCAACCTCCGGCCGCGTGTCTTGGACACTTGGGTGAAGAGAGGGGCAGAGCTGTCAACTGATCACCACCTGGTTGCGAGTTGGGTCCGCTGACGGGGGAGGAAGCCAGGAAGACCTGGTAGGCTCAAGCGTATCGTGAAGGTCTGTTGGGAAAGTCTGGCAGAGCCCTCTGTCAGCGAGACCGTCAACTCGTACCTCCGGGAGAGCTTCTCCCTAATTCTGGGGGAGGCTGAGGACATAGAGTCCGAATGGGATCTGTTCTCGGCCTCTATTGTCGATGCGGCCGCCCGTCGTTGTGGTCGTCAGGTCTGTGATGCCTGTCGTGGCGGCAATCCCCGAACCCAGTGGTGGACACCGGAAGTGAGGGATGCTGTCAGGCTGAAGAAGGAGTCCTATCGGGCCTTGTTGGCTCATGGGACTCCTGAGGCAGCTGACGTGTAGTGGCGGGCCAAGCGTGCTGCAGCCCGGGTGGTAGCAGAGGCAAAAACTCGGGCTTGGGAGGAGTTCAGAGAGGCTATGGAGGAGGACTATCGGACGGCTCAAAGAAATTCTGGCAAACCGTTTGGCGCCTCAGGAGGGGGAAGCAGTGCTTCACCAACACTGTTTACAGTGCGGGTGGGGAGCTGTTGACCTCGACTGGGGATGTTATCGGACGGTGGAAGGAATACTTTGAGGATCTCCTCAATCCCACCATCACGTCTTCCGAGGAGGAAGCAGAGGCTGGGGACTCGGAGGCAGACTCATTCATCACCCTGGCTGAAGTTACGAGGTGAAGTTAAGAGGTGGTTGGAAAGCTCCTCGGTGGCAAGGCCCCAGGGGTGGATGAGATCCGTCCTGAGTATCTTAAGTCGGTCGGGGACAGTACCTCTGGACTGGTGGTCCCTCTGTTTAAGAAGGGGGACCGGAGGGTGTGTTCCAACTATCGGGGAATCACACTCCTCAGCTTTCCCGGTAAGGTCTATTCCAGGGTGCTGGAGAGGAGAATTCGACCGATAGTCGAACCTCGGATTCAGGAGGAGCAGTCTGGTTTTCGTCCCGCCCGGGGAACACTGGACCAGCTTTATACTCTCCATCGGGTGCTCGAGGGTGCATGGGAGTTTGCCCAACCAGTCTACATGTGCTTTGTGGATCTGGAGAAGGCATTCGAGCGTGTCGCTCGTGGGGTCCTGTGGAGAGTGCTCTGGGAGTACGGGGTTCGGGGCCCTTTGCTAAGGGCTGTTCGGTCCCTGTATGACCGGAGCAGGAGCTGTGTTTGCATTGCCGGTCAATTTACCGGTCAATCTGCATTCCTACCCTCACCTATGGTCATGAGCTCTGGGTAATGACCGAAAGGACAAGATCGCGGATACCAGTGGCCGAAAAGACTTTCCTCCACAAAGTGGCTGGGCGCACCCTTAGAGATAGGGTGAGGAGCTCAGTCACATGGGAGGAGCTCGGAGTAGAGCTGCTGCTTCTCCACGTCGAGAGGAGCCAGCTGAGGTGGCTCGGGTATCTGTTCCGGATGCCTCCTGGACGCCTCCTGCCCGTGTTCCGGGCATGTCCCACCGGAAGGAGGCGCCGGGGAAGACCCAGGACACGCTGGAGGGACTATGTCTCCCGGCTGGCTTGGGAACGCCTTGGGGTCCCCCCGGAGGAGCTGGAGGAAGTGTCTGGGGTGAAGGAGGTCTGGGCGTTGCTGCTTAGACTGTTGCCCCCGCGACCCCCCCATCCATGAAAATGGATGGCTGGATAAAAGTGATTCTAATGCCCATGTTGCAAAAGATTCATTTACATTTCTTCCATAATAGTCCCACCCAACAAATTCTAGAATGGAGATGCAGCCTACAATGATTTATATGTGGCACATTCAGAATCTTATACATGGCTCCAGTGATGCTGACTGATTTGGTGGAAACATATGGAGCATCCAGGTCACCTCGTGACCCCCTCCTGCTGCCCCACATCCACGCACCACACTCCTGCCTTTGTCTAACCTCAGCTGGGGCGCAACCATGTCCACGAGACAGCCCCACCACATGCAAAAGCCTATCTGCTACTTCAATGGTAACATGTTAGCCATGTTAGCTTCAGCTCATTTAGTGCACTCGTGGCCGGTGAGCAGTTCCAAAGTGTTACTATTCTTGATGGACTAGAGTTGAGTATCACATTGATAAACTGATATACTGTACGACACATAATAGCACATAATACATAATATTACAGATAATGCTACAACACGGCAGCTGCATGATAATACATGTAACGATAAAAGATTATTTTTTTTTAAATCACAATTAGAAAACACACTTTTTTGGAAAAACAACATACATTATATGAATATGACTACTTAAAGCTGGGGTACCTATGAAAGGAGAAGATAGCTCTCTCAAATCCTTTGCCACATTGTGGATAGCCAGCTTTTTAAAGTCATCATCTTATAGTATATTGCCACAATTTTCCATTATCCTTAAAACAGCCCAATCCCCCATCTAGGACTAGGCATTCCTGACCAAGTCTTGCTCCAGATCTGCCGATGGGTCTCCGTGAGACTGCACTGCTGCACTGCAGTTGTCCACTGTCAGGACAGGTGGTCCCAGTACGATTGAAGGATGGGTGATGAAGAATGGGTCAATCGACAGGAATAAACAAATACATGGAAATGTGAAACAGTAATAATGAAAGTTTAAAATAAATATTTAATATATAGATATACTTTAATTGGCATGGTGCCAGTCAATTTCAGTTTTTACCTCTGAACATGATGAAAACAGATCTGTAGATATGTGGATTATGTTGAACAGATGACAGCAGCTTTGCTCTAGATTAGACCACAGAGGTGAATTTAATCATTCTAGGCTCTTACAACTGCCCTCGAGTCTCCACCATGTTAACGGTGCTGCAGATGATATGCATATAGTTATGGATATGATAATATAACCTACTTTCAGAACCCTCATTAGTAAGGAGCCATACAGGCATAATATTTCTTTATTTGTAAAAAGATTTATTATGGGTACATAATTGTTTTGTTACGTATCAATTCGGTCATCCTATCTGGAGAAACAAATGTATATTAACTAAGGAATTATTTTCATTTTGATGATTTCTTTAAATCCCTTGTAGCATTCTTGTTGACTGGTAATCCTGACAACTCCACCACTGGTGCAACAGGGTGACATACCCTACATTTGCTGGTGAGTCCCAGCTGTTTAAAAGGGGTTTTGAACACTCTACATCAGTTTACACTTTGAGACAGACACAGGTTCATCAAAAGATAATACCTAAATTGCTACAGAGCAATGTTATGTACAGCTCTACAAATTGCGAAAAATTGAGGAAACAAAAAGTACAAAAAGTAAAAAGATATGAACAGCGATGGATCAAAGTCAGCCCTTTATTTTAAATAAGAGTTTGAAATGACTGGCCTAACTCTGAACCAAATCTTTGTGGTTTGGGCTTGATATCAAGCACTCAATTTGATGCATGAGAAGGGACATTTTAAAATTTGGTCTAATAAATGCAACAACTGTCTTAAAGCCTACTAAAGCATATAAGTCGGTTTTCTCAACTAGCAGCCACTCAGTGGTCACTCTGAGCATGTCCTGGCTTTGTTATGTTTCCTATAAATTTTGAAGGAAGGATCAAACTAAGTGCACTTGAAACCATCTTTGTTTTTCTTCTTGGTTACAACAGGGCAGAGGGTGTGCTGGAGGGCAGATATTGTGATAGTTAAAAAAGACCCCTCTCCAACATTATACTCACTAGCCTTTCCTTTGGTTGCATGTACATGTGGGGGTAGGAGGGAGGGTAATTTTGTGCGCTGTGTGGTCCAGCCAAGCGTAAAGCGTGATTAATTCAGTATAGTCCGCACAGAGGAGGAGGCCGCAGCTCAGTGTGACCCAGATTCTCCCAGACATCAGGAGCATCACCACTGTCCTACTGAGGGGACACTGAGGGGACACTGAGGAGACACTGAGGCTCTACTGAATGTTCACTCAGGACCCACTGAGGACTCAGTGAGGGGACACTTAGGGTCCACCATAGAATGTACAACTGGACTGAGGGAATCGGCTTTTGGTCACAGCCAAGAGAAACCAATTGAGGCTAGCAGTTACAGTGGTTACATCTGCAACCAAAACCACCTAAAAGCCAATCATGAGTGAGGCTGCGGGAGATACTCACTCCTTTGGTTCCATAGGGGAGTTAGCTTTGTTTATAGTAAAAATAGCAACATAAAAAGAATGTCAGGCAAGCCTGAGAGCAGCAGTTACACAAAGATGATTTTTCAATAGAAGTCAAAATAGCAGGCTAATTATTATAGCACTTTGCACCCATGCTCACTTCCTATTTGGAATGCAGCAGATAGCTGGGGACACTGAACAGACACTGAGGGTCCATCCATTGAAAGGACGCTGAGGAGACATTGAAAGGACACTGAGGGGACACTGCAGTCTACTTAGAGCTGCAATATGTTGCTCAGCCATTATTAACCTCTGTCTGACTATGCCACAGGCAACCTTTTAGACTTCTATTGTATTTTATTCACAGAGAGAGCGCATAAGAGAAAGAGAAAAGATGTAAGTGGTGCAGGGTGAAAGCACCAAATCCTGCTTTTTAAGTAGGGAGTTGCTGGAGGGGTTTATCCTGGATAGTGGAGAGAATCATGGGCCTTGACCTAAATCCATTCAGTTTACAGTTTGGAGCTGGAGCTTTGCAGCATTAAAGGTCCTATATTACTCCAATCTAACTCTTCAAGTCATTTAAGAACGTTGTTACCTCCTCAACAACTAAGAGTTGTGTTTTGTTTCATTCACACATGTTTGAGTTATCCTTTATTATTATTTTGTAATTATCTTTTATTATTTAAGTTACATATCCTCAAAACCACAATAACATTCGCAAAGTACTCAGAAGACACAACGGGGGATGTGGGCACGGGAACAAACACCACTGGGTATAAGGGCCAAGGGGGGCAAGGGCAGAGAGGGGCATATGGCTCAAAATGCTTGCGATTTCATGTAGTTTTAGCTTCTTTTTTTCACCTTTCTTTTACCTTTTGCTCAGTAGAGCTTGACAATTCTACGGTTGAAATCCGGATCGAGACTGCACAGATTGGGGGGGCATTTCAAAATTTTGGTGGGGCAGAGTTTCATGTGGAACATTTTTCTTCTAATTCAGGGGGTCTTAACCTGTTTGACATTGAGGCCCAGTTTTCCCAGTGCAAAGTGGCTTGGGGCCCATTAATTATTAATGGTGTATCAGAGGAGGAGGTGGTGATCATATGGGGCTTAGCCCAGAGGGGGCATGTGGGGGTCCTCCCCCAGAAAAAATTGGATTTCTTAGATGCAATTTCCTGCATTCTAGTGCATTTTAGATTGACCATAGCCTATCTCTGGTGTCTTCAGTTGATATCCTACACAGCCCCACGGCCCACGCAGCCCACTAGTGCAAAACAGAACTTTTTTGCGGCCCTCAAGGTGGCACTTATGGCCCAAGTTTGGGTGGTTAAGAAGCTGTCCTAATGTATGGCCAGCAGCGCATTAACCTATCAAAGGTATGGCCAGGCTATTACTACTAACCAATTACTATGTCCAGCATTTTATATGACATCAGTAAAATTACAAATACCAAATAACCAGGACCTTGGACCTTGGAGTGATGATGAAATAAAAATGAAACTATAAAAAAATGAACTGATCAGGGAAAACATTTGTGGATGTGACTTGTGGAGATGATTCAGATTCCAGAGAATGAGACAAAAAAACTAAACATTTTATTTTATTTTGGAAAAACAAAACTCGCGCTTTTATTGTGGAGGCGGATGTGCGCGTGGTGCGTGGTACATGCGGCTTGACGCAGAGCTCCGTGATATGAAATGATAAAAAAATGAATTGATCAGGGAAAAGAAGAAGTGAAGAAGAAGTGAACTTTATTGATCTCACACTGGAGAAATTCTTCTCTGCATTTTAACCCATCCTATATATATATATATATATATATATATATATATATATATATATATATATATATATATATATATATATATATATATATATATATATATATATATATATATATATATATATGTATATATATATATATTAGGAGCAGTGGGCAGCACACACATTAGGGCGCCCGGGGACCATCTCCATGATCTTCTTGCTTCGGCTTGGTCAGGACCTAAGCTGGAGTACCTATGGTGCATGTTTTGGGTTGGTGGGGGAAACCGGAGTGCCCGGAGGAAACCCACCCAGACACGGGGAGAACATGCAAACTCCACACAGAAAGGCTCGGGCGACCCGGGGATCGAACCCAGACCATGCATGCAAACTCCACACAGAACACACACAGAAAGGCCTGGGCGACCCGGGGATCGAACCCGGAACCTTCTTGCTGTGAAGCAAGAGCGCTAGCCACTCAGCTACCGTGCCGCCAACATTTCACTCACACACACGCACAGTCGCATGCACACACACCGAGAGCCGGAGCACACGGGCGGGACAGCGGGCTGCTTCCACTGCGCTTTCACGTGGAGCCTGCTACGCGGCTGTGGAGGAGCACTGTGCAGCGAGCCGCGTACGTGTTCATGCAGACAGCGGGACGCGGAGCGGACCAAGCGGCAAAAATTGGGTGGGCAGGAGAACATTTTGGGTGGGAATTGCCCACCCCTGCCCACTTCTAGATCCCGCCGCGGTTGAAATGATCCAAATAATTCTAGTGAAGGTGAATGGAGTTTAAAAACACAGTGTATTACCGCATGGCATTACAAGGTGGAGTGTTTTCCATTTGAGAGAAGAACACTGCATACATATTAACCATGTCTGTATTAAACATGTGTGAATAAAAAACAAACACGATTCCAAGTATGTTTTTAATGAGGAAACATCATCATAACATAGATCAGAAAATAGTGTAATATGGGCCCTTTAAACATGAGGATGTACTACAGTTTTGATGTTCACAGTAATTTGCATATTTTTGTTTTTTTCCTTCACATTTTCTAATTTTTTTTAGAATATTAGAATATCATATCCAAACCACCTCTTTATCTTTTATCAGATGAACTAAACCTTTCCATTCCAGTCCTTTGGTGGTGGGTCTAGGTTTTCCCCCATGTGCCCTTTTATTTGACTCTTTCTTTTACAAAATATTATAATTACAACCTGAAACTTGCAAATGCAATTTCATCACAAGTATACAGGTTTCCCATTCACCTCCGTGAACAAATAGGAATTAGTTCATTTTTCTGCACTCGGCGTCCACTTTTCTCATTTTTGACATTTTGCTGATGAGAGTGTCACGTCAACAGTCAAAACGATGGTCCTTTAAGAGCGTTTGGAAAGAGGCGAGTCTTCATTTGTGCTGCTCTGGTGGGAGGGGCCACGTACAGAGGCACTGGAAACGCTGCTATGCTAAACTGTGCAGAAAAGAGGCGCATAAAATTACCAATAATTTAATAGAAAATTTTAATATAATTAAAATATTTTAATAGAAAATCATCCGAGGGCCAGATTAAAGGTCTTGGAAGGCCGGATCTGGCCCCCGGGCCGCATGTTTGACACCCCTGCTCTAGGCACTTTAAAAAAACTGCTGCTACTACTGTTGCACTGTTGCACATTTACTACTGGAATTTTACTACTGTTGTACAGTTGTTTACTACTGTTATTGCACTGGAATTACCACTGTTGCACATTTATTTTTTATCTTCAATGCACATTCTATTGCGCATTACCATTTCACTGCTGTATCTTCCATTGCACATTTTGATGCACACTGCACATTTTTGGACATCTATAAATAGATATTTATTTATTATGTTGCACTGCTTTCAGATTTTAGATCTTAGATTTTTGTTTTAGATTTAGATTGTTGTCTTAGATATTTTTTGTTGTGTTTTGTCTTTATATATTGTATTTTGTACACTGTCTTTTTGCACTACTTGGCCAGAGAGAAACGAAATTTCGATTCACTGTATGTTGAGCACATATGGCAGAATTGACAATAAAGCTGACTTTGATCTTTGACTTTGATCTTTTGATCTTTGCCTTGGTGTGGTCCTCAGTCCATGCCACCTCTGGCCTGAGTGGCTTCTTGTTTTTAAACCCTCAGATTAAGGCCTTTATGTAATCTGCAGCTGGTGGTGGGGTGGGCGGAGAGGTGAGTGAGATTGGGGGGATTGGAGGGACATCTGGTTCAGAAGCCTAGTCTTATGTGTGGACCTCCACTGGCCTCAGCCCAGCCCTGAGGTCGGATTAGACCAGCACATGGGGACTTTGAGTATGGGACCAGCACGGATCAGGGTGTATATTTACAGCAGGCGTAACAGCTCTGAGTGAGCATGATTGCATATACTGTATTTATCCAGGGCTTATATGGGAGACAATTAACCAACATGCAATCTCAGACAGTTCCATATACCAACAAAAACATAACACAGCATGACTTCATCATCCTTACTTCACCATGAGTTCATTATTATAAAGTGGTACCAAATATTTAAATACTTTTTTTTTTTTTACAAAGAAGCAGTTGCAACCTCATTCAGATGAATACAGGAATAGGAAGGAATGACATAAAATCACGCAATGTCCACAATGTCCAAAACATATGCTATGATTAATTTGTCAAATATGCATTAAGTATTACTAATCAATTTCCCACTGGAAGAAAAAAGAAAATAATTTACAAAAAATATTTTGGAAATGCATTAGATTAATGAGAAAGAAAGCCTGTACATGTACTGCCCTCTCCTAGCCACACTCATGTTAGCTTTCAGGGACATTACCTTTCAGGAGGATTGCAGCTGTAATTAGTGTGATTAAACTAATGGCACTGGCACAGGAATGTTTTTTTTTTTTTTTTTTTTTCAATTTATTCATTTCGGTATTCAGACTTTTGTATTTGTTACACTATTTTAGCAGTGAATTACATCTTTGAATTTTAAAGCTGATTCAGTTGTCTATAATGTTCATAGTTCATAGTTTGCTTTATTGTTGAAAAACTATGTACAAGACACATAGAAGATCGAAATTTCGTTTCCCCCTGACCAAGCAGGACAGTGATAGAGACTGCCAGGGGAGGGGCCACACGCATGTACACGCCGCCGAAATGAAAAGTGCAGTACAGTCAATAACAATATTCACAAACATATTACGACAACAACAATTGGACAGGTAAAACACACAGCGTTTTTTCGTGGGGTGAGAGACGGGCGGGTGGGAAGGGGAGCAGTCCAGAAATATCGATGAAATTGACAACTGAAGCAGAGGCAGACACTACTAAATAGACAGGGCAGAGTGTTTTGCCCAGGCAAACAGACAATTTGCCAGAACCCTGGTTTCTGCCAGGCCCCCAACTTCCTGCAGGACTATGCAACTCACCATCCTCCCCATGGCACGTATGATAATGAATACGGACTGAGCCGCTGTTCCCCACAGTTCCACATCCATTATCCGCGATGTTATCCAGTGCCAGGGGGGTTTCCACAGATTGTGATGGTGCAGTTTAATCTGTGTTTCCTCCTTCTGATGTAGCCTTCCCCAAGTTCGTAGCCCCCCTAAAATGACCGGCCGGCGGCTCAGGGCTCTTTTATCCGCTCGGCTCCAATTAGTGATGGGTCAGAAAACATCCCTCAGGCCAATCCAGATGTCCTGCCATCAAAATTCCAATAATAAATCGTTCCACGTCCTCCAGTAACAGCGTGTCAGGTGCACGACGCATCCCTCGTGTATCAGGAAGCGCGTTCCCTCGGGACTGACCGGCTCTCCGGACAGGCACTCCTCTGTGAAAAAGTATACCAATTGTGTTGGGACCAGCTTTATCCAATTCATGATTTAGGATTTTGAAAATCTGTTCCAACAGGAGAAAAATGAGACGAGAGAAATAAAACTTAGACAGGGCAAGGTTTAGAGAGGAAGAAGAAAGTGTGTCTGCTCTTCACAACAGCTAGAATGAAAAATGTGTAGGCACACATGTGAGTTATTCTGTCAGTGAGTTAGTCTTTCAGTTCAATTCTGTAGTGTGGGCCTTTCCCAAAGATATAATAATTACTCTGCTCTTTTGAGGTCAAAGGAGTCTGAGTGGTCACACACTACACTATCAAACCTTCGAAGCCCCATGAAATTTAGAAATGATAACCCACTCTGCATCTTTCTGTTGCAGGCCCATTTGGTTCACTCTTCCATCACACTATTTTGGACCCCCTCCCTCTGTCACCTGACCTCCCTCACACAACCACCCACAGTCATGGAACCCATCAAGGTCCAATCCGAAGGCGGTCTTAACGTCACCCTGACCATTCGACTGCTCATGCATGGAAAGGTACGCCTTTCTCACGGCACTAAGTAGATGTGGACATAATCTAATAATATAACTTAATAATTCTCTGTGTATGTGTGTGTGCTTTCACAGGAGGTGGGCAGCATTATTGGAAAGGTAAGAGCACCAACATAACCAGAGCAGAGAAATCAATGAGGGGCCTGAAACCATGGTAAAATGTTTGTTTTTTGCAGAAAGGAGAGACTGTGAAGAAAATGCGAGAGGATGTAAGTTATTTTGTGGAATATAGATACAAGGGCATTGTCATCCATCACAACACAAACAAGCAGAAAATAAATGAATACACACAGCAGATTTGAGTTTTTAACTACTTATTATTGATATATTGCTCCTATGTCTTCTACAACATCAAAACTCAATTCCAAGAGGGTTTGATTCCACAAGATGGCAGCAGTAACATTTTTATAGAAAAATGATGGCACGATGTTTATTATTTTCCTTTTCTTCTTCTTCTTATAATATATATATTGTTTTTGTTTATGTTTAGTGGGTGTAAATGTAATATATGTAGGCTCTTTAAAATAGCGTGTTCTATAAATATGAATTTCTGATAATGGCAAGGCAAGGCAGTGCAAGTTTCTTTGTTTAATATAATTCATACACAAAGTAATTCCAAGTGCTTTACAGAATAAATGCCACAAAAATAGATTGATTAGAATGTTTTGCTTCATAAATTCACCCATTATAGTTATGCCAAGTTCAGCATAGCACTGCAAAGCCATGCGATCCGTGATTTATGCTAGTTTGTTCTGGGGGGGGGTAAGGTGAGAGTTCAGCTTCCTGACAGCCTGGTGGATGAAGCTGTTTGATAGTCTGGTGGATGAAGCTGTTTGATAGTCTGGTGGAGTGGGCCCGGAGACTCCGGTACCTTCTCCCCAAGGGCAGGAGGCTAAAGAGGCTGTGTGAGGGGTGGCTCGGGTCACCCACAATGCCGGACGCTCTGCGGGTGAGGCGGGTGTTAAAAATGTCCAGGAGGGAGGGGAGAGAGACACCAGCGATCCTCCCAGCTGCATTCACTATGCGCACAGTGATGCAGCTGGTCAGGACCAGTGTTGCCATAGTTACTTTGAAAAAGTAATCTGACTACTGACTACTTCTTTAAAAAGTAACTTAGTTACGTTACTGACTACTTGCTTTTAAAAGTAACTAAGTTAGATTACTTTTAGTTACTTTCAGCAGAGGCTTGTTATATTATATTATTATATTATATTATATATTATAATATTATTATATTACATTTTATTATATTATTATATTATCTTATTATATTGCTTGTCCAGGTAACTAGAAAAGCATGTTCTGTGAGGCAGCCCAGTATCGTTACTGTAGGGATCTTAGATACAATGGCACGAAACGATGGTGAGTCAACAGTGTTCACAGGCAGCATTTCGTCAACCACATAATGCCCAACCATCCTATTCAACTCCGCGCCACTTACTGGTTTTACACCGAAATCCAGCTTCCTTTGCTTGCTAGGTCTGAGACCTCCTTCACCTGTGACTTTTGCATCGGGCGGGTCTTGCTCTGTTAGCTTCGTTGTGCTGTGCAGTTTATCCAGATGTTTTTTCAGATTTGACGTTGTGTTTTTGAAGGTAGACAGCACTCTGTCACCAGCACAGAGTGTACAACGGACCTTAATGTTGTCATCCTTAGCCGAAATAAAATCAAAATAATGCCTGTATTTCCAGCTGGAAAAGGCGAATCTCTCTCCTTCCATATCGTTTACATCGACTTTGGCGCCGCGGAGCCGAGATGACGTAACCTCATAAGAAACGCGTAGCCAAAAAAATAAGAATAAATAAATGTAACCTACGTTCCCCCGTTAGATAAGTAACTGTAATCTGACTACTGATTTTGAAATAGTAGTTGCGTTACACTACTTGTTACTGAAAAAAGTAGTCTGACTACAGTAATGCGTTACTAAGTAACTTGGTAGAAGGTGGTCATGATGGGTGGGGGGGCTCCAGCTCTCCTCAGTTTGCGGAGGAAGTAGAGGCGCTTCTGAGCCCTCTTTGCCAGTGATGCAGTGTTCGCTGTCCAGGAGAGGTCCTCACTGATGTGCACCCCCCAGGAATTTGGTGCTGCTCAATACAATACAAACAAATTCTTTCCTATAGCTTTTAAACTGTCACTATCTTATATGGCTGCACAGAGTGGAGCCCGCATCAACATCTCAGAAGGAAACTGCCCAGAGAGGATCGTCACCATCACTGGACCCACAGATGCCATCTTTAAAGCCTTCGCCATGATTGCATACAAGTTTGAGGAGGTAACTATCTATTCTCTGAAAGAAAACTGCCTGTCCAATCCTCAGGTGTCGGAGGTGGGACAGAGATGCACTGATGTGCCCTTGAGCAGGACATGACAGTGGCTAGAGCAGAGGGTTGGTGCAGTATCAGCAGGATGGAGTACATGGGGACACTGTTCATTATCCTGTGTATATAGAGAGAACAGACGGTGGGCAAATTGCCTAAAGGAAGGCCTAGGCAAGGACAAGATGTAACAGACTCTTAACTCTGAATACAATGAATCATATTTGCATACAAGCAGCAGCCATATAAACATCAAAGCTCTGCCATTATGAACTAAAGGAAGGCACTTATCACATCACTAATTCTCCTTAAATGCATCACATTTTATGACAGCTGAGATCACACTAAATTGTTACATTATTGTTCAGGACTTTATAGGTAGTAAGCTCAGACATAACAACAGCATGTACTTCCAATACTTATGCTTGTATAGGACTTTTTTGCACACATTTTTTGCACTATTTTTTTCAATACTGTGTTGTAAATATCCTGCTGTGTTGTATATCCTACTTAAACGTCTACTTAAAGGGATAGTTTGTGTGTTTTTATGTGAATCTGTATGGCATCCCCCTCAGCAGTGTCGTGCATTAACAATGGCTTACCCCTGACAGTGTCCTCTGAGCCGAGTTCTGCCCCGGTTCTGGCGCTGACGAAAGTAGGTCCAGCAAGTTAGCGGGGACAGTTAATAAAGCTTGTTTTTCTTCTCAAAACAATACTTGTCCAAAAAGTAACATATTTGCGTCACAAAACAGTTGCACATGAAAAAGTCAGAAGTCTAAATCGCTTGGAGCTATTTTCTCTCGAGTCGTATCACTGCACGCCTATTATTATTATTAGCCTGTTTACTTGTAAGTGGCGATGTTTACCAGGGCAGAACTTGGCTCAGAGGACACTGTCAGGGGTAAGTCAGTGTTAATGCACGACACTGCTGAAGGGGATGCCGTACAGATTCACATAAAAAAAACAGAACTATCCCTTTAAATGTCTGCACTGAAGTGAGACGCTTTCAATCTCATTGTGAGTATGTATAATGTAAACTGTACATATGAACAGTGACAATAAAAGGCATTCTATTCTATTCTCTAGCAGGAAACACACTTTAAAACTTCAAACGTCTGTCAAATGAGCTATCCTTCACCCTATTTCATGATAATAATGTTAATTAAGCACTAATTTATACAAGATGAGGCAATGTTATAAACTTGGTAGATTAGAAAATGAAGTAATATTAAGTACATGACAGAATTATATGTGCTTTTTGTTTCATCATGGGCAAAATATCTTCCTCCGGGGTAGGTTTGAACTGGCTATTCCCAATTAGTTGCAAAAACTTAACCCACTGCACCACTGCTCCCTCTTCAATAGAATGTAACAAAGGTTATATACTGATAACATTTTTTTTGTGCAGGATATCATCAACTCAATGAGCAACAGTCCAGCGACCAGTAAGCCCCCAGTGACTCTGCGTTTGGTGGTGCCAGCCAGTCAGTGTGGCTCACTCATTGGCAAGGGGGGCTCCAAAATCAAGGAGATGAGAGAAGTATGTCCCAGTATAACTCTATGTTATGCTTTATTTATTGCGTCCGAGAGTTCACTAAGTCCCCTGAACTCTGGAGAACACAGGAGAAGATTAATCCAGTATAATCTTGTCCATACATTTTTCCTGTAATCTTAAAATCATATTTCAACAAAGAGATACTGAAAGATTAATGCCATATTCATGGTGGATTTGACCAAATATTATATAAATTTAATAGATGAATGTCAATCATAAACATTTGCATTGTATGTACTTTGCAGTCTACTGGGGCGCAGGTGCAGGTGGCCGGGGACATGCTGCCTAACTCTACAGAGAGGGCCGTAACCATCTCGGGGGCCCCTGAAGCCATCATCCAGTGTGTCAAACAAATATGTGTGGTCATGCTCGAGGTAACACTGGAAACTCACAAGACCTTTTCATATCAACAAAACTTTCCAAATAAATTGAACATTATATGTGTATATAAAAGATACAATTAGAAGACTCCTAATCCCTCTGAAAATCCAACAAATCAGATTTCACTAGCTAAAAGCCACAGATTCCATAACCTTTAACATTAAACAAAGATGATTCCAGGTGGACATTACAGATGTAGCTGACTTGACATTCAGCTATTGGTAACCCAATAAGGGTTATGTATATGCAAAGCCTGCACATAGCAGGAAACCATACAACTGCTAAATAATGATCACAGTTGTGACGCACCGTTTTTGTTTGTTTGTTTGTTTTTTACATTTGTACGTAAACACAAATGTGTGAATGTTCTCTTTAGTAGCCCATAAACACTACGGCAGTTATGTAATTTATTATATTTATGCTATTTTGACTATTGAGCAGCATAACAAAATTGTAAATGGTACGAGACAAACAGACATCATGGAATACTTATAAGGCCTGTACTTGTTTGGTAGTCTCTTCATTAACTCTACTGAACTATCTGCAGCCACCTCTTCACTGGGCCTTGATCTCGCCCCCAGCCCTGGACATTTGGACATTTGTCACATGATTGTAAGTTCACAGATACGGGCTGATGCAGTCCTGTAAAGTCCTCCTTACCCAGTTGAAGTGGTGTTCCAGGTATTACTCGGGTCCAGCCTTCAGCATGTGCACACAGGAGCACTTTGTGAGGTGGCCTCCCTTTCCAGCACTGTTCGACTTTCTATTCTAACACACTCTCTCCCCCACTTTTCTCCCCTCTGCCCCACCCACAGTCCCCACCCAAAGGTGCCACCATTCCGTACCGCCCCAAGCCTGCCTCCACCCCTGTCATTTTTTCAGGTGGCCAGGTAAGGGCAGATCCGCTGGCGGCGTCCACGGCAAACCTCAGCCTCTTACTGCAGCACCAGCCACTGCCTGTTAGTGTCACACCAGGTTTTACTCACCCCCACCCTCACTGTCACCCCCACTGCCCCTGGTTAGAGCATGACATGGGCATTGCTGCCATCCATCAGACTCAGACAAATGCCACTCAGACAAATGCCGGCAGTCGTTATGAAGATTCATATTCATACTCGAGCAAAGGTCATTGCATCAGCAAGAGAGATTGCAAATTGAGTTTTTCATATTGAGTATTTTAAAAAATGTAAAAGAAAAATCTGCAGAATTTTGGTTTTCACTTGCTCTGAGCAGCTATCCACACCCTTTAGCTTCAGGGAAACTCAGCAGGGCATCCAAACCCCTCATTCTCCTCCATGATTTAAAGACAAAAGAGGACAACCTAAAGAGGACAAACTAAAACCAAGGATCATCAAATAGGGACATACAAGGCTTGTCCTCGCCAATGCATGTAAGATATTTAACAATAAACGTTTTTAACAGAAGCATGTTGTTCTGTGAAAGTATGACATGTTGGGTAAAACTCTAAAACAAAAACACCTAATGGTGGTGGTGCCCAAAATGTCAGGTAGATTTATAGCTCTGTTCTGACCTGTCTGCCCTTTATTAAATGCACACAACATCAATAGGTCAAAGAATTTAATTCTTTAGTATGTCTCTGTCCCACACCTTCCACTCAGACCCACTGTCACTGTCCTCAACTGTACTCAATTCAACTGGATCTGACTGATGAGTTGAATGTGGGCTGCATGTCAATAATAAACCATATAGTTTTATTTTTGAATCACTTTTAAGTGATTTTGTCTGCAGTAAAGAGGAGTGAGAGAACACATTCTGAGATAGTGGATTTATTATTATTATTATTATTATTATTATTATTATTATTATTATTATTATTATTATTATTATTATTATTATTATTATTATTATTAGGCCCGAGCGCTAAAGCTTAAGGCCTATTGTTATTGTTCTGTTTTTTCTTATTATTTATTCTTATTCTTCTTATTTTTCTAACCACTTTTTTCAGGGTTCAGGTACTTCCCACTGACGAAAACTCACGAAATTTTGCACAAAATTCAAGAATGCCAAAAAGGTGTAAGCGAGGGCTGTTATTGTTCTGTTTTATTATTATTATTATTATTATTATTTTATTTTTTTAAATTTTTTTTTTCAACCCGTTTCGGGTACTTCCCACCGACAAAAATTCACGCTAAAAAAGGAATTTACAAATAATCTGTATTAAAAAATCTTTAAAAATTGCTCGGTAGCGCCCCCTGGAAAATCAAAATACATTGCGCCTATTATTATTATTATTATTACTATTATTATTATTATTATTATTATTATTATTATTACTATTATTATTATTATTATTATTATTATTATTAATAATAATAATAATAATAATAAAATAGCACATCCACACAACAATCAGTTTCCAATACACTTTTATCATCATATTGTATATCAATATTTGATTGAAGTGTGATATTACCCTGTGATCTTGTTGCAATTGGTCATTGAGGTGCTACAGTATATGTTTCCATTTTAGAATGTTTGGAGGAAAGGCTTAAAAGTATCGCATGATTAAGACTCCAAGCCCTGTCATGTATGCTGTTGTGGTTCTCATAGTCAAGTGTATAAACTGGGCCCTCAGTGCTTTTAATACAAACTTTCCTTGCCAGAACAAACAAGAACTGTGGACAGTGACAATAGTTTGTCTTCTGGTATCCTGGTGGCATAGCTGCTTTGTGTGCCCTTATTTTAAATCTCACTAGCAAAACTCAAAGCACTCAGTATTGTACAAAACTTTTATGTTTGTACAGTATAAAGGTTTTGTACAATATTAAAAAATATATATATATTAAAAACTGGGACTGTATTTGGACATACAAACAATATGAATAATAATGATCACGCTTCATGCTGTCACAGCCGTGGTGGCACACACCGTTTTGTGACATAAAACAAATCCTCCACTCCTCTTTACATTAGTGTTGAGTTGATATAGTGCATCATATCTGATATTTCATTCATTCACTCAAACTGTCTTTTCCTTTCTATTGTTTGCAGGCATACACTATCCAGGGACAGTACGCCATTCCTCATCCTGATGTGAGTGCCCCTAAAGGCTGCCCTCCCCAGATCCACCTCTTTCTGAGACAGGCTTACATCTATACTCCCTTATTAATATTAATTTATAATATTAATACAGCAATGTTTCTAATATTATGTATCTTCTATCTCTTGCCTTCCTTCCCTGTTCAATTCTCATGGGACTTAGACAATCTACACCACATTTTGAGGCAATAATTGCAAAAACACTACTTGTTCCATCCAAACAACTCTTTCCTATGTATATGATCCTGACTTTGCCTTTGGCTTTATAGGATCAATACTGTTGTACACATGGGAGGATTACAGCCACTATTACATTCTCTATATACTGCATAGGTTCAATGAATATCCCTTAAGCTCTTGAACAATGTTCTCATGTTACTTATGAGATATCATGTTACTTAATGGATATCATCTTGGATTCAGGCATCAAATACTTTGATAAGAAAGTTTCTAAGAAGCAGAACCTATTTAAATTACAACAATAGGAAAGAAGAAAAAGCAACAATAAGACCTGATTGTGCTTTAAGTGGACACCATAAATCTGCTGAAATGTAATAGCATCAGTCAACCATTGTTTGTACAGATGTTGAGGAGTAAATTAGGTGTAGAAATGTCAGGTAGTGTGCTAACTACTGTCAAGTCCTCTATGAGTGCCTTCTCTCAGCTCTCTCTGACTTTGTCCTGTGTTGTACTTCTCCTTGTCCACTCTTTACTGTTGTAGTAACTGGACAGTGTCTCTATACATGTGGGTGGATGGATGAATGCTTTTGTGACTGGGTGAAGGTGTTTGAGTTTTTAATAATCTGGACGTTATAGCTCTGCTGTCCTCCTCCTCCCCCCCTCAGCAGTTGAGCAAGCTCCACCAGTTGGCTATGCAGCAAACCCCCTTTACCCCCCTCGGACAGACCACCCCTGCCTTCCCCGGTACGTACCCACCCACACTCATCCTGTACCAAAGCTCCTGTCTGGACCTTACACAGCACACTCTCTGTGTCCTCTCTACTGTGGTAGACATGGCCTGCTGGTGGTCTGCTCTGGCTAATGTTTAGGTTTCTGCTGTCATTTCACCACCGTGTATCCTCTTTTTAATCCAAACCTATGGATGAGCTTTGGCACAAGTTAAAGCCCTAATTTCAGTACATTAGGCTGGGGGTCAGTTGGCACTTGTTGTGTGAAAAATATAATTTACGTTTCCATCACTCCTGTCATAGCTGCTGTATTCTTCTGTTACCTTTTTAACCTTTTTTAGTAGCAAAGATGGCTTTCCCAATCGATCAAACCAACAATCTGTGACAAACATGCCATGCATCTGTAACTCAGCAAGGAGACCTAATACAGGAGAGGTCTCCCTGGTGAAGAGGTCAATTTAGTTTTTGGGCTAGAGTCCTGCATAACAAAATGTTTATCCGTATCCGTATACAAACATCAAAGTCACACAACTGAAACAAACTAAACAGGCCCAATCTGGTGCTGCACTGACCCAGTTTGTACCACTGAGAGGACACAACCAATCCTCTAGCTCTTGTGCACAAAGTATCATGGATTACTGTATAGGTGATGAGTGCATTTGTACCAATCTCTGTTCTCCCTGTTGTGTGCTCCCATCTGCAGCAGCAGGTCTGGATGCCAGTAACCAGGCCAGTACTCATGAACTCACCATTCCCAATGATGTGAGTATATATTCAGTCCCAATCCTGAGAATATAATATAGACATGGCAATTAACGGATAAATAATATTAAGTATTTCATAATAGCAATTTTGCTTTTTGGTGTAATTGATATTATGTATCAGCTGTTAGTGTGACTTGACTAACAGGTATTCAGTCAGAAATGTGGTTATATGTGCTCATTCTGCTTTATCTAAGTGGCACCTCCATATTCTTCCTAGCTAATAGGCTGCATAATCGGACGCCAGGGAACCAAAATCAACGAGATCCGTCAGATGTCTGGGGCACAGATCAAAATTGCTAATGCCATGGAAGGGTCATCGGAGCGCCAGATCACCATCACAGGGACCCCCGCTAACATCAGCCTGGCCCAGTACCTCATCAATGCGAGGTGTGCACTCACTTCAGACCACTTAGACAAACTTTATTGATTCACAAGGGAAATGATTTGGACACAGTAGCTCACTCATCACAATATAATAAAATAACAAAGAGTAAAAAATAAATGTTAAAGGAAAAGTAACGTTTTTTACAATTTGAGCCTTATTTCGGTAATAAAACAAGTTGTTTTACTCACCCATATCACTTTGGTGTCATATGGAGCATTTCCGGAGATGTTTTAGATTAGCACTGGCGTCCTCATCCACTCGAAACTATGGCTAAATCTTGGATTACAGGCCACTTTTGACCAAACGAAATCGTAGACTAAAGACATCGAGCTTCTATGATTTGAAAAGTGCTAAAGTTTGTGTTATTTGAAGCCCGCACGGGGCATATTACATGCTCAGGGAATGCCCCGAGCTATGGCTATAAGTCGCGCTAGGCTAACGGCGTTAGCCTAACGCTAATCTAAAACATCTCCGGAAATGCTCCATATGACACCAAAGTGATATGGGTGCGTAAAACAACTTGTTTTATTACCGAAATAAGGCTCAAATTGTAAAAAACGTTACTTTTCCTTTAATAATAAATTCTACAAGTAGCAAAAAAGAGCTAAAAAAGAGTGTCGAATAAGGCATAATAATATAAGTGTATATGTACAAGTCAAAATAAAATAAAATTTAGAAAAAAGAGTATACAATAGGGTCCCTTCAGGTCTGTAATTTGGCACAAGCCTGATTTATCTGTGCAATTTTTTAAGTAAACCTAAAAAATACAGTTTTTTGGTATGTGAAAATGGCTTCACTTGCACTGTGACCACTATGTTGCCGTAGGTTCCGAGATGTTGCGGCCATGTGGAATGACCCATCTTCCATGACCACATCATAAGCTCCTTGCCTGGCTTCTCCAGTTGGCCCTTTCATTACTGACCAGCGCGCTCCTGACCACGCCTTCTGGACTCTGACAGCAGTTCTGTGGATTCCTGACCCCCTCTTGCCCTGGCACCTCCCTGACCAGGACAGGCAGGGCATCAGCATTTCCAGAACTGCAAAAATACCATTATTTATGTAAAAGTTATCTGTTGATTAGGTTTGTAGCAAATTGTTGAAGCATGTTGAATGTTTATAGGAACAACTTGTGTTTGCGTTCTAATGCCTCTATCTTTTCTCTGTCAGTGCTGCGTATTTGTTTTCTGAATAGTAATGTACGAAACTTTTAGAGAATAGTTTTGCATCTTTCAGCTGCTCAGTGATGCTATCGGCAAGTGTGTTGGGATGTAGCTAAATTGACAGATTTTTGTAACTATATTTTAAAAAAGGATATTTTGATCATTTGATTGCTCTGGTTGTCCTAATTTGCATTTCCCCATTACTGTTCGCTGCATCACATGTCCCTGTTCAGCCAATGGTATCACACCTAGAGCTTCCCATATTATTTCTAAAATTCTTCTACTGCATGTTTAGTGTTGTACAGTGAGTATTTGTTCAGTGAACTTGTGAACCTCTTATGATTATTATAATATATCTGTGCTCCTGTTCTTTTCCACATACGTTTTCAGCCATTTCAACCATTCACGTCTAGTCCTGCTCCCTGCTTAAACAAAAAGCTTTCCACATAGCCACCCCTATTGACTAATAGTATATAGATGCATGAATGGGAATTAATAAAAATCAGTGGCAAAAACACTGTATGCATACAAATGCAATGATTGTTTAACAACTTCTACTGTTTGTTTTGTACAAGACTATTGTGACGTAGCACATTAGTCAACTACGCGGCGCTCATGCAATAGACTATTGAACACTTTACTCTGGACTTCCTCTGATGTGGGAGGATTTATTTGGACTGAAACCCAAAAGGTGCCTCCAAAAGTTTCAGCTATTTCATCTTAGCGGGAGTATGAAGTGAGGTAGAAAGCTGATCTCATTGGATGGTGCCCGGAGGTTTTTTGGGGGCCAAGAATGTTCAGGGGTTCAGGGGGGACCAGCAGGGCCTGGGCGGACGTGACCACTCAGTCTCTTTTCAAGATTGTTCATCTTGTCTTTTTTTTTTTTTTTCTTCATCAGATACTTTAGGTTTGAATGTCTTTATATTGCCATTATTATTATGTATATTTTATTTAAAAAACAACTGTGATTTTTGGAGTATGTATTTATTTATGCTCTTGTGATGCAAATAACTATGTACAGAAGCATTCAAGGGAAAACTGCTTATTTATTGTGTTTGTCGACTTTAGGCAGGGTTTCTCAAAACGACAACCTGACAAGTAAGCTAAATAGGTAACGAAAAGATGGCTAAAAATAACAACAAAATGCTAATAAAATGTAAAAAAAAAAAAATTGTATTCATTTGATTGCTGTGGCAGAATTGTGCTTCCATGCTTTGCTTGTTGGTAAACTACATGTTCTGAAAGAAAAGTATGCTCATATTTGAGACACTCTTGAGGATGTTCTTGTTGTCGAGCTCGTATTTAGTATAAAACAAACATGCCGCTTCTTGCTTATAGTTGATAGGTATGCAACATTCAAATCATTTGCAGCAGTACTTAGCTAAGAATGCATATGAATTTACACTATATTGTATGGATTTTATCACTATTTTGATTCGCTGTTCTCCTCAAGAGTTTTAAGGCTTTAGCACGTTGTGAACCATGGACATGTCTGCTTCCAGGTGGTGAGTAACGTGTGCGTTATCGTGACTACTGTTGAAACCAACTGCAACTAATGCAATAATAAATGCAATGTGCAAGTGATTATTTTCATTTTACATTTACACTGTGGCCGGAAAGATAAGAATGACTTCTGTTCGAGAGCAAAGCCATTTTGAAAAAAAGTGAAGATCTTTGTAACTATTTTGACCATTTAATTTGCTCTGTGCAGATGTACATTAGTTGTGAGTAATGACATAGGATTTCATCTCAAGTATTTGATTAATAAAATTTAATTTTGCTTTCTGTGACATCCTCTCCTGTTTTGTATTTGACAACACATCATCATGCACAATCTATGGTAGAACTGCATTTGAATTGTGCTTATTAACACATGGCTAAATGCTAAATGAGCTCGCTAATTAGATGAAACTGGTTTAATGAATGTAATCTATTCTCATCTTCAGGAGGATATTTGATTATATTTTCATTTGACCAAACAAATCTGATTTGAAGAATACTGGTATTGTATGTAATCAATGAGAGTGAGTCCATCAGCGAAGAATCTTGTTTAAAAACAATGTAATAGTAGTTATTCTCAAAGTCGGCTACAACACTGCAACAAAATGTCATAGCCATTATGTAAGCAAACTGAAGCTGTAGCCAGAAGCTTATAACTCACATTAAAGTGCAGTAATAAATATTATTCAGCACAAAAGCTCAGTTGCCAAATGCGTGCTATTATATTACTTTAAAAGAAAAGAGCCAGCGAAGCATATGTGTTCCTATTAAAGTCAAAGTGAACTTGGAAGTGCAGTGTTAAATAAACATTGTGACCCCTGAAAGATACCCCTGAAAGTGGACGAGAAGATACTTTCATGTACTTTTCAATGAAATGTGAGCAGGCCTAACCACTGCTTTGGATGATTTGGCAGTGTTAGGAAAAACCGAAAAAGCTTTGGCTCTCTGAATGCTGTGCTCTACTAACACCTTCGCATTTGTGTTTCGTAAAGCAAATACAACAAATACAACACGAACACATTCTCCTTGGCATGTTTCACTTTCACATTTGTTTTGTTTTGAATGCTTGGATAAGGTGGCCGAAGACCTCTGCACACAACAGTAAGAGGAGCAATTTAGCACACCACAAGACGAACAGATTCTTCGCTGTGAAAGCAGTTTTAGTTCTAAAACTATTCAAAGCAAAATGTGTGGCTATAAACACACAGGCACCTTCTGGTTTGAATTGCTTCAATTGTTGTCTGTTCAAAATGCCCATAAACACAGATGTGCTAAACAAAATAATGCGACAGAACCACAGACTGTCTAACGAGGACAGCTAAAGGAGTGTGGCATCATGCATAGCATTCAGTTCCAGCCAAATGAAGCCAATTGAGGCTAGCAGTTATAGGGGTGAATTTGTAGCTGAGTTCCATATTTTTAATTCCCACCGCGAGTATCATAGAAACCAAAGAGGCAATCAGGAGAAAGGCTGTTGAAGGTAACACTCCTTTACACCTGAACCAACGGTTTGGCAGGGAACGGGACTGAGCACTGCTGTCAATCAAACCTGTTGTTAATGCTAGCAGGAGGAACCTCTGTTAAACAGGGCAGCCATTTGGTCTGTTATTAATGTTCATATCTTGATTTGCAGATAAAACAGCAAAACACTGGGACCATGAAGAGTGGGTTAATACAAACATTTTAAGACCAAAATGATGAGCCTGCGTGGATTTGATGGAGTCTGAAGCACGCAGATGCTCACTTCAAGCTATGTCCATACAGTCTATGGACAGGACCAGATATATTTTGATGGGGAAACATCACATCATGGTCAAAAACTGAAAATAGAGGATATGCTAGACCAGAGATGGTGCTGCTTCAGAACAAAACTACAGAAATCTATGTCTCTGTTCAGAAGTGCACTTGGTCATAAAATAGAGAGCGGAACAGACATGTAGCAAGACTCATACTATGCTGAAAAGATGACAGAAGCCTGAGTGGTGCAGGGTTAGGACAGACTGTCTAAAGAAATTGTAGCAATTTTGTTTGAATAACGCCTAATGGAAGGAATCTTACTTCCGCCACTGTAATAAAGTGCTTTGTCTGTCAGAAGGCGAACAAAAGTAGGACCAAATATCTACCAAATAATGAAAGTTATTATGAAAATTATTAAGAAATACCTCGCTGAATCAGAAAAGAGTCTGAACGTAAGGTTGATTTAAACATCAGACAGCGGTAGTGGATCTATCAGTATAACACCTAAAAATGCCAAAAAAAATGTCCACAGAAGTCACAAAATTGGTTGTCAACAGGAACTTTTGAGAAAGGGTTGCTGTGCTGTGAGTCCATAAAGTGCACAATCTTTGAACTGTGCAAGTAGGACAAGACTCCATACAAATATAGCGTAGGAAATGAATCTATCCAAAATTGTATCCAATCTAAATCTAAAAGCCAAAACTGAAAAGGTCACACGCTCTCAAAACGGTAAACTATTTTCATTAGTGACCTCAGAGTTTCCAAAGTCAGAATTCAAACTGATTCAAACCCCCTAAATGTGTCCTGGTTATACATGAACCTTAGCACAGGGGACTATAGCGAGTGCTCTTTCAATTTGCGTTCAATACAAGTCCCAGCAAGGCATCCAAAAGCTAAAGTCTGCTTCTGACATGGACTTAACATTGAAGCGTGTCCAGCCACCACTCAGCTCTGATTTGCTTACACAACTTCTCCATAATACAGGCCCCAGGGAGACGCATCTTAAAAACACACATGTCTTAAAGTTGGTCTCGTGAAAATTTGACTTTGTCTTTATTGGAGGGTATAATGGTAAAGGCCAAGGTGAATGTACACACCAGAAACTGCATTTACTCCACCAAAACACCAATATGCATTAAAGATGAGATGTTATTTTAACATTATCTGTCACTCTGAACAATTGTCATGAATGTATATGTAAAAAAAAATCTATTCTAATCTATAGATTCTAATCATGTTTTCAAAAAGTATAAAGCAACACAATGGTGAAATAATGTAGCTGTTACTTGAAGCAGCACACATCTGAACTAATACTAATATTACATGCTTTTTAATAACATCAGCTTGTGGTTCTAAAGAAGGCTCACCACTCTGCAAGTCAACAAACTGACAGCATGATGTCCCACTGACTCTTTGGCAGGTGCTCTGTTTTACGATGCCAAAGGGGGTAAGTGAATTAACCAGAAGGCATGACGTGACATTTCAGGGTATGATTCTGTATAGCTGTCATGGAAACAATGTGATGCTAATGTGATTATATATCATCGATTTAGGGAGGGGTGTCCTGAGATGTTTAATCAATCATGAGGGTGGACTTGGCCAGACACTTTATTCACAGGTACAGTTCTGCTTTGGACAATGGACACCAGGGATCAAGTTAAATCAATTGAAAAAAAAATCACAGTCAGCGAGGGCTACAGCCACAACCACACACATATTTTCATTCTTTCTATATTATCAAAAAAAAAACAAAAAAACAGCAGCATGGCACTTACAGAACTTATTACTTTTAAGCATTGAGAACACACACCTCAAGTATGATGGACCTGTATGGAGTGGCTTCAGTTTAAACCAAGCATTTACATCTGTTCATCAAGCAGGATCAAATGTTACTCAAAATTATTTGTTTTGATGAAGGGGCAGGCAGCAAGCATGATGTGAATTTTTGAGAAGAAGAAATCCCCAAGTTAACAGATTGCTTAGATATGTGTCTTTACAACCTCAAAATATTTAGAAAGCTTGATAAAAGGAGAAGTTCAATTTGTCAACTGGACAAAGTATGTTTGGTTGAAAACGTTTCGCCGCTCATCCGAGAGGCTTCGTCAGCTCATTTGTCTGGGCTTCAGACAAATACATCAACAAACCTTCATTCTCTTGGTATAAAATGATTCAAAATAATAACTCTTACACACAGATCTGCTGACCCTACCTGACCAGCCCTGCTGTTAAACTACCCTGAGGAACCACGGGCGACTTAGACCAAACAGCCGATGGCAAAAGCACTATGGGTCAAAAGGTTGGGTGAGGAACAGTGATTACAAACACTCTGAATGGATGTGTCTGTCTGAGGATAGACAGGATTAATTCAGGACAAACAAACTTGACCTTCAACACTTTTGGTCTTATTTTCTGACGCAGTGGCTTTGACTATGGCCAAGAAACACTTCTTTGCCTTGTTAGGAATCCGGCAATTGTCAACTTGTCGTTAACAGAAAGATGCTTTGAAACAGTTGCAATTTAAGTGCTGAATAAAAATACTGGTTTTGGTTGCTTTTGTTGACATCCAAATAGGGCGATCTGTTCAGAAAACAACCACTAAACTCGATAGTTACATGAATGGATCAATAATGCATAAAAATCTATGATTAAGGTATTTTTTAACATTGTTAAATCAGCATTTTATGGGAGCTTTCTACATGTTCCACTGCCCCCTCTCCCTTCTATCTCTCCCTTTCTCACACCTCTCCCTCTCAGTCTCTCTTTCCTCCACCACACACATATTGTTAAAGTACCAGGACAGAGAAGAGGAGCACAGATAAATCAGAGCACACTGATTTGGGACTTATTCTTTTGCTGTTACTTCACACAGAGGACAACTTGACTGACTGCACATACGTAAGGACACTGACAAGGTGAGTGAGTAATGAATTCTACATAATTATCAATATATGTACATTTCTTTTCAGGGCTTAATATTTTAAACTTTTTCTAAATATTTAACTTAACTGGTTTCTAGAGTAGAATAAATAGAATCCATTGCTCCAGGTCTGATGTTAAAAACTTATATACATATTGACAAAAAAACTCACAATATAAAACTATATAAATGCTCTTACAGCGTAGGGAAAAAAAAGCTGAACATGGCTTCTGTTTTATCTAGTAATCCAAAACTGTTTGTTTAAAATACTATAGGCCTAGTCTATATGTTCTTGACTGAAAAGAAAAATATTTTACATTTATATGTATCTCACAGTTATTTACTACTTATTGGTATAAGTAATGATCAGAATATTATCAGAATAAACATCTTCTAATTCAAATGGTAAAAAATATAGTTAATATGTACATTATCATACAATATTCCTGACTGACAAATAATAAAACCGGCTGAACGGCCGGTGCATCTCTACCCAACTGATGAGTTTTGCGGTAAAGACAAATACTGAATAACTAAACTGCACAGATGCAAAATCAGAAAACCAATCAGAAGCTGAAAGTTTTGAAGCTCTGACTTTTGACTTTGAAAAATAGAATGAATTAATAAATATTAAATGAATTAATAAATATTAAATAACAATTAATAAATGTAGCATTTTCTCTCCACACGTCTTCATTTACCAGATTCACCTGTTCACTTGTCACATTTACTGTTGACTGACACTAAAAAAGTTCACTGGCTGCTGGGTTGAGCTCATCATCTCCTTCCAGCACGAGCTGCAGCAGACCATGTAAGACCATTGTGAGGATAATAACTTTAAAAGAGCACCATCTGGGAAGGAACAGCCTTTTCAGAACATGTGATAGGAGCATCGGAGTGACAGAACTCATTTTCATCATGGATCAATTCTGATTCTTTGTGGATATTGAAAACATTGATGACATTTAAAGGGAACATTCGGACATTACAACACAGGGCCCAAGTGGTTCCCACAAGCACAGAGGGTAAGGAAAAAGAAGAACAACATGTGCAGGAAGCCCTCTCTGTTTGTGGATATCCTAAATGGGCTGTTAACAAAACCAAGAGAGACAAGGGCAAGAAACAAGATAATAGAGAATCCGAACCCAGGAGGAAAGGGGTAGCGATTCCGTACCTGGCCGGCGTGTCGGAAAAACTACAGAGGATTTTCAGACAATATGAAATCCCAGTTTATTTCAAACCCACAAACACTTTAAGACAAAAACTCGTCCACCCAAAGGACAAAACACCGAGCCACAAACAAAGCAATGTGGTCTACTCCATTCAGTGTAGTGAAGACTGCAGTGAGCGCTACATTGGGGAAACCAAACAGCCACTTCACAAGAGGATGTACCAACACAGACGGGCGTGCCAGAGTGGACCGTCTTCTGCCGTATATCTTCACCTAGAAGCCACGGGTCATTCATTTGAGGACAGTGAGGTTCAGATCTTAGCCAGGGAAAAGAATTGGTTTGAGAGGGGAGTTAAAGAGGCTATTTTTGTCAAAAAAGAGAATCCTTCTCTGAACAGAAATGGTGGAGTAAGACATAATTTGCATCCCATCTACAATTCCATTATTAAGCCTAGATCAAACAAACAGGGAAACAATAGGGCTAGCCAGGTCAGGGCCAGAGGTGTGAAAAACAGGCGTGTAGGGATGAATAGAGATCGTTAGCTAGACGCCAGAGAAACAAAAGACGGAAACCAATGAGATAGTTCCGGAAAGTAGTTAGCTAGGTAGCTCCTCCCTACAGCAAGATATAAGCAAGTGTCTTACCAGTATTCTTATTAGAGCTGACGAAGCCTCTCGGATGAGCGGCGAAACGTTTTCAACCAAACAAACTTTGTCCAGTTGATAAATTGAACTTCTCCTGTTATCATTTAAAGGGAAAGTGACATTTCACACACAGCTGAACTGTATTTATCTAAAGTCTGAACTCTGCTCCAAACCACATGTTTCTATTGCCACAGGAAATGATTTAAGATTAAGTCTTTATTGGTCTCACACAGGAGAAATTTGACTTCTGCATTTGACCCATCCCAAGGACCCACACTGGCTTGCTCATTGTGTACAGTGTCTCCACTTTCACAGTTGCAGTCATGACTTGATTGCACTTATTATTATAATGAATTATAATATATAGATCACCAATCAGCCTGCATCAGTGAGAACATGCACCTGCCCAAACATTAGAGATAAAAGGTTTTGTGAATATAAGATGCTCAGGCTGTGATATTTTCAAACTAAGTCTTTTTTTTTGTCTAGTTCTTTTTTGACAGTCCCATAAGTTTGAGTATTGATTTAGTTGAGAGGCACTTCCATTTACAGTACGTCACAAATTTAATTCAATGCAACAAGTGTCAAGTGATGATTTAGACACTGCAGCTCGTAATAAGCAAAAGAATTATAGGGGCATGTTTGGTCACCAGTACTTATCTTCCAAATCATGATCCAATCTGTGTTTCTTTATTACAGGTTTGCTCACATGTGGACATCAGAACTGAAGACATCCTCTGGTCTGTACTGCACTGTCAGTTTGTATCCTGATGTGTGTATGTGTGAGGTATGGAGTGTTGCAGAATTCTTTGGTCATGTCCCCCGCACCGCAGGGACAGTGCAGGCAACTGTCCCCGAAGCTGCCACTCCTTTGACCGGGGTGGGATGGTAGTCCACTGCATGTCCCGAAGCCTGGACACCATTCCCTCTGAGCTGCCCCGAGACACAGAGGTCCCCCTGCTCTCCTCCAACAGAATCAAACACACACAGAGGCATTTGGAGAGCTGCCACACCTCAGAGAACTTGACCTGTCCCACAACACCATCGAGAGTGTAGAGGTGGGGGCCTTTAATGGGATCTCCAAGGGGCTGAGAAAGCTGGACCTTTCCAACAACCTCCTAAGCAACCTGCCCCGAGATACCTTCACCCATCTCCATGCCCGGGTACTCCTGTCCCACAACCCCTGGCACTGTGGATGCACTCTACAGGTAAGGATGGGTGCCACATAAAGAAGGTTAATTGGGTTATCACCTAACATTTTCATCAGGTAAAACATATTTATATATTTATTTAATAAAACAGTAATTTGTTTTTTATGCTTAAGAACCATGAGCAACTATTGTGTTGAGAAAACACAGATTTGTAAATCCTTCTTTGTAGTACATTGTACTTAATTCTTCATTATTTCAAGTACATTTAACGATACCCATCCCTCTCTGCAGGAGGTGCTGAGAGGGCTGAAGCTGGACCCAGAGACAGTCACTGAGGTGAGCTGCCACACCTCTGTACAGGACAAACACGTGGGGCAGCCAGTCATTCACATCCTGGACTTTGGGGTGAACTTCTGCACCTTCCACCAGAAGACTACAGACGTCGCCATGCTTGTAGCCATGTTCTGCTGGTTCAGCATGGTGACGGCCTACATTGTCTACTACATCTGGCACAACCAGGAGGACACACGCAGACACATGGAGTACCTCAAGTCCCTGCCCAGCACTGCACATTCCAGCAAGGACTACGACTCTGCCAGTAGTGTCTTTTGAATGCTCGCCTTTACACAGTTGGAATATGACAACATTTTCTATTTCTTTCCATACAATGCAAACTGCCTAGGAAGACAAACCATAAAAGAAAACACTATCAACGTGTAGTGCATTTTGGGTTGAGCCTTTTTTATGTTAGTATTCGTTAGTGTCATACCTTCAGTTCCAACAGCAACATGTTTTTTACACTTGAGCCAGACACAAGCCATACTCACACCACACCTGGCTTGACAACACAGGAGGAAACAGACACCAGTTTGATTCAGGCTTTGTCTGACTCTGGGATATAGGTCATGGTTCTAGTATCATTACTTTGCAGACTGTACCTGGACGTGGTCGTGCTTGCTATGTGTGTCCTAAATGTCCTCAAATGACAAGTTTCAGTCATGGCTCTCTTGAGGTGCGGTCTCTTCATATCTCACTTCTTGCAGCACATTTGAGGCTCAAAGTAAAACCAGCCTGTAAGAGGTAAGGAAAGTTCTATCAGCATTTATTGCAGTAACACAAAGTATGAACAGGCATTACAGGGCTGTAACATTAGAAAATGGGAAAATTTGGTAACATTTGTCTTTAAATGAGGTTTTAAACCATGTTAAGGCACTTTTATTTTTTCAAAAGGCGAATAGTATGTTTTCCTTTATGGACTAGCCTGCCTTGTGCTTTCCAGTTAAACAAAACACACAAAAGCAGGCACGTAAAAAATAAAGATATAGAGCTCCCTGCTGTGTTTATTGTTTACTGTTTGATGTAAACTGTCACACTAATATTACATTAGCAGAAAGGAGCTAGTATATAGGGACCAGGCATCCTTTTTTGCCCAGGACAGTCCCAGTTTTGAGCCTTGTGTCCCCTGTCCCAGCAGATTTATACAAAACCAGTGATTTGTCCCAGTTTTATAGAAGAAATGTCCCAGATGTCCCTATTTTTGACCAGTTTGATCCAAACCAGGTCTACATCAGGTCTAAACCAGGTCTAAAACAGGACTATCACAATGACTAATCAGATCCCAAAATACAGAAAATGTACATACATTTTATTTTTACCAGTCATCCCAACCATGGTGTGTTCCAGTTTTGAGTTTTGATAATCTGGTTACCCTAAACTGGCGTTAAATGTGAAGACAATCTTTTTAAAGCCTGTTTTCAAGCGAAGTCACTTGTGTGCTTTTGTTGAAATCTTTAACCTTTGTATAATCAATTATTACTGTTCGTTTGTT
This sequence comes from Paratrypauchen microcephalus, assembly GCA_036785185.1. NCBI lineage: Eukaryota > Metazoa > Chordata > Actinopteri > Gobiiformes > Gobiidae > Paratrypauchen > Paratrypauchen microcephalus. The sequence goes on along the minus strand of JAVJIX010000027.1, from coordinate 5,892,152 downwards.
TAAAATGTTGATATTTATGGCCCATTTTTATCCTGTCTTTGCTAATACTTGTGACCACGTGTCATGATGAAGTGTTATCGTGTCCCCCACTGAACTACAAGTCACATTACAATGAGATGTGATGTTTCCAGTAGTTTGGATTGAATGGAGTCAGTATTTGTTTTGTGTCCAAATCTATTTGTTAAAGGGGGGAATCCTTCTTATCCACCTTCTCCAGACTTATTAAGATCATTGTGGCCCTTGTAATTGTTATCAGAGTGTTAACCTCACCATTTTGCTTTAGTCTATTAAAGCCAAGGAACTGCCATCGCCAAAAGAGGGCACAATTTGTACCCTGTTGTCTGTTCAGTCTTGTTTGATTAAGAGGTGTCCAAAAGTCAATATTTTAAAGTCAAGATGAAGGTGTGAAGATTGTGAAATTTAAATAGAAATGATGTTAAGGCATGTTGAGATGTGAAAAGTGTTTAAAAGCAGTCTGTGCAGCGCATTTTAAAATGTACATATTTTAGACTTTTCCTTTCCTTCCTAGTCTACTGCAGAAAGCTGTAAGGTAAAACGTGTCTGCAGGTAGTGGTTTTAACATGCCATCACTTTTTATACATAGCCTTACAATTTTAAAAGAACCAAAAGCAAGATTTAGAGTTTAAATTTTGTAAATTTTAAATATGTGTCCCCAGATATTCTTAGCTGTGTAAAATGTACAGCTTGAATCATCTTAAGACACTGATGCAATATCTTTAGTAATTTATTCAATATTTTTAATAAACAGACCATGAACTAGCTTGCCTGGAAGAATCCATGACTCATCGCTGTACCAGCGGATGAGTCTGGTAACGCTTGATCCACAGAATGCGCTGCGGTTGCGCGTAGACAGACAGCTAAGTGAACCAATCAGAGATTGCGCCATCTTGATTCAAAACTGAGGCGGAACTTCCGCTGCCTAAGAGTGACTTTGCGGGCAAAGGCGGGTGCACTGACGTCACCATCTTTGAACGAATCAGAATCGCGGAGTCGGTTTGGAACCGGAGGAGCGAGAGTGGATGGAGAGTGTCCAAATGGTATCGCGGTGTATAGGAAATACAGAGAGATATCATTTGGCTGGCCAGGTAATGAACTAGCTGCTCTTTAGTCGTGTGTCTTTGCTCACTGGCTCCACTTGTCGATCCTTATCAAAGTCAAGGAACTTCATCTGATATTTAAAAAAAAACAGAAATGATTGAATGATTGTGTTTTTTATTGATGGCTTATTGAAAATGCTTGGATTAGGCACTCGCAAAAATGTGGGGCAAAGCATTTTGAAATTACAAATGTACACAGTTATTGTTGATATGTTTAAAAGAAATGCATTGTAATGAAGGCCAATGAAGTGCAAAAAACAGCCCGGTAAATGTTTATGGACTTTAAAAACATGGAATGTCAAATATTTAGCATAAAACTTGGTGTAACACACAGGTGGACAGAGGAAGTGCTTAATGAATGATATCATGTAATTAATATTGTCTATCTGGAGCACAGTTAAAAATACATTTCAATAAGTCTGTTTGCACCTTGGCTGATTCAACAATTTTCAAAATGTTCAGGAAATAGAGCCCTAGAAAAAGCACACCCAAAATGACATCTTTAATCAATGTTAATCATCTTTTTACAGAATAACAAATTGACAAATTTGTGGTTTAGATCCCACTCTAAGATTTTTTTGTTGTCCTTGGGCAAGGCACTAAACCACTGTGTCACTGAGAGGCTGTTAGTGCAGATTGGTTATCAGATTTCTTTATTCAGTTTCAGGACAGTTATGGCTACAGAAGCATCTAGTGCAGGGGTGTTAAACTCATTTTGGTTTGGGGGCCATATCCAACCTACTTTGATCCCAAAGGGGCCAGATCAGAAAACTCATGGCATGTATACCCCAAAAATAGCAATAAGTCCAAATATTTGTCCACATTTGTTGTATTGTTTGAAATGCAGTGTCTCGTAGTGGCCTTTAACATTATATTCCTTGAGCACCGCCACTTGTTGCAAACACACCAAGCATACTGGTTTCCCATTCACCTCCGTGAACAATTAGGAATTAGTCTATTTTTCTTGGAAAATCCTGCACTTGGCGTCCACTTTTCTCATTTTTGACATTTTCCCGATGAGGGTGTCACAGTCGACAGTCAAAACGATGGTTCTTTAAGAGCGTTTGGAAAGAGGCGAGTCTTCATTTGTGCTGCTCTGGTGCGAGGGGCCACACACAGAGGCGCTGCTATGCTAAGCTATGGAGAAAATTACCAATATTTTAATAGAAAATTTAAAATATAATTAAAATATTTTAAGAGAAAATCAGCCAAGGGGCACATTAAAGGTCTTGGAGGACCGGACCCAACCCCCGAGCCGCATGTTTGACACCTCTGATCTAGTGTGTGGCTAATAAAAAAGAAAAGTGCATTAAGTCTTTGGTTTTATTTACATCTTAAGGCATTTTGTTGAGGTCATATCAAAGCTAGAATACAGATATAAACAAATTTAACTGACCAGAATATAATTTACACAAGTGCAAAATGTCCATTTAGAAAGCTGCTGACACATAATTACAGTATTCAAATCAAATCAGTCTGTGTGTACTTGAATCCCTTTCCTATACGATGTCTCTCCCTTGGGTGCTGGGCTGGTCCCGGGTTGAGAGGGGCTCCAGCCCCACGTGAGCACTGATCTGAGACGAGTGCAGGCTCCTCATCTGGCCCTCAGCTCGTGCCTCGTACACCTCCACTGATGTCTTCTTATACCTGGCACACAGGGAACAAGAGAGGTGAAACTATATAAAAATATTTACAGTTCACTGTCACTTCTTCTCAGCTTAGTGTTTAAGGTGCACAATGTAACTTTTCTGATGAAGGATTTGCCACTCTCTTGTCTACATGGGGATGTTAGTACTTACTGATTTTCTTTGAATATTCCACAAAATGGCATTTAACTTATCTATTTCCAGGGAGACAAGAAGGTGATACGACCAGGCCAAGATACAGGTAAATTCAGTGGCGAGCCAAAAAGATAATGGAGACCGAATGGAAAAGTTACTTTGTGCATGTTCAATATTTATTTGGAGGCAAAAGGAGAAATTCAATTTGTCAACTGGACAAAAGTTTATTTGGTCGAATATGTTTCGCAGCTCATCCAAGCTGCTTCCTCAGTTCTGGTCAGACGCTGGTGGACACTGCCTACATCTGCCTGAAGGGGGCACTAACTACAATGAAATCACTCTGAAACTACCACACCTACTTGTTCACAATTTATGTTAGTTAGGTAAGCCTATTCAATATGCAGTGGGAGTGGTGTGTGGGGGGTCTTGTTAACAGAACCATTCAGGGCCATAATGGGTGTTTTCACAGCTCTGGACCTGACCTGCTGCCCTATTGTTTTCTTTGCTTGTTTTGAGTTTGGTTTAGGATTCAGAAGCCAGGAGAAAGGGTGTAGCTATTCCTTACCTGGCCAGTGTTTCTGAAAAACTAGAGGATTTTCAGACAACATGAAATCCCAGTCTATTTCAAACCCACAAACACTTTAAGACAGAAACTGGTCCACCCACAGAACCTTACACCGAGCCACAAACAAAGCAATGTGGTCTACTCCATTCAGTGTAGTGAAGACTGCAGTGAGCGCTACACTGGAGAAACAAAACAGCCACTTCACAAGAGATTGTACCAACACAGACGGAGTCAGAGTGGACCTTCATCTGCCGTACATCTTCACCTAAAAGCCACAGGCCACTCCTTTGAGGACAGTGAGGTACAGATCTTGGCCAGAGAAAAGAACTGGTCTGAGAGGGGAGTTAAAGAGGCTATTTTTGTCAAGAAAGAGAATCCTTCTTTAAACAGAAATTGAGGTCTCAGATATAATTTGTCTCCCATCTATAACTCTATCCTCAAAACTAAATCAAAACAAAGAAAACAATAGGGCAGCGGGTCAGGTCCAGAGGTGTGAAAACATCCATTATGGCCCTGAATGGTTCTGCTAACAACACCCCACACTCCACTCCCACTGTATATTTAATAGGCTCACCTAACTAACAGAAACTGTAAACAAAGTGTGGTAGTTTCATCATAGTTAGATCCTCCCTTCAGGCCAAATACATTTTTGTCCAGTTGACAAATTGAATTTCTCTTTTTACCATGGATTCTACCTGGAATACTGAGGGATTGTGGTGGAATTTTATTTCCAAATTATTAGCCAGATGCATCATAACACTGTGTAGGGGGAAGCAGCTGACCTACTGACCTTAACATATCCAGCAACAATAACAAGTTTAATAGCCAAATGTCAGACTGACCTGATCTGTTTTGGGAATGTGTTTGCGTAACTATGAAACTAGTGTGTGAGCATCCCAAGTATGGTCATGAGATGGGGCTTTTACCTGCTGGGGTATGATTGGACAGTCCGCGCGACATTTGGGGCTGATCGTCTTTGTCTTCCTAGGTCAGAGGGACATCAGTCCTTGTCACCTGTTTTCGCGTCTTTTCTCTCTTAAGTTCCTCTATAGGCTCACATATACAATAATATTTTGTACTTTGTAACTGAGTTTACCATTTTTGAATAAATACCATTCAATGCGTAACTCGGCCTCCGTGGATTTTTTGAAAGACACCACAGGATTCTACACACAATATTTATTTGGACATTATTCCAGTGCTTCTCTAATGGTCTCAAATAACTGTAGAGTAATTAAAATAGAACTATTGTGATTACAAATTATATACGTATCACAATGGAAAATGTTATGTATTTTAAAATCCTACTCAACAAGTAAATCGATTTGAAGCTGTAAACATCAGAATCTGACTTGCTGTATCCAATATAGACAATGAATAATTGTTTAATCACTGTAATTAGTCCTGGTTTTGAGTTTCTGTTTGTTCATTTTTACTTTGCTCCTTTGTCTTGGTTTAGAATGAATTATTTTCAAGCTTGATTTTGCTGTCAAACTTAAGAGAATAATAGTAGGTTATGTATTTTTTTGCTTTGTTCCAGTTCTAGTCCAGTCTTATGTTATTCTGAGTTATTTTGGTGCACACTCACAGTCGTAGCAGGAGAGAGGAGCCCACAACAGACACAGATGACAGCGCCATGGCAGCAGAGCCCATCCACGGCTGCAGCACCAGGCCCACCGGCATGAACACTCCTGTGCACGAAAGACCAAAGTTTACAATTTACACACAGGGACAATAGGTGCATTATGTCAATTTACCAGGCTAAGTTATGAGCCTGCTCACAATAAAGATGCATGTTAAAATAAAATAAATGAATGACTTTATAAGCTTAAATGCTGTACTGTGGAACAGGAAAGCAGGAAACTGTTACACTGTACAGCTTGAATATAGTAACGATAAGGAGGGCTGTGTTCACCTGCTGCAATTGGCACTCCTAGAAGGTTGTATATGAGAGCGAAACCAAAGTTGATTCTGATCCTCCGCACTGTCTTCTTAGAAAGCTCAATACTGGCCACCACATCCATCAAGTCATTCTGAAAATAAAATTCAATAAATTCAATCTTTGGTGATGGCATTCAGACATACATTGACCGAGCTGTACCCACCCTTATGAGGACAATGTCAGCTGCCTCTATGGCCACGTCTGTCCCCGTTCCTATAGCGACGCCCACATCTGCTCGAGCCAGCGCCGGAGAGTCATTCACCCCATCCCCAACCATTGCCACCCGCAGCCCCTTCTCCTGGAGCTCTTGCACTTTGGCCACTTTGTGTGAGGGCAGCACCTCAGCAAACACCTTCTTTATCCCCACCTAAACAAGACAGACAGATGAAATGGCCACAGAATTTTAAACAGGCTAACTTTTTACTTTCTTGTTCAGTCTGAGCGTTACCTGAGCGGCGATAGCTTTCGCAGTTCGCTTGTTGTCTCCTGTGATCATCACCGCCTCTATGCCCATGCTGTTGAGTGTGTGCACCGCCAGAGCCGACTCTGCCTTCACTGTGTCCGCGATGGCTATCATAGCACACAACACACCTGGAGCCACGTAGAAAGACTACTGTATTTAACATCCTAAACAGCCTTTGTGTGTTTTTCATGTGTTTAAGCATAGCTATGTGACTTTACCATCAATAGCGACTAGGATGGCGGTTTGTCCTTTAGTTTCGTGACTGGACATAGCCGAATCAATGTCCGCTCCAATATTGTGTCCGTTCCTTCTCATCCACTCTCGGTTTCCAATGACAACTGAATATGCACTGTTTTCACCTAAGCATGAGAGGAAAACAAAAGAGTAAGAAAAATTAACACACAATTGTCACCTTTATTATTTTTACTTTTTGAAATATGAGCTTTTTAATATCATGACTTGTGAGACAAAGAGGAGTGACCTCTGAAAGTGTCCTCTCCAGTGGGGAGGAGGCTGCTCTCATCAGTTGTAGCTCCAGGCAGGATGAAATGCTGCTGGTCATGCTGCTCAAGGAGGTGCTCCACATTGGAGACCTTACAGCTGATTCCACAGCCCGGGACCGTCTGGAAGTCCTGACAGAAGCCCAGCACTGCAGAGCCCAACTCCTGAGACACACACAAATCTACATATGAAGGTCAAATGTGTCAGCTTTATAAAGGGTGTAAATAAATAAGCAATAATTAAAACATGTAAGCGTATTTGTGAGACTAAAGGCCATAATAGTGAATATCTGCCAGCACAAATCAATTAATGTAAAAAATCAATGTATCCCTGTGAGAAACTGGATAGCTCTAGAAGACAAATAAACCAGTCTTGAGATCCTTGCACTAGGATAGCTTTAGTAGCAAGGCTTACCTCTTTGCAGTGCTTGGCCACAGCCAGTCCCAGCGGGTGTTCACTGTTGGCCTCTGCAGTGCCCACCACGGCCAGAACCTTCCTGAGGGGCATCCGGGCCACCTCCCACAGCACCAGCACCCGCGTCACCAGGGGCACCCCATTTGTGATGGTGCCTGTCTTATCGAACATCACCACTTTAATCTACAGAAAAAGTGTACTGTGTAGATACTCAGTAATAATAATAATAATTAATAATTCATAGCATTTATATAGCACCTTTCTTGACACCCAAAGCTCTTTACAGTTCATTGTTCATTCATTCTACACTTGGTGGTGGTAAACTACTTTTCTGTAGCCACAGCTGCCCTGGGGCAGACTGACGGAAGCGAGGCTGCCAATCTGCGCCATCGGCCCCTCCGACCACCACCAACACTCACGCACACTCCACTTTCATACTAGGCAATGTGGGTGAAGTGTCTTGCCTAAGGACACAACGACAGTTTTTTTTGTGTGACTGGCGCCCCACTGTGGCACCTGGAATTCCCAGCGGTCTCCCATCCTAGTACTAACCAAGCCCTGCCTTGCTTAGCTTCTGAGATCTGACGAGATCAGGCTTTGACAAGCAGGTATGGCCAAGTGATAAATATAATAATAATAATAAAGACTAAAGTTCATGCCTTATGTGCCATCTCTAGAGGCTCTCCTCCTTTAATAAGAATCCCATTCTGAGCACCCACGCCTGTGCCCACCATGACAGCTGTCGGGGTGGCCAGCCCCAGTGAACACGGGCAGGCGATGGATAGCACAGTGATGGAGGCCTGGAAGGCAAAGCGCACGATCACCTCCGCCTTGGAGATGTTGGGGTTATAGCCCTGTGGAGGAGAGAAAGTTTGTCAAAGTGTTACCTGGGTTATCATTTGAAAACACCACAGGGCAGGGGGGCTGTTACCGGAAAATTCTCCTTGACAACTTCAAAGTTCATAAACCCCACGGCCACCCAGGCTCCCAGAGTTAACAGAGAAATGAGAACTATGAACGGCACAAAGTATCCACTCAGCTTATCCGCAAACTGCTGGATGGGAGCCTGAGCACACACAATTCAACACACATTAACATTGCAACATTACAGAACTGTGTGTATGAAATTAGATAAGGTTATATGTATTACACATTACAGTGGTACCTCACCTTACGAAAGACCCAACAAACGAAAATTCCAAGTTACGAAACGCCTTCACGTTAAATTTTGGTCTCTAGATACGAAAGAAAAGTTACGAAACGCGAAATCTCAAAAACTCAAATAATGCGTGCTCAGCCACACACATTATACGCTTTTCTCAGACTGGATTTGTGATTTTTTTCTCACATTTGTCTCTCATTTAAACACTCAAACTTTCATAGATTTTCAACAAAATGTATTAATAGTGAAGTGTGGGGGGAAGGGGGAGGGGGGAGAAGACTGCGCGCGGACACATATGTGATAGCGCAGCATGACCCGGCGCGGGGCTGCGAGCACCCTCCTCTAGACCAGGTGTAAACAAGGTGTAAACCAGGTCTAAACCAGGATTAAACCAGGATTAAACCACCGCGGCGTGGATGCGTTCTTGCATGCGTTCGTTCATGCGCTTGGACTGCGTGCGGTCCCGAGGGGAGCACATCTCCTCCCCTCCTCGCTGCTCGCCTCAGCCGTGATTCGTGAGGTACACCGGTGCTGCTGCTAATAGCAGAGCTAGCACGAAACCAGGAAATAAACCCGCACGCAGCGCTTTAATCCTGGTGTCCAGTCCTGGTTAGTCCAGGTTTAGTCCTGGTCCAGTCCAGGTATAGACCTTGTTTAGACCTGGTTTAGTCCACGTTTAGTCCTGGGTCTACAGTCTCTTAGCCAATCAGGACGCAGAACACAGTGTTACACTATAAAAAAAATTTACACTATAAAAAAAAACTTGGAACGGGGCCTTGGAACGAATCAGGCTTTTTCCATTGAAATAGCTACTTAACTTACGAAAAATTCACGTTACGAAACCACTTCTGGAACGAATTAATTTCGTAAGGTGAGGTACCACTGTATAGTGACTAAGCTATACTTTGTAAAGTTCACCTTAGAGGTCTGGGCCTCCTCCACCAGGCGTACGATTTGAGACAGAGTGGTGTCTGCCCCCACATGAGTGGCCTCCACCAACAGAGCCCCATGAGCGTTGATAGATCCAGCGATCACTATACTGCCCACCTTTTTAGTCACAGGCATCGGCTCACCTTCACAAAGAATGACCGGAAAAAAAAAAAAAAAAATCATCAATTTATTTTTATTTTAGACATTTTTAGTTCTCCTTGTCAGTTTGTGCGTCACCTGTTATGAGAGACTCATCTGCCATGGAGCTTCCCTCGATGACTTTCCCATCCACCGGGAACTTTCCTCCAGGCACCACTTTGACGATATCCCTTCTCTGCACCAGCTCCACCTCCACCTGCTCCTCACTGACACAGACATATAGAGTATTATAAGACTGCACATCAGCTTTTGCACTGGACGTACATTATGTTACCTGAGGATGGACAGGTCTGGTCCCAGAGTCACCACTGTGGCCTCGGTGGCCTGAAGTGACATGAGTTTAGCCAAAGCAGCGGAGGTTTTACTCTGAAAAAATATGTATATTTCCATTTCTTATTTAATTTTTTTTTTCATTATTATTTTTCATTATTATTATTTAAAATGAAAAATACCTACAAAACACATTTGCAGATATTGGCCTATTCAGTTTAGAATGAAAAAAAACAAAAAAAAACCCTCAGTTTCAGAAGCTGTAAATTTAGTTTATTGTCTGGTTGAAATGCTATGATTCACTTCTACATTAATAATTATTTTTGCACTTCTAGCAAGCTCCTCTTCTATCTCCTTCCTTCTTTTATATATCCATTTCATATCATCATTTCTTTTATACTTACTTATACTCAAATAGAAAAAGAATATCGACATGCCTTTGCCAGGTGCTCCAGCCATCTTCCCAGTGCAATGAACACGAACAACATTGGCGGGGTATCAAAGAAAGTGAGTGGACTCTGATCCGCCCTCTCAACCATGGCTACGATGAGCACCACGCAGGAGTAGATGTAAGCTATGGAAGTGGCGAGCACGATTAGCACGTCCATGTTAGCTGTACGGTGCTTTAAGGAGCGGTAGGCCTGGATGTAAAAGTACCGCCCTCCAATTATCTACAAGAAATCAAGAGTTTGAGAAATATACATTGACAAATTTTAAGTTGAAGTGATGTTTTGCTACCTGCACGGGGGTACAGAGTAAGAAGAAGACCAGGTTAAACAACGACAGCCCTGGGAGGAGGTTGTGATCTTCGTGCATTGAGCCTCTAGATTCCATCACCATCATATAGATCATCAGGGCCATAACTGGAACACCAAAAATCAGGCTGGTCAAAAAGGAGTTCCTCCACCTGCAAAAGGCCAATATTACACTTAAGAGATGTAAATACAGTCAAGTTTATGAATAATATGAATACTATTAGACAATTATGCAAGATCACAATTCACAAGTAGAAATAATAGCATGATTTCCTAACATTTAATTCTACCTCTACCCAGAACAAGGTAGAGACAGAAGTTTAGGATGAATACGTCACAGCTATCTAAGAATTGGTAATATTCTTTTAAAACTAATATCCATGATACTGTTTGTAAACAGTAGCTTCAATTTGCCAGATGATATTTTAAAAAGATGCAAAGGTTTTAGATACTTGCTGTTTGATTTCTTCTGAGTGGTCCAGACTGTTTCGGATGCCTTCTTTCACCAGAGAGGCTTCAAATCCAAGGTCCTGGAAACATGATATGACTTATACTGTATATAAACTGGGAAAAACACAACTTTACATAAACGATATTGATAATTACCTGTATGATTTTGACTATATCTCGCGCCCCGATGACGTCAGGGTTGAAGTGGATCTGAGCTCTGTTTGCTGCCAGGACAACAGAGGCTCTAAGGATGCCTTTGGTGGATGTGAGCCTGGACTCAATGGTGTGGACACAGGATGCACACGTCATGCCTGTAACCTACAGAAAAAACAAAACTATTACTATCATTGCATATTGTATACATGCAAATAAACAGACCCAAAACAATGCATTATAGTCACTGGCTGTGTTTACATTTACATAAAACAATCTGATCATTATCTGATTTCTGGAGTTATCAGATTATTGAAACATCATGTAAATAAGAATAAATCTGATGTGAGTAATCAGATTTCTTTCACCCTCATGCAGGATGTGAAAAAAAAAGCATGTCAATGCCAGGTGTTTTTGATGATTGGAATTCTCTTGTGCATGTAAAATCAGATCTAAATATAGTTGCAAGCAGCAATGTGGGGCCAAGCACCGAAAGTGCATGTAGGCCTCAGCATGTAGGCCGCATGCAGGGTCTGACAGGGTCTAACAGGGTAGTTAGACCCTGTCAGACTCAGAAACAGGGTTTAACAGAGTCTAACAAGGTTTAACAGGGTCTGACAGGGTCTAACAGGGTCTGACAGGGTCTAACAAAGTCTGACAGGGTCTAACAAGGTCTGACAGGGTCTAACAGAGTCTGACAGGGTCTAACAGCGTCTGACAGGGTCTAACAGAGTCTGACAGGGTCTAACAAGGTCTGACAGGGTCTAACAGAGTCTGACAGGGTCTAACAGAGTCTTGCAGGGTCTAACAGCGTCTGACAGGGTCTAACAGAGTCTGACAGGGTCTAACAAGGTCTGACAGGGTCTAACAGAGTCTGACAGGGTCTAACAGAATCTGACAAGGTCTAACAGAGTCTGACAGGGTCTAACAGAGTCTGACAGGGTCTAACAGAGTCTGACAGGGTCCAACAGAATCTGACAGGGTCTAACAGGGTCTGACAGGGTCTAACAGAGTCTGACAGTTTTCATAAACTATAATAACCTTGTTGCAGGTGCTGGGGTTTAGATAGAGTCTGACAGGGTTTAACAGGGTCTAACAGGGTTTAACAGGGTCTGACAGGGTCTAACAGAGTCGGACAGGGTAGTTAGACCCTGTCAGACTCAGAAACAGGGTTGAACAGGGTCTAACAAGGTTTGACAGGGTCTGACAGGGTCTAACAGGGTCTAACAGAGTCTGACAGGCTCTAACAGAGTCTGACAGGGTCTAACAGGGTCTGACAGGGTCTAACAGAATCTGACCCTGACAGGGTCTAACAGAGTCTGACAGGGTCTAACAGAGTCTGACAGGGTCTAACAGAGTCTGACAGGGTCTAACAGAGTCTTACAGGGTCTAACAGGGTAAACAAGGTCTAACAAGGTTTAACAGATCAAAGACACATCAAAGACAGATCGGTTGCTAGGTGCATTGCTAGGCAATTCCTGAAAATTCCTGCAAATTTGACCTGCTGGTGGCCCTAGACGGTTGGGGCTGGGGGCCTATAAATTGCTGTGGGTAATGAGGGGACTGGCTGGAATGTGCATGCAAAATTTCACAACTTTTTACCAGACGGTTCTTGGGGTTGCCATAGACTCCCATGTTTAGAGGAATAATGCAGAGGTCTTCAACAGGGGGGTCGTGACCCCTAGGGGGGGGTCGCGGAGGTACTGCAGGAGGGTCGCGAAATCTTTTTTTTTCACTTTAAAATAATATAATTTTATATTTTATAGTGTAAAATACAGTATTAACCTGTGTATTATTTCCTTGTATTGGATGTACCATAACAGAGCAGTAATGTTTATACATGACACTAAGCTCAATTTAATATAAAACACAATTCTATGCCGTATATATAGTAGGGGGTCCCTGGCCCAGTTCGCCATCTGTTTGGGGGTCCCTGGCCTGAAAAACGTTGAAGACCCCTGGAATAATGTTTAAAGGGATATGCCACCCCCAGGTCAAATTTGGGCATCTCCCCACAGTCCAGAGACTAAAATAAGTGGTGGAAAGCGTTTTCCTGCTCACCCAGCCATTGTCCGAGTCTGTCGCCACTGACCGCCGCGGTATCTGGTGCTCCTCCGCCTTAGACTGGAGTCTAACGTAGCCAGAGAAAGATTTCGGCCAAAAGGAATTAATTTGCTCGATGCGTTTCCCAATTACTTTGTGTGTAGTGCGCATTCATATCGAGTGCAAATAAATGTGCAAATCAACACGGAGAGCTTGCCTTGGTCATTTTGGGTGGGAACTATTTTCCAGTGCGTAAGAATACAGCCGTATCACGCACCACGTTGTGCAACAGGGGGAACTCCCTTCCTGGTGCGTAACAGGGATTCCCCTGGCAGCGTGCTGCGTGATACGGCTGTATTCTTACGCACTGGAAAATAGTTCCCACCCAAAATGACCAAGGCAAGCTCTCCGTGTTGATTTGCACATTTATTTGCACTCGATATGAATGCGCACTACACACAAAGTAATTGGGAAACGCATCGAGCAAATTAATTCCTTTTGGCCGAAATCTTTCTCTGGCTACGTTAGACTCCAGTCTAAGGCGGAGGAGCACCAGATACCGCGGCGGTCAGTGCTGACAGACTCGGACAATGGCTGGGTGAGCAGGAAAACGCTTTCCACCACTTATTTTAGTCTCTGGACTGTGGGGAGATGCCCAAATTTGACCTGGGGGTGGCATATCCCTTTAATAATAATAAGAAGAATCAGTAGACAAGACACATCAAAGACAAGATCAAAAGGTTGCTAGGCAACGCAGTAGAAACACTATGGTGCCTAGCACCTTTGGTGCTTTTCCCCACAACGTTGCTAGGCAACGCAGTAGAAACACTTTTTTATCTTTTAATATTACAAGGTACACAATAATACACACTTCAGGTACATAATAGTACATATTTCATCACCACAATAACATTCACAAAGCACTCAGAAGACAGGTGCCTAGCACCTTCGGTGCTTGACCCCAATTATGACTAGTATGTAAATATACCCACTGTAAGGTCCAGCTTCCCATCTATGGTGGCACTGTCTTCTATAAGTGTGGCTCCAAAGCCCAGGTCCTGGATAAGACGCTCTATACCAATCGGGCTGATAAGATCTGAGCAATACTTCACTTCTGCTTTACCCGCCATGAGAGAAACTAAAACTAAAAGGATCCCTGCAGAGAAAAAGCATTGATGTTACTTACAAAAAGCTTCTCAAACTACATCATATACTGCACAGATTGGTCAGCAGTGATAAGGAAACCCTAACTTAATCAAAAAAACAAGTTAAGAGTCCTTACAGGGCCTGACATTTATTTCTAGAAAAACACATTTATTTCTAATATATTGTAAAAAAAAACATATTTTTTAATTTGGATGAAAACCATGTGGAAGCAACATCTTACTACAACTTCACAAGGCGCTCTTTAAGTTTCCTGTTGGAGTGTTAGATATTAAATCTATTAAGAATGTATTTTATTAATTATATTTTGTGTTGGTTGGAGATCATTGCTTTTTCCAATAACTTAGTAACTTAATCAACAGGTCATGAGTTGAAACACTGGGCACTACTAATGAAAGGTGAGAGAGTATACACTTTAAAATATGATGTGTTGTACTTTATGGTACATACAGTATATTTAATAGTATAGTAAATGTGTGTGCTGCGACCTCTGTGTTTGAGCAGGTTCCTCTCAATGTTGGCCACACACGAGGCACAGGTCATCCCCGTCACACTGATGAAGCACCGCTCTACCTTCTCACCACACTCCCCGTTTAGGACTTCAGTCTTCTCAGGGGGCTGGGACCACACGGGGGGGCACTCTGACGGAGCTGCTCTGGGTCTCTCGAAAGCAGGCTCTAAAAACACCACACATTTTATGACATAACATTCTACTATGCTACAACAAAGTCTACATCCAAACTTTACATGAACAAGCAATTTGCATACTGTGAACTCCTCCCAGTTCTTGGGTTGGGAGGAGTTCGGAGAGGCCATGGAGGAGGACTATCGGACGGCCTCAAAGAAATTCTGGCAAACTGTCCGGCGCCTCAGGAGGGGGAAGCAGTGCTTCACCAATGCTGTTTACAGTGCGGGTGGGGAGTTGTTGACCTCGACTGGGGATGTTATCGGACGGTGGAAGGAATACTTTGAGGACCTCCTCAATCCCACCATCACGTCTTCCGAGGAGGAAGTAGAGGCTGGGAGCACTGGGACTCGGAGGCGGACTCACTCATCACCCTGGCTGGAGTTACTGAGGTGGTTGGAAAGCTCCTCGGTGGCAAGGCCCCGGGGGTTGATGAGATCCACCCTGAGTATCTTAAGTCTCTGGATGTTGTAGGGCTGTCTTGGCTGACACGGCTCTGCAACATCTCGTGGCAGTCGGGGACAGTACCTCTGGACTGGCAGACTGGGACTGGAGGGTGTGTTCCAACTATCGGGGGAATTACACTCCTCAGCCTTCCCGGTAAGGCCTATTCCAGGGTGCTGGAGAGGAGAATTCGACCGATAGTCAAACCTCGGATTCAGGAGGAGCAGTCTGGTTTTCATCCCGGCCAGGGAACACTGGACCACCTCTATACTCTTCATTGGGTGCTCAAGGGTGCATGGGAGTTTGCCCGACCAGTCCACACATGCTTTGTGGATCTGGAGAAGGCATTCGACCGTGTCCCTCGTGGGATCCTGTGGAGAGTGCTCTGGGAGTACGGGGTTCAGGGCCCTTTGCTAAGGGCTGTTCGGTCCCTGTATGACCGGAGCAGGAGCTGTGTTCGCATTGCCGGTAGTAAGTCGGACCTGTTCCCGGTGCATGTTGGACTCCGCCAGGGCTGCCCTTTGTCACCGGTTCTGTTCATGATATTTATGGACAGAATTTCTAGGCGCAGTCAGGGGCCGGAGGGGATCCGGTTTGGGAACCACAGGATCTCATCTCTGCTGTTTGTGGATGATGTTGTCCTGATGGCTTCATCGAACCGGGACCTCCAATGTGCACTGGGGCGGTTCGCAGCCGAGTGTGAAGCGGCTGGAATGAGGATCAGCTCTTCCAAATCCAAGGCCATGGTTCTCGACCGGAAAAAGGTGGCTTGCCCTCTCCGGGTGGGTGAAGAGTCCTTGCCTCAAGTGGAGGAGTTCAAGTATCTCGGGGTCTTGTTCATGAGTGAGGGGAGGATGGAGCGTGAGATTGACAGGCGGATCGGTGCAGCGTCGGCAGTGATGCGGTCGTTGTACCGGACCGTTGAGGTGAAGAGGGAGCTGAGCCAAAAGGCGAAGCTCTCAATTTACCAGTCAATCTATGTTCCTACCCTCACCTATGGTCATGAGCTCTGGGTAATGACCGAAAGGACGAGATCGCGGATACAAGCGGCCGAAATGAGTTTCCTCCGCAGAGTGACTGGGCGCACCCTTAGAGATAGGGTGAGGAGCTCAGTCACACGGGAGGGGCTCGGAGTAGAGCCGCTGCTTCTCCACGTTGAGAGGAGCCAGCTGAGGTGGCTCGGGCATCTGTTTCGGATGCCTCCTGGACGCCTCCCTCGGGAGGTGTTCCGGGCATGTCTCACCGGAAGGAGACCCCGGGGAAGACCCAGGACCCGCTGGAGGGACTATGTCTCCCGGTTGGCCTGGGAACGCCTTGGGGTCCCCCCGGAGGAGCTGGAGGAAGTGTCCGGGGTGAAGGAAGTCTGGGAGTCCCTGCTTAGTCTGTTGCCCCCGCGACCCAGCCCGGATAAGCAGAAGAAAATGGATGAATGGATGGATGAAGTACTTAAGAGTAAATCCTTAGAGACATTCAGCCCAACAAGAACTCTCCATCAAACTCTAAAGAGCATTCTGGTCTGGTTTCCATAGCAATGAAGTGGTACAAGGTCTGTGATTGACAAAGCCTTTGAGCCCTCAGAATGTCACTGACGTGTGTATAGTGTTTCAGTCTCCCACAAATGCTGAGAAGACCTCTCTCTTTGCCAAGATGTTGGTGTAATGCGACGGCTCTGTCTTTGCCATATTGAAATCAGGTTTAGTCATAATCACGCTAAATACCTAAAGATGAACTAAGTCACTTTTTAGTGGCTTTTCACTGAAGAGGTTTTATTGCTTTGCATGAAATGTTTCACAGTTTGACAATAAATGTCTTTATTGTGTATTTATTAAATTGTGTTTTTATTTCTCAAAAATACCTTGGCAAACATGCACCTTTTTGGACAAAATAAGGTGGTAGACCCTCCACTTGAAAACTTACATCATTCACTTTTAAATGAAGTTGCCGTAAATATTGGTGTACAGTTTTGGTTTCTGTACCTGTGAGTGACGCCTCGTAGCCCATGTCCTCTATGACCCTCGTGACCCTCTCTTGTGAAGTGAGGCTGGGGTCAAAGGTCACTCTCCCCTTCTGCTCCTCCAGGGACACAGACACTCGGCTCACCCCGGGCTCCTGGTTCAGACGGCCTATGATGGACTCCACACAGGAGCAGCATGTCATTCCCGTGATCCACACCTCCACCGTCAACCGCTCGGATTCTTCCTGCCCCTCCAAGACCCCCTGTCCCCCCTGTGCCCCCTGTCCCTCCTGTCCCTGGAGCAGTGAGGCCTCAAAGCCCACATCCTCTATCCGCTCCATCAGCTCCTCCGCTGTGATTACATGAGGCTGGAATGTGATGAAAGCTGATGAATTCTGGAGAGACACCTGGATTAAGATGACGCCCTAGACAAAGAGACAGGAGATATACAGAGATTATTTACGTCTTTATTTTGAAGGTATGTAAAATTGAGAATTGTGCATACTAGAGTTTGAAATTACATTTCTTCCATTCTCCTAATTATAAATTCAAAAAACGGATTAAAAATTGTTTAAATTTTTTTAAACTTTAAACAAGACTAAACAAACCTAAATGAGGACTAAGTTTAAATTGTGATTAATTGAAAATGAAACTGTATACAACTTTGTAGCATTATTGTTTCTTGCTGTGTAAATTTGTGTTAGTTCTAATGGTAATTTTGTCCCTATCCCTTTGCACACTGTGACTAATTTTAGAAACCAGGCAGCAAGGAAGAACAGAGATACTTCTGAGGTTTTATTTTACAATCAGTTCTCCTGAACTCCTAACCTTATACTTTATCTCAATGTCCCATCTCTTCCCCTACAAAAAAGTATGTATAAGAACACTAGAACACTCAGTGTTTGTGGGAGTTATTGTCACAATACAAACATTTCAAACTTAATTTCGATACTAAGGAATAGTAAAACATTCTATTTTATTTAGACACTAGAATGTCATTTTCAATATTAAATTGTAAAGCTATTCAGGAAAGGTTAATTTCTGTCCTGTGAATTTTTTAGTATCTTTTTAGTATCTATACCTGCTGAAATGAGAATCTAGTTTCGATACTAATTTGAATGAGAATGAAACAAAACTCCAGGTATGTTGTTGATGGGGAAACAATAGATACCTTCAACGTTTTGTCATAAATATTACAAAAATATCAACTATCCCACATCACAGCAAATTCAAACCTCAGCTCCCCTTCACTGTTACAATCTAGTCTTTTTGAATGCTCCCTATATGTAGCTTCCCCTTACCTTTAGCTCTGAGATGGCAGCCTCTATGGTCTGTACGCAGGACTGGCAGTGCATGCCCTCCACTTGGATGCGCATGGCCAACTCCACACTGTGGCCTGTGTTGTGCAAGCGTAAACCGATCTCCTTTGGGCTCACGACATTTGAATCATAGTGCACCGTGATCGAACAGGAGGACAGCACAGAAAAGGAAGTGGAGGAGGTGGTAGAAAGGACTCCATGTATCCCGGACAAACAATTCTGGATGAACTGGAGCTGCTCTTCTGACATGACTCTGGGAAATGTGAAGGTGGTAGATACCGAGGGAGAACACAGATGGGTTTCACTGCCGTAGTCATAGGCCAAGTTATCGAAGCCATATTGGCCCGAGTCCAAGATGGTCCCCTGGAAAGAAATGTAAGTTTGAGTCATTATGTATAACTGTAATGTTAAGATGGAGTTAAATAAATGACAATGTGTAGCAACTGATATGACAGTATGTATCTTCCCACACTTTGTTTCCTGTCTGCTGAACCGAGTCTGCCAAAATAAAACCACATCCTATGTAAAGTTATGATTTCTTTGTTGTCAATTGCAGATAAGCTTAAAGGTTCAGGATTTCTTAACTTTTCTGGTGGAGATATTATTACTTTAACAAGAATTTTCAACAGTGTGGCATTAAACCTGTCAGTCCTGTATTTATTCCAGGTAGTTTGGGCAATATGGCTTTTTGACCACACCTCAACCTCCTCCTGCTCCTCTCCAGCCAGCCATAGCTCAGCTCAACCACACCTTCAGTTACCCAGAAGCCCTATTTTTTATTATCCAGGCCTATCCCGGCAACAATGTCTGTCTCTGCTCTCTCGACCCCCTCCCTGCCACCCCGTGTCTCTTGTTCATCCTTCCGCCTGAAGACATCGTCCTGAATCGGCCCAGCTGACCACCCATCCTGACTACCCTCTCAGCCATCACATCTTTCCATCGTCAATAAATATCTTTATCGTATACCACTGTTGTGGCGTCGTCCTTGCCAGTGAAATGGCTTTAAGTATTGAATATGAATACGAACAAAACAGGCTTTCAATTTGTTCCATTTAAGACAAGATCATAATTTCTTCCTCCAAAGACAGAACTATGCTCCAAACCACACGAGGCCTCTCCAACCCAAGATGATCAGTACAAATCACAAATGATTTTCCACACATTTTATTGCAAAGAATGTCCTTAAAATACAAGAATTCAGTTCACCTATACATAGCTATGACCTATAACTCTTGGCCTGGTGGAGTGACCTGCTTGTTTCAATCAAGATTTATTTCAGACTCCAGTGGTCTATTTAGAACATTTAAAAAGTCCTCCAGAGTTTAGAGGTGACATTTTTTGGGACAACAACGAAATGAAAGCCGCATAAGGCTTAAACAAACTCCAAAGCCTATAACGACTTTGCAGTCTTTGAGTCTATACTTAAATAGGCTACTTTGCGGCCAAGCTCTTGCAAGTAGAGTGACAGCATGTCTGACTCGAGGTCAGATGTAAACCAGTTCCATCAACACCACTTCTTTTGTCTTGCTGATTTTGCACGCACTCCCCATTATCTTCCTCTGTGGAGGTAAAGCCAGGCAGTTCAGCCGCGCACAGATGCCGGTGTAAATCCTCTGATGCAGCGCAAAGATCCATAAAAACTTTGACGCTCAACATGGCTCAGTTTTTGCGCGCAGACCTGGGACGTCAGTACTGTTCAAGGACGCAGGAGGCTCATCGAGGTGTTGCGAAACAAAGCGAGCAGTTTTGTTTCCAGTTTCATTTAGTAATGCATGGCAGCTTTGGACATTATTTAGGTCTGTTTGCGCCCCTCTGTGCTGACTATAGTATCTCTGTGTACAGCCCAGACAGAGTTCAAATGGGTTTTTTTGCGTGCTCGCAGTCCTCGGAGAAGTGGTTCGTGGTTAACATCACAAGTTCGTCTTGCGCCATAGTTTTAACAACCAAAAAGTTTAAAAACTCGTCTACCACAATGATTTTACCATCAGTAGTAGATCTCAGGCTTTTATCTCACCACCAGAGACTGCAGACTCTCCCCCTCTCTGCCTCTCAGACGCCATCATGCATGCAGGTTTCAATGGCGATAGATGTGTAATGCCATATTGTGGAGCATTACAGATAAAGCAATAACATCTCCATGGAGACAAGCAGGTGGCTCAGTCTCCATTAAAAAACTGCACTGTTCACAATGTAAATGTGTCTGATGCAAACTACAAATGTTACTACTGTTACCTAAAAGAAAATTATTTGAAAATAACAGTGTTTCCCAAACTAAAGTGTAGGCATAATTCACTTTTGAATAATACTGTCAAGCTGTTTGAATTTCTGTTTTGGGTCTCCTTTGGTTATAGGTTCAATCGTAGGTTTGTATTTAATTTCTTGTTGTATTAGTCCTAGTCTTGTCTTGGTTTGTGACCTCAGTTTAGTCCTGGTGTGACCATAACTTCCGGTGTAATGTTTTCAGTTCTGATAAATTCTTAACGGTGTAACTCACAGAAATAGCTGGTTCCTTGTGGAACAGTAGAGCAGGCAGTTCTTGTGGCATTTTGGGTAGAATCACATGACCAGACCTTCACAGAGGAATTTCAGCATGACTCTGCTTAAAGTCCATGCCCCTAACCAGAGCTATCCCTATCTGCTATGGTCCGCGGAAACAAGAGACAGTGCCTATATGAGAGCTAGGCCACATAAATGTACAGACTCAAATCTATGTTGGAAATTATTTATAAAAAAGAAATCCTGTGCTAACAAAAGAAGAGACAATAAGTTATACTGAAACAAAATCATGCCACTGACACGATAACCCTAAAGCAGGATTTGTTTTCCAGCAAAGAAAAAGCACCCACAATGCTGACCCCCAAAATATATCATTCCAGTTATCATTTATTGAATGATAAGTCAAATTTGCAATGATCAAAACAGGTCCACTGAAATTATTGTACCTGCATTGTTGCTCTGTGACAAGTTCACGGCTTCAGCCTCAGGAATAAAACGTTTCACTGGACGAAACAGGGAATTATAATTGATGTTTTAGGAAGTGAGACAAGGTGGTGTCAGAATCATGTCGACATAAACGACTATTTTGTCCAGAATGTTATAAGATCATTAGACTAGTTATTGAAAAGTGGACCTGTCTAATATAACTGTTAAATAAAAAGTCACCATTTTTGTTTCATGTTTTTATATTTTATATTCTAATAATATTAGTATGATTGGAAATGTTGGGGGGAAAACGATCAAAAGCGTTATAAAACATCATTTTTTGCTGACTTTTTTGCACAGTGTCATTGACCTTTCCTGGAACTGTCTCTTATTTATTTTATCATTTTATTATTATAAAAATATAATCCACCAATGAGGACCTATTATGTGACACTAAACAAAACATTATTCCTGAAGTGCATTTGAACCTTGTCAGGCTAATTCTATAGTGGCTCATGGTGTATTTGACAAGTCACCAAACTGTGTTTGTTTTGAGTGTAATCTCACAGAAAAGGTCCTGCATGCTCAGATAAGAACAACACTGTGTGATATAATATACACTATGGAATAGGTCTATTCCCACGGGCTGACCTGAACACCAAAACAAGCCTTCCTCATCAAGCCCTAGTGGGAATATAGCAATGGCATTTTTTTGAGATTGAACAGGTATTGAAGATTTGTATACTGCAGGCTACATCACTCCTACTACAGAATAGGGGTGGGTATTGGCAAAGAAGTCACGATTCAATTCGAATCACGATTCATATGGCACGATGCGATACTATCACGATGCATCACGATACCTGAATTATTGCGATGCATTGCAATATATTCGACATACAGTGGTACGAAATTAATTCGTTCCAGAAGTGGTTTCGTAACGTGAATTTTTCGTAAGTTGAGTAGCTATTTCAATGGAAAAAGCCTGATTCGTTCCAAGCCCCGTTCTTTCCGTTCCAAGGTTTTTTTTTTAATAGTGTAACATTGTGTTCTGTGTCCTGACTAGACCAGGACTAAACGTGGACTAAACCAGGTCTAGACCAGGTCTAAACCTGGACTGGACCTGGACTAAACCAGGATTAAACCACCACGTGCCGTGCGGCTGGTTTGTGGCTCGGGCTCCAGAGGACGCGGTCCGTGCGCCGCGGTTCTATCTCGTGTTCGCAGACCCGGTGCCGGTCGTGCAGACCAGGACTAGGGATGCGTGCTCCTCGATGCGCGCGGTGCTCCTCGATGCGCGCGGTGCTCCTCGGTGTGCACGAGGTGCTCCTCAGTGCACGCGGTGCTCCTCGGTGCGACCGAGGTGCTCCTCAGTGTACGCGGTGCTCCACGGTGCGCGTCGCGCACGGTGCTCCTCGCGGGCAGTGCTCCTGTCTCCGCGCTGCTTCCGGAGTCGTGTCTCCTCCCACGCTTCACTATTTAATACATTTAGTTGAAAATCTATGAAAGATTGAGTGTTTAAACGAGAGAGAAATGTGAGAAAAGAAATGTGAGAAGTCTGAGAAAAGTGTATAATGTGTGCGGTGAGGCATTTACAGCCTTAAAACATGTAGAATAATTGTAAAATATAAAGTTGTCCTACTTCGCAGATTTCTCTTATTGCGGGTTATTTCTGGAACCTAACCCCGTGTGTGTTGATAAAGTGTATTTACGTTTCGGGGCTGGCATCTGAGCGCGCATTATTTGAATTTTTGAGATCTCACGTTTCGTAACTTGAATTTTTCTTCGTATTTAGAGACAAAAATTTTACGTGAAGGCGTTTCGTAACATTGATTTTTCGTTTGTAGGGTCTTTCGTAAGGTGAGGTACCACTGTACTTCAGTGAAAATGTACCAAAAAAAAGAGGATAACTTAAATATCAGTGGCTGTGTATCTGGGCAGTGTCTTCAATTGATACATAACTGAGCAACTAAATTCATAACAGAATTTATTGAATAA
Source organism: Paratrypauchen microcephalus (assembly GCA_036785185.1). NCBI lineage: Eukaryota > Metazoa > Chordata > Actinopteri > Gobiiformes > Gobiidae > Paratrypauchen > Paratrypauchen microcephalus. The sequence continues at coordinate 5,868,960 of JAVJIX010000027.1, read as the reverse complement.
CAAAAACAAATAAACCAAACCAATAACAAAAAGTGCATAGGATTTTTTCTAAAACAAAAAATGATGTTCAAACATTTGCCATTTTGGAGGTAGCTACCATCATAACAAACAATACCCTTTCACAAAGAAAAAAGTGCATAGGATTTATTTAAAAAAATAAACTAATAATTTATGTATTTATTAATATTAAATATTAAATTATTAATTAATAATAATCGATTTTTGGCATCAAGAATCGATGCAGTATATTGTGAAAGCTAGTATCGCGATGCATTGTCATGACGATTATTTTGCACACCCCTTCAACAGAATACTGTAGTAATACTCTGTTACGCGTGAAGAGTCCCTCAGTCGTCCAGGTAGAATCCATGATAAAAGGAGAAATTCAATTTGTCAACTGGACAAAGTTTGGTCAAAAACGTTTCGCCGCTCATCCGAGAGGCTTCGTCAGTTCTGGTGGTCACCAGTTTCGATGAGCGGCGAAACGTTTTCGACCAAACAAACTTTGTCCAGTTGACAAATTGAATTTCTCCTTTTATCACTAATACTCTGTTAATTCCCGCAGGCAGTGCGGGTCGGCAGAAACACCTCAAGCTGCATTAGACTGAGCACAGGAGACCCCCAGGGCTGTGTGCTCAGTCCGATGCTCTTCACTCTGCTGACCCACGACTGCTCACCAGCGTTCAGCACCAATCACATAGTGAAGTTTGCGGACGATACGACTGTGGTGGGTCTCATCTCTATTAACGATGAGACAAACTACAGGAGTGAGGTGAGCCTTCTGACCAAGTGGTGCAGCAATAACAATCTCCTTCTTAATGTTGAAAAGACCAAGGTGATTGTTATTGACTTCCGGAGAGGCCCCACCCAGCACCCCCCACTGTCCATCAACGGTGCTGCTGTAGAGAGGGTGAGCAGCACCAAATTCCTAGGGATGCACATCAGTGAGGACCTCTCCTGGACATCGAACACTGCCTCACTGGCAAAGAGGGCTCAGAAGCGCCTCTACTTCCTCCGCAAACTGAGGAGAGCTGGAGCCCCTCCACCCATCATGACCACCTTCTACTGAGGCACCATTGAGAGCGTCCTGACTAGCTGCATCACTGTGTGGTACGGGAGCTGCACTGAACAGAACAGGAAAGCTCTGCAGCGCATAGTGAATGCAGCTGGGAGGATCGCTGGTGTCTCTCTCCCCCCTCCCTCCTGGACATTTTTAACACCCGCCTCACCCGCAGAGCGTCCAGCATTGTGGGTGACCCGAGCCACCCCTCACACAGCCTCTTTAGCCCCCACCCCCCCCACACACACACACTACAGTAATCCCTCGTTTATTGCGGGGGGTGCGCTCGGACACATGGACCATCACGAAACAAGGTAAAGATTTAATCCCGGTTTAGACCTGGCCTAGTCCTGGTTTAGACCTGGCCTAGTCCTGGTTTAGACCTGGCCTAGTCCTGGTTTAGTCCTGGTTTAGTCCTGGTCTAGTTCCGGTCTAGTCCCGGTTTTACAATTATTCTACATGTTTTAAGGTTAAAAACGCCACACACACACACACACACACACATTTTCTCACATTTTTCTCTTGTTTAAACACTCAAACTTTTGTAGATTTTCAACAAAATGTATTAATAGTGACGCGTGGAGAGAGACACGGCCCCGGAAGCCCCGCCGGACGCGCGAGGAGCACCGCCACGTCCCTGGACGCGATGCGACGCGCACCAACCCCTTGGAGAAGCTCCACACGTGCACCCCTCATCGTGGACAAATCCGTGACAGAGAAACGTGACCGGCGCGACGCCGCGAGCACAAGATAGAACCGCCGCGCCCGGACCGCGTGCTCTCAGCCCGAGCCACAAAACAGCCGCACGAAACCAGCAAAGAGCGGTTTAGACCTGGTCTAGTCCTGGTTTAGTTCTGGTCTAGTCCCGGTTTAGTTCTGGTCTAGTCCTGGTTTAGTCCAGGGCCAGTCCAGGTTTAGACCTGGTCTAGACCTGGTTTAGTTCTGGTCTAGACCTGGTTTAGTCCAGGTTTAGACGCAGGACACAATGTTACACTGTAAAAAAAAAAAAAAGTTACACTATAAGAAAAATTTTAAAAAATTGAAAAAAAAATTGAAAAAAAAATCTGCGAAACAGCGAGGCCGCGAAAAGTGGACCGCGATAGAGCGAGGGTTCACTGTACTGTTTTTGCACTGGAATTACTACTGTTGCTATTTTGATCTTAACTTCAATGCACATTCTTTTGCACATTACCATTTCACTGTTGTATCTTCCACTGCACATTTTTGATGCACACTGCACATTTTTGGACATCTGTATATAGGTATTTATTTATATATTTATTATGTTGCACTGCTTTCAGATTTTAGATCTTAGATTTTAGTTTTAGATTTAGATTTTTGTCTTAGTTTTTGTTGTGTTTTGTCTTTATATTGTATTTTGTACACTGTCTTTTTGCACTACCTGGCCAGAGAGAAATGAAATTTCGGCAGAATTGACAATAAAGCTGACTTTGATCTTTTGATCTTTGATATATTTCTGTTAATTCCCATGGAAATGTCCAACTTTGAAAATGTCCCCAAATTATGCAACCCTATTAATTATTTATTACAGTTACATTTATTTAACCAGGAGAGAAAAAGGAGAAATTCAATTTCAACTGGACAAAATTTTATTTGGACAAATACGTTTCTCAGCTCATCCAAGCTGCTTCTTCAGTTCTGGTCAGACGCTGGTGGACACTGCCTGAAGGGGGCGCTAACTACAATGAAATGACTCTGAGACTACCACACCTACTTGTTTACAGTTTCTGTTAGTTAGGTAAGCCTATTAAATATGCAGTGGGAATGGAGTGTGGGATCTTATTAGCAGGACCATAATGAGTGTTTTCACACCTCTGGACCTGACCGGGCTAACCCTATTGTTTTCTTTGTTTGAATTTTGATTTAGGTTTAACCAGGACAGTTCAACAGGGATTAGGAGTGTTTCTTTTTCTTTTTTTTTTTCAGGGGAGTCTATTCCAATGCGTTTCTAATGACAGGCCACACCAAGGCACACAGAGCCAGGATAAAATGCAAATGCTTATGCAAACACAGGGAGAACATGCAAACCTCAAACAGAAAGGGTCCACACTACCTGGGAGATGAAACCTTCTTGCTGGGAGAGTGAAGAGATTATAATTATGATAGATTATAACTAATTAAGTTTGCATAGCACCTGTGTGTGTGTGTGTGTGTGTGTGTGTGTGTGTGTGTGTGTGTGTGTGTGTGTGTGTGTGTGTGTGTGTGTGTGTGTGTGTGTGTGTGTGTGTGTGACAACTTGATGAAAGTGGTGAGAAAGTGGTGAGATAGAAATATGATACTGTACTCTTTTTAAGTTTAGTAGGCTAGTTTTCAGGTAGTTTTCAGTTGCTTGGAGAAGTTGGATTGTTAATGGACAGTCTCAAGTTTCTGTAGAGAATTGATTGTGTAGTTAATACTTCATAAAAGCCATTCCTGGTTCAAATTCAGAATTCATGTCTGGTTTACTTTCTTTCTTTAAAAACCTCCAGTAGCCTGAAAAATGCTCTAGAATTTAAATTAAACTAAAGCTCTCCATGAAAAAATGTGTAAATGTTTTGTTTCATTTACACATGTCTGAGTAACCCTTGTTTATGATTTTGTCTCTCCAAAACTGGAAATGCTCTGTTTCACTTTGTGATGCCATTTAAGTTTTCAAGTGAACAGCTAACCTTTACCTTTACCCTTGTTCAGTAAAGATTGACAATTCCAGTACCACACAACGCAGATCAGATATTTTTTGTTGTCCTAAGAGTCAAAAAAAAAAAAAAAAACAGATTGGAAAACAATCATGTACATATAAAGCTCCCTTTGATTGGAACAACCTTCCCTCATTGATTTGTGCATTAACTTCTGTCCCTATGTTTAAAAATGCTCTGGTGCAATATTTACATAACCCGTGAAATTGTTTTTGATCATCGTGTTGAATTTAGTTGTTCATCTTGTTGTATTTTAGACTCAGACAAACTTTACTGATCCACAAGGGAAATTATTTAGATATCTCATCACAATATAATATTCTTTTTCAATATAATATTGTAACTTTGTGACTACGTTTGAACTCTATCTTAGTTTTTGTTCACATTTGACCATTTCTGTGTCTAACAGTCATGTGGGTGAGTGTGTGTGGTTGTGCTGATTTTGTTGTTTTGTTGTTTCTATGTTTATTCGAACTACTACTACTACTACTATGTCTGTCTTCTGTTGTTGAGACTATGAGGACCCCTGCGAAAACCAGATGCCGAGACATCATAACAGATACATTTAAATTTAAATTAAGCATTCTAATGTATGGAGTTTAAAAACATATTTGAGGACTTCCTGGATTACCCCATGACATCACAAGGTGGAACAGAGTGTTTAAGAAATGAATGCAGCCTAAATATGCAGTTTGTGTGTTAAACATGTGTGAATGAGACAAAACACAGCACGCAGCCTATTTTGATGAGGATACATAATACATAATAACATAGATGAGGAAAAAGGCAAAATATGGGCCCTTTAACTGCCCCGGGTGACCCCCGGAGAGACGCAGCTGACCGCGGGCTTACCTTGTCCTCAGCCGGTGTCGGACACTTGTTCCCCGTGTGGAGGCTACAGGTGCAGAGGGGCGGACATCCACAGTCCACCATGCGGATCTCCTCTGCGGCGGGCTGGGGCGCACGGGGGGTCCTGGAGAGGCCGTGTTTGCCTGGGCTGCGGGGTGATTTCGGGGCGAACATGTTCCTAAGCCCGGTGGACGGTCGCGGTTTATGCCTGCGGTTATCAGATGCTCCGGGGTAAAAGGGTAAAAGTCCGGGAGCGCACGCGTGACAGATAAGGAGGGACGCGGGCGTGACGTCAGACTACTCGCGCGTAAAAGCAACTTTAGTTTTTGGGGAGAGACGTGACTTTTGTATTTGTGGTGGGTTCTGGCTCCTCACCGCACTGCAAATGAAATGTTTTGCCCGTAAAGTTTAGATGGATGGGCAAAATTATTTCGTTTTTCAGTAGGTCTTGAAACGAAACTTTTCAACTGAAGCCCCCTGGGCTTTCCCGACCCCGGCTGGCTGGCTGGCCGCTCGGCCGGTGTTCTGGTGTTTCGTCAGAACACCGGCCGCTCTCTCTGTGTCCCTCCGTGGGCGCCCCTCCGGGTACCGGGCCCGCGGAGCAGGGTGTCCGCAAACGGGGGCGATGGGGTGACGGCTGCGCTTAGCCCTCCGTGGGGCGCGGAGCTTTGCGCCAGTCCCATCGCTCGCGCGGCCACCCGACGGTTTACGCGGGCGCACCTCCGGGCCCTGGCCTGGGTTAGCCTGGCCCGGGCTGCCCACCCCTGAGGACCGGTCGGCGGGTGCACAACTCCGCCTCGCTCCCCCGTCCTCGGGCCGGGGGGTTCAATGTCTCCTTGCGTTCGGCCCCCGCGGCCTCTTTTTTTTCTACCAAATCCCCTGTCATTTGAGTTTGTCCCAAACAAAGAAAACCAGACAACTCTTAGCGGTGGATCACTCGCTCGTGCGTCGATGAAGAACACAGCCGGTGTTCTGCCTGTCTGAGGGTCGCTTTGCCCCGCTGCGTGCGGGGGTCCCTACCGCGGCTGGGGCTTTGTCGCAGGGCGACAGATTCAAGAGACTTAAGATGTAGAAAAATAGTTTTATTTAAGTCCACATGAGTTGGCATACAAGTGTACTGTAAAAACTGAAAGCTTCCAATTTTTCTGTTGGCACCAGATTCCAACTCTATCTTCATATGACTACTTGACAAATAAAATGACAATAAAAGAGAATAGATCTAAATATTATCCAAATATTTTCACTATTTTAAACAAGGGTCATCTCAATATTAATACTTGCAGGAGGGAGCTTTGTCATCACATGAAAGCTCCTTACGCAAAATGAAAAACATGATCAAAGTAAAACATGCTGATCCCTAGGTTTTCAATAAGGTGTCCATAACAGGTACCCCAAACTTACTTAGCTGTATTGCACAAATTCACAACATTTTATTGTCAAGATCTTTTTGAGGAAAGGAGTGAAAGCAGGAGAGTAAAACACAGAGGAATGTATTTCAATACAACTAAAAAAAAGTCAGTACTATTAAACTGCAAAACCATCCATTGTGAACCAGTGAGGTGATCTCTTGCAAAAGTCGTATTTCAGTAAACAAGGCACTCAAAGACATCTAGTTATAGCCGTTTTCAAATTGCTATAGTATTGTTGTGAAATGTCAGCAGTTGTAAATGGATGTTTTTGCAGCGTGCATGTATCTATGGTTATATGAACATGTCAATAATGTCAATAATCTAGTCTTGGCTTTCTCAGCGCTGTCGGTCCCAGCGCCAGATGGAGGCGTCGTCACACACCGCGATCAGGATGCTGCTGTCCCGGCTGAAGCTCGTCTGTCTGATGGCTGACGTGCACTTGGGGAGTGTCAGGGTGGTACATCTACACAAAGAAAATACATGGAAATATTATGTCGAGAATGGTTTGTCGATATATTTTTGCATACGTTTTCAGTCGGTCACAGGGCAGCTGTGGCTGCAGTCGTAGCTCACCACTAAGTGTGGAGTGAATGAATAATGCTCTGTAAAGTGTCTGAGTACCCAGAAAAGCGCTATATAAAACTGATCCATTATTCATTATTAACATGCTTTATTAAGTTTACTTTAATTTTTCATGCTCTCCTGAAACTCTCCCAAACTCCTGAAGCAGGGATGCTGAGAATTAAACAATAATAAATCCTGTTTCATTTCCTCTTTCAGTCATGAGTCCTGTGTGCCCATAAAATATGAATTATGATGGTATACCATAATCCAGGCCAATCTGTCTGAGAAATCTGCTGATACAACATTCACTTCTAACCACCCAGCTGTTGTGTGGCCCAAGCAAAAGTAATCTATTAACTTTAACAACCTGCCGATGAGTATTACATTATTACAATGGTTTGTTTAGTAACATACTTGGCTTTATGTGGGTCTTCCACTTCAAGGTCCCACACGTAGAGCTTCCCCACTTGGTTTCCTAAAGCCAGCATCTGCCACACAGAATTGAGTTTGATTCGTATTTAGTGTCTCAATTTAAAATTTGATTCTGAATGTGTGCTACCTTCTGCCAGAAGTCCATGGAGAAGCGCATGTACCAGATGTCACACTGGCTGTAATCAAAACGCCCCAGAATGGTCACGTTCGACTCATTTGGTTTTATGTGGTCTATGTCGTCCTCCATCTTCCCTGGTTTCCAACACACAATGGCATTTTCACAAGACTATTAAAGAAAATGAATAGATAAAAGTAATTATTATAATCATTTTAATAGTATATTCACAAAGTGTATATTAGCGCTATATGACAAACCTTGGAGAGGATGAGGTCTCCCAGCCAGCGCACACAGTCTACATAGTTTCTATGGATGTCACGAGTAGAGAAGTCCGGGAAGTGGATTTTCTGTGAGACAAAAGGTCTGAAGAGAGCAAGAGGAGAATAAGGAAACAGCATACAACGTTTTACAGGAGAATTCATAATTTTTCCAAGATCTTATTGTCATAAGATGGCACAGAAAGGACTTTCCAAACTGCCATAGCACTCGTCTATGGAGATAGTACAATCACTTCTAGTACAATTTGTCTGGCAAACTCACCCTATTTTGGGGGATCAAAGCAATGGCCCAGAGGCAAATGTGAGTATATTTTAGTGGTCATCGGTGTTATTTATAAATCTATAATACTCGGTACTAAGTAAATAATGTATTTTTTGATATAGTTGGAGATTCTGAACAGTGTAAATGGTACCTGTTTGTCTTTGAAGGATTGTACTCATACGAGCCTCTGATGGCTTTCTGCATTCTCTCGGAGTTAATCCTCCACAGTTTCAGAGAGTGGTCCATCCCACAGGACATGATCTTTTCACCCAGGAGGTCGAAATCCTGCAGTGGAACAGTAGGTTTATTTAGTGATTATAGGGTGATGCAATATTAGTGTCCAGACAAGATTACAACTCACAGCACTGAGGACTTCATCTCTGTGACCCTCCACACCTCCAAAGATGGCCACTAAAGTATCAGTTTGGATGTTCCACAGGCGCAGTGCATGGTCTACAATTACAGAGCATTACAAAAAAAAAAAAAAAATCACACACAAAATATTACACAAATTAATGCAGTAGTGCTTTTAGCCAGTCTTAACAGCTCTGAGTGATTAAAAACCACCTGACCATCACATTACGTTTTATAGGAACATAAGCAGGTCAAGTTGAGTCCTGCCAAGGTGTGGGATGACAACAGGAAAAAGCACAAGAACTTGCCTTTTAATTACATACTATCGTGTAATACACTGTATAATATAGAAGTTGTACCTTTGCTGACAGAAAGGAGGAGGTTAGGGTCCCTGGGATGGAACTTCAATTCATTAATGGCATTCCCATGACCTACATAATGCTGTGAAAAAATGTTTTGCAAGAGCTTTATAGAAAGTCTGAGTATATTAAATACAATAGAGCAATTACAGGGATGAAAGTGACCAGTAATGAAAAAAGCTGAAACCGAAAAGCTAGAGGGATCCGGGGGCATGCCCCCCTGGAAAAGTGTTCAACTCTAGATGCTCTGAGATGCAATCTGGGGTCATTCCAGCCAATAAAAACTAAGATGTCAACCACCCATTTTGGGGGGGAAAAATTCCCTTTCCCCCTCTTGATAATCCCACTTTGCACTATCTTCACACAAAATTTAGGGCTTAATGATCTTCATGTGGGAAAAGGCTGACTCACATAAATAAGTTTTCATAAATCTATCTCCATTTTATCTGATAAATGTTAATTTTAATCTTAAAATAAGCCAAGCAACCTGTACTGCACTTAAAAACTCTGTGCCCCGTTTTTGGAACCTCACCCACAGTTTGAGGACCCCTTCTTTGATTTTTTTAAACCTGTTTTTTCAACTTCCTACCTGGAGTCACATTCTCTTACTGGTTTTGCAGTGGTATTTACCTCTGCACATTTACCAAACTCATGTCATGACAAACTGTCACTGTGCTGTAGACCTGCTCTGTGCTGTAGACCTGCTCTGTGCGAACACTAACAAAAATTTAGATTCGTTTTTGCTTTGCGTTTCATCCTTGCACTTTTAATCAGAGCGCATTGAGGAGGGAGCCTGTGTTTGCGCTATGAGCAGGAGGGAGAGCGTGAAAAGGCGAGGAGCGGCATGCTAAAGTGAAGCAGCAGGACAGGTAGGATGTTTTATAAAGTCTAACCTGCTCTGTGATAAATGCTGGTACGCAAAGGTGCACGCTGTAGCGAACAAGCAGCATGTGCTGGCAGCGCGCGTGGTGTCCGCGTGGTCTAGACGAGCTCACGGGCTGCGCTGCAGTGAGATTGCCAACGGCAGCGGCCGTAATGATTTATGATCGCAATCATCTCGAGACCAAGACCGATCTACCCACACTACTTTGGTGATTAACTGATAGATCACAATCGATGTACTATATTGGGCACCCCTGTTTTAGATACTGTTTTTGATTCACACGGTAATACGGGACAAAGTGTGTCCCTATTCAGCTCAATATGGGACGCGTACTTTTGTTTCTGAATACAGGACGATTCCGTTTTTCAAGGGAAGGTTGGCAACCCTAAAGAAAACTATACATATATATTAGGGGTGGCACGGTTCACAAAATTCACGGTTCGGTTCGTATCACGGTTTAAGGATCACGGTTTTCGGTTTTCGGTTCTGTACGGTTCTTATTGGTTTCTTTCAAAATACACCTTATATCCATTTATCTTAATAATCCACAATAACAGGATATAACATTAAAAAGGTTATAAGATTATATAATAACCTAATGTAATATAAAATCTTAATACAATGTAATAATCACACAATCTGAATTTGACATGACTTTAAGCCCATTATTGGAACCGTGATAAAAGGAGAAGTTCAATTTGTCAACTGGACAAAGTTTGTTTGGTTGAAAACGTTTCGCCGCTCATCCGAGAGGCTTCGTCAGCTCTGGCGATTTTCACGCATTATTGGAACCATCTCTCTGATCTGGTGGCAGTAACTATGTCACCTGCTGTTGAAAAAACCCTTTCACTAGATATTGAAGAAACAGAAACAAAAGTAGGTGTCTCGTATTAAACTTCTACCGGTGTGCGGGCCACGCGCCGTCTGGAGCTGCGGACACCGCACGTCAGCAAGCGAGCGCGGGAGCGCTGCTCTTTCGCACGTGTAACGTGTATGACAAGGCAGGTTAAACTTTATAAAACGTCTGTCCGTGCCTCACTTACCGCCTTTTCACTCTGTCTCTCCTCCTGTTAGCTTCCCTGCGCATAAACTAGGGAGCTCAATGCCCCTGATTAGAGCGCATTTCGGTGGCGGCGTGGGAGGGGGGTGTCCGTGACTTTCCGCTTTTCCCCAGACACCGGACTTAAATGACACTGGTGCATCCTCTATGTCCTTGCCGCTATCTCCACTCTCACTTGCCATTTCTATCTAACTTTATTTACCGCACTCATTCATCTTTCGAGGTTACATACGGGCATGCCAGAGGCAAGTATACACTGCGCATGCCCGGAACCGTCAGGTGCGCACCGAACGGTTCGTCGTGACAAGCGAACCGAACGGTTCGTCGTGACAAGCGAACCGAACGGTTCGTCGTGACAAGCGATCCGAACAGTTCGTCGGTTTTTCATGAACCGTGCCACCCCTAATATATATGCACCCAAAATCTTTCTCAATGGATTTGCACTGATAAAAAATGACCCAGGCAGCTGACAAAAAAGCGGAAGTCTTTCATCCCTGCAATTAGCATTTTTTTCAATCTTTGCAATTGTGATTAGATTTGCAACTCACGTTTCAATAATAGGATTATATTCAGCGTTCATATTTTAAATGTGTCCTGAAGTTTTTACAAAAAGACTGAAATATGAACTGACAAACCAATACAAGAAACGTAGTTCGGAAACACAGGCTTAGTGTGATAAATCGTGCAGCCCTAGAATACAATGCAATGACTTAAAACAGAAAGATGAGACAAGAGACATAAAGATGATATTATTCAATGTAAAACATTGTGGTGGTGCATACCTTGATGCACTGCATGGTGATGTGGTTGATGACTCGGATGATGCCGCGGGAGCCGGCCACAGCCAGCAGAGGGTGGCTGGTGTTGGTGTCATAGGTCCAGGCACACGTGTAGAAGTTCTCATCGGCCTGGGCACGCACGCTGGTTAAGGAGATTCCACGCAAATACTCAAGTGTTCTCACAACATGGAGGCTTAGAGCTATGAGAGAATAAGTCGGTAATAGCAAAGTAGAAAAGATACATCAGCGTCTACGTAGGACTGCAGCAGGCGGATTTCTCCCTGAGAGTGACATTCATATAGAGTTACCTGGAAAAAAAACAGAACTGTCATTATTTCTACTACTAATACTACTTACAAAGTTGATTTTATGGACACTGATACAACTGTTTAGTAAGAATAATGTAAATTATGATTTACCCTGTTGCTCCCAACAGTCGCAAACACCAGTGGGTCTCCTTCTTTACTATTCCAATTAAACTGGACTCCAAAAAGAGGCTGCCCATGATCCTCCTGTAAAGAAAGTCAACACAAGGATTTGAAAGGAATAAGTAATGGTACATTCAGTGATGACACATTTTAACTGTTGCCATCGGGTTACCCTCAGGCTGTTGACACATTTGAAGGAGTAGCGGCACTTCTTGGACTTCCACTTGCCCTTGCCCCAGCTTTTCTTCCCGGGGGCGTTGGCTGTGTTGGTGGGGGTGTCTGGGCGCTCGGCGTTGGTCCCACTCTCCACGCTGACAGCATCGTCCTATAACACACACAAATCCCACACATCTACACAACTAATGTTTATGACTGCAGTTTTAACACACAGGTATTGCTGCCTTTGGGTTTGATCAGTGTAGTCTGTGGATTAGGGCTGGGTATCATTAAGAAGTTGTCAAAATGATACATACCTCGATACATAGGTCATATCATCTATCTCGATACAGTGCACTTTCGATTTAATATATACATTTCAAATCAATACGATATGATTAACAAATAAAGTCTAAATCATGGCTGACACCAAGTCTTTGTTAAACCACTTTTTGTGCAAATTGAATATAAAACACCCCATTTTAATAAACAAAGCAGTGAATATGTCAAATGTGTCACATAGTTTCCTTACTCTAAACAAACAAAATAATTTTGCAAAATATATCAAAAATACAACAGCCCATGATATCCATACTGCATCCTCACATTAAATACAATATATTGATATTTCGATATTTTTGCACACCTCTAGTGTGGATGTGATGGGGTCACGATTTAAGTATAAAACATTTTATCAGCAAAGATGTGCGTGTCTATATAATGTTATAATATTAAACACTTGCATTTAAACTGTACTTTTTGTGTCGGGGAAGGGGGTATCATTGCAGACATTCTACCTAGTAACATCTTTATATAATAAATTACGTTTAAGTTTATTACAGCTATGATAACAGGAGAAGTTCAATTTGTCCAGTTGACAAATTGAACTTCTCCTGTTATCATGGATTCTACCTGGACGACTGAGGGACTTTTCACGCATCTTTATTACAGCTAGCTATGAGGTACAACTCTTGATGTGCTGAACGAGAAAGTACAGTGTTCCAGTTTTGATCTAAATTAATAATGCGGATCTGACGAGTTAGACAGAAAAGCGCGTAGTTACATGTTGGATTATGCCATATGCATTATGATGGTGTAGAGCAGCTCTGTCCTGATAGCCGCTGGAGCTCAGGCTAATGTGGCTCCACGTGAATGTGTCTACAAAGCACCGGGGATGAGTTTGTTTTTGTAGACACTCACTTTATATTAGCACTTCTACTGGTTTAACATGGATTAGAGGTACACATGATGTAATCTTATCGCTCCAAGTGAAAAAAGCAGATGGCTCAGAGCGATGCCGGGTGCAGGAGGACAATGCTGTTGTTGAGTTAGCTTCCTAAGCTAGTAGCTTGTTTAGCTTGATGCTAGGCAGCTGGATGTTACACGTTTGTCGCGGCTTACAAACGGTGCTGATGGTCTTACATTCTCGTCTCCTGACAGGTCGGGGTTACTGTTCTCGTCACTGCTTAGTTTCTGTTTTTTCGCTGGTATTTCTTTTCCCGCTGGAGAGGGGGACTCAGACATGTTCTTATTTTCCCTCATTTTGTCTCAGACTCCTCCTCTTCCGCCCTGCGCCGGAAACGCTTTCTCCCGGCACGATGACGTCACAGCATGCTATAGGCCAATGTGAATGAATACAGATGGTATCTTTGCATCAATTTCACACTAAGAATGTAAAACAGAAATTACTCCAACACCTCGAACAGATCACAAAGTAATTACACTGACTATACATTTTTCAACAAGCAAAGAACCTCGTAGATGTGCAGCCTACTGGAAACTAAATAACACCCTGCTGCTAAGTGAAAATGTGTGTGTGTGTGTGTGTGTGTGTGTGTGTGTGTGTGTGTGTGTGTGTGTGTGTGTGTGTGTGTGTGTGTGTGTGTGTGAAAAAAAATCTACTGCAGTTTTCACATGACGTCATAATCCGGAAGTGGGCCATTTTGGGGGGATTCGAAGCACTGCGAACAGTACATTTATGCCGCAAAGTTTTTTTGTTTTTTTTTTAAGCAAAATGGTCAAGCATTGCGCGGTCCTAGGCTGTCACAATAGAACGGACAGAGAAAAACACCTGCAGTTCTATCATTTACCTAAAGTAGTGACCAGCCGGGATGAACAGACAGAGCAGTTATCAAAGGAAAGGAGGCGATTGTGGATCGCCAGTCTTCAACAGAACCTGGATGGGAAAAATCCCAACAACATTCACATATGCTCAGCTCATTTCGCAGCCTGTAGGTATTTCATACTGTGCATTGTGATTGCTAATTTTGAACCAATTTGTAGCGACCATGTTTACATTGCTGCTCACTGCTCCTGAAAAAAGGATGGGTCAAATGCAGAAGTCAAATTTCTCCCGTGTGTCACTGTGTGTCATTGTGTGTGAGACCAATAAAGGCCAATAGGCCAAGGCTTAATCTTAATAAACAAACACCGACTAAACTAGATCCAAGGCATAAATGTTAGTTGTAAATACTTGTACATGTTCATTTGCTTCATTAGTCCCTATAGACCAGTTTGAAAGCTACGTCATCACTGAATGCGCGTTCAGTGTTGACTCAAAACAAAGCTACTGCTGCTATAAAACCCCCAGCGAAGATATAGAAGAGAAGAACTCGAATAAAGAGAAACAGATGGAATAAATGATAGTTCATATCAACTAGTTCATATTCAACTGACATACACACAAGTGAACACCTGCTGCTTGTTTAGGGTAATTTGCCCAGGTGTTCAATGGTGTTTAATCATGCTGATTAACTAGCAAGCACAGGACACCGCAAAGCTCACAGACATATTAACCGGGTAACCTCTACGACAGACACATGTAAACGAACACAAATAACTTTGTTAAAAGGCATACGTTTTCGCATGACCATCATAAATGGCATTTCACAAGACTGAGATCACATCTGTGACTCGTGAATTAAGTCGTAGTATGTTACTTACCCCGCAACGCAAGTGCAGTTGGCGGTCAGAACGTAGTTATCGCTAACTAAAAGAAACAAATTAGTTGAGATAGTTTCAGAACTATTGCGTAGTTATCGCTAACTAAAAGAAACAAATTAGTTGAGATAGTTTCAGAACTATTTCAGTGTAGTGAGCTCCTCCCTGCAGCTAGATATAAGCAGTCTCGAGCCAGCACTAGAACCAGAACTGACGAAGCCTCTCGGATGAGCGGCGAAACGTTTTCGACCAAACAAACTTTGTCCAGTTGACATATTGAATTTCTTTTATCATAATGCGATTCATGAGGTCTGCCTGAAAATCTTACATACATGTTACCCTGTTAACACAGTCATTTCAAAATTTTGCTTAAACATAGATCATCTTTGCTCATTCTGTCAGTGTTGAAGAAACAGTCACCCATGTGTTTTGGGAATGCTCAGATGCTCAATCTTTTGGAATGGCATATTTTTTTGTGAATAAAAGCCTGATACAAACCTATAACTGAATGTAAAACATGTACTTTTTGTCTTTGAGAAATATATTCCTGCAAAAAAAATGTTGAGCTTGCTCCTCATCCTATCAAAGTTTCATATCCATTGCTGTAAATGTCTAGTCAGAAACCCAAATTTGTTGTAGTTCAGTCCCTCTTGTCCTCATATAAACTCATCTAAATTATTGCACAAATCCCAAAGGCATGAAAACAAAAGCACTTTGTATGGACTTTGAAATATAAAATGTGAACGTATTGATAATTTCTCTACATGTGTAATGCATAATGCAGAAATTGCACATACTGAGCCCTGTGAATATGAATTCTTAAGCCTTTAGCAATGCCGTTTATACAATTGTGTATTACATTGTAGATTTGAAATTTTAAAAAATGGAGACAGTTAAAATAAAACATGTAACAAATGCTAAATTATGTTGTAATACCATGAGTTCTTGAGTTTGGTCAATAATAGAAAATACCAAGTTCAACATTTGTGCATTTACCTTTTTACCTATTTCATTACAAAGTACAGTGTAATCAATAAGGAAATCTGGCTCTTCCCCCATCTGAAGTATGACATCATTACATTGTAGAATCTGAAAACCACCAATAGGCCTTTATTAATAAATACAGATGGGGGTCAGCTAAAATCATTGCTAAAATGCAGATTTGTCTTGTAATATAGTGAGTTTTTGGTCGTTATTCATAGAACTGATCAGGTTCAACATTTTGTAGATATTTGATGCCAAAGTACAATGTAATCAAAAGAAAAATACTGGCTCTGAGATATGACATCATTACATCCTAGAATCTGAAAACTACCAATAAAAAAAAGAGTTCATTCAACACACTTGACTCACTGGCTATTCAGTATTGTCGTTCATTATACAGAGAAATGAATAGAACATTAATGTACATTTACACATATATTTGATTAAAAACACATTTACAATGCAGAATGTTCAGTACACAGATCTGGCCATCTTGTTATAATATCATCTCTGCCTCCTCCAGTGAAGCTTCACTCCTCTCCTCAGACATGTCATCCTCATCCTCCTTCTCCTCCTCAGTTGTCTTCTTCACTCCTGTCTGTTTGGACAAGGCTACTGCATACTGGATGTTGTATTTGTTGAAATCGCACCTAAACATGTACATAAACCTTCAGTATTACCTTCATTTCCAGGCTCATAATTAATGAAAGCTGATGAATGGAATGAACTATCAGACTTACAGCTTGGAAAGACTGTCATAGTGTCTCTGGATGGCTTTTTGCAGAGCTTGGAGTGTGGGCAGAATGGCGCCAGACCTATGAAATTCATGGAACAAAATGAGATTATATGATACTGTCGACCAAGCATTTATTCAAGATGTTACTGGCGATGGTTGAATTGTACCCACCTGTTCTTTAGTTTCTGACCGTGTAGCATGAGCAGGCTCTGGGCCCAGCTCATGTAGAACTGTAGGTGACCAGACTTCTCCAGACATGAGGCTATGAAGCCCAGCAACTTCTCCACGTAGATGTCAGGCAGAGACCCACACACCACACCAACTGAAATACAAAGAAAAATAAATTCACTGCTTCTTTTTTAGCAAGGTTAGATGAGATCTATGCAAATTACAATTAGAGGAAAATGTAATTCAATTCTTATTATGTGATTATTATGTACTTCTACTATAGTACAGTCTATTACATCAGAGGTTTCAGATAAAGACGATATTATTACAGCCATGCCTATTTCAATACTGGCAAAAATAATTGACCGTAACTATACGTGTATATATAAAAATGTATTGTGTTCTCACTCTGGTCATGTGGTACGGTTTCGATGACCTCCTGCTTTAGAGCCCCCTCGTTGAGCCTGAAGGCCAGCACTATTGCAGAGGTCCACTCCTTCAGGCGGAGCTGTTTGCGGATACTCTCTGGGGTCACGTCCAGGTCCAGCTCATAGGGGTCAAACACCATAGAGCCATCCAGCGAATAGACCAGCAGGCCCTCTGTGCTTGTGACTGCCCAACTCCGGCCTGACAACAGACAATATTTGACATTTCTAACACAGCTAAAGCGTTTTAATGTGTGAACTGACAGTCTTACTTACCAGTAGGAGAGAAACGTAGAGACGAGACTCTAATTTCAGGTTTGAAGTGTCTAGAGCTCATATCGCCTTTAGAAGAAAAGAAGAGGAAAATGTGAGTTCATACATTTTAATAAAAAGGGCGCAATAAGCTTTCAATTATGTAGACAAGTCATACCTTTTCGGACCCCAGGCAGGCTGACGTTTACCCCCTCCCCATCTCCTGCTCCATCATCCACCAGAGCAAGACTGCCAAACTCAGTCATCTTACGGCGGTCTAAAAACTCCTGAAAACAAACAGGAAAAGTTTAGGAATAAAAATGACTCCATATCTACAGAACCAAACATGACTATTTGTTGTGAAAGAGGGTGCAAACCTCCATTGCGTCGAAGGACAGGTTACAGGAGATCTTAAACTTCTTCATCAGCATCTGCTCTTTCACATTGTAGATGCACACAAACTTGGATTGGCCTCCCGCCAAAATGGCCTCCCCATCAGCAGAGTAGCACAGAGACGTAAAAGACCTTTTGTACAGAAGACATACAGTCAAATAGGTGTAAACCCCATTTTATTTCAATGCAATATGTACAAAGTTGCTTTCTAGTGAGGTCTATTCAGATAACTTCTATGGTCACTCACTTGCCCTTGGCGGTCTGCTTGGCGGTGACTTTGTCCGTCTCTTTGCGTCCCAGCTCCAGGTCGTGGCGTCCGGACACAGAGCTGGTCTGTGTGGCGCTCTGTGGGCTCCAGAATGAGATTTCACCGTTCAGAGTGGCCACTGCCAACTCCTGACCATCAGGGCGGTACGTCACTGCAAGTCCTGAGAGGAATATACTACTTATATACCAAGACGCCTAATCCACACCTCTATACAGACCAATCAACAGCCCATCACCTCTGCTCCCACGGCTGCCCCCACCTCCACAGAGAAACCCAGCTCTATCTCCTTGAACAAGTCTCCAGGACCTGACAAAATCAATCCCTGTGTGCTAAGAACTTGTGCAGCACAGCTCACTGGGGTCCTGCACTTTCTTTTCGCACTGAGTTTGAAGCTTGAAGGGTACCGGTGCTTTGGAAAACCTCCTGCACTGTGCCAGTGCCCAAGAACCCTGTCCCATCTGGACTCAATGACTTCAGACCAGTTGCGCTGACGTCTCATGTCATGAAAGTGTTTGAGAGACTTGTTCTGGCTCAGTTCAGACCCCTGGTGGCACCATCTCTGGACCCTCTCCAGTTTGCATATCAGGCCCACATAAGTGTGGAGGACGCAATAATCTATCTTCTGCAGCAGGCTCACTCACACCTGGATAGTGTTAAGGGCTCTGTGACGATACTATTCTTTGATTTCTCCAGCGCCTTTAACACAATCCAGCCCTCTCTGATGGGTGAGAAACTGCTCAGGATGGGTGTCAGCTCCTCCACTGTCTCCTGGATTACTGACTACCTGTCAGGCAGGCCTCAGTACGACTGGGGACCACCCTGTCTGACACTGTGGTCAGTAATGTAGGAGCCCCTCAGGGTACAGTCCTGTCTCTGTTCACTCTGTACACCTCTGATTTCCAGTACAGCTCAGAGTCCTGCCATTTGCAGAAGTTCTCTGATGACTCTGCGGTGGTTGGGTGTATCAGGGATGGACAGGAGATGGAGTACAGGACACTGATTGCAAATTTTGTGGAGTGGTCCCAGGCAAACCATCTGCTCCTGAACTTAGACAAGACCAAGGAACTGGTAATTGACTTCAGGAGGATGAGGTCACCTGTGGAGACTATTAAGGGTCACAAGGTGGAGATCGTGGACTGCTACAAGTACCTGAGCGTTCATGTGAACAACAGGCTGGACTGGAGGGACAACTGTAATGCTGTGTACAAGAAGGGCATGAACAGACTCTGCTTCCTGAGGAAGCTTAGGTCTTTAAGAAGAATAAGTGACTTTATTGATCTCACACTGGAGAAATTCATCTCTGCATTTAATCCATCCTGTTATCAGGACCAGTGAGCAGCACATTACTGCACCTGGGGACCATCTCCATGATCTTCTTGCTTCAGTTTGGTCAGGACCTAAGCTGGAGGATTTTACCTATGGTGCATGTTTTGGGTTGATGGGGGAAACCGGAGTGCCCGGAGGAAACCCACCCAGACACGGGGAGAACATGCAAACTCCACACAGAAAGGCTTGGGCGTCCCGGGGATCGAACCCAGACCATGCATGCAAACTCCACACAGAACACACACAGAAAGGCCTGGGCGACCTGGGGATCGAACCCGGAACCTTGCTGTGAAGCATGAGCGCTAGCCATTCAGCCACCGTGCCACCAGTGTTTGCAGTAAGTTACTGGAGATCTTCTACCAGTGGTTGCCAGCTCCCTGTACTCTGCTGTAGTCTGCTGGGGGAGCAGCACCAGTAAAAGAGACATCGGACGGATTGACAAAATGATCCGCAAAGCTGGTCACGTGATTGGCTGTGAGCTAGAGACATTTGCAGGGATGAAAGACTTCCGCCTTTTAGCGGATCTCCGCTTTTTTTTCAGCCGCATGTTTTTTTTTTTTTTTCTCTGTGCAAATGCGTTAAGAAAGATTTTGGGTGTATATATACATATACTGTAGTTGTGTTTAGTGTCACCAATTGTCCCTTGAAAAATGGAATCATCCCGTATTTAGAAACAAAAGTACACGTGTCATATTAAAAATGTACCGTGCGAGCCCATGTTGGCCGCGGGCGGACACCGCACGTAGCGGCGCCCACGCGCAGGTCCTTCGCAACAGCGTATATCACAGGTGCGTACAGGGGCGCCACCCCCCCGGTCGTAATTTTTTACAGAAGGACACTGGACAAACTGCTCTCCATCATAGACACTCCTGCTCACCCACTGCACCAGACCATAGAGGGACAGAGGAGCTCATTCTCCAACAGGCTCCTACAGCACCACTCAAACAGTGAGAGATACAGGACGACATTCATACCATACTCCATACAACTGTACAACAACTCACCCTTATGTAACAGATAATACTCCCTATAACTGTACAACTCACCTTATGTAACAGATAATACTCCGTACAACAGTATACAGCTGGTACTGAACATCATATTTGATACTGTATTTTGTATTTGACTACTACTTTCTATTTAATCTGATTGTACATATATATTTATTACCATTATCTTATGTATATAATTGTGTCTCATCTGACACAGGTCTATTGCTCTTTGGTTGCTATTCCATCTATTTAGGGACCGAGCCCGAAGGGGGACGAAGGTCCCTATTGTTGTTGCTTTGTTTCCGTATTATTATTATTCTTGTTCATACACGCTGGGGCAATTTTGAGCATGTTCCCATGCTTCAAAACGAACGAAACTTTGCACGGGCATCACAAAGTGCTGCCAGTACGACCACACAAAGTCCCGTCCCCCAGTGACCCCCAGGAGCTCGATAGCGCCCCCTAGCGCGTTGTCGTTCGGGGCTGGCATACCGTTTAAGATAGGCGCACGAAATTCGGTAGGGACGTGTATCTCAATAAGCCGAACAAATGCCTCACTGCAATGTCATGGCCACGCCCAACAGGAAGTGAGATAATTGGGCTTTTGTGTGATTTTTGGGTATTGGACATAGAATGGAATTTGAAACACTTCTCCTACACCGTACCTCCGATAGGCTTAAATTTTGGTGAACATAATCTTAAGACGTTGGAGATGTTAAATTGCGAAGGATTTTCAAATAGACGGTAATATGACGATACGGCGGATCGATAAAGTTAGGTATTTATTGAATGGGAGTGATGAGTTATGAATGGGAGGTATTTGTTGCTAGGCAACGCCCTGATCAAAGGTCTTTGATCTTTGTACCTTTGATCTGATATAGCTGCAAGCAGCAATGTGGGGACAAGCATCGAAGGTTCATGTAGGCCTCAGCATGTAGGCCACATGCAGGGTCTGACAGGGTCTAACAGAGTCTGACAGGGTCTGACAGGGTCTGACAGGGTCTGACAGGGTCTGACAGGGTCTGTTCTGACAGGGTATCTACAATGTCATGGCCACGCCCAACAGGAAGTGAGATAATTGTGCCAGGCACACGAAATTTGGTATGGCTGTGCGTCTCAGTAAGACGAACAAACGCAGGTGCGAGGTCCCGACCAACGCCGCTTGCGGCTTTAATTTTCTTCTTGTTCTTTTACCCTCTGTTTTATATTGTATATTATATTTGATGAGTGAGCTACCGTACCCAAAACGATTTTCCTTGTGGATCAATAAAGTTTGTCTAAGTCTAAAAATAGTCATTTCATCCACTTCTTTTGTACAATTTTGGTAGATCACAAAATACCTACCATCTGCAGTGAGGACTAGTGTCTCTTTGACCTGCCAGCTGTCCAACATGTCCCACAGTCGAACAGTTTTGTCCCACGAGGCACTGGCCAGAACTGACTGCACCGGGCTGAAGCACAGGGAGGAGACGGGGCCCTCGTGACCTCCTAGAACCTGTATATCACACATCACTTTTACTTTACTTTCATTAACAGAATATTCACTCATTAGAGTGAAATGCACCGACCTCCAGCAGTCTGCCCGTCTGCATGGACCACAGGAAGATCTCAAAGGAGTCCTGGGCTCCTGCGCTCACCAGCTCCCCACTGACATCTACTGCCAGAGAAGAGAACTGCGCTGGACGAGGGGACGTGAACGTGCGGAAGTTTCTGTACCTTTAAACAAACATGCAACACCAACAGCTTTTAATCACTGGTTTATTTGCTTATTTTCTAATACTGGTATTGCATTGTAGGAATCTACTACAAAGAGAATACGTTGGGGTCAAGTTCTAGAATTTGATGTAATAATTTTGGAGGGCCGAGGTCTATATAACTTTGGCTATTCCTTTTTCAAAAACAAACAAAGAAATACACAAATATAGAGCTTATTATTATTTGTTAGGGATTGGCTCCACAAACTTGCCATAGTAATCTTATGGCTTAAAATCCTTAATGGACAACAATCAGGTCTTTAGGTTTAAATAATGACACCACGTTCTGAAACTTCTGTTTATTTTGGCTGACAAAGAGTCTGAACTTTGTGCCAGTTCTTGCTTCATATGGATATGTCCAATAAGTAAAGATATTGACCATAAACCAGGTCAACAAATCTGCATTTACTATAAATCCCAATTAATTATATGTAAAAGCTAGGGCTGTCAGTTTAACGCGTTAATTAGATTAATTAATTACATTGAAAATTAACGTGTTATAAAAATTAATGCAGTGGCATTGGCAGTGGCACGTCACTAATCAAACAAATAAAGCCTGGTGGAAACTGACATGGACTCGACTCGGGGGCGAGACAAGCAAATCGTTGCTAGGGCCTTTGAAAGGCAAATTTATTTATAAAAAGAACAAAGATGGGACTATCAACAAAAACGCTGTGATTTGTAGCTTTTGTAAAAAAGTATTTTCCAATCACCGAAGCTGCTCCACCCTGACGGCTCTTTGAATGCTAATCACGTCCAGACAAGTTCCATTGTTACCCGCGATAGTGCGAGTGTGAGCGCACTTCAACAAACCACGCTCGCAGAATCTGAGTTCTCTCTCTCTCAATTAAAATGCGATTAATTACAAATCCTGTAATTAATTAGATTTTTTTTAAATTGCCTGACAGCACTAGTAAAAGCACAATGGCACTTTGGATCTCACCTGTGTAGATCAAAAGCCCGGACCGTCCCATCTAAAGAAGCGCTGACCACCACCATCCCACTGGAGGTGAAGGTCACCTGAGACACACTGCTGCTGTGCTCTGTGAATGTAACAAAGCACAGGCCGCTGTTTGTGTTCCACACTTTGACCTGAAAAAAATATACAAGTTACATAAACAAAATGACTTGAATTCACATAAAGCATCTAGTATTTTTAAATACACAAAAGTGTAAAAAAATCTTCACTGGTTGTGCCATTTTTTACAAGCTTGAAATAAAAATAGCAGTATAATTATCATGAAACAGATCAAATATTCAAGGCCTCAAATGTAAACAAAAAAAACAAAAACAGAAATAACTCAGAAATACTTAATTTTCTCTATTCTACTCAGGGATGCAATTGTGTTTTGCAGTTTAGGCACTGTATATAAATAAAAACTTAGAGCCTAACCTTGCCGTCGTCTCCTCCAGTCACAATGTACTGCCCGTCTGGAGAGTAGGCCAGAGACGCCATGTTGTTGAAGTGTCCCTGCTGTTTGAACACATAAGACTCACTCTGCCATTCCCACACCAGCAGCTGACCCATCCCTAGAAAATATCCAAGTATATATAAAGTTAAAATACAAATAAATATTGTGAGCAAATCTACAGAATGACTTACTTGAACAGCCAAAACCGATCCAGTCTCCAGAGCTGTTGATAGCCACTGAAGCAATTCTCTGGTCTGAGATACTACACACACATAAAAGTTATCCATTAGTTTGTTATCCAAAGTTATATCAAATTCAGGAATGTCTCGATACATGTTCCTTTTTCCAGTTTGGTTGCTTTCTTGCAGCACAAGTTGCACACTGTTTTATTTTTATTTTTATATAGGATGCGTGAAAAGTCCCTCAGTCGTCCAGGTAGAATCCATGATAACAGGAGAAGTTCAATTTGTCAACTGGACAAAGTTTGTTTGGTTGAAATCGTTTCGCCGCTCATCCGAGAGGCTTCTTCAGCTCTAATAAGAATACTGGTAAGACACTTGCTTATATCTTGCTGCAGGGAGGAGCTACCTAGCTAACTACTTTCCGGAACTATCTCATTGGTTTCCGTCTTTTGTTTCTCTGGCGTCTTGCTAACGATCCCTATTCATCCCTACACGCCTGTTTTTCACACCTCTGGCCCTGACCTGGCTAGCCCTATTGTTTCCCTGTTTGCTTGATCTACGCTTAAGAATGGAATTGTAGATGGGATGCAAATTATGTCTGACTCCACCATTTCTGTTCAGAGAAGGATTCTCTTTTTTGACAAAAATAGCCTCTTTAACTCCCCTCTCAAACCAATTCTTTTCCCTGGATAAGATCTGAACCTCACTGTCCTCAAATGAATGACCCGTGGCTTCTAGGTGAAGATATACGGCAGAAGACGGTCCACTCTGGCACGCCCGTCTGTGTTGGTACATCCTCTTGTGAAGTGGCTGCTTGGTTTCTCCAATATAGCGCTCACTGCAGTCTTCACTACACTGAATGGAGTAGACCACATTGCTTTGTTTGTGGCTCGGTGTTTTGTCCACCCAAAGGACAAAACACCGAGCCACAAACAAAACAAAGCAGCAAAGCCGTATATCTTCACCTAGAAGCCACGGGTCATTCATTTGAGGACAGTGAGGTTCAGATCTTAGCCAGGGAAAAGAATTGGTTTGAGAGGGGAGCTAAAGAGGCTATTTTTGTCAAAAAAGAGAATCCTTCTCTGAACAGAAATGGTGGAGTCAGACATAATTTGCATCCCATCTACAATTCCATTCTTAAGCGTAGATCAAGCAAACAGGGAAACAATAGGGCTAGCCAGATCAGGGCCAGAGGTGTGAAAAACAGGCGTGTAGGGATGAATAGGGATCGTTAGCTAGACGCCAGAGAAACAAAAGACGGAAACCAATGAGATAGTTCCGGAAAGTAGTTAGCTAGGTAGCTCCTCCCTACAGCAAGATATAAGCAAGTGTCTTACCAGTATTCTTATTAGAGCTGACGAAGCCTCTCGGATGAGCGGCGAAACGTTTTCAACCAAACAAACTTTGTCCAGTTGACAAATTGAACTTCTCCTGTTATCTTTTATATAGGATGTCCTTTGCTCAGGTGATTTCAGACATTTTACTAAGATTGAAGAGGGCAGTGGTAGTAGTGTATCACACAACCTTCTGATCTGAACACAAACCATTACCGAAGCCATTGTCGTCTCAACCAAAAAACATTTGCGGTTATCTGAATCTAATGTTATCTATTTATCCCTAAAAACAGTCAATCCACATTAAAAGGTCACACATTAAAGTCTAGTTCAATACAGTTACTCTGACAGTATAAGCGCAATAATCTAGTCCATTTTCTTCCTATTAGTCATAAAACTTGTGACCCTGCAGCTGTAATTGTACCTGAGCGAGTGGATGAGGTTGAACTCGGGCAGCTCGTGCAGGTGGAAGATCCCGGAGGCGAAGCCCGTAACCAGGATGTGAGTGGGCTTATGGAAGGCGGCTGCGGTCAGGTTATTAAAGTTCCCCTCCTTATTAAAGAAGTGCCTGAGAAACAAGTGCAAGATAAATTATTTTACACTGTGCAGATTACTGTGGCTCCAGACCATCAGAGGAAGAATAAAGGGGGTCTTGTGAAAGGAACAGTTCATTTAGAGATAAATCCCCAATTAGGCAATATTCTGCAGACTCCAGAAATAGTGTACTTTTTGGAGACCCTCAAACTGCCATTATAGTCCTACTGTTCTTAGCTTTAGTTAATTTTTAGATATTTTTTCTTTTTGCAACACGTTTTGGGGTAAATATCTTTAACAATGCATTTTAATGATCAAACATCTTGGTGCATCTTGGAGCAGATTCAGAAGCTCAGGACTTTCAGGTGTAGTATAAGTTCAATAAAAATGGTAGTACAATGGTACCTCACCTTACGAAAAGCCCAACAAACGAAAATTTCAAGTTACGAAACGCCTTCACGTTAAATTTTGGTCTCTAGATACGAAAGAATTCAAGTTTTTCAAATTCAAGTTACAAAACGCGAAATCTCAAAAATTCAAATAATACGCGCTCAGCCACACACATAACGCTTTTCTCAGATTGGATTTAAACTTTTCTCACATTTCTCTCTTGTTTAAACACTCAAACTTTCATAGATCTTCAACAAAATGTATTAATAGTGAAGCGTGGGAGGAAGGGGGAGGGCGATGTGTGTGCGCGCGGACACGTGTGTGATAGCGCAGCATGACCCGGCGCGGGGCGCGAGCACGAGACCCGTGCTCAAACCGTGCCAGGTCTAAACCAGGTCTAAACCAGGTCTAAACCAGGTCTAAACCAGGTCTAAACCAGGATTACATCATGCGATGTTGCATGCGTTCGTTCATGCGCTCAGACTGCGTGTGGTCCCGAGGCACATCCCCTCCCCTCCTCGCTGCTCGCCTCAGCCGTGACTCGAAACGAAACCAGGAAATAGACCAGCACGCGGCGCTTTAATCCACCTGGTTTAGTCCAGGTTTAGTTCTGGTCCAGTCCTGGTTTAGTCCAGGTCTAGACCTGGTCCAGTCCAGGTTTAATCTTGGTCTAGACCTGGTATAGTCCACGTTTAGTCCTGGGTCTAGTCTCTACGCAGGACACAGTGTTACACTATTAAAAAAATGTTACACTATTAAAAAAAAAAAAAAAAACTTGGAACGAATCAGGCTTTTTCCATTGAAATAGCTACTCAACTTACGAAAAATTCACGTTACGAAACCACTTTTGGAACGAATTCATTTCGTAAGGTGAGGTACCACTGTAGTACTTTAAATAATTTTAGGAGAATTTAGCATTGTAAGTAGGGATGCACAGATGTGCCGATACCAATATTAATTTTGCTGATATCGATATTTGCTGATACCGACATTTTATACAGACTGAAAATCATGCAAAATGAATTTCTGAATGTCTTCTTTTATTTTCAAAACGTGTTTTGACTCCTGATTTTTTTTTTTCTCTCCAATTTCAATTTTTTTTATAGTGTAACATTTTTTTAAATAGTGTAACATTGTGTTCTGCGTCTGCGGGTGGGACCTGGACCAGACTGGAACTAAACCAGGACCAGACCAGGATCAGACCGGGACTAGACCAGGACTAAACGCGGACTAAACCAGGTCTAGACCAGGTCTAAACAAGATCTAAACCTGGACTGGACCAGGTCTAGACCTGGACTAAACCAGGACTAAACAGGACTGGACCAGGTCTAGACCTGGACTAAACCAGGACTAGAGGGGAGAACCGCAGTCCGAAAAGAGCGAAGCCCCGTGTGCCGTCCGCACACGGGGCTCGCACACGGGGCTCGCACGCGGGGCTCGCACGCGGGGCTCGCACGCGGGGCTCGCACGCGGGGCTCGCACGCGGGGCTCGCACGCGGGGCTCGCACGCGGGGCTCGCACGCGGGGCTCGCACGCGGGGCTCGCACACGGGGCTCGCACGCGGGGCTCCCCCTCGGGACCGCGGTGAGCGCACGTGTCCGTGCACACACTTCTCTGCCCTCCCCCTTCCCCCCACGCTTCACTATTAATACATGTTGTTGAAAATCTACGAAAGTTTGAGTGTTTAAACAAGAGAGAAATGTGAGAAAACGTTAATTCAAGGGATTACTGTACTGACAAATATCGGTCGTTAATATCGGCCCACTTTTAAACATCGGGCCGATACCGATATGTTAAAACCTTTGCAATATCGGCCGATACCGATGTTAATGCCGATATATCGTGCATCCCTAATTGTAAGCAGTAGCAATAAATTATTCATTTTGTGTAGGAATCATCATTTTTAACAATACAATTAAAAATATCTTAATCTACAGTATGAATGAAATTACAATATGCTAGTATTTTTCATGCTGGAATGTCAACTGTGGGACAAAAAACAAATACTCCATATAACATCTAACTACATAAATGTATCTGTACCATGCACTGTTTTTTTAGAATGCATGACACTTACTTGCTGGCCTGCTTGTATCGGACGTTCTTGGTGTGCTCCTTGTCTTTTTGGGTGTGTGCTTTGCCCCTGATGACCTCCCCCTCCTGACCCTCCATCCTCTCCTCCTCCTCGTTTTCCTCCTGTTCTTCTCTTCGGAGCCGCTTCTTGCTTAGGACTAGACCGTCTGGCTCTGTGTCACTCTCCCAAACGCACAGGGTCCCATCCTGGCTCACTGTGTACAACTGATAAAAGAAGATTCTACCTTAAGATCTGGCCCAGTGTAAGACAGTACCATTGTGATAGACAGTACCATTGTGATAAAAAAAAAAAAAAGTATAGATAATGTTTTCACTTTGAAAAGAAAGGACTCCTTGGGTAAATTTTTGTTTCAGAAAAATCAGAATTTGCCATGTATAAACACAGGGATGAAAGTAGCCAATCATGAAAAAAGCGGAAAGTCACGGCGCCCCCCGGGCGCTATTAATAAATAGCGATAAAACACATTTTTAAACAATTGTAGTGGTTTTTATTTGAAAGTTGATATCAAAACACGGCACTGACCCCGATTTTGCGACATCAAAGTCTGATAACGAGCCGAGAGAAGCGCACTCGCGGCGCAGCTCGGGCCGTGCGGTGTCCGCAGCACCAGAAGAGCACACAAGCTCACGCGGCCCCGCACACATGTAGAAGCTTAATACGAGACATGTACTTTTGTTTCTGAATACGGGACGATTACATTTTTCAACGGACGGTTGGCAACCCTAAACACAATTATACATATATACACTGTAATACACACCCAAAATTTCAACGTATTTGAAAAAAAAATAAAAAATAAAAATTACCACGCGGCTGAAAAAAAAGCGGAGATCCGCTAAAAACCGGAACTCTTTCATCCCTGTAAACAGTGTGAAGAACAAACCAAATATTCTCTTATAACGAGCCCAAAGCATAAATGCACTACTCACATCCAGACTGTCTTTCTCAAAGAAGCAGCCCACGATGACATCCTTGTGGCCCCCCAGGGAGTAGTAGATGAGGTTGGCCCAGCGCTCAGCCCCAAACACCCAGGTGGACATGTCTTTGCTCCCCACAGCAATGCACCTGCCACAGCCGGTTAAGAGTCAGAACAAGGTAATACTGCCTTTTTAGTGATTATAAATGTCACGTTTAACTCTCACTTGGAGTCTGTGGTCCAGTCGATGCAGGTGGTCTCGTCATAGGGACCGTAGTAGCTCTTGTCCAGCACAAAGGCATTAAACTCACGCTGTTTTCCCGGAGCATAGTACATCAGAGCCACATTCTCCTTGGTCACCACAAACTTCCTAAGAGGGATAAGGAGATTTCTGAATCCCTTAATATTTGTTACAATATTTTAAACTTTGTCATACTGCCATAAGACAATAGGGCCTATGGATGAACCACTAAATTAAATACATTGAAAGAGAATTTGCGAAACTTCTGGGGATGAAATACATTACAGAAAATATTATAGTTGCAGAAGGAACTATATAGGCCACGCTTTCTAGCTTTTCCGTGCAGTTCAGTGAAAAAAATCTCTTCTTTATTTTTTACGTTTTCACATCTTTGGCTTTTTCGCCAACTTCTGAATCTAACTAACTGAATCTATACTCTCTTTTTACTTATTTTTATTATTATTACTATTTGTCTGCATGCACTTTCTGTTCAAACATTCTTTTGCACTAAACTGCCTGGAGCTAATGTGACAAGTGAATTTCTCCTGTGTGAGATCAATAAAGTGTTATCTTATCATATCTTAACAGTTTTCTGACCTTCCATCTGGAGAGAAGCTGATACTGTGGACAGGTTTGTGGAAGTGGAAGTGATGAAGGACGGCCCGAGTGACCAGGCTGACCAGCAGTGCAGCACCATCTACAGACGAAACAAGTCAACAATCATCTTTATTAAGATACAGTTCATAGTTAAATTTTCTTACCTTCATCCACCACAACGGCCAGATTCCCATTGGGAGAAATGCCCACACACGTTATGTTCTTAGTAGTGGAGATTGGTAACGTCTCTGATGTGTTACTGCAAACGGGGAAAAAAGTGTTATTTTAAATGTGTTCCTTGAATTATTAATGGCTTAAGTCTAAGGCAGTAATTGTTCACATTCATTTCTACTTTAACAGACACATTTTAGAATAATAAATCCATATATCCTAACAAGACATTCACGTAAAAGCTTTTCACAACATGCACTTTCATATTAAACACTGCCATTATGTTTTATTCCTCTATATTGGGATATTGTAGCTTTTAAGGACTAGACATCTCACTGTAGTTAAACGTCTGATTTACTTTTTCAGGTCGAAGATGGATATTCTGTTTCCAACTGGACTGATGACAGCGTTCCCATCTTTGGAGAAGTTTAGGTTTCCTTGTCGGTAAACTGCTCCGAGGAGATTGGAAAACTGAAAAGAGACAGTCCCGAATTGGGAACATTATGATTTTATCCACAGACGAGGTCCATCTATTATGCTAAACTTGGGAACAGCTCTTGTTTCCTTGAGGCAAAGTAACTTACCCGATATGCAAACTTCATCCTGCCTCTCTACGCATACATTTATACTTATATTCTGTGTAAAAAAAAGTTTTATAAATCCAGTTTTTGTGTCATAAATACATCCATTCCTCCGCACGCTGCTCCCTCCGCTCACACGTGCAGCCAGTTTGTTGACACTGAGCACTTCCGCCTCGTTACTCAACGTGTGCTCCAGTCCGCCCTCTAGCGGCAGGGAGGAAGGATAGTGGTAAATTACAGTACACTGGTACCTCACCTTACGAAATTAATTCGTTCCAGAAGTGGTTTCGTAACATGAAAAATTCGTAAGTTGAGTAGCTATTTCAATGGAAAAAGCCTGATTCGTTCCAAGGCCCCGATCCAAGTTTTTTTTTTTTTTATAGTGTAACTTTTTTTATAGTGTAACATTGTGTTCTGCGTCCTGTGTCCTTTTCTCACATTTGTCTCTCGTTTAAACACTCAAATTTTCATAGATTTTCAACAAAACTATCAATAGTGATGCGTGTGGGGGGAAGGAGGAGGGGGCAGAAGAGCACGCCCCGACACGTGTCCCGGCGCGGAGCCGACAGCAGGTCCAGACCAAGGTCCAAACCAGGTCTAGACCAAGGTCCAAACCAGGACCAAATCAGGACCAAACCAGGACCAGCCCAGGTGGACCAAAGCGCCGCGCGTGGGTCCATTCCCTGGCTCTGGTGCGGAGCCGACAGCAGGTCCAGACCAAGGTCCAAACTAGATCCAGACCAAGGTCCAAACCAGGACCAAACCAGGACCAAACCAGGACTAGACCAGGTGGACCAAACCGCCGCGCGTGGCTCCACCTCCTGGCTTCGCCTCGAGTCACAGCTGAGGCGAGCCGCTGCTCTAGACCTGCCCGCGTAAGGTGCTCACAGAGCGGCATGGACAGAACCGTGAGGTCGGCCTCTTCAAGACCTCCAGGCCGGTGACCGGGACAATCCCCGGACCCATGCCCGCTTAGGGAGCTCTTAAGGCGGGCTGGCAGTGTTCCCCTGGGTCCCTGGATGTCTGGGGCTCCGCGCCTGGAGTGGCCCTGGAGAGCAGGTCTAGACCTCTTGCATGCGAGCAGCGGCTCGCCTCAGCTGTGACTCGAAACAAAACCAAGAAATAGACCCACGCGCGGCGCTCCAATCCACCGGGGCTAGTCCTGGTCCAGTCCTGGTTTAGTCCTGGTTTAGTCCTGGTTCAGTCCCGGTCTAGACCCTGGTCTAGACCTGGTCTAGACCCTGGTCCAGACCCGCTGCCAGCTCCGCGCCAGAACCAGGAAACAGACCCACGCGCGGCACCTCAATCCACCCGGGCCAGTCCTGGTTCAGTCCTGGTCCAGTCCCGGTTCAGTCCCGGTCTAGTCCTGGTTTAGACCCTGGTCCAGACCCGGTCCAGACCCTAGTCCAGACCCGCTGTCAGCTCCGCGCCGGGTCCACGCCGGGACACGTGCCAGAGCGCACTCCTCTTCCCCCCACAGCCTCACCACCAACAATCCTGTTGAAAATCTATGAAAATTTGAGTGTTTAAATGAGAGACAAATGTGAGAAAAGTTTAAATCCAGTCTGAGAAAAGCGTATAATGTGTGACTGAGCGCGCATTATTTGAATTTTTGAGATTTCGCGTTTCGTAACTTGAAATTTCATTCGTATCTAGAGACAAAAATTTACAGTGAAGGCGTTTCGTAACTTGAAATTTTCGTTTGTTGGGTCATTCGTAAGGTGAGGTACCACTGTATATACATTTATTTACTTATTTGTTTACTTTGTCACACTTCAGAATTAGATGCTAACCTTACCTGTCTTAACCTCAAATTTTCACAGAATGTATAGAAACAGATCAAGATTTTATATTCTTCTTGGAATATGCTCGCACACAGTCACCCAAGACTGTGCAGTGGGCCGTCAATGCAAAATTAGGGAAAACTACACCGTCACAGGTCGTGAATACACTATCCAGCCACTGCTCTTGAGGGACAAACTGGAGACCACCGGTGTGGACTATGACCTGGCAGACTGGATCCTGGACTACCTCACAAACCAGCCCCAGTTTGTGAGAGCCAAGAACTGTGTGTCTGACCTCCTGACCTGCAGTGGGATGCCCTTTCTTTTCACCCTCTACACTGCAGACTTCAGACACAACACGGACAGCTGCGTCCTGCAGAAGTTCTCTGATGACTCTGCCATCATTGGCTTCATCTAGGATGATGACGATGCGGAGTACAGAGGACTAATACAGGACTTTGTGGACTGGTGTCAGCAGAACCACCTCATCATCAATGCAGGGAAGACTAAGGAGATGGTGGTAGACTTCCACAGACGCCACTCTACTGCTCCCTCAGTGAACATCCAGGGAAGGGACATTGAGAGGGTGGACTCTTACAAGTACCTGGGTGTTCATCTGAACAACAAACTGGACTGGACTCACAACACAAATGCACTGTACAGGAAGGGCCAGAGCAGGCTCTATCTCCTGAGGAGATTCAGGTATTTTGGAGTGAGAGGGCCACTCTTGAAGACCTTCTATGACTCTGTGGAGGCATCAGCCATCCTGTACGGTGTGGTCTGCTGGAGCAGCAGCATCACAGAGAGGGAGAGGAAGAAGCTGGACAAGGTCATCAAGAAGTCCAGCTCTGTCCTGGGCTGTCCTCTGGACTCAGTGCAGAAGGTGGGGGACAAGAGGGTCCTGGCTAAGGTCACCTCTATGCTGGACCATGAGTCTCACCCCCTGAAGGACGCTCTGTCTGCTCTGGAGAGCAGCATCAGTGACAGACTGATTCACCCTCGCTGTGTGAAGGAGGTCTTTCCTTCCTGCTGTTGTCGGACTGTACAACGAACACTGTTAACATGTCACTCAACTTTATCTACACTACATTATTCAACTATATTTTAGAGTCTATTTTAAGTCTATTTTTACATTATTTTAAGCCATTATTTATTGTTTTATCTTGTTTTATTGCATGCTACATTTTCCTGCTGTTCTTGATCTGTGCGTTGCAACATTGGAATTTCCCCACTGTGGGACTAATAAAGGCATATCTTATTTTATCTTATCTTAGTTACCCTTCAGTGAACATATAGTATAAAACTCTGTTTTTAATACTGTGTTTTCCATCCAGGGAAATGGAGTTCCTGTTATGTTAGAACAACTGCTTCCTATTTATTCAACAGTTGACATTTATTTCACAGTGCCACAAAGAAAAACATGTCAAAACAGTAAACATTTGCATTTGCATCATTTTGCACAGAAATAACCAACATGGGTCCATTATTTTTACCACTGGATTTTGTGTGACAAAGACATCAAATTACATTTAACTTCAAACTTGCAAAAATATTTACACATTGCCCCCTTTTCTTGTGTGAGTCTTCTATGACTATATAAGTAAAATTTGTTTGACTATTTAGTCCTCCTCATGCATGAACTCTCAGATCAGGGGCTTTTATTTTGAAGGTCACGGCTGTTCACTCATGCTGCAGGTAAGTAGGCTAGTAAACTGTG
Organism: Paratrypauchen microcephalus; assembly: GCA_036785185.1. Lineage (NCBI taxonomy): Eukaryota > Metazoa > Chordata > Actinopteri > Gobiiformes > Gobiidae > Paratrypauchen > Paratrypauchen microcephalus. Next base: position 5,835,081 of record JAVJIX010000027.1, on the reverse strand, counting down.
CTCTGCTGAAGTTCATTAAAATGTATACTGCTACATTTAGTCATGTTTTGTAAAGTAAAATGGTCTTTCTTTATATAAAATAAAATAAATAAAAAGTAAAACTGTTGCTACAAATTCTGCATTTACTTTGATTTACTTTCATTTTATAGGCTGGCCACTAGTAGCAAAAGTTATTTAAAGTCACTGCTTTATAGGTATTTACTTTTTCATTTTTCCATTTTTTTCTTTTTTTCCCTCTATTTTTTAAGGTTTTGTGTATTATTCTGGGGGAAAAAGCAAGAACACATAACTGATTATATTATATTACAATATTACATTTAACCAAGAGTATGCAGTATTTCCAGTCATTGCCTTTTTATTAAAGCCTTTATTAATAATCCTATATTCCATTTTATGAATAATCCTTTATTCCACAATAACACAATACAAACAAAACCTCTTAGTAAACATATGTTCTTCTGTATAATTTGTAGCATCTTGCACAAAAGTAACGTCTGTTAAACTTTCCCTTTCCTCACCTCAGCAGCTTGTGCCAGAGGTCAAAGCAGTGCACCACATGTAATCGTACATACTTCTGGCCTCCTTGTGAACACTCCAGGCACCCATACACCGTCTCCCTCTTCTGCTGGCCCATCCCGCACTGTGCACACGGACCTTTGGGGATGTTGTGTTTCAGGAGGTTCACTCTGGTGTGGCTGCTCTCCCGGAGGTAAGATGTGGAGATGTCCGTCATGCTGGCAGATTTCTCGTAATAATCTGGAACCATCTCCATGTCATAGGGGTCTGAGTAGGTCAGTTCCTCGAAGTTTCTCTCATCTGAAGGATGAAAATGTCTTAAATGAACTGACCTTTTAATGTTATTTCCTCATCTAAGCTGGGGTCTTTTTAATCCAGAGCAGAGTTTAGACTTTGGAGGAAGTCTTATGTTCATGAAATTAATATTTATTTTTATTAAGAAAAGAAAATAATATAAAATTTTGATGAATGATTTTTAGTTATTTTTTGGCTTATAGTAAAGGTTCACATCTTTATACAGCGCTTTTCCACCTTCAAGGCACCCAAAGCGCTTTACAATAAGGAACCAATCACCCATTCACACACACATTCACACACCAGTGTCTTGCCCAAGGACACAACGGTAGCATTCATCTGTGGGAGCTGGAATCATACCTGTCTACCTGTGGGTCAGTGGATCTGACCGCTCAACCACTGATGTTTCTTATGTCAAGAGCGGGATTTGAACCGCTCGGAACTTATGCTCCTATCCTGCTACTTTCCTGCCTATAATGGTCTATTTTTGCGCCCCAGATAACTTCTGTATTGGCTACTTACTGTACAGTCCTCCAATGACCAACCTCTATACTTGTACAGGTCTGAATATTTCCTGTGCATACTGCAGTGATGTGGACCCTGTACCTGCTCTGAACGGGTTGCCGTAGATGATACCAGACAGGAAGCGCCTCAGTCGACCAAACGAGAAGCGTCCGATGAATCCTCCGAGCTGCTCTCTGATCTGCTCCCGCTCAAACCCGCCCTGAGAGTCTAGAGCCACACAGATATCTGCACACACACAGTAAATACCTTTATATTTCTGAGTAAAGGTAGTAAGTAAAATGTAAAAGTACCATACTTTTTTTTTTTTTTCTTTAACCATAGATAACTATTATTCTGTAACCTTGTATAGCCTGTACAAGATTATTATCCTTACAAGTACTTCAACATGTTATCAAATTCACCTAAAAGATTAAAATTATAAAAACAAAAGATGACTAAGCTTTTTTGTAACATGGAAAGTCCTGCTGAGATTAAGAATCTCTTTTTCAGGGAAGTCCTGGCCCCAAAAATTGGTCCAAATTATAGCATTTACTGTATTGCAACACAAAATGCTGTCTTGTTGTTATTTCAAATTGAGCCTAAAACAATTCCTCTGCCAGAGTTTGACAGACACATCTGAACGCTCGTCTGCAGACAGCCCCTTAGGCCAATATCTCACCTCAATCGCGACAGACATACTGCTTTATCTAAGAAATGAAAGCCGACATTTTCTCCAAACACACACTGTAATTACTCCCCAGGTTGGTGCATTTAAGATGTGGGATGTCCCTGTGGTTTATTAGATGTGTGCAGACAGAGCAGGGGAGATTTAGAGACATCTAGGATTAGTAGAAGTAGTCACAGGCCTGGTAGCAGAAGTTGTATTGTAACTGTTGCAGTAGTGGTTGTAGTAGTTGTTGTGGATGTAGTAGTTGTAGCAGTGACATTCTCTTTGTATCATAACTCTATAATTACTCCTCAGGTGAGTGTATTTGAGCTGTCTCTGTGGTTTATTTTGTGCAGATGTAGTATTTTTGGACAGGAGCACTCACCCAGGCGTCCGTCCAGCCTCACAAACAGCTCACACACACTGAAGGCGATGGTGGTGTGAGCGGGGATCACTATGGCCTTGTCTCGGCCTTTGGGGTTCCGGCCGTCATCAATCTGAAACTACAGAAACAAATAGGGACTGAGTTGAATTAGGGTTGAAAAAGCTGGGAAAAATATCTCCGATTAGATTTGTGAGTTATGTTTTAATGATCGGATTCTGTTCAAAGTTCGCATTTTTAACGCCTCCAGAAGAACTGACAAAAAGACTAAAGTATGAGCTGACAAACTCATCAAGAATCACATTTTGGAACATTTGTACAGATCTAAACTACAATTTCTGTGCATAATAATGCTGGAGTAATTTTGCTAATAAACCAATGTAGATTAGAAAAGTGGCTGGCACACATTTCATTCTGAACAGAAGGTAAGTAATTTTAGATTATTTTCCATTCATTTACAATATAAGTAGAGTAATAATTGAACTCATTATCATGGATTAGATGAATTGCACAGACCTAACTGAAATGGTTTAGGAATTTGAAGTCACAGCTGCCCTGGGACAGAGTGACAGAGCCGTGGCTTTCAGTCTGCACCTATGACCTTTCTGACCAGTCAGGACAACACATATATTCAAACAGTGGTTCAGAAAAAGGGGAAGTTGTCCCATTATCAGGCAAAATTGTTCACTGTAAAATCCAATAAGTAGACCTTACTTGAAAAAAAATCTAGGAAACTAATCGCCTTGAAAAATCTGACTAAAGTGGACTGTGAATCTAAAGCTGATCTTACACGTAATTCCTCAGTGTCGTGTACAGTAAATTCCTCTTTCATCTAACTAGGCACAGCAAGGTAAAGGGACAGTGTGTAAGATTTTTACCCGTTAATTACTGAAATTGAAGATACCCATTCAAAAATATATTGTTTTCCAAGCCTTTTCACTTCCATCATGAAATCAAAGTATTCTTTTGGACTTAGATATAGTCACATAAAAGGGGGATCTTCCCCATGCAGAGGCAGCCATTTTGAATACGAGAGCCGCAGAAGGACATTTGGGCTCCACCTTCGCCTTCGGCAAGGCTCGTGGTTTTGGGTAAACAACACAAGCATGCTGCCGGATCAGACGTCGTAATGGATCTAACACGTGTTTTGGACTAAATTGTTTTACTGGATTTTATTCGCTGGATCCTTACGGACAAATTGAGAGCAAGTTTATGGTGAAATACAGAGTTTGACCTGTGCAAAGCATTCTAAGTTAAGCTAACCTTGTTTTGTGCTTTTCCGTATAAAAGCCCCATGTGCTCGGGGAGTGATTGTTTTGCAGGGAAATGAATTGCATAGTCAAAAAGAGGAGACTGTAAGGTTTCATTTGATGTGTAGAGTGTCATGGTACATGATCGGGAATGTGTGTTTTCATGAGAAAAAAAAAACAAAAGTGACCCTCGAGGTCTGCCGTAGCTAAAACAGAAAGTGCAATAGCACCATCCACCTATGCGCCACGAATCCTACACACTGGGGCTTTAAGTTTCCTTTATTTTTCATTCATTAAACTCATATTGTGAAGCTGTGCCAACAAATCAGGCAGTTCCTCAAATCTGAAATCTGTAGTAACCTTTACTTTAAGAGTAAGTTAATCTTACTTGGTAAAACCGTGGAAACCAATTGCCTTGTATTGAAGTAAATGTTACTTATATACACAAGTTAGAGTAAAAATAGGTTCTATTCTACAATAATGCCATTTAGATCTGCATCAGGTACACAAGGATTTGAATATTTTATTAGTCTTTGAAAAAAACGTAAAACTTTTGTTCAGCTTCAAACATATCGTAACATGTGTAACCATAAAATAATAGTTTGGTCATTCCATGTCAATTTAGAAACTGAATGAACAGAGGGAGTGTATAGAGATGTCCTGGGACAATTAGGGAATGTGTGGCAGCTGTAGGAAAAACAGGGAGGTAGCTAAAGGAGGACCGGAATAGACTAAGAAATGGAGCTGGACTCTTCAGCAGTGACTAACACGTCACTGCTGAAGTTGCTCGTCTCTTTCAAGTTGACCTTAATCTAATTGACAAGTAATGTGCTTTTTTCCACCCTGAAAGTAACTGTTACTGTTACAGGGTGGAAAATTCGTAGCTGTGAGTAAAGTAAATTTGCTGAATTCAAGTTATCCCTAGTGTTATAGTTTACAGTGTAGTGTCTTACCCTCATGGTGGTTCCTCTGACCCCTGCGTGCACGGTCAGAGAACACTGCCTGGTGGTCCTGATGCTCTCCACCACCACACACATGACGCTGCGGCCGCTGTCCCGGGACTGTCGCACCAAGCAGTGATCCAGGTCCACCTTCCTATTAACACATACATGTATCTATTAGGCCAGTGGTGCTCAAACTGTGGCACTGGTACATGAGGTGCCTCTGGTGGTACGCTGGACCCTCTGCTCTTTGAGTATTGGTTTTATTTTAATGCAAATCCACTCATTTTTTTCCCTTCCTCTGAGTTCATCATTAAACAATCATCAAGTTTGGATTTTGATCTGGTGGTTCTCGGAAAGCTACGTGGAACCTCCTTGTAGACCTCCATAGCAGAGTGCGCACAGTAGACTCCACCCTCTGCCCAGGTACATGTAACAGGCCCCGCCCCTTGTCCAGGTACACATATTAGACTCCGCCTTCTTCCCCAGGTAAACATATTAGGCTCCACCCCTTGTTCTTGTGTAGAGCAGCATGAAGGATCAGTTATTTATGGTACAGGGAAAGCCTCTTCTCTTATTCCCCCTGTCATCAAAGGTCAATGGTCATCATATTGACTCAAGTGCTAAAAAATACTCTGTAATTTGTCAATTTTTGATGGTGAGCGTGACGGATAAAGCTCAAAATGCGTCTTTGACTTTCTCATAATTCTGAAATGTGTCTTCCTAAACAAAATAATCCAACATTTCCCCTTTGTTTTCATACGTACATTCGAAACCCAATACAATTTGCATCGCTAGGATTAAGTCTATAAATGTCATTCATTCATCCAAAAGCATAAATGGAATCTTTTCATGAATAAGTCATGTCCCATGGCGTGTGCTTGTGCTAATTATCTGAGTGCCTCTTTACAGTAACGGTGTGAATATGAGAACCACACACTGCAGCTGTTACCTAGAGCGGACATCTAGTAGTAGTTGTAGTAGTACTATTAGTAGTAGTAGTAGTAGTAGTTGGAGTAGCTGTAGTTGTAGTAGTAGTAGTTGTTGTAGTAGTAGACTAGTTGTAGTAGTGGTAGTAGTAGACTAGTTGTAGTAGTAGTAGTACTAGACTAGTTGTAGTAGTGGTAGTGGTGGTAGTAGTAGACTAGTTGTAGTAGTGGTAGTAGCAGACTAGTTGTAGTAGTGGTAGTAGCAGACTAGTTGTAGTAGTGGTAGTAGTGGTAGTAGTAGACTAGTTGTAGTAGTGGTAGTAATAGACTAGTTGTAGTAGTAGTAGTGGTGGTAGTAGTAGACTAGTTGTAGTAGTGATAGTAGTTGTGGTAGTAGACTAGTTGTAGTAGTGGTAGTAGTGGTAGTAGTAGACTATTTGTAGTAGTGGTAGTAGTGGTAGTAGTAGACTAGTTGTAGTAGTGGTAGTAGTAGTAGACTAGTTGTAGTAGTGGTAGTAGTGGTAGTAGTAGACTAGTTGTAGTAGTGGTAGTAGTAGACTAGTTGTAGTAGTGGTAGTAGTAGACTAGTTGTAGTAGTGGTAGTAGTGGTAGTAGTAGACTAGTTGTAGTAGTGGTAGTAGTAGACTAGTTGTAGTAGTGGTAGTAGTAGACTAGTTGTAGTAGTAGTAGTAGTAGTAGTGGTGGTGGTAGTAGTAGACTAGTTGTAGTAGTGGTAGTAGTGGTAGTAGTGGTAGTAGTAGACTAGTTGTAGTAGAAGACTAGTTGTAGTAGTGGTAGTAATAGACTAGTTGTAGTAGTGGTAGTAGTAGACTAGTTGTAGTAGAAGACTAGTTGTAGTAGTGGTAGTAGTAGTAGTAGTGGTGGTGGTAGTAGTAGACTAGTTGTAGTAGAAGACTAGTTGTAGTAGTGGTAGTAATAGACTAGTTGTAGTAGTGGTAGTAGTAGACTAGTTGTAGTAGTGGTAGTAGTAGACTAGTTGTAGTAGAAGACTAGTTGTAGTAGTGGTAGTAATAGACTAGTTGTAGTAGTAGTAGTAATAGACTAGTTGTAGTAGTGGTAGTAGTAGTAGTAGTAGTAGTAGTAGTAGTAGTGGTGGTAGTAGTAGACTAGTTGTAGTAGTGGTAGTAGTGGTAGTAGTAGACTAGTTGTAGTAGTGGTAGTAATAGACTAGTTGTAGTAGTGGTAGTAGTAGACTAGTTGTAGTAGTGGTAGTAATAGACTAGTTGTAGTAGTGGTAGTAGTAGACTAGTTGTAGTAGTGGTAGTAGTGGTAGTAGTAGACTAGTTGTAGTAGTAGTAGTAGTAGTAGACTAGTTGTAGTAGTGGTAGTAGTGGTAGTAGTAGACTAGTTGTAGTAGTGGTAGTAGTAGACTAGTTGTAGTAGTGTTAGTAGTGGTAGTAGTAGACTAGTTGTAGTAGTAGTAGTAGTAGTAGACTAGTTGTAGTAGTGGTAGTAGTGGTAGTAGTAGACTAGTTGTAGTAGTGGTAGTAGTAGACTAGTTGTAGTAGAAAACTAGTTGTAGTAGTGGTAGTAATAGACTAGTTGTAGTAGTGGTAGTAGTAGACTGGTTGTAGTAGTGGTAGTAGTGGTAGTAGTAGACTAGTTGCAGTAGTGGTAGTAGTAGACTAGTTGTAGTAGTGGTAGTAGTGGTAGTAGTAGACTAGTTGTAGTAGCAGCTTTAATAGTGAAAGTCTACATTTCTACCACTACTTTTCATGAGTCCATTTATCTTTCAGTAGTACTTGTTGTAGTAGTTGCAGGAGAAGTGACATTCTCTTTGGATTTTTCACATGAGTCCATTTGTCTTTCAGCAGCAGTAGTAGTAATAGTAGCAGTAGCAGTAGGAGTAGTAACAGTAATAGTAGTGGTAAAAGTAGTATGAGCAGTAGTACCTGGAGTTAAGCTCTCGCAGTAGGGTGGGCACATCCAGCTCATGTTTGGTTACGATCCCGAAGGATGCTTTGACGGCCACCGAATCAGAGCCGCTGATGTTGAAGCCCACATCGTTGATGACATGGTTACCAAGGCGACCGTTCAGAGCCACGTCCGACTTATCCTCATAATTCAGCAGCTGGTATGATGACACGCCTGGAGTGCCCAGACACAGCAAACAAATTCACTACTACACTATGTACTGATTCACAGTGATTACTCATACACTGCCTGGAAATACATAGATGATTGTCAATTCTGATGGTTTTTATTCATGAGTTTCATACATACATTTTTCCCATTCAAAAATGATATTATGTTATAATATATATATATATATATATATATATATATATATATATATATATATATATATATATATATATATATATATATATATATATATATATATATATATATATATATTTTTTTTAATTGTTAACCACTATGGCAAAAGTCCTAATTTGTCACAATTTTGAAAACTATGAATACTATTTTGGTGGGATCCTGGTTCAGTCCTGATGTAGATTTGGTTTGGTCCTGTTCTAGTCCTGTTCTAGTCCTGGTCCAGGTTTATTTCAATGTTTAATGCTCATTTTGATTTGTTCAGTATTATTGAGAATGATGTGATGCACCTTCCTTTCATTTTTAAGTCTTAATCTTACATAGATAAGAGAAATGATTTGATAGATTCTTATTAAACAAAATATTCCAAAACTTAAAGATGCACCACCTAGTCTCATAATGTTGATATTTTGTCTAGATTATTCCACAGTATAGAATTAACTTATCTACTGTATCTCATTGGAGACAAGCAGGAGATGCCACTATACCAAGCTACAGGTCAGATCTGCTGAGAGGAGAGCCTGTTTATTGATGCTTTTCTTTTGGCAGCGATTGCCACCTGTAGTTGATTAAAGGCACGACGGCTACGTTTGACGTCATCCTGTGGAATACTCCAGACAAAGTGATAACCCACACCAGAAAAGTTTCATAATACACCTTTAAAATCCTAATTATTCCATACCTGCTGTGATCTCCTTCTCCCCTACCAAGATGTCTTTGAGTGAGAACGGTGTGGAGGAGAACTTGTATTTCTTAAAGATGTGGCGCCTCCTTTTGCGGTTGACCAGGCTGAGAGGCTGGTAGCCGTCAGCCTCGCTCAAACTGGGCACAGGGATCAGCTTCCCCGTGTCTCCCACCTGCTTCACAAAGTTCTTGGTGGCTGCCGCAAACATTTTAACTCAAATATGAGTCCCAAATATCAGAGAGGAGCCATGGCAAGCAGAGTGGAGAGTAGAGAGGTGCTGGAGTGTTCTTTCCGACTGGTGAACAGGTGAATTATTAAAAGGTGAAAGACGATATTGTACAGAGGAGGATAGGCTGATGGGTGTTTGGGTGGCTTCCGTTCACGTGGCGACGATGACCATAATGACCTCTTTGCCTGCTGTCTGTTCTAGGTTTTAGTTTCTAAATGATGTGTATAAAGTTTGTTATCTATAGTATTGTTTATAAATGTATATATGTATAAATTGGTTGCACTCTTTTCTTTTCCCGTTAAAGTTGTCTTCCTGTCCTGCTATGCAAGTTGGCTGAAGATCAAATCAGTCAAGGAAAGATCAAATCAGATGTTTTTAATTTCATTTATTTTTAAGTATATTTTTATTTCACAAAGCTGTTGTCAAAATGTATTACTACGTGAAGGATCTTTGCCCTCGCACCCCTATTTCCTTTCAAAGCAAGGTACAACAGAATACATTATTGGAAGAAAATAATTAGATTGAAAAGGAGTTCATTTTATTTGAAAAATTTTTTTAAAGGTAAGAAGGCAAAATATATAGTCCCCATACTCTCATTTACACACATTTACATTTAACAGAGAAAGAAACAAACAAAATAAAGAGAACAAAATTGTTAAAAACATTCAGCGTTCAAAAAAGGAGTAGGAAGAATCATAACTTATTTTAATCCTAACCGTACAATTTACAATTTCACCTGCATGATAATCTGTAGACATTTGACATAAGATAAATTAGATGGAAAAAAGAGCAACAGAAAGAACAAAAAATAATAAGAATAAGCTAAATATGGAATATATTTTGATTAGTTTTCTATGTGATTGTTTTCTTCCACATGTAAATAGTATATCCTGTAACTTGGCAACAGATGTATTAAACTATATGACATAGTTAGCAGTGTGTTGCAAACAAATAGATGAATGAGTTGAAAATTTAAAGCGGATATATTTTGAAAACTTACTTTAATTCATTGTTAATGGTTACAAAGCTCCTTCATCTTTCTTATAGTTGTATTTCGACTGATTCATGCATGTTTGAGTAATCCTGTGCTGTCCTGCATTTGTGGCTTGAGTGCTCAGAAAATTCCTGTTTTTATCTACCCCCTGTCTCTGCCCACTTCTCTGTACTAGCTTGGAATTAGTCCAGAATGATTCGTTTCTGGGCCAAACATGTAGGGCTGAAAAATGTCACTTTGGTCACCTTTTTTCAATTACAAAGATGAAACGAAATGAAAAAGTGCGATTAAATAAATGAATGAAAAATAAATAAATGAAAAAGTGAAATAGGTGCTGTACTTTTGAGAAAGATTTTTACTGTATTTTGCTTGCGACTTTATAGACGCAGATGCCCAGCACGTACGGCTTGCACATGGCATTGCAGAAACACAGAGCGGTCTCTCACTTTTATTTATTTATTTATTTATTTATTTATTTATTTATTTATTTATTTATTTGCTAGGGACAATGCACATTAATGAACATAAGTATAAAACAAATGTAAATATGGCGAATTTTAGCTACAAAGCTAGTTTTCATCCGTAGTCCCTAGTAGTCCATGTAGCGCTTTGTAAATGAAACATACATACTTAAAATTTATACAATTTTCAAAATTTAAAAGATTGTACTTATTTAAAATATTACATACATGAAATGAATTAGGTTTTTGGTCAAAAACTTTAAGAAATCTTTTAAACAGTGATTCAATTATTTTCAAATTGGTAACAGTGGTGAGAGACCAACTTGTGATGCAATATTCAATATGGGATAAAATCATTGAATGAAGAAACATTCTAGCAGCACCAAATGTTATAAAAAAAATTTTAAAAATTGTTTAAAAATTTTAAGATTATATTTGACAGTATTGGCAAGTTTTTTAATATGATTTTTGAAAGACAAAGTGGAATCAAGTGTCACACCAAGATACTTGAATTCTGTGACCAATTGTAATTCCTCTCCTCTCAAGAATACTCCAGAGCTTTTTATCTCTTTTGATTGCTTTGAGAACATCATACAGACCTTTTTTTTTTGGGGGGGGGGGGATTTAGAAGCAAACATGATTTAAAAAGCCAGTCATTTACTTGTTCCTTAGCTGAGGTCAGAATGGAAGCTGCCTCTTTCACGCTCCTTGCCTGAGTATAAATTACAGCGTCATCTGCAAACATTTGAAAATTCACGTTATTACATGTTTTGGGAAGGTAATTTATGTACAATGAGAATAACAGAGGTCCAAGTATTGATCCTTGGGGAATCCCGACAGAGACATCCAACACTGCTGATTTTACACAGTCAATTTGTACACATTGTTTTCTTGAAGTTAAATATGATTTAATCCACTGAATTGCCTCTGGTGAGAAGTTGAAGTCAGTTAATTTTGTTAGAAGTATTTCATGGCTAACAGTGTCAAAAGCCTTTTTAAGATCAAGGAACACTGCACCAACACAGGAATATTTATCCAATTTACTTTTCACATTTTCTAGAAAGAAGCTATTTGCAGATTCAGTGGAGTGGTTTGCTCTGAAACCAAATTGCATGGCATGCAAGTTAGAGGAACTATTATGTAAATGTTCATTTATAATATTTGCTACCCATCTCTCAATAATCTTGGAAATGACTGGAAGTATACAGATTGGTCGATAATTGGATATATTTGATCTGTCACCAGATTTAAAAATTGGGGTGACTGTTGCCAGTTTCCAGGACAATGGGACAACTCTCTGTTTAAGAGATAAATTAACCATGTGTGTTAGTGGTGCAATAAGAGAGTCTTTGCATAATGTCTTTGCATAATGTCTTTGGCTTTTGAATGACTTCAGTCTACTCCTCCACAGTGATGCTCGTGACCTTTGACCTCTCCAACTTCCTTTTTGGACTCCTTATTACTGAGCATCCCTCCTTGTCTTCTTAATGGGAATCCAGTGTGTCGAACCACCCCGATTTAAACGCACTCCCTGTGTCGCAGTTTGACGTGTGTTCAGAAAGAAAGAAATGGTTAAGATAATATTATGTTCAAAGCTGGTGGAAAAAGACGGTGGAAAAAATGTCAAAGCAGTAACCCGTGTTATTTGTTGTTTGCTGTTTCGGAGGAGAGGAGGCGGAGGGAGCATCCATGGGAGCTGGCAGCATGTGCACCTGGAAAAGGCATCAGTAGAGGATGTAACATGCAGGTTGTAAAGTATTCAGAGCCGCTAGCGTGATGTAGGTCAGCGGATTCAGACAGAGCACAAAATCATGTTTGGGTTTAGCACGAGCCGATGGAACGCAGTGTGGAAATGCAAAAGGCGGGGAATTGGTGGGAGGTTATGGGTCGTGAAAAGTACCTGTCTGCACAATGTAAAGCACACCTACGGAACATTTGTACTAGTTGATGGACAGAAAGAAGAAGGAAAGCTTATATTTTCTTGTCTACCATGTTTACGGTTGTCCATGTAATGAAGCTGTATTTCCCATATATTTGTTGATTCTATGTTGGCAGTGACAATTGTTCATTTTTCAATTTAATTAAGTCAATTTTTATTATTATTTTTGTTTACAAAGCAAAACAACATACTATTATACTACCAATGTATTGACCAGTTGCTAGACATTTCAAAAAAGTCTGAAGTTAAAGGATTATTCTCGAGCTCTTCTTTAAATTTACCCAACTAGTTACTCATGCTATAATGAAAATGTTTTGACTAAGCAGTTTGGAACTTTATCCTTACACCAACCTCACTCAGCGCCATCTAGTGAACATTTATAGAACACCTAAGTAGCATTTATTACACAGTCAGAAATGTTAAACTGAAATTATGCTACTCTTTTATTCAGAACGAGAACATGCCAGATGGAATGTACGTTCAGCCTCTCATTCCTCCCGGGAGCCATTTTCAGTTACTAAAATTGGAATCCCTCTTGATGTTTCCTTTATTCTTACCTCCAAGTTTGCCAGACCTAGTTGTTAGCTAATTTAAGATACCACCTTAAACCACTTTGACTTCTGATCCAACAAGGGCATTTTCTAAGCTCCCTCAATTTCACATCTTTCCAAAAGCTACCTAGTCTTTAATTAACATCATCCTGGAGCAGAGAGGAGGCGGAGGAGTCTAAAACATGAAAAACACAGAAAAAGAAAAAAAAATAGTAGGAGGAGAGAGGGAGAGTAGAGCTGTGCAGGCGCCAGTTTGCACTGAGCAGGTTTAGGGCAGTTCCTCTCGAGGAGACTGGGATTTTCAGGGTCTGGATGCAGGATTTGGAGAGGGTCTTCTGACTTGGATCTGGTGAGGGGCAGACATGGCCCCCGGGGGACGCTGTAGGAGTACCCTGTGTCTGGTGGTAGCGCTGGTGCAGGTTGTAGCAGTCATATGTCAACAAGATGCCAAAAGTGGTGAGTGATGGAGAATATATTTTTTACATTACTTAAATAAGAAGTGGTTGTATTCAGACGTCTTGTTGGATTAGTCCCATCCCTCAGTCTGAATTCACAATGGTTTTAGTTCTCTTGTAGTCCTGGTGCAAAAAAAAAAGTCCCTCCCGGTTCCAGCGTGTTGACAAATTTGCACCTTTGCCATAGAAATTCACAATTCAAGCAAACAAAATAGTGTACCTTTCTAATGGTAAAATGTCCTTAAAATGACAGACTTGTTTTTCTTTTGTTCTATTGAAGTCCAGATTTTGTCCTACTTCAGAACCGATTGAGTCCTGGTTCCACCTTTGTTTAGTCTAGATTTAGTACTTGTCAAGGTCTCAAGTCCTGATTCAGTTTTGGCCAAGTTCCAAACCCTTCAAATAAATTTGCTCATAACTTGTTTTTCTAGTATTTTCCACAACCCATGCATCAGATACAATCAGATTGGCAGTTACTCACTTGCGTTTGCCTACGGACCCTGAGGCCGAGTGTTTGTAGAGGAGTGCCATATATAAGTGTGCTCATTTACCTAATAGTTGTATATTTATAAATCATAGGAGCTTTAGTGAGGTGTCTGGTTTTAGAAGCGTTTGCAACATTATGGTTCATTTGGAGTAAAATAAATGCAACCCTGTATACATTCTAACCATTTAGTGTCTATTTATAGTACTTTTTGTTTTGTTTTCCTTTTTCAGCATAGGTCTGTTTTAATAGAGTAGGCATTGGAAAAATAAGAGATAGTACAGATTTGTATGACTTTTAATCATCCATTTAAATCCAGTAGACACTAAAGTCGACCCATTAGGACCCCCATACCCATACTTGGACTTTTCCCCACTCTGTTTTGGTTTGTTTTCCTTGCCAATACGAGGGATGTCCTGGGTCAGTCTGCTTGTCTTTTACTGACTATAAATTTTCTTCTTCTTCTCAGGGCCCCATTTTTAGGGGCCACTGTCGAAATATTGGAACTGAATTCAGCTATGTGAAGTAGAATTATATAAATGAGGTAACATTTCATACTACTCTACACTTTGAATTATAAATAAGAGACATTTCAAAGTGTATTCCTGTGATAGTGTTTTGTCTAGGAATACTTTGACAGTAAGTAAGGACAAAAATGAACATCTTTTTCCTCAAAAGTAGCCATTTCCTCTTTTTACCATCCTAAAATTATTCCTCTGTCATCATTCTAACTGGACCACACTGACTTTGCGGTTGCTTTCACACCCTCGGCTCACCACATGTTATCATCAAACATTATTTTTCCTTCTATTAAATCAACATTAGCTACAGTTAAGCCCACGAAAAGCATAAAATCCAACATCAAGGTGGCTCATCTCATCTATTTTAAAAGAACTATTCCCTATGACAGTGTGTTGAGTTTTATATAGCTGATCTCCTGGAGCGTGTGTGAGTTATTCTGGTAGTGAATGAGGGGTTATCTTAGCCATAGTTATAATGACGCGGTCAGGGAGGATGGGACGGACAAAAGCAGGCCAGTCATTATGGTCAGAGAACTGGCCACAGTAGACGCGACACACCCAGAGACAGGAGCAGAGGCTGGGGACGAGAATGTCACCATATAGGACGTTTTGGATAGGGTAGTGTTTGCTGAATTATATAGCGGCATAATAAAGATGAGATGATTTCTTGTAGGTCAAAGCTTGGGTATCATATCGGATTGTGACATAGGTGCAGTGCCTTGGTAGAGTTAATTTTATCGTTTTTATTCAAGCTGTGTTCACAGTTCTTGGTTTGTACCAGTTTAGCCTTGGTTTGGTCCAGTTCCCGTCCTGTTTTAGACCTGTTAAGCCCTTCTTTATTTACAGTTTTAAAATGGTGCGTGAAAGTGTAATTGCACCTTTAGCTTCATTACTAACAAACCCACGGAATCTTGTTCGTCTAGAGAAATTGTACGGTATACGTGGCGTGGTTGTTATAAGACTAAGTTATCTAATTTATGGTAAAGGGAGAAATTCAGTTTGTCACTGGACAAAGTTTATTTGGTTGAAGACATTTCGTAGCTCATCCAAGCTACTTCGTCAGTTCTGATTATCTAATTTAGCCTTAGCCTTTTTTATGGCATATATTTTTGCCGTTGAAGTTTTCACAGATTTCTAGGAATTTGCGAAGGGCTTTTGGTGACGAGTATCGAATCACAATCTCATTTTAAATTTCCTCTTGAATGCATGCTCAAACACAGACACTTTCTCTCACCTCCTCCTACTGGTTGGACTCAGTAATGCCCTGAGTGAGTGACCGGTGGAGTTAACCAATCACAGTGGAGTGTGCATGCTCAGAAGAAGCAGATGCCTTTAGTTACCTCTTGCAGGCCATAGAAAGTTAAATAAAATTGGGACATGCAGTTGTAATGTTATTATTTATTTATTAATTTTTTGCATTTCACTCACCCCTAATCAGTATCAGTTTAAATTTTTGACACCCCAGATGCTATATATGGCTAACAAGGTATTCTGCAAGTATTTTTTTCCAAACTGAAAGTGACAGTACAGGGCATAGGCGGTGCTGCATGCTGGTATTGTATATCTGCTTCTTACATCACACTAAATAATGGAAGCAAGTGTAGGTGCATAGCTGTTGTTTTTGGCACATTGTCATGCTGTTTTTACTGTGGTTATTCATAAAGAGGAATGTGAGAACTTCCCCTACATGTGGAAACAAAAGTGGACCTTATACAGCGTAAATTCATATTATCATATATTAGCCATATATGAATGTGGTCATCTCGGACTTAACTTGAACTTAAATTGTCTAAATTGTAATTGTTTATCATCATGATTTTATGAATGAATTTTCTGATGAAACTTTGAGCGTTCAAATCAGTTGCTGTTTTTCGATAGTTCAGACATAATGAGATCCTCCTAGTTCTGTTGTAGTGCTGGTTTAGACCTCCTGTTTAATTCTAGTTGCACTTGGAAGTAAAACATTTTGTGTGAATCCCTTTGGACTTGGGTATGAACTGTTTGGGATTTTTTTTTTTTTTGTGGGTGGTTGGAGTTTGGCTGCAGGAAACCAACATGTCAATTACAGTGGTAAAAGAAAAAAAAACCTTTTGAATTAAAATGATAAACTATACATTAATCAGTGCTGATGACAATACAGTTTTTATTATATGAAATAACTTTTAGCATCCTAGTTAATATAATATACATGGCTTAACTTTTCTGGCTGGGGGTCTTACGTGTCTGGCAACTAAATGAATTGAAAAGCATGTATTCTTACTGTGCAGTAATCACCAGTTTCCATGGTGATGATAGTTCAAAGCCATATTGTGGAGCATTTCGGGTAAAACAATTAAAACAGTAGTAGTAGATATGCACCAAAAACATAGTGCACTTTTAATATTCTAAAAATGTTACAAGTTACCATGTCGCCATAGGTCTACGTTATTTTATTTTATTTAGGAGCTCATTATTTGAAGTGAATTGTGAATGTGAGATTGTTAGCCATGTTAGCCTGTAGCTTGCGGGTGTGGCTGTTCCATACAAACCACCACAGGCTAACCTTGCTCTAGCAGAACCTATAATCCAGAGTGTGGTTTTCCCTGAAATAACTCTTGCTTTTGAACCGGGCCCTCAGCGCACAGGAGGGGCCCCCACATAATCACCACTTAGCATTCACTCACACACACTGTAGCAGGTGGACAAGGCACTGCTCTACATTTACATGCTTGCAGAAATACAGTGAAATATAAAGAAAAATAGGGTTTTTGTTGTTTCCTCGTATGGTAGAAACATTATTGTTTTGTCTGGAATGTTCCACAGAATGGCATACAACTTACCTATCTCGAGAGAGACAAGACACCACCCAAGCCGAGTATTTCTGACAATAGAAATACGTACCTGTAATTGAATAAATGGTAGACTAGAAAACCTTTTTACCATATTGTGGTCAAAATTCCACATTCCAGGCAACATCTCGCTGAGACAAGCAACAAAAAAAAAAAAAAAAAAAATCACTTAAGGCTGTTTGTTTTTGGTTTTTTTGGCTTATTGAGATTGCGATATAGTTGGAGAGATCTAGGGCTTGCAGAGTTGTCCAAAATAGATCTCCTCATTAGATTCATCATCGGGCGTTTCAAACCAGAAGCGGTCTCCTGCTTTGGTGGCTCGACGTTTTTTTTTCCATTTCAGTTGAATTCCCTTGGATGAACATTCACCCAGCTTATTTAGCTCGTGGACTTTGCTTGATGGCCCAATAGTCCATTTCTCCAAACTGAATCTACTAACTACTGCTGGTCAACTGCAACTGCAAACTCAAACCTTCTCTTGCCTTAGTCGCGTTTTGCTTATGTCGTCTGTCAAAATCGGCAAAGAAGATTTCAACTTCTGGCGATTCGTAAGACTCCAACTGCTGTGTTAAAGGAGGCGACTAAACAGTGTCTGGCTCCTGAACTTGAAGATCTTCCTTGATGTCCTTTGGGGTTTCTTTTGTCTTTGGTTTGCCAGTAGAAAATGATTGCTTCTGATTAATCTGATGAAGAGACCTGCTTTGGATGACTCTGCAAGCACTAGATCTCGTCAACTAGTTAACCTTTTTAACGTAAGCATTAAAAAACAGAACATTAAGTGATTTTTAAGATTTATCATCTCATAAACTTTTGCTTCTAGTGTAGTCACAGAATGATTGCTTTACATCACTGAAAATCCAAAATACTGAACCACTGATTAAGTCCTGTACTGTGTTTAGAACGTTCTGATTCCCAAGCTTACATGAATACAACTGACTGCAGTGACCAAGCCGTTTTTAATTAGGCTAAAATTATAACTATTAGGTTAATTATCTAAATATGCAGTATTATTATGTGTGATTGAAACAAAACACTAATTCTTTCTCTTTTTTTAAGTGTATGGTAAAACAAGGATGACAACAGATTTCCATGTTAATTGTACCTTAATAATTAACAGCAAATGGTTAACATTCTTGTATTGTCTTGTGTTTTATGGTTTTCAGATCTGACACCCATATATTATACAGATTTGAGAGAAATCTTTAAATAATTTTTGTCGAAATTAGATTCAAACTTGTCTCCAATGATGCCCCATACAGGCCGGTCCAGAGAAATTTGGAGATCTGGGTCAAGAAGACTTACATGGGCCCCACTCTAATATAAAAAAAGAAGAAGAAATAAGCGTCTAATTCTGAGCCCCTAAAACCTTGGGGACCGGGACAGTATACCTCTTTGACCCCCTGGTTTTCTACTTTGGTGTTGGTAGTAAGTCAGTCAGTTAAACCTTCTCCTGCCACTGCAAATATTACTGCCTGTGTATTTTTTTCGTAATCTCTTTGTGTTGTCAAACTGTTGTCTTATCTTATTTTTTGTTTTATTTTATTAAACTGATATATCACCTCTAAGATCTGTCTGCTGCTTGCCCCATAAAGATGTCATTGCTTTTTCTAAAATATTTTACAGTATGGCATTAAAGGAGAATTAACGTTTTTTACAATCTGAGCCTTATTTCGGTAATAAAACAAGTTGTTTTAGTCACCCATAGCACTTTGGTGTCATATGGAGCACTTCCGGTGATGTTTTGGATTAGCGATAGCCGTAACGCCAATTCTCTGGGCATATAATATATGCCCCGAGCGGTCTCCAAATAACACAAACTTTAACACTTTTCAAATCATAGAAGCTCGATGTCTTAGTCTACGCTTTCATTTGAGTCAAAAGTGGCCTGTAATCCGAGATTTATCCATAGTTTACAGCTTTGCGTTTCATGTTTGGGTCCCGGGAGCTGAGAGCGAAATAAACTGTGACTCATGCGCACTGGCGTCCTCATCTACTCAAAACTATGGATAAATCTCAGATTACAGGCCACTTTTGACACAAACAAAAGCGTAGACACCGAGCTTCTATGATTTGAAAAGTGCTAAAGTTTGTGTTATTTGGAGACCGCTCGGGGCATATATTACATGCTCGGGGCATATATTAGCGCTACGGCTATCGCTATCCAAAACATCTCTGGAAGTGCTCCATATGACACCAAAGTGCTATGGGTGAGTAAAACAACTTGTTTTATTACCGAAATAAGGCTCAGATTGTAAAAAACGTTAATTCTCCTTTAAACATACAGAATCTCCCATGGATTATTTAAATTACAGCTGTAAGATATACCTCTGGCATGCTTTCTGAACCCCCCAGCAGAAGTTTCATTTTGTACCTTAACTTTTCCATATTCTGTTTTTATAAATGTTTTGACATTATTTGACGTATAGCACATGGAAAATCAATTTGGGAGGAGCTGTCTGACGAAACAAAAGACCATTTTAGTCAACAATTAGCAGATACGTGACAGTACTGGTCTATCGTCAAAACAATAATATGGGACCTTAAGAGATGAGATTGCATTGGTCATATGCGGTACTTTGCAACATGTACTTTTTTGACGTTCCTATAGCAACAAGCTGAGACAAGTCTGCAGACACGGCAATTATAGATTCCCCTGAAATCACATACGTACTGTACTGTTGTGTTCTGTGTAGTATGTTGTGTGTAGTATGAGATGAGAGCAGGCTCAGACTTACTCCAATTACACTCTTAACCACCACTGTCTGAACATCAACCACATGCACTTATCATTTATGGCCATTTGATTATAACTTCACTGTTTTGAAACTACAACCTTTATGGGAAATCATGAAACTTTTCAGATTGCTAATTGTTTTCTTTTTACTGCCTGAAACTTATTATTTTATGATGTATGAGGTGTTCAAAGTGCAGGTCTGTTACCTGTTTTTTTCTACGAAGATGATATTGCTTTGCCTGAAATGTTCCAGAATACGGCATTGAATGTATAGCTCACAAATTACACGTGTTTTATTGCTAAAAAATACCGTACCTGGAAAAACATGCATTTTTCCAGTGAGTGGGCTTGCCTCTCCACAGACCTCACCGCAAACTTGGCCCATGGTAATGTCACGATCTTGTCTCCAGATGTTTTTAATGTGGAATGAAAGCAGTAACATCTCTAAAAAAATTATTATTTTTTTTTTATTTACATTCAAATCTGACTACTCTATTGATTAGTAAAATGACTTAAAGATGTATCGTGTAACTTTTCTTGTGGAGGGTCCGTCAAATGCTTTTCTCCATGGAGATGTCATTGCTTTGTCTGGAATGTTTCACAGTATGGTATTAAACCTTTCTGTCGTCTCTGTGGTGAAGAAACCATGCTCCCAGTCAGAATGCTTATATTTCGAGGTATTTTTGAGCTCTAAAACCACCTGTAATTGAATAAATGTAAAGTAGAGCCGTTTAATGTCACACTGTGGAACATTCCAGGCACAGCAATGACGTATCCATAGAAACAAGCAGGTGACGGAACCTCAACAAAAACATTACATAGTGCCTCTTTCTGCTAAGTCAATTTGTATCTGTTTGGATAGGTTTGGAAATATGTGGATTGTTTGGATCTTTGAGTCAGATTCAGGGGAAATATGTTCACAATTATTAAAACGTCACAAGGAAACATTTTATTTAAACTTTTGAGCTTTAAATTAGTACTGCCTCTATCCAATCCTATAACAAATAACTGGGAAAAGTTCCTCTATGGTGGAGTTCTTTATTGTACAGTAGTTAATAACAGCGTTCACTCACCAAGCTGTAAGTTTGAGGTTCAATTCCAGTCACAAACAGTGCTTAGTGTTGTGTCGTAGGGCAAGACACTTCATCAGACTGAAAATGCTGTCAATTAGAAGGCAAGCAAAATGACTGTGATGTTGATATGCTTATTTTTTTTATTATGGTTGAATAATTATTGTAGGATATTGGACCTTGATGTTAAAGGATTAATATAATTTTCCTAATAAATGCAGTGCTGGTCTTGAGATGGTTATAAAATTTTATATCACATTTTATTTATTTCAATTAAAACACACAGACATCATTTTTTCTTTTTCTTTTTTTTCACAAATCAGAATCAGAAAGATTTTATTGCCATATGTTTGAACATGTTCACAACATTAGGAAATTGTTTTGGTACTTGTAGCAGAATAAATAATAAATAAATTATTTACATTTTTCTTCATAATATTGGAAGGAAAAGACCATGTTTTAATATTTATAGGTTAGGTGAAAAGTCCCTCAGTCGTCCAGGTAGAATCCATGATACAAGGAGAAGTTCAATTTGTCAACTGGACAAAGTTTGTTTGGTTGAAAACGTTTCGCCGCTCATCCGAGAGGCTTCGTCAGCTCTAATAAGAATACTGGTAAGACACTTGCTTATATCTTGCTGCAGGGAGGAGCTAACTAGCTAACTACTTTCCGGAACTATCTCATTGGTTTCCGTCTTTTGTTTCTCTGGCGTCTAGATAACGATCCCTATTCATCCCTACATGACTGTTTTTTCGTCGTGTAGGGATGTGAAGAGGTGTAGATGTGTAGAGGTGTGAAAAAACAGTCATGTAGGGATGAATAGGGATCGTTATCTAGACGCCAGAGAAACAAAAGACGGAAACCAATGAGATAGTTTCGGAAAGTAGTTAGCTAGTTAGCTCCTCCCTGCAGCAAGATATAAGCAAGTGTCTTACCAGTATTCTTATTAGAGCTGACGAAGCCTCTCGGATGAGCGGCGAAACGTTTTCAACCAAACAAACTTTGTCCAGTTGACAAATTGAACTTCTCCTTGTATCATTATTTATAGGTTATAGAAAACATGCACAGGTTTTATGCTTTAGAATGAGACACTAAAATGCAGCTATCCATTAAACCATGCTGTATATGATTTAAAATTTTGAATTAGGTTGACTATTTTTGGAAAAAACGAAACAAAAAACACTAGTGAAATAAAATATTATACATTTAACCAGAGGTGTGGACTCGAGTTATGTGACTTTGACTCGAGTCAGACTCGAGTCACGAATTTGATAACTTTAGACTCGACTCGACAAAATGTACAAACACTTGCAACTTGACTTGGACATCAATATCAGTAACTCGTGACTTCACTTGGACTTAGGCCTTTTGACTTGTGATGACTTGCTACGTCCAATGAAAAAAAAAACTCTAAAAGTATGTTGATAAGGACCGCACTCGTTGTACTTGTGAATCTGCGAAAATGTATGCAAAGAGCACAACATCCAATCACAGTAGATCTACGTTGCTTTCATTCGACCGCATCCAAGGCAAATTGCACAACAAATGATGCGGAAACAAGATTTGTAGAAATTTTATTTCTTTGTAAAGGGGACTCGAAATGACTCGAAACTAAAATGCTAGGACTTTGGACTCGACTTGAGACTTGTGAGCTTTGACTTCGGACTTGACTCGGCACTTGGATACTCTTGACTCGGGACTTCACTCGGACTTGAGTGCAAAAGACTTAGACTTACTTGGGACTTGCCCAGCAATGACTTTGTCCCACCTCTGGCTTTAACTATGTCCGTTTTGGATATATGGTCCATTCCGATATGAGAAATACAGTATAGTCAGAACTGTTTTGTGTGATATTGGCAGAGTGGTTAGCCACAATTGGAAGAAGAAGAAGAAGAAGAAGAAGAAGAAGAAGAAGAAGAAGAAGAAGAAGAAGAAGAAGAAGAAGAAGAAGAAGAAGAAGAAGAAGAAGAAGAAGAAGAAGAAGAAGAAGAAGTGACTTTATTGATCTCACACAGGAGAAATTCTTCTCTGCATTTAACCCATCGTGTTATTAGGAGGGTTGAGGGTTTGACTCCAGAGAAAGTTCTTCCTGTCTGTGTCTACATAGATTTGCCCCTGTTTCTAAATCATGTCTTTCTCCCTCCATTGTGTTTTGGATATAGAAAATTTGTCATACTAAAGTCAAATTTACAACAGGAGAGAAAAGGTGTATTTTTATTAGTTTATTTATGAATCCTCTTCAGCTGAAACCCAGAGCCAGCTAATCCTCCTGAGTTCTATATAGAAATACAATACAATTTATAAGTCACTACACACTTTATTAACGCAATTCATCACAAAAAAAAAAAAAAAAGTCAAAACAAATTTATGGAAGTAAATAGCTTACCTGAGCCATACACATAAATGTAGAAAAAAAAATGATATGAAATTACTCACTGTATAGCTCAACAGACATAACAGATAGTACATTTAAATGTGCATTGTGTAACTTTTCTTTTCTCCATGGAGATGTTAAATGTTATTAGATGTTATCTAGTATGTATTCATTACAGATGTTTCTGTTGCTCAAATACAATAATACTCCCTGTGAATAGAGTTTCACAGATCTGACTTATAATGTAGCCTATAGTAGTTTCCCTTGAGATAGACAGGTTTAATATCTATCGTGGAACATTATAGGCAAAGCAATGAAATCTCTATGAAGACAAGCAGGTGACGGACCCTCCACCAGAAAAGCTGCACAGTGCACCTTTGAAATCTTCAGAAAAGAATAAAAATGTGAATATTTGTCTTCTTGCAGACAGCTGTGTGGTAGATGGAATAACCCGCTCCCATAACGAGGTGTGGCGGCCCTCCCCCTGCAATGTGTGTATGTGCGACCGCGGGACCGCCCTGTGTGAGGAGGTCCAGTGTGAAGAGCTGGGGCCCTGTGAGCATACTGTGACCCCCCCTGGAGAGTGCTGTCCGGTCTGCTCCAAACAGCCAGCCGAGGGCGCCACCGTACAGGACAATACAGGTGAGCTCCTGCCTCAGTCATATCAGAGATGCTATGTCAGTCTGCTGCCATTATATATAGGAAAATTGGATAAATAAACCAACACTTTCTTCACCGATTGATCATTCTAAATATTTTGACATCCATAAGTTAGTACTGAACAAAGTTAAATAAAGCTGCAAGCTGTCATGTTGTCATTAGTAGTGTATAGATGGAGGTAGAGGTCATGTAGTAGTGGTCTAATTGACTGTATTCACCTGTGTCCGCTCATTTTCACTTCCACCCAGAAGACATTTTCAATTCAATGGTACTGGTTTAATATTAGGAATGCACCAATTCCCATACTGGTATTGGATATTGCCACTGATCTGTCCCATGACATCAATTCACTGATATCCTGGTGGGGTTTAATTTAATGTAAGGTCATGTAAAGACTATTGACTGGCTGATGAAGTCCCAGGTCATCTCACAATATTTGTGCTGTCATCCATGCAACGCAATTCAGGAGTTACTTGCAGGATAAATAACATACATACAATCAGTTAATACAGTGCCTCTCCGAAAGTAGCCTACTAATACACCTTGTACTTTTCCACATGTTTACAACCATAAACATGAAGATTTTATTTAGATTTTTTTTTACTGAAAGTTCACACACAAGTAACAGACAACTGTGAAGTGAAAGCAAAATGATACATGATTTTTGATAAAAGGAGAAATTCAATTTGTCAACTGGACAAAGTTTGTTTGGTCGAAAACGTTTCGCCGCTCATCTGAGAGGCTTCGTCAGCTCTGGTTCTAGTGCTGGTTAGACCCTGTTTATATCTAGCTGCAGGGAGGAGCTCCCTACACTGAAATAGCTCTGAAACTATCTCCACTAATCTGTCTCTTTGTTTTTCAAATTTCTCTGGCGTCTAGTTTAGCCTCCCTATTCAAGCCTAACGACCCTCTCCACCCCTCTGCCCTGGATTGTCTGCCCTAATGTTTCTTTGTCTGTTTTTGACTTGGTTTGAGAATCGAATTATAAATGGGAGACAAGTTATGTCGAACTCCCCCATTTCTAAATGGAGAAATGGGGGAGTTAGACATAACTTGTCTCCCACTTGTGACAAGTTTGAAAAACAAAGAGACAGATTAGTTGAGATAGTTTCAGAGCTATTTCAGTGTAGTGAGCGCCTCCTAGGGCTGAATGGATATGCTAATACTAGATGCCAGAGGAATTCGTAATACAAAAGAGACAGATTAGTGGAGATAGTTTCAGAGCTATTTCAATAAAAGCCAGATTTGTGTAGAGTACGACTGATAGTTGTCCCATGTACAGATTCCCCCAGCTCAGCGGCAGTACTTCGCAGCTCCTCCAGAGTCATCTTAGTAGGGCACTTGGTTGCATTTCTGACCAGTGCTCTCCTTGTTCGGTCTGTTAGTTTAGGTGGACGGCCGTGTCTCAGTAAGTTCGTAGTGGTGCCATACTCTTTCCATTTCTGAATGATGGATTGAACAGTGCTCCGTGAGATGTTTAAATCTTGGGAAATCTTCGTATTACTTAACGCTGCTTTAAACTTCTCCACAACTTTATCCCTGACCTCTCTGGTGTGTTCCTTGGCCTTCATGATGTTGAGTGACCAATACACTCCAACCATAGCTCTGAGGCCCTCACAGAACAGCTGTCATTATGCTGAGAGTAGATTACACACAGGGAGCTCCTATTTAATGGTTTGGACAAGGTATGAACATTCAGCAGTCTTTAGGTATGTTTTAAAGGCAGTTTAATGCACCCACTTTTCACTTTTCTATTTTAAAAATAATAACAAAATCATGTATCATTTTGCTTTCACTTCAGAGTTGTCTGTTACTTGTGTGTGAACTTTCAGTAAAAAATGCAAAATAAAATATTTATGTTTGTGTTTGTAAACCTGACAAAATGTGCAAAAGTTCAAGGTGTATTAGTACAGTGGTACCTCACCTTACGAAATTAATTCGTTCCAGAAGTGGTTTCGTAACATGATTTTTTCATAAGTTGAGTAGCTATTTCAATGGAAAAAGCCTGATTCGTTCCAAGGCCCCGTTCCAAGTTTTTATTTTATAGTGTAACTTTTTTTTATAGTGTAACACTGTGTTCTGCGTCCTGATTGGCTAAGAGACTGTAGACCCAGGACTAAACGTGGACTAAACCAGGTCTAAACAAGGTCTATACCTGGACTGGACCAGGACTAAACCTGGACTAAACCAGGACTGGACACCAGGATTAAAGCGCCGCGTGCGGGTCTATTTCCTGGTTTCGTGCTAGCTCTGCTATTAGCAGCAGCACCGGTGTACCTCACGAATCACGGCTGAGGCGAGCAGCGACTGTGTGCGTGGGGGGAAGGGGGAGGGCGGACACGTGTGTGATAGCGCAGCATGACCCGGCGGGGGGCTGCGAGCAGCGAGACCCGTGCTCAAACCGTGCCTCCTCTAGACCAGATCTAAACCAGGTCTAAACCAGGATTAAACCACCGCGTGCGGGTCTATTTCCTGGTTTCGTGCTAGCTCTGCCGGTGTACCTCACGAGTCACGGCTGAGGCGAGCAGCGAGGAGGGGAGGGGATGTGCTTGCCCTCGGGACGGCACGCAGTCCGAGCGCATGAACGAACGCAGGCAAGAGAAAAGTTTAAGTCCAGTCTGAGAAAAGCATATAATGTGTGTGGCTGAGCGCGCATTGTTTGAATTTTTGAGATTTCGCGTTTCGTAACTTGGAATTTTCGTTTGTTGGGTCTTTCGTAAGGTGAGGTACCACTGTACTTTCGAGAGGCACTGTATCTGGTATTTGTACACAATAAAAGCCAAAGTATCTATATCGAGGCTGAAAAACTGGAGCAGTGCATCCCTATTTGAGACACCAAGATTTATACTATGTCTTGCCCCCAAAAGGGAGTTTTAAAGTCAAAACATTTTCTACCTTGGACTTTCATATGCCTCAGTTATAGTACAATAAATAAATCACTGATAATATTTGATAAAATGAGATTAGTAAAGAGCAGTTGCAGTTGCTTTAGCACACATAATACAGTGAGGTTGAATTGTTTAAGACCTACATTGCTTTGATTGTATTTGATGATAAATAATCATCTTCTTTAAAAAAAAAAAAAATGAAATCATAATCTTATTCAATATATTAATGCGTTTCAGTTTCTGAAGATACTGCATCTGATAACTGCACCGTGGATGGTGAGGTGCACATCCATAACTCCATCTGGAAGCCACAGCCATGCCGTGTGTGCGTGTGCGACAGAGGGGTGACCCTGTGTGAGGACGTCCAGTGTGAGGCTCTGACCGGATGCACTGAGTTCGTGACTCCCCCGGGAGAGTGCTGCCCCGTGTGCAAAACCAGCTATGCCAGTGTCAAAGCACACATAAGTACGACAGGATACCCCTAATGTTTTGCATATGATCAGTGAATAATGAATTCCCCTTGTGACACCACTGAATGTACACAGCACAATTTTGCAATATTACCCAGTTACAATTATAAATTGCAAAAAATAAAATGGGAAAAGACCAACCATGCATAAATGGATATGGCCTTTTTCAACAAAAAGATAGCACCCTATCATTCTAATGGGATGATATAATGCATAATCATAATGTCTAATGGCAAAAGGAGAAATTCAGTTTGTCAGAACTGAAGAAGTAGCTTGGATGAGCTGCGAAACGTACCAAATAAACTTTGTCCAGTTGACAAACTGAATTTCTCCTTTTGCCATGGATTCTACCTGGACGACTGAGGGATTTTTCACACATAATGTCTAATCCATGTTTGTTCTGTTTTTCACAGCGGTCACGGGACTGAAGGTAAATGTACAAAGTGAATTTTATCAATGTGAAAGTTTTTTTTAAACTTGCATTTAAAATTTGAATATCTACGTTTAGGGTCAGAAAGGTGAGCCTGGTGACATTCCTTATGTAAGTAAATATAAATGTGTATATTTATACTTACAAAATACACTGAAATAAATACAAATATATTTTTTGTTTTCTCAGATTGTGGGTATCCCTGGACCTATTGGCCCAATGGTAAGGCTGTTTTGATATTACATCTTATACTGAATGATTTTATTAAATAATTATAATACTGATGTATATGTACACTTATATAATATAACTATAACTAATAACTATCAGTGTATTAATGTTCTTAAATCAAAACTGTTAAATATTGTTTTACACTTATTTGGACACCAGAGGGCGCCAAACATTCACATTCATGCAGCACGAGCACAAAGCTGCTGCTGATACTGGAGCCCATGGGGTTCTTAGGAGAGAAGAAAATACATTTACTGTGTTCAAAATACACTTACTGTGTTCATTTTAATATTTAACATTTTAATATTTAAAATAAGAGAAATGTTTATGAAATGTAATTCAGCATTAGTGTACTGATATGTTCAATATGTAGGATTTCACAATTTACATAATTTTCACTTTTAGACACTTTTTAGTTATAGCTAAATTAATATACAAAAGATGACTTTAGTGACATTCTGTATGTACTTCAGGGTCCCCCAGGAGCGCAGGGAAAGACTGGACCAAGAGGATTTAAAGGACGAAAGGTAGAGTATGTTCACAACACACACAATATAAAAGTAAATTAATCCATCAATCAAGCTTTATTTCAGACTCCAGTGGGTCTATATAAAACATTTAAAAGCAGATAGAAGACAAACATTATATATTTTGCTTGTAATAATGCCTGGTACACAATCCGTTCTGTTTTCAAACATCCACATTTCAATGGATCCTGTTATTATTTTTTTTTTTTTACTAATTGCATTACAGTGATCCCTCGCTCTATCGCGGTTCACTGTTCGCGCCCTCGCTGTTTCGCGGATTTTTTTCTTCAATTTTTTTTTTTTTTTTTTTTTTATAGTGTAACATTGTGTTCTGCGTCCTGATTGGCTAAGAGACTAGACCAGGACGGTCTAGTGGACTAAACCAGGTCTAGACCAGAACTAATCCAAGTCTAGACCAGGTCTAAACCAGGTCTAAACCTGGACTGGACCTGGACTAAACCGGGACTAGACCAGGTTTAAACCAGGATTAAACCGCTCTTTGCTGGTTTCGTGCGGCTGTTTTGTGGCTCGGGCTGAGAGCACGCGGTCCGGGCGCAGCGGTTCTATCTCGTGCTTGAAGCCCCGGTGTACGCGCGGCGTCGCGCCGGTCACGTTTCTCTGTCACGGATTTGTCCACGATGAGGGGTGCACGTGTGGAGCTTCTCCAAAGGGTTGGTGCACGTCGCGTCCCAGGACGTGGCAGTGCTCAGGCGGGGCTTCCGGGGACGTGTCTCCCCCCACGCGTCACTATTAATACATTTTGTTGAAAATCTATGAAAGTTTGAGTGTTTAAATGAGAGACAAATGTGAGAAAAGGTTCATTCCAGTCTGAGAAAAGCGTATAATGTGTGTGGTGAGGCATTTACAGCCTTAAAACATGTACAATAATTGTAAAATATAAAGTTGTCCTACTTCGCGGATTTCTCTTATTGTGGGTTATTTCTGGAAACTAACGATAAACGAAGGATTACTGTAATCTTCAACCTCTACAGGGATTCGAGGGACCACAAGGGTTTGACGGAGAACCCGGCGTTCCAGGAAACCCAGGACAGCCCGGAGCGCCTGGTGAACAAGGCCCACCTGGAGTGAGTTATTACCAACATGATAATACACATTTCTATTATTTTTCTTGTAGTAATTTTGTCTATAAATGTTTAGGGTATAGCGGCTCATATGGCGTCAGGGTTCAATGAGAAGTCCAGTCTGAGTGGGATGGTGTCCTCTGCCAGGGTAAGACATGTACACGTATATCTTTGTCCTTGTCAAACTCGTTTTTAATTGAACTTGAATGGTACTGCTGATATTGTTTTGACAAGATAGGTAGTCCTTTGGGGGAGTAGGAACAATGCAGGTTTTTAATTGATAATGATGTTACGCATATTATACTTTATTTTATGTTCAAATTTAATATTTTAACATAAAGTATAATATATAAACCACAACATTTTTCATAATGTCTTAAACGTGTTTTTTAGGGTGAATCTGGACCACGAGGACCCCCTGGACAGACCGGTACACCTGTGCGTAGTATATAATCTGTCATGACAATCAAGTGTGATCATTTCAGAGATGAAAATAACTCATTTTGATCTGTGTCAGGGACCACCTGGAGGTCAGGGCATCCCAGGAGAGGCTGGAGATCCTGGATCAATGGTAACAACAGTATCATGGTTAAAGTGATGAAAATGATAATAGAGTGTTTCATATTGTGTTGTTTTGTTCACCAGGGTGAACCAGGGCACAGAGGACCAGACGGACCTTCAGGGAAACCAGGCCCTGATGTAAGGCACACATACTGGTGTACTAATGTGTGACACCGTGATGTTGTTAATGTATTATGTATTACACAATATACATGATCTTAACTGCATTACATTTAGAATAAATAAATGATAACAACTTTCATCGCAAATACTATACATTATATTTGTTCTGTTTTCAGGGAGAATCTGGAGCTCCAGGTGCTACAGGAGACTCTGGCTTCCCAGGGTCTGTGGTAAGGTTTATTTCTCTTATAATTCTGACCTTTACCTCCAAATTTATCAGAGAAAGAATCAAAAGTTAAAATATTCATACATTTATGGAAACCTAGTCCTGCTTTATACTTTGTTCACTTAAAGTTATACTTTATGTGTCCTATAGGGGGCAAGAGGGTTCCCAGGTCTGCCCGGGCTACCTGGACTCAAGGGTCATAAAGTCAGTCAGTAATAAAATCATGCATCACAATAATCTTCTCTATAAAAAGTAACATGTGATTGTCCTCAGGGCCATGCAGGTTTGGTCGGTCCAAAGGGTGAGGCAGGAGCCGTGGGACCCAAGGTACCTGTACTTAATTATTCATTACATGTTGGTATAATTTGGTATAATTTAGACATTTGTGCCAATTCAATGACTTATGAAGAGTTAAAAGAGTTAAACCAATAAACTGTATGTATTCTTAAGGAAGTGACAGGACATTACAGTAATATTGGTGGGAAGCATTAAATAAAATGAATCTGCAGTTGAAAACAACATTTTTTTTTACAAATTACAATGTAAACCCTTTTTGTTTGTTTTGTAGGGCACGTCTGGTACCCCTGGTCAGATGGGACCCCCAGGCTCTCTGGTGAGGGTCACATTTATTTATTTATGGATATGGTATTATTATGGATAAAATACTGTGTTACTGTGTAAAATAATGTGTTTTAGGGCCCAACGGGGATGCAAGGAGAGAGAGGCAGAGCTGGACCCACTGGACCAGTGGTAAGGCTCACATCAATGGAGAAAGAGTTTAGAAAACACTTATTCACTGGCCCTAGTCTGAGGGCCCTGAGACTGACATCAGTCCATAGACAGATTTTGTAAAATATGAATTGTGTTCCTTCTTTAGGGTAAACGTGGCACACCTGGTCATGTGGGCAAACCTGGTCCTCTGGTAAGAACTCTCTCAAGATACATTAAAAAGCACTAATGTGTTACTAATGACTTTGTGAATATGTCCTGACTGTAGGGTCCCATAGGAATCCCTGGAATCCCTGGGTTTCCTGGAAATCCTGGAATGAAGGTAAAGGTTTAGTTGTGTCCCGTCTCATGGGGCTATAACAATAGAATGTAGAGTTTTCTCCTGACCCTGGGACATTCTGTCCGTCTGGAGCAATCGTATTGTATGCTCTTCTGGACCTTTTTGACTGATGCTGTTTGTGTTTGTGGGTAAAGGGAGAGGCAGGACCCACTGGAGTGAGAGGCACAGCAGGACCACAGGGACCACGTGGAGATGCTGGCAATGCAGGACCTCCGGGACCATCAGGAAAACAGGTATTTGATCGACTTTAGTTGTTGTCAAACTAATTGCGCCTTAAACGTAGCTCTGTTAATACTGTACTGTGATCTCAGGGAGCTATGGGGCCTGATGGAGCTCCAGGATCTCGTGGACAAGCTGTAAGTTCACATTTCATATTAAATACACTCACAAGCCTGACAGCATACCTGAAAATAATGACCCTTCTCATTCATCTCAGGGAACGGCAGGTCTGGAGGGCCCTCCTGGTCTGCTGGGGCCCCCTGGTACTCCTGGACCCCAAGGGACCACTGGACTGGATGGACAGAAAGGACAACTGGTGAGATATGTCACTTACACTTAAACACAAACATGTACAGATCTGAGGCACTGTCTTTAATACAATGGGACAAAGCTCTGTGACTGACATCATGGTGCTGCACTTGTCTGTGTAACATGTGTTTTTTTCACTGCAATAACATAAAAGATGCATAAAATATGTGTACAAGTCCAGTTTATACTGGAAAATGGGAGTGGTTACGTGTTTACTATGTCTTTCATGTACTCTACACGTCATGTTTCTAAGCATGTACATATCATGTGTGTCAATCAGCTTATTGTTAAGTCACTTCTCATAATCTTCTGACAGGGAGATGCAGGGGTGCCCGGGTTAAAGGGAGAGCCAGGTCTTAAAGGAGAAAGTGTAAGTTATTCTTCTGCATATTGAAAACATTCAATTCATTTGAACCACTTCTCTGTATATATGACATGTGTGGTGTTATTGTCACAGGGAGACCACGGTGCTCAGGGGCCACTGGGGCCCATGGGAGACGAGGGAAAGAGAGGCCCAAGAGGAGATGCTGGAGCCATCGGCGCGCCTGGACCTCTAGGAGAAGCAGTAAGATCACCTCATACACACAGTACTCTACTTCATTGTCTGGTCAGTGTTCAAAGCATTCGCAAGGGGAAAGTATTATGAATTTGCAAAGGGAGCAGTGAACGTGAGAAGAAGAGGCTGATGATGCTCACTGGTTCTGCTGCTGCAGAAGAAATGGAGCAAAGGAGTTTGTTACTGAAACATCAGGAAAAGTTTGCATCATATAAATGGTTGATTGGTTTAGAACTGAATACTGGTTAAAATGATGCTTCTATCACCATCACTATTCTGTGAGCAGTAAAAGCTGTTTAATCATGTATTTTTAGGGTGCTCCTGGAAACCGAGGTTTCCCTGGCGCTGATGGTCTACCAGGTCCCAAGGTCAGCACACATTTCAAATGTTTAATGTGTGATTTACAGTAACTCTTATCTGTACCTTGCTTGTGTGCTGCCACAGGGGGCACAGGGAGAGCGAGGACTGCCTGGCTCTCTTGGAGCCAAAGGACTTCCAGGAGACCCAGGGCGCAATGGAGAGCCCGGCTTAACAGGAGCTCGGGTTAGTTCTGGTTGTTTCAATACTATTTTAAAACGTTGACTAAAGAGCATTTAAGAGTATGTTTATCTAATGCTTACAGGGTCTGTCAGGACTAATTGGTGCACAGGGATCAGAGGGCAAACAAGGCCCAGTGGTATGTAAAGATATGAAATCATTTGTATATGTTTCTAGTTCCTTTTTGTATCTTCAAAATGATTCAGATATTCTGTCCCCCAGGGCTCAATTGGAGATGATGGAAAACAAGGTCCAGCAGGCTCCACAGGTACAAGAGGAGGGACCGGTCCTATGGGTCTACCTGGACCAAAAGGACTTGCAGTGAGTTGCTATATGTATTATAGGACATGTTTGAGTGTTTCTCCTCAGAAACATATTCAGAAGTCATGAAATGATGACTGTCCTCGGCATATTTCATATTGTCCATGTTATTAATTGCATATTCTCCTGCATTTACTGTATCTTAAGCTCCATAATTGCTTTTACCATGATGTGTCTACCTATTAAAGCTGCACTATGGTTTCTGTAGAGTGTCTGCCACCTGCTGGTCTCCATGGAAATGTTATTGTTTTGTAAAATTCCCTTCACCAGCAGAGTTTAATTCTGCTAATTTGTCATTTAAAAAAAGAACTTGTTTTAGACATATAATGAATACAATGATGATTCTGCCATTTTGCTTTCAGGGTGATCCGGGTAAAGCTGGAGAGGCTGGAAGTCCTGGGCCTCCTGGACAAAGGGTACATGATCTTTATGGTTTTAAATATAAAAACACAAGTTCTTTATAATATTTATGTGGATATTATATTTGTTTTAGGGTGTGAATGGTAAAGATGGAGAGACAGGAGCTGCAGGTCCTCCAGGTCCCGCTGTGAGTATCATTTTATACTTACAATATTATATCTGTATGAGAACTCTTAGAGGGAAATTTTTACAATTCTAATATTTTTGTCCAGGGCCCAGCCGGAAAGAGAGGGGAGCAGGGACCACAAGGACTCAATGGCTTTCAGGTTAAACACATGATAATGCTAATTTTCAGTGTAAAATGTTTTACACAGTCCCCCAAGTAATCATCACAATTTCATAAAATAATTTAAATAATACTCAGATATTTTTGAATTTATTTTTTATTATACATTTATTAATGATATTGTCTTTATCAGGGATTACCAGGACCTGCAGGCCCTCCTGGAGAATCAGGGAAACCTGGTTCTGAAGTAAGTAACCTATAGTGTATTTCTAGAGTGAAGATTTATGTTTGTAATAAAACACTTGGCTTGTGCAGGGTTTGGCTGGCGAGGCTGGGGCTGTGGGCGCCACTGGTCCTAGGGTAAGATAAAGTATTGCCATGTTTTTTTGTTTTGTTTATTTAAAGATCTTTGTATGTACCACAAGCACACGCAAAGTTGTCTATCCTTATCCTTGTAGGGAGAGCGAGGGCCTCCTGGAGAGAGAGGTGAGGTTGGACCAAATGGACTGCCTGGACCTAAGGGTGGTCCCGGAGCTCCAGGACCTGACGGACCAAAGGTACACCACTATAATGACTAGAATGGTGGGTCTAATTGATAATAAATCCATATAAATAATTCTTAGACTGTGTGTTTCAGGGTGCTGCAGGACCCAAAGGAGCAGGTGGAGAGCTTGGTCCTCAGGGGCTTATGGGAATGCCTGGAGAGAGGGGTATCCCAGGGCCAGCAGGACCCAAGGGAGAGGCTGTAAGTCCATGAATACATGTCTTCACATCTCAATAAATGAACAGACTATAGCACCCACAATGAATTTGTTTAACAGGGAAGTATTGGAGAGGCAGGACTTGAAGGCAAAGCTGGAGCTGATGGACCAAGGGTGAGGTCATTTAGTTTTTAGTAAAATAAGCACTTGAGCTTTTACATACTCAATAGATTGTGAAATGTGTTTTGCATCTTTAGGGACTTGCCGGTTCGGTGGGGCCTCCTGGACCTGGAGGACCCAATGGAGAGAAGGTCAGGCCCTTACTGTCCCCCTGATCAGTAACTGACTCTACTGGACTCACTGTTGAACTCAGTGTTAAACTTCTTTGTTTCAGGGAGAGACTGGACCTCCAGGACCTACCGGCCGACGAGGGACCAGAGGAATTGCTGTCAGTAATACTTCATGTCAGTAAATATCAATAATTATTTACACAACTATAATTATTAATCAAATTGATTTTGGGTGAACAGGGTTCCACTGGAGAGCCCGGTCCTACTGGCCCTGCTGGATTCCCTGGACCTCAAGTAAGTGATTATATAATTGAATTAATAATAATAATAATAATAATAATAATAATAATAATAATAATAATAATAATAATAATAATAATGAAAACAGTTTTAGACTAATGGGTTGTGTTTTTGCAGGGATCTGATGGTCAGCCTGGAGTGAAAGGAGAGACTGGAGAGCCTGGTCTGAAAGGAGAGGGAGGATCACCAGGGCCTCAGGGGACTGCTGGTAAACCGGGTGAACAGGTCTGTACATGTAAAGTCACCTACTGTGTGCATGTGTGAATATGTGATCCTGAAGAGGTGCTGTTTCCAGGGCCCAGTGGGGGTAACGGGACTGAAGGGGGCCCGAGGGACTCAGGGACAGACTGTGAGTACTGTTATTCAAAACATTCAAACACATTACAATTGAGTGTATTTTATGGATTGGACATAAGTAAGTAGTCCATTTAACAGATAATTGTCTTGACAGGGTGCGCCTGGATTTCCTGGATTGCCGGGAGGTATTGGGCCTGCAGGTGCACTTGTGAGTTCATTTGTTTAATTTACTTTAATTACTTAAAAACATTCTAATCTGGACCCAATAGGCTGCTTTGTATTTCATGCAAATAGACTGTAACCACTGTGACCAACCCACAGCCATTTTGATGACAGAAGTTTGTTGATTTGTATTAGATATTTCAGAGGTGGGACCAAGTCATTGTTTAGCAAGTCTCAAGTAAGTCCCAAGTCTTTTGCCTCAAATCTGAGTCAAGTCCAAAGTCAAAGACAGGCAAGTCCAAGTCGAGTCCCAAGTTAGTGGTCCACAAGTCCAAGTCGACTCCAAGTCTTATACTTTTTCCAGTATTTTCAAGTTCTTCAGACACAAATACATTTAAAAATTTAGGCTCAATAAGCCATGTTTACATATATTTTATATTGTGAATTTATTAGATAAGATAACATAAGATAAGATAAGACTTTATTGATCTCACCCAGGAGAAATTCACTTGCCACATTAGCTCCAGGCAGTTTAGAGCAAAGAAATTTAGAACAAAAAATGTGCATGCAGACAATATAAGTAATAATAGTAAAATAAGTAAATAAGAGAATATAGAAAAAAAAATGCACATTTAGATTATAGTTTAGACTATATATTAAACCACTGTACAGCATGTGTAGCTCTAGTTAAAATAAATCTTGTTATTCAGAGAAATAGAGAAATATAAACCAAATATCTTTTTAAGATGTGTGAAGAATCCCTCAGTCATCCAGGTAGAATCCATGATAAAAGGAGAAATTCAATTTGTCAGTTCTGAACTGACGAAGCAACGCGGATGAGCTGCGAAACGTTTTCGACCAAATAAACCTGTCCAGTTGATAAATTGAATTTCTCCTTTTATCCCAAATATCTTTTTGTTTTGTTTTATTTTCAAAATCAGTCACAAGGGCGCTCTTCGCGCTCTGTCTCAGCTCACGCGGGCCGGCAATCTTTTGGGGTGAACAATTACAATTTCGCCGCTATTCCGGCCACGGGCGATGTCTCCGTGCCATGTCAGCGGGCACCATGAATGCCAGGTGCTTAAAAAGGGGAGAGCGCTTCGCGCTGACTCGAGTCCAAATCATAAATTTAAGTCACCACCTCTGGATATATAGAGTTCTGCGCAGTATCTTTGCTGTTCCTAGTACTGCACTTTTCTGGACTGAGATGTCTGATGTTTTTCCTGGGATGTGCTGTAACCACTCCTCCAGCTTTTCCTTGAGCCCCTGGTATTTCTCTAGTTTCTCGTGTTCCTTTTTCCTCATATTACCATTGCTTGGTATTGCAATGTCCACCACCACGACTTTGTTCTTTTGCTTATCCACCACCACTATGTCTGGTTGGTTCACCTTCACCATTCTGTCAATCTGTATCTGGAAGTCCCACAGGATCTTGGCTCGGTCATTCTCTGCAACCTTCGGAGGTGTTTCCCACCTTGACCTTGGGGTCTCCAGCCCGTACTCTGCACAGATGTTTCTGTACACTATGCCCGCCACTTGGTTGTGTTGCTCCATGTATGCTTTCCCTGCCAGTATCTTACACCCTGCAGTTATGTGCTGGACTGTCTCAGGAGCCTCTTTGCACAGCCTACACCTTAGGTCTTGTCTGGTGTGGTAGATCTGGGCCTCTATTTCCTGAGTGCTAAAGGCCTGCTCCTGTGCAGCCAGGACCAGCCCTCTCCAGCCATTGGTAGGATTTCTTGATATCAGCCACTTCAATTATGTTTCGTAGGCGCTTGTCCTGCCATGATGGTCCCTCCAGCACCTCTTGCTCTGCACTCCACTGACTGCACATCATCTGTCAGGGCCTTGTCCTTGTTCTGTTTCAACCTATATATATTAGTGCTGTCCGGCGATTAAAAAAATTAATCTAATTAATTACAGGATTTGTAATTAATTAATCTCATTAATTGCATTTTAAGAGTGTGTGAGAGATTTTCACTGTACCACTGTAAATATTTTTTCACGCAGGTTTGACACCTTTTTTTGCACTGTGGGAGAGCACAATAAACCACCTAAAAATGTATTAAAATGGAATTAATTAGAATAATTAAATACAAATCCTCTACTTAATTAGATTATTGTTTTAATCACCTGACAGCACTATATATATATATATATATATATATATATATATATATATATATATATATATATATATATATATATATATATATATATACTGTATATATATATATATATATATATATATATATATATATATATATATGTGTGTGTGTGTGTCATATGGTATAACTTTACAATATCATAACACCCATGTGTGCTCACATGTGTCTTGTCCAGGGTGCTGTAGGAGCGGATGGGCCTTTAGGTGCCCCTGGTAAACGAGGCCCTCCAGGCATACATGGAGAGAATGGTGGTCCGGGACGTCCAGGAGAGAGCGGCCCCTCGGGACCTGCCGGAGCTCCAGGAGAAAAGGGAGAGTCTGGGGAGGATGGGCCTCCGGTATGATATAGTCTAAAACAGCTTTGAACCATCATAGAGGCATATTCCTTATTCTGGACTTGTATGTTAGGGCCCAGATGGACCCCCAGGGCCCGCTGGAACTGCAGGTCAGAGAGGTGTGGTGGGAATCCCAGGAGCCAGAGGAGAGAGAGGCATGATGGGACTGCCAGGCCCCGCTGTAAGTATCTACATTCAGATAACATGCAAGAATTAGGACAATTAGGTCAGTCAGTTAATGGGTGATCTAATGTTTTTGGTTTTCAGGGGGCTCCAGGAAAACCAGGAAGTTCTGGAACTCCAGGCTCCATGGGCCCTGCTGGAGGAGTGGGTTTACCAGGAGCCACAGGCCCACGAGGAGAGCCAGGTCCTGAGGTTTGGAAAGGACTTCTTCAAATCTTTCAGCCATTATTTAAAGGGATAGTGATGTTAATCGGTATGGGTTTCCTTCTAAAATTTACGTGTGTTGACACCGGCTTACCTCTGAAAGTCTCCGCTCAGCCCGGTTCGGCTCGTGTTCTGGAGCCCACCTAAGTAGGTCCGGTAAGTCCGCTGGAACATGAAATAAAGCTTGTTTTTCTTCTCAAAACAAAACATTTGTCCAAAAGGTGATATATTTGCGTCCGAAACAGTTGTCAACGAAACATCCAGCAGCGTAGTTAGCATTCGCATATTGTCTCTCTCGATTCGTATCACTGCGCCCACGTTACTAAGTTCACTTGTAAACTTCGGCTTGCGGCGGACCGCAACCACCGTACACTTACGCTTGTAAAACGGTTTGGGATGCAAATATATCACTTTTCGGACAAATGTTTTGTTTTGAGAAGAAAAACAAGCTTTATTTAATGTTCCAGGGAACTTACCGCACGTAAGTACGTGGGATCCAGAACGCGAGCCGAACTGGGCTGAGCGGAGACTGTCAGAGGTAAGCCGGTGTCAACACACGTAACTTTTAGAAGGAAACCCATACAGATTAACTTTTTTTTTTTTAAACGCACTATCCCTTTAAGGATTCATTTATTTGAGAGATGTGATATTTTCAGGGTGTTGTTGGCGCAGAAGGTGGCCCCGGTAAAGATGGTCTTCTGGGAGCCAGGGTAAAATGCACCACTTATTTAAAATCAGTGAACAATGTACAGTAATGAACATGCTTACATTGTTTATCAATTTCATTATTACCAGGGAGACAAGGGTAACCCTGGTCCAGAGGGACTGCCGGGTCCTGGAGGGTCTCCAGGAACTGAGGGGCCTGTGGGACTGACCGGGAGCCCAGGAGAGAGAGGCCCTGATGTAAGTGTACACAACAAGAACTCATTCAAAATAAATTTTTACTTGAATCTTTAACATTGTTTATCTACAGGGTGACAGAGGACCCCCAGGACCACCTGGGGCTGATGGAATTCGAGGCAAAGTGGTGGGTGCTTGAGTCTTATTTCCATGCAGATGATTGCTATGTCATATATTTGGTGATTATTACTTGGATTGTTGCAGGGACCTCAAGGACCTCAGGGAGAGAAGGGCACAGTAGGAGACCCAGGAGAGAGGGGTCAGAAGGGCCACAGAGGCTTCACTGGGCTCCATGGATTACCTGGATCTACAGTAAGTATCACGGAGTCTAGCTGACAGTGACTTTTTTGTATCTGGATGCTTTTAGCCAGAAATGTGCTTATTTATTTTAGGGTCAACCTGGGGATGATGGAACCAGAGGAATAGTTGGACCTGCTGGACCCAGGGTAAGTTCAGTGCTGTTTATTAAACGTGAACAAAAGTGAATTTCAGACAGTAAATGCCTCTGTCTTTCACAGGGACCCCCAGGAGTCACAGGCCCCCCCGGAAAGGAGGGAAAGCAGGGACAGCCGGGTCCCATGGGTGCTCCTGGAAGCAGAGGATCTTCAGGAGATCTTGGAGCCCAGGTAAGCTTACACTCAAAAAAGTCTTTCTTTATATTCTTGTTTTATTCATATGGCCACAATAATCCTCATTATTTGCACCTGATTCACAGTGTATTAGAGATTTTAGCAATTGCTTCTCCAATTTCCATGTCAGGGTCCTCAAGGTGAGCCAGGACCCCCAGGCCCCCCTGGCCCCCCTGGCCCCCCCATATCAGCTGTAGATGACCTGTATGTATCACCTCTGGACTATGATGGGACAGAGGGCATGGCTGCAGCAGAGGCGTTTATAGATGCTCCAGTGAAGGCTGCACCTGCCGCGCTCCCTGAGGTCAACAAAGACGAGGCCTTGCCCAATCAAAAACGCCCCCCAACAGGAGTCCATGCCTCCCTGAAGACCCTGAGCGGGCACCTGGAGAACCTGCGCAGCCCCGATGGCAGCAGGACCAACCCCGCCAAGACCTGCCAGGACATCAGGCAGTGCTACCCCAACAAAGCCAGTGGTGAGCACAGGCCACTGGTTAATACAAATATAATAAATAATACAAACATTTTACATTTTTAACCTTTCAATCTGTCTTGTTTGACAGGTCAGTACTGGATTGATCCAAACCAAGGCAGCACAAAAGACGCCATCAAAGTCTTCTGTAACATGGAGAGTGGAGAGACGTGCGTGTCCCCTCAGTCTGCCAGTGTCCCTCGCAAAGTGTGGTGGACCAAGTCTGTCCCAACTGCCAGCAAGCCTGTGTGGTTTGGAGCTCACATCAACAATGGAGATAAGGTTTGTTCGCACAGCTCTTAACTACTCTTTTAAAAACAAGGATAAACATAAATGTACATAATTATTTTTCTCAGTTGACCTATGGGAACCCGGAGGAGTCTCCTAACGTGGTGGCAGTGCAGCTGAAGCTTCTGCAGCTCCTGTCCAAAGAGGCCCACCAGAACCTGACCTACCACTGCAGGAACAGCCTGGCCTACAAAGAGGGAAAAACCTCCAAACTCAAGTGGTCCATGGTGCTCAAGGGCTCCAATGGCCAGGAGCTGAGAGCACAGGGTCCCCCCACACTCAGATACTCAGTCACAGAGGACGGCTGTGCGGTGAGGAAAAGTCACTTATTACAAAGCTTGTTGAATATTTGCATAGACTAACAGAAGCCACATTGTTAGGTAGGTCCTCACCCATAATCCTAGAAACTATTTTATTAAGATTCAGTTGCATTTTATTTACTATACTGCCCCAAAACGGAAATGTATTAAGTCCATAAATGTTCTTAAAGCAGCTTTAATGCAATATGGACTTTTAAGAAACTATGTTCCACAGTGTTCCCTCATCATTATTTTATTCTTAAGTTGTATTTTGAGTGCTCATGCATCTTTAATCCTGTAATATCCTGCTTCTGAGGCTTGAGTGCCCAGAAAAAACCTACCCACGATCCCCACACACTGCTCTGTACTTTGTAAAAAAAACATGTAGGGTTCATAAATATTGGAAGGAAGTCAGTATACATGATTTGACAGTTTTAGTTAGTTAATATTTCAGTTTGCAATAAAAAATGTAGTTTCTAAGTATGTTATATTTTAATTGTAAATACCCAATAAAAAGCATAATCTATATCCAGGGCTCTCAGGTCTCAAGCTTTGAGAGTGTGACACACGCAATTTTTTAAAAGCAATTCAAAACTGTAGCCACTGTTCACAGCGCTTCTGTGCCCAAAAAATTGGTTAGTTAATGCAGGCACCACGCGTTTTCAGCGAAAAAAAGTCACTCGCACCCCCCACCCCCCACCCCCACCCCCCCCCCGCGCTCCTCGGAAAAAAACGCAGTCTCACGCACCACCCCGCTCAAAACTTGAGAGCCCTGTATATCGTGCTATTAACATGTTAACGCATGTCAATTTTAATGGGGTTAATTTTTTTATCATGAGATTAACGCTCTTTGTGACCTAGTGAACAATTTTTTTCATAAGCTGTGGCCACTGCTAGTAGCGTTAGAAAAACTACAAGATCTGGCTCTAAACAGTCCCACCCTTCAATAGACACCTCATGCCACTGGACCCACCCTCTCTGGCAAAAGCGCCAGCTCCACTGCATAACATGCAAACAAACAGTGCCGTGCGACGATGCCATCGGCCCGACCCGGCCATGCAGGAGCTAACGTGAGCCACAGAATCCCAGGCAACCGCCCCCGAGCATGGCATGGCCCAAAAGTCCCAGCGCGAATGCGCCCGAAGTACAGCAGTCATTGGGGCAGACAAATACAATCACGCTAACTGGAGATTACTGGACGTCCCTAAGTAATGAGAACTACCTCAGGGTCACATTATTTCACCCACAGTGGGAACTTCAATCGCTTTGACTGTTACTCACACTGATGCAGAGCACTTCATGAAAGTGGAACATGAGAGTGGAACATCCAACACAAAGTTGTCTCACTGACAATTGTTATGGTTTGCAATAAAAACACATTTGCACAAATGTGTTTTCTTCTATGTAAGAAATGATGATTCACGGGACAAACATTTTTGCGATTAATTGCGAGTTAACTTATTTTAATTGATTGACACTCTGATATAGTATATATATCACGTCATAACTATTTCTTTGTCTTGTGTCTCAGACTGCAAACGGAGCGTGGAGTAAAACAGTTGTGGAGTACAGGACTCAGAAGTCGGTGAGACTGCCCATCGTGGACATCGCCCCCATGGACATTGGCCGGAACGACCAGGAGTTTGGTCTAGATATTGGACCTGTCTGCTTCTCATAGGACACCAGAGGACATGGGGAGACATGGACAGAAACACTAAAATGAATGCCTCGTGTGATGAAGAGACAGGGGACATTCCAATGAGACATAATTGTTCTAAAAATCCTGGAGCTGGTCAGATATTATTTATTCTGTCGATATTTGAGAGGATGAGTGAGAAGATGAAATGATGGTGCTACACTTCTACATAGGTTTTATGAAATACTGTGTAAAATTGAAATTTCTGAATGATTTCTGTAACCCCCAGAGGCCAAGCAGGGCAAACATATGGCAATATCTGTAATAAAGTCCATAGGAATAAAGTCAAGCTTGAATTAAGTTATTCTTTCAGAGTCACTTGTAAATGTGACATATCACTGTAAATGGGAGCTCTTGTTTTTGTTGTGGATGTTTAATAAATGACTTATTTGGTACCACTGTGCTGTTTGACCAATCCCATACATTTGATATAACAAAAGTGCACTATGGAACATTTTTAGAAGAGTGTCCCCCTACTGCTGATATCCATGGAGATGTTGTTACTTTGCCTTAAAGGAGAATTAACGTTTTTTACAATCTGAGCCTTATTTCGGTAATAAAACAAGTTGTTTTACTCACCCATAGCACTTTGGTGTCATATGGAGCATTTCCGGAGATGTTTTAGATTAGCGATCTCCGTAACGTGAGTTTTCGGGACACATGTTTGTGGTCTCCAAATAACACAAACTTTAGCACTTTTCAAATCATAGAAGCTCAATGTCTACACTTTCATTTGAGTCAAAAGTGGCCTGTAATCCGAAATGTATCCATAATTTACAGCTTTGCGTTTCATGTCTGGGTCCCGAGAGCTGAGAGCGAAATAAGATGTGACTCCGCACATGCGCACTGGCGTCCTCATCTACTCGAAACCATGGATAAATCTCGGATTACAGGCCACTTTTGACTCAAACGAAAGTGTAAACTAAGACATTGAGCTTCTATGATTTGAAAAGTGCTAAGGTTTGTGTTATTTGGAGACCGCAAACGCCCCGAGAACTCACGTTATGGAGATCGCTAATCTAAAACATCTCCGGAAATGCTCCATATGACACCAAAGTGCTATGGGTGAGTAAAACAACAACTCAGATTGTAAAAAACGTTAATTCTCCTTTAATGTATTTATGTATCATACATTTATTAAATTACATGTGTTTTATGGCTCAAAAATTCTCAGAAAATACATATTAGAACAGCCTCTCCACAGATCTGACCAGTAACTAACCCTGGTGGTATCTTTGCTTGTCTCTATGGAGATAGATGAGTTTAATACCATACTGTGGAAGATTCCAAGTAAAGCAATAACATCTCCATGGAGACATGCGCACTATACACCAGAAATTTACATAGTGCATCTTTGAAGGTAAATTTTCTGCTTTCACCTGCTTGTTTCCTTGGAAATGTTACTGCTTGATTATTGATCACAATGGAGACATGTGAATGGTCAGATCTATGGAGAAGCAAGCCTGCACATAGTAAGAATTCATGGTTTTCAAGGTATTTTTGAGCTATAAAATATCTGTAATTGAATAAATATATACTGTGGATATACTGTGGAACATTCCATGCAACAAAATATCATGTCCATGGAAACAAGCAAGTAACAGACCCTCCACCTTAGAAGGTATATAGTGCACTTTAAGTTTCAGATGTGTCCACTAGGGGGAGACATTATAATGATAATTACTCAAATGATACAGGCCCCTTTACCGTTAGTACACAGACGTGACGTCACCGGCATGCACGCGCATTGTTGACCCAGAATCAACCATGGCGGACC
This sequence comes from Paratrypauchen microcephalus, assembly GCA_036785185.1. NCBI lineage: Eukaryota > Metazoa > Chordata > Actinopteri > Gobiiformes > Gobiidae > Paratrypauchen > Paratrypauchen microcephalus. The sequence goes on along the minus strand of JAVJIX010000027.1, from coordinate 5,790,420 downwards.
ATAGTGGAGTATCTGATTATTGCAAGTTATTGAATATGAACGATAGGGAGAGCTACATTCAAAAGCTCACGTTGAGCAACAGGGTTCGACTACCAGATCCTTATGCGATCACGGAGTGGCAGTATGATCGCAGAAAGTGACCAGATTTACAGTGGCCAGATATCCACTTTTATTTAGTCGAGAAGCCCAGCGTGTATACAAGAGAGAAAGTGCGCGCATACAAATCCATGGATGCCGACCAGTTTGCCGTGTGTGGCCATGTACAGGAGGTAAAATACCACGATATCGATGGGGAGTTTTGCGTGTTGGCATCTGATGTTCTCCCCAGTCAAAGACAAGGCCACAAGACGACCATGTACAATGCTTGGGCTATCATCAACAAGCGTGATAACTACGTTCTGACCGCCAACTGCACTTGCGTTGCGGGGTAACTAACATACTACAGCTTAATTCACGAGTCACAGATATGATCTCAGTCTTGTGAAATGCCATTTATGATGGTCATGTGAAAACGTATCATGCCTTTTAACAGTTATTCGTGTTCATTTACATGTGTCTGTCGTAGAGGTTACCCGGTTAATATGTCTGTGAGCTTTGCGGTGTCCTGTGCTTGCTAGTTAATCATGCTGCTTGTTTAGGGTAATTTGCCCAGGTGTTCTCTTGTGTGTATGTCAGTTGAATGATATGAACTATCATTTATTCCATCTGTTTCTCTTTATTTCACGTCGAGTTCTTCTCTTCTATATCTTCGCTGGGTTTTATGGCGGCAGTGGCTTTGTTTTTAGTCAACAATGCGCGCGCATTCAGTGATGACGTAGCTTTGAATATCATCTATACTATTATTGATAGTCTATCTTGCATCAAATTCATCCCAACTGGGTAGGTTCTCCAGTTGATGTTAAGAGCCGGGCGTTTTGCTTACATTAGTGAAACAATGTCTCCTACTCCGCTTTCTAACCCTGCAGAGGGAGACTCAAAGAAGTGGTCTGGAGCAGGAAGGACCGGCCCTGAGAGGTCAGAGGTCAGTAAGCACATGTTTCTGGTCCACGCCTGGCCCGGTCACTTCCCGCTCACCCACTGCGCATGAGAGCTCTATTTTAGAACAAGACACTATTTTCACTGTGGAAAATGTACCCAAAGTACAGCCAGGGGTGCAGAGCTTAGACAGGGAAACAAAATTCATTTTTATTTAGGATTTTTTAGTCTCTGACAAAAAGAGCCAGTGACAGTTCTATATACATTCATAAATACAGACACAAATATGGTAAGGTGAGCAGATGTCCCTAGTTACCCGGGACAATCCCACTTTGGAGCCCTGTGTCCCCTGTCTCAGCAGATTTATCCAAAAACCAGTGATTTGTCCCAGTTTTATACAAGAAATGTCCCAGGTGTCCCTATTTTGGACCAATCTGATCCCTGCCAACAGAAAAGAGAGGCATAAATGGTCATTTGTTTAGGTAAAATATAGAAAATTTGCTTAAAAATGACCAAAACACTAATAAAATGTGACTAGACTGAGTCATGTTTGTCATCAATGGGCCAAGTGCAGAACAATTTTCCTTAATTACACATTACTCGTTTCACAGTTTTGTTTATTACCAACCACCACAAACCGGGGATGTCCCAGTTTTTCCATTTTGAAAATCTGGTCAGCCTAAAATATGGTGAGTGGCTTGCTCAAGGACACAACAATAGCTCTTTGCATTGATCTGCTACAGTCAATGGGGAATAGCTTCCTTAAGTTTCAATATAAACAGAAGGAAAGCTTATAAGCTTTATTTTATTTGTTCATCAACATCAATATACAAAATAGGCCACACAAAAATATTAAAGTGTCATATGTAACATTTTTAAAGGAGTTGTTAGGTGTTGTGATCGAACATCTGACATGGAAATCACATATAGATTATGTCAAATGAAATGATCACAAGTAATATCTGTGTTATATAAGATAAAAGGGTCATGAAATAGGACTGATTTGTCTGTGGTATAATTCATTGATTGTTCCATATTTGACCTATTGTATTGAAATATGGGGAAGTGCTTGTAAAACTTGTTAAAACTTGTAAAATTTTCCTTTTACAGAACGAAAGAATCGTCAGCGGAAGTGGATACAGAGACTCAACAAACACAATATTTATACAATTAAAGATGCTGAAACTCAGTGAATTCGAAGACCATTGTATTTTAAAAAATTATGTACAAAGCAAAGCAAGAAAGTCATTATAATTTGAAAGGAATTGAAATCTTAAAAAAAACAACAACAACAACAACAACAATGGAAACATGTGTTTCACTCAAAGGTGTCAGCCTGTGGAAAAAATCAAAGCTTCAAAATCTATTCAAGTGTAAAAAAAAGTGTATAAATGTAGCTGAAACTGTTGAAGTGTTAGAAATGTTTTACTTTGTGTGGACAAAAAGGGCAAATATTACACGTCTATACTTCTTTCTGCTCCTTTTTATTCACATGTATGAACATGTTGTGTATGTTACCATCATTACACACACACACATTCAACCTTGGTATGCACACAGTGATGCACAGAGACTGTGGTTCCATTTTATGAGCTCGTAGCTCTCTTTATCAAGAACTCATTGTAGTTGTAGAACAGGTGCACTCCAATGCGCATGCGCTCATTACCATTACACAATCACTATCAATGCGTAATAACATGAGACTATAGCAGTGCTTCTCAAATAGTGGGGCGGGCCCCCCTGGGGGGGCGTGGCGTGATGCCAGGGGGGGCGCGTATGACCCTGGGAAACATGTTTTTTTGCTGTACTGTACTAGAACTAAGTGTAATTGCACATCAACAACAGTAGTTAGCAGTGGCGTTCTCACATGCGATTTACGCACAGTCTCACCATTAACAGAACATCCTCTGTCACAGAAAAAACACGTATATTCCACTGAGTCGTGTCCTTTAGTCCGACAGAAGCTGACGCATCAGTGGCACAAGGAGAGAGCGTTTTTTTTTTCAGTGCTTTTATTTTATGCAAATGAGGTGGTTTTAAGTTTCATTTCTGTAAAACGTAAACAAATGTGCGCAAAGCTGCATTAAAAACACATTAATATTTGAGTCCTCAGTGCAGTCTTTGTTGTAAGTTTCTTTCTTTTTTTTTGTTTATAATGTTAATAAAAGGATACAATGGTGTTCTAATAACAATTTTCTAGACAAATAATACTATTTATAGTCGCGCGCAGGAAGGGGGGCGTGAAATTTTTTCTTCTTCCTGGGGGGGGCGTCACAGAAAATAATTGAGAAGCACTGGACTATAGATTCCAATATTCCCTACATAACAGAACATAATTATTTTGTATTCATTTTTCATGAATGAAATATAAAAAAAAGAAAAAAAAAGAAAAATGATTTTCCATGGAGGTCCAATCTGTGGAGAAATGAGATGATTCCTCTCACTGTAAGATTGCATGTTTTTAAGGAAAATACAACACCTGTATCTGACTAAATACTGATAAACACATTTAATGCCATACTGCGGAACATTCCAGGCAAAGCAAATAACATCTCCATAACAAGCAGAAGTCTCATCAGAAAAGTTACACAGTGCATCTTTAAAACATTTAACTTGGCATTGCAGTTGTTACTCATAGAACTAGAGTTATTTAAGTGACATCTGCTTTATTTAGCCTCCTTTCTGGTCTTATTCATATGTTGCCGCTTCCTGTACACATCTCAGCTCTTTTCTCACTCCTTTGATGTCTCCGCTGTGCGTGTGAGGACTCCTGGGTAGTTTCTCTCATCCTGGAGTTCATTTCAGGGCCGTTTCTAGGAATCCTCTGGGTGTTCTGCTGAAAGGGATGGCTGCATTAGTCAGAAGTGGGCCCTTGAGAGCCACTGACCCTGAGCGGCCGGTCTGTTCTGCCCGCTGGAGACACTGCCTCACCCTCAACTACTCTTTAAAGGGCCCACATTACACTATGATCTATGTTAAAGTGTGGTCTCTTCATCAAAACACACCTGGAGTTGTGTTTTATTTCATTCATACACAAACCCTGCATCCTTTGGCTGAGTTCTTCTCTCAAACTGAAAATACTCTGTTCCACCTTGTGATGTCAGGTGGTAATACAGGAAGTGCTAAACTGTGTTTGTAAACCACTGTGTTTTAAACTTTTAATGATTTCAGTCCCGGAATTGCCAAAGTCTACTGAACAAAAGTTAAAATGTAGCTGGTAGCATGAAAACTACAGCTCCATAAGGTGGAACAGAGCGTTTTGAGCTTTGGAGATGTACGCAGATTAATAATAAAGGGTTACTCAAACATGTGTGAATGAAACATAACGCAAATCCAGGTAGGCTATGTTATTTTGCCTAATCATTTCACCAAAACAAAGAATTTACAAAAAAGCCTAATTTTTTTGTAGTTTTATAATGTTGATGTTTATAATTTTAAGGTCTTCTCTGGCACGCCCGTCGATGTTGGTACATCCTCTTGTGAAGTGGCTGTTGTTTCTCCAATGTAGTGCTCACTTAACTAACTTTAAGTAACTTAACAGATGCACATACTTTTTCTGCAACTTTATCCAAACTATGCCTAAGGTTGACAGTTAAATCCCAATACCCTCATTGTCACTGTGCCATTGGGCAAGACCATGCTCACTTGGCCTATGTGAATACATTTGTAGCATTTTGTATTTTGTAGTGCATGCAAAATAGTGTAAACCTTAAATGCGTTCTCTTCTATGGATTCTTTTTCATCACAAAAATGACATAATTCAACTCTGTTCTTGGGGTAACAGTACAATTTCAGGAAAGAGATTTCAGGAACCAGATTTGCTTTTCAGTTTCCCCAACCAACTCATATTTGCGTCATACTGCGCTGATTTCTTCTTTCTCATTCAAAATCTGGCAACCCTGATCCATAGTAGTCCCATCCTACCTGTGGCCAGTGAGAAGAGCTGCCACAGAGATGGCCAGCAGGGAGGATCTGACCCCAGCAGTGTCCCAGATGGAGGGCGTGGCCAGGGGGTGGAGCCAGGGGCGGGGGAGGGCCGGGGTGGCTCGATACAATAGCAGGAAACAGGAGAGGAGCTGGGCACTTCCTGTTGGCAGAGCATTGCCATCCACAAACCAGCTCTTTAAAACTAACAAGCTTTTTCTGTGATTTTAAATTAAAGTTTGCAGAGAAGATTACAAAAAATGCACATCTCACCTCAGTTTAAATTATATTAAAAGAAACTTAAACTATCTGAGCACTTCAAAGGTGCAATATTTAACTTTTCTAGAGAAAGAGGTCTTTGCTTTGCTTATAATGTTCCACAATATGGTATTAAACTTTTTGCACTTATTCCATTATAGGTGCTTAACAAATATTCATTCTTACTGTGAGCAGGGTCACTTCTCCACAGGTCTGACCTGGAATTTGGCTTGGTAGCATTACTTGGCTGGTCCATGAAGATTAACACAACATTGCAATGGAGACAAATAGATAGCAGACTAGTTCAGAAAAGTTCCATATTGCCACATTAATCTAGGTTTGATTAATTTCATGTAAACTAATGTACTGTTCAAAGACATTTCTGATTGGATTTAATATTGGGGAATGGTCCAAATTACTGGAATATTTTTATTTGTTCTCTTCTTTTTATTTATTTATTTGATTTATTTTAGAGCATTCACCTATTAGTTATATTTATATATTTTAAATGTTTAGTTTATCCCATATTACATACAATGCAGTAATTTATGCACATTTATTTCTTTGACTGGTGCTCTTGTGGGACACAAAGATGTCTGCCCTGTATTGTTTCTCACATCCCACGTAGGTGAAAGTTACCAGCTGATGTCGTCCCTGTCCTCACCATGGAAACCTCCCCTCATTTAACCACCATCCTCTGTCTCCTCATTAAGACACGTATGTCCCAGAGAGGTCTGACCCTTGAGCTGACCTGTCTGCGGTGAGACGCTGGTGTGAAGGAGCGTCTTCCGGACTCCACCCAGTCCCACCCAGTCCCAGTCCCCGGGACACGTCCACTCGCTGGGACACTCTCTGACCACACCCACTCCCGTCCCCTATGCCCCCTACGCAACTAGTCTAGCCAAAAACACTAGAAACAAGTAAAAGAGCTTGGTTACTTCAGATTTCATTGATTTTGAGCCGTTAAAATAGCATTAAAGAAGGGGTATTTTACTTCTATGGGGTATTTACTGCTAACACATCACATATTTAGATCACCATGTTACCTTTTATTGTTTTAAAAATACTATATTTGTTTATGATGTTACTCCACACAGCACTATCACAACACAATCAGGTTGCTCAAGTTTTAGTGTATTGTTTTGTATTGTGTGTTTTGTATATCATCATGTGGGATGTGGGAATCAAAGATGACATGGGCTTGTGGACTGAGCACTGGACAGTCCAGGAGAGATTGATAAATGACTGAAACCTGCATAAATGACATGTGATCTGTTATATTGTTTCCTCATCAAAAACATATCCAGAGTGTTTTGTTTCATTCACACATTTAACACACAAACCCTGTGTATTTAGGCTCACTTCTTCCCTCAAGAAGACTCTTTTCCACCTTGTGATGTCATGTGGTACTACAGGAAGTGCTTCACTGTGTTTTTAAACTCCACACACATTCACTAGAAACATTTGGATTATTTCAGCCCAGGAATCGCCAAATCTCTACTGAACTAAAAGTAAAAAGTAGCTGTTAACTTGAAAACTTTGAACTTTTGAACTTTGGACAAAATTGTTGGTACCCTTCGGTTACTGAAAGAAAAACTTACAATGGTCACAGAAATATCTTGAATCTGATAAAAGTAATAGTAAATAAAAATTCTATGACATTTAACCAGTGAAAGTCAGACATTGCTTTTCAACGATGCTTCAAGAGAATTATTTTAAAAAATAAACTCATGAAACAGGCGTGGACAAAAATGATGGGACCCACAGAGAAAAGACTGAAAATAATGTGACCAAAGGGACATGTTAATCTAAGGTGTGTCCACTAATAAGCATCAGAGGTGTCTACAATGACTGCGTGCACATGGTAGAATTGGATCAGGATTGGATTGTTTTTTTCCCGTTACTCAGGGGGTGGTCTGTCGTCCAATCCGAGTGCACATGAAGCTCGCGCAATCAGATTCAGGTCAGTGACCTGGCCCGCTCCGCAACGCTATGTGGCGCTGTAGTCTACTACTTCCGGGTTGATGACTGCTCAATATAACAACACAACACGAGTATCTTACGTGCGTGGAGTTTGACGGAGCGGCACTGGTGTACGTGTAGTGCATTTTTGCAGAATTTTGTTCGTATGAACGAAAAAACATCGTTTTTGGTTTCGTTAATACGACACAAACTGTGTCGTCGGCGTTTGCTACTACAAGCAATCGAGGACAACGAAAATTATGAGGATTGGGACCTTTCGGGCTCCTATACCGAACACTATTGTTTTAATCATGTTCTGCCTTTTTGTTTTTTGTTGCTTGCATCTTTTGTGCCACAAATAAAGGCATTAAATTTGTATCTATGGGTTAATCGTTCATTTATGTAAGGTCTGGGGTAGTGAAATTACACAACCACACGTTCATTTTGTATGTCTTTGTAACGCTTAGCTTAAATTCTGTAGTCTCTTCCACTCTCTGTTTTTTCCTGTCTGAGTGAACAACTTAAGTAAATTTCCACACTGATTTTTAATATTTACAAGTTATACAACAGTTTAAAAAAACCACGCTCTCTTCTGATACTATAAGGTCACAATAGATAACTCTAAATGTTTGTAAAAGAGCGCTGTGCGTTATTTCAAAAGTTCAAAACTCCGTGCACAGCTTCCAGGCGCTGGTAACAACAGGAACATTGAATAATTCCAGAAACTCGACTCTGTAAAAGCGAAACGCGTTGTTCGCGCTAAGCCCAATAAAGGAATAAGAGTAAAGTGAAGTGAGTGTGCGGTAAATTTCTTCTTTTCTGGAATTGCCATGTGCGTTATACTCATAGTCCCGAAATGGTGGAAGATGGGACTTGTTGGTGCCGTGAAGGAAAGCTGTCCTGAACCATCTGGTTGTGGAGTGGAGGACAGCTGTAGGATGCGGGAAGTATTTCGCAGTGCTGGCAAGTTGTACGGTCTTGACTGCTCTCCCATTGTTCTTCTTGGCTGTGGCATGTGCTGCCCTGGCATGCTTGTTGCTTTCTTCGCAGCCATGTTTTCGTCTGAAAGTCCGGCCACAACAATCGCTACTTACTACGCCATCAGCACCTCCTACCACTCTTATCACTTCCGAGTGAAATCCCTGGAGCATGCGCAGTACGCAAACCCGATCCAAAATCGTGCACATGGCGACGCCAAGTGGATTCCTATCGGCCTAAGCCAGGGGTTCCTGGGGGATTGGGGAAGCCAATCCCAATCCAATCTGTTGCCTGTGCACATGCAACCGTTACGATCCCAATCAGTTTGCAATCGGTTTGGACTTTTCCATGTGCACGCAGTCATTCTTGTTCTTAGTCAGTGGGCTACAGGTAGTCACTGTGCTGTTTGGTTGCATGGTGTGCACCCCCACTCAACATGGACCACAGGAAGCAAAGGAAAGAATTGTCTCAGGAGATAAGAAAGAAAATTATAGACAAGCATGTTAAAGGTAAAGGCTATAAGACCATCTCCAAGCAGCTTGATATTCCTGATATTCAGAAATTTAAGATCCATGGGACTGTAGCCAGCCTTCCTGGATGTGGCTGCAGGAGGAAAGTTGATGACAAATCAAAGAGACGGATAATACGAATAGTAACAAAAGAGCCCAGAAAAACTTCTAAAGAGATTAAAGGTGAACTTCAAGCTCAAGGAACATAAGTGTCAGATCGCACCATCCATCGTTGTTTGAGCCAAAGTGAACTTAATGGGAGACGACTAAGGAGGACACCATTGTTGAAAACAAATCATTAAAAAGCCAGATTGGAATTTGCCAAACTACATGTTGACAAGCCACAAAGCTTCTGAGAGAATATCCTATGGACAAATGAGACAAAAATTGAACTTTTTGCCAAGGCACATCAGCTCTATGTACACAGATGGAAAAATGAAGCATATCAAGAAAAGAACACTGTCTCTAGTCAGTCATAGTCAGTCATAGTTTGCTTTATTGTCTAAAAAAAATATGTACATAGAGTAATTCGAAATTCCGTTTCCCCACTAACCAGGCAGGACAGTGATAGAGCGGCTAGGGGAGGGGCCGCTGCACATGTGCACGCCGCCGACTGGGAGATACAGAGTGGAAAAGATGCAATTACAATCTATGACAATTATTCACAACATGTAATGACAGAAAACAATTGGACAGGTAACATACAGTGTTTTTTTCTTTGGCGACAAAGGGAAGGGTGGGGCAAGGGAGCAGATCAGAAATCAATTAAATTGATTGAAACTGAAGTGGAGGCAGACCTTTCTAAAATAGACAGGGCAACGTGTTTACTTAATACATGTCAGTGTAAATAGTCCGAATAGTGTGTGACAATGTTTTTGAAGAGTTCCATGATGCCACATCTGTGACCTTGGGAGTGTTCATGCAAGGAAGCCAAGTCAAAACACAGATAACCTGTTGGAGTCACAGATTTTCACAGGAGACAGATTTTTACAGAGGGATTAATTTAGCATAATGAAATACATTTTAGAGACCCAGGTGAGCAAGCAATTTGGCTGGAACCCTGGTTCTGCCAGACCCCTATCTTCATATCTCTTTGCAGATTCGTGAAAGACCTCAGCAGTTCCTCTTGGCACACAGACTGCGCTGCGTTGTTTCTACACAGTTCTGTAAGCATGCCCGTGATGGTATCCAAACGTCGAGATGTTTCCTTCAGTTGGAACCCTTCTAAATGGTCCTTAACATTACTTGCTGCCAGCTTGCAAATTTTACGACCCTATTATGGACAATCTCAGGCCAATCAACACATGTCCAGCTATCAGAAATCCGAATACGTAAATATCCTCCACATCCTCCAGGTACATTGGTGCCAAACATACAACTTGCCACGCATAATACGAGTCCCTCGCATATCCAGCAGCAAAAGTATCGTCCGGACACACCGCTTCTCCCAGTGCTCCCACTCCTCTGTGAAAAAAGTGTATTAATTACGCTGAGGGTCCAGCTTTACTGTGAAACATGGAGGAGACTCTGTTATGTTCTGGGGCTGCTTTGCTGCATCTGGCACCGGGAGTCATTTGAGAGAAATGTGCTGGCCAGTGTCAGAAAGCTTGGTCTCATGCACAGGTCATGGGTCTTGCAACAGGACAATGACCAAAAACACACAGCTAAAAATACCCAAGAATGGTTACGAGGAAAACATTGGACTATTCTAAAGTGGCCTCCGATGAGCCCTGACCTAAATCCTATTGAGCATCTTTGGAAGGAGCTGAAACATATCATCTGGAAAAGGCACCCTTCAAACCTGAGACAACTAGAGCAGTTTGCTCATGAGGAGTGGGCCAAAATATCTGCTGAGAGGTGCAGAAGTCTCATTGACAGTTACAGGAATCGTTTGATTGCAGTGATTGCCTCAAAAGGTTGTGCAACAAAATATTAATAATAATTCATAGCATTTATATAGCGCCTTTCATGACACCCAAAGCGCTTTACAGTTCATTGTTCATTCACTCCACACTTGGTAGTGGTAAGATACTTCTGTAGCCACAGCTGCCCTGGGGCAGACTGACAGAAGCGAGGCTGCCAATCTGCGCCATCGGCCCCTCCGGCCACCTCCAACACTCACGCACAGACCACTTTCATACTAGGCAATGTGGGTGAAGTGTCTTGCCTAAGGACACAACAACAGTGTTTTTTGCGACTGGCGCCCCCCTGTGGCACCTGGAATTCCCAGTGTCTCCCATCCAAGTACTAACCAGGCCCTGCCTTGCTTAGCTTCTGAGATCTGACAGGATCAGGCTTTGACAGGCAGGTATGGCCACGAAAGTTAAGGGTACCATAATTTTTGTCCAGGCCTGTTTCATGAGTTTATTTTTTTTAAATAATTCTGTTGAAGCATAGTTATTTTTTTCCAGTATATGTTATTTCTGTGACCATTGTGAGTTCAATTCCAGGTATGTTTTTGATGAGGTAACAGTAAGCAGTATAACATGGGTTAAAGCTCACAAGCATCAATCCTTTGTAATACAGGACATTTAAATTAAATTGAATAGTAAATTTAACCTCATGCTTTAGTCACATTATGTCTTGAACCTAAACACCAATAGACTTGGTGTTTTTCCAGGGCGGATTCTGCACATGACAAATGGGAAATGGGAAGTTTCCTCTCTCAGTGGAAGACTCCCTTTAATCACAAGGCAGGAGAGACATGAGATCGGCCGAATTAGAAGAGTTTATAATGTCTTTTGCTTTTGATTACGAGTTTAAAGTGCACGTGACAGGTTGAACTATTTATACACATAATTGTATTCAACATTTTGGTTATCATAGAACATTTACACGGAAGCAAGCAAGAAGCATAGCAAGAAGGTTCTGGGTTCAAGGTGGTTTCCTCCAATCAAAAACATGCAGTAGTCCGTCTGAACTTCAGCTGTGCGTACTTGTGAACAGTGGAAGAATGAGTCAAATGCAGATAAGGAAATTTCAGATAGACAACAAAGTGCACACTAATCTTCATCTAGTGCCTGGTCTTCAATAAAAAGGAAAAATATGTTGAAATTGTGTGTTAAATGTATGAGGAAATGCAGGCAGTAAACAGGGTTAGTAATGAGCCTGCACAATTCACATTCAGAGTATTCTTAGAAACAGGAAGTACACATAACAGCTACACTTCCACTGTGGTAAATAAAAGCAGGAGGGGTTTGCTGGGACATCCCTCTCCCCAGACAGCTCGGAGATGGAAGGACAGTAAACTGCTTTGAGTGGCTAGAAAAATCATATAATAATTATGAATAATCTGATATACATTATCTTTTCGGCCAATACTATATCCAGTTTTTCTTGGTATTATGGCTGCTAACCTACAGTATATTTCTCAGGGTCGATCTCAGTATTTTAAAACTGATAAACAAGACCGACGCTCCAGCTACTATAAAGTGATTACAGCATTTATTACACGTCTACCTTCTGTCTGCTCTTGGTAAATGCTCACATTTTCATATAATGCTTTTCCACCTTCAAAGCGTTTTTACATCAAGGAACCACTCACCGACACTCTCATACACTAGTGTACACAGACACTGGGGGGGACCTAACGACAACATTCTGGGAGCTGGAATCACACTGCCAAGCTGTGGGTCAATGGATCTGACCGTTCAACCAATGATGTTTATGTCCAGAGCTGGATTTGAACCGCCAACCTTCAGATGAGTGGACAAACACTCAGGAACAGGAACACAACGGAGCTGCTGTCACCGTTTCCACACTGATACATAATGATGTCAAGATTAGATGATTACTTGATAATTGTGATTGTTCTGATCACAGCATAATTTATTTATTTATTTATTTAATAGGGACAGTGCATATTAATGAACATCTGCAGCATTGCAGTGTAAATATGCCAGATTATAGCAAGAATGATAATTTCTATCTGCAGTCCCTAGGCAGGTGACACCACAGCAAAAACAATAAAAACAATGACAGCTGACAATAACACCAACATTAAAACATTAAAACATTAAGCATTAAAAGTGTCCACTAGTCTGGTTTTCCTTTAGCCACTGTTTCAAGTATGATTTGAAAGTGGCCAGTGTTGGAGTCTCTCTTATTGATGATGGGAGAGAGTTCCAGAACTTAGTGCCTCTGAGAGCACAGTTTGTCCAAATGTAGTGCGTCTGTGCGGGACCTCACAGTTCCTCTGGGCCGTGGCCCTAGTTCCCATCCCACTGACAGTCTTTGTTTTGATAAAATCCTGCAGTGGATGAGGAGCAAGTCCATGTAAAACTTTATATATAAAACAACCGTATTTAAAATGTGCAAAATTATTAAAATTGAGCAAGTTGTACTTGTCTGTGCAGTGGTGAACTGAGAATGGTTTCTTGTCTAATATTTTCACAGCTTTTTAAAAAAGTGATTCAACTGGTTTGAGTGTTGTGCCAGCAGCAAGTGACCAAGTGATTATGCAGTGCTCCCATATGAGACAGAATCATAGAGTGTAAAAACATTTGTGCCGCATATAGAGTCATAAAGGATCTTACTTTTCTAAAATTCACAAAGTTAAAATGAACAGTTTTTGTGAGGCACTTAATGTGTTTCTTAAATGTCAATGTTGGGGCCAACGTCAGTCCCAGGTATTTAAACTCTTTGACGAGGCTGAGTTCTACCCCGTCCAGAAAGACATTTACCGCTGTAGCTGAGTTGTTTTTTTACTGAACATCATGCAGACAGTTTTCTTTGTATTGAGTTATAGGCATGAGTTCTTGACCTACTTTTGGACCTTTTGGACAGGAGTCATGGCTGATGTTAGCTTTCCTGAAACTTCTTGTACAGTTCTGGCATGTGTATAAATTACAGCATCATCAGCATACAGCTAGACATTGACTATAATAATAAAATATTTATAATAATTATGACAATTTTAGAGGCAAAATCAAGTTATTTTAATTCAGTCTTATAGACCAAGAAAGTTAACCTACATATAAGGTGTCTGGGGACGATCTCGATTCCTATACTATACTGTAGCTTTAAATATCTGCTAATACCCGATATCAACTGATACTACTGCAGTTCCAGAGACTGAAAAGAGCATTTATTTCCTTTGACCAAAAATAAAATAAGACAAAACTGATCCAAATGTTTCATGTAACTGTTATTTATCTCACAGCTAAAGACAGAATAGCATTATGTAAATAAACGTTCAAATACTATGAGACTTTCTGGGCAAATTTTCCATCCAGAGCTGATACAAATTTCACATCAGCCAATATCAAAATTAGCACCAGAATAGTATCCATCCCAAGAAGTACTCTCCAATGTCAAAGTTAAACTACAGTGCCCATGCTTTTTTTGGGAGATACAGTAGATTCCACTCTGGATCAGATGAGTCATGAAATAAAATCCTTTAGCAGGATCTCAAAAAGGTGACGTCAACGCGTCCAATCAACAAGCTTTCCCATCCCATTCTTCTGTGTGTAAGTCACTTTATTGTTAAGCAACGGGAAACTTTGATGGATGGTTGGGTTCCTCTCGTACCTGAGTCCGTCTGGAGATTTCCCCCCCCCCCCCCCCCCTTTGTCCCAGAAACAATATGAGCTCAAGTGGGAACCAGGGAGAGGGGTCATGGAGGGAAACCACACCCTGGGCTCTCCTCTGCCATATGTCTCGAGGAGGAAGAGCGGGCAGGCAGCGGCGTCTACAGGCTCAACCTCTGGAATTCCAAATGTGTTTGTGACTTGGTTAGTTTATTTACAGAGGTTTGGCTCCTCACTTTAACAGTACAGAGAAAGAGATATTATTTTACACTCACTGAAATCCATGTCTAAAATCCTACAAGAAAAAATATTCATATATTCACACATATTTATATATTTTTACATGCAGTATTTGACAAGAGCCTCTGCCTTACATTCTTCTATTCATATTCCATTCATAAAAATAAAATATTAAACAGAATTAAACAAAAACAAAAATAATGACTTTCCACGCTCCAGTGGTAAGAGCTGAAACCAGCAGCTCTTCAGCAGGCATATGACCAGCATCATACATCAGTCAAATTAGAATGAAATATACATGTATTTACAGTATTTACAGAATAGTAGAATTCCTGTCTTTAGAAAGGTCTGATCTCTGCTCTCGGTTCAATCAACTTCATTGATTTCCAATCTGACCCCTTCCTTATGTAACCAACAAAAAAGATCACCTTATGTTATATCTCCAATTGTTTTTCTGTCATTACATGTTGTGAAATTGTCACTGATTGTACTTATTGCATCTTTTCTGTTCTGCTTCTCCCAGTCGGCGGCGCGCGCATGCGCAGCGGCCCCTCCCCTACCCACTCTATCACTGTCCTGCCTGGTTAGTGGGGAAACGAAATTTCGAATTCATTCTATGTACATGTACATGATTGTTTTTCGACAATAAAGCAAACTATGACTATTCTAAAACAAGCTTTGATTTAGCACAGTTTAAAAAAAGGTCAGACAGACATACCTCATGATGAGATTTGCAAATGATTTTAGTCCCAGCTTTGTCTTTGCAAGAGTTTAAAAACAGTTCTTATAAAAAGTCCTGGTAATCCATAACTTTGCTTTTAGTTCTCGGAAGCATTCCAATTTGCCACTTAGTGCTCTTTAAAAGAACTCGGACTAATTCAATTTATCTAGTCTACTCAATTTAATCTCTGTACATTCTCCCATCAAATGTCCTTGGGTTTCAGAGTAATGAAAAACTAGGATTATTGCCATAATAATTAACAATTGAAAAATATCATATCTTATGAATGGTGAAAAGTTCTCAAGATGTCCTCAATAAGAGGAAGCTGCATAGACTAAACTAATCATGTATTTGTATCTGTCGACAGTATATTTCCTCAAGTCAAATATTCTAGGCCTAGTTAATGAATAAATTAATTGTATCTAAAACTACTCAAATCAAGATCAATATTATAAATCCATGTCCATCTCAAGTGTAAATTTCTCTTTTGCAGTGTCTGCACCAATGCCACAGAACCCCTTGAATGAACGAATTTCACAAAAGTCGGTTGAAGCTTCCATAGAGATCATAGTTTTTCCAGATGGTTTTCCAGGTTCTTCTTGGTTCTTCCTTACACAAAAGGGCTGTCGGACCTGAAGATGTCCGAGTAGCTTTTTGAGTTGATGGTCTCCGTGTGGCTCTCGATGCTATAGCAACGGTGCACCTCGGTGAGGGACGAGGCCACGTATGATGCAGATCTGAAGAAATCGGTGTTGGCGAAAGTCCCGGCTAACTGCATTCTCTGCTGGTTCCAGTGCCTCCGCAGGACGTTCTGGACCTAAGGACACAACAAGTTCTTACAATAGAGCAGGACATGATGGGAGCCTGAAGATCTCACCTCTCCGTTGAAGAAGCAGAAGATTGTGGAGACTAGTAGACCCTTGAAGAGAACAAAAAAATCGTCAATGCTTCAACACAATTTTATTTTCAACTGATTTACATTTAAGCTTATACTATTTATTCAAAGATTTCAGAGTTGAAAAAATATTCAAACAGTTTATTAATGTAATGTTTAGCCATTTGGGGAGTGCCGAGCCCCAACGCAAACTTCCACAAAATCCCTAATGTCAGACAGAGACATTTTTACACAATTTACAGTAATTTACAATACTTAATAAGGTGGATAATGTTTTGGTGGAGGATATTTTTACAACTCAAAAACAGTTGAAAAACACTACTACAGATGCTTCCCAGGTTCGAGTCAGAATACTGGATAAGAATATTGTTTTTAAGCAAATGTTAACTAGCCTTGATGAAGAAGTTTAAATCTATTATAACTAGTACTCAAGTAAGTTTTTGTAGGATGTCAATAGGCAATATTATCCCTAAACGGGAAGATAATTTTTAGAGGTAGACCTACTGCATTTCCCAAAAAAATATCCCAGTTTGGAAAAACATTGACATTGAGCCAATGATAGTAATCACACCAGTGACTTCTCATCACTTGTGGTTGAATTATGTTTTGGCGATGCATAAACCAAATTCTACTGGAGTTTGTAGTGCAGTGACAATATGATGTGTATCACGCAAAGAGGGGGTGTTCTGACCTGGTAGTGCATGAGGACCTCCATGACGTAGAGGTAGACTTCGGCCACACGCGGCTCCTGGGGCTTGTAGGGCAGCAGCACATATTGAATGCCCAGCAGAGGGATAAGGATCAGGGTGGCCCTCACTGCCCTCATGTACAGGCTGGACTCGGCCTGGTGGGTCACCCGCAGCTTTGTGATCAGCACCCGCACGATGTTCAGCAGGAAGAACAAGTTCACCTGAAGAAACCACCATCAATTAAATATTGCTTCATTTGATATGGATTAGAAGATAAACACTAGGAGCTAAACAAAGTAGCTTCTTCACTTCTGACAGGGTTCTGGTAAAAGACTAGAGCTGATGATCAAAATTATCAAAAACAATAGAATTCCAATTTGACCACACACGAATTGATACTTTGTAGTAACATCACGTTCTGCATGTATGTTTATGGCAGAATGTTCATCAGCTACCATGGCGACACAACGCACACAGCCTGATAAGATTGTCCCAGCTCAAGAAAAAAGTACAAAATGGATACAAACTACACAAAAGATGAGCTGAAAAACTATTGACTAATGGCAGCTTATGGCTTTATGTGTGAGACACTTTTAAGAGCACAAAGCATCTCACCTGTTGTAGTTCCAGCTAAAACATTTTTTTTTCTGGTCAGATTATGTTAAAATAAAGCTCAGATTAAAGTCTGTCCTGAGTAATGGAGCTTCAGACAGAGCAGTGCCTACAGTGAGCGTCACACCCCAAGAAATGTTGATGATATCAGTTGCAAAGTATCAATATATTAAATCACCACAAATTCTATAACATTTTTCAGAAACTATATTTATCTGGGAGGATAGTAATATTTCTTTCTACTGTCACATAAGTTTTTGTTTAGTTTTTGTTTGTTTCATAAGCACGTATCTACTTGCTCTATTTCCATTGCGTGCCTTCTCAGAGAATCATGATGATTATTTATGACCTAAATGTATGTTGTCTGTAAACCCTGACCTTCCGTTGTATTGCCAGACAATACAGTCATGGTCCCGAGCCAAAATATTTTGCCGCAATGAAAAACACATATTGAGCTGCTAACTGGAACTTACCACCAGAGCTGCACAGATGGGTCCGTGGATAATATACAGTAATGATGTGTGTGAGCTGACCCAGCATCTGTCAATCAAAACAAACCAATTAATATATATAAGGAAACACATGCATTGAGAAATAATAGCGATATAAACGTACTTGTCATTGTAGTAGCATTGGCGTGCTATGGAGTGTATAACGGCAGGGATGAGAGGGAATCCTGAACAGAAACAGAGAATGCCATGTTTAATTGCAGCCTTATGTTTAATGAAGCTGCTCGATCTGTCACTGTCACTAATGAGTATTTGGACAAATGATCAAAATATCAGTTAAATCGTGAAAGTTGTTCTGAAAATATGCTACATTTTAATATTGAATATATTATTATATCTGTTTATTTAAAAAAGCTGATTACAATTAAAATAAATATATAAATAAATAAACAAGGGTATGAAGTGATCTAAAGTCTGAATACTGTTATCTGGGTAGTCAAAATAAATTGTTAGCAATACTGTGTACTGTATCAAGGTAAAAAGAGAAATTTAGACTATTTTTCATCTATGTCACAATATGCATATTTTCCCATTTTAAAAAATGAATTCAAATAACTACTTTTCAAATAAATACTTTCATCATTATTATCATCACTAAAACCATAAAATCACATTTTGTGCAGCAATCCTACTATTTAGCACTGCAGCAGCGAAAACATTAGCCCCCTCAGCCTCTCCATGCCCCAGCTTCTTCACTGCAATAACAACATCAGTCACCTTGGGACCTACATCTCCTCCTCTCTAGTATTACAACCGCTGAAACACTCATTCATGCTTTCATCACTTCCAGATTAGACTATTGCAATAGCATTCTTTACGGTACATCCTCCAAAACACTCAATAAGCTACAATACATTCAAAACTCTGCTGCCCGTCTCCTCACACACACCCGCTCCCGTGAACATATCACCCCCTGTCCTCCAGAACCTCCACTGGCTCCCCATCCCTCAGCGCATACACTTCAAAGTTCTCCTCATCACCTTCAAAGCCCTCCATAAACTGGCCCCAGCCGACCTCGCAGACCTGCTCCACCGCCACACCCCATCCCGCTCTCTCCGCTCCTCCCATTCAAACCTTTTGTCCCTCCTCTGCAGGACCAAGCTTCGAACCTGGGGAGACAGAGCCTTTTCTATTGCTGCCCCCACCCTCTGGAACACTCTACCTCAACACCTCCGAGACTGCACAGACCTCACCATCTTCAAAAAAAACCACAAGACCCATCTGTTTAAAGCTGCTTTTAATGTTTAAATTATTTGCTATTTTAATTCATTTTGTTTTATTTTTGACTGTTTTATGGACTTATTTTATTGTATTACTCTGTGAAGCGTCTTTGAGTGTCATGAAAAGCACTATATAAATAAAATGTATTATTATTATTATTATTAATATCCACCACCACAGCAGCAAAACAACCAGCTCCTCTTCTCCACTACCGTCCCCATAGCAACACTAAGACCCTCCACACCTCCCTCATTTGTCTCCATCTGTTTAACCACTTCCTGGTTGAACTGTAGGTGTTGCGTTGTGAGTCGTACCCCAGCCCAGGAGGTAGTACCAGACCAGGTGCTGCTTCTCTGCGAACACGGCCACCACGATGAGAGTGTGCAGGTAGATGCCCTCACAGAGCATCCAGAAGTAGTTACAACTCAGTAGGTAGAGGTGGATAAACATCAGCAGCTTACAACTCCCCTACAAAAATATATACCAGTATTAAATAAGTACAGATCAATTCTATTCTAATTTATTAACTTGTATTCTACTCTCCATGGAGAAAGCAGGTGGCACTACCAGGTCAAGTTACAGTTCAAATTTGTATTTTTCAGCAATAAAATCTCCATAATGAAATGCATACCTGCCACCAGAAAGGTTACACAGTGTACTTTTAATGTTGTGACTGATGTGATTTAGAACAGAAAAGACAAATTTCCAATTATTAAAGTCTATACATCAGAATGTTTAAGTCAGATGTCCTTTCAGTCACAACTAGCAACATTACTATGACTGAAGAATCCTGAAGTATGTTAAAGGGATATGCCACCCCCAGGTCAAATTTGGGCATCTCCCCACAGTCCAGAGACTAAAACAAGTGATGAAAAGCATTTTCCTGGTCACCCAGCCATTGTTCGAGTCTGTCAGCACTGACCGCCGCGGTATCTGCTGCTCCTCCGCGTTAGACTGGAGGCAACGGCGCCAGAGAAAGATTTCGGCCAAAAGGAATTAATTTGCTCGATGCTTTTCAGGACAGGGGAATCCCTGTTTACGCACCAGAAAGGGAGTTCCCCCGGTGCGTGCTTCGTCTTTCTTTTTCCGCACTGAAAAATAGTTCCCACCCAAAATGACCAAGTCAAGCTCTCCGTGTTGATTTGCACTCGATATGAATGCGCACTACACAGAAAGTAATTGGGAAAAGCATCGAGCAAATTAATTCCTTTTGGCCGAAATCTTTCTCTGGCGACGTTAGCCTCCAGTCTAACGCGGAGGAGCAGCAGCTCGCGCGGCGGTCAGTGCTGACAGACTCGGACAATGGCTGGGTGACCAGGAAAACGCTTTTCATCACTTGTTTTAGTCTCTGGACTGTGGGGAGATGCCCAGATTTGACCTGGGGGTGGCATATCCCTTTAAGGGACAGTGACAGTAGAAACTTAAATGAGTTTTGAACCGGTAACCTTCCTATTTATGGGCAAATGCTTAGCCCACTGCCACTGTTGTCCCCATCATAAGAATGAATATGCTATTATGTCAAATTAATACTGCAAATATTTGACTGTGTAGACGTAATCAGCGGTTTAGCTACTGCATTCAGAATATCACAGTAACGGAGACATGGTGAAAGTGTTTTGCTCAGTGGTACAACAAACAGTATTGAATTTATTTAAGAATAGCATCGTACCGAATCGCTGTGTCCCTCGTTCCTGGCTAAAGTGGTGAGCTGAACCACGGTGGTAATGGAGTTCAGCACACACGAGATGAACAGGTTTTTGTGCAACGTTATCCTTTGACAGCTCAAACTCCTGGAAAACACACAATGTGACTTTGAGTTTCCATGGCAACGTCATCTAAGTAAAGTTATCCTTACTTGAAATGGAAGAATATTGCCAGAGATATGAGCAGGGATATGAGGGAGAGCCCATGTCCGATCATCACTAAATAGAAGTGTGTCATTGCTGCCTGGAAAGATATTTGGGTTTATTGATAATCAGGAAGAACAATTATATTTCCCCTAGGTTTCCAATTAAGGAGACCGCCACAAACAGTAGAAAAAGAGGAGTTTAATATGTTAGAGCATGGAGAAACACATAGCAATAGATGCCAACAGTACATCCAAATAAGATCTTTTGCCAGAATGTTTTCGATTTTACTTTTTAACTTTGCTTCTCAACCAATCACATCTAAGCCTTATGTCTTTTCTTATGTTAGAGCTGCTACTCTCCTAACCACAGACAGTTCAAAGAAGTGGACTGAGGGAGTGCGACATTACTCATAGCGTTCTGCTCCAGTCAAATGTATCTCATCAAGGCTAGCAGTTAGAGGGGTGAATTCGGAGCCAGTTCCATATTAGGAATAGGAATTGATTTACAGACAAAATAGCAAAAAAAAAAAGAAAAAACAGGATCATGTAGAGCGGGACCAAAGAGCAGAATGACAAAATGACGAGCCTGACAGCAACAGTTACATTTTCTCAATAATAAGTGAATTGGAGCGCGGTGTTGACGGAGCCGGAAGCACACCCATGCTCATTCCCTATTTGAAACACGTTGGCTAGCAGGATAGCTATGTCCATTTATATATACAATCTACAGAACCATTCCCTCTCTCCTTACCTCCTGGAGCTTGGCCCGGCCCTCCATGTGTTCTGTGTTGGCGTTGCAGTTGGTGAAGTTGGTCCAGGTGCGGTTACTCAAAGGATGGCGCCACCACTGGCCTGTCTCTGAACACACTTTGGTGGCTATGGCTGTGGAACGTTACATGGACTGTTTAAGCTAAAATAAAACCTATGTTAAAAAATAAAAAAAAAACAAGCTCGCACCTTGGCCAACAACATATGAAATGCTAAATTCCCTTCAGCTACAGTGGAAATGGGTTACCACTTTATAAAAACTACACCTTAATTAATCTTAATAAAGAATTAACAAATAGTTTATTAAGGAGTTCATGTTAGAGCAGGGGTATCAAAGCTTTTTCACTGAGGGCCACATTTTTAAACTTATATGGAGCAAAGGTGACACACTACACGACAATGGAGAGAATCAATCAAAATGTTACGCTTGATGTTGCTTTAACCAGTTGCCACACCTTTAAGAAGCCTTGGAACATTTATGTTAAATCCGTATCACATCTTAAAGTTATTATAACAGAACTGTTCAAGAAATACAGTAAAAAGTAGTACTTTTGCTCACTTAAGGGCCACATTTGGTACCCTGGCCATAGTTTGGACATTCCTACGTTATTAATAAGCAGTTACTAAGTAGTCTGAATCATTCTTAAACTACGTATTCATTATAAATAAAGTTTTGTTCATGCTTTATTGAGGCTATTGAACGCGAAGTTATAATAAAATTAAAGCAATATGACTATACTGTATTGTTCAAGTAATTATTTCATCTTTTTACCAGTGGCCGTAAGAAAAAAAAAATAAAATACAAATTCTTTCTTCAAACTTCATTATCCAATCAGCCAAAACATTTTAGTACTTATCGTGTTGTACAGTGTGTTGAATATTAAAAAAACAAAACACGCACAGCAATAGACAAGTAAACTATCCTACCATTGGGGTCAAAGTCCTCATAGTAGTCCGGACAGTTCTGCTCTGCGGTCTTTCCCGCCTCGGTCTCCTCCCAGCACAGCCACGCGTCCCAGGTCATGTTACACACCGGACCTGACACATACAACTGAGGGTCAGATATTGTGTAAAAAAAAAATTTAAAAAAAACTCCTCATATGTGTTTATATACAGTGTGTACCGGCAGTTTTGTTTCTGTGCTGGGCCTGCTTTAGCATGCGCTGAAAACACTGGTACTGCGCAGTGGCGATGTTGTGTCTCGTCAGCTGCTCCCTTCTGTGGTTCAGCTGCTCCTTCTCCAGGCTGCTCACCACCACACACTGCAGGGGACACACAAAACAGACCTCCCGTTATATCCTCCTGAGACCCGCCCATTCATTTGTGTCCTTTATAGTGGACATTGAGTTAACCAGTCTGTCAAAAATAAATAATACATAAAAATAATAAATTTAAAAAATAAAAAAATAAAAATAAAATAAATAAATAAATAAAAATAGAAAATAAATAATATATAAAAATAAAAATAAATAAAAATAAATAAATAGAAAATAAATAATAAGTGCAAAATAAAAATAATAAATAAATAAATAAAAAATATAAATAAAAATAAATAAATAAAAATAGAAAATAAATATATAAAAATAAAAATAAATAAAAATAAATAAATAAATAGAAAATAAATAATAAGTGCAAAAAATAATATAAAAAATACTAAAATAAACAAATAAATAAAAATAAATTAATAAATTAATGAATACAAAATACATAAAAATAAATAAAAAAAATACTAAAATAAATAAATACATAAATAAGAAATTAAAAGGGAGACTAAAAACTATTTGACGTGACTGTAGAAGCTTGTCAGAGATGTTGGTCATCAAAAAATATATATATATATAGTTTTTGTGAGGTTGTTAACTTCACATGGATTTAACACCAAAATGTCCCTGACGTTATTATTATGAATACAAATAAAATTAACAAAATGTAAATTCAAAGGTGTTCATTCACCTTCAAATAGAAAATTAAAATAATAATAAATCAATAATAATAAAAATAATAATAATAATAATTCAGACTTTTTTTTCTTCAGGTCCCAGGAGGATACATTGTCACTGAACTAGTGTTGTCACGATACTAACATTTCAAACTCCATTTAAGATACTAATAAACACAATAATCAATACCAATTCAATAATTCTTCATTTATAGACAACAGAATGTAATTTTCAGCATTAATAGTACTTTCTTTTCTATTTCCATGTGTGGTCCAGGAAGAATACAGCTCAAGATCATTCTAAAGACATTCAGGAAAGCTTCATTTCTGTCTTGTCAATGAGACTTTTTAGTATCAATACCTGCTCAAATGAGTGTCTAGTTTGAGTATCGATTAGTATCTGATTTTTGATACTTTTGACAACCCTGCTTGGAACATACAGAGTAGAAAATCATTATCGTAAATTCCATTAAAATAATTAATTTGAGCAAAACCATTTGTTTTAGTAGCAACTTTCAATAGGGCTGTCTCAGGACCCACCAGCTGAAAATGATGAAGTTTTTCTCTTTCCATTCAGTATCAAAAATACCCAGACCTAAGAGAAGGGCGTGTCTAAGGAGGAAGATTTACCTTATTACAGGAGCATAGTACCAGCAGAATGATTGTGAAGCTTCTCATCTCCATCTCTTTGGTCTGAAGAGAGAAAGACAGTTTGTAATAGGGGTGTGCAAAATAATCGTCATGACAATGCATCGCGATACTAACTTTCACAATATACTGCATCGATTCTTGATGCCAAAAATCGATTATTATTAATTCATAATTTAATATTTAATAATGTAATATTTAATATTAATAAATAAATAAATTATTTGTTTTTTTTGTTTTTTTTTATAAATCCTATGCACTTTTTTCTTTGTGAAAGGGTATTGTTTGTTATGATGGTAGCTACCTCCAAAATGGCAAATGTTTGAACATAATTTTTTGTTTTAGAAAAAAATCCTATGCACATCCTATGCACTTTTTTGTTATTGGTTTGGTTTATTTGTTTTTGTTATTCAATAAATTCAGTTATGAATTGAGTTGCTCAGAGTAATGTATCAATTGAAGACACTGCCCAAGATACACAGCCACTGATATTTAAGTTATCCTTTTTTTTTTTGGTACATTTTCACTGAAGTATGTCGAATATATTGCAATTCATCGCAATAATTCAAGTATCGTGATGCATCGTGATAGTATCACATCGTGGCATATGAATCGTGATTCGAATTGAATCGTGACTTCTTTGCCAATACCCACCCCTAGTTTGTAAAGACCAACAAACTGAACACAGACCCCAGGGTTATTTATATTCCTATTTAGTACACTGCTAAAAAATCTAACAGCATTAGGCTATTATTATTATTATTGACTAAATGTTTAATTTCCCCAATGCCAATTGGTTAAATATGATCACTGAATACAATCTTTTTAGTTTTGACCATTTTCTGTAGTTTGCAGAACATTGTAGTGGAAAAATCTAATTAAAACTTGAATATTTGGAGAAAAAAATATCGCAGCTGAGTATATTTGACCATGTATTGTAATGTAATGTTGTGACCTTTATTTGAACTGCTGGAGTTATTTGTGGAGAGGAACAGGTACAGATCTCTGCACTGCCTGAATCACGTCTCCCAGGAGTGCAGTAAAGTGTGTTTCCTGTAGCCGCACATGATAACGTGATTTAGCCACAGTGCTGACAGGCGCTGGGACCGTGGGGACTTAAAGTTCATCATGTGTTTTTAATCAGCAACAGCTAACACCCCAGCCCAGAAGTTAAGAAAATGAAATAACTTTGTGCTTGAATCTGATTGGAAAGAACAGATTACGTCCTGTTTAATAGAATCTCTTAAGATTCTTGTAAGTAATGGGGTGGTTATACAACTGAAGAGAACAACTGAACGTGGAGGCTTTCCGATTCCAACTAACTGCTGAAATAGAAATATTTTCACCACTGGATTAATTGCTAGAGTATGTGTGGAGAACGAAGCAGACACAGAGGGACCCTTTCTAGCTCACACACAGTCAGTCAGTACACATTTTTATATATAGTATATCATTTTTTCAATTGGATTTGGTCTTCTTAAAGGGCCCTTAATACGCTTTTCTCTGATCTATGTTGTAATGTTGGTTCCAGTCAAAAACATAGCTTGTGAGTTTTTCTCTTAAGCAGAAAACACTCTGTTCCACCTTGTGATGTCATGTGGTAATACAGGAAGTGCTCCACTGTGGGTTTTTTTTTTTTTAACTCCACACACCTTCACTAGAATCATTTGGATAATTTCAGCCCTGGAAATGCCAAATCTCTATTGAACTAAAGGTAAAAGGAGCTGTTCACTTGAAAACTATCCGTTCGTACAGGCAATGTTTTAGTCATTGTGTTTATTGTCTTGTACTTTTGCTACAGGTATATGTGATGTTTTAGTCATTGTGTACTTTTGGTACAGGTATATGTGATGTGTTAGTCATTGTGTACTTTTGCTGCAGGTATGTGATGTTTTTGTCATTGTGTTTATTGTCTTGTATTTTTGCTACAGGTATATGTGATGTTTTAGTCATTGTGTACTTTTGCTACAGGTATATGCAATGTTTTTATCATCGTGTACTTTTGCTACAGGTATATGTGATGTTTTAGTCATTGTGTACTTTTGCTGCAGGTATATGTGATGTTTTAGTCATTGTGTACTTTTGCTACAGGTATATGTGATGTTTTAGTCATTGTGTTTGTCTTGTACTTTTGCTACAGATATATGTGATGTTTTAGTCATTGTGTACTTTTGCTATCGGTATATGTGATGTTTTAGTCATTGTTTACTTTTGCTACAAGTATATGTGATGTTTTAGTCATTGTGTACTTTTGCTGCAGGTATATGTGATGTGTTAGTCATTGTGTACTTTTGCTACAGGTATATGTGATGTTTTAGTCATTGTGTACTTTTGCTGCAGGTATATGTGATGTTTTAGTCATTGTGTACTTTTGCTGCAGGTATATGTGATGTTTTAGTCATTGTGTACTTTTGCTACAGGTATATGTGATGTTTTAGTCATTGTGTACTTTTGCTACAGGTATATGTGATGTTTTAGTCATTGTGTTTATTGTCTTGTATTTTTGCTACAGGTATATGTGATGTTTTAGTCATTGTGTACTTTTGCTACAGGTATATGCAATGTTTTTGTCATTGTGTACTTTTGCTACAGGTATATGCAATGTTTTTGTCATTGTGTACTTTTGCTACAGGTATATGTGATGTTTTAGTCATTGTGTACTTTTGCTGCAGGTATATGTGATGTTTTAGTCATTGTGTTTATTGTCTTGTACTTTTGCTACAGATATATGTGATGTTTTAGTCATTGTGTACTTTTGCTATGGGTATATGTGATGTTTTAGTCATTGTTTACTTTTGCTACAGGTATATGTGATGTTTTAGTCATTGTATACTTTTGCTGCAGGTATATGTGATGTTTTAGTCATTGTGTACTTTTGCTGCAGGTATATGTGATGTGTTAGTCATTGTGTACTTTTGCTACGGGTATATGTGATGTTTTAGTCATTGTGTACTTTTGCTGCAGGTATATGTGATGTTTTAGTCATTGTGTACTTTTGCTGCAGGTATATGTGATGTTTTAGTCATTGTGTACTTTTGCTGCAGGTATATGTGATGTGTCAGTCATTGTGTACTTTTGCTACAGGTATGTGATGTTTTTGTCATTGTGTTTATTGTCTTGTATTTTTGCTACAGGTATATGTGATGTTTTAGTCATTGTGTACTTTTGCTACAGGTATATGCAATGTTTTTGTCATTGTGTACTTTTGCTACAGGTATATGCAATGTTTTTGTCATTGTGTACTTTTGCTACAGGTATATGTGATGTTTTAGTCATTGTGTACTTTTGCTGCAGGTATATGTGATGTTTTAGTCATTGTGTACTTTTGCTACAGGTATATGTGATGTTTTAGTCATTGTGTTTATTGTCTTGTACTTTTGCTACAGATATATGTGATGTTTTAGTCATTGTGTACTTTTGCTATGGGTATATGTGATGTTTTAGTCATCGTTTACTTTTGCTACAGGTATATGTGATGTTTTAGTCATTGTGTACTTTTGCTGCAGGTATATGTGATGTGTTAGTCATTGTGTACTTTTGCTGCAGGTATATGTGATGTGTTAGTCATTGTGTACTTTTGCTACAGGTATATGTGATGTTTTAGTCATTGTGTAATTTTGCTGCAGGTATATGTGATGTTTTAGTCATTGTGTACTTTTGCTGCAGGTATATGTGATGTTTTAGTCATTGTGTACTTTTGCTGCAGGTACAGTGCCGTGAAAAAGTATTTGCCCCCTTCCTGATTTCTGTGTTTTTTGCATATTTATCACTCAAAACATTGTCAGATCATCAAACCAATTTTAATATCACACAGAAACAACCCAAGGAAAGACAAAATTCAGTTTTTGAATGATGATTCCATTTATTAGTGCACAAAAAAAATCTAAACCTATCTGGCCCTATGTGAAAAAGTAATTGCCCCCCCTTGTTAAATCACAAACTAACTGTGACTAACCACAGTTTTGAGAAAACTTAGTTCAGTTCTACATGCCACACCCACACCTGATTGTCACCACCTGTGTTGAATCAAGAAATCACTTAAATAGTTCCTGTCAAACAAAGTGAAGTTGGCTACAACATCTCAAGAACAAACACATCATGCCACGATCCAAAGAAATTCAAGAACAAATGAGAAAAAAAGTGATAGAAGTCTATAATTCAGGAAAAGGTTACAAAGCCATTCCCAAAGCTCTGGGGCTCCAGCGAACCACTGTCAGAGCCATTATTCAAAAATGGAGGAAACTGGGAACAGTTGCAACCCTTCCCAGGAGTGGTCGACCAACTAAGATTACTCCAAGAGTGCGACGACGGCTCATTCAGGAAGTCACAAAAGAACCTAGACGCACATCGAAAGAACTACAGGCCTCGTTGGCCTCAGTTAAGGTCAGTGTTCATGACTCCACCATTAGAAAAACACTGGCCAAAAATGGCATCCATGGAAGAGTTCCCAGGAGAAAACCACTGCTTTCACAAAAGAACACAAAGGCTCGTCTCACCTTTGCCAAAAAGCACCTTGATGACCCTCAAGACTTTTGGAGAAACATTTTGTGGACCGATGAGTCTAAAATTGAACTTTTTGGAAGGTCTGCAGCCCGTTTCATCTGGCGTAAAAATGGCACAGCATTTGATAAAAAGAACATGGTGCCCACAGTAAAGCATGGTGGTGGCAGTGTGATGGTCTGGGCCTGCTTTGCTGCCTCAGGACCAGGACAACTTGCTGTGAT
The DNA here is from genome assembly GCA_036785185.1 of Paratrypauchen microcephalus. Taxonomy (NCBI): domain Eukaryota; kingdom Metazoa; phylum Chordata; class Actinopteri; order Gobiiformes; family Gobiidae; genus Paratrypauchen; species Paratrypauchen microcephalus. Next base: position 5,761,471 of record JAVJIX010000027.1, on the reverse strand, counting down.
TGACGGAAAAATGAATTCTGCTGTTTACCAGAAGATCCTGAAGGAGAATGTCCGGCCATCAGTTCGTGCCCTCAAACTCAAGCGCTCTTGGATCATGCAACAGGACAATGATCCAAAACACACCAGCAAGTCCACCTCTGAATGGCTCAAAGAAAACAAAATTAAGGTTTTGGAGTGGCCAAGTCAAAGTCCGGATTTAAATCCGATTGAGATGCTGTGGTGTGACCTTAAACGGGCAGTTCATACAAGAAAACCCTCCAATATGGCAGAATTGAAACAATTCTGCATAGAAGAGTGGGCCAAAATCCCTCCCCAGCGGTGTGAAAGACTCATCACCAATTATCGCAAACGTTTGGTTACAGTTATTGCTGTCAAAGGAGGCTCAACTGGCTATTAGATTAAGGGGGCAATTACTTTTTCACATAGGGCCAGATAGGTTTAGATTTTTTTTGTGCACTAATAAATGGAATCATCATTCAAAAACTGAATTTTGTCTTTCCTTGGGTTGTTTCTGTGTGATATTAAAATTGGTTTGATGATCTGACAATGTTTTGAGTGATAAATATGCAAAAAACACAGAAATCAGGAAGGGGGCAAATACTTTTTCACGGCACTGTATATGTGATGTGTTAGTCATTGTCTACTTTTGCTACAGGTATGTGATGTTTTTGTCATTGTGTTTATTGTCTTGTATTTTTGCTACAGGTATATGTGATGTTTTAGTCATTGTGTACTTTTGCTACAGGTATATGCAATGTTTTTGTCATTGTGTACTTTTGCTACAGGTATATGCAATGTTTTTGTCATTGTGTACTTTTGCTACAGGTATATGTGATGTTTTAGTCATTGTGTACTTTTGCTACAGGTATATGTGATGTTTTAGTCATTGTGTACTTTTGCTACGGGTATATGTGATGTTTTAGTCATTGTGTTTATTGTCTTGTACTTTTGCTACAGATATATGTGATGTTTTAGTCATTGTGTACTTTTGCTACAGGTATATGTGATGTTTTAGTCATTGTGTTTATTGTCTTGTACTTTTGCTACAGATATATGTGATGTTTTAGTCATTGTGTTTATTGTCTTGTACTTTTGCTACAGATATATGTGATGTTTTAGTCATTGTGTACTTTTGCTATGGGCATATGTGATGTTTTAGTCATTGTGTACTTTTGCTACAGGTATATGTGATGTTTTAGTCATTGTGTACTTTTGTTACAGGTATATGTGATGTTTTAGTCATTGTGTTTATCGTCTTGTACTTTTGCTACGCGTATATGTGATGTTTTAGTCATTGTGTACTTTTGCTACGGGTATATGTGATGTTTTAGTCATTGTGTACTTTTGTTACAGGTATATGTGATGTTTTAGTCATTGTGTTTATCGTCTTGTACTTTTGCTACACGTATATGTGATGTTTTAGTCATTGTGTACTTTTGCTACAGGCATATGTGATGTTTTAGTCGTGTTTATTGTCTTGTCTATCAGATGTTTTCTGTTCACTGTGTGCCTAGGGAGCGCTGCAATTTCAAATCCTGTGTGTGCAACCTGTACATATTGGTTTTTGACAATAAAGCTGACTTTGAACTTTGAACATCATGACATCACAAGGTGGAACACAGCATTTTGAGCTTTGGAGGTATAGTCAGGCTGATAATAAAGGGTTACTCAAACATGTGTGAATGAAACTAAATACAACTCCACTATTGGATTTTACTGCTCGATGTGCTTAAATTGCCCCTCAGCAACAAATAAACTGATACTGATTGACTGATAAATTATACAGATTTTTAACAATTTCTTCCCCCAAAGTCTGAACTCTGCTCCAAGCCATTTGTTTTGACTGATAGAGGATTGGCTATAGACTTCTCCATTTAAAAGGGTCAATATGATCGTTGAAGATCACAGGGCTTCAATCTCCATCTCAATTCGATTAATTTCTCAGCCTTAAGAACACACACGGCCCAGTTCTCATAGGAATTTTGATTGTTCCTCCAGTGGAATGTACCAATAGATGTACTGATAAATAGTAGTAGCAGTCCAAATAGTACATTAAAGGTCCTATAATATGCAATGGATTCTTGTGAGCTTTGAGCCATATTAGAATTTTACTACCTCATTACAATCATACCCGGAGTTGTATTTTGGCTGAGGAATCCTGCACCATTAGTCTGTCTGCATCTCCAAGGCTCAAATGCTCTGTTCCACCTTGTGATGTTCCAAAGTTGTAGTTTTCAAATTCACAGCTACCCTTAACCTTTTGTTCAGTAGCGAGTGGTGATTCCAGGGCTGAAATTGTCCAAATGATTCTAGTGAAGGTGTGGGTTTAAAAACACAGTGGAGTACTTATTGTATTACCACATGACAAAGCAATGTGGAGTATTTTCTGCTTGAGAAGAACTCAGCCTAAATATGCAGGATTCATGAGTTAAACAAAACACAACTCCAGGTCTGTTTGTAATGAGGAAACAACATTAGAACAGAGATCAGAAAATAACTTTAAGTATGCGTTGTTGTGAAGTGGCCTGAACAAAAGATGTAAATGTTGTTGTTCATATAGGTAGCTGAGACCCTGTTCTTTCTGTAGCGCCATGGGGTGATGGGTTTGACCCTTTACTTCCCCTGCTCCCTGCTGCTTCCTTCCTGCAGCGATACAGGCTCATATGTGAGCTCAACTATTCAGACCTTCAGAAATTTCAGATGCTAGAATTGATTTAAGACTGTAAACAAGTTAGTGCCTTACTGTTTTTAATGATGTGCCTGAATTCTTTGTGTATGAGGTCAAATATAATTGGTCTCACAAACGGGGCCCACATGTGCCTACAGCTGGTGGTGATGAAGTTCCCATGTTGACGACTTCAAAATGTTGTTGTTTAAGCCACATACCTCTGGACTGAGCTCATCTCCAGTTGTTGACTGTTTAGAGCTTGTTCATAGGGCTAATGTTGTAATAATGATAATATTGATATAATAAGGTGAAAAATGTAATGGGCAAGATTAAAACTCATCCAAGGCACTGGTCTAAACTCGTAAAAGTTAAAATATACTTCTGCGTCGGGGAATCTCTTACATCTCTCCTGGAAATAAATCTGGATATGCATTTCAGTCTTTTTCCCCTCAAAATTAGGGATTTACTTGATTACATTTACTGACCTACTGAATACATGCAGACAAGTTTTACTTCAACTTTGGGGGATATCATTTTGACAAAGTAAAGTAAGTAAGTGAATTATACGCCTCTATTTTTAACAATGTATTGTTTGTGAATGCTATAGAATACACACTATTTTAAGCTTTGTTTAGGCTATTATAAGACATCCTTGAATATTGTTTATTTTACTATTAATTATTAATAGCATACCATTGTTACTATTAAAAAGACTACATCTCATTTGCTTTATTTTACTACTACTACTACTACTGCTATTACTAGGCCTACAAAGTACCGTTAACTGTTAATGATTCTGCAAACTAAAAACGTCCCACATTGTCTAACAGAAACTCAGTCAGTGACTTCAAAATGAGAGCTTACCAGTGCAGAAGCAGTATAAAGGTGACTCTTTCTGCTGGGGTAGAGGTGGGAAATATTCCAGTGTTAGAAGCCAGCTCCTCAGAGGAAGTGTGCTCCTCACAATCCAAGGACGAACTGAAATAATAAAGAGAGACTGGAGCAACTCACATCATCTGATCAACAAAAGGGGCAGGGCCTGAAAGTCTTTGGAAAACGGGAGCAGGTGTTCTCAAACTTTTCACACCGAGTAGAAAGAAAATATAAACCAAGTCTAAAATTGTGTTTGACCAGTAATAACCCAAATTAGTTTATTCTTAACCAAGAATAACCCAAAGTTATCCAAATCAAACACTAGACCTGAACAGGAAGTTAAGAATATTTGTTGAATACATTGGCACGCAGACGTTCGTTATTGCATCCATTGTCTTGTCACAAAATAAAAAGTATGCGCATAAAAACAAATTGCAGTGGGTGGGTAAGAGCGCCCTCTGCTGACGCTTTCATGTTTCTGCAACTGCTGTTACCATGGAGACCACACACTTCACCACGTACGAGGCTTTTTTTCTTTACTTGGCCTGAAATAACAAGAACAAGGGAAAGTTGATAGCTTTTTTTATTATTTATTATTATTTTTTTATCTTAAATCATTTACAGGTAAGTTTGATACACTCGACATTCAGTCAGTAGCCTTTAAAATGGTAACAAATAACATTATTATGTTGTTTTTATTATTAATACGAAGAATAACATACAAAACACATGGCATAACAAATAGGATGCCAGGGCAAGGCATGCATAGAAAAAGGAAAAACTTTTACATTGTACAAAGATAACAACTTTCATGTCAATATAGATTTTTTTGTTTATAAGCTACTTTTAGAAATAGTGGAGAGGTATAATTCTAATTGCTTAATTAAAACAGGAAAAAACAAAGAGGTATAAGAGAATTTCCATTTGTAAATGGTCTGCCATCTCCCTGTTTTCATGAGATGACTTTGCTTTGACTGGATTTTTCTACAGCACAGCATTGAAGGTGCACCGTGTAACTTTTCTGGAGGGTGTGTCAATTGCTTATGTTATTGCTTTGCCTGGAATGTTTTACAGTATGGCATTAAACCTTTTTATCTTCATGGAGACCAAACCAGACCAAGTTACAGGTCAGATCTGTGGAGAGGCGACCCCCCTCACAGTCAGAATCCCTGTTTTCTAGGTATTTATGAGCTCTAAAAGCACCTGTCGCTGAATAAATGTAAAGTAGGGCTGATTAAAGTCATGCTGGGGAACATTTGAAGCAGATAAATTACATATCCATAGAAATAAGCAGGTGACAGACCCCAACTGAAAAGTTACAGTGACAGAGTACCTTTTAAACATACCAATTTCCAAAGAAACAACCAAGTGACAAGGCCAAGTTACAGGTCAGATCTGTGGAGAGGTGCATACACTGAGGATGAGAATGCATGTTTTTAAAGGATTTTTGAGCAATAAAAATACTTCTAATTGATTTAGCTTAAGATGTATGTTTTATGGCAAAGCAGTAACATCTCCATGGAAAGAACTGGTTTGAGAGGGGGGTTAAAGAGGCTATTTTTGTCAAAAAAGAGAATCCGTCGTTAAACAGAAATGGGGGAGTTAGACATAACTTGTCTCCCATTTATAATTCGATTCTTAAACCAAGTCAAAACAGACAAAGAAACATTAGGGCAGACAATCCGGGGCAGAGGGGTGGAGAGGGTCGTTAGACGTTGAATAGGGGGACGAAACTAGTCGCCAGTGTAATTTGAAAAACAAAGAGACAGATTAGGGGGATCGTTTTCAGAGCTTTTTCAGTGTAGGGAGCGCCGCCCGGCAGCTAGATATAAGCAGTGTCTAACCAGCACGATAACCAGAGCTGACGAAGCCTCTCGGATGAGCGGCGAAACGTTTTCAACCAAACAAACTTTGTCCAGTTGACAAATTGAACTTCTCCTTTTATCACCCCTGATTATATCATAAAAGAGTCACATATGTCCAGGAAGTGCTCTCCTCAGATCCACTACAGACACAGAGGAATCTTCCCACCACACTTTAAACCCCGGAAACAGGGTCAGTGAAAGAGGAGCTGGTGGTGTGGAGGTGGAACCTCCATTAGAGCGGACCTCTTAGAAGGACAGAGATCCAGCCTCAGAGTCCAGGAACACAGACACTGAGGGACGGAAGGAGGAGGAGGAGAGGTCTGTTTCTCTGTTGTTGTGATAGAAAGAGTAAAATCCATTATAGATCCTCAGACTCCAGGACTGATCATTGATCCAGAGAGAACCCAGAGGAATCTGAGGACACAAACACATGACATCACTTCCTGTTCCTGTGAATCTGAAAAGTTGTTTTATTTCATTTATATTTTAAGATGTAATAATCCTGAACAATAACAATCATGTCTCAAGTCTCTCTACATATTTTTAGCTCAAATCACACTAATGTTTCCTCTATAACTGTGAAGATTTAAAGTGTGATAAAGTTCCATCATGTTAATGTCCCCATGAACTGAATGAAATACAGAGACTCACACTTCCTCAGACCTCGGACCACTCAGTGTTCTCCAGCAGGATCCAACCTGAAACACACAAGTCCAGTTTAGACCAGACCAGACACCAGGACCTGGACCGACCATGGACCAAAGACCCACTGAACCAGGATCCTCACCTGAGAGACTGCAGGGGGCAGTGGTCCCGTAGAGCGGTCAGGAGCTCTGCTAAGGGTCCTGGATGGTTGTAGCTGAGGTCTAACTAGCCGTGTCTCAATTCGCAGTGTGCACATTTCGGAGTGTGGTTTTAACGGCGCATACGTCACTTCCGGCGCGACAACTGCTGTCCCATTTCGCTTTTGTCCCATGCTCTGTTAAAATGCGATCTGAAAAACGCAGTCGTTTCCATGGAAATCGGGGCGTGGACCAACTGCGTGAAGATGCACACTTGGTGCAGTCATATATCCCAGCATGCACCACACGCTACTTCTTCTACGGGAGAAAATAAAGTCGGCGGCTGCATCTGGTAGTTGCGAGACCTGTCCCATTTCGCCGACGCCCATGCGGTCCGCTTACTGCACTCAGGACTGTGCAAGTATGCACACTCCGAACTGTGCACACTGCGAATTGAGACACGGCTAATTACTCATGTGGACACAAGGGGGCAGAATGCATCATGGGAGTGCCTCACCTGAGAGTCTCCAGTCTGCAGGGGGCGCTCTTCAGTCCAGAACACAGCAGCTCCACTCCTGAGTCCTGGAGGTGGTTGTTAGTGAGATCCAGATGTGTGAGACTGGAGGAGCTGAGGACTGAGGCCAGAGGACCACAGCTGTGAGGGGACAGGCCACAGCCACAGAGACTGAGGACAGACAGAAGATAGAAGATACTGTAGTCAGTGATTAACCCTATCTGACAATGCATCTCTACTTTTTACAAACTGCTGGGTTATGTTTCTACCCAATGGTTGTGTATGGGCTGTTGGGTCATTTTCTGAGGGGTTATTTTCACAGAGTTGGGTCATTTTGCTTAACCCAAATGCTGGGTCAACAGGTTGGGTCTTTTCCATTCCTCACCTCCTCTACAGCTCCAGAGATACAACTGTTAAAAGTATTTAAATATGTTTATTACTTTATCTTTGTGATTTTATCTCATCTATTTAATCACATTGTGTCAGTTAATGTTAATGTTACGAAATAAACATTTGACTTCTGCTGCTCAGTCTCTGCATGTCTCAATTAGTATTTAACTGTTAGTAACGACCTGCTGAAATAAATGAATTTTGTGTTTTACTTATGGATCTGAATGTGTCTTACATGAATCAACTTATTGTTATTTCTTGGATTTGATTTTCTATTTGTACAGTTCTCTTTGTCACAGAGGAAAACATTTGAGCTGTATATGTTCAAAGTTCAAAGTCAGCTTTATTGTCAATTCTGCCATATGTGTTCAACATACAGTGAATCGAAATTTTGTTTCTCTCTGGCCAGGTAGTGCAAAAAGACAGTGTACAAAATACAATATGAAGACAAAACACAACAAAAAACTATCTAAGACAGAGATCTAAGTTAAAACTAAAGTCTACGGTCTAAAATCTTAAAACAGTGCAACATAATAAATAAACTATACTATATACAGATTTCCAAAGTGTGCAGTGTGCATCAAAATGTGCAATGGAAGATACAGCAGTGACTTGGTCATGTGCAGTAGAATGTGCATAGGAGTTAAGATAAAATAAAAATAAATGTGCAACAGTAGTAATTCTAGTGCAGTAACAGGAGTAAACAACAGTACTAAAATTCCAGTAGTAAATGTAAGTGTGCAATAACAGTAGTAAACAACAGTGCAACAGGAGTAAAATCCAGTAGTAAATGTAAATGTGCAGCAGTGCAACAGTCGTCCTTAGCAGCAGTTTTTTTTTTTTTTTTAAAGTGTCTAGAGTGATAGGTCTTTTTATGGAATACAGGTTATGCCAATATGGGGGGTGGGGGTGGGAGACGGGTAAGGTGAGAGTTCAGCCTCCTGACAGCCTGGTGGATGAAGCTGTTTGAAAGCCTGGTGGAGTGGGCCCGGAGACTCCGGTACCTTCTCCCCGAGGGCAGGAGGCTGAACAGGCTATGTGCGGGGTGGCTCGGGTCACCCACAATGCTGGACGCTCTGCGGGTGAGGCGGGTGTTAAAAATGTCTAGGAGGGAGGGGAGAGAGACACCAGCGATCCTCCCAGCTGCATTCACTATGCGCTGCAGAGCTTTCCTGTTCTGTTCAGTGCAGCTCCCGTACCACACAGTGATGCAGCTGGTCAGGACGCTCTCAATGGTGCCTCGGTAGAAGGTGGTCATAATGGGTGGAGGGGCTCCAGCTCTCCTCAGTTTGCGGAGGAAATAGAGGCGCTTCTGAGCCCTCTTTGCCAGTGATACAGTATTCACTGTCCAGGAGAGGTCCTCACTGATGTGCACCCCCAGGAATTTGGTGCTGCTCACCCTCTCTACAGCAGCACCATTGATGGACAGTGGGGGGTGCTGGGTGGGGCCTCTCCGGAAGTCAACAACAATCTCCTTGGTCTTTTCAACATTAAGAAGGAGATTGTTATTGCTGCACCACTGGGTCAGAAGGCTCACCTCACTCCTGTAGTTTGTCTCATCGTTATTAGAGATGAGACCCACCACAGTCGTATCGTCCGCAAACTTCACTATGTGATTGGTGCTGAACGCTGGTGAGCAGTCGTGGGTCAGCAGAGTGAAGAGCATCGGACTGAGCACACAGCCCTGGGGGCTCCTGTGCTCAGTCTAATGCAGCTTGAGGTGTTTCTGCCGACCCGCACTGCCTGTGGCCTCTCACTGAGGAAGTCCAGCAGCCAATTACAGAGTGAGGTCTGAAGCCCCAGGTGGTCTAGTTTGATAATGAGCTGCTGTGGGATTATAGTGTTGAATGCTGAACTGAAATCTATGAACAGCATTCTCACATATGAGTCTTTATTGTCTAGGTGGGTGAGAGCCGGGTGAAGTGCAGAACAGATTGCATCCTCGGTAGAGCGGTTGGCCCGGTATGCAAACTGGTATGGGTCTAGGGTGGGGGGGAGGATGGATTTGATGTGTGACCTCTCTGTTCTGCCCTCTCACAGTGGAGCAGACTGCAGAGTCCACAGCCTTGAGCTCTGGACTCAGACTCAGGCCTAAAGCTTCTGTTCAATCACAAATGTGAGTGTTATGTTTAATAATATTATATTTTACAAAGTCTGTGTAGCCAGATATATCTGACCTGTAAACATGACTGTTTCCCTCTCTGTTCTCACAGTGGAATCTCCTTCAGACTGAAGCTCCACAATCTGAGATAAACCAACTCAGCGTTCAAACTTCTGCCACTACAAGTAAAAGTACAAACTACAAAATGGACAATTAAATGAACATTTTACTGCTGAATATGTAATGTGCTGCTGTTAATGGCATGACATGATTTGAATGTAATTAGGCCCAAGCAGAGATTATCAGTTACATTTTGAATATGACGTTGGGTGTGGTAATGGTGAATTTTCTTTATATATTATGTATTAATATACATTTTGTGCATAATGATGACTTGAATACAATAATGTAGTGTATGTACTGTATCTGAAATTTTAAATTGCTCTATAGTGCCCCCCCTGAATTGAATGAGATAAAAAAAAAAAAATTACTTTGTCAGAGACAATTGAAATTTGCCACGGACATCCTTACTGAGCAAATACTGAGCAAAAAAGCCAATGAGGACATACTTTTTTTAAAGTATTATTATTCTTTATTCATCACTGTACAGAAATTATTTCTCTGCATTTGACTCATCCTTTCAGGAGCAGTGGGCAGCTCATCTTTCAGGGGCCTGGGGACCCGCCTTTGTGACCTCAGCTGGAGGATTTAACTATGGAGAATGTTTTTGTGTTGATAGGGGAAACCGGAGTGCCCGAAGGAAACCCACCGAGACACAGGAAGAACATGCAAACTCCACACAGAAAGGCCCGTGCGATCTGTGGATTGAACTCTCAATAATACTGCACTAAACTACTTTTCATTATGCAGAATATGCTTACTGCTGCTGCTCTATATGAATGTATCATGTTTGTCACTACCTCACTGTAAACTACCTGTGCAATAATCTGTGCAATCACGCACGTGCAATACTTATACAATATTATGTGCAGTACAAAATCCACATGCAACACTTATACTACACCATATTATGTGCAATCTGTGAAATACTCTTACTTACACCTTTTTTAATCCTACCTATACCTTTGTACATTGTACTTTGAATTTTTATTACATTTTATTACATAATTTTATTATATTGTTTACTTCTTCCCCTGCACGTTTGCAACACTTTTTTACCTTGTACTATTATTGCATGTTATTAGTACTTCTGACTATCTTAGCGAGTCAACGGTTCTTCTGATCCTAAGCATTTCATTGCATTGTTGACCTTGTGTTGATTCTGCATATGACAAATAAACAATCTTGAATCTTGAATCCGGAACTATCTTGCTGTGAAGTGTGAGCCACCAGCCATACTTCTATTTACACGGACGCGCAACTTAATAAAATGAAAACACAATTTCACAAAACGAGGATACGCTTTGCGCACGCTTTATTGACACCCCCCCAAAAAAGATTTTCTGTGAACCTTTACGGGCTCTGTACAATGGAGACGAGAGGCAGGATCTTCACCGTGTACCCCACAGTCGCAAGAGGTGGTGAGGGCCTATAACGCCACGTGCAGCTTTACTTATTTATTAAAATGTTTTCTTTTTAAAGGGACAGTGTGTAAGATTTTTACCCGTTAATTACTGAAATTGAAGATACCCATTCAAAAATACAGTGTTTTCCAAGCCTTTTCACTTCAATCATGAAATCAAAGTATTCTTTTGGACTTAGATATAGTCATATAAAAGGGGGATCTTCCCCATATAGAGGCAGCCATTTTGAATACGAGAGCCGCAGAAGGACATTTGGCCTTCGCCTTCGGCAAGGCTCGTGGTAGCACCAGAGGCAAAGCAGGCGGAGCGCTCGAAGAGAGGGAGAGAGGTGCGGGTGGGGTGGGGGGAGGCTCGTGGTTTTGGGTAAACAACAAGCATGCTGCTGTATCACACGTCGTAATGGATCTAACACGTGTTTTGGACTAAATTGTTTTACTGGATTTTATTCGCTGGATCCTTACGGACAAATTGATACCAAGTTTATGGTGAAATACAGAGTTTGACCTGTCCAGAGCCTTCAAAGGTAAGCAAAGTAACAAACCTCGTTTTGTGCTTTTCCGTATAAAAGCCCCATGTGCTCAGGGAGTGATTATTGTGCCGGGAAATGAATTGCATAGTCAAAAAGAGGAGACTGTAAGGTTTCATTTGATATGTAGATTATCATGGTACACGATCGGGAATGTGTGTTTTCATGCGAAAAGAAAAAAAAAAAAAGTGAACGGGAGACCGCGTTTTATTAATACCGTTGTTGTCGGCCGGGTCCGCTACGGCGCGTCCTCGAGGTTTGCCGTAGCTAAAACAGGAAGTGCCATAGCCTATGCGCCACGAATCCTACACACTGCACCTTTAAATAACACTGTGGTGTTCATTATAAGCATTTAAGTCATGTGTTTTGTAGAATTAACCCAGCAGAGCAGTAAAATACAACCCACAATTTAGGAGAAAATACGACCCAAAAAGTTGTGTTAAATTAATAACCCAAACTACTGGGTCAAAATAACCCAGAGTTGTGTTGGTCCAATACCAAGCTCTGGGGTTTTATTTTACACAGGTTTGGTTATTTTTAACCCAGCATTTGTTACTGTGTACAGAGAGACAGAGGAGCACCTACAGCATTGACAGGTGAGAAGAATCCTCCCAGAGAAACACACAAAATGCATTAAGCTTGCACACATCGCCCTGTGTTTGTACCTGTTTGACTGATACCATCAGCTGCTGATGGTGATCACCTCACCTGAGAGTCTCCAGTCTGCAGGGGGCGCTCCTCAGTCCAGAACACAACAGCTCCACTACTGAGTCCTGGAGGTCGTTGTGAGAAAGTGAAGACTGAGGCCAGAGGACCACAGCTGTGAGGGGACAGGCCACAGCTACAAAGACTGAGGAGAGAGAGGGACATTAGAGACTAGAATCTCCACACAAGAGTTTAAATACAGTCTGGACTCACAGGGCTCTGGTGGAGGCTCTGACCACCAGCAGCAGATTCAGGACAGCTGTCTCTGAGGGACAGTAAGAGGAAGAACAGAGCCGACCACTCAGCGGGAGAGCAGTCCTCCTCTCATATATCTCTGTATCTCCTTCACTAGACTGTGGTTGTTCAGCTCATTCAGACAGTGGAGCAGGTTCAGACTTCTCTCTGCAGACAGACCCTTTTCATTCAGCTTCTCTTTGATGTACTTTACTGTCTCCTGATTGGTCCGATCACTTCCTGTTTGAGTCAGCAGACCCTGCAACAGGCTCTGATTGGTCAGCAGAGACAGCCCCAAGAGGAAGCGTAGGAACAGGTCCAGGTGTCCATTTGAACTATGTAAGGCCTGGTCCACAGCAGAGAGGTAGAAGACTGTCTCAGACTCAGGACTCTCAGAGGAGTGTGGTGGCTCCAGCAGGTTCTCTTCAGAGCTGAAGGTCTGATGGACGTGAAGAGCAGCCAGAAACTCCTGCACACTCAGATGGATGAAGCAGTAGACCTTGTCCTGGTACAGGCCTGGCTCCTCTCTAAAGACCTGTGTGAACACTCCAGAGTACACTGAGGCTTCTGCAGCGTCCAGCCCACATTCCCTCAGGTCACTCTCGTAGAAAACCAGGTTTCCTTTCTGCAACTGCTCAAAGGCCAATTTGCCCAGAGACCATACCATCTCCCTGGTCTCTGGTGTTCAGTGAAGGTCTACCCCTGATCCCTGATGATACTTTTGTTCTGGACTTTGGTCTGCACCACCAGGAAGTGGACGTACATCTGTGTGAGAGTCCGGGGAAGCTCTGGTTCTGTTTGTTCCAGAAGCTTCTGTAGAAGTGTGGAGAGGATTCAGCAGAAGATCGGGATGTGACTCATGATGTGGAGGCTGTGGATGCTCTTGATGTGGAAGATGATGGTTGTGGCCTGGTCTCTGAACCTCTTCCTGAAGTACTGCTCCTTCGGTCGGCAAACCCTTGCACCTCTGTCACCATTGAGAAATACTCAGCAGGGATCTGGTTAGCTGTGGCGGGGCGCGTAGTTATCCAGAGGCAAGTGGAGGGAAGCAGGCTTCCCCTGATGAGGTTTACCGGCAGCAAGTGCACTGAGGCGGACCCTGTGGGGTCAGGCGCATGGTGGCTGAGTGGCTAGCACTCATGCTTCACAGCAAGAAGGTTCCAGGTTCAATCCCGGGGTTGCCCGCCCTGTGTGGAGTTTCTTGGTGGGTTGTCTGGGTGGGTTTCTCCGGGCACTCTGGTTTCCCCCATCAATGCAAAAACAGGTAAAATCCTCCAGTTTAGGTCCTGACCAAACCTAGCAATAACATCAGGGAGATGGGTCCCCGGGCGCCTGAAAGATGAGCTGCCCACTGCTCCTGAAGGATGGGTCAAATGCAGATAAATAATTTCCCTACAAGGATAAATAAAGGATAAAAAAAATCTTTAGCACTATGTAACTTTTCTGGTGATGGGTCTCCCATGTTACTGCTTTGCCTTGAATGATCCATAAAATTGCATTAAATTGGTGAAATTTCCAGGCCAATTTCCAGGTCAGATCTGTGGAGAAGCCACCAAGTTCACATTAAGACTGCATGTTTTCAAGGTGTATTTTTTAGTTATGAAACGCTTGTAATTGCAATGCAACTTCAGTGCCATACTGTGGAACATTCTAGGCAAAGCATAACATCTCCATGGAGACAAGTAAGCATTGGATCCCTCAGCAGAAAAGTTACATGTTGCACCTTTAAGGCGATAGGATAATCATTATGTAGCATGTTTATTGTGCATGCTTTAGGCTGTTAAGTGTTATTATAAATAAAAATTATATTATATTATGCATTGTATTATACATAAAAAACACTTTCAAAATCAATTACGTCATTTGAAAGCACATTTATTCATGATTTTCAAAGGCAAACCCAGCTGTTATGGTACCACTGCTGTCCACATGCGCTACAGGTCACAAACGTCATTGAATCATCATCTGGTCCACTCCGTTTGACCCAAGCGGGCAGGAACAGGGCGCCCCGTGATACCTGTGTCACCCTACAGTCCATACTATCACATCTCTTACACCGAATCTTCTGAGTGGGCATCCCTTCTATACTTTGAGGTAACTGTCTTTCATTCACACTTTGAGAAGAGTATTCTTGCCTTAACTGTTTCAAATCCGGACTTGCCATTTCTTCCGTTGACATTACAGCAAAAACTCGAGGTGATAAAGATCCGTTTAAAAGCCCCTCCCTAAGATGGCCACTTTTGAGATTCTTCAGGTTAGAGATCTTGCTTCGGATGCAATTTTTGTATTTGGGTATGTTTGATTTGTGTAATTCATAAATGTGGTTTTCAATGTCTTTGGCGAGTTCTGAAGATTTGTTGTGGTCACTAGGTTGCGTGCAAATGGCAAAGAGAAGAAGCTGGATGCATTTACATCGAACAGGTGATAAATTTAAAGAAAGAATTACATTTTCTGTCTTGGAATTATTTGCATTTTGCTCCAATGTGGGTTTAATCACACTTTTTAATGCCAAATCAGTCTTTCCAGTGTGCTCCAGCTTCACATCTGTTTCTTTGTCATAACCTTTTTTCCATTTTGCCAATATAGTCTTCAAACTCTTCTTCACGTTGTCATTTTTGCAGGATTTGAGGATTCGGTATAAAACTTTGACAATGTCTGTTGTTTCCATTTGTTTGGCAGATATATGGTGCTTATCCAGGTCACTCAGAAGCACCAACATGTTGCTGTAGTTTCTCTCTGCATTAAGTTTGTCAATTTGCAGAACACACTGGAGCACATCTTTAGTCTCCATGATGCCTGCAAGAGAAAAGATTTGAAATGTAGTTACAAACTGTGTATCAGCTACAGTAACAGGACTATAATGGGGAAAACTCACTTTAATATTCTACATGACATATAAAGGTACACTATGTAACCTTTCTGATAGAGGGTAGACCACCTGCTTATCTCCATGGAGATGTTATTGCTTTGCCTGGAATGTTGCACAATATAGCATTACAATTCTCTCTCCGGAGACAAGGCTAAGTTACAGGGAGTGTTGGGAAGTAAAAAATACATATTCTGAATACTAAACTGTATTTTGCTACAGTTACTGCTTCACTTGGTAGTATTCAGAATACAGTTACTTTATTAAATTAAAATACATGACGAATACACATGAAAAAATACAAGGCAATGCTTCATCATGAAATTTTGGCTTTTGTAGTGCTTGCATGTGTGATTTTCCTTCTCTAATTACACAATTAGTGCATAACACAGTGCAACGAAAAGCGAGCTGTTTATATTCATATAACTTTTTTCACGATAAAATTCTACTCAATGTAAAAGTATTCTGAATACAATACTCTAATACGACCATGTATCAGAATACATTACAAAAAACAGATTTTAAATAGGCTATGGGCTTTTTGCCGATCATACAAGTAGCATGTCTATAGAACGCATATATGAAGACTTAATATTAATAGAGTTGTCTTGGTGTTGTATTGATGTTTATCTTATTTGTGTAATACCTGTAATCCATTATGTTTCTTCACATACAAAAACAAACCGTCTTCAAGGGGGCCGCCATGTTAAACGTCCGAAAATAAAACCGAATGCGCGTGATGCCAGTAGTCACCACTAGATGGTGCTGACACTCAACGTTCCTCACAGGTCCACGACAATACCACATGATATCCTCCTGGGACCCGAAGAAAAAAAGTGTATCTAAATTATTATTATTATTTTAATTTTCTATTTGGAGGTAAATGAACACCTTAGCATTTACATTTTGTTAATTTTATTTTTATTCATATTTTTGTAACATGTCCTCTGTAATGGACTGTAATAGTGTTAAATCCATGTCAAGTTAACGGTTAACTTGACATGGATTTAACACTATTACCGAAAAATGTTTTTGTTAGGTTTACGTTAGGTTAACAGTTAATTCAAAAGTCAACCTAACGTAAACCTAACAAAAACATTTTTTCGGTCGGTTTTACAGTCGCCTCAAAAAAAAATTTAGACTCCTTTTTAATTATTTATTTATTTATTTATTTATTTATTTATTTATTTATTTATTTATTTATTTATTTATGTTTTATTTATTTATTTACTTATTTATGTATTTTATTTATATATTTTTGATTTTTTAATGTATTTTATTTATATATTTTTGATTTTTTAGTCATTATTATTATTATTATTATTATTAATTTATTTATTTTATTCTTCTTTTTTTTTATCATAGTGCAGCCACAAACTAGAGTCTATCTCAAAACTTAAAAGATGTCAACTATAAAGGACACAAATGAATGGGCAGGTCTCAGGAGGATATAATATTGTATTCTTACAACTTATACCTCATTTACGGCAATTTAATGAATCATTTTGGTGTCATACGAAGACCAGCATTCTTTTCTTTGGTTTAATCTAGTTCAGAGACTATAGTAGATGTATTGTTGTTGTTGTATTTGTTTTTGTTTTGTTTTTTTGCTATAAACATGTGCAGGTTTGACGTCTATTGAGTTGAGGGGAGTTCTTCCAGACAATTACATAGCTGATGTTAATACCTGTCATATCAAACACAATAGAAGGCTTTGGGAGAAAATCCTAAATATGTCATGAGGGAGTTGATTGAATTGTAATCACATATTACTACGATTACCTTTTATTCAGGTGAAAACAAATTGGAGCTTTTGTTTATAGCTGACATGCTCAAACTTGTACAAATGGTGTACAAATGCAAATATGAGGATGAAGGAAGGAGCTAATTTCGAGCAAGACGTGACAAGTCTGCAGACCCTGTGGTTGTGAAAGCATACGTAAAATCCTCCAGCTATAGGTCCTGACCAAACTGAAGCAAGAAGATCATGGAGATGGTCCCCGGGCGCAGTAATGTGCTGCTCACTGCTCCTAATAACAGGATGGGTTAAATGCAGAGAAGAATTTCTCCCGGGTGAGATCAATAAAGTCACTTCTTCTTCTTAGAGGGGCTGAAAGCAAAAAAACAGCTGTTAGTAACTGTAAATAACAATTACTACAAGTATGTGAATGGGGAAATGCATACAACATGACATTTAAAACAGACAGTGATTTAGATAAGAGAGAGCTTCACAGTTCCACAATGGGGAATTTTGCAACAGAAAAGTACAAGAAGTGCAGAAAATGAATAAGAATGACAAGCTGTCCTATAATACGTGGAGATATTTTCCAAGGTACATTTGAACAGTAAAAACACCCTAGTGAAATACATGTTAGATAGTTTAATGCCTTATTTTGGATCATCATGCTTGAAGCCAAAATATCGACACTGGTATCGGAATTGGCGCGTTTCTAGTTTATATTTTCAGTGGATCAATGGATAAATGTTGAAAATGTATAAGTAAAAAGTATTGCACCTAAAAGTGAAAATTGTGCTCAGAGCTTCGTCATCAGATACTTTTAGAAGCTAGTAATCTTTGCCCTGTAGTGGTAACAGTGAGCTGCCAAATTGCCCTGTGTAATTACACCTAACTGTATAATGTGTTGCCCTGCAGGGACATTTGTTGCCTGTGCACATGCTCATTGTCTTGTCTATTTAAAAAACATAAACGGAAAAGAGTTTAATTTTGTATACTGGGTCAGGTTAGAAACAAGAATGAAACCAAAAACGCTGTGCTAAAGTCTAGTCCTCTATTGAGACCTCTAAGGAAATCACAAGCGAGGTCAAAGGCCAAAGCCTTTAGTGACAGATACAACTAATGCAAATTTCTAGTTAAGCCTTATTCAGTTACAGAATCATGAAAATTAAACGTATTTTGTATAAATAAATAACACTTATACTCTATAAAACACTTAAAAAACCTTTTCTGTTGTAAATTTCGCATCAAAAGCCACTTAATAACGTTATCATAATTCCACACAAGCTTATCAAGCTCAGGATTATTCATGCTTTACTATATTGCCCATAAATAACAGAGCAGTCTGCTCTATTGACTGGTTATGTAATCAATGTAGAACCCCACCCTACTAGAGTTACATTAAAATGAGCTTTTAGGATGGATGCAGATGGGGCCATAGTCTGGGAGCCTCCTGTGAGAACAAATTACATTAAGTCTTATCTGTATTAAGTTTTTTAAAATCACCATAATTGAAGCTGAAGCTCATAAAAATGTGAAGAATGCACAGTGTGGTGGACGCAAGATCCGACATGCCTTCTTTTTGTTTGGGTGCTGGAAACTGTAGTGGACCATGTGACTTTTTCGAGACAGCAGGGTCCCTCACTCCAAACTGTGCGAAAAGGGTGGGGTCGCTACCCTCTTCCCTCTCTCCTCCTCCTCCTCCTTCAAACACATAAAACAAAATCAGACTGCGAAATTCAATTTCCACTTTGACTTTCCATCATTTCCACATAGGCCACAATTCTAATGAACTAATTCTCAAATCTGATCAATTCCTTTACCAAACATACCAGTCAGTTCCTTCTTCCTCCTTCTTTCTTATCAGGAATGGAATTTTACCAGCTCTTAAGCTTTGATACCGCTCTGTCCGTTAGGTGGCGCCCTTGACTATGCACATTGTACTTCATTCATTTGCTGTCTCACATCCTGCTTTTGTTTTGGCCCCGCCCCCTGCTGACCGGACCACGCCACCTACCCCCTCCTCCTTCCATACATGAGCCCACACACACACACTCACACACCCCTTGTTGTCTTGAGAAATCTTACCGGGGGCTTTCTTGTGAAAATGATCTTGTTCATGCGTTGACATTCATGTTAACATAGGAGTAGATGCTGGCTTGCGTGCAGAATATGTACACATGAATTTTTCTATTTGATGAGCCAACATTTGATAAACCATACCCCAGCATCTCACACCCACCACAACCTTGAGGTGATTTCACACGGCTAGAGTAGCATTTGTTTTCTTTGTGAAGGGGAATCTTTCAGGGAGGAGCTGAAAGCAAAAAGGTCACATATTTGGCACCTAGCAACCTGGAGGAGGAAATAAACCCAGATATTGGATGATTAAATTCTATTAAACCTGGAATTCAATCTAGGTTATCTATCCAGGTGGTTAAATTTAAACCCACTTCAGTATTTGTTAAAGCTAACTGTTTTGTTGTGCAAGCTGTTTACTATGGCAATCTATTCTTATCTTGACATTTGCAGGTTGTAGCAGGAACAGAATGAAATTATTCAAATACTTTTCCATAACTGTTAGTTTCGCATCAATGGGTTTTTTATTTACCACTGTGAAACCAAAGGCTACATCAGTCTGATCTCCATATACATATCATTACAACAAGAGATAATAATAGAGAATAGTAATAATTTCCAATTCAACAAATGTATTTGCCTATATAAGACCAGAGTTGGGGAGTACTCAAAGTGTGAAATAAAGCTTAAAGGGCCCATATTATACTATTTTCTGATCTACACTCAACAAAAATATAAACGCAACACTTTTGTTTTTGCTCCCATTTTTCATGAGATGGACTTTAAAGATCTAAAATTAATTCCAGATACACAATATTACCATTTCTCTCAAACATTGTTCACAAATCTGTCTAAATGTGTGATAGTGAGCACTTCTGCTTTGCTGAGATAATCCATCCCACCTCACAGGTGTGCCACATCAAGATGCTGATCTGACATCATGATTAGTGCACAGGTGTGCCTTATACTGCCCACAATAAAAGGCCACCCTGAAATGTGCATTTATTTATTATTATTTTTTGCTTTATTGGGGGTCTAGGGACTCAGAACCAGTCAGTATCTGGTGTGACCACCATTTGCCTCATGCAGTGCAACACATCTTCTTCGCATAGAGTTTATCAGATTGTCAATTGTGGCCTGTGGAATGTTGGTCCACTCCTCTTCAATGGCTGTGCGAAGTTGCTGGATATTAGTGGGAGCTGGTACACGCTGTCGTATATGCCGGTCAAGCACATCCCAAACATGCTCAATGGGTGACATGTCCGGTGAGTATGCTGGCCATGCAAGAACTGGGACATTCCAAGAATTGTGTACAGATCCTTGCAACATGGGGCCGTGCATTATCTTGCTGAAACATGAGGTGATGTTCATGGATGTATGGCACAACAATGGGCCTCAGGATCTCATCACGGTATCTCTGTGCATTCAAAATGCCATCAATAAAATGTACCTGTGTTCTTCGTCCATAACAGATGCCTGCCCATACCATAACCCCACCACCACCATGGGCCACTCGATCCACAACATTGACATCAGCAAAGCGCTCACCCACACGACGCCACACACGCCGTCTGCCATCTGCCCTGAACAATGTAAACCGAGATTCATCCGTGAAGAGAACACCTCTCCAACGTGCCAGACGCCATCGAATGTGAGCATTTGCCCACTCAAGTCTGTTACGGCGACGATCTGGAGTCAGGTTAAGACCCCGATGAGGACGACGAGCATGCAGTTGAGCTTCCCTGAGACGGTTTCTGACAGTTTGTGCAGAAATAGTTTGGTTATGCAAACCAATTGTTTCAGCAGCTGTCCGAGTGGCTGGTCTCAGACGATCTTGGAGGTGAACCTGCTGGATGTGGAGGTCCTGGGCTGGTGTGGTTACACGTGGTCTGCGGTTGTGAGGCCGCTTGGATGTACTGCCATATTCTCTGAAACGCCTTTGGAGACAGCTTATGGTGGAGAAATGAACATTCAATGCACGAGCAACAGATCTGGTTGACATTCCTGCTGTCAGCATGACAATTGCACGCTCCCTCAATGCTTGTGACATCTGTGGCATTTTGCTGTGAGACAAAACTGCACATTTCAGAGTGGCCTTTTATTGTGGGCAGTATAAGGTACACCTGTGCACTAATCATGATGTCAGATCAGCATCTTGATGTGGCACACCTGTGAGGTGGGATGGATTATCTCAGCAAAGCAGAAGTGCTCACTATCACACATTTAGACAGATTTGTGAACAATGTTTGAGAGAAATGGTAATATTGTGTATCTGGAATGAATTTTAGATCTTTAAGTCCATCTCATGAAAAATGGGAGCAAAAACAAAAGTGTTGCATTTATATTTTTGTTGAGTGTATGTTACAATGTGGTTTCCTTGCCAAAATCATACCTGGAGTTGTGTTTTGCTTCATTCACACGTTTAACTAAACATAAACCTCACAGTTCCTCTCTCAAACTGAAAACACTTCACGTCTGATATCATGTGGTAGTATTTTAAAACTTTGTAGTGGATTTTAAAACTCCACATACCTTCCCTAGTGTCATTTTGATTTTGATTCAGAAATTTCAGCCCTGGAATTGCAAATCTCTACTGAACTAAAGGTAAAAGAAGCTGTTTACTTGAAAACTACTGCTTCATGACATCACAAGGCGGAACAGAACATTTAGAACTTTGGAGACACACTATTATTATTATTATTACTTTAAACATGTGTGAATGAA
This sequence comes from Paratrypauchen microcephalus, assembly GCA_036785185.1. Taxonomy (NCBI): domain Eukaryota; kingdom Metazoa; phylum Chordata; class Actinopteri; order Gobiiformes; family Gobiidae; genus Paratrypauchen; species Paratrypauchen microcephalus. Next base: position 5,739,865 of record JAVJIX010000027.1, on the reverse strand, counting down.
ACAAAACACAAAACCAGGTATGTTTTTGAAGTAACATTCTAACATGACCGCAGCAGCATGGCTCACAAGAGTCAGTTTTAGATAATATAAAACCTTTTAGGGGTGGCTACTTGATACAAAAAGGGTAGCAACCACCGCGCTACATGTTGAAAGAGTAGGCTATATATTCTTTATGTATCTAAAGCAATTCAAAATTCTGTCACCATATGTTATACATTCAAATCTGATGAATCTCAACAGCTGCTTTCCCCACCCCAGGATGCTTACCCGTTGAACACATGCAGAGCCTTACGGGAAATCCCAGGTCAGAGATGCACACATGGCTTCCCACAGAGAGGCAGGGGCCGAGGGGCAGTTGTGGTCCATCGACAAGGCTCCTGTGTAATGTGATCACAGGGGAGGGCCAGGGCAATCTGTAAAATGTGCACAGGTGTCAGCAGTGGATTAGAGCTCAAATAATCCAAATTATTGCTCAAGAGGTTGTGCGAGGTTTATGGATAACAGGATTGGCTGCAGTCCCTATTATACCAATCACAATAGGCAAGTAGTGTAACAATGATATAATGTTACAGGTATTTTTGAGTCTTATCATTGAACATTGAACAGCAGCATTGCTTGATTTCGATACTAAGGAATAGACTCAATACCGCAATTTGGTATTGTTCAATTTGTGGTACCACTGATTCTGGTACCACAATGATAATAAAAAAAAACACTCTTTTTATATAATAGAAGTAATTTTTCAGCATTAAATTATAACACTTTTAAATTACCATGAGGTCTTAAATCCTTCATTCGTCCAGGTAGGTTCCAAACTGATCCATGGGTGTATAAATTCTAAAGCTATTCAAGAAAGAAAAGAAGAAGTGACTTTATTGATCTCACACAGGAGAAATTCATCTCTGCATTTAACCCATCCTGTTATTAGGAGCAGTGGGCAGCACATTAGTGCACCCGGGGACTATCTCCATGATCTTTTTGCTTCGGTTTGGTCAGGACCTCAGCTGGAGGATTTTTACCTAAGGTGCATGTTTTGGGTTGATGGGGGAAACCGGAGTGCCCGGAGGAAACCCACCCAGACACAGGGAGAACATGCAAACAGAACCCACACACAGGGCAACTCGGGGATCAAACCCAGAACCTTCTTGCTGTGAAGCATGAGTGTTAGCCACTCAGCCACTGTGCCGCCAAGGTTCATCTCAGTCCTTTTTTATCAATACCGGTATCTCATCTCTATAGTTTCTAAGTTAGTCTAGTAGTATCAATGAGTATCTGATTTTCACTACTTTTGACAACCCTATTGCCCACTTTGCAATTGCTTGTTTGTGAGAACCCCAACTGAAGATTTAAAAAAGTCTTTACAATATTGTGCAACTACTGAACAAAATATCTTGGAAAGTAAAACAAAACAAGAGGTTTATTTATGACTTACATGACTCTGGAATCTCCTGTGGTTATATGATAAAGGAGAAATTCAATTTGTCAACTGGACAAAGTTTGTTTGGTCGAAAACGTTTCGCCACTCACGTTTCGCCGCTCATCCGAAGCCGCTCATCCGAAGCCGCTCATCCGAGAGGCTTCGTCAGAGCTGACAAAGCCTCTCGGATGAGCGGCGAAACGTTTTCGACCAAACAAACTTTGTCCAGTTGACAAATTGAATTTCTCCTGTTATCATGGATTCTACCTGGACGACTGAGGGACTCTTCACGCATCCTGTGGTTATAGTAACAATAGATTACTCTTCAAATCAATCATGCAAGTTTTGTTGAATTTCATCTCACCATTGTTTATCCCTTATGTTTCTAATCCTAATGTCATGAATCATTTGGTGCTTTGATGATGCTGGCATTATAGTAGTAACAATAATACTTAATGGACTGTGTGTTTGTAATAGGCCTCATTTATTGCAGGGCGTTGCACATGAGGCAGTAAATGTTATGGTATGTAGCGCTGGTGTATGCTGCTAAAATATGTACGCTAAACTATTTCTCCCCATATAAACCCATATATAGGCCTATATATAAGCTTAATGACTAGGTTAAACTTCTACCTGTGACGATGCTGAGGTGTGTCCAAGTACATCAAGATAACAGGAGAATAGAGCTTTTGTTTATTGAGGCAGCACCCAGTATAAATGACCATTTTAGCTTCACTCTTGTGCTGAGAGTGGATTATCTTATCTAATACTACAACAGTGAGACGTGTAGGTATATGTGTGCCCAGGTAACAACACTGATACTGATACCTGTGTTTGGAAATTGGTCAGGAAAAATGTGCTAATCAGGAATCAGTCCAGGATATTGGTGAAAAATTGCGCCAATCGAATTATGAATAAAAATGTAATTTACTGTCCGCTATTACTATTGACAATGTATCGTTTTTACAGTGCTCCTGCAATTACTAATAAAAAAAGGCAAATTCTTAGTACAGCCAATTGGAACCATTTTGTTTGAATGTATCAGCCAGTGTTGAGAAACAGACAATCAAAACCCAAGTAATATTAATATCTTGACTAGCATCTAGAATACATAATTGATCTATACTTATTCTATACAAAAATGTGAGCCTGGTCACCATTGAATCTCCCTGTTTTCAAATGGGCATGATTGACAGGTGGATGAGCCAATCAGGGACATGCATAGTCCCTCTGTATTGGAAAAAATAAATGCAGAAACACAGAGGACTGAACACTGTGGCTTTCTGCCGAATCAATCAGCGAAGCACTACACTAAGTTAGACTTTATTTGTAAATCTTAGGTGACCAATGAGCTCCTTTGTTTCACACGCATCACTGAAAAAACAAACAAACATAATTGCACAATCACATCTGGCTGGTCTTGAGATGCAACAGAAGCCTTCCTACCACAAAACAGATCATTTGATACAGCTCAAAATTGCAACGTGACTCACTTTACAACTAAACAAAACACTGCTCTGAGGAAGTAGCTCCTGCACTTGTTGTATTGTGTGATTGTTGACCTTTTTATTTCCTTTTAAACCAATTGGAATTTCCCTGTACACACTGAACAGGACAGAGGCAGCATGTACTGTCTTCTGCACATGTTTTCCCCCTTGCCCCCTCCCTTTTTTGATAATTTCCGTAGTTGAATTCCAGATACCCCACAGTTAAGAGTCATACGCTTGGATATTGCACTACACTGTCTAACGCCATCTAGCTTAGCATCTGATAAAATTTCCTGCAACCATACTGTGCTTTTATCAATACGCTCACCACGTTTTAGCTACATGGATAGCAAGTCAAAAAATGATGCAAATGGCGTCACTTGTTGATGACAGAAGTGCGAAAATGCGCTTTGCTGATGCTATCTGGACAAGAGCCATAGGAATGCAGGATTGGAGACATTGTCAGATCCCAGCCAAAAAACACTAGCTATAAAACTCCAAATATTTTCACAAAGAATCTAACTCTGCTGTGTTTACCAAAGCAATGAGGGCTGTGACGATAGAGGTGTCAAAAATGGTGAGATGGTGAAGATTTATTCGCAGAAAATAACAAAACAAAGCGCTGGCTGGCATCCCCCGTTTAAGTACCATCTTTTCTTAGCTGACTGCATAAACTAATCATTCCTGTCACTCAATAAAGATCTTAGTGAAATTATCTTTTGGCTCACTCAAAATCACTGTTATCGCTAAATCTTGTTTGCGGGTTGCTTTGGTTTCTACTGTCTAATCCTTTCCTCAGCAGCTCTAGGGGCTAATCTAGTTTAATCCATCTAAATTATCAGAGCGTTGGGGTCAAAGGTCAAACAGAGTCTTCCAAATATGCTCCCCCCCCATATGGTTTTTGGCTGCTGTGGCTGACACTTAACCTTTGGAACATGCGTTGCTAAGAAACCACAATTCAAAATAAACTTGGAGCTAGTTCAACCAGGAAGAAAGTTGTCAGCCAATCACAGCCTGCCACATTCTTCACTTCTCAAAGCTTTAATTGAAATGCACCCTCTCTCTTCTGCATTTTTGGACTCAAGAGTTAGCTCTACTCCATCTATGTCCATGACCGCAGCAACAGAACTGTTCGCCTCCTCAATAAACAGGCGTCATTTCCTTTATAAAACATGTGTAAAACATTAGCCATTTCTCTACACCAGCCTTTGAAATAGCTTCAGTTGATGTGAGGTAAACCACATAACTTCCTGGTATTGAGTCAATGTGTCTCAATTTTCAGAGGGAAGTACAAAGTTTAAAAAAAAAAAAATCATACACACATACACATACTCACTTTATTGTGAGTGCTCCCCGCTAAGAGGAAGTGGCAGAAAACAGGAAGAGGAAAGCCAGATGTAGTGTTATGCTTCATAGATAAATACGTTATGATGTCAAATGTTAATAGGGATTGTGCATGCAGAAACAGAACTTGTAAATATTTTGAAATACTTTTATCACTTTTGAAATGTGCTGGTTTGTTTGTTGGCTGTTTAATTCTGTTTACATGCTAATTTCTTTACTAATACTATTTACTGCTACTGCTACTACTACTATTGCTACTTATGTACCTCTATACTGAGTAACAATACCGTTCCAGTGCCAGTATGGCTGCTATACTTCAATAACAATAGCAACTTTAAGATCAATAATAGGCTATTTTTTCCATCCATCAAACAAAAATATACAAAATTGAATTACTTATGGGACACTGGGGAAAACAGGAATTCTCAGAGTAATCTCATATTGATATGAATAAAAACTGCGCAATAACAATAACTGTCTTTCACAAAGCCTGAAGTTTTCCATTTAAGGTCACAAATACAATAATTGCCTAACCTCTTAAAAGCACCACCCCTAAATGAGCCAGGGACTATTTTTTCCCATATGTGAATATTCAGCAGCCATTGGGTTAACTCCAATAGTGGCGGGTCTTGATACACTGCAGCTGTGGTCAGGCCCAGAACAGGGAAATGTTTTCTCCATGTGGTGTAAAGGTCCACCATCGCTCTGTCTCCTCTGACACGCTTACATAACTCCGAACATGTGGAGGAAAAATCGTAAGGGGTAGGGGGGGAGTATAAAATGAGCAAAAAACAGATGATGATGTCAGAGAAGAGGAAAAAGGTCAATAACTATGGAATCACTTTACATGAGGTATTCAGAGAGAGGAATTTTGTGGCAAATGAGGCCTTATTTGGCAACCCAGGACAAAAAAGGAAAAAACGAAGAAATGTGTGTCTATAGTGTAAATTCAAAGGGTTTTATCAAAGTAGGACTGATGATGTCAAGTGTTATCCATATCCGTACATCTACATTTATTTTTGTTTCTCAGGGACTGCAGATGGAAACTAGCTGTTTAGCTATAATCTGGTGCAGTACATCTCTGTTTTATGAGCATAATGTCTCTGTACATTGTCCCTTCAAATAAAGACTAACAAACAAGAATGCATGCTCTGCAATGATTTCTTGAAATGAGACAATTGACCTACTTTATGCAAATGAAAATAACCTATGTGATAAGATAGGCTTATTGCAGTTACATTTCAGACTAATAACTTCAATGATATACTAGTATACATTTGTTATATTTTGTACAATAGGATACAAATTCATTAAGTATCTAATAGTATGGTAGCCTTATGGTAGGGACATTTTGTTCCTAATGCATAAACCTTGCAGAAATAGGTCAGGCGACACATTCTCATAAAAAATGTAATGACAAAATCATTTTTAACATGCCTAAAAGGCTCCTCCATCCTCCACCAAAGCTCATTTCGTCCACACTATAATCTTACTTTTGGATTCTATAAAGCTGATATACGAATGCAAAAATATATTGGGTCAATGTACGCAATAGAAGGGTAATATATAAAAAAATGCATTTTAAGCGTTTTTGTTTTTGTTTGTTTGTATTTCAAGTGACTGAATAGGTTCGCAATCCATTTCCATTAGTTCTTTCCATTAGAACTAATGGAAAGAACTATAGGTGAAGAAATTTGGCTTGCAGCTATGATCCTTCATTGAAGTGCCTTGAGCTATACCAGGGGTGTCCAAACTTTTTTTCATCAAGGGCCACATATCTAAACACAGATGAAGCAGAGAGCCGATCGAGGGCCATAGACTGGTGTGCAGTACAGTCAATAATTGAAATATTTGCATGTCTAACATGTTAGAATGAGCTATCAGTCTTTTATTCATGCTAAGATCCTCAAAACCACACAATAAATAATAAATATTGTGTGTAAAGTAGATTTTCAAAAAACTTGCAGTCAAAAGTTCTGCTCAAGGTACTTTGGGCCAATTCACCTGGAAGCCTGAGGGCCAAGAAAAATTTGTCTGAGGGCCACATTTGGCCCACGGGCCATAGTTTGGACATGTCTGAGCATGTCTGTTGAAATACAATATAGCGACAATATTACATCACCCACACAACAAAGGCTAAACAAAGAGGTTTCCTGGTTCTTTCTGTACAGGGTTAAGAGGAGATAAATCAGGCTGAAATGACAGATAGAGGGCAGAAACCAAATCATAATAGCCTCCTTTGTGCACCCTCATCATTTGAATGTAAGAAAGACTTCTCACATCTGACAAAACAGGAAATCAAACAGACACCTCCTTGTCTACCCAGCAAGCACACATGGCCGAAATAGCTGCCTCCGCCACTATCAAGCCGGGGTCATGCGCTTCCTGTCTTTCAGAAAGGGATTCTGGGTACTGACCTGACGGAGTGCGAAATCCCGCCTCATGGAACGCAGCAGGAAGTAAGAACTCCCACTTCCTCCTCTGCCGTGGCAAATGCAGAAGTGGAAAGGTTGCTCTCAGTTCTCCATCACCTTCTTCCTCTAATGATGAAGACTCAAATGATCAGGTGAATTGTCCTTACGTAACAAACACATTCAACATTGGTGGTTAATTGATAAACAAATTTATTTATCATTGCATTTTTGTACTGATTTTGCAATTTTGTGGTCAACATCAAGAATAAGCTGATAGGATTAGAAAAACAACAAAACATGAGTCAGACAAGATCAGCAGATAAGTACCTTAATTTGGGATGTGTTGTACCATCTTGGATCACTAGATGGAGTGGAGAGCTTTTTCAAATGTCATTGCCTGAACTGAAATAAGCTTTCTCTTGTAAACTGTAAATTTTATAGCAAAATTGAATTTAAAAAATGAAGTTTTATTGTACTGATGTCATAAAGAATTGATTCACCAACAAATCAAATTCCCTTTTCCACAAGTAATCTGATAATTTTGTTGTATCGCACTTGGGAAGTAGGAGTTCACATAATATCCTAACTAAAGGTGCACTGTGTAACTTCTCTGGTAGAGAGTCCGCCACCTGCTTGATTAATTAATTTTTCCCTGGAATGTTCTACGGAAGGCCAAGTTACAGGTTAGATCTGTGGAGAAGTGGGCCTGCTTACAGTAATAATGAATGGTTTTATGGTTGGCGGCACGGTAGCTGAGTGGTTAGCGCTCTTGCTTCACAGCAAGAAGGTTCCGGGTTCGATCCCTGGGTCGCCCAGGCCTTTCCGTGTGTGTTCTGTGTGGAGTTTTTATAGTGCGTGAAAAGTCCCTCAGTCGTCCAGGTAGAATCCATGATCAAAGTAGAAGTTCAATTTGTCAACTGGACAAAGTTTGTTTGGTTGAAGACGTTTCGCCGCTCATCCGAGAGGCTTCGTCAGCTCTGGTTATTGTACTGGTTAGACCCTGCTTATATCTAGCTGCCGGGAGGCGCGTCCTACAATGACAAAGCTCTGAAAACGATCCCCCCTAATCTGTCTCTTTGTTTTTCAAATTACTCTGACGGCTAGTTTCGACCCCCTATTCAACATCTAAAGACCCTCTCCACCCCTCTGCCCTGGCTCTGTTTGACTGGTCTAAGAATCGCATTATAAATGGGAGACAAGTTATGTCTAACTCCCCCATTTCTGTTTAATGACGGATTCTCTTTTTTGACAAAAATAGCCTCTTTAACTCCCCTCTCAAACCAGTTCTTTTCCCTGGCAAAGATCTGAACCTCACTGTCCTCAAAAGAATGGCCCGTGGCTTCTAGGTGAAGATGTACGGCAGATGCCGGTCCACTCTGGCACGCCCGCCTGTGTTGGTACATCCTCTTGTGAAGTGGCTGTTTTGTTTCCCCAATGTAGCGCTCACTGCAGTCCTCACTACACTGAATGGAGTAGACCACATTGCTTTGTTTGTGGCTCGGTGTTCTGTCCTTTGGGTGGACGAGTTTTTGTCTTAAAGTGTTTGTGGGTTTGAAATAAACTGGAATTTCATATTGTCTGAAAATCCTCTGTAGTTTTTCCGAAACGCCGGCTAGGTACGGAATCGCTACCCCTTTCCTCCTGGGTTCGGATTCTCTGTTGTCTTGTTTCTTGCCCTTGTCTCTCTTGGTTTTGTTGACAGCCCATTTAGGATATCCACAAACAGAGAGGGCTTCCTGCACATGTTGCTCTTCTTTCTCCTTACCCTCTGTGCTTGTGGGAACCACTTGGGCCCTGTGTTGTAATGTCCGAATAACACCCAGTTTGTGCTGCAGTGGGTGGTGTGAATCAAAAAGCAGGTATTGGTCTGTGTGTGTGGGCTTCCTGAAGACTTCTACTTGGAGTCCCCGGTCTCCTCCTATCGTTACTGCACAATCTAAGAATGCCAATGTGTTATCCTTGGCATCTTCACGGGTGAATTTGATGTTCGGATCTACAGAATTGATATGTGCAGTGAAAGGTTCCAAATCTTGAATTTTGATTTTTGTAAAATTATCATCAACATAACGAAACCAGTGTGTGGGAGGAGTGCCTGGATATGAAGCCAAGGCACTTTGTTCAAATTGTTCCATGTATAAATTAGCCATGATAGGGGAGACCGGTGAGCCCATCGCACAGCCATGGATCTGCCTGTAAAAGTTCCCTCTGAACTGGAAATAGGTGGTATTTAGACAAATTTCCAGCAGTTGGCAGATTTGGTCAGGAGAAAGTTTGTGGTCTACTCCATTCAGTGTAGTGAGGACTGCAGTGAGCACTACATTGGGGAAACAAAACAGCCACTTCACAAGAGGATGTACCAACACAGGCGGGCGTGCCAGAGTGGACCGGCATCTGCCGTACATCTTCACCTAGAAGCCACGGGCCATTCTTTTGAGGACAGTGAGGTTCAGATCTTAGCCAGGGAAAAGAACTGGTTTGAGAGGGGAGTTAAAGAGGCTATTTTTGTCAAAAAAGAGAATCCGTCATTAAACAGAAATGGGGGAGTTAGACATAACTTGTCTCCCATTTATAATGCGATTCTTAGACCAGTCAAACAGAGCCAGGGCAGAGGGGTGGAGAGGGTCGTTAGACGTTGAATAGGGGGTCGAAACTAGCCATCAGAGTAATTTGAAAAACAAAGAGACAGATTAGGGGGGATCGTTTTCAGAGCTTTGTCATTGTAGGACGCGCCTCCCGGCAGCTAGATATAAGCAGGGTCTAACCAGTACAATAACCAGAGCTGACGAAGCCTCTCGGATGAGCGGCGAAACGTTTTCAACCAAACAAACTTTGTCCAGTTGACAAATTGAACTTCTACTTTGATCTTTTTTTTTATAGTGTAACATTGTGTTCTGCGTCCTGATTGGTTTCTCAGACTGGATTTAAACTTTTCTCACATTTGTCTCTCGTTTAAACACTCAAACTTTCATAGATTTTCAACAAAATTATTAATAGTGAAGTGTGGGGGGAAGGAGGAGAGGGGAGAAAACTGCACTCTGACACGTGTGATAGCGCAGCATGACCCGGCGCGGGGCTGCCAGCAGGTCTAGACCTGGACTAAACCAGGACTAAACCTGGACTAAACCAGGACTAAACCTGGACTAGACCAGGACTAGACCAGGACTAGACCAGGTGGATTAAAGGTCTATTTCCTGGTTTCGTTTCGAGTCACAGCCTCAGCTGGAGGACCGCACGCAGTCTGAGCGCATGAACAAGACCCACGAACGCATGCAAGAGCCGCGGTGGTCTAGACCTGCTCTAGACCTGCTCTAGACCTGATCTAGACCTGGCTCTGTGAAGGCGTTTCGTAACTTGAAATTTTCGTTTGTTGGGTCATTCGTGAGGTGAGGTACCACTGTATATATATATATATATATATATATATATATATATATATATATATATATATATATATATATATATATATATATATATGTGATGGGTTAAAATGCAGTGAAGAATTTCTCCAGTGTGAGATCAATAAAGTCACTTCTTCTTCTTCTTGTTTTGAGAAATAAGAACAAGAGATTTGACCCTCCACCCGAAAGGTACACCTTTAACAATGACCAAATCTCAAACCTGCATTATTAAACTGTTGGTTGAAGAACTACAATAACACTAACAATTTCACTAGCCTGGAGAAATAAATGAGCACCACACACAAGCTAGAACATGTGTTACGGTGCTCTATCATCATCAGACCCCCTCCCACATTCCTGTCCACAATGCCCCCTCTCTCTCTGTACCAAAAACAGTCACTTTTAGCTGGGGGGTGAAGAGCGAAAACAGGAAAAAGTCTGTGAGATGGTGGCGGACATGTTTGTCCTTGTATTGGCTGGTTTTGGGAAGGTTTCACTACAACAGAGGAAGGCACAACCCACATTCTTTACACATGACTTCACCACTCAAACTAAACAAAGTGTATGCTAATTCAGGTAATGTGGAAAATGAGTACTTTAGCTAAACCCTTCCATCTTTCTCTTTTAATCTGGTAATCACTCACAGATGATAGTAAGTAGTAGTAGTAGTAGTAGTAGTAGTAGTAGTAGTAGTAGTAGTAGTAGTAGTAGTAGTAGTAGTAGTAGTAGTAAAGGTTTTGGTTATTGTTCCCACTGTAAGTTTAATTAAGAGACAAAAACTTCCTGTTGACAAATCCAATGTTACATCCAAAAAGTTATTCAGTTAACGGACTTTTTTACTCTATTTACTATTTAGAGTCATTATTTTTCACTTCTAGTTGAGAAGTACTTCTACTTGGGTACAATTTGGGTACTTCTTTACATATTTTCTTTTACTTGCATGTTCTGTTATGAAAGAATTATTTGCTAAAGATAAGTGCTTTTTTACTCTTACATGAGAAACTATTTAGGGTCTCCACTTTTCACTTCTACTTGAGTAATTTAAAAGTACAACTTGTGTATATCTTTCTCTTCTCTACACAACAAACTTCAGTTGAAAATCCTGCTGTACTTTACTTGACTTGCATGTTCTCTTATCAAAGAATTATTTGCTAAAGATAAGCGCTGAGTTACTTTTTAGGGTCACTATTCACTTCTACTTGAGTAATATAAGGGTACAACTTGGGTACATTTTTGGCTCCTCTACACAACAAACTTCAGTTGCAAATCCTGGTGTATTTACCAGACTCCCTTTTCCATTATCAAAGAATTATTTGCTAAAGATAAAGTCCTGAGTCCAGCCAGGAAAATTGGAACTTGCCTCTTTGTCCTAATATGGCTAAAAGCTGGCACTTAGTAATCTGAGAGGGATGAGGTAGGAGTGACATATCTGAGGTAGCATTTCTACGTTCGAGAGGAAAGGAGGTCATTTTAGACGCCCACACTGTGGAAACTCAAATGCACTAGTGGCTATTTGATATGTCAGAGGAGTACAGAAGTATATTATATAGGCAAAAAAATATTCTGTGTAAAGATGCATGTAGAACACCCCCAGCGTTGATACTTTGTGTCACTGCAAAGTATCAGTAGTTTCATTTATTTGCACTAATGTTAGAAATCAGCAGGAACATTGGAAAAATATGCATTGGAACAGAAAGTAATTTTAACACATTAATGACACATTCTGTTACCTGTTAAATATTTTGATTGAAAGTTTGAACTGGATCATAACAAAATGGCTTATGTCTCTTTGGGAAATTTACCAAAAATAAACAAAAAGTAATGGAGGATAATTTTGCACTATTTGTGTTACTAGTTATAAAAAGTGATTTGGGAGTTAACATTTTTTATAAAAACGTTATTTCTACTAATTCAGTTGAGTGTGAAAGAATAGAGAATATCAAAATGGGGATGAAGTTTATTATTATGCTCATGTCCCAAGTCTGAATGATGCGTTTGTAGTGTGACTCACTGCACCTGCTGCGGTCCAAAAAAACATTGGAAACAAAGATGCCCACCCACACATTTTGCAGTCTCATCCATATTCATGTCCAGTGCAAACTTTACCTGCCACAGTGGATTCATCACCGTGTTACGCTTTACAAAGTCCGCTAATGAGCAGGAATGCCCCTGGATCAGTAGGTCGGCACGGCAACTGTCGCAGCAGGTGGGCTCTCATTGGTTGGCTGTTGTTTGCTACCAACTGTGCCCCCCAATCAAACAATGGCACGGAGGTCTTTTCCCGCCACAGTCTGGTTAATGCTGTGTCTATGTGATAATACAGTAAAGAAAGAGAGAGGGAGACAGGCAGATAAAGAGCAGTACACTCAGATGGATGAGTCAGGGTTCAGAGGTCACCATGAGTCACCAAACAGGCTAAAAATGTTAAATATATACTTTTTAATTAACTTCTTTCTTGATAGAGGCCTAGTTAATTCTGCAGCTCCTGTGAAAGTATTCCTTTGCAATGCACAGAAATACTTTGTACTTAGCTGTAGACAGAAGGGTAGGTTTAGAGATTAAAAGCTATTTTCTGATCTGAAAATATGTTATAATGTTGATTCCTCATTAAAAACATACCAGGAGTTGTGTTTTGTTTCATTCACACACACACACACACACACACACACACGCATGCACGCACGCACGCACACACAGACAACAAACACACACACAAACCCTGCTCTACTGTGTTTTTAAACTCCATACACCTTCACGAGAATCATTTCGATAATTTCAGCCCTGGAATTGCTAAACTCAACTGAACTAAAGGTCAAAGGTAGCTATTAATTTGAAAACTACCGCTTCATGACATCACAAGGTGGAACAGAGCATTTTGAGCTTTGGAGATATAGACAGATTAATAATAAATTGTTACTCAAACATGTGTGAATGAAACAAAACTCCAGGTATGTTTTTGAGGAGGTAACAATATTATAACATAGCTTAAAGCTCACAAGAGTCAATTTTCTATCATTTAGGACCTTTAATTAAAGATCCCATGACATGGTACTTCTTGATGCTTTTATATGGCTCCTTAATGGTTCCCTAATACTGTAAATGAATCCTTCTTCAAAATCAACACTCAGTGCATGAGAAAGACCCATGAACACAGGTAGGGTCAAAAAATATGTCTCTGAATACCTCATTATGGGCGTTGTTGCTTGAATGCAAATGAGAAGGACAGAGATAGGCCAGAGCAGCGGGTGGGGGGGGGGACAAACACTCCGCTCTTTCCTCGTTTTAGCGGTGCACTGTGCGCTGGCTCCACTTCCGCGTTTTATGCGTGAAGGAAGAAAGGAGAGGCGTTTCAATGAAAAAAACACATTTTCACAGAAAATAAAATTAAACCACTGCTGTTTCAGAGGTCCAGAGGCTCAGATAAAGGACTTCCGAGCCTGGAAACACTCTCACGTGCCTCCAGGCAAATAAAAAAACGCATTTCGCATTGAGTAGCGAAATGCCGAAGGACGCACCACGCTGCGCAACAGGGGAACTCCCTTCCTGGTGCGTAACAGGGATTCCCCTGGCAGCGTGCTGCGTGCTTTGGCTATGTTTTTCCGCACTGAAAAATAGTTCCCACCCAAAATGACCAAGGCAAGCTCTCCGTGTTGATTTGTACATTTATTTGCACTCGATATGAATGCGCACTACACAGAAAGTAATTGGGAAACGCATCGAGCAAATTAATTCCTTTTGGCCGAAATCTTTCTCTGGCGCCGTTAGACTCCAGTCTAACGCGGAGTAGCTGCAGATACCGCGGCGGTCAGTGCTGACAGACTCGGACAATGGCTGGGTGACCAGGAAAACACTTTCCACCACTTATTTTAGTCTCTGGACTGTGGGGAGATGCCCAAGTTTGACCTGGGGGTGGCATATCCCTTTAAGATTCTCTTTCAAGCATAACAGTGACCATTATCAAAACCAGACTTCTCCACTGCCACTTTGGTCAGACACAATCTCAGCAATATGTTTCATTTGTGTTGCCAGGTTCACTGCTTTACAGGCTGTTAACAATACTATTAACCACTTCGTAACACTGAAGGTTAACAATTAACAATTATTTTCAACAACAACTTTTGCTGCAAACAGGGTCAACGCATATATATACCTAGTGAAATAAATGAGTGAAATTGACAAAATTTATTGGAATATAAAGTTGATAAATGTCTTCTGTGGCCTATAGCATAACATTTTGTGAAGCACATGTACAGCGGCTGCCGTTACACTATAAAATACATTGTTCACAAAGTTATATAATGCACAAATCCTAACATGAGGAGGTGGAAAACTGGCATTGCATTTCTTGGTCCAATCAAAACCATTGAAAGACTGCCATGAAATGTAGTAAAGTAGTGCAATTTACGTAGTTAAAAAATAGATGTCTGTATTTTAAAGTAGATGTTTACTTTTACTTCACTATATTTAAGAGCAGTACTTTCCACTCTATTACATTTTTGAAACTGGACTGAAAAGTTAAAGTATTTTAGCTGCCGAAAAGGCTGAGGGATTTTAAATTTATCAACTGCATGAAAAAATGTTACTTTTTACTCTTTAAGTATTTTTACTTGAGTTTTTTTTTTTTTTTTTTCCCCCAGTATCTGTACTTATGGAACAAAATGAAGTACTTCTTTCATTACTAGATTCTTCCACGTGTAATACCATTTATCCGGGCCAGTTTCATACACAGCTAATTCAGTTACAATGATTGTGATGACATAAAAGGACCAGCAGCCTGCAGAAATTCCCGTCTGCTACAGCCGTCCAGCCTAACGCTAAAGGAATGCACAACGGGAGATGCCAGCTTGGGGAGCAGGAATGTTCGCAATTACTTCAGAAAAGGAACTTAGCTTGGACAGGGACATGACTGCTTACATTGTCCATTGTTTTCAAGTTCAATATTATTTCCAAATTTTATTGCACTAAACTGGAAGCAAGTATTATGTAACGGGACAGTCTGCACAAATGAAAGGATTATGGGAAATACTGTTAGAAAGTTGTGTGTTTTATCAGCCTGTCCCACTGATACTAATACGAGCAATACAACTGTGCATGATTTAAGCTTTATTTGTCCTGATGTTTTTGTTTTTTTTTTCACTCAAAAAACAGACTGTACAAAAAGATTACAGATTTGGGTATGGACAGTTGGATTTATAGTATGTTGCGTAACACATTATGATTAAAAGTAAGTCGTAAAGAGTTAAAGCCAGAGCCTAGTATAATGCAGGGCATATGGTTCACTAGCTGATCCTATGTGGCCTGAATGAGGTCAATAAGCAATCAAATACATGCAAATTAAAAAAAAAAAAAAAAAATCAATATAGGGTGAAGAATTGCTTGCTATTGAAAATAAATATAACTTCTGACCAGTAAAACTATGACTAAGACTATACTATACAAGTACGTAAACAGAATCATTTCCAGCTTCATTTCACTTCCTGGGGAGCATCCTAATGTACTGCAAGTCAAGTACACACTGCATATTACTTGAGGGTACTTCTCCTTTTTTATTAATAGAGATGACTAAATACTGCAAAATTGCATAATGTGTTCTCTCTTACACTTAGTGATGGTTGAGAGTACTAGCGATTTTTTCTATACTCGGACTATAGTTATACAAATGATCAGCTGTAGATAGCAATTAGTTTTATAGTAATTTACCGCTCAAACAGTGAGAGATAAAGGACTACATTCATACCATATTCCAACTGTACAACAACTCACCCTTATGTAACAGATAACCCTGTGTCCTGTCAATCATTATTTCATCTTTCCACCGTTTCACTGTTGTATACAGCTGAGATATATTTGGATCACTATATTTCTATATTTTAGTCTCTTGTTATTTTTGCTACTTATTTTTAATGTATTATTACCATTTATATTTTTGCTCATTGTTATGATATATATTGTGATGTGTGAGCTACTTTTCCAAATTATCTCCCTTGTGGATCAATAAAGTTTGTCTACGCCTATTTGGGATACTCTCTAATACTTTCTCTGTATCAAAGTTTGCATATTTGGTGATATTTTTTCTCACTGTCGCGTTCTTACACTTCTTAAACAAAACTCAAACCTTTGGGTGTCAAAGGGTCAAACCTCATGACTATCATCTGTTCAAAACACAATTTTGAACTTGTCAGGACTTAGAAAGAAGACACCATACTGGCAGGTTTATACATGTGTCCACTATGTTACCCTCAGAGTCCACACATTAGAGCAGGACCACTTTCTCCCCCCTGGGCCCCATCACCGTCATAGCACCAACGACAGTGGAGAGGCAGCCATTGATTTCTGTGACCATCTGCCGCTCCTGGCCCGCAACACCATCACCATGACGACCACACTTTGATAGATGGACTCGTCTTTAAGGCCCCAATCTGTTCCTGGTGAAGTTTTGCACACTCCTGCCTTTGTGGTGACTGGACACCGAAACAAAAACAAACAAAGGGAGAAACTTTCACTTTTTGTAATACCATTTAGAGATTCGATGTAAATGTTATTTTACAGTTTTAAATGTAAGGACCAAATATAAAAGTTTATATGAAGTTTGATTTATTGTGGTCATTTAGAAGGGTCTAAAAGTGCTGGTAGTAGTAGTAGACTAGTAGTAGTAGAAGTAGCAGTAGAGGGGTACTAGTAGTAGCAGTAGTAGTAGTAGTAGTAGCAGTAGTAGTAGTAGTAGTAGTAGTAGTAGTACATGTAGGAGTAGTAGAGTAATAGATATTGTAGTAGTAAGCCTAGATCAAAGTAGTTGTAATACCATTTAATAGTACTTGTACTTGTGAAGTGTTAATAGTATGATTTGTAGCTCTGTTGGAAAAGTTATATTATACTCTACAAAGTACATCATCCTTCACTTGTCTACTTTTGAACATTTCCTTCACCAGTGTTTCTACCACTTTACAACCCCATCAAGACTGAGTCAAAATAAGCCAGAGCGAGGCTACAATTACATAACTGTGTACCTTTGAGTGTACAAACTAACCCAGTAAATCCCAAAGGCTGCTCCAGTTCCCATGAAAACAGGCTACTCTCCCTTTGTCGGCAAGCATATCCTCTTTCCTCACACATTTTCTTTACATCCTAACCACTATCTTTCCCTCCTTCGGGCTTTGTTTCACTCCCTCTTAATGTATGGGTATTTTATTTACAGACTACATACAGAAAAGTGTTTTTAAATAAGAGGAATTACAAAGCACTTTAAAAGTTCATGGTGTTCTCGACCCAAGTGACCAATCTGTACAGGAGAGCTGGGCTGTGTTTGTTTGCGTCAGTGTATTATAGGGTGTAGCAGGCTCTGGTTACACAGTGAATAAGCAGATAATGGTAGGGTGCACAACTTTCATTTACTCCCAACAAGGGCGGTGCTGAAGAATACCCAATGGGGTGCAGGGGCTATGGATGCTAGGGGGCCCATACAAAACCAGTGTTAGGTTGGTCTACATGAACCACTAATTAAAAGATGGGTTACAATGTTAGCAGTTCAGATAAACAATAATATAGAATTGACCTATTATTGAAAATAGATACAGAAAGGAGGAGCATGGTTGGTCTGTTATTAATGTTCATATTTTGATTTACAAAATAGCAAAATAAAGACCTCAGGATCATGTAAAACAGGTTGCAGACATTTTAAGACCAACATAACGAGCCTGCAGTTATTGAGAGAGAGGCAACTTTTTTATAGTAAAAAGTTACTTTGAGCCAAAAAGTTACATTGAGTCAATGGAGCTGGGAGCGTAGTCGTGCTCACTTTCTATTTGGAACACAACCTGCTAGCAGGTTAGCTATGTCCATTTATATATGAAGCAGTCATAAACTAATGCTAATGCTAATGCTGATGTGTACTTTTTGGCTACTGTCAACAAAAAATGTGTTCAAAAGCTCATTATTTTCCATGTTTACAATATTTCAACTTCTAAAATCTTGAAATGGTTTCTAAATCTAAATATCAACATGCACTTTTCCATCACGTAATAGGAAGTTTTAACTACATCAAGGGGAAAAAAGTCAGCTCTGACCTATGTTTAGGCCTATTTTTGGAATGCAGTGAAGAGAACTCAAGATATGACCACGTTACTAGCTTCTGCTATTTCTACTGTAGCTTGTAGGCCTATATTCTTTTTGCCCTTGCTGTGTACCTTCCTGCCCACTCCGCATGTTTCTGTTGAAGCCAAATAAATGTTCAAAATCTGGGTAACACATGTCAGCTTTAGTGACATGTGTTTGCAGAATCATCAAAGTTTGGACAGTCCTGCCTTGGAGGGGAACCTCTTCTGTCCACTGTATGTTTCTATCTGGAGTTACATAAGAGGACGTGCCATGGGACACGCCCCCACCGCGCAAACATGACAGGACCTGCTCTGGCTCTGTCCCATCACATTCTGGCAGAGTGGATTAGTAATGGACCCAGTGGGGAAGTTTTTGTCGGGGAAAGTACAAGGAAGAGATTCAAATTCCTGATTAGCAAATTTACACAACTACGAGTTGGACTGTTTTGGACTGTTGGATATTCATTTGCAAAGAAGAGATATTGCACAGAGCAGAGGCAGCCCAGAACCTGCAAACCTTAAATGATATGAGGTTATTCTGATCAAGATACATGTACATGTTTTATCAGCAAAAAAAGACTTAAATATGTTGAAAGGTATGATGGCAGAGTGGTTAGTGCTCCTGGAAGCTTAGTCGCCAATTGATGGATTGACAAGTTGAATGTGTCACTGGGGGATGAATATAGATATGTGCTTTACTTCAGACTGGTCCACTAAAGGAAAAAATAAATAAATTGCAAAACATACCTTTCCTTAGATCTGACCTGTGCATTGGTCTACATGGATATTAGTGTCATTATACTTTATTTTTATTTTTATTTATGAGACAGTGACAGTGCAGATTATACATTAATCTTTACAGGAGAAATGCCAGAAGTGCCAGGTTGTAGCACTAGAGCTAATTTCCTCCATCCCTGATGCATGTTTTTTAGGTTTGATGTGAGGAAACCCACCCAGACACGGGGAGAACATGCAAACTCCACGCTGAAATGTCCAGGTGACCTGGGGATTGAATCCAGAACTTTCTTGCCTGGAAAGGTCCGGGTGACTCAGGGATCGAACCCTTCTTGCTGTGAAGCATGAGTACTAGCCACGTAGCCACCGTGCCACTGCTGCTGCCACCTAAAATTTTTTAACTCAATTTCCATACTAAGGAATAGACTCGATGTGCAATACCGATTCCAATACCACAATGATAATGATTGATGATTTTCAGGATTAAATCATACTGTACTTTCCATGTGGTCTTTTATCTGTGTAATCTCTAAATCATCCAGGTATGTTCCATGGTGGTCCACGGGCATATACTAGTCTATGTGCTTTTATACTTGTTCTGATACAATTCAAGATCCCTCTAAAGCTATTCAGGAAAGGTTCATTTTTGTCTTGTAAATTTGACTAGTTTTAGTGTTGATTAGTACTGGAACTTTAATACTTTTGACAACCCTAACAGAGATAAATTGAATGCCATACTGTGGAACATTCCAGGCATAGCAATAACCTCCAATTACCTTTGAATATTATATAGTCCCATGCACTTTGAACTTTGATGTAGCTCTACTTAATGTTTGCAGCTTGTTTATTTCACAATGCCAATATGTCTCCTGTAATGATTGTCTATTTTTAATGCGTCATGGTGCACTTTGAGCTTTATACACATGTTTTTCTAATGTGTTTTTTAACTACAAATAGCAAAAAATAAACCAACCCAACCTAAAATATTTCAATGTCAACATTAGCGATAATAAAACTGTTCTCATGGTTGCTGTGGTGATCAACGTCACTCAAGGTATTAAATAAGCACACTCACTGTTCACTGGAGTACACATTGTAAGTCCTTTATACTATCCTTGATATCAGACATGACCTTACTATTGAAAGAACAACATAAGCTGTCACAACACAGCATCCAGTTCCTCTGCTCTGAACTGGCTCCAACTCAAACATTCTACTACCCCAGTGGCCATGGGGGCTGCAGTGCCATGCCCTGTTGTGACACCGCAGTGAAAAAGAGTGTCCATTATAGAGGGCTCTTCCCGTTACTGTGCAAATTGATTTACTTCATTGCTAATGGCTTTCTATCGGCTGGCTAACTATCGGACATATACAAGAATGTGAGGGGCTAACACTGCCTTATTGTTTCCATATCTCGAAAGGTTATACAGATGGCATTGTAAAGGAAGGAGCAGGCGATAAGATGGCTACAAACTAATTTAAAGAGGAATGTAGTCCGTTAAAAGAATGTGTAATTTGTTATGACATTTAAATGTGTAATTTCACTGTTTGGTTTAGCTCAGGGCAAGTCTGGACTGGGACAGAAAAATGGCTCTGGCATTTTTGGCTTAGGCCAGCCCCTCATAATTAGTCCTGGTTCAGACCTGATTTAGTCCTGATTTAGACCTGATTAGTCCTGGTTTAGTCCTGGTTCAATCCTGATTTAGTCCTGGTTTAGTCCTGGTTCAGACCTGGTTTAGTCTTGGTTCAGACCTGATGTAGTCCTGGTTTAGTCCTGGTTTAGTCCTGGTTCAGACCTGGTTTAGTCCTGGTTTAGTCCTGGTTCAGACCTGGTTTAGTCTTGGTTCAGACCTGATGTAGTCCTGGTTTAGTCCTGGTTCAATCCTGATTTAGTCCTGGTTCAGACCTGGTTTAGTCCTGGTTCAATCCTGATTTAGTCCTGGTTTAGTCCTGGTTCAGACCTGGTTTAGTCCTGGTTCAGACCTGGTTTAGTCTTGGTTCAGACCTGATGTAGTCCTGGTTTAGTCCTGGTTCAGACCTGGTTTAGTCTTGGTTCAGACCTGATGTAGTCCTGGTTTAGTCCTGGTTCAGACCTGGTTTAGTCCTGGTTTAGTCCTGGTTCAGACCTGGTTTAGTCTTGGTTCAGACCTGATGTAGTCCTGGTTTAGTCCTGGTTCAATCCTGATTTAGTCCTGGTTCAGACCTGGTTTAGTCCTGGTTCAAACCTGATTTAGTCCTGGTTTAGTCCTGGTTCAGACCTGGTTTAGTCCTGGTTCAGACCTGGTTTAGTCTTGGTTCAGACCTGATGTAGTCCTGGTTCAGACCTGATGTAGTCCTGGTTTAGTCCTGGTTCAGTCCTAAATTGTGGGTCGGTCTCTAAGTAAAAAAAAAAAAAGAAGGGCATCGGCCCCTAGGACTGTCGGCCCACCGGGAAAATGCCCGGTATGCCCGATTACCAGTCCAGGCCTGGCTCAGGGACAATTAAAACAGCTTTTATGGGCTTCCACTGACTTTAACAATGTCAGCAAAACTATTTTAACATTTTAACTTCAATGTGGTACTTAAGAGAACTTTTAACAATGGTGCTGAATTATAAAGCTGGAATAATGTACAATGTATGTGAGTCTTTCATTTCAAAACAGCAATAGTGAAGAAATCTAATATAGCAGATGAACACAGGAAGGAAGTAAGACCAGCCGGTGACTCCTTGCACAAAAACAAGCTGAAGAACTAAAAGCTTAAAACGTCTGTGTGTACAAGTGGGTAGCTTACTTTCACTTTCAGATAGATGTTTATAAATAAATAATTACTTGAGAATGTACATCTACTGGTCCAATTAAGTAAAAACAATACTAGATTAAAGGTTCACTGAGCTTCCCACAGTAATAGTATGACATTTAAATTGTGCTTCCTGCATTTATATAATAGCGGGTCTTTTTATTTTCAAAAATACATAGAAAAACATGCATTCTCGTTAGCAGGCTTGAACCTCCACAAATCCGACCTGTAATATGGCCTGGTTGCATCACCTGTTGGTAAGAAAACCATTCAATTGTCCTCTAATTCTAAACCTATTAAAACCCTAGAAATCATTTATACATTTTTTGTTGTGTGCTATTTGCTAAATGCTATTTTACCCCTCTGCTAGCATTATCTCTAGCTCCGCCAATCACGTCTGTTTTATTATTTTGTTTCTCTGTGTTATTTTTTGTATAATTTGTACTTTTGATTTGTTTATTTTTCATGTTTGAAAAAAATATGCCTACAGTATTAGTAGTTTTTGTAGTTCATTGGCAATGTTGTATTTGAGGAGACTTGTTTTGATAAGAGCTGCAGGGTGGGTTGTTTCTGGGAAATAACCGCCTATTGACCTCTGAGAATGCATAAGGGGAGGGTGAATAAGAAAAGGGGGAGATTTAAAGCACTCATATAAAAAAATGCACATAAATATTTCCGAAGCAACAACAAAATCCAGTTAAGCAAAGGAAACAGGAAGGATTGTGAGAATGATCCAGCACTAGCCGTGAATGTTTTGGCTGCAAAGAGAGAAACGGCTCTCTGTGATAACCAAAATATTGTGTTTTGGTATTCTGTGGGCTGCCGGATCGCCTGACAGACACCATTGACATTCCCAATATTCCTGCGTCAATCCCCGCCTCCAAACAGCCCAGTTCGAAATACACCAGGATCCTTTGTGTAAATAATGGTTCAAATTGTGACTTCGTGAGCTTTCTTTCTCCCATGGGCCAATCTAAACATTTATATTCTCTAGAAAGTACTTTGAAGAGTTGAGACCTAACTTTGGGTCATTATTTATTAAGATATACAGTAGTTTAAGGGTTTGGCAACTCTATGTAAACAAAAGAATAATATTGCTGTGCATGTGCAGAGGAGCAAATAAGGATTCCATTGTGTGTGTTTGAGCTCGGTTTGGTCAGGTCTACCTTAGCTGGAGGATTTAAACTATTGTGCTATGTTTTGGATTCAACTAATATAACTTAACATAAATATAAAACAAACAATCAAGGGTGAACACACAAAAACAGATTCCTGATATGTCGGTATGTCAAACTTATGTTTCAAAATTAATGTGATTAAAAGTAAAAAATAAATAAATACCAATCTTAATTCTGATATAATTACAAACGCACGCTAAGCAAACTGACACAGCCTAATGAACTGCTCCAAGTGAGTCCAGTCTATGAAGCTACTACTTCCCCTGCCAGCACGCCCGCCTAAGCCTCACTATTCCAGGGCACGGGAGGCTCAGGGGTCATCCAGGGCAGTAAACCAAACAATAGCGCGAGGGTGGTGTTCTGGAAAGTCTCCCGTGTGCCGGCGGTTGCCAGATTGGGTCATGTGCCAGTTCTTGGGACAAAGCACTTGGCACTGGGGCGGGCAGGGGTCCAGTCAGATCGGGACATGGATGAGGAGGAGGAGGGTGAGTAGGCACACGTCTGAGCGAAGCCTTTATGTGGAGAGCACAAAGACATGCAGACAGAGGCCATTTGGGGCGGTGAAGAATGGAGGGGCATGCAGGCATCTAGGAGAACGTTCACCCGGCAATAAGCAGAGGGGGCTACTGGGCCTAGCTTTTTTTGGGTGGGATGGACAAGCTGGTTCATTTTAAGCAGCTTGCAGTGGTCCAAAGTTATTCCTCGCTTACTTTATGCATTCCAAGCATCCTAATTATTTCACTGTGGTGAGTTTTAAACTGTCATAAGCCAGAGCATACTTTTGCCAACAACAACTAGCCCTACTCGCTAGTTTTCTGTACTGGTGAAAAACAAATTTTACTTTATTACAGGAAAAAATATCTGTTTAGTTTCTGTTTAGGACACAGATCAGACCTGTTAAGCCAATTGCTCCTTTTGTGATTTGTGATCTAAATGTATCCTTCCTTATATACTATGGGCTCAGAACATTGGAGATTTACCTTTGATACCTGCGCTGGACAGCAGATCCAACCGCAGAAAAACAGGTAGTGTTCCACTTCCTGGTGCAAGAGTCTGCAGAACGAACTTCCAATTTATACAAACAAGCCAACCATGCCATGAATGCCAACAGTTTAGTCCATACAAACTATGACCCACTGTACATTTACAATTGTGATTACTCTGTTGAGGTGAAAATCAGGTTATCTTTACTGATCGGGAGTTGACCTAGTTAGCCTTAATCTCACTGTCTGACTTTTATGCTTCATGCGTTCCATAAACAAAGTATGTGATTAGCTTTTTAGTAGATCAATAAAACATAGTACACCTTTTGTGATAAGCAATAGCAATAGCAGCCCCTTTCGTGCCCTCATAAGGTAATATTAATGGACTTTGGTTAAACCCATTAGGTGAGATGTGAGTATTGTTCACCAGGCCCTGTCAACATTACATCCACGTACTCACCAAAGGCATGTCTGTTGCCATGGAGACTGCACTCTTCTCCCGACGAGAGGTATACAACAGGGACAGTCACTGCAGGCGCCAATGACTAAAGGCTATGTGCAGGCTGTTTTGGGCTGTGTTTGCATTTTTGATTTTTTAATATGTTCTTTTAGCCTTAAAAGATAAAAGATCGCAAAGACATGTATGGAAAATATTGAATTGCATTGCAATTTTTCCAACAAATATGCAATTTTTTTTAATTCAGTAAGCAACAAGTCTGGTAGGAGAATTAAGATATGAGAGAAGACATTATATTAACAGCCAACTGCCAATTTTGACCAGGAAACAGAGGGTGACCAGTTCGATTCCCACCCTAGCATATACTAGTATTATGATTCTTGTTGCCTCGCCAAGTCAAAGAAATGAGCAGCTTGCAAAATTGAGGGCAGCTGTTTAAAAAATCTGCCAAATCACTATTCATTATTACGCAGCCTAAGACAAAAGAGTGTAATAGGATAGGAGGAATAAAATTAAATTGATCATGATAATCCTGGTCCTATTTAAAGCAGTGACAAATAACATGTACAATGCCAGAGGAAGTGTCCAGACATCTCTAGTAGGACACACAAAGAGTGGATTCATCTGTAAACAGGCCTGCAGCGCTGTTGAATAAGCAGAGGAAGAGCAGTCGATATGGGAGATCAGATGCTACAGTGGGGTAGAAACATGGAGGCTTTGGGTATGAACAGTACAGTGGATTTCACATGGACAAAGAACATCATACATTTTGCACTAGGATACATGGCGTGATAAACATAAAACTGATAAATGTTTCAGGTTTATTATGAAGTGTAAGCATGGATATAAGCTACTCACACATGACTCAATGTGTGGGCAATATGGCCCACATTTTTTCAACCTCATGAAGTGAGTGACAGGAGGATTTAACCAATCACATTCAAGTATGAACTCTCAGAAGATAGCTTGACTCACTTCTTGACTAACCTTGCACAGCAAGATGGATTCTCATGATATTTGTGAGTTCACAAACGCACAAGAATCCATCTTTAGATACTTCCATTGTAAGGTTCAAATTCACCCAGCAGCTGGCCGACCAATCACAGAGCAGCACTGAGGTTTGAGCGGAAGCCAGAGACCCAAGCAAACCAAGACAAATATGTGAGTACATGTGAGTACTTTAGTCTATTTTAAAGAAAATGTGAACAATTTAATTTGTGAAAATGTGCAGAGGTATTTGTGGATTTGTGGATAGGGAAGATGTCTGTGCTGGATGTAACAAAAGTTAAATTTTTCGGCTTGTTCCACTTTTGTGAAGCTTTGATTAAAATTTTCGTTATGACGTTTCCCTCTTTCAGCAAGAGATGTTCAAAATTGATTAATGCGACACATATCAATCTGGTGTGAGCCAGATAAGTATAACGCAACAAAGTGTGCAAGAAATGTGATATTATTCTTAAATAAATCCAGCAAGGTTTTTATTGTGTGTGTTTAAATGCAGTGTTCATTTGAATAATAAATACATGTATAAGCGTTGTGAATTATAGCTGTAATTATAAGTCTAGTGCAAAGTTTACTGTTTGCTATGATTACTGTTGCTGTTTTGAAGATGTTACTATGACTAAACTAGGCCGTGTTATCAGTTATTGTGTGCCTGTGTTGGGTTCTTGATAACTATAAACTGAATAACTGTTAATCCAATTCATTAAAAAAAAAAAAAAAAACACGCAGGGATGCCCTGAGTCACTTCATGGCCCTACAATAAAATTGTGTTTGGCGTGACTGTCAAAGAGCATATTCATTTCCTTTTAACAAAACAACATGTTGCGGAGGATTCCTCAAATGCTTGGAGATGGTATGCAAAAGATTGAATGCACAAAAGCTAAACTGACCTCGAACTATAACAACACATACGCTAACCGCTCTGCTAATCTGCAACATGAGGGCCTGACAGCCAAAATAAATAAATGAAATGAGATGCTTTTCAGGCATTTCCTGTTGGGTTAATTTAACCCAAATTCCACCAGCAAGACTATAAGTGCAATGACATTATCTCAAATCTATGCACACATCTCTATGCAGGATGAAAAGTGTCTATAAAGCTCACCACCGGACTCAACTTTCCACTAACAAGAAGGAAATCTTCCAATGTAGGTGTTAGAAAACCTTCTGGCATTTATCAAGGAGAGTGTATACTGCCCAAGTCTCTAGATTATATATAACCGAAGACTAAAATAGCAACTAGAGAAGGGTCTTAATGTATGCCAGCAATTCTAATCTTTCACTGAAATAATATTTTGTTATTATGGTTATTCTTCATGTTATGGTTATTATTGTGTAAAAAGGATTGTCTTTAAAGGGGGGCTATAAACTTTTGTGGTTGAAGGCCTGCCACCTGCTCATCTTCATAGAGATGTTATTGCTTTGCATGAAATGCACTTATCTAGATCTGTATTTATTTAACTATAGAAGTTATTATTGCTAAAATACCTGGTCCTGTGGTGTCACATGCTAGTTTTAGTGTTGACTGGGCAATGGGCAAGACACTTTATCATGACTTCATCTTCTTTTTCCAGTCATGGTAGTCCAAGCAAGCAACAAGGAGGACAACTGAATTAGTTCAACCACACAGTTACCTCAAACATACAAAGGAATATTATAGTGTGCTTTTGTCTATTTTATCTGTCGAAACCTACCTGTAGCAATCTTATCTAACTTATGTAAATAAAATGATAAAATCAATGGTAATTTTATGACAGGACTGAAACCTCCACAGTTCCTCTGGCAATTTATTTTACTCACTTGGACCACTTCACTAATAAAACACCTCACCTCCTCTGTACTTTGCCTCTGTTTGTCTGCCGGCAAGATTGCAGCAATATTTAGACTTGATCCATCTTATGCCAGAATGTACTGCCAAAATTTTTTTCATGCTGATGGCTTGATATCAAGAGATCTGCCTGTACAAGTAAAAAATGTCACTCAAATTCCACTTACTTTATAACAAGTACTGTAAATGGTACATTTGATTGGCATTACAGGGCATTTCTCATTAATTTCTCAGTATTAAATGAAATAAGTGGAATCCTTGTTTTCGGTTTTCTCACCTTGTACAGTAATGGCATTGTTGTTGACATTGTTGTGCATCAACCTTGGCCTAATATGCCTCAGAGCCAGTACTAGCAGCCAGTTTTTATCACCACCAGGTCGACCTTGCCTGCAGAGAGTGAAGAAATAAACATTGTCAAACATATCTGATGAGGAGGGTGAAGAGCACTGGGTGTGGTTCGGTTAATCTGGACTCTAGAGGCCAAATCAAAGCAGACAAAGCATGAAAAGTAATTAATACAAGTGGATTAATTTCCCCTGAGATTTGTGTGTATGACCCTTTGCAACTCACACTATCAAACACATGATTCACTTAAGCCTATGGACGTATTGTATTCTGGTGTAATTGCACAATGAAGGCTTTGAGTAATGGTGCTTGAGCAACTGAGTCTCATGTCCCATCCTCCGTATGATGTAACAGGCTTTATTGGTGGCCCCAAGACAAACAAAAAGCAAGTTGAAGTGAGATAAAGATGTGACCTGAAGATACAGATAGTAAACACAGAGAAGACTTACATGCCTCAATAGCTGCTAATAAAGGAAACACTGTGGGTTTGGGCATGTCTGCCCTGCGGTTACATGCCGTCAATTGTCGGAGTGGAGGCATTTCCATTTTTATCAAATATCTCTGTACTCCGACTCAGATTTTTTTTCCTTGGTCGGAGTGACAGCACTTAAGCATTTCTTTCAACATTCCACCATTACAACAAACAAGGTAAATATTAAAAATCAGTTCTGGTTTAGTCCCAGTTTAGACCCAGCTTAGTCTTGGTTCAGTCCTGGTTCAGTCCTGGTTCAGTCCTGGTTCAGTCCTGGTTTAGTCCTTGCCTGGTTTACACCTGACCATATCACAAGTGAGATATGGTCTGGAAGCCACCTTCGAAATATCTCGTAGCGGAGGTGTGGTTTACGATCGCCAACGGCCGTTTATTGGGCGTTACAAATGTCAATCATTTGGCGTATACGTAGCCCATAGCCAATCATGTCAGTTGTCAGTTCAAACTACAAGCTTCAGTTTGTCACGTAGTACGCGTCACCGTCTTGCCACCCCTCCCCGCTCTCTGATTGGCTCCCAGAATCGGGAGAGCTCGCTTGCCATACTCGCCGCCAGGCTGTCTTTCAGATCGGAACGAACGAAAGACAGCCTGGGATTTCCCAGGTTAGTTTAGTCCTGGTTTAGTCCCAGTTTAGCCCTGGTGTAGTCCTGGTTTAGTATTGGTTCAGTCCTGGTTCAGTCCTGGTTTAGTCCTGGTTTAGTCCTGGTTTAGTCCTGGTTCAGTCCTGGTTCAGTCCTGGTTCAGGCTAAAAAAGGTGATGCTCCAAACTATGAATAGGTTGTCGGAATGGCGGCATCAAAAAGTGTCGGCATGGGGGCATGTCAGAATGCTGGAATGTCAAGGTGGGGGCAGAGGCGGACTTACCATTAGGCAAACATAGGCATTCGCCATTCCCACCAAACCTGCCTGTTGAGAGGGGCCCCAACTGTCACCCCTGACACGGTACACGCACAAAAAAATTTAAATCTCAATTCAAACACTCACGCGCACCCTTATTTTTTCTGCGTGTGTGTGTTTGAAGAATGACTTTTGAGGGCCCCATGTCTATATTTCGCCTAGGGCCCCAAAATGGCTAGATCCGCCCCTGAGTGGTGGTCTGTGGCGGCATTTCGGAATAAGGATTGTACCCCCCTGCTCAAGACGTACATGGAAATGGAAATAGACCTTGTTAAAATAAGGCATTAGATTTATAGCATAATCATAAAATATATTTCGGTAGACAGGTAGATTCCAAATAGATCTGCAGTTTGAATGTTTATAGTATGCACAAAGTATTTTCTTAAAGTGTTCATTTGACACAGATTTACCTGGTGATGATGGTACAGGCAGCATGTTTTCCGTGTTGTTGCCTGAGCTTTAGCAGGTTAGCATTAGCTGGAGGACAAACTAGGAATTAACAACAATTGTCGCTATATTAAATCGGCCGAGACTTCCAGGTGGTAGAAAGGATACATTTTAGTCAATCTACAAGCAAACATAATGTTTATGTAATCTTATGTAATAGCCTATTGCAAATTAGGATCTCAAGTTCACTGACGAGGAAGATAATATGTTAGAATCATCTGTGTACCATAATGAAGCTGGTAAGCTAATTAGATTCAGAATGTTTTTTTTAATCTGCTTAGTAATTATTTCAAACAACACACATCGATCTATAACTGCTGCAAAAAGTAGCTAAAGTCGAACAGCTCTAAAGGGTTTGCAAATGTACAGTATGTATGCCAACATTCCCGAGGTGAAAACCAGCAGGATTCCATGGAAATAGAAAATTAACACCATACTTCGGAACATTCTTCATGGAAATAATGGTGTTTTATGCCATACTGTCTGGAATATTATAGCTAAAGGAATAATATTTCCACAGAGGCAAGCAGGAGGATGCCCACCTTCAGATAAGAATCATGTTTTTGAAGATGCAAGTCCAGTCAGAGCTAAGGACAATAAACACAACCAAAAAGAAACAAAAACAAAAAAAACAAAAACAAAAAAAAAACATGATTTTGTTTTGGTCTATTTTTTGCATACTGTGGCTTTATAAGAAAGGAAATAAAGGAGGCATACATTTAGAACAATATTGCAAAAGATCTACAAAAAAGGGCCATAAATACCGACATGCGTTACTTTGACACCCCATTTTCAACACGGCGCCTACAGATCAAGTCATGCTCTGTAACGCACTCATCAATCACAAAAGCGTTCTGAAAACTTGTCCTTGGGCATTTCACCTGAGTAAAACACTAAAACGTACATGCTGTTCTGAAAAGCTGCAGGAATTTTATCTGCCCCACCACTACTCATGAGATTACCCTCCCTGTTTGGATATGAGCTGATGTCAAGAACATGCATGAGGCATTAAAAACCTGCAGGCTCCCAGAGGTCAAAGGTGATACCATTTGATTTATGGCATTGTGAAAATTGTAGTTTTTTGTTTTTCCTGCTTTCTGCTAGTATTATGTTGGCTAGCTCTGGTAAAGCATGCTATTAACAAGGGGCAATAATTGAGGAGATCTCTGAGGGACTCTGGGGCAATTACAAGTCCTAATGAACAGGATTTGGGTAAGCAGACTGGCCTTGGAGAGTCCCAGTGTCATGTTTTCTATGGAGGCTTGGGCAGTTTAATAGAAAAACAAGAGTGGAAGAAATTGTTTACTAAAATTCCAAATTGACTTTTGAGCTGCATCCACTGTCGTTGAGCCAAATTCATTAAAGTGGGATTGATATGGAAGAAAAATATTATGGTTTGTTATGATTCAAATGTTATTTTAACATCTTTTATTAACTTGATGTATTAGGTATATAGGTACTGTATATTACACAAAATTGACTTGTGAGCTTTTAGCCAGAGAAAAGAACTGGTTTGAGAGGGGAGTTAAAAAGGCTTTTTTTTTTTGTCAAGAAAGAGAATCCTTCCTTGAACAGAAATGGAGGTCCAGACATAATTTGTCTCCCATCTCTAACTCTATCCTCAAACCTAAATCAAAATGGCTATGGCTATGCTAAAAAGATCCCACACTCCCATTGCATATTGAATAGGCTTAACTAACAGAAACTGAAAACAAATAGGTGTGATAGTTTCATAGTAATTTCATTGTAGTTAGCTCCTCCCTGCAGCTAGTTATAAGCAGTGTCAGCACTCTAACCAGAACTGAAGAAGCAGCTTGGATGAGCTACGAAACGTATTCGACCAAATAAACTTTGTCCAGTTGACAAATTTAATTTCTACTTTTGCCAGCTTTAAACCATGTTAGAAAATTGTGACCTTGTCAAAAACATGGTATTGTGTTCATTTCATCGAGCACATTGTTTAATTAACACACAAACCCTACATAGCTGTTAACTTGAAAACTACCACTAAAATCCTCCAGCTGAGGTCCTGACCAAACCGAAGCAAGAAGATCATGGAGATGGTCCCCGGGCGCAGTAATGTGCTGCCCACTGCTCCTAATAACAGGATGGGTTAAATGCAGAGAAGAATTTCTCCTGTGTGAGATCAATAAAGTCACTTCTTCTTCTTCTACATGACATCACAAGGTGGAATAGAACATTTTCAACTTTGGAGATGTAGACAGCCTAATAATAAAGGATTACTCAGACATGTGTGAATGAAACAAAACACAACTCCTGGTATGTTTTTGAGGAGGTAACAGCAATAGAATATGGCTTGAAGCTCAAAATAGCCCCTTTTGTGTAACATCCAGTGTTGTATAGTAACGAAGTAATAATACTTCACTACTGTACTTAAGTACATTTTGGGAGACTTTGTACTTTACTTGAGTTTTAAAAAAAATGATAACTTTTACTTTTACTTCACTGCATTTCCGAATTTAATTGCATACTTTTACTCCGATACATTTTCAATGTGCCGTTTAGTTACTCGTTACAAAAAAAACCCTCTACTGACTGAAGGAAGTCAGGATGTGCCTGAGCTTGTTCGCTACTTGCGCATGACAATCAGCCTACACCTGTTGGTTTCATGCAGCTAGTTTAATCAATCAACATCCCTGATGGAAGAGGAGACAGCGTCCATGTCGGCTACAAATGAAGGGGGACCTGACGATGAGCATCCCTGGCCGTACTTAAACACAATGTTCTCTTACGCTGATATGAAGGATTCATCCTATCGAATGAAGTGCCTCTTGTGCCTTCCAAGAAACGTGGAAATCCTATCTTACAGAAACTCCCCGTCCAACCTCAAGAAACACATCAAGGTTACAGTGCCGTGAAAAAGTATTTGCCCCCTTCCTGATTTCTGTGTTTTTTGCATATTTATCACTCAAAACATTGTCAGATCATCAAACCAATTTTAATATCACACAGAAACAACCCAAGGAAAGACAGTTCAGTTTTTGAATGATGATTCCATTTATTAGTGCACAAAAAAAATCTAAACCTATCTGGCCCTATGTGAAAAAGTAATTGCCCCCTTAATCTAATAGCCAGTTGAGCCTCCTTTGACAGCAATAACTGTAACCAAACGTTTGCGATAATTGGTGATGAGTCTTTCACACCGCTGGGGAGGGATTTTGGCCCACTCTTCTATGCAGAATTGTTTCAATTCTGCCATATTGGAGGGTTTTCTTGTATGAACTGCCCGTTTAAGGTCACACCACAGCATCTCAATCGGATTTAAATCCGGACTTTGACTTGGCCACTCCAAAACCTTAATTTTGTTTTCTTTGAGCCATTCAGAGGTGGACTTGCTGGTGTGTTTTGGATCATTGTCCTGTTGCATGATCCAAGAGCGCTTGAGTTTGAGGGCACGAACTGATGGCCGGACATTCTCCTTCAGGATCTTCTGGTAAACAGCAGAATTCATTTTTCCGTCAATCACAGCAAGTTGTCCTGGTCCTGAGGCAGCAAAGCAGGCCCAGACCATCACACTGCCACCACCATGCTTTACTGTGGGCACCATGTTCTTTTTATCAAATGCTGTGCCATTTTTACGCCAGATGAAACGGGCTGCAGACCTTCCAAAAAGTTCAATTTTAGACTCATCGGTCCACAAAATGTTTCTCCAAAAGTCTTGAGGGTCATCAAGGTGCTTTTTGGCAAAGGTGAGACGAGCCTTTGTGTTCTTTTGTGAAAGCAGTGGTTTTCTCCTGGGAACTCTTCCATGGATGCCATTTTTGGCCAGTGTTTTTCTAATGGTGGAGTCATGAACACTGACCTTAACTGAGGCCAACGAGGCCTGTAGTTCTTTCGATGTGCGTCTAGGTTCTTTTGTGACTTCCTGAATGAGCCGTCGTCGCACTCTTGGAGTAATCTTAGTTGGTCGACCACTCCTGGGAAGGGTTGCAACTGTTCCCAGTTTCCTCCATTTTTGAATAATGGCTCTGACAGTGGTTCGCTGGAGCCCCAGAGCTTTGGGAATGGCTTTGTAACCTTTTCCTGAATTATAGACTTCTATCACTTTTTTTCTCATTTGTTCTTGAATTTCTTTGGATCGTGGCATGATGTGTTTGTTCTTGAGATGTTGTAGCCAACTTCACTTTGTTTGACAGGAACTATTTAAGTGATTTCTTGATTCAACACAGGTGGTGACAATCAGGTGTGGGTGTGGCATGTAGAACTGAACTAAGTTTTCTCAAAACTGTGGTTAGTCACAGTTAGTTTGTGATTTAACAAGGGGGGGCAATTACTTTTTCACATAGGGCCAGATAGGTTTAGATTTTTTTTGTGCACTAATAAATGGAATCATCATTCAAAAACTGAATTTTGTCTTTCCTTGGGTTGTTTCTGTGTGATATTAAAATTGGTTTGATGATCTGACAATGTTTTGAGTGATAAATATGCAAAAAACACAGAAATCAGGAAGGGGGCAAATACTTTTTCACGGCACTGTAAGTTCTAGATTAATGAAATTATTAGCGTCTATATTCCAATTTCAGTAACCATAACATGGACATTCTAGACACTGTTGTGAAACCTTGAGCATAACATGTAGAAATTAACTTTGTGTGACATTGTTTTGGTTACACAAAGCGTATTTGACGATGTTGGAGCTAACAGGCTACCTAGCTTTTTCGGCTCAAGGGAAGGCATAGCTGTAGGCTAAGTGTAACGAATGAGAAAGAGCACACGAGTTCAAAAGGACAAAAAATAACATTAACATGTGCCTACTTTTAAAAATGTAAACAAGCGCTGTGTGTTTGTGCGATCTAAGTACCAAAGCGAGGGTTAGCTTCAGACTTCCTTTGCTTCATACTTTTACTTGTACTTTTAATTACATTACTTGAGTACATGTATTTTTACATTACTTCTCATACTTAAGTACAAGAAGTTCCAGATACTTTAAGACTTTTACTCAAGCAACATTTCAGTCAGTGACTTCGACTTTTACCAAAGTCATTTTTGGGAGGGGTACCTATACTTTTACTTGAGTTTGATTTTCCAGTACTTTATACAACACTGGTAACATCGGACCTTTAAGTGCACCGTATCTAACCATTTACCATTACAGTACATCTCTCAGTCTTCACCATGTTTTGATACAAGCTAAACCAATAATGTGATTCTATTGTTTCCACCACTAGAGTTTGTCAGAAGAGATGATCTGTGAATGAGGAGTGGTCCAGTTTCACCGCCTCCACATCGCCTGGTCCCCCTGAAGCCTCTGTCTGGCCTGTTGCTCCCTATAAACCCAGAAGAGAGCTGCTGCCACTAGAAAAGACTGCCATCTACACCTCCCTCATGCTCCAAGGTGACTCACTACCACATGAGCCCGCACATGGCCCCACACTGGCCCGCATGCACTCTCCACTCAGCTCTAGAATCAATGTGACAGTGCACTGTGCTGTCTAGGAGGCCTCATTGATTGAATGGGAGTGGGGCTGATGCATTTATGAAGCTTGTGGACCATCGTTTAGACAGCATTGATTTGGAGTTCCACCTGGGGCCAGTTTAATAGAGCATGTCTGGGATAATCAAGGCAATTCTATGGAAAGAAAAGGGAGCAAGCTAATGCTAGTCTGACCACGCCCGCTGCCAGTCCTGTGGAGTTTTAATAAGGAGTGTGCAAGTTTATGCCTTACATTGATGGTATACAGTACAGGAGCTGAGACAATCATTAGCTGTATATAGGCCTTTGGTATATTTTGGTATATGCTGCTCAAAATACAAATAGCTAATAAGGAACCTGCCTTTATAAATGACTGAATGTTGCAAGAGGATATAAGGGTGTATATAAGTAAATAAATGCTATGGTATTGCATTATCCAAAATCAATAACAAAACAGCTAAACAGCAAATACAGCAGGTCTTGTACAGGTCCTATATTATGCAACTTTTTAGCTATGTTAGAATGTTCTTACCTCATGAAAAACATACCTGATGTTGTGTTTCTTTCATTCACGCATGTTTGAGTAACCCTTTATGATTAGTCTGTCTACATCTCAAAAGCTCAAAATGCTCTTTCCACTTTGTGATGTCATGAAGCGGTAGTTTTGAAGTTAGCAGCTACATTTTACCTTTTATCCAGTACAGATTTGCGATCCAGTACAGATTTGCGATTGCAGGGCGATTGCAGGGCTGAAATTATTCAAATTATTCTACTGAAGGTGTATGAAGTTTAAAAACAACACTTCCTGTATTACCAGATGACATCACAAAGTTGAACAGAGTGTTTTCCATATATATGCAGGATTGAATGAAACAACTCCGGGTATGTTTTGATAAGGATAGGAAAGTTGTAACAGATCAGAAAATACACACAAGCCCGTTAAATGCAATCTTTGGCAGTAGTCTTATGTAATAATTCTGTTATGTTTTTGTAATCTGTCTGCAGTTTCATAGTTACATAGTTAAAAATCTGACCAAAGAACAGACAGTAAAATTTACAACCAGCTCAGAAATATCACCCAATATAAACTAGTTCCCTTTTTTTGTTGTGGTAACAGATTTTCTAAAGATTGTTTTCACCCTTTCCAAATAAAACATAAAGAATGGACTAGTTAATAATTAGAATACATCAGGGGAAGAGGAAATATGTGGGTAAGAGATAAAATAGCAAATTATTTTTATTTTGCTACCGTGGCATTCTCACAAAGCAATGTTTGATTTAATGTAATACAATTATACAGTTTATTATGTACAGTACTACAATTATACAATATGTAATACAATTATAAAATACCTATATGGATATAGGTTTCTATAGGTTTCTATTGTTCTATTGTCTATTTGTATTGTTTCTATTGTTTCTATTTGATTATATATATTTTACAAGCTTTTCTTTATCTTATTTATCTATTTGCTCTTGGCATCCAGAAGAATTTCATTGTACAGGGAAACGTGTTTCTTTCCTGTGCATATGACAATAAAAGCATTGAATCTTGAATATGAAAGTAACATGAGTCATTTGTGGTTAGATATCAGTTTTCATCACATGACAATGGAGATGCAGAGTTCCTCATAGGCTTTGAAGGCTGTATAGCATTACACACAAGAGCTTTAAGTAAAATGTCGCCATATGTCGCTGTGGAATCCCCACAGGGCGAACAGTTGTGTCTGATGACCACATGTGGCAACAAATGTGGTGCAGACATCACATCTAATCACATATAAGTGGAAATGTACAGATCTAGCAGCAGTCGCAGTGAAGGCTACAGACAACGAGACGAGAGGCCTAAATAGCACGGACAGGAAATGCTGAAAAATGCTAGCAGCAAATATGACTTCCTGTTAAGCCACAGTAGTTTGAGTTTGTGTGATGTCATTCTCAAAACCCTAGTTTAATAGACTGAGGGCAAAACAGAATTCCAGTATAGGATCCAAATCTGTGAATAAACAAATACAAAATATAAGAAAACATTGGGATTAAAATGGCACAAAATGTAATAATTCCCCTCAAGAAGATCCAAGCAAAATCTTATAAAATAACAAAGAAAACTTAAAGTAATTAAAAAAAAAACACACAAGGTAATATTTCTGTACTGTGGTGGTGGTTAAGTTTGTAGTGCATTCACATTTGTGCAATACTTGAATTGAACATTGAGACTGATAGATTGCAAAAATATGATTATTGCTACCAAAGATATTCAGGCCTACATTTTCTTGATCAGTATTTCCTATTTGCAGTCATTAGAAAGCGCAATAAGTAGTAACAATACATAATATTATAGTTAATGTGTGGACCTAAATAACAAGGTACACTATTTGTGGATTGCATGTTTGAATGACCCCTGACCTCCAGCGGATATTTGGTCATAATGAGATCCTTGAATGCGAATGCGACCTATGTCTATAGTGCAATATGGGCAACATTGCAAAAGGCCATCAGTGATAATGGGCAGGTCGCTTGCAGCACTGAACGTCACCCTCGGGTGGGTGGGTGGTTGCCATGGAAATCCACCACAGAGCCGGTCAGGGAAAGATAATTGACTTAGACAGTCGACTCGGAGGAACCAGTGTACTCAGTTAAAACCACAGAGCACAAAGACATGAATTAGTGACCATAACAAGGAACTAGTTTTAGCAACAGTTTTAACTAAATATAGGCTAGCTAGAGATTGATTTAGGTACAGAATTTTACTATGCTTAAGTGTCATAGTGATTAGAATTTTTGGCAGACAAGTTCTTCCAGCCTCTCCGCGAGTGTGTCTAATTCACTTGCAATGACACTTTTTCAGTCAAGATGCCCTGCCTGTTGTAATTTGCTACATTTATCCAGGCTTGGACCAGGGACAAAGATAAAACTATGAGCATTAGCATTCCATACTGCATTACTAGGCCTGTTTCTTTGTTCTGTAAGCTAGTGCTAAGGTTATTGACAGGCACATTGATGCTAGAATGTCATCCAAATCCAAAAACAAATCTTGACATGTGCATCTTCATTTGAAAAGGCGTCAAAAAAAACAAAACAAAAAAACATTGTTGATCATCTGAAAACCTGCTGCACACAACAGCTTTGACAGTGAGGCAACCAGCCGTCTCCGCCCACCCGTCTCAGGAAGTGACTCAGCACCAGCAGTTGTTGCCATGGGATACCGGCAGGCAGGACAGCCAGCCTGCAGGATCCCATCGGACCAGGTGCTGCTGACACATCAGACCCAATTCCCACCCCGCCAGACTACCCCTCCCCTCTTCCTTTTGCTTTTCTGAATATATCTACAGACACAACTCCAGCCCATCACTTTCCCAGGGAGGCGACGTGCTACAGGCTTTAATCCCATGCCTCTGGAACAAGATGTGGTCGATGTGTTGTGCATTTGCTTTTAGACCAATAGCCTCCTCTGCCACCCCTCCT
Source organism: Paratrypauchen microcephalus (assembly GCA_036785185.1). NCBI lineage: Eukaryota > Metazoa > Chordata > Actinopteri > Gobiiformes > Gobiidae > Paratrypauchen > Paratrypauchen microcephalus. The sequence continues at coordinate 5,701,673 of JAVJIX010000027.1, read as the reverse complement.
CCTTAGTGCAGATTAATGCCTTATTAAGAGCAACTGACTTAACTCCAATCCACTTACACCGCTTGAACTTGTTAGACTGTAAAGCAGGAACAGTTCGCAAGCTGTACCAATGAAATACATGCAACTTTTCACAAACTCAGCCACAAGCTTACTGTAATGACGTATATTTTTCACTTCCTGATGCTAATAAATGTTCAAATTTCCATTGCAGTGTGATTTAAAAGTGAACTGTGGAAAATTTCTGCCTAATCGTCTTCATGCAATAAAGTTCTATTGTATGGCGTTAAAAAAAAAAAAAAAGTTACAGTTCAGATCTGTGAAGAGGTGACCACTCTCACAGTAAGAATGGATGTTTCAATGCATTTTGAGCTGTAAAAACCTGTATTTCTGTAAATGCAAGACAAATGACATATACAAGGTGTTTAATGCCCCAGCGTGTGACATTGAAAGCAAAGCAATAACCAAACCCCCCCCCCATCAGAAAAAAGTGCATCTTTAAATATTAGAACTTTGCAGGAGATGTCAGCCATGTTATGCCAATACCATTACCTCTCTGTAGGTGGAGGCTAATTTAGGAGAGATGCTCTTGAGGGCACAGGGCTGAGTAAATCTCCCGCTGGGCTGCAACTTGTTCAGCAGATCAAGACACTGCTCACCCATGCATCAAACTGACAGAGGAAACAGTTGCCTTCAGGTTATCTATGAACTTGGCTTGAGCTACGTGTTAATAGTAAACCAAGAGTGGCAATGTTTTGCCATTCATAACCTCTTCAGCTAAAGACATGACAAGGGGTCTAACAAGTTTCAGTTCCGTATTTCTGGCTTCCAAAAAATGCTTTCACTGCAATTATAAATCCCTGCCAAGCTTCAGAACATAAAGTGCTATTTTACAGTCAGGCTAATCTCGCTGGTGATAGGAGACAGAAGGAAAGTGGTTACAGGGAGTTTTCTCATGGTGTAGATGGGTTTGTAGTGCACTGCCAAATAAAACATTTACAAGTTTTTTTTTTAGTAACAAATTCTTTTTTTATTACAACATTTCACGGTTTTCCATTTCCGGTAATGATTTGTGGCAGAGTAACATGACTGCTGGGAATTTACAATACTCCAGATTTTAATTTAGAGTAAAAATTGAGCAAACAGATGGTCTGAGTTGCCAGTATTTTTTCCACATTTGACACGATTCAGAGACAGATTGCTCAACACAAAAGCTATCCCGAATGGTTTAGACGCAGGGCCCAGACTAGTGACCTGTGAAGGTCCACTTGGGATCTCCCAGATCTATATGGAATCCATCATTTACTTTGATCCTTGTGTAAAAAATAACAAAAACATAGTGACACACAATTTTTGGGGCATTTACATTTTGGCCAGCGTACATACAAAGTTGTGCATTTTCCGAAAATTAGAAGACAAAAACAATAAAAAGCTTGACGCCTGGCTTTTGGCGCGAAAGCAGCTACACAGGAAGTTGGGTTTTGGCGTTGGTGGGTGAGACGATGATGTGCTTCCTGTCCCTCAGGACACTGTGTGTCCATGGGAGACGCACACCATTAGGACCATGTCCCCTGCCCCGCCTCAGATGGACCATCCTCGAGGGGTGGAGATGTTCACCAAGGTGCACGTGCACCATCCGTCCGAACGCGTGTGCAGTGCAGCTGTTGTTGTCGTCATTTCATAATTTCGGTTACAAAGTTATACAGCTAAAAGAAGTGACTGAAAACAAGGCAATGCGGGAGAAGGGGGTGTACAGTGCATGATGGAGGTGCAGGCTTCATGATGACGTTTCTGCCTTCTCCTGTTCGATGGCTGTGGACAGAAGACAGAAAGGTGTGAGGAACTAGACTGTGGTATCCGCCCTCTCCCCCAGACCCCCACCACACAGATGCACACATACGCATGCACACACACTCACTGCACACGCCTGATGGAATCTCACTCACTTTCTTTTGAAGGCAGGGGGTTCTTTTCCTGCGTCTCAGTCTTTTTCAGCTTGGATCTGTCGAATTTGGTCACCTCAGAGATGTCGGGCTTGTCTTCCATGGTTGCGATTAGTCTGTAAAATTAAACATAAAACTGTGAAACTACAGGAACACAAAAACTTGCACATAAACACAATCACATAAACAATGATTATGTAAGAGGGATTCTGAGGCTAATCGTGATTTCTGCAGCACAATAGAGGTTTGGGCGTTGTCTGAAATCATGCCGATCTCAGATCTACTTCCACCACATGCGCAACACTTTCCCCTCCCGAGCCTTTGTTCGCCTGCAGCTCCACTCAGCCTCCCTGCCCTGCCGTCCCTCCCGCTATCCAACACTTCAGTGATGGTGCAGACAACAAAGCCAGTCCAATGGCAGCCATTTACATAACAATGAAAGTTCCCATGCTGAAAAATGGCCTTGACGCGCAAGAAGAGGGAAAAGCATCTGCGAATTGCAATCATGTGAAACCATATACTATTGCTGCATGTTTGTTTAAAGGATGTGTGCTTAGTTAGCCAGACGCATACTTCTGAACCTCCGCAAATTCACTTGTCACGTAGGCTACTTCTTCTCCCTTGGCGCAACGTAAAGGAACCACCGCCCAGATTTTGCCCATTCACCCAGCGCCTCTCCCATAATCTAAGTTCAACGCTGCAAAATCCCCCAAAGAAAAACGCCTACACGTCCAGCAGCGTGCGCAGACAAAGCAGTGGCGTCGTTTGATTATAACGGGACCAGACACACGCAGCCGTCAGCAACAAAGGAACGGGATCTTGGACACGTGTGAATGTGTCCGGACAAAGGCAGCAACGCATACCACGTCACTCCCAAGCCCCGTACTGCAAAATACTACCTTTACATGAAATTAACCTTAAACTGGACCAATCCGGGCGAAGGAAGTTGTATCTAGAGTATCGGTGATGCTGAACGGGTTGACTAACACCTGAGTGCACATAATAAAATACAAAAATGTAATTTAGTGAGGATGGCTTACCGGAGTGTTGTCTAGTGCCTGTGGATGCCTCTAGTCGGAGCGATGCAGCAGTTGTGGCGTGTCCAACTGTGCGCAATAGATATAGTGAGAAATATGCTAATGATGCATGACATCACCAGACTCCCTCACAGCGCCCTCTGGCGGAGAGGCACTGGCACGGCGTCAAATCACATGCGCTTTTGTTGCAGCCAAACTGAAGCCGCCACAAAAGCGAAGGGTCTGCTATGCCACAACAAAACACAAGTGCGCATTACAGTTTCCAACTCGGTCATATTGGTGCATTTCTGATAGCGACAATTGCGCCTAAATTAAGTCAGTTAGAGCTTTTACGCGTACTCGTTTCCTGGTGCAAAGATGCTTAAGCAACGAACTCCCCCTGGTGGCCGTAAATGAAATGTTCATAAATACTTGAAAATGTTCACTCTTATCAAATGATCCATCAGTAGCCTATTAAAATAAATTGCATTATTTTCAACTTTATTGTAACAAAATAGACATGTAGTAGCCTAGTCCAAGACATGGAAGTATTTTGGTTAATCTGGAAGAACCAATACATGTCAGATGGTTAAGAAGAAGACGACACACTTTATTGATCCCCGTAGGGAAATGATTTCTCTGCATTTGACCCATCCTTCAGGAGCAGTGGGCAGCTCGTCTTTCAGGCGCCCAGGGACCCATCTCCATGATCTTATTGCTCGGCTTGGTCAGAACCTATGCTGGAGGATTTTACCTGGAGCATGTTTTGGGTTTATGGGGGAAACCGGAGTACCCGGAGGAAACCCATCCAGACACAGGGAGAACATGCAAAGGCTCGGGCGACCTGGGGGATAGAACCCAGACCATGCACACAAACTCCACACAGAACACACACAGAAAGGCCTGGGTGACCCGGGGATCGAAACCCGGAACCTTCTTGCTGTGAAGCATGAGCGCTAGCCACTCACCAAAATGTATATACATTTGGACTGTGCAATGAATCAAATTTGAATGAACATTCAGTCATTTCTAATTGCCAATGACATGCTTGGGTCTTTTTAATCGAGGTGAACAGCCAATCCTCTCTCAGTAAAAGCATGTGGTTTAGAGCAGAGTTCAGACTTTGGTCAAGATGGCAATTAAATGCATTGTGCATGGTCCTGAAATTAAAATATTCATTTGTCTGGATTGACTAAATCAACTTGAAAATAATGTTTATATTGCCAAGCTAATATAATCTTAATATAAACTTAAATTCAGCGGTAATTTAGGTGCTAGTGTGGTAGTAATAGAGGCGATGGAGAGGATGATGAGCAGGAATGCTACCAAATGACACTTGAAAATACAGTGACTTTGTAAGCAATTGTCAAAGCTTTATTGTCAAAGAAACAGCTTAAAGTGTTACATATAAAAATAATCATGATTTTCCACCATCTTTAAGTCATCTTCAGGTAGACAATGGCATCAGTGAAACAAAAGTGACCCGTTAAGACTGTGACAATTACACCACTTCAATGACTTCAGATGAAATCATGAGTGAGATTTGAACACTCCAAGCCAAAGTTCAGGCTCAATTAGTTTTAATGACCTTTTGGAATGTGGATGGAGGACCCACTACTACCTCGTACTGAACAATCAGTCACAAACGTGTCTGTTTTTTACACAACTTAAGAACATACTTTTGTAGGTTAGGGTTGTGAAATAGGCATTACCATTAGCAGCTTTATGTCGGCACATTCTGGTTAGGCTCAGTACTAAAAAGAAGACATGGAAATGTTTTAAGATTTAACCAGGGGAGCTAACAAAAAAACTTAAAAGGGATATGCCACCCCCAGGTCAAACTTGGGCATCTCCCCACAGTCCAGAGACTAAATTAAGTGATGGAAAGCGTTTTCCTGGCCACCCAGCCATTGTCCGAGTCTGTCAGCACTGACCGCCTCGCGCAGCTGCAGCTCCTCCGCGTTAGACTGGAGTCTAACGTAGCCAGAGAAAGATTTCGGCCAAAAGGAATTAATTTGCTCGATGCTTTTCCCAATTACTTTCTGCGTAGTGCGCATTCATATCGAGTGCAAATAAATGTGCAAATCAACACGGAGAGCTTGCCTTGGTCATTTTGGGGTGGGAACTATTTTACAGTGCGGAAAAACACAGACGAAGCACACAGGGGAATCCCTGTTACGCACCACGTTGGGAGTTCCCGTTACGCAGCGTGGTGTGTGCTTCGACTCCGTTTTTCCGCACTGAAAAATAGTTCCCACCCAAAATGACCAAGTCAGGCTCTCCGTGCTGATTTGCACATTTATTTGCACTCAATATGAATGCGCACTACACAGAAAGTAATTGGGAAAAGCATCGAGCAAATTAATTCCTTTTGGCCGAAATCTTTCTCTGGCGACGTTAGACTCCAGTCTAACGCGGAGTAGCTGCAGCTGCGCGCGGCGGTCAGTGCTGACAGAATCGGACAATGGCTGGGTGGCCAGGAAAACTTATTTTAGTCTCTGGACTGTGGGGAGATGCCCAAGTTTGACCTGGGGGTGGCATATCCCTTTAAGAAAGCATAAACATAGCATCAATATATATAGCTGTAAGTATATAACTCTTAATATTTCATTGGCCGCTAAGCAAATCTTAGGGGAAAAGGTGCGTATTCAAATTAAGCTTTTTCATTTAGGGAAGTAGAATTTCTTTCCAAACATGATACAAAGAAAATAAATGCTTCGTACATGAGGTCAGCTCAGACAAGACTAAAGAGCCTTTGGTTCAAAGTGAAGGCCAAATCAGCAAAGAATGATGCTGAACATAAGAAAATAATACAAAAGAATGAACTTCTAAATACAAAATCATCTTCAGGAGGAAGGGATCTGCTCTGTTTCCCCGATATGGATATGATGTTTACAGTCACATGTAGCCCTGGAGGACCTCTGAGGAGGTGGTGTGCCCCCCACAGGAAAGGGGCAGGGATGGTACCATACACTTTACAAAGGAACGTGGCTGAAGAGGTAGGACACAGACTCGCCATTGTGGGTTCTCCTAATGGCCTCTGCCAGGATCATGGAGATGTCGATTACCTACAACACAAATGAATGTATGATGTATAATTCATGTCATCTACTTATACTAAAACGACACTGCCAGAGACTTCATTACCTGGATTTTAGGGCATGCCTTCATCTTCTCCTCCTGTGGTATTGTGTTGGTCACGACCACAGCCTCGAATGGGGCCTGGTTGATGCGAGAGATGGCAGGACCTGAGAAGATTCCGTGTGTGAGGATGGCGTAGACCTTCACTGCCCCAGCGTCGATCAGCCTAAACATAATTTAGTGACAAACAGAGTCAAATACAATTAAAGACGCAGTCTGTAAAAACAATAACAGAAAATATCAAAGACGGACTTGTCTGCGGCGTGGCAGATGGTGCCGCAGGTGTCGGCCATGTCATCCACCAGAATGGCCACACGGTCTTTGACATCTCCCACCAGCACCATGCGGTCCACTTCATTGGCCTTTTTCCTCTCTTTGTGGATGAGGGCAAAGTCCACATTGAGACGGTCTGCAATGGAAGTTACACTGAGAACACAAAGATATGGTTAAACCACTGTCACAAAACAGGTTTATCCTGCACATCAGAGTGAACCTACCGTTTGGCTCCACCAGCATCTGGAGACACAATTATACAATTTTTCCATTCGGGAATATTCTCCTTTATCCACTGCAGAACAGCTGGTTCTGCATACAAGTTGTCCACAGCTATGTCGAAGAAGCCCTGCAGAACAAAAACTAAAATGTAAACGCATGCAATACACACAGTAAAACATAAATGACAATGTACAGAGCTCAAACTAACTGTATATTGTATGAATTTTGGTTATATTTTAGTGACCAATATGAAATCTGCCATTACTGTTCATATTTATCCTAACACACAACTGAGAGCTGTACCTGGATCTGTGAAGCGTGGAGGTCCATGGTGATGATATGGTCGGCCCCGGCGACAGACAGCATGTTAGCCACCAGTTTGGCTGAAATGGGCGCCCGGCTCTGACACAGCAGCACAAACACAGAGCTCAAGTCAGGAGAATGCTCTATTCGTATAAAGTGTCTCCTCTGGGTGAGTGAGGCACTGCACCTCTGCTTTCTGTGTACACTGGGAAATGAGTGTGTGTGAAAGGGAAAGTGTCCTGTGTCTATGATCCAAGCGGTTTATATCCACGAGTCCTATATATATTCAATAACTCTCACTGTCCTCAGAATAAATATATAGTACTTGTCTATGTTGCTTTATTTTTATTATGCAACACTGACTCAATCCAGAAAATCAGCAGCTCTAGGCTTCTCACTTCTTCTGTAGCCACAGCTCAGTGTGGCAGTAACATGGGTTTGGACAGTTTGCAGCCTCTACAAACCAAATATACAATAGTAAAGGAAGTGTGCCATGCAGATAGCACGGTTTATTCCAGTGACCTTGTGGTGAGTGGGCAAATTGCTCTTCCTATAGAACTGCACAACTGTGTCAAATGTAATCTGCTATCTAGGTTTTCCATGCCAAAGGTCACAGGTGCTCACACACATCAGCTTTTGGATGTTTACAAAACAAGCTCATGAACAACTTTAAGCCTCGTGAGATGGGTGGGCATTCGCAATGATTCAAATGCATTTAATAAGTTTTGTTCAGTGTGAATGTGGACACAGTAAAGACACAGCACAGTATACAAAGTCACTTTTTATCTCAATGTGACCTTGAGGTCAGAGAGTGGAGGCAGTGTTTGCTTTGCGCTTATGTGAAGTTACTTTCCTTACTTTCATTCTGTTCAGTGTTTTACATGGAACAGTAAGTTAGATCAACCACAGGTGGCTTAAGAGAAGCAGAAAACGCCTAATGGCAATATGGATGATATTTCACACTTGGCTTTAAAGTTTGACTCCAGTCATTTCAAAGTTGAGTACAGGTACCTTGTCCTTTTTATCCTGGCGGGCGTAGGGGAAGCAGGGGATTACGGCGGTAACCCGGGACGATGAGGCGATCTTGCAGGCGTTGATCATGATGAGCAACTCCATCAGGTTATCGTTGATCTCTCCACAGCCGCTCTGCACGATGTACACATCTTCACCACGGACACTCTCCCCTATCTCCACACTGTACGGGCAAAAAGAAAGCATCAGTACACTGGACTTATGCATCATGTTTTTCAACTGCTGTACCCATAAGACCTTTTGAGGCTTGATTTTTATTATTACAGCTTTTAACCCTTATTTCTTATTAGATTCTTCATTAGTAATTTCTGTTTATTCTTACATTGTGCAATCATACACATGTAAATTCAAGTCTTTGCAAGCAACTCATCATTAACATAAGTCATTACTATTGGGCAATCTCTGGTGAATCGAATTTGTCGTTTGATTTTTGGAAATGTTCCAAGTAAACGTCACGGTGTGGTACAGAACTCCTCAATAAAAATGACCTTTAAGACATAAAGCAACACGTGTGAAACATACCTTCTCTTTGGTCATGTGATCGCTGTACGAATTTAGTGCTTCATGGTGAGAACACGATACACTCTTTCAAATATATACTCAAATCGTCATAGACTGGCAAATTAAGTGTGATAGCATATTCGCTGTCAGATAAAAGCCTGTTGTTTGTTTCAAGCATACATTTTTAATTACCACTGGAAAAAAGACTTTGGATCACACTGCTACATGAAGAAGAATAAAGGAATATTTTTCATCACAGAAAATTAACCTTCCCAAAAAAACTAACATTTCTGGCTACTGCTGTAAACATTAAAAATAAGTGTCACAGAAACACATTAAACACAAAGCAGAGACTTCTCCTTGTTCCCCATGTTCCATTTGGCCCTAAATGAACTGTGAACAGATGACCAAAGTCTGGGAGATTACTTCTAACCCTTCTGCCCTCCTCCTTCTTCTTGTCATTTTGTGCTTTTCTGTCTATTTCTCCATCTACACCTGGATGCATTTGTGAGAACTGGATAAGAAAATACACTGTTTTGGTTTTGTGAGACCCAAACAGCCATGTTCCCTTGAGAGTCAAGTTTGATACACATTTAGGATGGTTTGTAGAAGGAAAGGGAATTAAGCAGAGGCCTTGCATAGGCTGAATTGGCTTTTAACTGTAGCACATTTTGGCCCAAGTGGTCAGTGGCCCCTTTATTGGCCCCTCATTTCCAGCTGTGACCATGTTCAAGCAATGCCCAGTCAACCACAAGATCACTTTAATGTGGTGAGGTAGTTGGCTTCATGTAAAACACTTAATGGGAGGTGAACTGTCCCCTTAAAACTCTATTGTTAAAGCACTTTGGACAAAAATGCAGGGATAGTTTGGCTGGCTCATCCCCTGTAATAAACAGGACAGCATGAAGCCAATAGGTCAAAAAAGCACAAAAGGTCAAACAAAAGCTATGTGACCTTAGGGAACTTAGTTTAAAGCGCAAGCGCTACTGAGGCACGGCCAGGTCCTTTGTAATGCGCGTTTGGATGCGCAGAGAGTCACTAGTGCGCGGCCGCTTATTAGAACTAATGGGAAACTTGTCTACGTGAGCAAATGACCGCAAATTCAGTGCATGTGATTTAACGAAGGGCATAACGCACGTATATTGTAGTCAGGCTCTAAATGTGATTCTGAATTGTAAACACGAACTGGAGTAGGTCAGAAAAGTCACATAAATAGACCGTGCGTTAAATTATAAAATCGCGCAAGGCAAATAGTAGTCTACAGTGGGCCTGTATAAAAATAAAAATAAAATGACAACTCTATTGGGGCATTTTATAGGAACAAACGTTAACTTTGTCCACCTTTGCGCAGTCACTTAATTATCACTATCAATTAATCTAAAAACGTGTACTACACCACTTTAACTTACAAGATATTGGAGCTTGATTATTTATAAAATGTTCCCTATAGGGTAGATCTCGCTTAGACTCGGGACAAAATGATCCTCCATGTCTTAAAAGCGCAGAGGCTGGCGTGTTATATAATCCCGCTATGTCCCCATTTAAACCCTATAGTTTAATGATGGTTAACACAAAGAAATGTTAGATTAGAAGAATTATTGTGAAATATATGTTGACGTGGCCTGACATTAGCCCGATAGCCTGCTATGTTTACATGTGGCTAGCTTGTCACGTGTAGACAGAAGAAGCTCATCCCGCTCAGGCAACTATTGTTAGCATGGAGCTAACTTTTACGCACATGGTAAACGTAGACTGCTGACACCAAATACTGCTACAATACAGCTCGTTCAAACAGTACAAGCATAAAGTGCATGTCAGACGTGTACTTACCATGTTTCCTGATTGCTGAATTTCTTGGTGATGACTTTCCCGAGGTCTAGTCCGAGCCGATCGGCCACCTTCTGGGACAAGTCGTGGTGCGAGCTCCCGCTAAAAAGCACGATGTTGGGCATGTTGGAGATTCAAGCGACGCGATTAGTCCGAAAAATGGAAGGGGAATAAAAAGGGAGGCGTCGGCGTGTCCCCACTGAAGGGCCAGAAAAGAGATAAACGTGCGGGTTAAAGTTGCGTCTGTGGCATTGCCCTGTGCACCGCTGCGTCCGTCAGCAGAGAGGACCTGTGCGCGGAGAGAGTGCGTGGTAAAAACCCAAAGCCCTCCCCTTTTGGACGGACAGGGCTTCCCTCCAAACAAACCCGTTCTGGCTGTTTTCCTAAATAATTAAAATGAAACAATGATAGCAGCTCCGTCGGGTTTTGAATTAAAGTATACATATTGTAATCAAATGAGTGCATCGCTTTAGATGTGTGCATTTTGTTTTGGCCAGCATATGTTGTGCTATTATAAGCCTCAGACCTATAAACTAACGACAGGAGTGAAAAGCAACTCCTGTAGTTACTGTAAAGTACATTTTTTAAATAATTATACTTTTTTTGAGTATATTTTTAAACCTGCACTTGTAATGTTATTATAATAAGTTAAAATGTATATTGTATGAATGTTAAAACTGTTTTACATTCTTTGATTGATCAAGTTTTGTATAAAAGTGTAATCTAAAATGTCTAAAATTGCATTAAAACATAACTAGTACCGTGAGTAGTATTTTGTCATGTGTATTTTCTACTTTTACTTACATACAATTTTGGCAGTAGTGTACAGTAATTGTGTACATTATTAACTGTACTTTTACTCAAATACAATGTTTCAGTATTCTTTCTACCACTGGCTAATTAGAGACTACGGTGTATTTTATGTAATGCCATATGTTTCATTATGCAGTGTCTATTTAACATGTTTATATTTTATTCAAATCATATTATATTCATAGCCTACATGCAGAATCGCTACATACATTCCACGTGATGCCCTCATTATCATTCATTTATGCCCGGGTGCAAGCTGTGCCCACTTATAATTAACATCTAAGGCTTAAGAAAATTCTCTGGGTTTCTATAGGAGGCCAACAAGGTCATCTGATCTAAAACTTTGGTTGAATCCAAGAAGGCACCAGAGATGTGGACTCTGCTAATTACATTTGGCACTCAAAGAGAAGTCAGCTGAGGCAAATCAGTAACTTGGAGAAGAGAAAGTATAGAAAAGTATGACGTTTTGGATAGCTTTTTAAACTTTAACACTATTGATTGTGTAGTTTTGCTGTGTTAACAAATAGCTGACAAGAAAAGCTTCCTCAGGATTTTGTCACAGACTTTTAATTGTTAAAATGATACTGTGGACAAACATGGAAAAGGCGGATAGAACATTACAGCTGTTAAGAGTATCTACCATAATGATTTGGTCTAAATACCTTCTCGCTTTACTGTGCAGGAAACAATGCAGACACACACCAGCAGAGGTTAGTGTATTTTCAGAAATATATTTTATAGATGATGTCAGAGATGAAATGTCCAAAGCGTAGGTCCCAAAGAAAGAACAGTTTTCATCAATAGAGACAAACAACAAACAAAAAATAACTTTTTTCATTTACATGTAAACCAAGAATTGCTCTTGAGCCACAGTGGTTATATATAGAACTGGCCGAGGTGGGTCTGACAATCAAACGATGCCCTTTGCAACCTTAACTATATTTCACCTTTAATTTGCCGTAATAGTGCCCATTTAAAAATCTTTGAAAGTGAACATTCTTTGGGAGTCTTTTAAAGGTGAATAGAGCAGAGGTCTGTCAGAGCATGTTTCTCTTTAACACAGTTCATACATGTAATAAGTGCTGAATCATTAAAATCACTTATTGGAAAAGATATTCATTAAGAACAATATAAAACTTTTCTCAGTGGAGTCATTTGGACAAAGTCTTTTTTAATTGTTTGCGCACCGGAAAAGCGCCGGTTGCTGCGTCGAGTTGCCCGTGGGGAGGTTCTCTAAGTCCTCCAGTGTTCTTCTGTTGTGCAAATACATTTGTTACATAGACAAGCAGGCATGCTGACTCACAAACCATGCAAAGAGTTTAAGTTGGCGCGAGCAGACAGCAAAAAAAGAAACATCAGAGTAGAATAAAGTTTCTACAAAAACGTGAAACCTTAAATTTGTATTTTTAAAAAAGAGCCAAATTAAACAACTAACAAGTGGAATGTTCTGTTAGACATGTAAAAGTACAACTCAAATTTTAAGATATAAAAATGTAAAAGAAACATGGTAGTCATCAATCAACATGGCAAAGGTTCATGGAATTCATGGCAACTGGTGAATTTGAAAACCAAATTTGGCGAGAAAAGAATGTGTTATGATAGTGCAACACATGCTCAAATGGAGGTTCTGATTGGCCAGTGTTTCTGCAGCCTCCTGTATCTCCTGTCTCTCCCTCTGCTTAAGGAGACAAACAGCCAGCTACATGAAAATGGCCATCAAAGTCGAATGTTTGATGTGGTCACAGTCTAAAGGTGAGTGCATATCACTCATGCACAAGAGTCAATGATCAATTAGGCAACAAAGTGATCAATCCTTTAGTGAAAAAGTCCATTTCAGCGCCATGAACGTCACTGAGGGCCACTGGAAACAGCGCAGTCGATGACGAGTTAAATATGCAGCTTTTTCACGGAGTAATATCGTACACCATACTGTTCCGCTCACAATATCATAGCTGTCATTAGTTAGAGTACATTTATAAATTTTCCATATACAAATCTCCTATAAACAGTACATGTTATAAATACACAAGTGATGAAAATGCAGAAAAGGCTGAGCCGTAGAAACAAAGTGTTTTGTTTTTCGATAAATACAAGAAAGTAAGTCTTCACGTGACTAAGTGTATGAATGGCAGCCCTATTACTATCCAGAAAACGGATAAAAACACAGAACTGATCTATGGATGAAAAAACATTTAGAAAAATAATCTTGTACAATAAAAATAAAAAGTGGACACGCTTACCAAACACAGTTGATATCGAAAAATGGCAAAGTGAATGTGGAAATCATACAATGTAGTTACAAACAGGCAGTACCGACCACCTTTTCAAAATATATTCAATTCAATATACATGACTAATGTTTAGCTCACACTAGTAACCAAGGTAGTTGCCAACGGGCAAAGCATGGGGCCTGTAAAGAAATGCTCACTTGATCCGTGAAGATTTGACTGGTAAACATTGAACTGGTTATTGGAGCCTTTTCTTAAAGGGCCAATAGGAAATGTCCATCACCTGCCAGCTAAAGTACTGTTGTAAATGCAAACTCATGCTTTGGCTTCTCTTGCTCGTCTCTTTTGGATGACATTCATGAATCCTGCATCACTAGTGGCTCTCTGCTCTTATGCATGCTTATGTTTTACAAAGCGATGTCTTCAGTTAAAGGGAGGCTACATAAAAGGCTGCTTTCAGTCTAATTTCCGTTTAGAAGCTTTCCATGTTTGCACCTTTTGTTTATCTACTGAAGCTGGCAACTACCTTTACAAAGCGCTGTCTTTTTTTTTTACAGAAAAATAGATCCATCCAAAAGTAAAGTAACTCTTCAAGAGAGGCTGTGACAGACACAAATGTTGTCTTCGTCACATTCCAAGTAAACATGCTCAAAGATTGTTTGCTTAATTTTTGTCATTCTAAGACTGGAAACTAACTGTCTCCTTTCCTCGCTAAAGATTCCCAGAGAAATCTTTGAACTTAAGGCAATCTTTTCCTGAACAATCCTGAAATCCAGCGGACCCTTGCCAAGGCACTCCTCGCATTCATCAACAACCCTCTGCAATGACAGGCTGGTGCCGTGCAGTGACAGCCTCACCACACGGTCAAGTCTTTGTAAAGGCCTACTTGAGCTTCGGCCGCCCAAAATCCACAGTGAAGGAATCAGGTAAAATAAACTCTGAGTCTGCTGTGAGAAAACAGGCTGTCCATGTGGCAGCAGGTAAAGCACCGTATGTTTCTGTGAACACCTCACTCATTGTCACATGACCACAACATGATCAGCGCCGGGCTAAAGTCGGGCCAACACGGACAGAAAATGAGTGTCTCTACAAAGCCAATGCTGCCAAGCAATGCCTTATGTGTAATTTTTTTCTCCAGTTCAGTCCTCTGTCTCCTGATTGGCTCCCTACTCTGAGGCTGAGCCCACCTCCCCTCTCCCTGTTTTTGGAGAAACCCAAGGTTCGCCAATCAAGATGATTGACGGGTGAGTGGGCGGGACTAAATGAAGGGATCAGTCGACTCTTCGCAGCTCAATGAGACATTCTGCGCAGAGGTCAAAGGTTACAGTGTGACACCCTCGTGGTTCCTCTGTTACAGTGGTTCCTCCTCTTCCATGGGCTCCTCCTCCGGCCTACAGGATAAACCCACACATTAATGCACAAACAAGCTCTGACAGGGCTGGACTCGCCCTGGTCCTGTTTACAGACACACATACACACACATAGACACACACTTTAGAATTCAGTTACCTGTGGTCCATGGCGTTAGAGTTGGCCACAGACAGAGAGGCCATGGCACTGACTGCCTCAGCCTCCTCTGAGTCTCCACGTTTGGCCTCCAACAGAGACAGCCCCAGCCGTGGAGAGTAGCGATGCACAGAGCGCCAGTACTTACCTGCAACAAGCAAAGGTTATATAGTAATCAAATATTTGTAGTCAAAATATTACTAAAAGAAAACATTATATTTTTTCTTTACATAAATACTGAAAAGCCCAAATCTAAATAGTTAGGCGTCACCTTGTCTTAAGAATACACTTGTGTATGCCAAACAGGTTTGGAGTTGCCATGCTGCATATTTAAAGTTAGCACATGCCTCATAACCTGGTGCAGTGCAATAGATT
The DNA here is from genome assembly GCA_036785185.1 of Paratrypauchen microcephalus. NCBI lineage: Eukaryota > Metazoa > Chordata > Actinopteri > Gobiiformes > Gobiidae > Paratrypauchen > Paratrypauchen microcephalus. The sequence goes on along the minus strand of JAVJIX010000027.1, from coordinate 5,686,496 downwards.
ATTATCGTGTCTTTACAAAGAAACCAGTCATTTGATTTTGTTGATGGTGATTATTAAGTATTAAACTCACTGTGCGTCTCCACGACTTTCTCTAAAGAGCGAACAGCGTTGGTGTTGGGCCGCTGCTCCAGCACCGCCTTTGGCAGAGGGTCCAGCTGCAATGAGAGCGCATGACAATAATAATGTCAACAGTTAAGTACTGCAGGGTGCAATACCAGGTGTGCCCACAGGAGGTCAGTGCTCTGTACCTCTTGTCCCAGCAGCGCAGCCACACAGGCCTCAGATGCATCGCATATGGCCGTGAGGTCATGACCCCCCTCCAGAGCCAACACCACGCGACCTCCAGCCAGACTCATGAGCTGCCGCGTCAGATAGCCAAAACCTGTACAGGAAATACCACTGTCAGCACATGCCTGCTTTTATGTACCTGTACCCAAACTGAATGTTGCCTCACATTTGGACGTGAGCGTGTAGCCACCTAGGGGAGGGGGGTGCCCTTCCACTGCGTCAAACCCAGACGACACCAGCACGATGTCCGGGGCAAACTCATTGGCTATGGGCATCACCACTGTCCTGCAGACAGACAGAAAAACAAAGGGTTAGAATCAAGAGACAGCCCCAGGAATGTGCAGACGGGACAGGATACACAGCTCAGGAAACAGGCTTATTACAACACAACGTTTAACCTTACTGGCCTTTCACTGTACACACATTAGGTTGAATTAGTTTGTATGTGTTACCTGAAGGCTGCCAGGTACTCTACATCACCCATGGGCGGGTCCAGTCCTCCAGTGAAGGCAACGTTGACGTTAAACCCAACGCCTGGTCCACTGCCCACCTGTAGGGGGCGACAGCAGAAAAAGCATTCACTTCTCAACTTATAGACCAAAGTTTTGGCCTGGACTTTGACCTAAATAAAAATGAATGTCCCTGTGAAGAAGTGTTCAGGTGTGATCACAGAATTAGCTCACCTCATCAGGAGCGCCACTGCCGGGAAAGAAGTTGCCGTCGTCATAGCGATGGATGGATAAGTAAAGCACATTGGGGTCATCATAGAACGCCTGCTGGGTGCCGTTGCCATGGTGAACATCCTGAGACAAGAAAAACACGCACAATAAATGTGTCCTAAATACAAAATAATACTGACAACTTACTTTACCAACTTTTAATTTATTTATTAAAGATTATACTACAATTCAGTGTCACAATACTAAAATTTCAAACTCGATTCTGATACTAAAGAACAAACTTGATACTCAATACTGATGCGGATACCACAATGATAATAAAAACACTCTTTCTTTAGACAACAGAATGTAATTTTCAACATTAAATAATAGTATTTTCAACGATGGATATAAGACCTGGTGGAACATCCAGGTATGTTCCATAGTGGTCCATGGGCGTATACTAGTCTATGTGGCCTTGTTCTTTTACAGCTGAGGATCATTCTAAAGCTATTCAGGAAAGCTTCATTTTTATCCTGTGAATGTGACTTTTTAAATATTAATACCTGCTCAAATGAGTGTCTAGTTTTACCCATAATTCTATTTGGTTGGCAATGGATTTTAAGATTGTTCAATATTTCACTTATATTTTCTGATTGTCAGTCCTTCTGAAATCTACTCACCCAGTCTACGATGAGGATCTTGTTGACGTTGAGTCTTTGCTGCAGAAGTTTGGCGGCGATAGCCACTGAGTTGAAGTAGCAAAAGCCCCTAGTGGTGAGAAGAGAGAATGCACATCAGAATTCTGCACACTTTACCACATGATGCTGTTTTTTGACTACACTGGAGACACTTGCAGAGACACTAGGAGGATATGAAAAATAAACAAAGGCAGGCTTAGAGGCAGCTGGCGGGATAAAGACTTGTGGCGCAAATAAACTATGTATGTGCGTGTCTGTGTGTGTGCGTGTCTCCTCAGATTGTACTGGTGGTGGTTATGGCAGTGGCCTTACATGGGTGTGCTTTCCTCAGCGTGGTGACCGGGCGGGCGAACCACAGCAAACCCATTCTGTACAAAGACAAACAGAAGTGAGCACTGGGCAAGGAAACAGGAAAGAAGCTAGTCTAAGTCTGTTTGTCTAAGTCTAAGTCTAAGTCTAGTCTACTTAGGATTTATTGAGAAGGAAAGAGGCAGTTTAATATTAGTTGCAACTACTACTTATGAATGATCCACAAATGTTTAACTATAATTATTTGGACTTGGTAGGGATTGGCTCCACAAACGCAAGTCCTTTCAACTGACTACAATTATGTCTTTGGGGTTGAATAATGGCACTATTTTCTGAAGCTATAGTAAAAAAGAAAATCATTTGTTTATTCCTACTGACTGAGAAAATGTGAACTTTGTGCCAGTTCTGGCTTGCAGGTGGGTAGACAGATTATATTTACCTTAAACCATGTCAACAAATCTGAATTCTGCAAATCCATCATAGAGTTCTGACCTGTCCTCCAGCTTAGTTTAATGTTGTATGAACGCAATATTATCAGTTACCACAATCCTTTCTCCAATAATAATCCCTTCACCAATAATAAATACTTCAATGTTTTATAGTGACCTATTTGAATTTAAAATCACCTATATCAGAGCTGCAGGATTTAGCACTATGAGTATATATTATTTACCTTGATTTCTCCAGTGGCGACTTTAAAGACCAGCTCCACCACAGAGCCCACAGCCAGACGAGCTGCACTGGACGAATGGACCTCATTCCAAATAGTGTCACTGTCCACCTAAAAACACAAAAACACATCTTTAAAGGCCCTATATTGCACAAAATCACTCTTGTGAGCTGTAAGCCATGTTATGATGCTGTTACCTCATCAAAAACATACCCAAAGTTGTGTTTTGTCTCATTCGCACATTTGAGTAAACCTTTATTATTAGTCTCTCTACATCTCCAAAGCCCAAAATGCTCTGTTCCACTTTGTGATGTCATGAAGTGGTAGATTTGATTCTAGTGAAAGTGTATGAAGTTTAAAAATGGTAAATGGTCACATGTTTATATAGCACTTTTCCACCTTCAAGACACTCAAAGCGCTTTACAACGAGGAACCACTCACCCATTCACCAGTGTACGCAGACAATGGGGGTGAGGTGGTTAAGTGTCTTGCCCAAGGACACAGCGACAGGACATGGATCAGTGGATCTGAGTGCTCAACCAATGATGTTTTTGTCGAGAATGGGATTCAAACCGCCAACCTTTGGCTCACTGGACAAACACTCTTACCAGCTGAGCTACTGCTGCCCCAAAAACACATTGGAGTGTTTTCCATTTAGCCTAAATATGCAGGATTTGTGTGTTAAACATGTAAATGAAACAAAACAGAACTCTTAGGATGTTTTTGATGAGGAAACAACATTATAACATAGATCAGAAATAGTGTAAAATGGGCCCTTTAATAGTCTTATTAGTTGTAGATTTATATCATATACTGTTTACTTACCCCGACTCCTCCACATGGTAGTCGAACGAACATCGGAGTGATTGAACCTGGGGCAAGAAGAGGAAGTTAGCACAGCCTTTCAAAGTAGATCACAGCCTTCTATAGGGTTGTACTGCATTGTATCCATAATATGCTGGTTTTGTTGTAAATATGGACGGAGTGATAAGAGATAATACTGATAATATTGATAATACTCACAATCAAGTTTCTGTCCGAGAGGGTTGGTGCCGTAGAGCAGGACGTGGGCTTTAGAGTGCACCGTCTGTAGCTCCTCCAGAGTGGCCTTTCTCCCTCGGATACACTGCACCAAACACAGCACGCTGACTTACACTAATTTCCAGGAGACTCATAAATGTAACCATAATTACTGCATGGCAAATGTAACTATAACCGAAGGTTGAGCTAACTAACCCATGTCTGAACCATGTCGGTGGATACATATGCATAGCCAGTAAATCAGTGATGATGTATATAACGTTTTTATCTGACTTACTCAGATTTTTGTAGTCGGTGTTTTCATGAACAAAAACAATGAAAACCACCTGTTTAACCAATTATTCAATGGATTTTTAGAATAATTTAGTAATTCAGTATTTTCTATTTAATTATTCGTTGGCACATTAATTTGCCCTTTTTTCATGCATTTTCTTGTCAAAACCTGCATAAGTGTGAACAATCAGCAAGAAATCAGATTTATATAACATTTAATTTACACAACATTTCAATAATCTGATACAATCACATTTTTGGTGTGCATGTTAACATAGCCAGTGACTATGTAAACAAAAAACATTACTAAACACCCGCCCACACATACACTCTTTTCTAGAATAAGGGGGTCAAAGGTCAAACACAGGCTCGTACCTCACACTGCACCCTGAGCCCGGTCTCCTGCAGTCGGGACCATATACTCTGGATCCGCCCTGCGTGCTCCGGGTGACTGTTGGTGTTTCCGCACATGCACTGGTGTTTCTGCATCAGGGAGTCGTACACCAGACCTGAAGCACACAACAAGGGGTAAATAATATTATCTTTTATTTATTTAATTATTTATTTTTTTAAAAATATACAAACATTTAGAATAACTGGGGAACTCCCCAGAAGCTACCTTAACTTATAATAAACAAAAAATTCCACTCAGAACAGTAGTCATGTTGGGGGGAGCGTATTCTTGATGTTCTAAAAGTTGCTTTGGTCAATTTGCTGCCTAAAAAATAAACACAAAGCTCTAATGTAACATTTTAATATGAAGATAACTGCACAAAACGTGACTACACAGTTCTCTTATAGGTTTGCGGTAAAAAAAAAAAAAATGCATGAGGGGGAGGAGTTTGTAAAAAAATTAAATGACATAAACTGGGGAAAACAACCAAAATTGGCTCAAATTATTGTCCCAAAAATATCGCCAGAGCTTAGCGGCCATCGATTGATCTTTATTTGAAATAATCGGCATCTACCATGGAAAAAATCTCTACAAAACACACATGCAGTTTCTCCTAATGGTTAAGTCAATAGACAAAAATACCTACAGTGGATTAAGAAAGTTTTCAGACCTGATCAATAGCTTTTTTAATAGTGAGGAAGAATATTTAAAAAAATCCTGCACTGAAATGAAAGCGTTTGTTTTTTCATTTTATTTGTATAAAAATATATCTGTAGAATTTTGGGAACAGTGTATGTGTTTGAGGTCAGAGCTAGAGAAATGCTAAATAACAACATTGTAAAAAGGATATAATCATCACTTTTTTTTATTTTTATCTCCATATCATCCAGCTCTACACTTCATCATAACACTTAATTAAAGAGGGTCTGACAACTTTCTAACTGCACTATATACAGTATTTTCCTAAATATACTGACTGCACAAAAGAACAGAAAACTTGCACTAAAAACTTGCAAAAAAAAAAACTGTGTAGGAGATTCTAAGAGCTTCTAAACTTATTGCTATTCAGCTTAGAATGATGCTATGAGACAATTGCTGAAATCCCAATCATGTATTTTAATTGCATATGAGAATGAAATTGTGTGCAAGGAAAATTAACTTTCTGTACAACTTTTTACTACACTTCCTACCTACACACACAGTGGAATTGTATAACAGTACACAGCGGATTTGTCTGTCTGTACCTCCCGAAAAACTAAAAATCCTCCTTTTGTTATTCTAAAGTTAGTCTGTGTGGTTTTGGAAGTGAGTGGGAGTCAAGTGGGCCAAACTGTAGCAGGGGCCTGGAAACAAGTCCACACAGCTCTGGTGCACAAGCAGAGATAACGCTATCAACACTAGAACTGGTGGGAGGAAGGTTTTCTCAAGGACGGCTTCTTTTCAGTATTGTACGCTTTGTTCAAACCATCATATGTCTGAGAGGAAGAGCAGTGGGAGAGACTATTACAAACAACAGATGAAGAACCTTTGGGCTAAATTAGCAGTTTTGTAATGTAAAAAACAGTTATACATACAGCTATAGGTTGCTTTCATGTTGTAGCATTTGAAGATCACATAATTACAGATGAGGGCAACGTTTTTGAAATAAATATCCTTATCCATATTTCTTAGAGACTAATTCCACAAACTTATTATATTAATCTATGGCTTAAAGTCCTTTCAACTGATAACTATTACATCTTTAGGGATGAACAATAGCACCACCAGCTATTGACAAGAAGACATGTGGACAGGCCCAGTAAATATGATATTCACCATAAACCAGGACAACAAATCTACAACATTACAGTCAAAAGCCTCATATTACACTGCTATGATGTTGCATACTTGTTTTTGATGAGGTAACAGCCAGTAGTCGAGTTGTAAAATGGGGGGGGGGGGGGGGGTCAGGGCAGAATTAGAAGGTACTTTGACTTTGTTAAAATGGAAATGCTTTTATAACAAAAAGTCCATATTATCATTCAATAATTCAATAATGCACAGGATAATATGTTATCACACACAGTCTTGGTTTAGTCCTGGTTTAGTCCTGGTTTAGACCTGGTTTAGACCTGGTTTAGAAATGTATTAGTCCTGGCTTAGTCTTAGTTTAGACCTGGTTTAGTTTTGGTTTAGTCCCGGTTTAGTCCTGGTTTAGACCCGGTTTAGATCTGGTTTAGTCTTGGCTTAGTCCTGGTTTAGACCTGGTTTAGTCCTAGTTTAGACCTGGTTTAGTGCTGGTTTAGACCCGGTTTAGATCTGGTTTAGTCTTGGCTTAGTCCTGCTTTAGACCTGGTTTAGTCCTGGTTCAGACCTGGTTTAGACCTGGTTTAGTCCTGGTTTAGTCCTGGCTTAGTCCTGGTTTAGACCTCGTTTAGTCCCGTTTTAGTCTTGGGTTAGACCTGGTTTAGTTTTGGTTTAGTCCTGGTTTAGTCCCGGTTTAGTCCTGGTTTAGACATGGTTTAGATCTGGTTTAGTCTTGGCTTAGTCCTGGTTTAGACCTGGTTTAGTCCTGGTTTAGTGCTGGGTTAGTCCCGGTTTCGTCCTGGTTTAGACTTGGTTTAGTCCTGGTTTAGACCTGGTTTAGTCTTGGCTTAGTCTTGGTTTAGTCCTGGTTTAGTCCCAGTTTAATCCTGGTTTAGACCCGGTTTAGTCCTGGTTTAGTCTTGGCTTAGTCCTGGTTTAGACCTGGTTTAGACCTGGTTTAGTCTTGGTTTAGTCCTGGTTTAGTGCCGAAATAGATGCAGAAATAATCTGATAATATGACTCACCGATAAGAATACGCTCACTCCCAATAGTTTGCGTATCCATGTATGCACGTGTCACGGTCTTTAATAATCCGGAGCTCCGGAGAAAAGGACATATCCTGAACTTATCCCGTGTCCCGAGGCGAGAGTTCCTTCTTACGTAGCATTAACGTAGCAAGTTAAGGATTCTTATTCTCTCGGAAATGACGCGTAAATATCACGCGGTTCGCTCACAGCTGATCGAGAACAGGCACAAACACAACAGCGGTAATCGTCATGATTGGCGGGAGCGCGATGTTGTGCTGCAACATGATTGGAAGCTGGAGCGCAGTTCGGCCTATGATTGGCTCTTGGCACTGGCTATTTTGACTTAAAGACGGCGAATTTCGCCAAAAGGTGAGGGATTTTCATGCCTGATCCCCACAAGGGATGGAAGAAGGGATGACTGTTTTAGAAGAGGGATGATTTTGACTATTTTTTCCCACAGGGGGGATGCCACCCCCCACCCCAACTCGAGTACTGGTAACAGCTTTGTAACACTGCATAAAGCTCACAAGAGTCAATTTTGTGTAAAATAGGACCTTTAAACAGCCAATTTCCCCAGCGAACTCTCAGCTCAATTCTAAACTATAGGTGTTCTAGTATATTGTGTTATCATGTGAACGCAGCCTATGGCAGAGTGTATATGGACCTGTAGTGAAGCGTGGTTTGGTGGGGGGTTCTGGAGCTGGAACGCTGATAGGGAATGAGGAGGCTGAGGCCGGAGAGGACTGTGCCCGTGAGAGGGGCCTGTGTCCGGGGAACGACATGGACAGACCGGCCGCCTCTATTGACGCCTGGTAGTTCCTCAGCTGGTGGATCCGCTGCTGCTCCAACAACAGGGCCTGCTGCTCACATAAAGACAAGAATGATGCTTTAGTCTTAAATAGCACTTTAAAAAGACACTCTAAGTCAGTTACATTCATGCATTATTTATTTACACCCCATACTCAGACACACTAAGCGAAGTAAGTCAGTGGTTGCCAAGCCTTTTTGTTTTGAGCACCCCCTAAATCAGGTCTTGACAAAGAATTTGTTTATTCTAGTAGTACATTTCAGTTTTAATTATATTGATGTCCAAAGATCTTTACAACATTCTAAAGGATGTTATAATGATTAGAAATTCTATACAATTTCATCTTCTGTGATAATCTGAATGCTGGTTCTGGGGTAGACTGATAGAGGTGTGGTTGGCATCTGTACAAACTGCTATTCATACAACCAATGTTAAACACATATTCATACACAGCAACACTACGCACTGCTGAATTTGACCAAATAAAACAAGATCAAACTCTTTATGGAGACGTTTAAGTTTCATTATTGCAGGTACAAGCTGTGACCAAGAGAGGGCACCCATAACAAATGAGTACCCTTCACTGCTTACAAGCAAAAGTAACCTCTTGAATCAACCGCTATAAAAGTACTATAAAAGTAGTTGTTTTCAAGAAATTGTATATAATGTATATACTGCACCTATATTTAACAGTTAAGTTTAATCTTCCAAACAAGGTGGTATATCAGCATTTTCGTACCTGTCTGAAGATGAGTTCCTGCTCTCGGTGCTGCTGTAGGGCCTCCTCCTGTAGTTCCTGGGGATCTGGTGGTTCCTGTTTGATGTTGACCCCTGGCGGCAGGTCCTGGTGCTCCCTCAGCTCCTCCTCTGTCTCCTCGGGGTGGCTCTGGTGCTGGCGGCCCACTGGAGACTCACTGGGTTTGGACATGATCTGAGAGACACAGACATCAAAATGTTAACAGTTGTATTAAGTTAGAAGTGTGTCCATATACCAGCAATTTTCATTAATTAAATATTACTCTATTTTTAATGTATGGGTCCTCATCAAAAACATACATAACTCCAAGTATGTTTTTGATGAGGTAACAACATTATAGCACAGCTTAAAGGGACAGTGTGTAAGATTTTTACCTGTTAATTACTGAAATTGAAGATACCCATTCAAAAATACATTGTTTTCCAAGCCTTTTCACTTCCATCATGAAATCAAAGTATTCTTTTGGACTTAGATATAGTCACATAAAAGGGGGATCTTCCCCATGCAGAGGCAGCCATTTTGAATACGAGAGCCGCAGAAGGACATTTGGGCTCATCCTTCGCCTCGGCTCCTGCTAGCAGCTGCTCATGTGGGAGAGAAGGAGCGAAGGAGAGAAGGGGAAGGGGAGGGGGGAAGGGGGGAGCCTCGTGTAAAGCTGCTGTATCACACATCGTAATGGATATAACACGTATTTTGGACTAAATTGTTTTACTGGATTTTATTCGCTGGATCCTTATGGACAGATTGAGACCAAGTTTATGATGAAATACAGAGTTTGACCTGTGCAAAGCCTTCAAAGGTAAGCTAAGTAAGCTAAGTTTTGTGCTTTTCTGTATAAAAGCCCCATGTGCTCGGGGAGTGATTGTTTTGCAGGGAAATGAATTGCATAGTCAAAAAGAGGAGACTGTAAGGTTTCATTTGATGTGTAGATTGTCATGAATCATGATCGGGATTGTGTGTTTTCATGCGAAAAGAAAAAAAAAAAGTGAACGGGGGACCGCGTTTTATGTATACAGCGGTGCGCGGTTCGTGCGCGGGCACGCGAGATGTCGGCGCTACGTCGCGCCCGGGTGACCCTCGTGGTCTGCCATAGCCAAAAGAGGAAGTGGAATAGCTACTAACCACCTATGCGCCACGAATCCTACACACTGTCCCTTTAAAGCTCACAAGAGTCCATTTGTGTAATACAGGACCTTTAAGTAACTACAGGATTTCCATAAGGAGTGCCTATATATTAATAAGGGACCACAGATTCGATCCAGTTCATAGATATTGGTTCATTTTAATTTTTTGGACCTATTCATTGATGTGATAAAAGTATTTGTTGACCAAGAACGTCTCATAATGTTGTTTTTATTTATACAAAGTTGTTACTTATAGATGTTTACCAGAAAAATGATATCATAATTAATTCAGTTTTGACATATCTTAAGAAAAGAAACACTATTTTCAGGGTACTGACCATTAGCAGACAAATGGTGCAACAACATGCTACATTTTAACTGTGATAATTACACTGAATAATATTATTCACATCGCCACCATGATCTCAGCAGAAATATGTGGTGATAATAATATGCTAATAATGTAAATAACCTCTTCTGTTACCACGCTCTAAAATTTGAGATAGAATATTTCTGTACTAGAAACAAGCTAATATAATTCAATGTTCCTAAGGCTGTACATGAGCACAAGAGACCACAAAGCCACATAATAATCCTCAAGAGTTGGTCACAAACGTTAGTGCACACATTTAAGTTGTAATGTGTGGATTCCAGTAACTATATTAATGAAAAGAGTTTAGCCCCAGTGACTAAACAGAATGACCAATAATGACACATGGGCCTGTGCAGCTCTGGTGAACAGGACTTAGCTGTGGTCAGTACGTTTGTGTCAGCGATGAATTAAAGCTAGCTTCATAAAACATAATTAGGATGTGAATTATATTTTACAATCGGAACAGCAGGATGACAGGATGACAAATCCACTGGAGAAGTGTGAAGTCGACACACAGAACCATTTGCTTTCCGTCATTTCTGGCAAATCGTGCCTTGTCTCTGAAGCATTCTCCTTTTAACAAGCTTAATGTGGATTACTGAGTGTGATTGGCATCTCGCTCATTTCTAAACTATCTTTTGTAATTGAAAGCAACTGGCTGACAGAGTTTTGGGGGTAAAATGTGTGGTCGAACAGAGACATTCCTGGCTCCCTGTGGCCAGGCCAGGGCAACACTGCTGTATTCACTTTGATGCATTCAGAGCATTCAAGGCTGGACTTGCCTCTGTGATGGAGTGTGTGAGAGCAGTTGCATGGGGAGCGCCGCAGCTACAGGTGTGTGCGTACAGCCTATGTGTGTGTGTGTACAGTCTGTGTGTGTACTTGTGTGTGTATATGTGTCTGTGTGTATGTTTCCCAGAGCGCTCAGCCTCAGGGGCCCTTGGCTCGGGGCCAGGGGACAGCATTGACGTCAGAGCATTCAGCAGAACTTACTCAGCCCCTCCCTCCTCCTCTGTTCTTCTAAAGCAAACTTCACATTAAAACCCTCTGCTTCACTCTCAACTCTCTCTGCTCTGGACCATTCATTCTTATACCCTCCAACTGCAACCTTCCAAAGAAAAAAAACATATTTATACAGTCTATTCTATTGCAGAGCCATATAATTAAAACACGTTATACTGAACATACTTGCTGAATTAATCATAAGTTTGTTCATGCTGGTAGAAAACCACAACAAAGCGGCCTGATCCTGACTGAGGATGTGTGATGGCAGAAACTGCAATGACTAATGCTGTGAGAGACAGGACAAAGTACATGTGCTCTGAATGAAACCTGTTTATCTCACGTCTGCTCTGCAGGAGACTCACCTTAAATGACTAAATGTGATCACGTATTTTCTAATGAGCTGTTAAACTTCAGTGTCAAGAGCCCACCTCCACTGTGCACAGAGGATGTATCCTTGGAATGCTAGTGGCTCTTATACATGTTTGCATTAAAAGCTGCTACTTGAGGTGTGTGTAGCAAATGAAGGGAGAGAACAGAGGAGGAGAGGAGGAGGAGAGGAAATCCCTTATTTAATCCACCCACCTCTGTGAGCGCCGCCCGTGGTAGGTACACATTTACAGCACTGGCTGCTCACTTCCTTTCTTACCATGTATGGTGCCAACTTCCGCCTTGTTGCTATGGCAGCGTGGCAGTTGCCTTGCTGCCCATGGCAACCGTCTCAGGGCAGAGCGGCGGTCACAAACATCACCTCGTAACACTTAACCGTACCTCCTCCGCGGCTTCACAGCAAACACGCAACAGAGAAACTAATCAAGCTCTTAATGCTGCCGGCCATCGGCTCTTAGCACCTCCTCCCACACAAACAGCTCCACTCAGCCTGTGGCGCCCCCTGTGGCTCCGGGGCCTGAGGACCTATTAATTTATCTGATGTAATGTCACATGTGCTCTACTACAGTCGCTGCTCCACTCCACAGAACAAACAGCTCCAATAATGATGACTCCAATATCTCTCAAAGCCCTCTCTGGACAGCTTCAAGAAAATAAATGGGTGTATGAAATCAGCTTGTTTCCATGTTCTGATAACTCAATCCTAATGGGTCAATTCAGGGTTTTAAGCTTTAAAGGTGTTTCACAGGTTCATGGTGTACAGCCCACCCAATGAGTAAAGGCAAAACAATAATTTCATCTTGGACAGAGATGTTGTGTTAACTTTGCAGGTGCCAATTAGTTTGTTTGTGGTTTTATGTAACACATCCACAAGTGAAAAGGCTGTTTGAAATACTATTTAAATTAGGGATGCACCGATCCACATTTTTCCACTTCCAATCCGATCCCGATACCTGAATCTGGATCTCGGCCTATACCAATACTATTCCGATACCAAAACTGTTTGTTTTCAATATTATCATCATTATTGTTTAACTACAAATAACGGTACCCATAATGATAAAACACCTGCAATTCAACATAATAAAGAAAATACTTAAATAACCCCCCATATGGTATGACTTAATTAACTAAGAGACTTAAGAAAACAAAATAAACCCACAAATTAACATTAATGGTTCAGTCCGGGTCATGTGGCCCCCTTCAGCGCACCACTATCCGCTATTTATCATATGAACAGGAAGTGCCCCAGTTTGGCCCCTGAACCAGAGAGCAGCACGGTTGAGAAGGTAGGGAGAGCATGTGGCTCTGTGCACCCTCGCACGCAGTCCAGATAGCGGGGAAACAGTTTGTACTGTAAGCAGTCCTGCAGTAGGAGCGAAAGGTGCACCGGAGCCTGGCTCCGCAAACCAGGGGGAGCGCTCTGCCGTCTAAGAGAGAGAGAGAGAGAGAGGGGCGCCGGTCGGGGGGGCAGCTACAGGCGCTCCGTCACACTGTGCAGCACATTTTGCAGCAGGAGCAGAGCAGCCGACAGGGAATCACTCGTGGAGTCATTTCAGCAGATAATGTGTTTATACAGACATGGATCATGGATCAAAATTTTTCGCAGGTTGGATCGGAATTTCCGATCCGTGAATTACATTGATATCGGAACCTGATACCGATACTGGATCGGATTGGCCACATCCCTAATTCAAATACAGCCTTGGACAACATATGAGGGGGTCTACCTTCTAAAATAAATTCTTCTTAACTTCTTCATCAAATTGTAGTTTGTTGTATTGTTGTAATAGGTGTTCTGTTGAGACTGGGTATGTGTAATATTATGTGTAATAACTTATGTAATAGCATGCACAACAATTTAATGTTGTAGTTGGGACCTTGTTGATGTGCAGCTGCTGCTGTTGGAACTGCTGCTTGTGCTTCTCGAGGAACTGCTGGTGCTGCTGCTGCACCACGAGCTGTTGCAGGGCCAGGGCCTGGGCGTGGGCCTGGGCACTGCCCTGGGGCAGAGGGGCAGACTGGGTCCTGGCCAGGGGCCGGTGCTGCCGCTGCAGTTTGGCCATGGAGGCGGCCGGTGACATGGACAGACCACTCACACCTGCAGGGAGAGAGAAGAGAAGAGGCTGAAACCCAAAACCATGAGTGAATAATCATGTCTCTATGGAGGGCTTTCCTTTCAGGCGCAGAGTGCTCATTTCTCAAGAAAACAGGAACAGAGAAGGCTTTGTCTCACAATAACATGAGCTGTATGCTTCTTATTGTACATTCAATTAAGTCTTAAAAGCTTTCAGTGTCAGAGCCTCCTCTGCACTATAGGCACTAGAAATATGATCCATCTGGATATGGGCTGTATCATAGAAACACATCATAACCAAGGCTCCTTTTTCATTTACAGGCACTTGTGTTTGAGGTTAGTTGGACTCACTCATGTTATGAACTGACAAAGTCAATTTTCATGTGAACTTTTTCAACAGACTTTGTAAAAGAGTTGCCCATCTCACTTTGAGTAAATGAAACAGTACAACATTGTGTGCAGTCTCCACACATTCACACATGGCTCTCTAATCTGGTTTTGTGCTGGTGTTGGACCTAAGATTAGTAAGCAGATGTATTTGTGAACCAAATAGAAACTGCCATCTGTGCAACCAGACTGCAGATTTACTATTATATGATTCAAGCTGTGAAGGGTGAGGTCCAGTTGGGGTATAAAGTCACACAACAGTAAAGAACTAAATGTGGACCCAAACCCTCTGTCTGTCTGATGTTAGGTGCACATCATGAGGATGTGTCTGTAGAGTTCTCATTGCTCTTCACAATGCGCCTCTTGGCCTGTGTGGGCGAGCACTTGCCCTCATAGTTACTGTACATTTTGTGCGCACACACACTTTCGTGCGTCTGTGTGTGCGTCATTGGTCCATTCATTGCCGCTGCAGTCTGAAAATAGCAGCAATGGGGCAGTCAATGAATGAGTTGATGGGAAAAGCAGCACAATGAGCCCATGTCAGTGTCTCATAGCACACAGACACATATGAAAGAGGCTTGTTAGTCTGAGCTAATGAATGGATGTCTGTCAGTGTAAAGGGGCACACAGTGTACCAGCAGCACATATCTCTCACCAAGACAAGAAACACCATTCAAATTGTTGAGTGGCCAGGGCTACATTTTGTGCTTTTATCTGTGCAGCCTCTCTATCAATAGTCTAAGTGCTGGAGTGTTGTTGGCACCTGTCACCAGGGGGCTCTGCGCTGGGCTCTGCTCCATCAGCACCATGTGTTGGAGGAGAGGACTGTGCCCGCCATGCCCTGTCCCAGCACCAGGCTCCAGGTAGGGGGTCAAATGGCCACCTGTGAGGAAGGGAGGGCTGAGGGAGAGAGCCGGCTGTAGCCCCACCTCCTGCTGGACTGAAGTCACCTGCAAACCAAGGACATCCAGAGAGTCACAATGAACCGCACAGAAACAGTGTTCAGTTTGACAAGACATTTTCATTTTGTTTAGTTTTAGTCAACATCTACCTAGAGAATTCATTTTAGTTTTAGGTTAGTTTTAGTTAGCGTAAAAGTATATTTTAAATGGCCCATATTTGATTTTTTTTCACCCATTTAAGCAGCTCTTGAAGTCAATGTTTTATTGTCTCAAAACCAGTAAGTGCGTGTTAGCATGCAAGTTGATGGCAAAACTCCACGCTGGTATCTGAAAGTTGTGAAAAGCACTTATAAACTCATCCCAATGGATAATTAAGATTCTCAAAATGCATAAAGAGAGTGAGGAATAACTTTGGAGATAGTAACAATCAGGTACAACTCCTTTAACTCTGATCATGTATTTGTTTATGAGACATGTACAGACGTGTTCCTACAAGTTGAGCTTGTTTATGGTCTGGTTTGGATGGAACCTGGGTCTAGTCTCCACTCATTTCTTTCCTATCAGTATTTTTAGTCATTATGATAATATTTAGTTTTAGTCAGGAGTAGTGTTGTCATGATACTAAAATTTCAAACTCGATTTCAATACTAAGGAATAAACTCAATATTCAATACCAATTCTGATACCACAATTATTAAAAAAATTAAAAAAAAAAAACGCTATTTAGACAACAGAATCTATAGAATTGACTACCATGTTATTACCATCTCGCCTTATATCTGTGTAAATCCTCAGGGGTCCAGGTAAGTTCTATACTTGTCCATGGGCGTATACTAGTCTATATGCTCTTATACTTGTTCTGATACAGCTCAAGATCATTCTAAAACGATTCAGGAAAGGTTGATTTCTATCCTGTGAATGTGCCTTTTTTAGTATCAATACCTGCTCAAATTAGTATCTAGTTTCAGTATTGATTACTATTTGATTTTCAATACTTTTGACAAGCCAAGTCAGGAGAAATCAAAATTCTTCAGTCAACAACAGTAGAATTAAATCAGTATCGGTGCTCTCACATTGGAGGCAGCAGTGGCTGTGGCGGTAGCTGGCAGTCCGAGGGTGATGTTGGGTAGAGATGGCGAGGTGTAGAGGGACAGTTGGCTGATGGAACCACGCTCTGCATTGCAAAGCCTCTGGGCCAGTGACGCCTGAAAAACACATTTTAATTATTCATGTCTCAAAAGTGTAAAGATACACAACAGCGCATCAAGAAGAAGAGGACGAAGGAGTCAGACTAAAATGGTCCCAGCCACTATCCTCCTCCTCTCCTCCTACAGGCTGCTCGAGTGGCCCTAATGGCTGCCACAAATAGCTGCGTGCCAAGCTTTTCTTCCTCCTCCTCCTCCTCTTCCTCCTGCACGACCACCATCTGAAGATCCTCAGTCTTTGCGTGGACAAGAGGCTAACAGCTAGCACCCACAAACCGGCGCATCAACAGCCCTTCATCAGAAACAGCGGTGCAATTTGCTTTCTTAGTCTTAGTTTAATTAAATACTTGTTTCACTGTACATGCAAAAAGTCTCCCAGCAGTTAAACAACTAAATTGTGCTGGCTGTTTCATCATAATAAACCTGAGTCCAATCTGTTTTCTGTTCTCTGCACAAAATTGGTCAGATCTGTGTCAATTAAAATTTATGTCTGAGGCGTGAGCACGTTAAAATACATTTTTGAATGCAAATCAGAAAAAGAGAGCCAAAATCTGCAACTATTAGTCTCGGGAAGTGCAATAAAAAAGAAAAAATAGTGGAAGAAATACAAGTGTACTTTGAAATGCAGAATTTGTAGATTTTGCAGTAAAATAGATTTGTGGAAATTGTGGAAAACAATTATAAATAAAGGACTTAATTTTCAATTTTAATTACAAGTGAGAATTCAAGTATTTGTGAATCATATAAAAACAGCATATACTGTAAACTACTGTGCTTACCTCAGTGCTGTTGGACATGGACACAGTGATGCCGTTCTCATTGGGGATGTTGTTGGAGCTGTTATTGGGAGAGCTCGGACCTGACCCAGGTGCACTGCTACACGCCGAGTCTGGAACAAAAATAAATGAATTTATATCTTAAAAGTCTCAACTTTGGGCCACAATAATTTGATGATCGAAGAAGTGGGGGGAAAAACATTTAAAATCAGTGTTGGTCCGATTACTTTGGAAAAGTAATCTAATTACTACTCTATTTACTTAATTTCAAAAGTAATCAATTTACTGATTACAAAGTACTTCTATTTTAAAAGGAGCGTGCAACCACTCTGCAATAAGAAGTTTATTGTAAAGTACAATTCTTGCGGAAAATAGAAATAACGAATTTTGTGAGCAAAAGTAATGCAGTTACAATTACTTACGTTTACTCAAGTAATTATACTCTGATAACCAGTTTTGTAAATATAAATATATATATATATACCTACAAAGTAATCTGATTACTGCCCAACACAGTTTACAATACATATATAAATATCTAGTACACTATAAGCCAATGAATCCAGCTGCAAACACTTTCTTGGAAAATACCTTTTTGCCTTTTCTCTTTGGCATTTGACCCCAGCAAGGGATACCTGTACTTATTCTATTATTTGATGTGTTTGTACTCTAGTATATTATGATATTACAAAGTTCAGCACTTTGTTAAGTTTTGCTTGTTTGGACTTGAGTTTGGCCCCTGTGCTCACCTGCCATGTCCAGGGAGCGCTTCTTGGCCGTGGTGATGGGGCTGTCACGACGGCGCAGGAGAGGGCTGCTCCGGCGCTCCGTCACCTTCTGCTTGAGTCGAGAGCGCAGCTTCAGGTTAGGCTCTGAGGCTGTGGATCACACACACAATACTACAGTCATGACTCATCCTTTGTCTGCTCTAACTCCGGGCACTGCTGCTACTGTTACTGTTACTGAGGAGGCAAAAACACTATGGGGAACACAGCCGAATAACACTGGAAGGTAATTTAGACATTTGGGATATATTTACTTCTGCTTTGGGGTTTTATGTGCTTGTGTAATGGCTAGACATGGAGAATTCAGAATTATTATTCTGAAAGGGGATGAGGAAAGCTTTGAGTAATGGAAGCAGATAAGATAAAAACTTTATATTTGGTAAAAAAATAAATAAATTAATGAAGTGACAATTAAGTCAATTAAAGGGCCCATATTATGCTATTTTCTGATCTATGTTTCCGCATCAAACACATATCCAGAGTTGTGTTTGGTTTCATTTTTTGTTTTGTTCTTCTCTCAAACTAAAAACACTATTCCATCTTGTGATGTAATGAAAGTGCTCCACTGTGTTTTTAAACTCTATATACTGTCAGTAGAATCATTTGGATAATTTCAGCTCTGAAAATGCCAATCTCTACTGAACTAAAGGTAAAAGGTATCTGTTAAAAACTTAAAAAACACTGCTTCACTCCATCATAAGTTGGAACAGAGCATTTTGAGCTTTGGAGATTTGGACAGACTAATAATTAAGGATTACTCAAACATGTGTGAATGAAACAAAACACAACTCAAGGTCTGTTTTTGAGGAGGTAACATTCTAACACAGCTTAAAGCTCACAAAAATCAATTTAGCATAATATAGGACTTTTAATTTAAACAAAAAACAGATATTTATTTTTTTCTCTTTTGAAGGAAAAGGTTTACATGTATTTTCAGTTTAATTACAATAGATTTGTTTTGGATTAAACCTAAAACGTTCTTAATTGTTGCTCATTCTGACTCACACCTGTGTCTCATTATCACAAACTCTTTGTGTTGTCGACGTTAAAAAGGCCCTCAGACGCTCCACTGTACATCTCCTTGAATGAACACAACTTCCTCACATTGTAGAGTTTACTCTTCTAAACCCAACTGCAATCTATACAGTCTCAAGCCTTTATTTTGACTCTGTGGCGGTGTTGTTTTGTTCCTTGGCAAATCCTCCGACTTTGCGCCATCTGGCCTCGTTGATGTTAAACAGAAAACAGTTTGAACAAATCAATCTGGGAGGCTGGGAGAGTTACCTGGGCTACAGTCTCACCGGTGCTTGGCTCAAAGTGGAGACATCGATTTTTGTCACGGCAAATCTTGGACGAAGTTGTAAAAAGCTGCTCTTATAAACATGCTGCAATTCAACTGGGGTGCATTCTCTCTTTCTGTCTCTCTCTGTGATCAGGCCACACTGTGATCCTTTATTCACAAAGACATATTGGCTAAAACGCTATTAGCTACAATTTGGGTTCTGTGTGTAATTAGGCTTAGACTTGGCAAAACTTTATTGATCCACAAGGGAAATTATTTGGACACAGTAAGTCACACATCTTAATATAATATAATAACAAAAAGCAAAAATATAAATGGTAATAATTAGTGCTGTCAGGCGATTAAAAAAATTAATCTAATTAATTGCAGGATTTGTAATTAATTAATCTAATTAATCACATTTTAAGAGTGTGGGAGAGCGAGATTGAAGGAGAGAGAGATTGAGAGAGAGGGAGAGATAGAGAGAGATTGTGATTGAGTGAGCGAGCGAGCGATCGAGTGAGCGAACAAACGAACGAATGAACCCACTTTGCGATTGAGTTTGTCAGCTTTCATGTGGATGCTTTTTTGTTCGTTTCCCAAATTCTGCGAGCATGGTTTGTTGGTTTAGTGGTTTGGTGGTTTGTTGAAGTGCGCTCACGCTATCACCGGTAACAGTGGAACTTGTCCGGACATGTTTATCGTTCAAATGATCCGTGAGGCTGGAGCAGCTTCGGTGATTGGAAAATTCTTTTTTACAAAAGCTCCAAATCACGGCGTTCTTGTTGATCGTCCCGTCTTCGTTCTTTTTATAAATAAAGACCCGAGCAGCGATTCGCTCGCCGAACACCAAATTTAAAATGTGCGTGCATTGAATTGCCGCTCATAATTAATTGCGTACATTTTTTTTTGCAGTGTAATTAATTAATCTAATTAACGCGTTAAACTGACAGCCCTAGTAATAATAATTCAAAATATGTAGCAAAAATAACAAGAAACGGGTGTCAAATAAGTCAAAATTATATAAATGTATAGCAATGCTCGCAAGCATCTCAACGTAGAAAGATGGCACCTGTGTGATTTTCACTGTGTTATATTTGGCTGTCAGCCCTTTCAACAAGTATATGTACAAGTAAAAATAAAGAAATATAGTAATACAAATATATCTCTCAGCTATATACAAGAGGTCACAAGGAGAAACAGGGCAAAGATGAAAAATGATAGACAGGACTTATCTGTTACATAAGGGTGAGTTTTTGTACAGTTGTATGGAGTATGGTATAAATGTAGTCCTGTATCTCACTCTTAGAGCGGAGCTGTAGGAGCCTGTTGGAGAATGAGCTGCTTTTTGCTTTTGAAAACGCGGACGAGCAGACGAAAACAGGATGTCACCTTCCCAGCACGCACCAAGGCTAATTTTGTGTTTACTTTTCACAGCCAATCAGAGGCCTCAGATCATTCTACTATTCATGATACAATTTTTAATCGTCACAGGAGAGCTGCATCCAAATCCAGTGAATCATTTGCCCTCATTACAACAGGCTCATCTGCGCTTAACTCCTTACGTTGTCTGATAGAACACTTTTCCAGTTACTTTAAGGCAGTATTTAACCAAAAGAACTTTTCCCCACCATCGGTGTCAGGTAAAAATAACAATGCAATAGACTGGGACAGACGAGAGGAGACTGTGAGAGCAGATTCTCACCAGTCCAAAAATAAAAAGCCAATTTGGAACAATGCGATAAGGACTTTTTGAGGTGTTCTGTCCCTGGTTGTAGCACATTTGACTTTTAGATTTTTACACACAATGGAAGTGGAGAGTGAATTATGCAAAAGGGCTCTAGAAATATAGGCTACTGGCATAAAAAAGACTGATAAGTGAAAGGATTCTGAATGAGTTTAAATGTAAAAGATGACAAAACTTTCTGTCAAAAAGACTTTAAAATTTCAGAACAGCTGATGAGGTTTTAAAGTGGTATGCTACGGGCAGCTCATTGATGATTAATGAATCTTACACACTGATGTCCTTGCTGCTTGCACTCTTGCACTTAAAAATTGCACCTTACATATTGC
Organism: Paratrypauchen microcephalus; assembly: GCA_036785185.1. Lineage (NCBI taxonomy): Eukaryota > Metazoa > Chordata > Actinopteri > Gobiiformes > Gobiidae > Paratrypauchen > Paratrypauchen microcephalus. The sequence continues at coordinate 5,665,407 of JAVJIX010000027.1, read as the reverse complement.
ACATTTCATTCTACCTCAAACGTTCCTTCTTGTTGAAGCGTATATGTTTACGTGTATGTCTTATGTCTATTTATTGTTGACGTCTGTATACACTTCATGTCCATGAGTGTAGCTGTGTTTGTGTGCGTGTGTATATGCGTGTTTTTAGTTTTCAGTTTAAACTGCACATTTGGTGTCTGGTGAAACGCAATTTCAGTCTTCTGTGTAATATCTGTTACATAGTGAATTGACAATAAAGTACACTTTGACTTTGACTTGAATGTAATTTGCATAGACTCATAGTGGGAAAACTAACTGAATCCAGTAAGAGTACTGATACACTGCAAAATATATAACCGAAGTCAGAGGAAAAGTATGGTGTACAATTTTATTATTAAAGGGCCCATATTACACTATTTTCTGATCTATGTTACAATCTTCTTTCCTCATCAAAAACATACCTAGAGTTGTGTTCTGTTTCATCCACACGTTTAACACAGAAACTCTGCATATTTAGGTTGGAGTTCTTTACTCAAACAGAAAACACTCTCTTCCACCTTGTGATGTCATATGAATACAGGAAGTGTTTTTAAACTCTAGCCCAGGTGAGACACGGCATGTGCCCAAATGCCAGACCGCTCAGTCCGTCACTGCTTCGGAGTCACACTGCTCGTGATCGAACATTTAAATAAATTTGGCAAACTGAACGCATTCTGTAGCCTACTGTACAGGAGACACAGGAGGAGAATGACTGACGAATTGGCAAAAGTCTACAGACCCTTAGCCAGTCAGGATGCACAACACAATGCGTGTTGATACACTATAAAAAAAATCAGCAAAACAGCGAGGGACCACTGTATTTAATTAAAATTTATTTTATTTTAGTTTGTTCATTTTCAAAATGTAACTCTATGGCACAAAGGTTAAAAAAAACAAAAACAAAAAACAAAAAAAACGTTATATGCAGTGTTATTTCATTTTAAATTTCAAAAGGGATTTATGGCTTTACTGTGTGAAACAGGTCCAAATGGCTCTTTGAATGGTAAAGGTTGCCGACCCCTGCTCTAGCCCATACACATTCACTAAAATCATTTGTATGATTGCAGCTCTAGCAAGGCCAATCTCTACTGAACTAAAGGTAAAAGGTAGTTGTTAATCACCAGGTGGAACAGAGGAGCTTTGGAGAACAAAAAAGTGTCACTTAAATGTGTGAATGAAACAAAGCACAACTCCAGGTATTTTTTTGAGGAGTTAATAACATTCTAACATAACTTATAGCTCACAAGAATCACTTTTGCGTAATATAGGCCCTTTTAAGTTATTATTAATTATTATTATTAAAGTATATTTATTAAAGATACTCAAGTAAATGTCAGCAAATGTAACTGAGTAATGCCCTGAACTGTTAATGAGAATATTTTGGGGTATTCGTGTTTTTATAATTGGTTTCCACGGTTTCGTCAAACCTGTATATATAATAGAGGGCCATATGGTGTGAAGGCGTGAACAATGTGGGCTATGTAAGCAAGTACAGATTCAGTACAATGCAGAAGTAAACTCTGTGAATACAGCATGAGCTCATTATAACTGTACAATGTCGTGTCAAAGTAAAAACAATGTGCCCCTCATTTGAACCACAAGCATATTAAGGCCTTTGTTTAGTGCCATAGAGAACACATACAGTCTTTACACATGACATGCTCTGTTCGCTCTTTGCATGCTGCTTTGTGCTCATGTCTGTGCGGGCCCGTCCTGTTAGCAACTGACTCCCAATAATGTCTGTACGGGCCCCTACTGCGCTCCACGAAGCCCACTTCCCCATTTCAAACACACTGAAGTGCTCTGCCACTGACAAAAGCACAGATCCAAAGGTTTTGAACTTTCCCAGAATGAGAGCATCTCACGACCTAAACGTGAAGCTGGTTCATGCTAGCACTAACACGCAACTGTCCCTTTCCGTACTCTAATGAAGGATGCTCAGAATGTACTGCACTGAATCAAGAACAACTATTTGAACCATAACTACTTACAAAGGCTTCATTTATTTTGGCCATCAGCACTATGTATGTCACCTGCCTCCCTGTATCCATGGAGATGTTGTTGCTTTGGAATGTTCCACAATAAGGTATTAAACGTATAAATGAGGCCCATGCTTAACTTCTGAGATCAGACCAAATCAGGCCTTCTCAAGGTGGTAGAAGCTATATATATTAGACTACAAAAATATTGTTTCACTGTTTCAAATACTGTTTCATACTGTTTCAAAAATAGCCCTGTTTGTCTCCAAGGAGATATATTTTACATCCTACTGTGGAATTGTCAAGGTAAAGCAATAATATATCCAAGGAGACAAGCCTGTGATGTACCCTCAACCAGAAAAGTTACACAGTGCGGCTTTAAAATCCATACATCAACTTACTGGTCATTGCAATATTTCAATAGACAAGTTGTTTTTTGTATAATATTTTTGCATTCGCAGTCTGAGCTGCTTGCGTGTGTATTGGATGCGTTTAACAGGAGTGAGGTGAGTGGAACAAAAGGCTGCTGTTGTCTCCTGACCGTTGCTGGGAGCCCGGGAGCTGCCGTAGTATTTTATGGCCAAATGGTGATATAAAAGCGCCTCTAACCTCTCCCCAGCCAGCATTACCATAAGTAAACCCCGCAAAGCACGTCATCGCTGTGGGCAAATATCACCGGGTGGCATGGGCCCTCTGCTCCAGTTGCCACCCACAGTCCACAGCCTGGCAGAAGCGAGCATCCACCCCAGGGACCAACGCTTCACCATTGTGTCTTTTCCTATAGCCGTTTAAATACGACTTGTGCCCCATTCCTCATTGTGGCACTGCCTTCACACCTTTGCCCACCTCTTTTGCTCTGCATTTAATAAGAAACTGATACTCCCTCCAGGCCCAACCTCAAGAATTTTTCCAAACACGAATCTTAGCGGTGTTAAATAGTGAATAAAACGAGCAAAAATTCCTTCGCATTTGAGCTTAGAGCCTGTTCACTGCACCTGAACGTAGACACTTGCTCATTTGCATATTCTAATATTTGCATATAATGCTGGTGCAAGAATTTTTTCCAAACACAAATCTTGGCGGTGTTAAAGGTGCACTATCTAACTTTTTGGTTGGAGGTCCATCACCTGCTTGTTTCTATGGATATGCCATTACTCTGTCTGGAATGTTCCACAGCATGACATTAAACAGCTCGACCTTATATTTATCCAATTACGGGTGGTTTTCTAGCTCAAAAATACATAGAAAAACAGGTATTCTGTGAGCAGGGTTGCCTCTCCACAGATCTGACCTGTAACTTGATCTGGTTTGGTCTCCATGAACATAGAAAGGTTTAATACCATATTGTGAAACATTCCAGACAAAGCAATAACATTTCCATGGACACAAACAGGTAGCTGACCCCCCGTTAGAAAAGCTACGCAGTGCACTTTTAAATAGTGAATAAAACTAGCATTCCTTCACACTCTGAGCTTAGAGCTTGTTCACTACACCCGAACATAGACACTTGCCAGCAGAGAAGCTGACTAAGTACCAACAAAAGTCAGAAAAAATACAGCAGTTGAGAATTGCCTGACCCAGTAGCGTCATACAGACAGTAAACAATGTAGAATTATATAGAGTTATAGAGATCCCAGGACAGCCCCAAAAGTAATTGTTGCACAGTTCAGTGGTATGCACCCAGCAGACCGACTTCTTCCATATGATATTAGAGCTGTCGTAGGAACTTAATCAATGGCTAAGGCAATTTCTAATGCATGAGTTTTCTATAATTACTCTCAATAGTATGGAAATAGGTAGAATTAAAGATATGATCTGCTGCTGATTTAAAAACCACCCCTGTGCATAGGGAACTATCAAAGCCTAATAAAATGCCAGGTGCTAAAAAGGTTTTTATGTGGTGTTTCACTAATTTGAGTTGAGTTTTTTGAACCCTCTTTGGACTGCCCTCTCTCTGCACTGGAGAGGGCTGCTGATATACAGTTAATAAGGCCTGGCCCTGAGCCTGCTGAATACACAGTGTGATGATGGGGCAGTGTGTGTGAGGGTTAAACACATATAAAAACAGAGCAGTACCGGTCTTTCTCAGGGGGAAGTCATCCCGTGGGTTGTAGACTCCCAGCACAGGGTGGTAGGTGGACATGCCGGTCTGAGGAGGGGAGCTCTGGTCCAGGGAGCTGTGCTGGGTTTTGCTGCAGAAATACAAAATGTGAGACACAAAACAACAGAGGCCACACCAGGCAAAGCCCACATCACTCAGACATGTGACCAAGATGTAATCTTCTCCACAGTAACTAACGTGATGGCTGTCATGGCTGTATGATTAAGGCATGATGCAAATCCTTTGGCGAGGCTGCAGACACGTTCCACCATCTGCTCACTGCAGCAGAAGAAGGTGCTTGTTGTAGGCAAAGTTAAGCTGTTGGCTTTCTCCCAAATGCATGTTCCTGACAAGTTCATGTACACACGTTTGTCTGCTCCAAGAGTGAGCAGAGCGTTCCATCACCAGAGAATATTTAGATCCACTGTGGGAGGGACAGAAACAGCTCTTTGTATCAGCAAGCTTTATAGCGCTACGGTCAAACAGTGGGCTTATTTTGTCCTTAAACCACTTTTAACAGCAGGGACTGGACTCACACAAAGACATTTCTGACCCAAATGTGTAAACGTGTGTATTCAATTCAGTTTTACGTAACCAGGGTTTACAAACTACATGATGAATGCCTATTATGGCACACTGCAGAGAGGCAGGCACACACCTGCTTTAGAGATGCTACAATAAAGATTTCAAGGCCAAGCCTGCTGTGCAAAAGCCCTATCATCAGGTTTCAATATCCTCCCTGACGTGTTTATGTGCATGTGTGTGCATGTGTATGTGTGGTGCGGTCTCGATCGTTGTTTTATAAGCGCCTCTTACAATGAGGCAGGTGAGGAGTCCAGGAACCCACTGACAGATGAAGACACAGCGATACATTATTTATCTGCAGTTGGGAAGAGAATTAGCATCCAAACTTTTAATGATGTGCTGTTAGCATCAAGCGCACTGCTGTTCAGCTCTATTACACAGGATCAGGACATAACAACAGCAGCCATGGGGTTTTAATTGTCTATCAGTGTGCATTGTCGTGCTAACTTCACAGGAGACATATTGATTCTCAATCCATGTGAAGCAGGTGATGATGTCAACTCTCTGCTTGACATTATCATGTAAGCCCCCAGCTGAGCTCACTGCCAGCGCCATGCTAATCTGCTCTCAGCATGCACAGAAGCAGCAGCCGCTCTGCTCACCGGTACCAGTAGGGGGCGTCGTTAGGGAGCCCTCCTTGGTTGAGACTGCGCTGAGCTAGAGCCTTCTTCTTATTGAGGACAAACTCCTGCAGACGCATCTTTACCTCTGTGCTGGCCACCGCACCTGATGGAGCAAAGAAAGAGGACATCTATTACCAGATGTGTCTCTCCATAATGACCACAGACTGTATGATAATGACAGAGATATGAGTTCACACCAATTGGGTTCAGTGTAAAGTCACAGGGAACCTTCTTTAACAGCTCTAGTCAGAACATGACGTGCACCTGGACTCACTTCACTCACCCACTACCTGAAGATCTGAGCTGCAGATTCTAACTGGCTGTCACGGCCAATTGGCTCCACTCTTCCAGCTTAAGGCAATGATTCTGTTGCCCATGTTTATTTGTATCAAAATCCATCAGTTTTGTTTTTCTGGGGTTATTTTTGATATTATAAATGAACATAAAACACATGCTAATTGCAGAAAAATACAGGACAGATTTTCTCTCCCTTCTCCAACTGTTCAGCACTAGATACTGTTTTGACCTTTTTAGGTCTATAATTAAACTAAGGAACATGCTATTAATCTCTCTCCAAGAAAATAAATATTGACTTTTTTTCTAATGAGAGTTCCCTGTTCGGTGATACGAAGCAGACACTTGTGCAGAGACTTGTCATCAGAGCAAAATGAATGAGTGGTGACAGCGTTTTTGCCCTCGCACAAACCAGTGTGAGTAAACACGGTGTGCACGGCGCTGGCACCACCTGTGACCGCTTTCCATAGAGTGTGTGCACGGCTCTCAAGGACGCGGGCGCTCTGTTTGAATGGACTGTTGAGAGACATCCAGCAGGCAGCGGGAGGACTGGGTTCAGCCTCAGCCAAGGCCACCGGCTAATACAGCTCCTTTACTGCACAACATACTCAGCCTCTCCAAGTAAAATGGAAACCAACCCATGGTCCAGGCAGGGACACACACGCTCCTCTCAACAGCACTCTCAGCACTCTGAGGAGTTAGGCTTAAGACCTCCACTGGTTAACTCACTGGAGATGTAGTAAAGGCACTGTACAATGTCTTTGCATTTAAGGCATAGAACAAGTATGGTAGTAGGACTGTCACAATACATTTTTAAGCAACATTTTACTAAGATAAATGATAATATTGAAACTACTTTATGCCACTTATACAATAACAATAATGCAAGATAATCCCTGTGAACCATTTTTAATACACAGTGTCATTAAAAGGTCTAAGCTGCAACAATAAATAGTGGAATGAACCAATTGTTAGCCATAGAAAACTTTAACAGCTCAAACCCAAAAACAACATAACTATAAAAAAGTACTAGGAAACAATGTATTTTTTATAAAAAATATGATCGATTGGTACAGCTGTCTGATTATATAATTTCTGCTACCACATCACACATTCAAACACCAGTGTACCCAGTAAACAATATTAGGCACGATAAAGTTTAAAGGTCCCATGGCATGAAATGTTCACTTTCTGAGATTTTTGAACGTTAATGTGAGCTCCCCTACCCTGTTTAGGCCCCCCCCCATGGCTAAAAGTTGCGAAATGTCTAAACTGAGCATTTGCGGTCCTTTTCTGCGTTACACAAAACCAGTGTTGAAACGGGCGAGTTCGGACAAGGCACCTTTTTGACGTCAGATCGGCAAATGCAGCTCCAGCCCCTCCCTCTGTCTCCACTCAGCGTCCCTGTATATCACGCCCATAGAGTTTGGACTGTGAATGCGCTACAATGCGGGAAATGCGTTTTTTTATTTGCCTGGAGGCACGTCCGAGTGTTTCTAGGCTCGCAAGTCCCTTACCCGACCCTCTGGACCTCTGAAATACCAGTGGTTTAATTTTATTTTCTGTGTAAATATGCTTTTTTTCATTGCAAAGTCTCCCATCTGTCTTCCTGTGTTAAACACGGAAGCGAGCAGACAGCGGTGCAGAGCTGTCCCCCGCTCCTTAGCCAATCTCTCTGACCTTCTCATTTGCATTGAAGCAGCAACACTCAGAATAAAGCATTTTAGACACATATCTAGCCTCATGAAGACTGTCAGAGTCATATCTCATGCAGTGAGTGTTGATTTTGAAGAAGGATTCATTTACAGTATTAGGGAACCATTAAGGAGCCATATAAAAGCATCAAGAAGTACCATGTCATGGGACCTTTAAGTATTTTTATGGTCTGCAAACCAGGAACAAGGAATAAACTTTGCTCATGGAATGTGTTTAAATAGTGATGAATAACTCTGGACCGCTGTGAACAATATACAATTAAGTATTTTTGTAGCAAGGTGTCTACCAAAATTAGTATTAGCTGACAAATTATTTTATTTAGATTATAAAGATTTATATGGGACAACAGTAGAACGGAGAAGTTAGTGAGTGAGTTATCTGAAGATTTGGTATTTTTTGGTAAGGCAGATTAAACTTATGATTCACAAGTTTAATCTATCGCTATATAAATACATTGTTCCCTAGTATTTTTTTCTCTATAAATAGTTTTTTGCATAATAACATGATAATAACTCATAACATCAGTTAGAGTTAGATACATAGAGATACGTAATAATTTTGAGAGATTTTGCCACGCCCCCTTCTTTTTAGTCGACAAATTGATTGGCAGGACATGTTGACCTGGAATTTCTTTAATGTTTTGCCTGAGAACACAACTACTGTATGAAATTAAATAGTAAAAGGGATTAAACCACCTATGTAAACAGGTAAGACCAATTTAAAAGGGTCAGTAAAATATTGTTTATGACGGGTTGTGTTATTTTATAGGATGCTGTTTTTAACTCACTCTCTTGCCCCCTCTCCTTGTTTTTGAGCAGTTGGATTTTCTGCTCCCTCTGCTGCTTCTCCAGCTCCTGCTCCAGCCTGTGGTTCTCCATCTTCCTCTGGTGCTCCAAAAGTTCCTGTTGATGCTTCAGAGCTAGTAGTTCCTGTTGTTGCTGTGGAAACACGAGACAGAAGAAAAGGCACATCAGACACACGTCACTTATTAGCACTTCTTACATTTAAAGCCCTCTTCTGGCACATCCACAGCCCGAGTCACCATCTGAAATAATTAATCTGACAGCTGTTTGACGCTGTAAAAAATAAAGCTTTTCAATGAAAACCTTGGGCGACACGCTTCAAATAAACATTAACAATCTAACTGTTTTCACAAAGCACATAATCCAATCTGCTCACTTGCTCATTACTTCGAATAAGACAGAGAAGCGCGTGCAAAATAGCTTACATGTCAAGCTAACACATTATAATAACTACATCTTAATTAGTCTTAATGAAGCATGAGCAAAGACTGAATTAATAATGAACCAATATTTTATTAAAAGCCCTCTAACTGATTTTTCCCATGTATTTGAGCAAAATTTATCTTACAAATATATTGTATAAGCACCTCTTTAGGTAATAAGAAGTCTGCTGTGTCCTGTCAAAAAGTGCACGTTACCATGCTAGCTGTTGGTAGTTGTGAAAGTGCTTATAAAGACATCAATTAGGATGCTCAAATGTATAAGGTAAGTGAGGAATAACCGGACCACAGCAAACCTATAATTGTCTCTTGTGAGATTTAAGCCATGAATGTTGTTACTTCATCAAAAACATACCTGGAGTTGTGTTTTGTTTCATTCACACACGTTAGAATAACCCTTTATTATTAGTCTGTCTACATTTCCAAAGCTAAAAATGCTCTGTTCCTACTTGTGATGTCATGAAGTGGTAGTTTTTCCAAGTTAACGGCTACGTTTTACCTTTAGTTTAGTAGAGATGGGCAATTCCAGGGCTGAAATTATCCTAATTATTCTAGTGAAAGTGTATGGATTTTAAAAACACAGTGGTGCACTTCCATGACATCACAAGGTGGAACAGAGTGTTTTCTGTTTGAGAGGAAAACTCAGCCTAAATATGCAGGATTTGTGTATTAAACTTGTGTGAATGAAACAAAACACAACTCTAGATAAAATATGTTTGTGATGAGGAAACAACACTATAACATAGATCAGAAAACAGAGTAATATGGGTCCTTTAAGCAGTTGCTAAACCTGAATAATTCTTAATACAATATACGGCCACTATGAACTAAATCTTTTTTCCATGCTTTATTAAATCTATTAAAGTGTATTTCCCATTGTCAGTATAGTGCTCCAAAGGCCTAGATCTAACTGTGCACTGGAGGGGTGGCCAGCTTCTTTGTCTTGCTAGCCAGAGGTAAAAAATAACTGCCAAACGCGCCCCTGTAAACACATTGGAGCGTCCTTGAGCCAGGCTAAGAACGCCGTGTGCACCACTGTGGATAAGAGTGTCAATTAAATGTTGCCACTGCACAACATGTTGCCGTGGAGCTGAAATGTTCCATCCACTCTCTCCAGTTGAACCCAGAGAGGCAATTACAGCTTAATGCTTCTGTAATATACAATAAAGAGGGCAGGTGGCATAATGACATCTGTGACGCGCCAACAGCTCAAGTCAAAGTGCGTCCCAACCTCTCCATGGTAATATCGGAGGAGTTTACAGTTAAATGTCTGTTATCAGAATGAGTGGCTGCTCCAAAGATGCTCAGCATGAGGAGGATCTGAATGTTTGTCTTTATTTTGTTTTACTTTTTTAATCAAGATTGGAGACTGTATCTGATTCAGTTTTTTCAGACACATTAAGGAAAACTGAAAAAAGGTCAAATGTAGCTGTTAACTTGAAAATTACCACTATATGACATCACAATGTGGGAAAGAGCATTTTGAGCTTTGGAGATGTAGACAGACTAATAATGCAGAATTACTCAAACATGTGTGAATGAAACAAACCCAATTACAAGTATGTTTTTGAAGAGGTAACAACATTATAACTTGACTTAAAACTCATAATTGTAAGTTTAGTGTAATATAGTACCTGTAAATTCAGGATTTAGTTCACAGCTCATATTTTAAACAGATCTAGGAGCATTACAATTTGAAGCTGACTGACATGCTAAACTAGTGCAAGAATCCCATGCATTTCATAATTTGAAGAGTTCCAAAACTGCAGGGTATGCAATTTTTCTTACAGAACAACTTTAGAGGAAGAAATTCTGGACTATTTTTAAGTTAAATAAATATGAGCAATTTGGGCTTGCCCCAGTACAGATGTATTGTGTAAGCAACTATAGTGGTCAAAATGTATCCTGTCTGCATTTAATTAGAATGAATTGTCCAATAATTAGGAAGTGCATGTTAGCATTCTAGTTGTTGCTAGTTTTATCGTCATAACAAAACTCCACACTGGTCTCTGAGAGTTGTGAAAAGTTCTTATGAACTCATAATGGAAAATTAAGATGCTTGCATAAGGTATATATCGACCAGCCCTATTTAATAGCCTGAATAATTATACTCTTTGCTAATTGCGACCATTAAAATTGCAATTTTGATTTGATACAATTTACTGCCAAGTTGAAGTCTAAGTGGGTGAGAAAGCACAAAGTAAACACCCACCATGACATACTGTATATATACACACTGTATATATACACAAATACACATCCTCATTGTTGAAATGTACAGCAGCTCTTTTTTGCCGGCTGGTTAGCTCAACTGGTAAGTCACTGACTTTCCCCAGGGGGATGTGGGTTCAAATCCCCCCCAGCAATGAGCTAGCCATTGTGGGTCCTTGGGCAAGACCCTTCACGGTACTGCCCCCTGGGCGCCAAAAGATGGCTGCTCACTGCTCCTGAAAAGGATGGGTCAAATGCAGAAGTCAAATTTCTCCCGTGTGTCACTGTGTGTCATTGTGTGTGAGACCAAATAAAGATTTAAACTTAATCTTTTTTCTCAGCTAAAGCTAAATAAAACCGGGAGCCACTTGATCTCATCAGCACCTTCTTAGCACTTCTTCAGCTTGTAATGTGGCAACACTTTTTACTGTGGGTTCACACATTTTCATGGCATTATTCCACATAAAGCTCACAGACCAGTTCACGAGTGCAACGACTGCGGAACATGAGAGTCTAGTCACCAAAGCAAGGGAAATATTTAGCCTGTGGTAGTCTACATAAAAGCATACCAATATTGAGCAATGCAGATGTTTTTAACAATTGTATTCAAATACATTTTAATCACAATAAATTAAATGCATTTTCTACAACTTTCTCTACAACCTGCTTCTCTCAGTGGAGATGTGTTTTTTTGTGCTTTTCTGTTTTAATTTCTCAAAAACATATATTACTACTATGAGCGGGGTTGCCTCTCCACAGACGTGGCCTTTAATAGATTAGTTCAATGCCATACTGTGGAACATTCCAGGCAAAGCAATATCCGTGGAGACAAGCAGGTGGCAGATCCTGCAACAGAAAGTGTTACAGAGTGCACCTGCAATAGTTCGCTTTGCCCAAACTAGTACAAAGTGTAGCTAATTAGAGTGATAATTGCTCTCTAGAAACTAATACATTACGTTTAGGAATTGTCAGAAAAAAGGGTTTTCAAATTATAAGTCAAATTATTATACTGTAAAATATGAATACATTTGTGCATTACAAATTCAATTTAGGAGAATTTCAACAAAAATGTGGTTATTGAGGAGTGAGTTTGTTGTTTAGTCAAATCATTTGGCACATTGCTTTACTATGTGGAGCAAACAAATAAGATTCAGGTTAAACCAGTTCAAAGAAACAGAGTAGTTTCACTACTGCACACATCCACAGTTGTGTAATAAACCAAAGATAGAATATTATCTACAGCTGTGAAGCTTTGTTGTAATATTTGCTTTTTTTGGTAGTATTTGGAACCCACAGAAAGCAAATTATAGCATTTGGCAACCTCTTCTATGCAAATAAGATAAAGAGAAACTACATGGATTTAAGCTCTCCTTCATTTAATAGGACTTGTCAGGAGGTAAGCGTGTGTACTCCTACTGTGGGTCCGAGAGTTAGCGCGTGTTTGCTGACATTCTAGATGTGCACTTTAATGGCGAGTGTACACAGGCTGTGAATGGGGCTGATTGAGGTCGGGCCTCCCTGACTCTCCACTGCGTCACGTACTTCCACCTGAGTGGTCCCACAGCCCGCCCCGTATCCATGCACAACACCAACATGCACGAAACACATGCACAAAACGGCCATGCACAAACCAAGCACGGATGAAATGAAATCACATAACGTGAGCACGCACAAACTGAGCACATAAAATGAACACACACAAAACGAGTACGCACAAGTAGAGATGTAACAATAACCGAAAGATTGTGATATCGTATCATCAAAAGTCTCTCAATAATATCATAGCCCATCACAATATATCAAATTACAAGTTATGGTGCAGAAATAGCTAAAAACAGAGGGAACTACATAAATAGATTAAATCTTTGGCAAAAGGAGAAATTCAATTTGTCAACTGGACAAAGTTTATTTGGTCGAATACGCTTCACAGCTCATCCAAGCTACTTCTTCAGTTCTGGTTAGAGTGCTGGTGGACACTGCTTATAACTAGCTGCAGGGAGGAGATAACTACAATGAAATTCCTATAAAACTATCACACCTATTTGTTTTCAGTTTCTGCCTATTCGATATGCATTAGGCAGACTGAGGGATTCTTCACACATAGATTAAATCTTATTATGACAGAACCAAAGCCTTGTCAAGGCATTTGAAAAGGAAAAAGTGGTATTCACAATTTTATTAACCTCTATAAAATACTGCAATAAATATCATACCGTGAGATGCATATTGTGAAAATATTGTACTGAGAGATTTGGATATTGTTACATCCCTACGAACAACACAAGCATGGACAATTAGGGCTATAAACATAGCCAAAAGATCGTAATCGTATTGTCAAACGTCTCACAATAATATCGTGGGTCACCACAATATATCAAATTACAAGTCTGTTTGCTTAAATTAATAGTCATGCTGCAGCAATAAAAAAGTATTACTCAAAATTGTGTTAACTTCCACAAAATATCGCAATAAATATTATACCGTAACATGCATGTCATGAAAATATTGTAGTGAGAGATTTTGTTACATCCCTATGAACATAAGTATGGACAAAATGAGAACAAAAACACAAACACACAAATGACAACTGAGGTAATGTGCCGGTCAAGAGGTAGTTCAGTCAGAAAAGAGGAACTATAAGGAAGAGGAAATTATAAAGGGAGAGAGGAAGAAAGAAAGTCAGATGGGGATACACAGGAAGGAGAAACGCAATAAGCTAGACTCCAACAACTACTTTTAAGACGAAGAATCCCTCAGTAGTTCAGGTAGAATCCATGGTAAAAGGAGAAATTCAATTTGTCAACTGGACAAAGTTTATTTGGTTGAAAACGTTTTGCAGCTCATCCGAGTTGCTTTGTCAGTTCTGGTTAGAGTGCTGATGGACACTGCTTATATCTAGCTGCAAGGAGGAGCTAACTACACTGAAATTATTCTGAAACTATCCCAAACTATCCTGATAGTTCTGAAACTATCAACAACTGAAAACAAAGATGTGGGATAGTTTCCATACTTTTAGACTTCAAAAAACACGGTTGAAATCCCAGTGAAACATTTTGAAACTGTAGAATATTTTATAACTTTGAGGCCCAGTGGAGCAGTTCTGTATTGAGCCGGACTGATCCAGATTGCCTCAGGGTTTCCAGGTCACTCAGGTTTGGTATTTGATCCTCAAGAGGTCACACGTGTTCATTCAATGGCACACTTAGGACCCTGCTCCCACCTGCATTATACCCCTGAGCACAGAGCCTCCAGCCTTCACTTACGTAACATACAACACTGTTAGAGCACTTCACACTCTGACCCTGCAGCAGCTCTCTGCTCCAGTGTAATAAGATGAGAGAACCTCTCCTGCGCTGGCTTTGCACATCCTTTTGCAGACTAAATTAAGATAAGATAATCCTTTATTTGTCCCACAATGGGGAAATTGCAATGTCACAACGCAAGTTTCAGAAACAGTTGGAAAATATGAGCATGCATCAAAATTAAGATAAATAATAATAATAATAATGAGTATGTACAATCAACTAAAAAACACAGCACTGTAAGGTTAAAAGGCACAGGAACACTGCACAATAAATGTCTTTGATTCTGAGCAGTGAACAAACAGCAGTTAAAGTGACTCCAGTTCAGTAATATATAATATCATTACAATAAAGATGATTGTGTACAGTGCAGTGATGGGCAGTGGTTGTTAAATAAATAAGTAGCAGGTAAAGTGACTTTAAATAATATTGCACATTGTAATTATTACTATTGAGATGACACATGGTTGCTATGGAGATGAACATGACTAGCACTGATCATTGTACAGTCTGACAGCAGCAGGAAGGAAAGATCTGCGAAATCTCTCTTTAACACAGCGAGGGACTGGCTCTGCCTTGTTTAGTAAACTTTTAAAGGGTTTTTATTGACCAATGCCCCCCCCCATGAGTCCAGTACCTTGATGTGCTCGTGCAGTTGGGCCTCATGTTGGCGGGAAAGCTGTTCGTGCTGCCGCTGAAACTCTGCGATGAGGATCTGCCTCTGAATCTGCTGCTTCTGCTTGAGGGTGAGCAGTTCCTGCTGCAGCTGTTGCTCTCGGAGCGAGGGCCCCAGCACTGTGGCACCCTGAGGCCCGAGCACAGATCCCTGTGGCCCGGGTGCCTGCTGTCCGGGCGGTGACAGGGCCGACACCTGCTGCGGGGGGTGCTCAACACGCAGGTCCATGGGGATGGCAGCTGGGGGCAGGCGCAGAGGCAGAGCTGAGTTTATGTCCACTGCAAACACACAAACAGAAACATTTGGTGAAACTACAGTTTGGTTCTGCTCCAGGTCTGTAATCCTTCCAGGTGTCCTATGATTAGGCAGTTGGGAAGTACAAATGACACAGCTGAGTGAGATTAAAGGAAAGCTCTTGAAAATGTCATTTAATACCTCTACTTGCTCAGGGAGCGAGTATGGAGTACATACAGAGACCTGTGGGGAGCGAATACAAACATCACTGGCATGGTTCACGGTTCTATTCAAGCACTGTTGCACAGATCACTGAAATTACTTAAATGTGATCAAGGGTTTTTACACACACTTGTATCTTCTGCACACTCTGAACCTTCGCCAACTTCTGATGAACACATAGACACACTGACAAAGATGGCTTTGACCCTGTGCAGCGCAGTCTGAGCCTGGTCACAGAACAGGAAACCGTCCAATCACGCATTAAATCTGAATAAATAGGAGAGGACTGGCTGATTATTTACCTACAAGTTTACCCAGAGCGCAGCAGGAGCCACAGATACTTGCCTAGAACTCTGTGTTAATAAAGAGGCAAACACAGCTTCAGTAGTGCCCTTAATAGCAGGTTTGTGCCCACACAAACTCATTGAAGCACTTACAGCACCACTTAGCCACATGAACTATCCAGCGGACTGGTTTGCTAGACAGGCTGTTCAACTTTGAATAGCGCGGAGGAGTGTCTTGAGCACTGGTGCACTGCTTCTCTGAAATAGCACTTACTGCATTTCCATGTTTTTGTTTTTCTGTCTGATCAGATGGAGTAAAGTCTGCAGAATGCACTCTATCTGTTTGAATGCACAAGTCATATTTAATACAAGCAGTTCTTCTAAACCCACAGTGACAATGTCAATAAGAGAATTACTTATTGGAGAACTGCTGATGTCGTCTCCTCCTGCCTTCAGTGTCCCAGGCAGTGCACTCCCTTCAGATCCAATCTACGACTCCACAAAACATGCCACAATTGAGCAATAGAGCCACAAAACAGTACCACTGAAAACTATACGGCTCTGAGCCTTTTCCCTTCTTTGGAATGTCAGTGTTGTCATGATGAGAAATCCACTTTGTCCCCCAGAGTGAGCTTGAGTCATGAGTAGCTCAGCGAGACACGTTGACAAGTGAAGGCAACAGGTCCTTGAGATGATGAGTCAACAAACATCTGCACTGAGATACCATCTGTCCAAACTCCAGCGCAAAATATTTCCACCGAAAGCAACTACAGATTTTGTTCTGTCAAAAGTGGGTGCTGTCATCTCACAGTCACTACACGGATGCATTTCCATAAAGACAAAGACGCAAGGTGCTGCTTTGCCAAAATATACAAGACTTAATTAAATATGGACAGCTTTCTTGCTAACAGAGAACAGGCTTATTTTAAGACACAATCTATGACAGCTATAGGTAGGCTTGTCATGATAACACATTTGGAGGCACGATATATATTCCTACTAGGGATGGGCATAATTAATCGATTAACCGATAATTGATCATTAAGAATTTCACCGAGCAAGTTCATTTTCGTCGACAAACCGATAAAAACAAAAAAAACAAAAAAACAAAACAAAAACAATCGCCTCAGTTGGCGCGCCTCAGTTGATATATGCGAGCTTCCGTAGGTCAATGGCCAAAATATGAAGAGGTCGCGGCGAAGTGTTGTGTGGGACTTTAATTTAGAAAATAACCAAACGCACTGCAAGCACTGCAATGCAGCATACAAATATACCTCATCGACAACACAAATGATTTATCATTTGAACACCGCGCATCCAAGTCTGGTAAAAGAAGGTGGCGGCGGTTCATCATCTCTATCACAGGCTAGCCTGGACTCGGTGCTAGCACGGACCGGGAGGAGCTGCAGTGCTCAACGAGCAGAGAAGGTCACCGAACTGATAGCGAAGATGATCAAAACAGACATGCTCCCCATCAGTGCCGTGGAGGGCAAAGGTTTTCACGACATAATAAAATATTGCTGCAGATACAGCTGGGTTGTGTGGAGGAGGTAGGACAGAGACAGCGGGCTAGCAGCGGTTAGCTCGGATCCCAAAGCGGCTAACTCCGAGCGCGCTAGCAGAGGCTGCAGGATGCGTGTCGCCTCGCTTTAATCCACCTCTACGCATGTTGATTTGCAGATTTACTTTCCCGTAGAGAAGCGCCTGTTCCCACAGCCTCGACAGATATGGTAAAAGCGGACACACATGAGTGAATGGTTGTCTTTTTAATACAAAATATGTTAACGATTAACCGATTATTGCTCATTAATTCTCCCGACGATTGATGAAGAAAACTTCACCGAATGCCCATCCCTAATTCCTACAGAGAAATATTGCAATAAATTATGATATCGAAAATACCTTATGCCACTGACACAAAGCAAAATAATACTAGTAAATCAATTTTTAAATAGACAGTATCAATAAAAAGCCTGAGCTGCAATAAATAAATGGCAGAATTAACCAATAATTAGTCATAGAAGTTATTTATTCTACTCTCTACACAGCTTACAATATAGCATATAAATGGCCAAAATCTCCCCACTACTGCAAAGCAAAGTACCCAATACTGCAAAGTACCCCATAAAAATGGAGTCCTAAAATATATTGTTTCATATATTGAACAATAAGTTGATATAGTAACACGCCAAGTGAATCGAAATCATAAGCACTGCAAGTATTTTCAAGTCGCAAAGGCTGCAGTTATGTAGCTAGTATAAGATCCTCTGCAAGCAACTAAATATTTTTAGGGAAAACATCTGCTAACTCTGTAGGTTATCTCTACAAACATGAATCCCATCTTTGATTCTTGTACGTAGTTTAGCAGTTCACTCTTTCCTCAAACATTAATGCTCCCAGTAGAATTATATTGGCAGTGAATGGAATTTGAAACCATTAATTGCAAATGTAATCATAATTGCATTTATAATTTTCAAGTTTAAGAAAAAATGTTCCATCTCATATAAGTGAGTGGCTGTATTCAAAGTCTAAGGCTATTATTACCTTTGCCAGAGCAAAGAATGAACTCCATATTGAGTCTTCAGGGTCAGACTGAAACTGACGTCAAAGGTAAACATGCGCTCTGACCTTATGACGAGCAGAGTCCACACACACACGCAAAAAAACCTCTTTCACTTCAGATACTGCAGATAGCGGAAGCGATAGCAGGACAGCGGGATGTAATTTTGAGTTGACAGCTCCGATCTTGGCCAGCGTACATCCTCTTCCCTGAACAGTGCGTCCTTTAGCGGAGATGGAGTCCCTCACATGTGGCGCGACTCAGCGTAGCCTCTGACGCAAAAGCACCGGAGCACTTCATACAGTGTCCCCCCTCGCCGGTGCTAACTGTGCTCAGATCTGTGTGTGGAGAAGATGGGAGGAGGGACTGTCATGTGTAGCCATCATCTGAGAGCTCACCTCCTCTTCTGTCTACTGTGTTAGTGGATGGCCACCTCCTTCCCCTCTGCTCGTGGGACTCCTAAAAACCTGATGAGATCCTGTGTGTGCGATTATCCACTCCCCTCCCACTGTCCCTCCTCTGCTCGCTAGTGACATCACAGGGCACTCTGAGGCATGTAGGCTGTTTATTCTGCAGCCCTTTGCTTTTCCAGGAACCAACGTCACACTCACGCGCGCACACACACACACACAAAACTGCCAGCCCCCTCCTTTTCCTACCCCTAACTCTCTCTCCCCCTGTCTGTTCTTCTTTCCCCCCACTCGACCTGCTTTCCCGTGCTTCCAAGGCCAAGGAAAACCCTGTGCACCAGTTGTAGTGAATCGAATGTCTCCCACTCATTGCACCCAAGCTTTCCACAAACCATCGCTCCCCTCTTTTTCTCTCTATTTCCCTCTCTGCTCTCCTCCTGCATGTGGTTTAATACCTTGAGCTCAAATTCCTGGTCTGGAATTTGCTTGCATTTCCCAAACAAATAAAACCGCAAAATGGTT
This sequence comes from Paratrypauchen microcephalus, assembly GCA_036785185.1. Classification (NCBI taxonomy): domain Eukaryota; kingdom Metazoa; phylum Chordata; class Actinopteri; order Gobiiformes; family Gobiidae; genus Paratrypauchen; species Paratrypauchen microcephalus. The sequence continues at coordinate 5,646,427 of JAVJIX010000027.1, read as the reverse complement.
TCAGGTGAGAGAGAGTAAGGACTTTCCCCACAGGGAGGCTCCCGAGTTATTTGAATGCTCCAGAAAATTAGGCTTTATTTACAACAGATTTTTTGCATTGTATCTTGAAGTAGTTGCCTTTCTTTAACACATGTATCTGATGGCTAAAGAGGTCTTGTGGACATTCCAACAACAGAAGTGTGGGAGTGATTGGAACCACTTTAATATATAACCACTAAAGTCTAATTATAAGCAGTCAGAATACTACAGTCTTGCCTAGCCCATGCTAATTATCATTTCAGCAATGTAACAGCTCGATTAGCATTCAGAGAGTCACAACTACCCTACTTTAACTGCTAATGTACACTTAAGATAATATTTGCTCCTTTCTTGTCTCACATTAATCACAAAGACATACCTCTGAGATAATAAACTAGAAAACAATTTAAAACATGGATCTAATCAAGGATCTGCTCCAAATAAGCCAAGCAGGCAACTGTTTCGATCTCAACTACAAAAAGCACCTGGTGGAATATTCCCATAATAAAAATTGCAGAGTTACTGATCAGTCTCCATAAAGTAGGCCAATCGCATCTCACTTTCTAAGAACTAATTACTTTGAGACAATCATCAACCATAAGACTGATAAGAGGCTATTTCTGAGTAGAGGTCACAGTGTAACATTCTATCTTTGATGATAATTATAAACATTTATTTTAAAATAGTTCATAACAATGCCAACCCTTTTAACCCCATTGGGGATGACTACTTGTAGTTGATTATGTGAGCAGGTTTATTTGCTCTCCACACTAAGTCACTCCCCCTTCAGAACACTATCACCACACAATCAGCTGTAAAACTAAACTTGAAAAACTGGTAAATAAGGCCATGAAGGTGATTGGCAAGAAAGAGTTTCCTTCTCTGCGGGACATTTTTCAAGACTCTGTGCTCGCTCAGGCCAGATGGATTGTCAGGAACCCCTCTCACCTGTTGCATGGGGAATATGAAATCTCCCATCAGGCAGAAGCTATCGAGCACCTAACTTTAAGAGTAACAGATATAAACTCTCATTTGTGCCCACTTCTGTTGCACTCTTCAACAAATTTGCACAAAAAAGGTGTACTTAGTCACTTTATATTAAATGGTGCAATAATTATTGTGCAATAACAGTTTGTGTAATAGGGCCTGTGCAATAATTATCTGTGCAATAGAGCTGGTGCAATAAATAGAACACTGTATGGCCGTGCAGTGCGCAAATGGACAATGGGCATCAACGATGAACAAATGTATCTTACAATGAGCTGCGACTGTTTTCTGTTTTTCTGTCTGTACTGTATGTGTGAGTGTAACTGTGTTTTTAAGCTGCGGGCAGTGAGGACAAATTTCCAACTTTCTTTCTTGTTCAAACTGTCCTGGAGCTACTGTGGCAAGTAAATTTCTCCAATGTGAGATCAATAAAGTCTTATCTTATCTTATCTTAAAGTTTATCTTATCTTATTTTATCTTAGCTAAAAAAAATCGATTTAGCATGATACCCACTCTTTAAGGTTCAACTTTTCTGGTGGAGGGTCCACCACCTGCGTGTCTTCATGGTGATGTTTACTTTGCCTGGAATGTTCCACACTATGGCATTAAACAAAGTTACTGGTCAGATGTGTGAAGAGGCAAGTCCACTCACAGTAAGAATGCATGTTTTCAAGGTATTTTCAAGGTATTTTGTAAAGTGTTTGTTGAATGCCATGCTATGACACATTCTTGAGAAAGCAATAACATCTCCCTGGAGACAAGCAGGTGGTGAACATCATCTGAAAAGTTATACAGTGCACCTTTAGGATGCATTTCAAGATTACTTTGTTTGAGTGCAAGTCCACCGAGCTAGAAAGTCTTTGAAATGTCAGAACCCTCTCGGCACCAGACTAAGCAGAAGGGTGCTGGTCAGGCGCTGGTTTAGTCCTCACATTTCCAGGCCAATGGGAATTCAAAACCCGCTTCTCCACTTCCATAGATAAAGATAAACTCCCGAATCAGCACATCTTGTATACAAGTGTTGACGTCAAAGCGCTGCAAAGTTTACTGATGTGAGCCAGATAGCAGACAATGTGGGGCACTCGGAGGAGAGCAAAACAAAGACAAACGCGCCGCAAGAGAGAGAGGGAGAGAGAGAAAGAGAGAGAAGAGAGGGAAAGAGAGAGAGTGAGATAGAGAGAGAGACAGAGAGAGAGAAAGAGAGAAACAAAGGGAGAGAGAGAAGAGAGAGACTGACAGAAGTACCTGCATCTTCACAAGTTTACTTCCATTCGTCAGCGTGGAGGAGCTAAATACAGACGCTTTTGGTGTAGAGCACACTTCAGACAGGCTTCCCTTTGCTGCACTGGGACAGTTCCCAGCATCAAACAGGGAACTCCACTCATCATTTATGAAAGAGATCCAGGTTTGTGGCACACTTTGTAATTTAAATGTCTAAATTAGGACTTTTGGGACCTTTTAATATACAAATAAGAACTTTGTTATTATAAGCTAGGACTGGGAATCACAGGGTCCTTCAGGATTCAATACGATACACTATATGTGGTTCATGATACGATATTATCACGATACATGCAATAATCAATATATTGCACACCGTATATTCCTGTTTTTTTAAGAACCAAATACATTTTAGCAACAACATTTAAACCACTATTTGTCCTAGTTAATATGAAATACACCCATTATATAATAAGCACCAAAAATTGTTAAAAGATATCAAAAATTACTCTTGGCAATATATCAAAGCTGTAGCCCACGATATCAATATAGTATCACCAAATTTAGTAATGATATGTCAATATTTTTGCACACCCCTATGATAAACATTATTACAGGAACTTAACATAAGAGTCTTTGAGTATTATGAAAAGTACTACAGGGGGTCCTCGGGTTACGACGGTCTCGGGTTACGACGTTTCGTGGTTACGAACGCGCCCCCATTAAAAAAAATATGTATATATTACGCGTCATTCCGTCTTACACGGTTTAGCGTGGTAAAAGATGTAAACAAACGCACGCGGCGCGCGGCGCACGGCGGAAGAATACGCTCTGTTGTGGTTGTAGGGAGAAGAAGACGGCCTCGTGTGCGTGTCCAATGTGGGAGGAAGTACCTGATGTGGGCTCTGATCTGCTCCTATGAAAGCGGCAGTGATAAACAAGCATCGTAGTGGTCTAATTATTGAGATGGAAAGGTTATTGGTGCTTTGGTTGGAAGATCAAAGGCAAAATCCGGTTTACGACGAAATTCGGGTTACGACGCGTCTTAAGAACGGATCAACGTCGTAACTCGAGGACTCCCTGTATATATATTATTATAGCATTTCATTTAGAGGTCCACTATGTGACTTTTCTGTTCCACCACCTCTCTGTCTCCATGGAAATTTATTGCTTTGCCTGTTCCATAGTATGGCATTAAACTTACCTATCTGGCATTTATTCAAGAACAGTTGTTTTCGTTGCTCAAAACTGAAAAGCATACATTCTTACTATAGTGAGCTTTTCTCTTCACAGATCTAACATGTAACTTGTAGAGCCACCTGCTGGTCTGTACAAGTTGAAAATTCTAGCCAAAGCAATAAAATCACCATGGAGATCTCCTGTTTGAATCTTTTACATCTCCCTTTGCTCCTCTCTCGTTTGTACAGTACCAGTCCGCTCTTCTCTCTCCCCTCTCTCTCTCTCTCTTCTGTCTCTCCTTCTCGCTGACCTTTCCTAGGGCCCTATGCTGCATCCTTTTTTCCCATTCCGCTTGTTCCCTCCCTCCTTTCTTCCCTCCATTTCCCTGCGACAAATCACAATCTGTTTACGAGCCCTCAGGCGTACTCCACAACTCTTCTGGCTCTGATTGCACTATCTATTTATACCAGACAATGCAGAGGGCCAGGCTGTGTGTCTGATGTGCCTGGTCGCCCCATACTCGTTAGGTTTAATGGAAGTCATAGGCAGAGGAGCAGCGCACCATCCGCTTCTTTAGTCATGACAACAGGGGAAAGATATTCACCACAGGGTTTCACAGTGAATTTAGCAGTTGGGCTAGATGAGAGGCAACAAGTAGCACATCTGTTGACGGTGGAAAAAAGCTGCGGTTGGCTTCCTCCTTGGTCTTGGAGGGTGGCTTAGTTCCGCGTCAGCCTGCTTTCTTCTCAGCTGCTAGAGATTACTAGATTTTGTTTAGTTTTTTGGGACAGATTGTAATTATCGCCAGGGGATATTGAAAAGTAAGTTTTTTTAGAATTGGCAAATCGTATATGAGTCACCATAACAAATTTGAACGTATACTTAATGTGAGAATAAACAATGTTATTTTACAATCATTTCCCCACTCCCCTTTACACTTTTATTGGAGCAGAGATGAACTTGATAGACTTTCTTTTTATGATTATATTGTGACCTAAATAATAACGATAATTTATTATCAGAAATGCATTAAATCATGCAGTATCACAGAAATGGAAAAGAGACTAAAACTGTCCACTACAGTGCAGAAAAATCACTTTTACACTTGTTTAGAAGATTACATTGCAAACTCAATATTGTAAATTTGCCACCAAAATTTCAGTCAGTACTATATATTTTTAGACACCCACTTAGATGCCCAGTTCCCATTGTAATCAAACTCTTAAATTAGCTACAATGCCTTTAATGATTCATGTTATAATGTTGTTACCACATCAAAAACATACCTGGAGTTTGGGTTTTGTTTTATAACACATATTTGACTAACCCTTTATTATTATTCTGTGTATAACTCTAAAGCCCAAAATCCACTTTGTGATGTCATGAAGTGGTAGTTTTTTATGTTAACAGCTACCTTCTATCTTTTGTTCAATAGAGATTGGTCATTTCAAGGTTGGAATTATCCTAGTGAAAATGTATGGAGTTCAAAAACACAGTGGAGCACTTCCTGTATTATTACGACATCACAAGGTGGAACAGAGCATTTTGGGCATCATTCTATTTGAGAGAAGAATTCAGCCTAATATGCAGGGTTGTGTGTTAAACACACAATAATGAAATAAAACACAACTCCACGTATGTTTGTGATGAGAAAACATTATAATGACCAGACGTGAAGAAAAGGCACGTCGCGTTCTGCCATATCGAGCCCTGGCATGCCGGGGCCATGTTATGGCATCACACCATCGACCGCAGTGGTGCAGTCTGTGAGCATGACAGTGAACAGGGTTTACACAAGAATGGAGGTGACTACATGTCCCGGTCCATCCTGAACTCTCACCTCACCTGGCAAACCTCACCTGCCACCCCCTCAGTTGGACCCCTCACCTGCCACCCCTCACTTGGCACCCCACACCTGGCACCCCACACCTGGCAAACCTCACCTGTGAGAAGAGTGGATAATCATAACAAGTCTACTACAGCTCAGCAATGAATCAAAACAGGAGGGAATAACACACATATCCTTGCAAAGTTTCTGTTAAGAAATGTGCAAGGTCTACCAAAAGCCAGAGCACAACCTCCTTTAGCCTGGAGCTGACTAAGTCTGACATCATGAGTTACATTCTTCTTTGTGTTTGTGATCTTGTGATATAAAGTGTTATGATTCCAAATGCACATAGAGAGAGCATTTCTGAGACACCTCTGTGGCAGCAGGTGATGAGAAAACATTATAATGTTCTTTTCTCGCTAGCCTTGAGAGAGTGCAGACGTCAGTCTCTTCCTCCTTATCTCACTGCTCTGTTGTCTGCGTGCCTCTCTATTTTTCGTCATTTTTCTACCTTTTGGAGCAGATTTTCCAAATTCCTAAAATATGGATTTGCTCAGCTGGACCCTCAGCGCAATTGATACTCTTGTGTGCCGCTCCGGGAGAAGCGGTGTGTCTGGATGGTACTTTTGCTGCTGGATATGCGAGGGACTCGTATCATGCGTGGCAAGTCGTATGTTTGGCACCAATGTACCTGGAGGATGTGGAGGATATTTACGTATTTGGATTTCTGATAGCTGGACACCTGCTGATTGTCCTGGGATTGTCCATGATCTATCGCAGCAATTTCGAGCCACTGTGAAGCCGTGGGAGATCTTGTGAAAGGAGTACATCAGAAAGTGGCACAGGTCTTGGAAGGACCTTTTGGAAGGGTTTCAACCAAAGGAAACATCTCGAGGTTTATCATCACGGGAATGATTACAGAACTGAGCAAAGGCAACGCAGCGGAGTCTGTACACGAAGAGGAACTAATGAGATCTTTCACAAATCTTCATGGGGATATGAAGATGGGGGTTTGGCAGAACCAGGGACCCAGCTAAATTGCTCTCACCTGGGTCTCTAAAAATGTATTTCATCATGCTAAATTAATCCCTCTGTAAAAATCTGACTCCTGTTAAAATCTGTGTCTCCAAGTTTTGACCTGGCTTCCTTGCAAGAACACTCCCAAGGCCACAGATGTGGCTTGTTATCATGAACTCTACAAAAACAGTGGCACACACTATTCGGACTATTCACACTGACATGATTAAGTAAAATGTTTCCCTGTCTTTTTAGAAAGGTCTGCTCTCTGCTCTCGGTTTCAATCAATTTCATTGATTTCTGATCTGATCCCTGCCCCACCCTTCCTTCTTGTCGCCAAAGAAAAAAACACCGTATGTTACCTATCCAATTGTTTTTCTGTCATTACATGTCGTGAATAATTGTCATTGATTGTATTGCATATTTTCCACTCTGCATCTCCCGCAGCGGCCCCTCCCCTAGCCACTCTATCACTGTCCTGCCTGGCTAGTGGGGAAACGAAATTTCGAATTCATTCTATGTACATGTATATATGGTTGTTTTTCGACAATAAAGCAAACTATGACTATGACTACTATGACAAAGTAGCTTGACTCCAGTCTGCAGGCACAAGCTGAAAAAGTCCTAGAATATTTCTCATACCTAAGTCAATTCAGGTGAAGTTGAGGAGCCAAAATCTGACAATATGTTATGCAAGTCTCCGTATCTAACTATACCCAGGTGTTTATATTTTTATTTCTCTAGTATTGGAACGAATCAGACCAAAATCATATGTCCATGGACTCCAATCTTAACATGTTATTAAGCTTGTGTTGATAAAAATAAACATGGTAGAAGTGTACTGTTTAAGAGGTTAAAGTCCTAAAGGAGTGCGTCTTAAATCCACCCAGCAGGATCTGATTACATAGGCTTGGATGACAAAGAATTAGATTATTAAACAGTACAACTTCTCGTTTTCTAAGAGAAACCTATTTCAAACTGGAGGGAGCACGGCTCTTAGACAGGACTCCTGCAGCTGGGTCACATGCGCTAACAAAAGGTGAAAGCCACAGCTTAGTATCCAAGACAACAGATTTCAAGAATATCTGATGAAGTCACACCAGTGAATTTCAATATTTTATCAGCCCAGCCGGAGGCAGGCAGAAAATAGCCTGACAACAAGGTGAGAGGATGAGGAGGCACTGGGACCCAGCATTTAGGGTCCAAACAAAGATCACACTGGGGGTGGTGGTTTGGTCCAGTGCAACAGGCTAAAAACCTTGTGCAACTCTACCATGAGCAAGCACGAAGCAATGACAGATATTTTACAACTAATTTGCCCATGGTAAATATTTTACTGTACTGTTCTTTTTCACAAGCAAAATGTCAAATAGTACTCTGAGTCTTATTAAAGCATTAGAGAATACATTATGCATATACTACCTCTCCTTCAGATTTCCTCAGACCATCTGCTCCCCTCTCAATCCAAACTGTCAGCTCCTTCACACTGCCTCCATGCTCGCGGCTCTTCCTCTCTAATGTTATCATTCTCTCAAGACTCCAAATAAGCAGACTAGTGTAAAATATACAATTCTTATTGAATATGCTGTCTCAATGGTTTCAAAATCTGTTTTGCTTTGGGACCAAGAGTCTGTGGAACTTGTGAAGCAAAGATGCACTAATACTTGTTTTGGTCATTTGTACTGGCAGTCATTCATTTTTTTGGGAACACATAATCTCTCCAGGAGCATGCCAAAAATCAAACAGTAAAACGCACAGTCTGTAGCTGCACAAGGACTAGTGATACGGGAGGATATTTTTGAATGAGACTTTGACAACATGCAGAGCATATACAATGAGGCGAGTGGTGAGTTCATGCACACATTCAAACTGTCCAACCTGTTGGGATGTGGTTGAGCGCTGATGTCTTCAGAACGTCCAGAGGCTGCTCCTTCCCCAGGATCCCCTCTCCTGTGGGAGACAGAGAACACTCCGCTTCAAATATGGTCCGCAACATTGAGACTTCGAGCGACACTGAGTGGGGATGGTCTAAGTGGCCGGCTGGGGTTCAGCGGCAGCTCGCACCTCGGCCATGAGCAGCTCAGCACACACAGGCAGCACACAGGCAGCACAAACGCTGCTTCATCTGACTGTGAGCCAGGGATGTTGGGGCTGGACTGATACTGCCTGTGCTCAGCATAGCAAATGTGGCTGGCAGCAGCGGCGGAGAGGGGTGGGGGGGTGGGGGGATGGAGAGCCAGAGCAGGAGGTAAAAATAGCTCACCCTTTTGTGTATAACAGCACATGCGGATCACGCACACACGCACATGCAGACACAAAGACGCAGCGCTGTGCTGTGCACTCTCCGCTAGTGTCTGTGCAGCGTGGAGGCTGTAATTATAGTGGCAACATGAAAAGGCTTTTGTAGCTGCTGAGCCCTGGGAAGACATGGCTATAAAAAGCAGAGCGACAGAAAAGGGATGAGGAGGAGGAGAGAGGGAAGACAGAGGTAAGGAGAAGGAAAAACAACGGAACAGCTCCAAATGACACAAGACGCACAGGGATGGAAGTGACATCCTTCTATATGTGGGGTATTTTTAGCCCTCAAAAGCACCTGCACTGTATATAGTCCCAGGCTTACAAACATCTGAAGTGCACAAACACACGTTATTCTGTGGAGAGGAGATGAAACCATGTAAAATCCCTCTTGGTTGAATAAAGGAGAAGAGTATAAGAAGGCCTGGTCTATTTCTGGAATCCTCCGTGGACCACACAGCACATACACACACATCTAATTAGCCACAGAGCTGGAGGATGCACTGGCCGATTGCAGCGTGCACATGAATGTGTGTGCACATGAATGAATGTGCACGACTGTCTCGCACCACCATGCACAAGCACCTACACCTCTTCAGCACCCATCTCTTGCCAGGACTTGGGTGTGGACAGACAACACCATCACGCTTGGTCCTGTTCAAACAAATCTGAACATACTGGCTTTTATTTACATAAAGCCTCTTACCGGCAGAGGCGGTTTGCAAATCGTCATTAGTTTTTGTAGTCAGATGTTTATCCATTCTGAGGAGAGGTAGTGTAAGCAACAAGTAATTATGGTTTATAAAGCCACTGTGTGATGGCTGTGTATCATGCTGCTCTGTCAGGTGTGACAGAGTTTAGAATAGTGTTTGGTGGTAAAACAAAAGTGCTATAATGTGTTTTTATGAATCTTTTATAATGTTACCTAGTGATGGTGTTTTGATTTAATGTCTGCAATATGATAAGTCTAGCAAATAGGTCTAGACGAATTTCTGAAGCCTGATTCTTTAACATAAACACCTATCCTAACATTGATATCGAATGTTCCTGCTGTTTTTTGTTGGTGACATATGATTAACTTAGATATATGATGCGCTATAATCGCAATCGTGTGGGACTTTATGTAAAAGGTGAGGAAACATTAGAGGAGCAGACAGGTGGTCATGTCGCCTCACGCTGCTGCCACTGTAAAAACAAACACATGCACTTCAATGAGACTTGATATCTGTTGACGAGCCTATTCAAATGACACACACGCTGCTGCCTCTTTGCAATGGAAATGAGCAGTGCGTCTGTGCGTGGTGACACCTGTGGCTGGGAGTAATTCTACGCCACTTTTTGCACAAATCGCTACGAGCTGTTTTACATCTTGGCCTTAAGTGTGGGGGATTTAGAGGGATGGATGTCTATATTTGTGGTTAGTTAGACAAAATGTATTCCCTTTCCCATCAAACCACAGATGATACCTGAGCTGCAGGAGAGCAGGTGTGTACTAAGAGACATACAACAAGGAGAGGTACCCTATACCTTGGTAACAGGGTCCATCAGTCTTGGATGTAGCCTAGTTACACAGCAGGCCCCTCCTAATTCTGCTCCTTTTCTCTCCATCCTCCTCTCTCCTCAGTCCCACTGGGCTAGCATCAGGAGACGGCAGGCTAAAAATAGCCTTGCTTAGCCTCAGGCAAAGAGTCAGTCAACTCCAGCTAATGCAGCTATAGCTCGCTGAAATACATGCATGTTATGATCGGAGCTGGAAGAATAATGAGCCAAGAGAATGTGTCTACCACAGTGTAACATGAATATAGTGTGAAACAGACGAGCTAGACTTGTGTTGGCATGGCCCGTGCATTGTCATCGACAGGAGGCTTTGTTAGTGGGAGAAGTAAGATGTCCGTCTGTGGCGTGGTGGCGTTTACAAAGAGGGACTGCCTCATTACATTCAGTGCACTTCCGCTGTGGCTGCGCGGGCCAGGGTGACTCCAGCGAGCAAGGTGAACGCATCAGGAACAATACGATTAGTCAAACACACCTCTCCTTCAAGAGCCTTTTCCTCTGGGTCACACAGTCACTTCCCAGAGCAGGGCTGACGTCACAGCCCCCATGAAACAGTGTGATCGGTTGGTCCAAATCTCGTGAAATGTTTGTGCTGCTAAACTAAAAAAAAAACACATGTGTAATGCAAATTGGTGCTGTATATGAGCTCCTCTGGAAAGTGGTGTCATTAGATATGGCGGGGATGCCCTAGTTAAACAGTGGTCATCGTGTTGCATGTCTGGAACTTATGACATCAGTAAATGGTCAAAGATGAGATGGAACAGACAGATCCAGACTCTATTAAAGGCGAGATCCAGATGTACAATTTAAATGGGATTTTGACAGTTGCATATTGGCTTGTATGTGATTAGATCATTTATAATTTAAAGAGTGAGACTACGTCCTTCTGGAGAAGCAGTCGATCAGAGCAGGAGCTTCAGCTTGATTAACACTGAACAATCAAAGTAATTTCAGCAGCAGTACAAAACCCGCTGAGGCTTCGGGTTAATTGATTGGACATTAACAAGTAAGTGGCGCTCTTTAAAACACGATTTGACAAGCTGATTTCTTCTCTGTCTAAAGATGCAATAATGGCCTTACTGTATAGACTTTGGGTGGTTCCCTGACCTTTCCCGTTGCATGCTGGGACAGGCTGCAGTCTTCTTCCCAAATACAAAGACAATAACTACACTTCTGACGAACATCCTGTCCAGTAAATCATCTGACTCAGAATGGGGTCAATGTTTCTTTTAATATAATGATTATGGAGTGACCCTAATGGATGTCCGTCATGGAGGTTGCTATGGAGACTGTGTAAAGCCCTGGTACACAGTAATAACAAACACCCACAGGAAAACGGCAGTTGCTATACAGCAGTGGTGTTCAAAGTAGGGTGTCCAAACGAGCAATTTTTGTTGGCTGCTGAATTGGCCCAAATGATCATAGTAAGTACTTTTACGTCAAAACTTACATTACGTACCATATAAATCACTGTATTGAACACTGATTTGTAGCCCTCTACTAGGCCTGTCACGATAACAAAATTTGAAGCTCAATATACTGCTGAAGGAAATATAGACGATAAACTATAATATTAAAACAAAATTATGCCACTGACACAATAACCACATTTAAACCACAAAATTATTTTAAATCTATTAGTTTTAATACTTAGTTTGCATATGCAATGTGTCATAGAAGTTATTAACCTTTTATGGCTCTATTGTAATAAATAATAAATAAAACGTAAACCATTTCCTAGTACAGTAGAACGTACACACAATAAATACTTACCTCAAAAAATACTTTTCCAGCTTTCATAAATTGAACGATAAGTCAAAATAGTATTTAGTGTGACAGGTCAACCCTGTACTTTTATGTTTCAATACACAATGCTCCTATATGATATGATAACATATATATGATAACAGGTGCAAGAATGTACAGTGGTACCTCACCTTACGAAAGACCCTACATACGAAAAATCCAAGTTACGAAACGCCCTCACGTTAAATTTTGGTCTCTAGATACGAAAGAAAATTCAAGTTACGAAACGCGAAATCTCAAAAATTCGAATAATGCGCGCTCAGATGCACGCCCCGCTGTTATCCCTGCTCAAAAAGCACCTTTATCGGCCTCTTAGCTCTAGCGCCGAACACGCAAGATTTTCAACAAAATGTATTAAATAGTGAAGCGTGGGGGGAGACACGACTCCGGAAGCAGCGCGGAGACATGAACGCACCGCGCGGCGAGGAGCACGGCACCGCGCAGCGAGGAGCACGCACGGCACCCCGCGAGGAGCACCCCTAGTCCTGGTCTGCACGACCGGCACCGGGGCTGCGAGGACGAGATAGAACCGCGGCGTCCTCTGGAGCCCGAGCCACAAACCAGCCGCACGAAACCAGCAAAGAGCGGCACGTGGTAGTTTAATCCTGGTCCAGTTCTGGTTTAGTCCAGGTCCAGTCCAGGTTTAGACCTGGTCTAGACCTGGTTTAGTTCTGGTCTAGACCTGGTCTAGTCTCTTAGCCAATCAGGACGCAGAACCAATGTTACACTATAAAAAAAAAAGTTACACTATAAAAAAAAAAACCTTGGAACGAATCAGGCCTTTTCCATTGAAATAGCTACTCAACTTACGAAAAATTCACGTTACGAAACCACTTCTGGAACGAATTAATTTCGTAAGGTGAGGTACCACTGTAATTTTAATTCTGGAACCTCACTTAAAGGTTGTATAGAGGATTTTCCAAGGAACGAGAAATCCAGCGACTGTGTTTTTCAAACAGCGCTATAAAAAAAACGATGTACAGGGGGTCCTCGGGTTACGACGTTGATCCGTTCTTAAGACGCGTCGTAACCCGAATTTCGTCGTAAGTCGGATTTTGCCTTTGATCTTCCAACCAAAGCACCAATAACCTTTCCATCTCAATAATTAGACCACTACGCTGCTTGGTTATCACTGCCGCTTTCATAGGAGCAGATCAGAGCCCACATCCGCCCACATTGGGCACGCACAGGAGGCTGTCTTCTTCTCCCTACAACCACAACAGCGCGTATTCTTCCGCCGCGCGCCGTTCGCGTTTGTTTACATCTCTTACCACGCTAAACCGCGTAAGACGGAATGACGCGTAATATATATATATATATTTTAATGGGGGCGCGTTCGTAACCACGGAACGTCGTAACCCGAGACCGTCGTAACCCGAGGACCCCCTGTATTAGCTCCCTAAGTAGCTTCCTGCGTAAGTAGAACTGCCTCCTCCTGCCTCTTCCTTATGCTAGAAATCATGTTTGTTTAAGCCGGTGCACGTTCAGAATCACTGTTGCTGCTGTAACTATACTGTACATTTTCAAATGATAAGCAGAAGTTTTCTGTCCAGGAGTAATTTAGACCCTCTGCTTCTGTGCACGCCATTGTTGGAAGGAATCTCCGAGAATCACCTTAGTTTGGCTTTACTCCTCATCCCCTTCTCTTCTTCTTTCAGCGACCTCAAAAACAGATTTTCTTTTGCGGCTAACTGGTAGTGGATTTTTGTCTGCCATTGCAACAAACTTTGTGCAAACTGCGAGGAAGCTACAGTTGGAAAAAGCCACTAAGAACCACTGCGATGGTTGAATAAACAGTGTCTTGCATCTGTGGAATGCGTGAGAAGCGTAAGTAAACCACGTGATCCCAGCGCGCCGGCAAGTCATTTACACTAGAAGTGTAGGGAGTTTGACTGACAACAGTTTGTCAGCTAATGTTTATCTGGCCCCACCACACAGTTGGTGAATTTTCATTTTGTTTATTTATTTATTTTTGTCATCATAATTACAAGGTTGTTACATCTCTATAATGCTATTACTGACAATATGAAACTAAAAAAATCCAACCTTTAAACAGTTTACAACTTGTTCGGGACAGCATTTATTTTTTTAAAGGGCCTATATTACACAGTTTTCTGATCTATGTTACCTACAGTTGTGTTTTGTTTCATTCACATGTTTAACACATAAACCCTGCATATTTAGGCTGAGTTCTTCTCTTTCACAGAAAACGCTCTGTTCCATTTTGTGTTTTCCTTCACTAGAATCTTGGATAATTTCAGTCCTGGAATAGCCAATCTCTACTGAACAAAAGGCAAAATGTAGCTGTTAACGTGATAACTACCGCTTCGTGACATCACAAGGTGGAACAGAGCATTTTGAGCTTTGGAGATGTAGACAGCCTAATAATAAAGGATTACTCAGACGTGTGAATAAAACAAAACACAACTCTAGGTATGTTTTGATGAGGTAACAGCATTTTTGTCATGCCAATTTTCCGTAATATAGGATCTTTAAATGACAGTTACTTCATGTCCAGAGCATTGATCTGGGCTGAATCGGACACTGTGGAGCTCTATGTCAAAAGCCATGAGCAGAGGCTTCAGAAGCAGCAGTGTAAACCGTAATTGCCGCTGACAGGTCGTTGGCAGAACACTGTATTCAGTTTCCCTGCGTGGGACAAGACAAAAAATACACAGGGACAAAAGACATGTCCCCTTTCCTTCTCCGCTATTTCTGTCCTAATACCAATTAAAATCAGACCGTGCGCCATCAAACTCAACATAAAGGATGGCTGTTATGGATTTTGGTGGGAAATGGGTGCAGCCAGGTGTGTGTGTGCTGATCGCTATGGAGACGGGGGGTGTTGCCGTGGAATGGTTTGGGGCAAATGGGAGTCATGTCCAACCAAGTTAGGGGCAAATGGAAGGGCAGGAGTGGCAAACTGTCTGGCTGGCAAGAGCTTCATCTACTATAGAGGCATAATCGAGACAAACTGGATAATCAAAAATCGTGATTATGCAGGTCAATATAAACGTAAATATTAAAAATAAGAGTTTGAGAATAAAAATTAAGTGCTTTCAATTTGATATATACTCCGAGAAAAGTTTAACTTATTTTTTGACTTGGCTTTTTATGTCATATTAAAGGTGCAATATGTAACTTTTTGGTTGGGGGTCTGGTACATGTTTGATTCTATAGATATGCCATTGATCTGCCTGGAATGTTCCACAGTATGGCATTAAATAGCTCTACCTTACATTTATTAAATTACAGGTTGTTTTATAACTCAATATACCTTCTGACTGTAAACGGGGTTGGCTCTCCACAGATGTAACTTATATGGCAATAGAAATACAAAGAAATAACGTTACTATAGAGAAAAGTGTTTAATGGACCCTGTAGAACATAACTATATTATTTTGAGAATTTGATGTCATAGAGCTGATCAAGGAATGGTCATTTATTAGACAGTGTTTAGCAGTCATATCCAAACTATGGCCCGGGTGAATTGGCTCATTTTACTGCAACGTTTTGAAAATGTACCTTGATAAAGCCAAGCTGACAAAGCCTATTGAGGATTTAAGCATGAATAAAGGGCTGTGGTTCATTCCTGTTATAATGTACAAATTATTCACTGTATTAAGTACTATAGCCCGTTATCAGCCCTCTGCTTCATCTGTCTTTTGATATTTGACCCTTGATGAAAAAGGTTTGGACACTAAGTTTATCATTTAATTGTGAAATTTCTTCTCACAATAATCACAGCATGAAAATTTGAATTGTGACATCACTAGCTCCATCTGAACTGGGCGGGCACCGTGCTGTGGGAACATGCCATTTAGGTGTATTTTGCAATCTACCGCAATTTCGTAATTTGGTTTTGTACAAGGCCGAAACATGTCAGAGCAAGTGGTCGGCGGGCGAGGGTGACAATAGGGTTTGAAATTACCTCTTGGATGGAGCTTGCATCACAAAGACAAGAGCCACAAAAGAGACAGGGGTTGTGTCAGGCGTGCAACCAACCTGCGCTCCTTTTTTTAGCAGCACGGCACAAGGCAGCAAAGCGCTCAATCGTGAAGAGGAGCTCAACATGGGAAGCCAAAAATAATGATTGTTTGTTCGCCATGCATGCACGTGCGCATATCTTGTGTGAGGGCTAAAAATAGAACTAGGGATAAGCTGGGCCCTCTTTATTGCAGAGAAAGCTTTTAACCCTTTCACCCCTGGATTTAAGCGGCAAATGTGTGATTCTGTGCTTTTAGATGAGGACGGAAAGGACTGGGTGGACTATAAAAGAAGAACAAGGCAACTGAGGGTTCAAATATGGACTTCAACCTTAAATATAACTGCTTATCTGGACAATCCCATGTGGAATGTGCTGTATTAACTGTGCTCTGTACTCTCATGAATGTTATGACAATTTATTGACTACTGTAGGAGATATTTATACCACTGCTATCTCGTATTTGGAGACAAAGGCCATATTTAGTCAAGCAGGAGACAGAGAAACACTAAAGGTTAAAGGTGAAATAGAGCCATTTATGTGGCCAATGGGTAGACCTAAGTTGGGTTTTGAATATGGGAATGAATATCTAACAAATGCAGCTAAAAAATCATATATTACACAAAATTTACTCTTGTGAGTTTTAAGTCATGTTATAATGTTGCTACCCCATCAAAAACTTACCTGGATTTGTGCTTTGTTTCATTCAAACATGTTTGAGTAAACCTGTATTATTAGTCTGTCTACATCTCCAAAGCTCAAAATGTTTTGTTCCACCTTGTGATGGTATGAAGTGGTTATTTTTACCAGTTAACAGCTCCTTTTACCTTTAGTTCCGTAGAGACTGGCAGTTCCAGGGCTGAAATCATAAAAAATGGTTCTAGTGAAGGTGTATGGAATTCAAAAACACAGTGGAGCGTTTCCTGTCTTACCGCATGTCATCACAAGGTGGAGTATTTTCTGTTTGCGATTAGAAATAAATATGCAAGATTTGTGTGTTAAACATGTGTGAAAAAAAACACAACTTCAGGTATGTTTGTGATGAGGAAACATTATAACATAAACGAAAATTGGCCTTTTAAAGGCAAAGTAACGTTATTTTACAATCTGAGCCTTCTTTCGGTAATAAAACAAGTCGTTTGACTCACCCATATCACGTTCGTGTCATTTGGAGCTGTTTGAAGAAAGTTATGTTGTAGCGTAACCATTAGCATTTGTTTTCGGGGCATTACTTTCCGGTCTCCAAATAACACAAACTTTAGCACTTTTCAAATCATAGAAGCCCGATGTCTTAATGTAAGAAATCGTTTGAAGCAAAAGTGGCCTGTAATCCGAGATTTATCCATAGTTTTCAGCTTTGCGTTTCATGTTTGGGGCCCAGGAGCAGTCCGCGCATGCGCACTGGCGTCCTCATCTACTCGAAACTATGGCTAAATCTCGGATTACAGGCCACTTTTGCTTCAAACGATTTCTTACATTAAGACATCGGGCTTCTATGATTTGAAAAGTGCTAAAGTTTGTGTTATTTGGACACCACAAAGTAATGCCCCGAGCAAATGATACAGCACCATGTTAAAAGATACGGGATCATTAGTAGAACAGAACGGCTCAACATAAGTTCTGCGATACTGCTCCAATTGACAGAAAAATGCTATGGGTGAGTAAAACTACTTGTTTTATTGCCGAAAGAAGGCTCAGATTGTAAAAAAACGTTAATTTGCCTTTAAGTCGTATGCATTTTCTCAAGTCAATATCACAATCTCAGTTTTGCTTGTGCGTTATTGCTTTGTTCAAATCACGATTGTGAGACAAATAAGTGTCCAGAGAGCAGTCCCATTACTCTGTGAGTGGGCCAATCGACTGTTGTGATCGACAGAGCTTTTTTAAGTAGCTGTCAGTCAATATATTGAGCGATCTGAAGATGGACTACTACTACACTTTAACTGGTTAGGGTCTTTCCCCAGCCGCACCAGTGTTTTCTACGAAAGCTGATGTCGTTGGTTAGGAGAATCTACGGATCAGTTCACATGTCAAATTTTAAGGAGAATGATTGCGATAGGGCAAAAGACAACTAGTGACCAGCTTTGAAAAAATTGCACTTTCCAATTGCTAATTTTTGTATTGTGACCAAAAGTTCTTAGTATATAGCATATAGATTGAATTTATATGATTTACATACTGTATATTGGGAAATCTATAATCACAATAAATAGTCAAATTGATTATCCCTAGAGACACAATAATAAATTCTCTATTGCATTTGTTGTATTTTGTACAATGACAATAAATCAATTCTAATCTAAATGCTATCTTAAAGGTGCATTGTGTAACTTTTCTTATGAAGTAGAGCTGGGTGGTATGACCGTATCACGGTATTTGACAGTATTTTTTTTAATATGCATGATGAGGTGTTAACCCCATTTCCTAATAATTTAAAGAAAAATTACTGCAGAAAATTGGACTTGGTAAATCATATCTGGGTCCAGAGCTTTAATAATCTCCTTGAATCTCCTTTCTCAACAGGACTAAGTGGTTCCATCTCTAAATGGATAGTAATAGCGTTGGTAATATCGTTCCACCGCTTGCTTTTCTTGTCGTAGGCAGTCCCCTTACCAACTCACACTTACCGACTCACACATCACTCAAAGACGCGTTGTCTTTGAGTGATGTGTGAGTCGCTACAACTTTAGCCCAACAACATCACAGAATGTTTGTTTGAGCGTCAGATTTTTTAAAGCCGAAGTACTTCCACACAACTGACACGGCTCCTCTTTTTCAGTATAAGTTCTTCTCTTTCTAACAACAACGTCCATGTTGTTCACCGCTCAACACACACTCTAGCCATGTTATTGAGCCGTGTGCGCCATTTGCGTGGTGCGTGCTGTTAGCATTAGCGTTAGCAGCGTGTCTGGGCGCTGTGAGCGGCTCTGTTGACCTGTCCCATGTCCCTTGCGGTCCGCGGAGGCTAGTTCAAGCGCTGCAGCTTTCACAGCCTTCGGAGCCGCCAAAAAAGCAGCGGAGACTGCAGCCCTCGAATTGGGACACAGCTTACGCTTCCACTGCTCTTGTGCGACTGCAAAACAGTTCCCCGGCGCGATGTTCTAGCGCAACGTTCCACCGCTCTGTGTTCCAGACGTTTCCCGTATTGCGGTAAATGAAAAATCCATATCATTAAAAAACAAAAAACACTGGTATTCGGTATGCACCGGTATACCACCCAGCCCTATTATGAAGCGTCTGTCACATGCTTGTTTCCATGGAGATGTTATTGCTTTGTCTGGAATCTTCAATATGGCATTTAACTTTGCACTCGTCACATTTATTAAATTATACAGTAGGCGTTTTTTGTTTTTTCCTGGAAGTACCTTGAAAAACATCCTCTCACTGTGCCACAAGCTTGCCTCTATGGAACTTCCAGGCAAAACATCAACATCTCCCTGGGGGCAGTAAGATTAAACAGAAAAGTTACACAGTGCAGCTTTAAGGCTTTTGTTTTCTAAAAAGCTCTGCCCGCTTCCGTGTTTTGTTAGACCCGTTGCGAGTTAAGCCAGACCACTGACCTGAGTTCACTATAATTAATCCACTCAGCTGTAGCTCACTTCTCAATTTTATCCTGCAGTCTTTCCAAACATCTCCTCCCCATCTCCTCTGTGTGAACACTATCTGGCTAGCTAAAATAATCCATGGAAAATAATAATAATAATAATAATATATAATAGTAATAAAAATAATCAGAGGAAAATCCAAGCTGTAGATGTGTAAAAAAACAACAACTATGTATTCAGAGCTTTGAAGAATTTATCAAAGCTTTTGGTAGAGAGATGCGTTCATAGGAAAGGGGACAACCTGTTTATTATTATTCCCATGAGATTTCCAAACAAAGCGCTGCCTGTCAAAGCCAACAGCTGAAATCCACATGGAAAAACAAGACTAGGATGTGAATGGCGATTTCAAATGTCAGATCCTCATAAGGAGCAACAGGCTGAAGGAACTCTTTAGTCTGTCATTGTTTTATGATGCGGGGAAGGGAGGAGGTGTTTTTTTTTATTACAAGTGGCCATAAAAACCACCTGTAATAAAACCTAATCTTACAGGTAAGATTAGGTTTTGGTCACGACAACAATTACCCCGGGAGTGGGCAGCAGCTTCCCAGGATTTCTTATCTAAAAGCTTTAAATAGGACACTTAAGAAGAGAGGCCGGACAAAGCACAGTGAGATGTCTGGTTTGTCAGATGTACAAGACCGAAGACACAAAAAGCTGTTATTTGCACACACACACACAAAAAAAAAATCCAAATGCAACATTGTATTTACAGTTAAATAAGGCTGTACAAAACTGGTGTTATAAAATGTGACCGACTGCGCCATTTCAGGACACATATGTGACGCACCACAGATTTTGAGGGCACAACTCGGGATTAGGCCATCTTAGATACACGCGTTTTTACTATTTTTTTTCAAAAATTGTGATTTTCGTTTTTTGCAGAATGTGCTAGTTGAGATCATGAAGAACCCACTCTATGTTTCAGATAATAGCATTAGCCGCTTAAAAAGCATACATTTTGTCTGTGAAACAGGCTTATTTTTCGGTAAGAATCGAGGTGTGTCTAAATTACCGTTCTACCGTTGCGGACCAATCACGTGACATTTGCGCTCTTTTGTTTACTTTTTCCGCCTATCAGCTGTGCGCAGCTCCTGAATATGTAGCTGCATTTCATAGGCTGCATTTGCATCCGTAACTTAAAAATCCTTAACTTTGACTGTAAATGCTACATAAGGAAATGCTGTAAACGCTCTCTTCGGGACATGGGACACGGAGCTCTCCGGAGCTCATGTACAGAATGCAATCGGATACTTTACTGGGGAAAGAGCGCGGATATGCGATCCATGGACAATGAGGCAACAGGTAAGTACGTGTCAGAACACGTTTACTTTATAGACTTTAGGACATATTTAAATACTAATTCAGCTTTCGTGTGGTGATCTGGTGCGGGACCGTGCTGTGCGGATCTCCATTCACAATGCGGCTAAGCTAATGCTAGCGCTAGCATTTAAACAATGCGATCAGTGCGAACAAGAACAGTCTCTTTAGGTTAATTTCCACTCTATTTTTGTTTATATAAAAGCTAAACGTTTTGCCGTAGGCTATAGTGGTAGAGTAATACTTTATTTTGATTCAATTTGACCCGTTTCGGTACTTTTGTAACTTTTTTTGACTCAGCGTTTATTAAGCCATGAGGGTTTGAATGGAAGTTCTTATGGGACGCGCAGCATTTGAACCTTAAATGTTTTCTTTTTGTAACTTTTTTTGAATGAATTAGGCTGCAATGCCAATACTAATTGATTTATTTAATAGAACTTTGAAAGTGCTTTGTTTGTTTTTGGAATTAAAGCTAGCTTACTGAAATTAAGATAAGATAAGATAAGATAAGATAAGACTTTATTGATCTCACACAGGAGAAATTTACTTGTCACAGTAGCTCCAGGTAGGGACAGTTTGAACAAGAAGACAAGTGCATGCAGGCAAGAATGGCATAAAGATAGGTAATAATAATATTTTTTTTTAAAGTAATAAATCGAATAATAATAATAATAATAGTAGTAATAATAATAATAAAAACAGTGACAGGGAGAGTATTGAAAAATTGGAAAAACGATATTGCACGATAGGAGTATTGAAAAAAAACAACAACAATATTGCACATTGGGAAAACGATATTGCACGGTAGGACTATACAGTGGAGTTATACAGTCTGATGGCGGTGGGGATGAATGATCTGCGGTAGCGCTCCTTCTTGCACTGAGGTTGCCTCAGTCGGTTGCTGAAGAAGCTGCTCAGCTCCTCAGCTCCTCTACAGTCCGGTGCAGAGGGTGAGAGGTGTCGTCCATGATGGACGTGAATTTGGCCAGTACCCTCCTCTCAGCCACCTCCTCTTCAGAGTCCAGAGGACAGCCCAGGACAGATTATTGAATTGTTATTAAAGTCCATTTGTTATTAAAGTCCAAATTAGGCAAGGAGGCCTGAAGAGAGCAAACTTGGAGAGGCTTTTTCTGGGATTTCTGGGATCTGCTATGGCTGCTTTCAAATAGAGACAACTTTTTAAAATATGGTCAGATTTTCACGTATAAGACATCATTGGAAAGCTTAGAACCTGTACTTTCAGAATCTGTGAATAACTCAAACCGCCTCCGGGACGTATGTCTTACACATGAAAATCTGACAATATTTGAAGAAGTTGTCGCTATTTGAAAGCATGCGCAGCAGATTTTCGAAAGCTCTGAAAAAAGCTTGTAAAGTTTGCTCAGTTCAGCCCTCCTTGCCTAATTTGCATGACATTAAGCTAAGCCCTCCCCCATCATGACTATCACTGTGGTGTGGTGTTAAGGCAGGTCAGAATCATTCAATAATTTAATAATACACAGGATAATATATTATATATAAGAAGTAATAAAATATGTACTAAAATACCAAGGTACAGGTATTTAAGGAGTATTTCCCAGGAGGTAATACTGCTCAAATGAATTTTGTATTGCACATAATATAGCATAGTATATATATATTAGGGCTGGGAATATTAACGCGTTAATCGCGATTAATCGCGAGTAGAGTTTGATCGCGAACAATTTTTTTAATCGCGATCAGAGTTTGCCAGCATTTTCCGCAATTCTACCATCCATATGCAGCTCATTTGGTTGTATTAATTAAACTCATTGTCGGTTAAACACGCTATTTTTAGTTTGCTAGTATTTTGTTCCTTCCACGCATCCGTAGGCAGCTCGAGCGGGCTTCAATCATTTATTTACAATTTCTCAAAGTAAGCACTATTACTTGTTCATTGTTACTTTTTCCTTTCTCTGCACTTTTTTGAAATAAAAAAATGGTGAGAAATACTTTGCATTGTGAGTTTAACTTTAGATTCGAATGGTCTTACTGCAAGATAACAATTTTAAACATGCAAAATAAATCACGATTAATCGCGATTAACTATGAAATTTCTGAGATTAGTTGCGATCAAGAAAATTAATCGTTTGACAGCCCTAATATATATATATATATATAGTGTATATATATATATATATATATATATATATATATATATATATATATATATATATACATATCACGTCGATTTCGTACTGCACGTATTATACAATGTATTTTACAATGTAAAATAAAAAAGATCAACAACAATGCAATGAAATACTTAGGATCAAGAAGAACCGTTGAATCGCCAAGATAGTCAATAGCAAAGTAACCAATATAATTTTTTTTAAAAGTAATTAAATATGTAATAAAATACCAAGGTACAGATAGGATTAAATAAGGTATTTAAGGAGTATTTCACTGGAGGTAATACTGCTCATATGAATTTCGTATTGTATAATAAATTATGCTTTAAATAAATAAATAACAATAAATAAATACATGACACACACACACACATACACACATATATATATATATATATATATATATATATATATATACATACATATATATATATATATATATATATATATATATATATATATATATATATATATATATATATATATATATACCATAAGAACTATTAAAAACCTCATGGCTAAATAAGCCCTGAGTCAAAAAAGTTACGAACGTGCCAAAACGGGTCAAATTGAATCAAAATAAAGTATTACTCTACCGCTATAGCCTATGGCAAAATGTTCGGCTTTCATATAAACAAAAATAGAGTGGAAATTAACCTAAAGAGACTGTTCGTGATCGCGCTCACCGCATTTGCATCAATGCTAGCGTTAGCATTAGCTTAGCCGCATTGTGAATGAAGATCCTCTGCGCCACAATATGCAGTGAGCAGCCGCACAGCGCGTCCCACACAGAGCACAGCGCAATATGATCGCCACACGGCAGCTGCATTAGTATTTAAACATGTCCTAAAGTCTATAAAGTCCATTTGATGCAGAAATATGATAATAATTATGTTGCAGTGTTTTCGGCGTATCTCCACGTGTAAACGCATATCGTGTGTTTCGGAGCTAAACCACACTCTCTACAAGAGCTCCGGAGAAACGGACGTGTCCTGAACCTGTCCCGAAGGTCTCCCGAAAGTGTCATGTGTCCAAGTTAGGGATGCAAATTATCGGTTAATTCATTAACTGATAGTTGATTGACCTTATCGGTCGATTAACGATTAACTGATAAGCGGCGTTTTTCACCTGAATTTTAGTGTTTCAATAGGGTTTTTAAGAATATAAGCTATAGTAACATAACACTGAGTCATAAATATATCATAGTATTATTATATTGTATATTCCTCAATTAATTGTTCCTTAGTAAAAAGCAGACAAATGTATTGATGCTGAATAACAAAATACAGTAATCCCTCGCTCTATCCAATTTTTTTTTTATAGTGTAAAATTTTTTTTATAGAGTAACATTGTGTTCTGTCCTGATTGGCTAAGAGACTAGACCAGGACTGAACGTGGACTGGACCAGGTCTGAACCAGGTCTGGACCTGGACTGGACCTGGACTGGACCGGGACTCGACCGGGTCTAGACCTGGACTAGACCAGGATTAAACCACTGTCCTGTGCTGGTTTCGCCGCGCCCCGCGCTCCGAGCCGCAGGCCAGCCGCGCGGGGCTCGGGGCGCGGGCTGCGACGAAACCGGCAGCAGCGGCACGCATTCCGGGTTCGATCTCTCCTCGCGGTACACCCGGGGCTGCTAAGCAGTGCCGTTGGCGCCTGCGGTCGGCTGTGAGTCGATCTTGGCGCAGCGCGGTTGCCTTGTTTCATGACCACGCGGGTGCGCATGTCCGCTGTTAGCGGTTAATTACAATTAATGCATTTTGATCGACCAACGTCTTAATCGACAATTAACCGTTAATCGATTAATTGTTGACATCCCTAGTCCAAGTAGAAGTTAAAAGTCCATTTTCATGTCCTTTAGTGTCCTGCAGTGCCGCTTACATATTCACGAGCTCCTCACAGCTGATCGGCGAACAAGGGACTCCTCGCAACGGGATTGGCGGGCGCGCAAGTTTGGGAAAATATGTTGATTTATACACGCCACATTTCTTTCCAAAAAAACAAGCCAATGTGAAATTAAAAATGTATGTTTTATGTATGTATGTTACATCACTAATGCTGTTATCTGAAACATTCTTCATGATCTCAACTAGCACATTCTGTAAAAAAACAAAAATCACAAATTTTGAAAAAAAAATACAAAAACCTCGTTTATCTCAGACTTTCTAATGCCGAGATTAGGACTGAAAGTCCGTGGTGCATCACAAATTTTACCTAATGGACTATGCATATCACAAGAAAGCAATTATTGCAGTTATAAATTGAATTATGTAATGGTTTCAAATTGCTGATGATTAACTTTCACATGATTTACCAGAATAGTATTGATAA
This sequence comes from Paratrypauchen microcephalus, assembly GCA_036785185.1. NCBI lineage: Eukaryota > Metazoa > Chordata > Actinopteri > Gobiiformes > Gobiidae > Paratrypauchen > Paratrypauchen microcephalus. The sequence continues at coordinate 5,621,134 of JAVJIX010000027.1, read as the reverse complement.
GCATTCATTTGTTGCCTAAACAGAGGTATATTTAAATTTTATAGAGATCGGTCAATACAAGGGGAAAACAATATAAAAATTATTTGCCATATAGCTCAAACCTGGCCAGAAGTTTTTTTTTTTTTCATAGAGCATAAAAAGGAGCTTAAAATTTAAGTAGCTCCTTTTTATCACCATATTCATATCACTAGTATTGTCCTAATTTTGCCTTGTTTTGGTCCTGGACTGGTTAAATTCTCAGTTTTGACAGTTGCTTGTACAAATTTATCTTCTAAATTAATTGAACTAACCCATATATTAAAATACCATAAACATTTCACCTACTTATTGAATATAGATTTCTTGGTCTCTTATTATGCAGGCCTACAGCTAATCATGTTTATAGTTAAGAGTCCTCTGTGGGCCTGTTGCCACGGCAGTGGGAGAGGAGCCCTCCACCTGGGTGTAGGTACAGGGGCATGTTATGAGCAGGCTGCACACTTCTCACGTAGTGTTGACGTCAGCAGCGGTCCCAGTCGGTTCGTCTTCAAATTCCTCTGAGGGAGTGACACGCGGATCAAGCAAAACAATGAAAAGCTTCAAAGATCCTGCCATAGAAGTCCTCTGTAGCATGATAGAACAGTTTTTCTAAAGATTTCTACAGACTACAGTGACACAGTCGACCCTTATCTGCACATGTTTAAAACATGTGTGGAATTAAAATGCCACTTATCATCTTAAAGTCAGTTATGAGAGTAAAAGAAAGAAGCAAGAACTACAACTTGTTTCCCAACTTAACAATATGTAACTTTTCTACACTTATGGTTGCTACCTTGGACATGTTCTGCTTTGCTTGTAATGTTCCATAGTATGGCAGTAAACTTATCTTTTTGCATTTTGTATTGTTTTTTTTGTTTTGTAGTACTTTTGTATCCCTGTAGGGAAATTGTCCTCTGCCTTTCACCTTTCAGAAGGAGTGGGCAACACAAGTGGCGCTCTGGGACCCAGCTCCATGATCTTATTGCTAAACTCAGGACCTCAGCTGGATTTTACATATGGTGCATGTTTTTGGATTGATGTGGAAAACCGGAATGCCCGGAGAAAACCCACCCAAACACGGGGAGAACATACAAACTCCACACAGAAATGCCCGAGAGACAAGGGATCGAGAGTGGTAGCCACTCATGCCTCAATATTTTGCCTCAAAACACCATAAAAACATGAATTCTTAAAGGGCCCGTATTACCATATTTTCTGATCTATATTGTTACCTCAACAAATACATACCTGGAGTTGTGTTGATTCACACATGTTTAACATACAAACATTGCATATTTAGGCTGAGTTCTTCTCGCAAAAAGAAAACACTTCGTTCCATCTTGTGATGTCATGTGGTGATACAGGAAGTGCTCCACTGTGTTTTTAAACTCCATACACCTTCACTTGAATGATTAGCATAATTTCAGATAAAAAATTAACAATTTCTACTAAACAAAAGTATGAAGGTAGCTGTTAACTTAAAAACTACCACTTCATGACATCACAAGGTGGAACAGAGCATTTTCATCTTTAGAGATGTAGACAGATTAATAATAAATGATTACTCAAACATGTGTGAATTAAACAAAACACAACTCTGATTATGCTTTTGATGATAAAAAAAAAAGTCGATTCGCATAAAATAGGACCTTTAATACAAGCGATGTCTCGTCTCCGTAGATTAGACCTGGTGGAATCATCTACTTGTCTTTGTTTAATGCCATATTGTGGAACATTGCAGATGAAGCTACAACATCTCCATGGAGGTAAGAAAAGTTATACCTTGGATATTCATCTTATTTACATGGGTGAGAAACTTATGACAGAAGGAAAAGTGGGTGGAGTGAAATAAGGCAAACAGAGAGGAAAAATGCATGGTCCTAAAAAAGAAAATTCAAATGTGCTACTAAAATAAATTTCCATTGTGCAGAGCTTGGTGTACGGATTGTGCGATCAGCTAACCTGTCACTCTCCCTTTTGTTTTTATGCACTCTGACAACCATTTTTATAACATCATCAAATGCAATGCGAGTTAGTATTGTCAGCATAAACAAAGTTCTAGTCCTTGTCAGTTACTTTAATTTTTATCTTTTCACTGCCCACTGCATCAAAGTTATCTAATCTTAAAGTACAGTACACTAATCTGACCTAAATAAGCATGTTTATTTAATTTTATCTGTCCTGTGTAAATTCTTGTTGTGTTGAAGCATTTTTAGCTTCAAATCGGCTGCTGCCTAGATACGGTTGGGCCTTCGAGGAAAAGAGCACTATGTCAAGTTCACAGGTTCACAGCCATAAAACGTGCGCACACCCACTTGTTTCCAGTGCTGTAAAACAATAAAACTCTAATTTCCACATGTTTTTATTCACATCCTTTGGTTAATTTTTACATTTTGAGAAATACGACGAAATGTAAAGTTCAAACTCATTCACAAATAATGACTAGCTGCACCTAGCACTTACAGTGTGTGTGTGTGTGTGTGTGTGTGTGTGAGTCAGGGAGGAGGGAGAACGGTAAACAAGGCTGGCTTTTCCTGGAAAGCTGCTGGAAGATGGAGCAAAACAAATGGCAAATAGAGGCATTGTGTTGTGTTTTATTAAGAGGATACAACCCCTGAGCACGAGCTTTTAACACCTGGCTACATAGGTGCTCTTTAACACCTGGCTACATAGGTGCATGGACCGTGTACTCAGGGGCAGACGGGCAATCTGTGCACGGCCGTCCGGTTTACTGGTTCTTGGCCGTAGTAACAGCAGAGGGCGCTAATAGGATAATTTGCCCATTTGTCAAGCATAAATTGCAAAGGCCTAAAAGATGACAGAAGCAATATAAAGGACTGTCAACATAAACGACCGTCCCTTCCCACCCTGGAAAGGTCCAAGGCTATTTTTTGGTCTCAGTTCGTCCTTGTGTGTAGTCTATGGGACAATATCGAAGCATAGACCTGTCACAATAATTACTATTGCTTTTTCGTTCAATATATGCAAGCTAGAACAATGGGCCTCATTCAGGAAATGTCCTTACGAACAAATTTAATAATTATAATTAATATTTATATTTATATTAATTAATATTTTTGGCATTCGCAAAACTTTTTCTGAAAATGTTTTTCTAGAAGAACAAATCCTACCAACAGTCAGGAGCACTTGTAAGAACAACAATTCTATTGTTTTAGAATATTTTAACTTTTTTATAGTGCAAAAAAAAAATAAAAAAATGAAATTCCTCCATGATTGTAAGTTATATATTTTCGTAAATTATTATACACAACTGGACTGGATATTACCATGTGATCCAATAACATTTATGAGGCATTTTATAGAGCATGTGGTCTATTGGGTCTAAAAGACTTTATACAGGCTGCAGTGAACCTCTGTCTGTCCCAGGCACAGTGATCTCCATATGGGACACTGACACAGCCCTGAGTCTGGTCACCATACTGGACTCAACATCACCCCCATCAGTGGCATAAAGTACTTTTAGTACCATAGCTTATTGCAGATCATCTCTCTTGCAATATACTGTGCTTCAAAATGTTTTAGCGTGACAGGCCTAACAATACAGACTTGTAATTAGTGAATTATTTTAAATTAATTTAACCACCAAAAATTATCAAATGAACCCTAAACCACATGCATTTACGGACAGATGACTGGGTGCATATAGCCCAATATCAATAAGAAAAGAGTTCAATCTCAATTACAATTTGATTAATTGTACAATTCTAACATTAAGTTGTATAATGTGAACAGTAAGAATATATCATTAAAAATCTTTCAAACTCTATATGAATGATCTTGTTCATTTGAACAGAATATCTGCAAGAGCTGAAGAAATTGGAAAATTATAAAATCACTAAAGAAAAAGTACTTAATTAAATACTAAAACACTTAATAATACTTCCAATTGCTCTGTATTTTAAATGTCTCATCTTCATATTCAGTGGATGCTAGCTCTAGGTTGTTTGTTTGTGGATGCATTATTACCCATTTACTAAGCATTACTATAACAGGCATATCATATTTTAACATCATACCATTATCACCCCAAAAATCAATATGTAGCATTGATTCTCAAATGTTGAGTATTTGTAACAGACAGTGGTAGACTGAGGTCATGTACATAGGCACGATCAGAACTCCTACTGGAAGCCATTAAGCTCTATTGAATCTCTAAACATTTTATTTATTCATCCAGCAGATGAGCAGCAATCTTCTCCATCAGAGGATGTGCGTTTATGGTATGTCCAACTGTCTTATTGTTGTGTTCAGTATTGTATCAAAATACATCGCTAACTTCAACAAAGCACAATTCTTCTGCAAAGTTTAAGAGGGCAAAAAGGCAAGAAAATACTGCTAACAATCCAAGCTGAAAGACAATTCTAAAACTAAAACTACTATCATTTGAGCAAGTATCCATACTAAAAAAAGTCACATTCACAGCACAAATAAAGAAAGAAAAGAATATAGCTTTAAAGAACAAGTATAAGAGAACATAGACTAGAATACACCCATAGACCACTAGAACCTACCTGATCTAAGACGGCATGGCAATATAAAGCAAAGTACTACAATTTAATGCTGAAAATTACATTCTATTGTCTAAATAGTGTTTTTATTATCATCGTGATTTTAGAATTAGTATTGAGTATTAAGTCTATTCCCTTAGTATCGAAGTCAAGTTTGGATTTTTGGTATTGTGGCAACACTATAACAGTGCATTTCTCAATTTAAAAGATAGCATACACAAAACTGAACCAACCATAAGATCACATGATCTTCTACTATTATGTATATTAGTAATCACAGTTTACTGGGTGAGTTATAGATCATGACATTTGTAATTAAAAGTTTTGTGATTTTAATAATTGCCATGTATGAAACTTTTTTTTTTTTTGCTATTGTCATCACTTTAATCTCTTAAAGGTCCCTTGGCATGACCATGGCTAAAAGTTGCGAAATGTGTAAACTGAGCATTTACGATCCTTTTCCGCGTTTGAAAAAAAGACAGGGCAATTCTGAACAAGGGAAATGTCTGCCGTCACACTCGTGGAAAGGTTTCCACCCCCATCTGGATGTCTACCCACCGTCTCTGGAAATCACAGTTTGGACCGCAAACGAGCTACGAAATGCAAGATGTGTTTTTTTTATTTGCTCGGATGTCCTCCATCCGAGCCTCCGAACCTCTGAAACAGCAGTGGTTTAATTTTATTTTCTGTGGAAATGTGTGTGTTTTTTTTAATGGAAAGCGTCTCATATCTTCCTCCGCTCTTAAAACACGGAGGTGGGTGACAGCGCACAGCGCAACGCTAATCCAGGAAACAGCGGAGCATTTGGCCACAACCCACCCACTGCACTGGCCTGTCTCTGTCCTCTTCATTTGCATTCAAGCAACAACGCCCAGAATAAAGCGTTTCAGAGACATATTTAGCCTTATGAAGACAGTCTCATCTCATGCACTGAGGCTTGATTTTGAAGAAGGATTCATTTACAGTATTCGGGAACCATTAAGGCACCATATAAAAGCATCAAGAAGTACCATGTCATGGGATCTTTAAGCATACCAAAAGCTGATGGAATAGTTTGGAAGAGTAACGAATAAACAGCCCAAACCATGAACAGTAACTTCCTTTATCACATTTTTCACTTTGATTTCTTGTCTGCTATTATTGATGCCCAGTCCTTGATATAGTTACCTTCCAAGGCTTCCTAGAAAGAGCCTCTTATCCTCCATGTGTTCCTGTGAATGATTAACATGGTGACAGGCACAAGGGTCTAATCCGAGCTGTATGCGCGCCCCGCTGTGTTCATTTTGGTCCCTTTTCCATTTCCTCATGACGTCAGCTCCGTGTGTGGATGCAAGTCGGCTCAAGCTGTCACAAGGTGCTGGTAAAGCTATGTCGGGAGTGACTGCATGGGGCCCCAAAGGATCATGGGAAAGAGGTGAATGGGGTCAGGAGAAATAGCTTGGGAAGCCTACTTATATGCGACATCAAAGCTAAACTCAAGAAACTCCTGGTGTAAACTATGTAGGTATTACTAGTGTATGCAACAGGCTATGGCAAAAATTCAAGGTGGAAAACTACACACAAAGCTCCAGTAACCACAACTTCTTACATGATAAATTAAAAGAATTTCCAAGCAATTTTGTACAAGTTTTTTCTGTAAAATAATATGCAGTAGGGCAGCACAATATTTTTATATTTTAAAGGTCCTATATTACGCTACAGTAAATGTACTCTTGAGTGAGTTTTAAGCCTAAGTCTAAATATGCAGGGTTTGTGTGTTAAACATGTGTGAAAGAACTAAAACACAACTCCAGGGATGTTTTTGATGAGAAAACAACCTTATAACATAGATCAGAAACTGGCAAAATACAGACCATTTACTTTATAAACTTTTTGCCTCAATAATTTATAATGAAACAAAAAAGTGCATGCCTTAATGTAATATACTACTAAAATTCTGTAAAAATAAAAACGTAACAAAGACAAAACCAGGACTAAATCAAGGGAAATTTTGGAAAATAAATGAATATCAATTAATAAAATCTGCTTTATTGAAAGAAGCATTTTTGTCATATGGAGAACCTTGGTGTTACTGTGATATATCGAGTTAAAATAAGATAAGATAAGATAAGATAAGATAAGACTTTATTGATCTCACACAGGAGAAATTTACTCGCCACAGTAGCTCCAGGACAATTGGACAGGAGGGAAAAAAGTGCATGCAGGCAGGGAGGGGATAAAGTAAGTAATAAATAGTGCAAATAGTAATATGTAATAATAATAATAATAATGGAAAATAGTAATAATGATAATAGTAACAACAAGCATCAACATGAAAAGGAGGATATTGCACGTCTGGCCTAATTATAATTTATAATTATGTCTCATTGACAAAAGTCTTTTTTTGCTATTTCATCTATTTTTTGTTACCCTCTGTTATATATTATATTTGATGAGTGAGCTACTGTACCCAAACAATTTCCCTTGTGGATCAATAAAGTTTGTCTAAATCTAAGGCAGTCAATATCATGATACTTTTGAGATTTATTGATATATAGCCTAATTGACTACGTCGCTGTTGGTTTACACTTACATTGTATGAATGAAGTAAACCATAGCAGCATTGGTTTGTCACATGATGGACACACAGACTGATCATGGGTTAGAGTCCCCTGAAAGGACATCTGATGTAGGATCATTCAGGGCAATGACCTCCTCTTCTTGGCTACAATACTTGATATGTTACTTTACTTTTTCACCAATTTAGGTTTTCTTTAAGTTTAAGTTGTTGTTTTTTTTAGGTTTTCTCAAGCCAGTCTGTTATGATGCTGTTAGGTTGTAGATTTACTTGCACTGTCTCCTATCCTATTGATCACAGCAATAGCAAACAGCCAGCTAAACGGTCTTCTTTTTCGCATTGTGTTGCGTTGCCAAACAAAAGTGTACAACAATCGTGTGGAGCTAACATGCTAAAGCTGTGGGCACACACGCTAATCACTTCTGTTCAAACACTGGGCCTGTTCACAGATAGGTCCACAACAGGCTGTTATCAGCACGACCCCTCGCACACACACCAGCCTCACAGCTCGAGCCTTTCACTTTTCTACGAACAGATTTATGCCAAATTATATTTAATCTAAAAATCCCACACAGGCTGTAATAAAGAATATTAAGTCCTGGATCAAAAACGTGCGTGCTGCTATAAACTCATTTACAGATTACAAAAAGGGAGCAGGAGAGAGCCCCACATGCACCAACACTGACAGGAGGTAAAGGTGCATTGTGTAAATTTTCTGGTGGAGGGTCCGTCAAATGCTTTTCTCCATGGAGATGTTATTGTCTAGAATGTTTCACAGTATGGCATTAAACCTTTCTATCTTCATGAAGATCAAATCGGACCAAGTTACAGGTCAGATCTGTGGAGAGGCGACCCCGCTCACAGACAGAATGCCTGTATTTATAAGTATTTTTGAGTTATAGAAACACCTGTAACTGAGTAAATGTAAAGTAAAGCTGTTAATGTCACACTGTTGAACATTCCAGGCAGAGCAATGACATCTCCATAGAAACAAGCAGGTGACAGACCCTCAACCAAGACTTACACAGTGCACCTTTATGTGCAAAAAATAAAGTTTGCCACTTTTGGGTCAAGCAGAAAATCCAAAGTCTTTAAAGAGGGGGTATCGTGTTATAACGTTGTCCACAAGACAATTCTCTATAAACATACAAAAACATGATATAAAACTGTACACAACAACTGTATGTGTGCAGTATTTTCATTAGCGGTTTGCATGTTGATTGTGTTGTGATAGCGCTCTGAAGGGGGAGTGGCGTGGAGAACAAAGGGAGTGGAGACTTACAAAAAATGTGTTCTTTGCACTTTTCGGCGAATAAAGCTTTTTCAAAACAGTAAAAGGTAACATGATGAACATGACGAATATGTTATGTGTTAAAAGTTAATACCCTACAGAAGTAAAATATCCCCTCTTTAAATTGCATTGTTTTATCCTAGGATGAAGCAAATGTACTAATAAAGGCATATCTTATCTTATCTTATCTTATGTAGTTTAATCATCATAACAGCGCATAAAGCCAATTCAATTTAGCATTACAGGGAGGACCAACCAGTACTGATGCAACCTGAAGCCACAAAATCAATGCAATGACTTCACCCGATATGAGAGAAAATAAATAAATAAAAACCCCACACACAAATGAATTTTACATTTGTCCGGCGTGTAAAAATTGCGGATAAAAATTAGCTTTTATACTGACAAGCGCCACAAGGCCCGCACGTAGTACATTTCTCTTCCAAGGAGTGCATTGCGAGGCCGTCCGTCAAACTGGAAAAGCAACACCTCAAATTGACGCCCACACTTGGCAGCGCTCGGAGGACCAAGAATGTCTCCTCTTTTTTTTTTTAATACTGACAACACAGATGCAGGTATGAATGGACTCGTAAGATTATAGCTGAGGTTAAGGTATTGCTATATATACTATCGCTATATATAGGTCTATTTGAATGAAGTTGAATGAATGAGTGAAGTTTTCTGCTTTGGCTGCAGTCAGAGCTGGGCATGATTTCCAAAAGCTCCAAAAGTTATTATAATAAAATGATAAAATTAGTACCTTTTCTGAAAGCCATTACTGAGCTATAATAGAACTCCGAACAGGTAACAAGAGGAACAAGAGCAAGAGGTAAAATATAAAATGTAAAAAAAAAAAAAAAAGCTTGGTCAGCCTGCATAGTGTCTTGGAAAGAACAGAGGTAATTGTCTGTGAAAACTCTAAACAGAAACAAAGATGGAGCTTGGATTTCGAGTAATAGGCATGTGATGGGGTGGGTAAACTTCAGGTCACTGCCTCTGTACACAGCTTTCCTCTCATCTTCGTTTGGGCTGCACGGCTTTGATTAAAAAATGTAATTGCGATTAGATTAGGATTCTCTTCAAATTGTAAACAACTCCAGGAGCATTAACATTTGAATTATGAACTGCTGAACTGCTAAGCTAATACAAGATGAGTCCCATGCATTTTAGAACATGTTTGTAGAAGTCTAAGTTATAGGTGTAATAAGAATTTACAAAAAAATCACAGGATATTTTGTTTGAAGAGAGCATTCTGTAATTGCAAACTTTCGCTTTGATAGTTTTACCAGCTCAAATAGAGATTTTAATTAGATTCTAGAATATGATTAACCCCCCTCTGCATGATCCAGGTGTTTTTATTTTGCCTTTTTGTCTGTAAATAAATTCTTATTCGTAATATGAGCTTGTGAGTTTCATCTGACTAAATGCCATGGATGACGTCACAGTCTCTTAGTCCACTTCTTTATACAGTATATGGAGGCAGCAAAAATTAATATTGTTAAAATTATATTTTTTTTGTTTTTTGTTTTGTTTTTGTTTTTGTTTTAAGTTCTGTGAATCTAGATATTTCAACATATAGTACAGTGTAATTAATAGGGAACAATCTGGGATTATGAGTCTACAAACATTTTGAGACTAATAACGAGGCTCACAGCAGCAGTTACAGAGAGAGGGGTGACAATTTTTCAATGTAAATTGAAATGGTGTCCCCATGCTCACTTTCTATTTGGAACGTGGCGGCTAGCGGGTTAGCTATGTCCATTTAAGATTCAAGATTCAAGAGTGTTTATTTGTCATATGCAGAATCAACACCGGGTCAACAATGCAATGAAATGCTTAGGATCAGAAGAACTGCTGACTCGCTAAGATAGTCAGAAGTACTAATAACATGCAATAATCGTACATGGTAAAAAAAAGTGTTGCAAAAGTGCAGGGGAAGAAGTAAACAATATATTTTTTAAAATGTAATAAAATGTAATAAAAATACAAAGTACAATGTACAAATGTGCAGGTAGGATTAAATAAGGTGTAAGTAGCTTATTTCACAGATTTTTTTTTGCACATAACATGGTGTAGTATAAGTGTTGCATGTGGATTTCGTATTGCACATAGTATGGTATAAATATTGCAAATGGGTTATTGCACAGATTATTGCACAGGTAACAGTAGTTTACAGTGAGGTAGTGACAAACATAAATAGTCTATGGTGGCCTCCCATCTGTATTAAATTATACTGACCTATATATTGTGATGTCATCTGAAACACAGCAATACATTGTCCAGCCCTGATTTCCACTCTCATCAGATCACACACGTAACCCTGATGCCCCGGCAGTAAGGCTGACATTACTGCCATTACAAACCACTCCCATTCGTGTAATGCTGCGTGTACGCTGTGCTCTCTATACGCACTATGGACTATTAAATAAAGTGAATCTCTGGTATCTGGGTAAATCCCCGTGCTGCTGTAGATGATATGATATGTTTGAAATCTCCAGAGTAGCTACTTACAATGAGCTGCCAGTAATGCTCAATAAGCAGAGGGTCAAAACAACTTTTCTTTGTACAGGCTTCTGTTGTCATTGCTGCTTATCAAAGTTATTGCAATATCTATTATGGACTTACAATGTGGTTATTTAGTTTGCTCAAATTCCCTTTTTATTTATTGATTTTTTAAGAAATTGTATCTTACTTTTTGTGTTGCATTTATTTTTAATTGGGGACATGCAGAAAAATATCTATCAGTAAATAAGATAAGAAAAAGTTGATGAGGTTGATGGTTTTTTAGTCTTAATTTTTTTCAAATAGTTGACAATGCAAATACAAACAGCTGATAATACAAAAGGACTCCAAACTTTAAATATTTTTTCTGTGTTGCTGCAAATTATGGATAACAGTAGGAAGGAGAATAAATGAAACGAGTTAGCTGGAGATTTGGGAGAGATTTGGGAGTTTGATCTGCTATTTAAATACAAATACGACTTTGTATCAGCTCTACAAACTGTCATGATAACAAATTTTGAAGCACGGCATATTGCTACAGAAGAATATTATGACAAACTAATTTTTAAACATATATTTTTACAACAAATGAATAGTAGAATGAACAAATAATTAGTCCTGGAAGTTACTTTTTGGCTCAAATCTTACCATATTACATAAAAATAACCTCCCCATTATTGCAACAAAAACATGCACACAATAAAATTTTAACCCCAAAATACAGTATAAAGTCCCAGCTTTCATATATTCAAGAATAAGTCAATATAGCAATTAATTGTGACAGGCCTAGTCACAAATCGATGCACAGGGCAGTTCTAGAGTCGACCTAAAATTTCTTTAGTTAATTAGAGCTCTGGTAGTTTCAATGTATTCAGATGAGATCTTTGTTGCTGCTCTACACTGGAGCACAATTGAATATTTAATACAGCTTATTTCAGATCGTAAGTATTAAATCCAAGTGTAAATATGGACGATGATTCTTTGATAGTAGATCTGACAGAGAATATCATTGGTGTGGATTAGCAGAGCTCATTTTCCCGAGCTGCTTGCGAAGGAGACGCGATGTGGGGAATTAGAATGGGGCTGTGTAATGATAACTGTTGAGCCACACTAATCCCAGGTTCATCTAACAATGTAATACTCTTTGGTTGTAGAGAAAGTGCCAGAATGGAGGAGATGATGTTAAAGATGGGACCAGATCTAGAGACTCAAGATCTCAAGAGAACATTGCTACAATATGCATGAGAAAAATTATTGTGAGATTTTATTTGTTTTGGTTTGATTACATTTGGATTGGATAAAAAAAAAAAGTCCTAGTTAAAGATCCCATGACATGGTACTTCTTGATGCTTTTATATGGCTCCTTAATGGTTCCCTAATACTGTAAATGTAAATCCTTCTTCAAAATCAAGACTCAGTGCATGAGAAACAGAGATAAGATGAGAAAGAGTAATTTTTCTCTCTCTGAACACTCCATAATGGGACTTGTTGCTTGAATGCAAATGAGGAGAAAAGAGCTGCCCAATAGTAGAGGGTGGGGGCGTGGCCAAACTCTCCGCTCTTGGCTCTGAGCTCTCAGCTGATCCATTTCCGTATTTTTGCACGGGGGAGAGATTTGAAGCGTTCCAATGAAAAATAAACACATTTCCACAGAAAATAAAATTAAACCACTGCTGTTCAAAGGTCCAGAGGCTCAGATAAAGGACAGACAGATGGGGGTGGAACTGCATTTACATTTCTTTTTTCGATCTGACGTCAATAAGGTGCCTTGTCCAGAATCGCCCGTTTGAGCTCTGATTTTTTGTAACGCAGAAAAGGATCGCAAATGCTCAGTTTAGACATTTCACAACTTTTAACCATGGGGGGGGGGGGGGGTAAACAGGGTAGGGGAGCTCACATTAACGTTCAAGAACCTCAGAAAGTGAAAATTTCATGCCATGGGACCTTTAAGTTATTCATTCAAGCTTTTACATCTTAAATCTTATCCTTTTATTTTTGCCAAAAAATAACTCAAAAATTCCCTGTAGTGAAAATATTGCCCCAGCTATTATATATTAAACGATAAGGCAAATATGAATTATCGTGACAGGCCTAATCGAAAATAAGTATCAATACAAAAATGTCACATTCACAGAACACAAATGAACCTTTCCTGAATCGCTTTAGAACGATCTTGAGCTGTATCAGAACAAGTATAACACCACATTGACCACTACGGAACCTATCTGGACGAATGAGGGATTATGCAGATATAAGGCCACATGGTAATATAAAAATGAATAACAATGAGTGATTATTGTTTAAAGAAAGTGTTTTTCTTATCATGGTGGTTTTGGATTGTGTATCGAGTCTATTTGTTAGTACTGAAATCAATTTTTGAAATCGATTTTTTTTTTCACAAGATGTGTCAAAAGTACCTTTAAAATTATTAGGTTTAAGTATTTTTGAATTTAAACCAAGCTTGAAATTGTAGTATCAAGACAACACTAAGTCTCATCTCTAGCTAATGCGTTCAAGAAGAAGCAGGGGACATGGGACCACTAGTAATGGAGGTCCCCCTGGGCTCAGTACTATTGTGGTATTTTTAGTACACACAATCCCAGGTGTATAAAGTAAACACACTCCACACTGTCAGATACCTCGCAGGAATCTAACCTTTTCATGTGCCAGCTGTATTTCTATATCCTCCAAAATGCTCCCTGATTAGACTTCAAAGACGGGACTTTCTTAATAAGACTCCCTCTTCCTCTCCTCTCTCTCTGTCTTTCTCTTTCTCTCTTTCACCCTCCCCAGCTCATTTATACTGAATCAAACCAATTAACAGGAGTGTCGCCGAGTTTTTTATTGCGTTTCTCGTGTTTATGTCCATAGTAGGGAGGTTCACGTATATCAGTTTGGCAGATATGAGGATCCTCCGCTGTATTGGAAACTTAAATTCTCATTACACTGCAAGTGACAGTTACAAATTTTGCAGAGGCATCCCGAAGCGCTGGGGCAGTGGTGATGAATGGTTGTTTCGGTGGAGATGAGGCAGTGTTTGTGTAGGTGACACAGAATTTTATAGGATTTGAAAATGACAACTGAAATTTTTTCACAGTGAGCCCTAGACACAAACTTATCTACAGCTCTTTGGAGTTATAATGTTACATCTATTCATACAGGCAAACAAAATCACATCTTTGACTGAAAGATAAAACGAATTTCAATGTGAGTAGAGTATAAAAGACAAATCAATTTCTAGTACGCTAGCCTCCTGACTCCTATCTAACTCCTATCTATCTTACTGTGTAAGGTTATTCAATAGGCTGTAATGGTAAATGTCCCCAAAGCGACAAAGAAAAAAACATTTTTTAAGTAACCATAGCTTTGTTTTTTTCCTGAAGGCATGAGTCATGTAACAGCTAAGAACCACTCTGTCTTAGCTTCCGGCAGCATTGCTTATACCCAAGCTGTTGTCATGGCGCAACTAAAAATTACATTTGCTAAATTATGCAGCCATTATTCTTCCATTATAAGAAATACACATGGCCATGTATGAGTCACAGCCTGATGCTTGGAACGGAAATGAGAAGGTAAGACGCAACAGATGAACAAATGGCAAGAAAATAGGGATGCCAAGACTAATCAATCTTATTATTAAGATATTAAGAGATTGAGTCCACATTCACAAAATGATAAAAAATAATAATAATAATAAAAAAAAACTTAAAGGTCTCATGGCATGAAATTTTCACTTTCCCTGTTTAGGGCCCCCCCATGGCTAAAAGTTGCAAAATGTGTAAACTGAGCATTTGCGATCCTTTTCCGCGTTTGAAAAAAAGACAGCCCAAACGGGCGATTCTGAACAAGGGAAATTTCTGACGTCACACTTGGGGAAAAATGCAAATACAGTTCCACGCCCGTCTGGATGTCTACCCACCGTCTCTGGAAACCATGCCCAGAGAGTTTGGACCGCAAATGAGCTACGCAATGCAAGATGCGTTTTTTTATTTGCCTGGAGGCACGTGAGAGTGTTTCCAGGCTCGGATGTCCTTTATTCGAGCCTCCGAACCTCTGAAACAGCAGTGGTTTAATTTTATTTTCTGTGGAAATTGTCTCATATCTTCCTCCGCGCTTAAACGTGGAAGTGGGGCCAGCGCACATCGCACCGCTAAACGAGGAGAGAGCGGAGAGTTTGGCCACACCCCCACCCGCTGCACTGGCCTGTCTCTGTCCTCCTTATTTGCATTCAAGCAACAACGCCCAGTATAAAGTGTTTGAGAGAGATATTTTTGATTCTGACTGTGTTCATGAGGCTTTCTCATGCACTGAGTCTTGATTTTGAAGAAGGATTAATTTACAGTATTAGGGAATCATTAAACCCCTTGACGCTGGGGTGTCGCTAATGAGCGACAAACCGCTTCCTGCAGCCTGTAACCAACATAATACATGCAATTCCTGTAATGCCGGTTTGTGCATGGTCAGGACACACCTAAGAACCTTTTGCATGCACTTGTTTCTTGTAGGACCACTCAGTGGCTGAACAACATCTGCGTTATGGAAGCTAAGTAGCTGAAATGTAACCATGTGTACATGATTTTATTATGTAGATAAATTGTCACCTTTTTTTTAAAGTATTTTTTCCTACATCAGGAGATGACAGCAGCAGTAGGAGCAGCAGTATAGATGATTTTCAAAGCAACGTCATCACTGAATGCGCGCGCATTGTTGACTCAAAACAAAGCCACTGCCGCCATAAAACCCCCAGCGAAGATATAGAAGAGAAGAGAAGAACTCGACGTGTTGAAGAAAAGAAGAACCATCCCATCTTGTTGTGTGTACAGTTGTACCAACAGGGACACAAAATTGTTCTCAATTCCGAGAGGGAACAGACCTTTCCAGAAGAGTAGGAGAGCATTGTGGTTGCAAGCAATCAAACGTACAGACTGGACGGAGGACATTATAATAAAGAGAAACAGATGGAATAAATTATAGTTAATATCATTCAACTGACATACACACAAGTGAACACCTGGGAAAATTACCCTAAACAAGCAGCATGATTAACTAGCAAGCACAGGACACCGCAAAGCTCACAGACATATTAACCGGGTAACCTCTACGACAGACACATGTAAACGAACATGAATAACTTTGTTAAAAGGCATGATAAGTTTTCGCATGACCGTCATAAATGGCATTTGACATGACTGAGATCACATCTGTGACTCATGAATTAAGTCGTAGTATGTTACTTACCCCGCAACGCAAGTGCAGTTGGTGGTCAGAACATAGTTATCGCACTTGTTGAAGCATTGTACATGGTCATCTTGTGGCCTTGTCTTTGACTGGGGAGAACATCAGATGCCAACACGCAAAATAACAGTAGATATCTGGCCACTGTAAATCTGGTCACTTTCTGCGATCATACTGCCACTCCGTGATCGCATAAGGATCTGGTAGTCGAACCCCGTTGCTCAACGTGAGCTTTTGAATGTAGCTCTCCCTATCATTCATTTTCAATAACTTGCAATAATCAGATACTCCACTATGGTCCGCCATGGTTGATTGTGGGTCAACAATGCGCGAGCATGCCAGTGACGTCACATCTGTTTACTAACGGTAAAGGGGTCTATTGAAGACAGGAGCAGCAGTGATGAAGATGCCAATGAAAATAGCAATGATGCCCTTTCTGCGACCAGCACTGCTGCTGCAAAACGGGGATCAGCTTGAGATATGAGATTATTTATAAAAATTTGGTGTTATAGTGTTACAAAACCAAAATCCTGTTAATTGTTAAAACGTATGGTTTGTAATTTGAATTTTTGATGTATTTGTACATTCATTTTGTAATTTAAAGGTCCCATGACATGGTACTTCTTGATGCTTTTATATGGTGCCTTAATGGTTCCCTAATACTGTAAATGAATCCTTCTTGAAAATCAACATTCAGTGCATGAGAAAGACACATGTACACAGTCAGAGTCAGAATCTCTCTGTCTGAACAACTCATTCTGGGCCTTGTTGCTTGAATGCAAATGAGAAGGACACAGATAGGGTTAGAGGAGCGGGTGGGCCCCCCCACCCCCACCCACACAGATAGGGTTAGAGGAGCGGGTGGGCCCCCCCACCCCCACCCACTCCTCTGCGCTGCTGGGAGACAGCGCACAGCGCTTCCGCGTTTTCAGCGCGATGGAAGAAAGGAGAGGCATTTCAATGGAAAAAACACATTTTCACAGAAAATAAAATTAAACCACTGCTGTTTCAGAGGTCCAGAGGGTCAGGTAAAGGACTTCCGAGCCTAGAAACACTTGCACGTGCCTCCAGGCAAATAAAAAAACGCATTTCGCATTGCGTAGCTCCTTCGCGGTTCAAACTCTCTGGGCATGATTTCCAGACACAGGGGGTAGACATCCAGACGGGGGTGGAACTGCATTTGCATTTCTTTTTTCGATCTGACGTCACATAGTTGCCTTGTTCAGAATCACCCGTTTGAGCTGTGTTTTTTTCTAACGCAGAAAAGGACCGCAAATGCTCAGTTTAGACATTTCACAACTTTTAGCCATGGTGTGGGGCCCTAAACAGGGTAGGGAAGCTCACATTAACGTTCAAAAACCTCAGAAAGTGAAAATTTCATGCCATGGGACCATTAAATATATTTACCATTTTACCCTAAGTGCCTGTTGTCGCTTATTGGCTACAAACCTAAAATTATATTTACAATATGTGCTATAGAAAAATTAATAATCTGTACTTCATTTAGCATCAGTTAGAAAGCAGAAACACTGACTTTTTTTTTTTTTAAAGATTTGTAAATAAATTCAGGCGTCAAGGGGTTAAGGCGCCATATAAAAGCATCAAGAAGTACCATGTCATGGGATCTTTAAAGCAAAGATAACCTGCATGTCTCCATGGAGATGCTATTGCTTTGTCTGGAATGTTTCAGAGTATGGCATTTCACTCCAGTGTCTCCTCTCCACAGATCTGATGTGTAACTTGACCTGGCGGTGTCACTTTGTCTCCATGGAGAGAGATATGTCTAATGCCATTCTGTGGAACATTCTAGGCAAATCAACAACAATTCCCTGGAGATAAGCATGTGAATGCTTCACCAGAAAACGTACATAGCGCCAATTTAAATACATAATAGGAAAAATAGGAAATGTAAATACATAAATTACATCTAAAATTCACATGAGCTTAAAGATGACAGTTACACAGCACACTAACTAAAATTAACACATTAACTAAAATATGACATAGAAATGACATAGAAAAAAACATGCTCCAGCCCGAACCCGAAGGCAACAATTTTAAATCCAGCCATTCAAGCATAAACATGATACTAATAAGACAATAGTGGGGTCTTACCTGGATGGCTGTGTGATGTCATAGCTGAGTAGTGAAGAATTGGACCACAGGGGCACGGGGACGCTTGTGTGTGAGATGTGACTGGGAAGGTTGAATCAGGGACAGTGTTAACCTGTCTGTGACTCTGTGTGCGTCCAAGTGTGTGTTAATGTGTGTGTGTGGGGTCCCTCAAGGCTGGAAACAGGAAACAGACGTCCAGCAGCAGCAGCCAATCCCCATGAGCCTTTTGATTTGGCTGCTCCAATCACAGCAGATTGTCTAGCACCCGTCCCAACCTGGCAGAGAGGAGCAGAGAGGGGCCAGTTCAACATTTATCTACTGCTGATAGACTGCTAATACACTTTTGAGTTCAATTCCACATTTAAATAAGTATTTAAGCAGTTATAAAACAATAATTAAAATGTATACATATGCAATAACATGTGTTTAAAAGGTACAAGTTACACATATGGGTGGGCAATATTGACAAAAATGGGTATAGTGTATCTTTTCACAAGATAAAACAAGAAAAAATGTGGTCGAATTGAGTTATTATTAAAATTATTAGGTTTAAATATTGTTGTATTTATTTATTTACGTTAAAAACATTAATTCAGTGTTTTTTAGCTATTTTTGTAGCATTTTACATATGTTTAATAATAATGCTAAAAACATGTAAAGAACATTTACATTTTTACTGATAATTCAATATATTGCCCCATCTCGGTTACACAATTACATTAAGAGGCTAATTCAGCAAAGTGGACATCATAAATGGACAGTGAGTGTTTGGATCAAGTCAAAGATACAAATGTGGGGAAATTGTATGTTTTTCTTACTGGTAGAAAATGGCTAATGGGAAAACCCCATTAGCCATGCGAACATGTGAATTATGAATGAGCACAAACTTATGAATTTTTTATTTCTCTGTCTGCGTTTCAAAAATAATGCTCTCCCCCTTAGATTTTTTTCTATTTATGGCATGACTGCTCTTTTCTTTGTTTTAGGACGGTCGCTTATACGGCTTTGGCCTGCAGCATAAGTGTCACATGTAATTACTGTTAAAAGCCCGGAGCATCAAGTCAACTTGGGCTCCTCAAATAGAAATGGGGGTAAAAGAAAGTGCTGGAGGGTAGGAGGGGCAGCTCTGGTGGAGGAGGAAGAGGAGGGGGGGATGCATGTCGACGCCCTTCTGTGTATGTTGGCATAGGCCCCTTCAGAGCGGGACAAGTGGAAATGGGAGTGAGGAGGGGGGTCTCAAGACGCTGGGGCCAGACAGTGCAGCCCCGGGACAAAATGCACCCCGAAAAGTCGGTCACTGCACACACCACGCACACTCCAAGCTTTGTGATGCTAGGAGGGCAGAAAGGAGGGAGGAGGAGGTGAGGGGGTAGAAAGGAGGGGTGAGGGTGAGTGTCATCGGGAGTAGCTCTCACTGCGGGGCATCTCATGTGTCTCGGGAAGGGTGTGTGTGTGTGTGTGTGTGTGTGTGTGTGTGTGTGTGTGTGTGTGTGTGTGTGTGTGTGTGTGAGGCTATTGTCCCTAAAAAGAAGGACTGTGATGCAAGATGACAGATATGGGGCCCAAAGTAAAAGCTACACTATAAACACAGAGTTAAATGCCACAATGAGTGAAAAACAGGCTGACCTGAACACCAAATTGCATGCAAATTTGTATTAAGAACTTCACTGTGTCGCTTCTCATATTATACAACTTATAATTAACGAATGTGTAACATCTGCTCGAAATTCCTGTCACAAAAGACAGTTCGCTTAACCCTCACAGTGACTCTCAAACATCTCCAACTGCATGCCCAAAGCGTTCAGGACGCATCTTTCTCTTTTCATTTGCCTAATAGACTTTAAACAGGCATGATGTGCAGCTTTGATGTAGCTTTAACAGCCCGTTCGCCCCATTCACAAAAAACATTGACGCATGCAGAGCCTTACCACCGCCCATCCCGAACCATTCACACACGCACACACACTTGCACAGGCCGGAGCCTTCACTTCACGCCCTTTAGGCTAAAAACACCAGCTTTAGCAGCGCTGGACTCTCGGTGTTGTTTTATGGCATTAAAGCACAAGGCTTGGCCTTAGTCTAAAAATAGCACAGCAACAATCGGCGTAATAAACATCGCGTCTCCGAGCTCCTACTGCTTTCACTTCCCGCCCGCTACAGCGTAATAAAGCCCCTGGAAAAGCTTTAGCTCCATGGTTGGGAGATGATCCGGCTGCCCTACCGCATGGAGACGTGAAGCGGGCTGAAAGCAGCGCACGGACGCACGGGGAAAGCGAAAGCAGCGCGGGGCAGAGTGGAAACTTCAGCCGGACATTGTTTTGATGAATCCTGTCTGTGCATCACATCCCTGCCTGAATATCAACATCAAAGCCGAGGATCGCTTTACATTTATCGCGAGAGGATCAAACTTACGTCCACAGCTCAGGAGGAGACCATTAGTCCCAACATGTGTCCACAAAGCTTCATTCCTCTCCCATTTTACAGTGCGGGCTCTTCTCCGCGGAAAAATCATCTCCTGACAGATTCCGCCATACTGGATTTTTGTTACAGCCCCAGCGTCACATGGAGCGCCCCTGCATTCAGCAAAGGCGGGGTTAGGCTGATCAAACTGCGCTCTTCTACTATAAAACGGGATAAGAGCGCAGAGTTTGGGATCGGAGATGTGGCCGAGGGGTTGTGGTTATGCCTATGTCATAAATAAGGAAGCAGGCACTGGGCGTGTCCTACGTAAAGTACAGCCAAGTCAACAATTTGCACTGTAATAATCCAATCATTACACTGAGGTCTTCTGAAGTGTCCATAAAGTAAACCACAATCATGAGATCATGAGTAAATATGACTTATTCGTAGTAACTAACAAGATATAATAATGAGAATGGCATTTAGTGGTCTTTACACTTTATTTTAAAGCAATGTAAATATTCTCAATAGAAAAACGTGTCTGTTTACAGACAAAACAATGTTGCCTACCAAATGTCCTTGCCAAAATAAGACTAAATAAACCTTTTTAAGCACACATTTATTCTATATGTAAATGTTGACAACTCCATCTTAAATGACATCCATTTTCTTCCGCTTATCCGGGGCCGGGTCGCGGGGGCAACAGTCTAAGCAGGGATGCCCAAACCTCCTTCACCCCGGACACTTCCTCCAGCTCCTCCGGGGGGACCCCAAGGCGTTCCCAGGCCAGCCGGGAGACATAGTCCCTCCAGCGCGTCCTGGGTCTTCCCCGGGGCCTCCTCCCGGTGGGACATGCCCAGAACACCTCCCGAGGGAGGCGTCCAGGAGGCATCCGGAACAGATGCCCGAACCACCTCAGCTGGCTCCTCTCGACGTGGAGAAGCAGTGGCTCTACTCCGAGCTCCTCCCGTGTGACCAAGCTCCTCCTCCTATCTCTAAGGGTGCGCCCAGCCACTCTGCGGAGGAAACTCATTTCGGCTGCTTGTATCCGCGATCTTGTCCTTTCGGTCATTACCCAGAGCTCATGACCATAGGTGAGGGTAGGAACGTAGATTGACGGTAAACTGAGAGATTTGCCTTTCGGCTCAGCTCCCTCTTCACCACAACGGTCCAGTACAGCGACCGCATCACTTCCGAAGCTGCACCGATCCGCCTGTCAATCTCACGCTCCATCCTCCCCTCACTCGTGAACAAGACCCCGAGATACTTGAACTCCTCCACTTGAGGCAAGGACTCTCCACCCACCCAGAGAGGGCAAACCATGTTGACAACAGTTTTTTGTTAATTAATTCACAGATAAATAACATATTATGAAGATAATACAATTTAATGACGAGGATTAATGCTGTGTGTGTGTGTGTGTGTGTATGTGTGTGTATGTGTGTGTGTGTGTGTGTGTGTGCGTGCGTGTGTAGCCAAGATTACTGCAACTGTAGTATATGCAATAATCCCAATATACATTTAATCATGCATTAATCTGCCTTTTACTGTATAATAAAGAAAAGGATTGTTAATTTGGTTTTGTTGTTACATAATCTCTAGAAGGCAGATTAAACTAATGATATGCAATGATAAAGTAATGAGACAAACAGCCAGTAACTGAAATGATCTAACAATAATGTAACAGAGATCTAGTGCAATTACGCCCATATTCTGCGCACTACACAAACCAGTCGGGGCAGAAGAAAACAAATGTTTTTATCCAATTCTCGCTCGTTGCAACATGAAACGCCTTCCCTACTGGCTGCTCTAATCCAATCGGCCTTTATTTTCCATTACTTTCTATTTGATTTTGCATCTGAGCCGCCACCCACTGCTAAGGCTGCAGAACCGGGGCCTTCTTGGGCTGACTCGATTACAGTAATATGCTAACCAGTGTCTACACATCTCCACTAGCATATGTACAGTACACTTCACATGCCTGGAGGTTGGAGACAGTAGGTGGCAATGTAAAATCACACAGGCTTATTTTTATTACTATTTGGGTCTCAAAGGGCCCATATTACACAAGTTTCTGATCCATGTTATAATGTTGTTTCCTTATCCAAAACATAGCCGAAGTTGTGTTTTGTTTCATTCACATGTTTAACACACATATCCTGCATATTTAGGCTGAGTTCTTCTCTCAAACGGAAAACACTCTGCTACACCTTGGGAGATGTGGAGAGTGTAAAAATAAAGGCTTACTCAAACACGTGGGAATGAAACAAAACACAACTCCAAATATGTTTGTGACGAGGTAACAGAATTATAACACGGCTAAACGCTCACACGAGTAAATTTGGTGTAATATAGGACCTTTAACTGCAGTCACAAATATTATGAACACTCAAAAGCTAGCCTGTAGAGTGAGAATAGACACGTGCATTCTTATTGATCAGTAATAGGCCTGTTTTGTGAGTTGCATATTTGACAGGTTGGCATTGAGAGGCCGGTGTGTATAAGGAATAAGATTAATTGCAGTACTGATTGAAGTAGTAATTATAATCAGAATAATTGCAGTATAGGCCTATGAGGCAGTTCACTAAAGCTTAAACCTGAAATGACCAGTTTTCGCTATTGTAGTCATTACATAATTACACGTTTAAAGGCAAAAACCCACTTTGCATGTTTTCTTCTGATCAAAGGTCAGAGTGGTATGTTGCGTTGCTCAAAGGCACAACAACAGGCCAGATGGTTGTCTACTCGACCCCGTGCCCTGTACTCTGTCAGTGTCCCCACTGTCATATGCGCGCTTTCGTTCCATCTCACCTTGTCTCGTTCCCATCTCCCATTACTCAAGCCAGCTCGCGTTTTCCGAGTACGCTCAGTCAGGCCTGTTGGGACAGCTGTATCCATGGCAACAGAGGATTATAATTTGTGTGGATGAGGCGGGGAGCATTGGGTTACGTAAGTCTTGGTCTTGGAGGCATCTCTTGTGCTGTTGCTCTGGAGTAAGCTGTTTAGGGCTCAAGGCTGAGGTGGACTTCTGTGGATGGCACATGAGAATACAATGTCAGATCACATTTACGTTATTATTAACCAAGCATAATAGATTAATTTGTAGTTTGAATATTCTGCTAACAAGGGCAAATATATTTAAAAAAACAAAGTAATATATATGTTGGAATGGTAGGATGGCATATCACATTTAGTGCAAATATTGAATGGTGAGCGTAAATTAGTATTTTTATATCATCTGACTCCCTTTCATGCATGCAGTGTATTTTTTCTTTCTTGTGGAAGTTATTATATTTGTTTTAATACATATGCTGTATGTAGAGTGAAAAATGTGGACATGTCTTTGCTCTCTGCATATGCACAAAATAAAAACAATCCATCAAAAATCAATCAAATAAGTTAAAATTCAAATCAGTACATATTCACAGGCTTTAGAGTGATGAAAATCTAGGACCGTTGCCATAGCAATTAACAATTCAAATTAAAATATTATATTATATGAATGGTCCTTAATAGTCACCTATAATATCGTTAAAATGTTTGGTGTATAGAGACATCAACACTAATAAAATGGTATGCGTCATTATTGGAAAATTGCACTCTAGGATCTTACTAGAGTAAGACTACACACGCAACAGAAACATGGTAAATATTGAGAAAATTGGACACTGCATCTGTGAATCTTCATTCCAAACTATCATTCCAGATGTGTATATTACCATTATAACATCGTAATAACTAGAAGCATTGATGGACTCCATTTTGTATTGGTAAAGCACATGTTCATACACATATTTTTGTTTGTCATGTCATTTTTAGTGATAATCTAACCGTAACCCTAACTCAGTGTGTCTATGGACTCCTATGAAAGCTTGTGTCCAGGGCAGGGATGTGACAGCAGGGATTAGATTGGTTTATATTGCCCATTGCACAGCAGCACATTTGCAATTCAGTGAACATCGCCCGCAGGTTGCCAAAACGCTGATTATGTTAGCTTGACTTTTTGCATCTGAGGAAGGAACAATCATGGGCTGCCACTTCAGTTTAAGTCCACTTAAGTCTGTCTGAGTGGCAGTGAAAAGTCTTAAAGAGAGAGGTGGGGAGAGTGGGCGAAATTTACTTCTAGTCGTAGTTGGTTATAATAATTTGGAATAAAGTGGGTTAAACTGTAAAAGTATTTGTACTACAGTGGAAGTAATGATTTGATTCATGACTTAATAAAAGAGTTGTAGTATTTCCAGTGCATTGACTTGTAAATTCCAGCTCTATTCCAATAAGACTGTAAATAAGATTGTAAAGTAGATCCTATTCTTATTGCAACCAGGGTAAAGTATTGAACCGGTGATCTTCTGGATACAGGGCAAACACACATCAGCTTCTCCACTGTTGGCCCTTCCAGTTGTTTAATGCATTTTTCATTGAATTTGTTAAACCATTCTTTTGCAGATTTTACTCAAGAAAACTTTGTTATTTTCATATAGTACAACCAAAATTGAGATTAAAAAAATAAATAAACAAATAACATTACATTAAAGATAGACTATGTAACTTTTCTGGTTAGTCCAGAGCCTGGTTGTGTCTATAGAGATATGCAAGGGAGACTGCTGTAAGCGAGCCCATCTTTCTACACATCGGGCCAGTAAATTGGCTTGGTGCTCGTCTCCATGGAAACAGATAAGTTTAATATGAACTGTCTAAAATGAATTGTCTATATAGTGAATGTACAGTGAGTGTGCAGGTGTTATATGTACTTTTTGACATCAACCTGCCAAGGGACTGAAGATGGAAATTACATATTTACATTTTAATTGTTCATTTATATGTACTGTCCCTTTACACATAAATAAAATCAGAAAAAAAGAAATATACTGTGAAAAATTCCAGGCAAAGCAACAATATCTCTATGGTGGTGGACCCCTCACGTGGAAAGTTACACAGAGCACCTTTAAAATAACTCTAGAAACAGTGAAACAACTATCTTAACTGCATACATAACCGCCAACCTCTGCAGAAGCCCTGGGTCTCCTCCATGCCTCCCTGACTAATGGCGTTCCAAATATACTCCATGTTTCTGGCCAGTGGCTTGGGAGAGGAGTAGTAAGTCAACAGCTTGTATGGGCGCGCACAAACTACCGCTGTCCTACCACAGAGCACACTTGACACGCCGCCTGTGGACCAGAGCACTTGCCGAACACACACAACCGGCTGTTAGTGGTTTTGGAGGAGAGGAGCCACCAGCCGCTTCTCTCACCCTGTGCAGGACCAGAGCAGACCTCAACGTCATGACCGGCCTGGGGCGTACTCTATATGTTAAACAGTATGTTTAGTACAGCACCTATAAAGATGTGAGAGAGAAAGGATTACACGGACTATGTTGTATTTATGTGATTAGTTGATGAACGACTTTAAAGGCCCTATTTTATGCAAAATTTAGACTCTTGTGAGCTTTGAGCCATTTTATAATGTTGTTAAAAAAAAACATAGGTGGAGTTGTGTTTTGTTTCATTCACATGTTTCAGTAAAGCTGCTTTATTAATCTGCACGCATCTCCAAAGCTCAAAGCTCTGATGTCATGTAGTGGTAGTTTTCAAGTTAACAGAGTCCTTTAACTTGAGTTCAGTAGTGATTAGCAGTTCCAGAGTTGATCCAAATGATTCTAGTGAAGGTGTATGGAGTTTAAGAACACAGTGGAGCATTTTCTGATTTACCACATTACCACATGTAATATGGGCCCTTTAAACTATTCTTATTTGAGTAACATGGATTTTAAGTACTGTTATTTGAGCATATTATAGCCATATTTACCATTCAATTTCCTGCTTATCGTTTTAAAAATGTTAAGTTAGAAGAGATTTTTTTTTTTTGGGGGGGGGGGGGGGGGGTTATGCTACTACTATATTATGGCTACTACTTCCACCACTACTACCACTACCACTGCTAGTTAGTTTTGGCTACAATCCTGCATATGTTTTTTCATTATCTTTTTAATTTCCATTGTTCCTTCAATAAATAAATATAAATAATAATACTACTTCAACAACTACTGCAATATTTTAAGTGAATGACATTTTTGGCTCTTGGGCAGCACAGTGACTGAGTGGTTAGCACTCATGCTTCACAGCTAGAAGGTTCCGGGTTCGATCCCCGGCTCGCCCAGGCCTTTCTGTGTGGAGTTTGCATGTTCTCCCCGTGTCTGGGTGATGGGTTTCCTTTGGGCACTCCGGTTTCCCCCATCAACCCAAAACATGCTCCAGGTAAAATCCTCCAGCTTAGGTCCTGACCAAGCCGAGCAATAAGATAATGGAGATGGGTCCCCGGGCGCCTGAAAGACGAGCTGCCCACTGCTCCTGAAGGATGGGTCAAATGCAGAGAAATAATTTCCCTACGGGGATGAATAAAGTCTGTCTTCTTCTTCTTTTTTGTATTAAGACTGTTCCAACTTTAGCACAATCTTTAACTAACACCAACTTCTGATAAAGCCGTTAAGTTGATACTTAAAATATCTTACAAAAATACAAAAATCACACTTTCCAGGCTATGATTAGAACATTGCATTCTGGGTAGAAAAGAAAACAAAATGTAGCCATAAAGTGTTCTTGTTAAAAAGCGGCTTCTTGTGGTCCAGCCAGTTAGTCTAAAAGTTTCCATCAAAGCCTCTGCAAACTGCATGGAGTAATTACCTCTCACACAGCTAATGCTCCCAGGCCCTATTACTGATACAGTTTGTGTCTATGGGGTTTTGAAAGCGCGTGTGTATTTGTATGTATTTTCTCCTGGTCAGTATTTCCGTGTGTGCACCTATAAAGCAGTCCAGGAGGTTTTTTTTTGTTTTTTTTTATTTTGTTCAAACATAAACCAGTGCACATGTGGAGTGATAAACCTCCAAAATGTTATGACGGCTCGCTCCCATCGACTCCTGCTCTGATGATGCCACCGCCAAGCCCACCCAAAGTGTTGTTCCACCAGTAAAAATAGTCCCGGGGATTACAGACGCTAAACAATAAGATGGAAAAGGTTTAGAGGAGTAAACACAAGGACTAAATACGCTTTCTCATATTCTTGGCAGCCATATTTGAATTTATAATATTTATGCTTTGCTTCCACAGATGTTTAAATTGTCTCTCTGCGACTATTTCTGGTCCTTTCATTCCTCCCAAAGTCAACAACAAATTAATCTGTGTTTTCAAACAATCCTTCTCTTTTGTGGCCAATAAAATGTTATTTAAGCTCTAATTTTCAGACAGCATTAGTATTTGTTACCACTGTGCCTTAAGGAGCTGTTAAGCCCTGAAGAATTTCCTAAGACTGGCTTCACTGGAGACTTTGAGCGTCTTATGATTGACTGTACAGCTTTCTCAAAAGGCTTTCGTGGAAAAAACATGCTGTTACTGGGCATGTTTTGGGATAATTTGCAGCAATAAAATGGCAAATACAATCTTGTAGATATTAAGATGACTCATATTAACATCCAGAATTTGTTGTAAATGTAGTAAAAGTAAATGTTAAAAGTAAATGTTAATGCTAACTGGCAAAGAAATAGGCTGACGACACAAGGCGGTTATAACCATCATCATAACTTAAGTCGTATAAGTTTCCAACGTCTGAATTCAACAGCCTCTTCCAGCTTTATTCATAACCTAACCATAAGTTTATAAATCTCTCACTCAGCGTGGATCTCAAACGTGTTTCCACATCTCACCACATCATGGGATGGCTGTACTTTTCCAGTGAAGGTTTGAAAAGGAGGCCAGTAAAATTTATTTGGGCATGCAGTTCCTAAACCTTGCCAGCTGCGTATAGCAAGACACATAAAACCCCAACCCAAAAAGAAGACAAACTGTGCTAAGTGTTCATAAAATGTCTTTGCCAAGGGAACTTTGAATTGAGAGATTAAGAACGACTGCTGCTGCTACTGATCTTAAGGTAAATGCAGTGGGTCAGTACAGACTAGAGGTGAGAAATTATGTTCTGCTTCTTTTAAACTTTTAATATTACATTTATTTTGGTAATAACTGTAATTTTAAAAGTTACAGGATCTTATTTAATTGTAAAAATATTTCCTGCAAATTATAAAAATAAATCAGAATTTAAGATACACCAAGTAACTTTTCTGTTAAATGTGCATCGTGTAACTTTTCTGGTGGAGGGTTCATCAAATGCTTTTCTCCATGAAGATGTTATTGCTTTGCATGGAAAGTTATCATACCAAGTTACAGGTCAGATCTGTGGAGAGGCAACCCCGCTCACAGTCAGCATGCCTGTTTTTCTAGATATTTTTAGCTGTAAAATTACCTGTAATTTAATAAATTTAAGGTAAAGCTGTTTAATGTCATACTGTGGGACATTCCAGGGAAAGGAATGAGATCCATAGAAACAAGCAGGTGACAGACCCTCAACCAAAAAGTTACACAGTGCACCTTTAAATGGTCTTCATGGGGCTCTCTCCACCGTATAGACTTAAACAAATCCAGCTTGCATTTATTTTATTACCAGTGTTTGTTTTGCTCCTTGATATGGTAAAAACATGAGAAGCCTCTTGAGATTTTATTTGTAAACTGGCATCACCCACTTGTCTCTATGGATTTAATGCCATACTGTGGAACATTCCAGACAAAGCAATTCCATCTTCATGGAAACAAGTATGGAACAGACCCTATAACAATGATCGTCACATAATGTAGTTATATCTATAATACAAGAAATTTAATTGGGAAAAGACAACAATGCATTGTTGTCTGTGTACACAAGCATATGAGTGTGTGTGTGTGTGTGTGTGTGTGTGTGTGTGTGTGTGTGCGTGCGTTTGTGTGTGTGTGAATGGGTGAGTGGTTCCTTGTTGTTGAGTACCTTGAAGGTGGAAAAGCCCTATAAACATGTGACCATTTACTATTGTTTCTTCTAAGCTTTACACTTAAATGTCCCATTGTGACATTTCTACAGTCAATCATTTGCAATTTGTGCCTTGTTCTGAAGAGGTCTGTTTTGCATACTGTCTGATCATGCATACAAAGGCCAGAGGTCACACTAACCATTCGGCACAATCCAGAGATCATTAATTTAAAGAGATTTTCTACAGATGGTCTTCCCAGACTTCATCAATTACACTGTAACACTCTGTCAAGTAGATCAGACTGGAGGTGGGAATACTTATGCATTTTAATTCTCACAAGGCAGAGGAAGTGTCTACCATTTTTAGTCAAAGTTCTGGTGTTAGAAGGTGAAAATTACCATAGTGTGACTGTGCAGTTGTCAGCGCTGGAGCCAAGTGATGATGAGTAATATGTGTCTGAACTTTCAATAAGCTGCTCACCACTCAGAGGGCCGCTGAGTGCCAATCATGGAGAAATATGAATGGAGCATGGAGCCTCTGTGAAAAAGAAGAACGAGAGGTGCATTCATATTGTCTTTTCTATGTCAATCCGCTAAAGAGAGCTGGCTTTTTCTAATTAAAATGCACTGTGTCACTTTTTTTGCTTGTTTACGTCCATGGAGGCTCTACATATAATGTTTCAGTGTGGCATTGAACTAATCCATCTGCATGGAGACAACCTGGTAACACCACCAAGCTTAAGTTATAGGTCAGATCTGTGGACATCTGTGGAGTAACACTGCATGGTTTTCAGTCTATTTATGAGTAATAAAAACACTTGTATTTGATCAACTGCAAGATAGACAAGATTAATTCCATACTGTTGAACATTCCAGACAAAGCAGTAACAATATCTCCATGGTGGCAGACTCCAGAAAAGTTTCATAGTGCTTCTTTAAATAAAACTGATATTATAGATCAGTCTACATACTATTATAGTTAGACTGGGGTGTAAGCCTGGTCTAAATAAGCAGACTGACTTGTGAATAAATACGTGTTTTTAGTAAATATTGGCATAATAAAGTCCTGAGGTTCCAACTCCTTGTATTAAATTTAAAAAAAAGAATACGTTACTTGTTTTTAATCAAGGTATTTACATTTTAGTCATTCTAATCTTGTTATAAAGTGCTAATTAAGTTGCTTTCTTACAGTATATCCTCCTGACACCTGCCCATTTCGTTTGTGTCCTTTATAGTGGACATCTTTTAAGTTTTGAGATAGGCTCTAGTTTGTGGCTGCACTGATAAAAAAAAAAAGAATAAATAATAATAATAAAAAATAATAATAATAATAAATTTATAATATAACAACAATAATAATAACAACAACAATAATAATAATAATAATAATAATAATAATAAATAAAATATATAAATAAAATACATAAATAAGTAAAATAAAATAAATAAATAATACATCAAAAAATAAAAATAAAACATAAAAAAATAATAAATAAAAATAAATAAATAAATACAAAATTAAAAGGGAGTCTAAAAACTTTTTGAGGCGACTGTAGAACTGACTGAAAAAATGTTTTTGTTAGGTTGTTAACTTGACATGGATTTAACACAATTACAGTCCCTTACAGAGAACATGTTACGACATTATGAATAAAAATAAAATTAACAAAATGTAAATGCTATGGTGTTCATTTACCTCCAAATAGAAAATTAAAATAATAATAATAATAATAATAATAATAATAATAATAATAATAATAATTTAGATGCACTTTTTTCTTCGGATATTAATATAAACTACGCCTTTCACATAATGATAGTATGGCGCCCTCTAGTGGACATGACAGGGAGCAACACCCTATTATTAATCATTTCGTCATCATTGTGCGCCTTCCTCTCTCGTCGCAGCAACATGTGAAACAAACATGTTGAAAAATAGTTCTTCTGGCATTTAATACTTTAATTGTCTACTATATTTAAACAATAAGACACTGATGATACGCGGGTACTTACAGACTGTAGCATACGGTTTAACTGGTAAAAAGGACATCGGGTTGTTTTGTGTAGTTTTAGTTGCATTTCTTTAATACTGTACTATAACATGGACAACGCACAAGAAAACGAGATCGCGATACATGGAGATGAAGAAATAGTTGAAGTCATTGATCTAGACGAGACAGAGCCTGGCCCTGGTGAGTGAGCGCCGTTAACAATCATGTATTTACTCGTAATAACACATGACATTAAGTAAACAGCTCAACAAACCTTTGAATTGTCCCGTCAGAGGATTTGGCCGACGTGTTGGACGATGTGGACTTTGAGGAAGACCAGGGTAACGCGAAGGATGAAGGCTGGGAGACTGAAGATGAGATGGAAGCGGATCAAGATGACAGCGAGCTTACATTTTCCAGTCATAAAGGTACTGCAATTGTGTTTGGCTTCACGTATATCCTCCTGGGACCCGAAGAAAAAAGTACATTTCAAAATAGTTTTTTATTTATTTATTATTTATGTATTGATCTGGTTTAGACCTGATTTAGACCTCTTTTAGTCATGGTTTGGATCTGGTTTGGACCTGGTTTAGATCTGGTTTAGACCTGGTTTAGTCCTGGTTTAGACGTGGTTTAAATCTGACTCAAATTTGGTTCAGACCTGGTTTAGTCCTGATTTTCTCCTGGTTTAGTCCTGTTTTGCCTCATTTGGTTCTGATTTAGTCCTGATTTAGTCCTAGTTTAGACCTGGTTCAGTTCTGGTTTAGTCCTGCTTTGTCCAGATTTATTCCTGATTTGGGTCTGATTTAGTCCTGGTTTAGTCCTAATTTAGACCTGGTTCAGTTCTGGTTTAGTCCTAGTTTATTTATCATAGTGCAGTCACACACTAGAGTGTATCTCTAAACACTTAAAAGACAGACG
Source organism: Paratrypauchen microcephalus (assembly GCA_036785185.1). NCBI lineage: Eukaryota > Metazoa > Chordata > Actinopteri > Gobiiformes > Gobiidae > Paratrypauchen > Paratrypauchen microcephalus. The sequence goes on along the minus strand of JAVJIX010000027.1, from coordinate 5,588,746 downwards.
GGTTAACTCAATGTCCACTATAAAGGACACAAATTAATGGGCCGGGTCTCAGGAGGATATAATAATGATTTGAGATTTAACCCCGTGTTTTTGTTGTTTTTTTCCTCAAGGCTCTGTGTTCTGTGTGAGCTTGGATCCTGTCACCAACACGATGGCTGTCACTGGAGGAGAAGATGATAAGGCGTATGTCTGGAGAGTGACTGATGGAGAGGTCCTGTTTGAATGTACAGGTGAGTTATCAACTCTACAAGTTTTGTGTTTGTGACATTATTATGATGTCTTGATTTCAGGTGGAGCGCATGGGCCGGTTTAACTGTGAAAGAAATTATCAAACCTCTCTGGGGTTGAATATTGGCATTACTTTTTGAAAGGTGAAGGCCTGTTACGATAAATACTATACTGACTTATCGTTCAATACATGACAGATGGAGTAATGCCTAGTATTTATCATGTGTACATTTTCTTTAGGGAGATTTTTGTTTATTTTTATTTGTATTTTTTTGTTTAATTTTTGACAAGATTTGAGCTGTAGACAGTGCAGACAGCTCATGTATTTTAATGTTACTGTCTATTTAAAAATGGTGTAATGGAATTATCTTATGCTTGCTTGTTATTGTATTAGTAGTTTCAATTTTATTGCTTATCGTTATATTTCTCTGTAGCAATATATCGTGACAGCTTTACTTGAGTGCAAAAATAATATCACCTTAGATCAATTATGCTGACAGAGAAGCAATTGAACCATGTGCTAGTTTTTGTTTCACGTGAGAAAGTTCAGTAATTAGAGAGAGATCATAAACAAGGTCCAAACATCTGCATGGCAAATTCTCCCACAGAGTCCTGACCTGTCCTCCTTTAAAACAGTGTGTAATGTTGTGATACTTTTGACAATTGTTATAAATGTTACCTGAACCTCTTAAAGGAGAATTAACGTTTTTTACATTCTGAGCCTTATTTCGGTAATAAATGAAGTTGTTTTACTCACCCATAGCACTTTGGTGTCATATGGAGCATTTCCGGAGATGTTTTAGATTAGCGATAGCCGTAGCACGAGTTCTTGGGGCATATAATATATGCCCCGAGCATGTAATATATGCCCCGAGCATGTAATATATGCCCCGTGCGGTCTCCAAATAACACAAACTTTAGCACTTTTCAAATCATAGAAGCTCAAGGTCTTAGTCTACACTTTCGTTTGAGTCAAAAGTGGCCTGTAATCCGAGATTTATCCATAATTTACAGCTTTGCGTTTCATGTTTGGGTCCCGGGAGCTGAGAGTGAAATAAGCTGTGACTCCGCACATGCGCATTGGCCTCCTCATCTACTCGAAACTATGGATAAATCTCGGATTACAGGCCACTTTTGACTCAAACGAAAGTGTAGACTAAGACATAGAGCTTCTATGATTTGAAAAGTGCTAAAAGTTTGTGTTATTTGGAGACCGCTCAGGGCATATATTATATGCCCTGAGAACTCGCGCTATGGCTATCGCTAATCTAAAACATCCCTGGAAGTGCTCCATATGACACCAAAGTGCTATGGGTGAGTAAAACAACTTGTTTTATTACCGAAATAAGGCTCAGATTGTAAAAAACGTTAATTCTCCTTTAAATGCCTTTTCTCTGTCCCGTAGGTCATAAAGACTCCGTGATCTGTGCCATGTTCAGTCATGATTCGTCCCTGGTTGCTACTGGAGACATGAGCGGGATGATCAAAGTTTGGAAAGTGGAAACCAAAGAGGAAATCTGGTCATTTGAAGTTGGAGATCTGGAGGTAAAGAATTATGCCTACTTCAATTCCTTTAAGACACAATAATTGTTTTCCTTTTTGTGAGTAAAGAGTAGTTACTTGCTGTAAACATTATGCCACAGATCAGATGTAATCCCCTTATAATCCATATTTAAACAGTTGTACATATTTCAGTGTTAAATCATATTATTACAGTAAGTAAGTGAATAAAGAAACCCTATAATTTTAATCTTTGCTAAATAAGGCCCTCTAACTATGCTGATGTTTAAACTGTACTTGTTTACATCTAAATTTGTTTATAGTGTAAATATTAGTGTTTAGAGTGAGTACATCTGAAAGCACTTGTGTGGAGCTATTTTTATTGGGGGTGAAGGAATTTATGATCAAATGAAGGATGACCACTGAGACAATCTCCCCTTCCCCGACCACTTTTGCTGAGTTGCTCTTTAGCTAGCCCATAATCGCTGTATTTAGGTGCTGCATGCTAACCGCTAGTTTAATGTACAGCTGATTTTAAATGAGGAGAATGATCCTCTTCCTTCTTTTCATCCGTCTGCAGTGGTTGGAGTGGCACCCGTGCGCTCCGGTGCTGCTGGCGGGCACAGACGATGGGAACGTGTGGATGTGGAAGGTCCCGGGGGGAGACTGTAAAACCTTCCAGAGCGCAGCGTGCCAGGCCACCAGCGGCAAAGTGCTTCCTGATGGTGAGACACTGGGAAGAGTACACAGGAAGTTTATAGAGATAATTGGAATGCTGATGTGATGTCATAGATTTTCTAAAGGAATTGTAGCTTAAAGATGAGTTTGTTTGCAAAAAAGATAAGTGCTATTTGAAAGAATTGTTGAACGCTTAAAAACTATTTAGCAGTGTTTTGAAAAGAATTTATTTTAGTGGAATAAAATATTATAACATCCTTTCTTCAGCATATTCCCTTATCTATACACTTGTTATTAATATGTGAAGTGAATGGTATCAAAAAGGGAAAAAAAAAAGAGATGTGTTTACTTAAAGGAGAATTAATGTTTTTTACAATCTGAGCCTTATTTCGGTAATAAAACAAGTTGTTTTACTCACCCATAGCACTTTGGTGTCATATTGAGCAGAGATGTTTTAGATTAGCGATCTCTTTTTTATATCTGCAAATTCGTTGAGAAAGATTTTGGGTGTATATACTGTATATGCGTGAAAAGTCCCTCAGTCGTCCAGGTAGAATCCATGATAACAGGAGAAGTTCAATTTGTCAACTGGACAAAGTTTGTTTGGTTGAAAACGTTTCGCCGCTCATCCGAGAGGCTTCGTCAGCTCTAATAAGAATACTGGTAAGACACTTGCTTATATCTTGCTGTAGGGAGGAGCTACCTAGCTAACTACTTTCCGGAACTATCTCATTGGTTTCCGTCTTTTGTTTCTCTGGCGTCTAGCTGACTTTGTCCAGTTGACAAATTGAACTTCTCCTGTTATCATATACTGTATATGTATAGTTGTGTTTTAGGGTCACCAACCATCCCTTGAAAAACAGAATCGTCCCGTATTCAGAACAAAAGTACGTGTATCTCGTATTAAACTGCGGGCTGCGCGAGCCCGTGTCTGGAGCCGCGGACCCAGCGCAGCTCTTTCGCAACAGCGTGTACCATTGCGTGTACACAGGTTAAACTTTATAAAACATCCTATACCTCATCCTACCTGCCTCACTTAACGCGTCGCTCCTCGCTTTTTCACCTGCGCCTTTTAGCGCGCATAAGATCCTCAATGCGCGCTGATTAGTGCAAAGCAAAAACAAATCCAATATATAGTACTAGTAGGCCTACCTGTTAATAAAATGTGGGTTTTTTTTTGTACTTTTATGTACAGTTTTACTTTATTGCTAACATATAGCATATAGAAATCAAAATTTCAGAAAATTAAAATTTTCCGGGGGGTGGGGTGCGCCGTGACTTTCCGCTTTTTTCATGATTGGCCACTTTCATCCCTGAATATATGTCCCGAGCGGTCTCCAAATAACACAAACTTTAGCACTTTTCAAATCATAAATCATAGAAGCTCGATGTCTTAGTCTACGCTTTCGTTTGAGTCAAAAGTGGCCTGTAATCCGAGATTTATCCATAGTTTCGAGTAGATGAGGACGCCAGTGCGCATGTGCGGAGTCACAGCTTATTTCACTCTCAGCTCCCGGGACCCAAACATGAAACGCAAAGCTGTAAATTATGGATAAATCTCGGATTACAGGCCACTTTTGACTCAAACGAAAGTGTAGACTAAGACATTGAGCTTCTATGATTTGAAAAGTGCTAAAGTTTGTGTTATTTGGAGACCGCTCGGGGCATATATTATACGCCCCGAGAACTCGCATTACGGATATCGCTAATCTAAAACATCTCTGCTCCATATGACATCAAAGTGCTATGGGTGAGTAAAACAACTTGTTTTATTACCGAAATAAGGCTCAGATTGTAAAAAACGTTAATTCTCCTTTAAATTATATTCTAAGTCTAAATCTCAGTTTACATGAAACAAAAAGTGGTACAAATTAGGTATTATTATCACAATACAGTGTAACCAATAGTGCCTTATTTTTGTGTATTCTAATGGCATTTATCTTAATTTTTTCTCCTTCAGGTAAACGGGCTGTGGTAGGATATGAAGATGGGAGTGTTCGTGTCTGGGATTTAAAGCAGGGAAATGCAATCCATGTCATAAAAGGTGTGATTTCAGTGTTTGTGTTTTGTATTACAGTTAGTAGTTGTCTAGCTGTATTACTTAAGTGCTACTACTTTGTCCTGTTGTAGGTCAGGATGGACACCAGGGAGCACTCACCTGCTTGGCTTGCAATAAAGATGGCTCTCTAGTGCTGACAGGCTCAGTGGATGGGTGTGCCAAACTCATCAACACTATGACAGGCAAGGTGGGCCCTGCAATGGCATGATATAAGTATAAAGATCAGATTGAATAAGGGCATGTAAAGAAAGTTGGAGTTCTTGTTGATAGGTGCTGGGAGCCTTCACTGTGGACGGAGTAGCCCAAGGTTCAAAAGATGGAGAGGAAGAAGCCAATTCGGTGGAGTCTGTGGGGTTTTGCAACATGTAAGTAACAATGTTTTATCATCGTAAACTATAACAATCAGTAGTTGCGTGAAAAGTCCCTCAGTCGTCCAGGTAGAATCCATCAGTAGTTAGTTAATATTACAAACAAGAATACCTGATATGCTGCATAAGTGTGATTTGCATAGTTTTCACCTTTAGTGCCCCCCAACAACATTTCCACCAGCTCTAAACCAGGTCTAAAATTGGACTTTAGCAGGTCTAATCTAGGAGTAAACAAGGTCTACGCCATGACATAATAAGTTGTAAGGAAGGACTAGGCCAAAGGAGGAGTAAACAATGGATAAAACTGACTCTTGATAAAACAGCAGAGGAGCCTGCTTACCACCAGAGGGAGCGTGTGCACCACAGGTTGAGAACCACTCTTCAAACTGATTTAATATCAACCAAAAGAATGGTTGAAAGATAATATGTGTTTGAAACAATTTAAGTAGATACTGTATTTTTTGATTAGTAATTTTGTATAATAATTTTGTTTTTAGACTGCCTCTTATTGCTGTGGCCTACCTTGATGGAACCCTGGCTATATACGACCTCTCCACACAGGTCCTCAGGCACCGCTGCCAAGATGAGGTGAGCTCTGAGTGCAAATATCACAAAATATTATTGGTATTGATAGTATATATATTGTTGTGCTCAATCTTCTGTGTGTCTCACCTCCAGGCCGGTATAGCTCACCTGCAGTGGGAAGAGTCCTCTTCAGTGGTGTCCACGAGCAGTCTGGATGGAGCTCTGCGTCTGTGGGACGGACGCACAGGAAACATGGTGTCAGAGTACCGTGGGCACACAGCTGAGATCCTGGACTTCACCATCAACAGGTAATGTATTGTACTAATACTATAGCCAAACAATGAACTGAAGAGTATTGTTACTTTAAAATGATTAAAGTAGAAACACAAAGTAGGAGTTTTTTTTTTTTTTTTAAAGAAGCCAAAAACATTTTCTACTAATTGTACTTTGTAGCTGTTTGGACATCATAACTTTAAACCAGACATAAGAAAGACAAAACGTGAAACGATGCACAGATTTTAGTTCAAAAATAGACCACATTTGTTAACATATATTCTTAAAATAAACCATATAACTGTGGGGAGAGAAACTAAAAAGTGTACTTACACTATACTGTAATTGTATACAGTAATCCCTCGTTTATCGCGGGGGTTAGGTTCCAGAAATAACCCGCAATACGTGAAATCCGCGAAGTAGGACAACTTTATATTTTACAATTATTACACATGTTTTAAGGCTGTAAACGCCTCACCACACACATTATACACTTTTCTCAGACTGGTATTAACATTTTCTCACATTTCTCTCTAGTGTAAACACTCAAACCTACGTAGATTTACAATAAAATGTATTAATAGTGAAGCGTGGGGGGAGGGGCGGACACGTGCGCGCTGACACGTGCGCGCGGACACGTGTGTTTGTTTTGGTACCACATATCCATGCCATGTACGAAAGTCGAGTGGAAAGCGACCTGGATATCATTTTGGGCAAGACTCAAGCCACTGCTAACAGTGCCGAACCGCTAACAGACGCCTCTGAGCACCAGCGAGGGGCTAGGTCTAAAGCCCCGATCAGCTCTACCATGAGGATTTTCCCCCACTAACCTGCTCTCACAAGGGTTGGTTGCATTTCACCCCGGCTCCAAAATCAGACCACCCCACTGTCTCCTCTCTGCGCGCGAGTGTCCCCCCCCCCCCCCCCCCCGCTGCGGCTCCCTCGAATGCGGCTCCCTCCGCTGCGGCTCCCCCGGTCGCGCGGTGTCCGGGCCCGTCCCTGTTGATTCTTGGCTCTTCCATGGTCCGGCTCGTGAGAGTAAACAAAGGCCACACCTCCTGTCACCCAGGCGCTCTCGTGAAGGACATCAGAGACTCTGTCCCTACCACCCTGCGTGACCATCCCTGGTTTAGACCTGGTTTAGTCCAGGTTTAGACCTGGTTTAGTCCTGGTTTAGACCTGGTTTAGTCCACGTTTAGTCTCTTAGCCAATCAGGACGCAGGGCACAATGTTACACTGTAAAAAAAAAGTTACACTATAAAAAAAATTGAAAAAAAAAAAATATTGAAAAAAAAATCTGCGAAACAGCGAGGCCGTGAACAGTGAACCGCGTTAGAGCGAGGCTTCACTGTATTACAGTATAGTGTGATGTCGTGTGATGAAATGTTTTGTCGTGTGATGAAATATTTTTAAAAGATAATGATCAACAGACCATTCAAAATCTGAAGTTACTCCGTACCTTCACCCAATTTCCATACAGACAGCAGATGCATTCATCAGTCAGTGGCACCTGATCTGTGAACTTTTGGACTCTCCTGGGACTTATGCAAGGGTCTTATTTGCATATTTCAGTTCTGCATTTGACACTGTACAATCGTCTTCTTCTTTAACTTGCATGTAAGCCCTGCACTTGGTGTCTCTTTTAACAAATAGATCACAACAAATGAGGGTCAACAGTATTTTATCCAAAGCCAAAAACTGTAGTACAGGTGTGCCACAAGGTGCAGCAAGTTCACCCATTTTGTTCACCCTGTGTACAAATGAATGCCAGAACATTCAGCTAGGACACATGGATTGATTGTTGGGAGCCCCTCTCCCCTGTTAAATGGAACATACAAAATTCTTCCAACAGGCACGCGGGGGCGCTATCTACCCTCATTTGTGCCAACGTCTGTTACCCTCCTGAACAAATCTGCACAACAAAGGCACACTTATGACACTTTATATTCACTGTGCTGTGCTGTTCATTTGAATTTGCTGCTGGTGCAACTTGGACACTTTATGGTCGTGTAGTCCAAAAGTCCAAATGGACATTAAAACTAGACACTTCTTTTTGATGAGCTCTGACTGTTGTCTGACTGTAGTGTGATGTGTGAGCCTTTTTAAGCTGCAGGCAGTGAGCCCAAGACAAATTTCCCCTTTGGGACAATAAAGTTTATCTTAACTACTTAACCACTTTAAGGAGTACAGTTTCTTAAAGATCCCATGACATGGTACTTCTTAATGCTTTTATATGGCTCCTTAATGGTTCCCTAATACTGTAAATGAATCCTTCTTCAAAATCAACACTCAGTGCATGAGAAACAGAGATAAGATGAGAAAGAGTATTTTTTCTCTCTCTGAACAGGCCATTATGGGCGTTGTTGCTTGAATGCAAATGAGGAGAAAAGAGCTGGCCTATAGTAGAGGGTGGGGGCGTGGCCAAACTCTCCGCTCTCAGCTGATCCATTTCTGTGTTTTTGCACGGGGGGAGAGATGGGAAGCGTTCCAATGAAAAATAAACACATTTCCACAGAAAATAAAATTAAACCACTGCTGTTCAAAGGTCCAGAGGCTCAGATAAAGGACTTCCGAGCCTAGAAACACTCGGACGTGCCTCCAGGCAAATAAAAAAACGCATTTTGCATTGCCTAGCGCATTCGCAGTCCAAACTCTCTGGGCGTGATTTACAGAGACGCTGAGTACAGACAGACGGGGGTGGAATTGCATTTGCATTTCTTTTTTCGATCTGACGTCAATAAGTTTCCTTGTTCAAAATCGCCCGTTTGAGCTCCGATTTTTTCTAACGCAGAAAAGGATCGCAAATGCTCAGTTTAGACATTTCGCAACTTTTAACCATGGGGGGGGGGGCTAAACAGGGTAGGGGAGCTCACATTAACGTTCAAAAACCTCAGAAAGTGAAAATTTCATGCCATGGGACCTTTAAGTGAATGTATCTTTGTAAATGTCACTGGCCCACCTCTGTGTAAAATCAAATGTATTATAATATGAATGTTATTTGATCCATTTTTTACAGAGAGGGAACCTTGGCTGTGACGGCTTCAGGGGATAACTTGGCCAAAGTCTTCTGCCTCCAGAGACCGGATCGATAAACTACAAAAGAAAAAACAAACGTATGTTATAAGGAACTCTAATAATAATAATAATGGCTCTGCCTTCTGATTTTAAATGTGACCTGCTTTAGTCTGATTGTAGCATCCTAATTGCTGCGTTATCATTTTGATTCAGAACAGGAGCGGTATGTCTGGATAATTATAAATGACTTGAGATTCGAAGACTAAACAAGAGTATTTACCAAACGTGATGCATCCAAGCATCATTTGTTTCTCTTTAAAGATAAAATGATGCTTCCTAATATGTCTGTTTGGAGTTTGAATTGATCCTGGAGTTCATAGTTTGTTGGTGGTCTGGACTGTTTTGTAAATACAAAAAGATATATAGTTTAAGATGAATTTGCAGCACAACTGTTAGTATATTATCTCTTTTCCCATTTGAAAATAAAACCCACTGATGTTCTATTTGTGTCTTTGTTTATTACTTTGTATTATGAGGTCTATTCTAGGTTACACTGGGAATGGGTACGGAAGTCAATTTAATTCAAATGCTTTTATATTTAGACTAGCCCTCAGATAGAAACCAGATAAACTAGTGAGTCAAGATGTACAAGTCCACTAATGCACCACATCTGTCTTGGAAGTTCTATAGATGACAGGGAGTTATTACTCACTTCCGAAATCACAGTTAAGTTAACATCCATATTTAAGATTTAACAATTTTTCCCCCCAATTTTTTTTCTGCTCAGAACACTAGGGGATTCCATGACTGTTGCCTAGCAACCATATTGTACCTCTAATCTACACAGGAATTATTTGACAGAGAATACCTTTATTCTGATGAAATAAAGTTTAAGAATGTGACAAATGTGTTTTGTAACTTCATAGAAATATTGTGTCGAATCTTTAGATTTAGAATTTTCAGTAGCGTGATGTCAGTATGGAACTTTGCTTTACAAATTGCTTCTTGATTGATATAAAACTATAATTTGTATTTACAAAAACTATTATCAGACCAAATTAGGTCAAAAATACTTAAAGTTAAATACAAAAACGTGTCATGCGCACTTTAAAATGGTTTAGTTGTATCATAGAGCCTTATACTAAATAATTTCATGCAACTTTTGTTAAGCCAGGCACATCGAGCTATTGCTATGCCAATAACAAACCAGTGTAGCATGCATGTACACATTAGCCTTACTGTATATAATTATTAATCCTATGCATAAACATACTGTGATTAATATGGAAAAGGTTCATGGAATAATTTCCTATACAGCTCTGGAAAAAAATTAGAGACCACTGCAAAATTATCTTTTTTTTTCCTGATTTTACTGCTTATAGGTATGTGTTTGGGCAAAAGGGACATTTTTGTTTGAGTCTATAAACTACTGACAACATTTCCCCCAAATTCCAAAAAAAATATGATCGTTTAGAGGATTTATTTGCAGAAAATGACAAATGGTCAAAATAACAAAAAAAGATCCATGTTTTCAGACCTCAAACAATGCAAAGAAACAAGATCAAATTCATTTTAAAAAACATAATACTATGAAAACGTTTTTTTTTTAAAAACCAAAACAAGAGTTCACAAATTAATATTTGGTGCAATAACCCTTATTTTTAATCACAGCTTTCATGCGTCTTGGCATGCTCTCCACAAGTCTTTCACATTGTTCTTGGATGACTTTATTCCACTCCTGGTGCAAGAACTGAAGTAGCTCAGCTTTGTGTTTGTGTTGGAATTCAACAGACGCTGGAATGGAATGGCTGTAATACATGTAGAGATGCTGATTTCAGAAAAAAAATGCAGTGGCCTCTTATTTTTTTCCAGGGCTGTAATTTGTTTAATGCCTGTGTCTATGTCTTTCATTCTGGTGAGTCAAAACGGGTTAATGAACAGTGGGGCTTTTATTGGTCACATAAGAACGTGACTAACCCAAAGTTTGAGTATCAGTCATGACTAGTGACATGTGTTTGATTTAGAACGCTGTTCTTCCTGTCTTCATCCTGTGCCTAAGTGCGTCTTCCTTGACCCTACCTTCTCAGGATAAACCATTGTCTCTGTCCCAGTTTTAAAATGTGGACTGAAATAAATCCAGAACTAGGATTTTAAAATATGTTGTAACTTTTCTGGTAGATGGACCATCACCTGCTTGTTTCCATGGAGATGTTATGGCTTTTTACCTGGAGTATTCCATGGTATTGTGTTGGACTGACCTATTTTCAGGGAGACAAGCAGGTCAAGTTGAGGTCAAGCGAGGTGATCCCATGCACTGTTTGGAAGAAAGCATATTTGCCAAGTTATTATTTTAGCAGTTTATGCATGTTTAATGACATTCTGTTCCATTTTCAGGCAACATCTTCACAGAGACAAAGTTACATAGTGCACCTTTAAAACTGACAATGCATCTCAAGGAAAAGTTGTGCAGAAAATTACCCGGATAAAAGAAGATTAAGCAAATTCCTCCCAGCTAAATTTGAATCCCAATTGTGTGATATGGGTTCAACCAAATGAGTTACACCAACACCTAACTTCAATAAACACAGAAAATGTTATTGTAGAGTAGCATAAGTACCTTTTCTGCGTAGTCTAGATGTTGATTTCTAAGCAGTCTCCAAAAAGCCTGAATCCTCTCTCTGCACCTGTAGGTAAAGTAAAATAAATTCATGGTTATTATAGATAATGTCATAAATACAAGATATAAGGTTAGTCTTACCACCCATTTATTTGTATTAGAATAAGAAAGAACACTGAAATTTCATCGGTGAATGTGAAAGAACAAACGAACAAAATCCGCAGCTATGACAGACTCTTTGTTCAACAGACTTTTTAGACGCATTAGATGATGAAGACTAAGAAGACAGACCCATGTGATGTCATTTTAAAGTAGTTTTGCTTTCATGTAGTAATCATTCCAGGAATTATCTTTTGAACAGTGAATGTTGTTGCAGTGTCCTGTCCAGACTGTCCTCCCTGGTTAGCGTCTGGGGAACGTTGTGTTTAAAGCCATTATCTGACTGGAGCTCGTCCATCTGAGGCACCTGGTCCCCTCCGAGCTATCAGTGAAATGTTCTTCCCTGTTTGGCTAAGACTCGCACTGTTTAAAGATGAGGCCAGGATGACGGCTGTTTTCAATCCATCTCTACACGTTGCTGTGTGAATGTATACACCCGAGTCAGGTCTGGACCAAAGGAAAGCGCTGTACAGATTCAGATGTGTAACCTTCTAAGAGCAAGTTAAAGCTACATTGCGGGAGTTTTCTGGTGGAGGTCCGTTAGCTGCTCTGTCTCCGTGTTGTTTCTTTGCCTTTTATTTTTATTGCTCAAAATACCTTCATTCCACAAATCTGACCTGTGACCTGACAGAGCTACCTGCTTGTCTCTACAAAGATGGACAGGTTTAATGCCATACGGTGGAACATTTCAAACAAAGCAATAACATCTGCACGGAGAGAAGCCGGTGGTGGACTTTGAAGCAGAAAAGTTACACAGTACAGCTTTAAGGCAACTGCTACAAAGGCTTGAACTTGGTTGCACGTATGCAGCCAAACTGTGAAATATGTACATCTCTGGTCTGCCAACTGACATGAAACAAACAAAAAAAAACTGGGGCAGTATCTTCTTTTTCATCTTAAAGTGAAAGAATCTTGAAGTTATTTTTGTACTATAGCATCAAAAAACAGCTTGGGCATTTATTTATATATATCTGAGAAAAAAATCTGGTCTAATATTTGTGCTTTTTGCAGAATTGCAGAATTCTTATGAAGCTTTGCCCGTAGAGTTACTCTGACCAAACATGTGAAAACGTTAAAGTAATAGATTTTTCTTATGTTTTAATAGCTGCTTTTTCAAAATTAAAGATCCCATGACATGGTACTTCTTGATGCTTTTATATGGCTCCTTAATGGTTCCCTAATACTGTAAATGAATCCTTCTTCAAAATCAACACTCACTGCATGAGAAACAGAGATAAGATGAGAAAGACAAATTTTTCTCTCTCTGAACAGTCCATAATGGGCGTTGTTGCTTGAATGCAAATGAGGAGAAAAGAGATGGCCTATAGTAGAGGGTGGGGGCGTGGCCAAACTCTCCGCTCTCCGCTCTCAGATGTCAGCTCTCCGCTCTGATCCATTTCCGTGTTTTTGCACGGGAGGAGAGATTTGAAGCGTTCCATTGAAAAATAAACACATTTCCACAGAAAATCAAATCAAACCACTGCTGTTCAAAGGTCCAGAGGCTCAGATAAAGGACTTCCGAGCCTAGAAACACTCGGACGTGCCTCCAGGCAAATAAAAAAACGCATTTCGCATTGGCTAGCGCATTCACAGTCCAAACTCTCTGGGTGTGATTTACAGAGACGCTGAGTACAGACAGACGGGGGTGGAACTGCATTTGCATTTCTTTTTTCGATCTGACGTCAATAAGGTGCCTTGTTCAAAATCGCCCGTTTGAGCTCCGATTTTTTCTAACGCGGAAAAGGATCGCAAATGCTCAGTTTAGACATTTCGCAACTTTTAACCATGGGGGGGGGGGCTAAACAGGGTAGGGGAGCTCACTTTAACGTTCAAAAACCTCAGAAAGTGAAAATTTCATGCCATGGGACCTTTAAAACGTTTAGGCTGACTTTTAGTGTAAAATTTGAATGTACCATCAGCGCTGTCTATCCTGTCAAATACTGTATTAGGTAAAGAAAAAAACACTGAACATATTTCCATAAATCACATTTCATGGATTTTCCAGGAACAGTTTGGAATTATGGTACAGAGTCTGGAGCACATGCCATGGACATTAGACTGGAATGTTCTTAGCTTATCACTGGGACCCTATGGCCAAGATAACAGGCCGTTCTTTTTACTATTTACTAATGAGTGCATAAACGTCCTATAACTTGGATCATAAAAATATAAGAAGTAGACTGACCACCAAGACTAGAGTTAATTCACGCTCAGGAAAAAGCTGTGTTGTTGTGGTTGCCTCCTCCCTCTTGTCCAGTCCACACTTCCCCTTTAAAGCGTCTCACGAGGAGGAACTGCCTTATACTTGGTCACTCTGTCCTCCGGGTTAAAAGGTGGCTCCAAGCATCTAAGGATAAGAGTAAACAGAACATGGTGGACTTTACAATTAGGAATTTGACTTTTTCCATGGCTTTTTGGTCATTATCTTTTGGATATTTGACCCATAAAGGTAATTACTTTATCAGTTTATTGTTAAAATCTCATATTTATGGTTTAATATGGTCTTCAAATGCTGGACTTTGATGCCATAAACTTGTTCTTGCTGTCTTATAATTTTCTAGCTTTATAGTTTTTATGATTACGTTTTTTGCTGTAAACAAATTAGTATAAACTAGAGTCTCTCCTTTCAGTAAATGTACTCCTTTGTGACTGATAATAGCTACAAAAGACAAGTGTAATTCCAGATTCTCAGTCAATAAATTATTCAAAGGCAGTACTGGTTAAATCTATTAGGATGTAACTTCCATTGTGTTTGTGCTACTCAATTAAGCAATTAAAATAAAAATATTCTATTTTTTGAATTGGGAAAGGTCCTCACGAAGTCCTTCAAAGGATTTTTTTTTTGTCTTAAACCAATGAAAGCTATGCATTATTACAAAAATTCCAAGTTTTAAGTCGAAATAATGAATTTGACCTTCTATTATAGATTAACCTTGTTCTGTTTGGAGCACACGAAGAAGCCTATCCAACCCTCAGCCATGGATTTGGAAGATGATATTCGGTCCAGGAAGGGTCTTATCTACTCCATCACCATCCCCCTTTCCACCTCTATCATCCTGGCCAACCTCATCATCATTCTGGGCATCCTTTTCAACCGGCAACTCCACAACACGCCCAACTACTTCTTCCTGAGTCTCCTCGTGGCGGATATGTGCACAGGTGTGGCATTACCTTTTGTACCTCTGATGGCTCTGAATCGGGAGTTGAGCTTCAGTTCTTGCATGGTGGTCCACATCTTCCCAAACTTCCTCTTTTTGGCGTTCCTTTTCAACCTCGTCATGGTGCACTATGAGAGGTACATTTGCATCTCGGACCCACTTCACTACGGAAACCTGTGGATGCATAGAAGTTTTCCGTTAGCCTTGTTCATTGTATGGGCGCCTCCGCTTTTGTACGCCTCCTTGCCTGCTTTTGGGTGGAATAACTGGACAGGAGCTGAGTGGGATGGGTGCTGTGAGGATAGTCAAAGTTTAATAGCAAACTGTTCAACTAATGGTACCGCTTGTTGTTCCTATAAGAGAGTCTTCACCAATGAGTTTATCTATTTGGAGCTATACGGACTTGTCCTACCTGCTATTCTTACAATCGCTGGGATGACCGGGCGCGTACTCTGTATCACTAAAGGACAACTGAATGACATTTGTCGTCTACATAGATCTGTGCAGAGAGGAAATAAAGCCTCAGACAGAGAGCAGAGGTTGAATATACGCTACACTCGATGCGTAGTGGCTGTGTCCCTCACCTTTTTAGCATGCTGGGTCCCCTACCTCGTTTACATGCATGTGTGTATTGCCTTTTTGCTCAGTGATACAAGATGGAACTCTACCACTCACATAATCCTGTCCTGCACGGGGAACGGCAGCATGGCTGTGGTGCCCTTGGTCCTGGGTTTGTCCAATAGGCAGTATACTGACCCGGCGTACAAGCTCCTGCAAAAAATAAGGGACAGAGTGAGGATGAACGCAAGGGACTCCAGTGAAGTTGCAGTTTGAGAGCACAAATGGAAGCAGTTTTGCATGTTTAGTTAATACTAAACTTTGACAATAAAAGATTTAACAATATTTTTTGGGGTTAAATGTGAACTATATAACTTGTGAGGCAGAGGGGCCACCAACTGCTTGTCTCCATGGAGAATATTCCACAGTGTGGCATTCAACGCATCTATCTTCGCTGAGAAAAGCAGGTGAAGCCAGCAGGCGTCACAGGAGGATAAAGATTAGCTCTCACGAGTCTAGCATGTGTTTCAAGGTTTTTTGTTTCGAATAAAAAAACGCTAGTAATTGAATAAAAGCAAATTTTAAGAACTTTAGAACCCCAATTATATGTAAATAAATACAGTAGACAGGTGAGGCATAGAAACAAAACAAACTTTTTTTACCTTCTGTACAGCGTCTTTGAGTGTCTTGAAAAGCTCTTTATAAATAAAATATATTATTATTATTATTATTATTATTATTATTATTATTATTATTATTATTATTATTATTATTATTATTATTATTATTATTATTACAAAAAAACAAAGCTCAATCAAATAGAGATAGCACGTGGGACCATCGCCTTAAAAAAAACCCCATCCATTTTAAGTTGAAGATGGGTTGGAAGATAGGCAAGCTTAATGCCATACTGTGGAACATTTCAGGCAAAGCAATGACACTTTAATGAATACAAGAAAAATTGAGTCAAGTTTTACAGTCTTTTACAGTGGTGCAATGTTCTATATCATATGTTACAGTATACAAAAGGTAAATGTACTTCTCTGTCACTAAAATTTGGTAATTTAAAGGAGATTTATCCATAGTTTCAAGTAGATGAGGACGCCAGTGCGCATGTGCGGAGTCACAGTTTATTTCGCTCTCAGCTCCCGGGACCCAAACATGAAACGCAAAGCTGTAAATTATGGATAAATCTGGGATTACAGGCCACTTTTGACTCAAACGAAAGTGTAGACTAAGACATTGAGCTTCTATGATTTGAAAAGTGCTAAAGTTTGTGTTATTTGGAGACCGCTCGGGGTATATATTATATGCTCGGGGCATATATTAGCGCGACAGCTATCGCTAATCTAAAACATCTCTGGAAGTGCTCCATATGACACCAAAGTGCTATGGGTGAGGAAAACAACTTGTTTTATTACCGAAATAAGGCTCAGATTGTAAAAAATGTAAATTCTCCTTTAATGACTGGCAAAGTTGCATACATTGACAGACCTACTGTGAAATAATTTGTAGATTTTTTTGTGAATTTTTAAGTAAAATATTATTGATTGAACAGTGAACAGTAGGTACACAGGAGACATTTACATTACACTGCTACACCATGTACTTTTAAATGTACACAAATACATCATGTGAGCGGAAAAGAGCGAGTGAATAGGCTATAGTGATCCAATTAGGAAAAAGGCCATTAATGAAGTTAACAGTGAACAGAGTCTGACCTGTGCATGTCGTTGGGGGAAGATGGGCCCTATATGTTAAAGGAAAAGTAAAGTTTTTTACAATTTGAGACTTATTTCGGTAATAAAACAAGTTGTTTTACTCACCCATAGAACTTTGGTGTCATATGGAGCACTTCCGGAGATGTTTTAGATTAGCGTTAGCCTAGCGCGACTTCTAGCCATAGCTCGGGGCATATAATATATTCCCCGAGCATGTAATATGCCCCGTACGGGCTCCAAATAACACAAACTTTAGCACTTTTCAAATCATAGAAGCTCAATGTCTTAGTCTACGATTTCGTTTGAGTTAAAAGTGGCCTGTAATTCTAGATTTATCCATAGTTTACAGCTTTGCGTTTCATGTTTGGGTCCCGGAAGTTGAGAGTGAAATAAGCTGTGACTCCGCACATGCGCACTGGCGTCCTCATCTACGCGAAACTATGGCTAAATCTCAGATTACAGGCCACTTTTGACCAAACGAAATCGTAGACTAAGACATCGAGCTTCTATGATTTGAAAATTGCTAAAGTTTGTGTTATTTGGAGACCGCAAACATATGCACCGAGAACTCACATGATGGAGATCGCAAATCTAAAACATCTCCGGAAGTGCTCCATATGACACCAAAGTGCTATGGGTGAGTAAAACAACTTGTTTTATTACCGAAATAAGGCTCAGATTGTAAAAAACTTTACTTTTCCTTTAAGTCTGCTTTGTTTAGAAAAAGTACAATACATGCAGAGCTTTCCACACACAGCGGAGTAATGTAAACATATGTGCCAGGAAAGACAGGCAAACGAGAGCAGGAAACTCAATAACAACAAAAGACAAGCTCACAACATTTGTTCACATGGTTTATTCAACTATGTCAATGCAAATGAGTCATTTCATGCATTTTTACACGGTATGGAAACTTGCACAACGTGAGTTTTGATTCAAGAGAACATTATCTGTTATTTGTCCTGACAGATAGAGTGACATAAACAGAAAAGAAAGTTAGGTCTCATTTCTACATTTCATCCTGGAAACATTCCCAAACATAGTCAAAACTGTTTCTATATGCCACAAAAAACAGCGGGGTCATATCAAGAACATACTAATACTTAAGGAGTATTGGATGTGGGTTTAAAATACAATATTAGGGAGAAAACTTTGTACAACTTGACCACCTGGGGGAAAAAAAACAACAACAATGATGTTTCTTAATCAGCCAGATTAAATTTGATTGAATTTGCATTAAAAAAAAAACAACAACACTGAAATAGACTGAAATTTTTACTTCACATAAGTGGATATTTTAATGTAACGCTGCTCCCTCTACAGAGTGGTCTTTGGGGCTCAGTTTTCGTAACAGGAACTCTGAGACACAACCTTTCCATTTTCCACATCCACTCGGATCAGCAGGCGTTTCTTAGCGGAGGGGTAGGGGAGCGGCGTTTTTGTCAGGATAATGGGAGTTTGGGGAGTTGTATCTTCAGGCAAAGGTTGCAAAGGTGCCTTCTCTGGTGATTGTGGCTTCACCGGTGGCTGAGCGTCTGCGTGTAAGTAAGTTGGTTTTAGAAATCTGAGCAAAAGAAAGGTTTTAATTTTAGTGGGGAATAAAACAATAATTGCTGGAATGCTTTTACAAAATACTATTGTACATTATCATTTTGTCTGCTGCTTGTACTCACTTTTGGTACAGTTTTTATCTAAATCTTGTTATTAACTGCAGTACATTATTTCTACCACTAGGAGGGAGCCTAATATCCTCCTGAGACCCGCACATTCATTTGTGTCCTTTATAGTGCACATTGAGTTCACTTTTCAGTGTTTTGAGATAGACTCTAGTTTGTGGCTGCACTATGATAAAAAAAAATAAAATAAAATAAAAATAAAAATAAAAATAAAAATAAAAATAAAAATAAAAATAAAAATAAAAATAAAAATAAAAATAAAATAAAAATAAAAATAAAAAAATACAAATTTTAAATAAATACATAAAAAATAATAAATAAAAATAAAATAATAAAAATAATAAATAAAAATATAAATAAAAATAATGAAATAAACATGCATGAATAAACATGCATAAATAAATAAATAAATAAGAAATAAAATTATAAATAAAATTAAAAATACATAAAAATACATAATAAATACATACGTAAATAAATAAATAAATAAATACATACATAAATAAATGAATAAATAAGAAATTAAAAGGGAATCTAAAAACTTTTTGAGGTGACTGTAGAAACTTGTCAGAGATGGTCGTCATCAAAACAAACTCAAAATAAAAAATAAATAAAAAATGTTTTTTTTTAGGTTAACTTGACATGGATTTACCACTATTACACCGTCCATTACAGAGGACATGTTACAACATTATGAATAAAAATAAAATTAACAAAACGTAAATGCTAAGGTATTTATTTACCTCCAAATAGAAAATTAAAATAATAATAATAATAATTTAGATACACTTTTTTCTTCGGGTTCCAGGAGGATATACACAAACACACGCTTCACTTAACTTTACTATGTTGAAATCACACTAAAAAAGAGAGCATTTCTGTAAAGGGCCCATACTTTGCTTTTTTATCTGATCTATGTTATAATGTTGTTCATGTTGTTCCCTATCATAAACATACCTGAAGTTGTGTTTTCTTTCATTCCCCCATGTTTAACACACAAACCCTGTATATTTAGGCTGAGATCTTCTCTCGGGAAGTACTCCACTGTGTTTTTAAACTCCATACACAAAATCATTTGGATAATTTAATTTCCACCCTGGAATTGAGCTTTTTTTTGGAGATGTAGTCAAGACTGATAATAAAGGGTTACTTAAACATGTGAATAAAAGAAAACACACCTTCATGGATGTTTTTCATGAGGTAACAGCATTATAACATGATTTAAAGCTCACAAGAGACAATTTTGTGTAATATAGGACCTTTACAATTGCATGTAGGGTTAGACCAAAAATTGTGGCAAAAAATATTCAAATTGTATTTACCTCCATTGCGCATTAGTTCATTCATCCTGAAAGAAAAAGGAAATGCTTTACCCATTTGCATCACGCCCAAAAAGAAAAACTTAATTTTACTAATTTTCTGTTACCTCTCCTCTTCTCCCTCCAGCAGTTTGCGATAGGTGGCGATCTCGATGTCCAGAGCCAGCTTTAGGTTCATAAGGTCCTGGTACTCGCGCAGAAGTCTGGCTAAGTCGTGCTTGGCTCGCCTCAGCGCTTCCTCCAACTTGGTCTTGTCTCTTAGGGCTGTCTCTAGCCCCTCAGTCCCTTCAACTGTCACTATTTCTACCTCCCTCTTTATAGATACCTCCTATATTGAAATAGTACAATTGTTAGTGGTTATGTACATGATATTTGATCTTTTTGGGGGTTTTTGGTCACTATGATAAACATACCCTCCTGATGAGCGTTTCCAGTTCTCCTTTGAGCCTCTCCACCAGACGTTGCAAGTCAGAGATGTCTCTCTTCAGCTCACGCACTTCATTCTCACGTTTCCCAGCCGTGTAGACCAGTTCATCAATCTACAAATGCAGATATAAACAAGTTGAGCTGTTGGGAATAATTATGAGTGAGTTCAAGAGACTGTTGCGTGTTGTACCTTTTTCTGGTTCCACTGGTCAGCCTGGTCCCTTGTACGAGCAGCCATCTCTGCATACTGTCTCTTGGCGTTTTCTATGATTTCTTCCATGTCAAGAGAGCGATGGTTGTTATCACGAATGATTAAGGTCTCATTCTGGATCAAAGACTGCAGCTCTTTGATTTCCTACAAAAAAACAACAACAAAAAAACATTTGTTATCAGTCGTGATGGACAAAATATAGAAAATGCAAGCAAAAACTAGATACTGACCTCATCAAATCCAACTCTAAGGAAATCCAAACTTCCCATTTGATCTTCTAGCTCCAGAGCTAAATCTACTGCCTTTAAGTGACCATTATCTACTTCCTAAAAACAAAGAACAGCATTTTATCTTTTGCAATATTAATAATAGTATACAATTGCGCTATTTTCTTTTAAATAGATGTACCCTTTTGGCAATAATAAATTCATTTTCAAGGTCATTTTTCTTCTGAACTTCATTGTGGTATCTAAAAGTCAAAATGTATTAAAAGTTTTAAAAGTATGTAAATACAATCCATCTTATAATAGATTCTAAATGTAGTGGGACAGCTGACTTGTTTTTGGTGTCATCCAACTCGCGGTTCTTGTGTTCCAGTTCATCCTGCAGTTTTTTCTGGTCTCGGAGCAGGTTGGTGATCTGCTCCTCCAGCTCGTCCTTCAGCTGCTTCACCACCTCGTCCACATTGGCCTTGTAGTCCTCCTGCTCCTTTAAGATCTTCAGCTTTGTGTCAAGCTTTTTGTTCTCATTCTCCAAGTGTTTCACCTAACAATGAAGAAATGAGTAAGGAATTTGACAGAAAATGGGATGCAATTCATAAAAGCAAGCACATGGTGGCGGTGTAGACGCAGTGAGAACATTCGTGTAAATAAATTGTGTTTTCATGGCCTAAAGCATAGGATAATGTCCTGCAATGACTAGACTAATTAGTCTGTGTGTAAAAATGTTCAACTAATCAACACATCAAAGAGCTTTGTCAGTTATTTGGCTTAAAAAAACTAAAGACATATGCAAATCATTAGTAGACCTATAATTATCCCATATCACAGGTAAGCTACAAATTCGCGAAACTAATTGAACTTGTAATTAGTAAAGCGTAATGCATACATTTGTAAATAGACCGTGAATCTCTAAAATAAATATATCCTCCTGGGACCTGAAGAAAAAAGTGTATTTCAGTTTTTGTTTTTTTGTGTGTGTGATTTTCTATTTGGAGGTAAATGAACACCTCAGCATTTAACATTTTGTTAATTTTATTTTTATTCATAATGTGGTAACTTTTCCTCTGTAATGGACTGTAATAGTGTTAAATCCACGTGACGTTAACAACCTGACAAAAACTTTTTTTTTTGATTACCAATATCTCTGACAAGCTTCTACAGTCGTGTCAAAATGTTTTTAGACTCCCTTTTAATTTCTTATTTATTTATTTATTTATTTATTTATTATATATTGATCTGGTTTAGACCTCTTTTAGTCATGGTTTAGACCTGGTTTAGACCTGGTTTAGATCTGGTTTAGACCTGGTTTAGACCTGGTTTAGACCTGGTTTAGACCTGGTTTAGACCTCTTTTAGTCATGGTTTAGACCTGGTTTAGACCTGGTTTAGACCTGGTTTAGATCTGGTTTAGACCTGGTTTAGACCTGGTTTAGACCTGGTTTAGACCTGGTTTAGACCTGGTTTAGACCTCTTTTAGTCATGGTTTAGACCTGGTTTAGACCTGGTTTAGACCTGGTTTAGATCTGGTTTAGACCTGGTTTAGACCTCTTTTAGTCATGGTTTAAATCTGGTTTAGACCTGGTTTAGACCTGGTTTAGACCTGGTTTAGACCTCTTTTAGTCATGGTTTAGATCTGGTTTAGACCTGGTTTAGACCTGGTTTAGACCTGGTTTAGACCTCTTTTAGTCATGGTTTAGATCTGGTTTAGACCTGGTTTAGACCTCTTTTAGTCATGGTTTAGATCTGATTTAGACCTAGTTTAGACCTGGTTTAGACCTCTTTTAGTCATGGTTTAGATCTGGTTTAGACCTGGTTTAGACCTCTTTTAGTCATGGTTCAGATCTGGTTTAGACCTAGTTTAGACCTGGTTTAGACCTCTTTTAGTCATGGTTTAGATCTGGTTTAGACCTGGTTTAGATCTCTTTTAGTCATGGTTCAGATCTGGTTTAGACCTAGTTTAGACCTGGTTTAGACCTCTTTTAGTCATGGTTTAGATCTGGTTTAGACCTGGTTTAGATCTCTTTTAGTCATGGTTCAGATCTGGTTTAGACCTGGTTTAGACCTCTTTTAGTCATGGTTTAGATCTGGTTTAGACCTGGTTTAGATCTCTTTTAGTCATGGTTCAGATCTGGTTTAGACCTGGTTTAGACCTCTTTTAGTCATGGTTTAGATCTGGTTTAGACCTGGTTTAGACCTCTTTTAGTCATGGTTTAGATCTGGTTTAGACCTGGTTTAGATCTCTTTTAGTCATGGTTCAGATCTGGTTTAGACCTGGTTTAGACCTCTTTTAGTCATGGTTCAGATCTGGTTTAGACCTGGTTTAGACCTCTTTTAGTCATGGTTTAGATCTGGTTTAGACCTGGTTTAGATCTCTTTTAGTCATGGTTCAGATCTGGTTTAGACCTGGTTTAGACCTCTTTTAGTCATGGTTTAGACCTGGTTTAGGCCTGGTTTAGATCTGGTTTAGTCCTTGTTTAGACGTGGTTTAAACCTGACTCAAATTTGGTTCAGACCTGGTTTAGTCCTAGTTGAGACCTGGTTTAGTCCTAGTTGAGACCTGGTTTAGTCCTAGTTGAGACCTGGTTTATTTATTTATGTATTTATTTTTCATAGCGCAGCCACAAACTCTATCTATCTCTAGTCTATCTCTAAACACTTAAAAGATCGACTGGTTAACTCAATGTCCACTATAAAGGACACTGGGTCTCAGGAGGATATTATTGATCTTATTATACTTCCATGAAATAAACCTACTAAAAGCCAGTGTTAGAAATGATAACTTTTCTTCATTAATTGCATACCTTGTCTATGAGTTGGACGAACTTGTCGTTAAGCCCCACCATATCGTCCTTATCCCTGGACTTGCCCGGGACACTGGCGCTCCTCTTGCTGCCCGGAGCGTAGGACTGGCTGCTGAAGTCTCCGGGTTTGGACATGCTGCTTTTGTGTGCTGCAAAGACACCTGGAGCTGAAGAGATGAGCGGCGGAAATGCCCACAATGCCCCAAAGAGCACCTTTTAAGGTGACCAGGGGCCACCCATCACCTCCCAACTCCCGACATGGTATCCAATCACGAGGAGCCAAGTGCAGAATTCCAGTGTAAAAATAAAAAAAATCTACACGTCCAGCTTGAAAATCAACTCGAGGTCTCCGGTGGCGGTGTCCACTTGCAGCCAATGGTGTCACTGGGGCAGGATTTACAGGTGAAGGACAGGTATAAAACTTACCTGTGCCGTTTGAAGCCAACAACTGCAGTCACCTGTCTTCAGACGCAAACTGCTCTCTCATCCCAAAGACATCATGCCGAGGAACTCATCCGCCAGTGTGTACGGAGGGGCCGGAGGAAGAGGCGCCAAGGCGTCCGTGTCCAGCCTGGAGGGCCTGCGTAATGTCATGCGTAATGACACGGAACGGGACTCTCCTGCGCCCGAAGAGGCTCCCATCATGAAGGCGGCTGCACCCACCAAGAAAGCCGCCCCTCCAGCTGCCCCCGCGGACGACAAACAGACACTGCGGGGCCTGAACGATAGACTGACGGGCTACCTGAACCGTGTGAGGCAGCTGGAGAAGGAAAACAAGGCTCTGGAAGATGAGATCGAGGAGATTTTGGCCAAGAGGTCAGCTCCAGATGGCCGCGACTGGGACGAGGTCCAGAAACCCCTGGATGATCTGAAGGACAAGGTAGGCTATTGTGTCTGTATATTTTTGCCTAATTCGTTTTATTTGAACATGTAATCTAAATAAGATTAATTATAAAATACAATGAATTTATGTCTCCCTGCAGATTAAAGAAATCACAAAGGAAAATGCCAAGCTGTTACTGCAGATTGACAACACTGATCTTGCCAACAATGATTTGAAGAACAAGTAAATACACATTTCATTTCTTCTTAATAGCCTACGTAAAGGTGAGTGGTGTAAATCTTACTGTATTTGCCATATCCAGACTGGATGATGAGAAGAAAGCAGTGAAGGCCATAGAAAAGGATGTGCAGGAACAGAGGCGGACCATTGATGAAACCACGCTGAAATGTGCCCATCTGGAAAAAGACATTGAGCTGGTGAAAACTGAGATTGAAAACCTCAAAGAAGAACACAAAGGGGTAAGTTTATACAATTAAACATCATAATTCCACGCAAAAAAAGTGTCATTGTTTTGTGTATGTGTCTGTAGGATGTGGCTGACCTACAGGACAAAATTAAGGACTCGGAGGTCAAAGTTGAAATCGAGTCATCTGATTCCAACTTGGGAGAAGCTCTGAACAAGATTCGTGGCCAGTACGATGATTTGGTGAAAAAGACTGAGAAAGAAACAGAGGATTGGTATCAGAGCAAGGTATGTTAGTAATAACACAAGACATCTCAAAGATTTTAAATAGATTTTCATGAATACATTGTTTTATTTTGTCAGTTCAAGACCATCAAAGTTGAGGAGGCGAAAAACACCGAAGCCATGATCAAAAACAAAGATGAGTTTAAGGACTTGTCAAAGGAGAAGCAACTATTGGAGATCAAAATCCAGAGTATGCACACCACGGTAAATACATAATGGCACACAATACAAATTCTTCAACACCCATAACATTGCATTATGTCAGTATTGGAATCCCTACACCTACAACTACACCCTCAGGGCAGTCTTCCCAACCCTGTCATTTTCCCTGTCAGCTGGATTCTTTCTTTACATGACAAAACAAAAAATATGCCTCAACATGTCAGAATGTAAAAAATGATGCATGGGCTACATAAAGGTATTCTAATTATATCTTGTACAGATTTACAATTTGGAGCAGACCGTGAAATCAACCAAAATGGATTATGGAATGCGCTTGGGTCCTCTGAACAAAAAGATTAAAGATCTGGAGGCTGACTTAAAGGAGTTCAGAAATCAAGTGGAGAAGCAGCTGGAGAAGAACAAAGATCTTCTGATGGTCAAAATGAAGCTGGAGGAGGAGATTCGCTACTACCAAGAGCTAATGCAGGGCGCCACTGCAGATGCTGACAGGTAACTGAACTAAATGTTACTTTTAAAATAAAAACTATTGCTTCCATGTAGTAGCTTCCGCACATATCTGGCTTGTCCCTCAAAACGAGTGCTCTCTCCCTTCTGACAGCTTGGAGTTTTCAATAGACGATGCACTGGATGAAGGTAAGATAGAGAAACAGATTAGTCCAAGAATTTTAAAGTGCATAATGTAGATTTCACGTCTCCATGGGGATCTTATTGGCTTGCCTGAAATGGTCCACAGTATGGCATTAAATTTACAAAGTTACAGGTCACATTGGACAGCTCTGATTATATAAATGCATGATTAATATGTTTCATGCTATACAGTAGAACATTTCAGACAGAGCAATAACATCTCCACGGAAACAAGCAAATGGCAGACCCTCCATCCAAAAAGTTGCATGGTACACCTTTAAAATGAAGTCTAGTTGTAGTGTGCACCTAATCAATCCTCACTCCACCAATGGGATAATGAACTAAACTGCACCATAAAATTGCTGTTGTCACCACTGCATGCTAACACACCTACTGTCCAATGTGTGAAAAAAAAAAAGGTTTACATTTGTACATTTGGTTTGGTTTTCCAGGTCAGCCAAAGCTTAGTGAACCCCTAAAACAAGAAGCAGAGGAAGAAGTGAAGCAAGAGAGCGCCCCATCCGACAACAGTTCGATGCCGCCAGAAATTGTAGCCAAAACCGAGACCCCCCTCCAAGAACAAACAGCCCCTCTGCCTCCTCCGAGTGATGGGACGAAGAAGAAAGAAAAGAAAACTAAAAAGAGTTCATCTTCATCTTCCTCCTCCTCTTCATCCTCCTCCTCCTCCTCTGAATCTGAGGAAGAAAAACCAAACACTGAAACTACTGAATAATACTATCACTTTAAAAAAGCAATAAATGGCCAAAAGGTTGAATTTACTTGTAATTTCTTATGAAACCTCTAAGGGATCTCAAATGTGTTGTGGCAATATAATAAATACTTGGAAATAATCACACAGCATTGAGTCATAATTTTAAAACATGTTGAGGTGTTTAAATAAATGAAAATGATTATGATTAAACTTAGCTTACCACCATTTATGGATGCAATTAAGTCATGATACAGTAGATTACAACTCCCCAAAGCAGCATTTATACCCTGCATTGGCCAGAAGATTTAATCTTCACATAAAATCTCTCCAAGTAGTTTTCAGAAACCATACTACTCCTACTTGAGTCATGTATTTTATATTGTAACAGTTTCTTGCACCACTACTACTACTGCAAGTCTATACCAAATGTTTTCTTTCAAATTACAGTAACTTCTTTTTTTCAGTAAAAAAAAAAATGCAGATGTAGATGGTCCTTTTTCAGTTGCTCTTCCAACAAAGCACGGTTATGACTCCCAAATAAATCATGTCAATATTTATTATTTCCTAAATTTTTCAGCTCATGCTTTCCAAGTTAGAATGTATTTTTGCTGCCTTTATTGTCCCCCTATGGAAATTTGACCTCTGTATTTAACCAATGCTTCAACCATGCCTCACGGCAATATTAGTGGGTGACCGGAGTGCAGCACCCGGGGAAATCTCCAGATTTATTTCAACAGTAAAAAAAAAAAAAAAGTCAAACTGTGGAATTTATTGCAAATAGCAATTGATAAAAGGAGAAATTCAATTTGTCAACTGGACAGTTTGTTTGGACGAAAACGTTTCGCCGCTCATCCGAGAGGCTTCGTCAGTTCTGGTTCTAGTGCTGGTTAGACCCGGTTTATATCTAGCTGCAGGGAGGAGCTCACTACACTGAAATAGCTCTGCAACTATCTCAACTAATGTCTCTCTTGTTTTTCAAATTTCTCTGGCGTCTAGTATTAGTATATCAAATAGCAATTTTCACATTCACCTATAACCCGTTGTGTTTAAAGATTCAAAAATGTCCCTTAAATACCAAATGACACGTCCATAAGGACATGTACATTGTTGTCAATGTATATTCTCATAAGAAACACAAAGCAGACAAGCTTTTAGGAGAGTGATTTAATTTTCTTTCAAATGACAATGGTACAGACGACAAGAAAGCACAGAGGAGGGGTCTGAAACATCCCATAGGAGGATGCCATGGGGTGAGGGGAGGGGCCAAGCTGAGTACCAAATGGAGTCAACGATATCGTATCAAAAATGTCATATTTCTTATATATATTTATATAGGACTAATAATTCTCTTTTACTATGCAAAGCAAGGAATGCCCTTTTTATTACAATGAGCAATGGCTTTTCCTAAGGAAAGCCCACATTATTATTCAATACAAAACAAAGAGCGGATTTGTTGATTGGGGCGTATTTGGAGGCATCCTGGGTCCTGTCCGATGGCGTTCAGTCCGAGTGTGGCGTATTTGGATTAGTCTGGAGGAAGGCAGGGCAGGCCTCAGCGGGAGAACGTTTTTCCACTGAAAGGATCAAGGAACAGTGTTTTTTTGGGTTACGAGTTAAATTTCATTTACTCAACAGTTTCCCACATTTGTCAGCACTGTATTCATTCAGAGGGAATGGAAATAATAGGGTGGAGCGTCTGATCTAAAGTAAACAGCCATTCCATCGCAAATGAGTTTTAAGTTCAGAGGAATCTTATAGAGGGCAGGGGCTTTTGGAAGATAATACATGATAAAGCTTTAGTTCCACAGAAAGCAAAATTCTAACGAGACACATTTTAAGACTAAGTAAAGTCACACCCCCGTCGCCCGAGCACACAAGTTTAGAGTCAGATATGGAAATACATACACACCAACGTTAACCTTGCTCTAGAAGCACAAATTCAAGATTGCCAACAGCAGTGAAGTATTGAAACTACTTACGAGATGGTCTTCATCTCTTTCTTCTCAGCGTCAGGTCGGGCGCGGTTCAGCACTTTGAGGAAGTCTGACGTCTTGGCCCTCATACGTGTGTGAATGTAGGCCTGAAACACCGCAAAATCACATCAGCCACAAGGGCACTTTCCCAACGATCGGTTTAAGATCGTCACATCTGAAAATTCCATTTATAACCAGAATAACCAGAATGTGATTGACTAGTTATACACACATTTCTGTAGTGAAAAATTACAAAGCGCACTTGTCTTTGGTTTCGCAAACACTGATAACAGCTACCCATTATTGTCACAGTATATGTACATTGTTTGCACGTTTAACCCACCCACTTGTGTCCATAAATTTTTTCTTTGTCATAATATAGACTCCACTCTGTCTGCAGTAAAGGGTGATTCTACATCATCCTTGATTCAGTACAAAACATCTGTTGTCCTTGAAAGTTAATAACATGTATTATATCAGTGTACAAAAGCCAATAAAGTTACTTTAGACACATTTTCTCAGTAGTGTTGTAACTAACTCTTGTGAAGGAAGTAAAGTTGAGGATGTGCGTAAAGTACTGACCTTGGAGCACTTTATGTGGTAGTGCAGATAGTCCCTGAAGGTGTGAATGAGGTTGATGGTGTTGTCTCTGGCATTGACATTGGTGTGACGAGGGAACAGCACTGCCAATACAAGAGAGGCCATTACAAAGTTTCAAAAGGTGCAATGTATTCTAAGGTGGAGGGTCCACTACTTGATTGTCTCCATGGAGATGTTATTTCTTTGCCTGGAATGTTCCAAAGTAGGGCAATAAACATATGCCCATTTGTTTGTTTAATTACATGTGCTTTATAGCTCAAAAATACATTAAAAACAAGAACTCTTACCATACGCACGCTCGCTTCTCCATAGAGATCCTGTCTCCATTGTGATTATCAACTTTATTTCCATACTGTGCAATAATAAAAGGCATAAAAATAATATTTCCATAGAGACAAGCAAGTAGCGGACCCTCCACCAGACAAGTTACACAGTACACCTTTAAATGTGTATGTAGCCAAGATGTGGACAGGGCATGTTTCTTTTAATACAAACCAAAAGTGATGTATCCGATGTTGTCTCCGACTGCAGCGTCTGTGTCCTTCAGCTCCAGAGGAGGCTCCCTGTGGCTGAACAGCACCTGGGGCGCAGTGTGACTGGCTCGCCGGCCCTCCTTAAACTCCTGTATGTGAATAACTTCACTTTATTAAGTCTGCTTTTAGAACACACACTATACAGATTCTTGTGGACAAAGAGGAAACTTCAGAGCCACTGTAAGACAAAAGCATTCAGGTGGTAGGTGGTAATTGAAGGGGTACGAGAGTTACAACATGGGCCTTGGTGTAATAAATACCTGTCATGTTGGAATGAACTGAGGCAGTTTCTCTGAGAATATGCAAATCACATAATTAAAGGTCTACAGTATAGAATCAGTGATTAGACAAACCACAGTGTAAATAGTTTGTGCAGCCTCTGTTTCTATAGGAAAAAACTAGAGTCTCTGTGTAACCGACACGCACCTGCATGAAGACTTTGCCAAGAATGACATCATCATCATCTTTAAAGACTGTGCTGAAAACCACGGTAACTCTGTCCTTCTTGGCCTCCACATACCTAGAGAGCAGAACATGTACAGTTTTAGGCCAGGTGTACATAACAATTACATAAACACTGACTACACAAAACAACTGAAAACAAAAATTAAACTTTGTTTTAAAGTGTCGTACATAGACTCATCATCTCTGTAGTGAACAACGGCCCTCTTCTCTCCTTCCTTGCCTTCTTCCTGGAACTTGAAGTATTTCTCAAAGACAGATGCGAAGCAGTTCCTTTTCAGAATCCCTGCCTGGTGGATGACCTCATCTTTGTTGGCTGGCAATGCTTCCAGGTCATATAGAAGAGACACATTGTAGCCTGGCAAGCACAAAATAGTCTCATTACTGATCATTTTATTTATTTTATTTTCATCACAGAAAGATTTTTTACCTGCTTCAGGTGCAACCAAGAAGTTCCCATAGACCCTCTTGAGCAGCTGTAAAAATAAACCAAAAGTAATACCTTCATTGTCACAATGTCTGATATCTTGACAAATGTAAAACCAAATGTTATCTGTGCAATGCCTACATTTAGTTTTACTCCTCAGGAGGGAAATCTCACACAAATGTCTCTTTGTGCTGCACAAACAGACCTTGGCACTATGAAAGGATCACTGTCAGTTCATTCACTTATCCCTCTGGACTGGGGCTTTAAAGAAAAAGTAGTTGGATGTGAGCCAGTACATTCAGACAGTGGCTGCTGCAGTCGGCACTTCCTCGCCTGAGGTGACTCAAACAACTCACTTCCTGTTTCTAGCAGAAGGCTCAGCAGCTCATTTCTTCCTTACATGGCAAAGGAACTTCTATCACTGATTTTACTAATTCTTTAAATAGTGTTGCAATTCGTCTCATCGAATATCTCTTTGTGAGCAAATCTAACAAAGGCATGTGTGTTATTTTAGACCTTGTACAGTTTGGTAGTGTACCTCGTCAGCTCCATGCTCCTGAAGCTCTTTATAAAACTTCAGGGAGATGCTGACCATCACTTTGGTCTTGTCCCCATTGGGGTTGGAAATGTGGTACAGGACGCCATCAAAATCTGCAGCAGAGGAGTCATTTATTAATAGCAAACTTTTTAAAAAAAAATTTAACAGCCTACACATTTGATCGTGTAATCTCTCAAATTAGCAATAAAATGACATCAGAGGAATATACTTTAGTATATGAGTTGCATATACTAATGCATGTGTTGTAGTTACTAATAGATAATGTTATTCATTTCAAAAGGAATAATGGTTATTTCTTCATTCCATTTAATACAGCTGACATTATGTAACAAAGTTGTATTTACTGCCAGGGATGTACTTGAACAGGAGCTTCATAATAACATTAATTACAGTTCAAGTTAAATGACATTGTATGCAACTACTCCACCAATATTTGTATTAGGTGATAGTGTGCATTGTGATTGTAATAATGTTTTACCTGCAAAGGTCACTTCCACAGCCTCTGGCTTGGTTCTGCAGAAGAAGACAGAATTACAATCTACAGCATAATGACACAAAGGGGTGAAATTTGTATTCATTTACACATTGGTCATTTTAAAAGTACCTATATGCGTTTTAATGACATGTACCTCGAAATATTTCTATAGAAAAACTGGGTTTAACAGTGGTTAAAATAAGTGTGATAAAAAAGCAGGAGCAGGAGGCTGTTAAAGGGGGACAAACTTGACTCAACAAGACCTCCGGAATGCGGAAGACACGGCCACTACTAACGAGTTGTTATATCTCTGCTAGCCACAAAGTAACAAAAGACTACTGACAAATATGATTTACATTTACAAATATGGCACTACAGGGCTCCACAATGCTAACATAACAGATTGAGTGATAGAAGTTGACCTCTTTTAGCCGGCTAAAAGGCTAACAGTGACTGTAGCTACAGTAACTTGCCAAAGGGGAGTGCATTTTTCAATCTACTAATATCTAATCTAATATTCATTTGTAAACTCTTTAATTGCAAAAACTGTAGCAGACCTACGCCGACAATGCTGCATTGAATTATCTAGCCATGAGTGTTGCAAATGTGTAAAATATTCTTAATTCGTGATAAGCAGGGCTCTGACACACCCCAGCTGTGGGCAAGACACCAGGGCGCAGCTACAAGCTAATCATATTTTAGCAAACACAGCGTCAACAATGAGACGACCCTGAACACATCCACCTTTTATTCATGACAATCAGAGCCGGTGTGCACACTAGTGTAGACTAAAGACTGAACAATCCCTTTTCTGGAGCTAGCTGGTGTTAGCATTGCTAACCAGGTGAGCATCATTCCTTACCCATTGGAAGCGCCGTCGAACTTCAGCGTCAGCGTCTCTTCTATAATGCGGTTATTAATTTCTAAAAGGATCATGGTGGACGTCGAGGAGAGGGGGATATTATTGGAGATTTGATTTGTAAACCCCCTTTGTGTCAAATTTCTGCGATTTTTTTTCCACCCTGGACAGACGAACCCGCTTCCGCCCAGACCACTTCCGCCTGTCCACAGCACTTCCGCGTTCACACTGAGCACGCGCCACGGCGCTCACGAGCCTCCGTGGCCCCACATCAGACCCACGGCAACACAAAACTACTAAATAAGATAAGATAAGATAAGATAAGATAAGATATGCCTTTATTAGTCCCTCAGTGGGGAAATTCCAGTGTTGCACAGCACAAAAAAGTAACGTCCGCAAATAAAATGTATTATTACTGTTTGTGCTTCGTTTGAACGGCCAAAACCGCGTCAATCAGTTGAGTTCATTTTTAACGTTTTGAAAAATGTTTATTATGAAAAAGTTCAATGGAAAGACACACAGGAACAGATATGGAATTGTTAAAATAATAATAATAATAATAATAATAATAATAATAATAATAATAATAATAATAATAATAATAATAATAATAATAAATCCAGTTTTTCCCCCTCAAAGAACTAATAAAATGCTAAAATATTAACTAAACAAACGCAGCGTTCACCTTTACCTGCGAATAAGGAGCCACCTCTTTGGTGAAAAAAAAAAAATTACATATTATAATCAAGTGTATTAAAAAATGAACTTGAACAACTTCTCCTGTGCGAGATCAATAAAGGTCAATCTTCTAATCCTTGACCACTGTAAGGCGCTTTGTGCTACAATTTTGTATGAAAAGCGCCTTATAAATGTTTGATTGATTGATTGATTGATATGGAGGTTGCTAATTATAAGGAGAGATTTTCAAAACACTGGCCATTTCATTAGGTACACCTGTCTAGTTTGGACCAGGCACTGTTCAGTCCCAAGCATTTTAAACTGAAGATCCTGTTTAGTCCTCATGATATGGGATTTAGTCCTGGTTTTAATCCTGATTTTTATCCTCGTTGATGCAACTTTTCTTTTTCAAGTCTCATGCTTTGAGAGTGTGACACGCAATTCGTCATGTTCACACGCTCACACGCCACACATGGTATTTCTCACGCTGACATTTTGTTAAGCAATTCAACATTCTAGCCACTGTTCACAGCGCTTCTGTGCCCAGAAAATCGCATCAAAATTAAGATAAATAATAATATTAAGTATGTACAATCAACTAAAAAACACAACACAGTAAGGTTAAAAGGCACAGGAACGCTGCACAATAAATGTCTTTGATTCTGAGCAGTGAACAAACAGCAGTTAAAGTGACTCCAGTTCAGTAATATATAATATCATTACAATAAAGTGACTCAGATGATTGTGTGCAGTGCAGTGGTGGTTAAATAAATAAGTAGCAGGTAAAGTGACTTTAAATAATATTGCACTTTGTAATTATTACTATGGAGATGACACATGGTTGCTATGGAAATGAACATGACTAGCACTAATCATTGTACAGTCTGACAGCAGCAGGAAGGAAAGATCTGCGAAATCTTTCTTTAACACAGCGAGGGTGAATCAGTCTGTCACTGATGCTGCTCTCCAGAGCCGACAGAGCGTCCTGCAGGGGGTGACACCCATGGTCCAGCATAGACATGAGTTTAGCCAGGACCCACTTGTCCCCCACCTGCTGCATTGAGTCCAGAGGACAGCCCAGGACTGAGCTGGACTTCCTGATGACCTTGTCCAGTTTCTTCTTCTCCCTCTCTGTGATGCTGCTGGTCCAGCAGACCACACCGTATAGAAGGTCCTCAGGAGTGGTCCTCTCACTCCAAAGGACCGCAGTCTCCTCAGGAGATAGAGCCGATTCTGGCCCTTCCTGTACACATATATTTATTCAATTCTAGGTGTTTTATTAAAAAGAAAAACACAAAATGGTAGTGACATCCAGATAGCGCTGACCTGCACCCTGGCCCAGTGGTGGCACTTGCTTGTCTCGGTGAGTATAAAGTCATACTGCTGAACATTCCACACAAAGCAACATCACCATGGAGACAAGCAGGTAACCAATCCTCCTCCCTCAGAAAAGCCACACTGCTAAAATATTAAATTTTCTATTCAGACCAACTGTACCTAACAAAGTGGCCAATAGTAAACTGAATCCTTACTTGGCTCAAAATGCAGCTTTTGTGTGAAAACTATGGCACCTTATTCCACTTGTTGTAAAGCGCTTTGGGTGCATTGAAGGTGGAAAAGCGCTATATACCATTTACTCCCCCTTCAGAGTGCTATTATAATCAGTGTGCATCCCATTAATGAATCTACGGCGCATCGTATCAGGTTTGTGAAGTTGTAATGTATTGTTTTTTTTATCCTGTTTTTGTACATTTATGTAGAATTGCCATGTGGGATGATGTAGGGTGATGTAGGCTTGTGGGCGAAGCATTAGACAGAATCTTACAGCTAATTTAAGGAGGGTTCTAATAGAGCCAGGAGATATCGCTAAAACATGCATGGATGGAATCTAAAACCTCCTCAGGTATACTTTTGATGACGGAACGTTATAACACTGTAGAAAGCTCCAAAAAGTCAATTTAGCATAATAACCCTTCTTTAAGTGCAACAAAATTTCCAAGATTTTTTTTTTCTCTTGCAGAACAAAGTGGTTCAATATTTGAAATGAATGAAAATGAACAAGTTACCAGCACTTCACTTTCTCAAACAGAGATTAGAACATCATTATTTCTATAAGAAGTCCCAACAAACAAGACACTACACACAGTATGCTTTTGCCCTCTGACCAGAAGTTTGCTGGTCAAATCTTTTTACCAAAACACATGAAGTTGTTCTGTCCCAAATGGTGTTGTGTGTTATGTAGAGAGCTTGGGTTTAGATATCAAATATCAAATAGGGCAATCTAAGACTTGTTATGCATTTATTGTTACTATCGTGTTACTATCATGTCTTCATGAGCAGGTGTGGGCCAGTCCAGGTGCATTTGAACCTTTTTTCCCCTGCTTCAAACTGAAAATGGTTTGTCAAAACAAAACCTGGGGTTTAGATTAGGCCTGTCACGATAACTGACAATTATGTTAGATGGAAAAATAATGATTGAGAGTCAATATTTAAGGTGAGTACTAGCAGGGAACCGTTTGTTATTTTTCTGTTCTATGATTACATTTGCGCGGTAGAAGGTTGAATTATGAACTTCTCTGAGTCAAGACAGGTGTCTCAAACTAGTTTTTCTCCTGGTTCAAAATGCAATGCACGAAATGCAAAATAACAGAGCCTTTCTAAATGTTGATGACTTGTGCATTTTTATCATTTACGTCTTGGCGGTCCAGGTGGGCTTCATAGTCTTGTTTTTTTCCTGTTTGAGAGGTGGGCGAGAGTTAGGAGCAGAGCCAGGGGTAGCACATACACTGGGCAGCACTGGCTCTCCTTTCTGGTACCAGGTCTAACATGGACAGGAGGAAGCTGCTGAAGGACTGTGCTTCCTCATTGCACCACTTGTACTTCTTCACCAGGACATCGCTCAGATCCCATGGCTTCAACTTTGTGATGTGTCGCAGATCACCTTTTTTATTGAAGAATCCTTTGTGTATTCCCCCGTCCTGATGAGTTTCCGAGGGACTTTACCCAGCAGCTTGATGATAAGATAAGATAAGCCTTTATTGTCTCTTCAGGAGAGAAATTTTGTTTGGACATGAGAGAGTGTGATTTATAATAAACACTAAAAACAGCACAGCAGACAGACACATAAGAAACATGTATAATACATGAACAAAGAAAACATGCAACATATAAAAAGACTGCCATTGTTAGTACAACCTGTTTTAAACACACACACACACACACATAAAAACCCTACAGAAAAGTTGCATCCCCACACACACACATACACACACACACGCACACACACCCGCTAAGACCTACTATTCAGTAGTTTAATTGACCAGGGAACCAATGAAAATTTGAACCTATTTGTTTTACAGTTTGGGACCCTGTATCTTCTTCCTGATGGCAGTATTTCATATTCACTGTGCAAAACGTGCTCGTCATCCTGTAGGATTTTCAAACCCTGCCTTTTCACTGTTTCATCAAATAAAGCTTGCAGTGATGTGGGAGGGGGCATGCCCATTATTTTCCCCGCTCTCTTAACAAGAGTTTGCAGTTCAGTTCTTAGTTTAACAGACAGGTTCCCAAACCATATAATGATCCCATATCTAATGATGGATTCAATGGACGCCATATAGAAGGCCATCATTATTTCTTGCTCCACCCCAAACACTCTCAACCTCCTCAAGAAGTGCAGACGTTGGCTAATTCGTCTGCTTAAAAAATCAACATGCTGGCCCCATTGTAATTGGGAATCAAATACGACCCCTAAGTATTTATATGTGGAGACCTGCTCCACTGCCTCCCCATTCAGAGTCACCACCTGATGGTTTCCTATGGACCTGGGGTCAAAGACGATTTCTTTTGTTTTATTCACGTTTAACACCTGATTATTTGATTCACACCACAACACAGCCCTGTCTATTTCTAACTGATAGACCGAGGCATCAGAGTCCTGTGTCAGCAGACTGAGAATGACAGTGTCATCTGAAAACTTGATTATGTGATTGCTTGTGTGGTGATTTCTGAATTCATTAGTGTATAATGTGAATAATAGTGGTGAACTCACACAACCTTGTGGGACACCTGTGTTGATTGTCAGTGTGTCAGAGAGTGTAGAATTGATCTTAACCTGTCGTGATCGATCAGTGAGAAATGCATTGTACCATTTTATCATTACAGGGTTAACATGCATTTGATGTAACTTCTCTAACAGAATATGAGGCACAATTGTATTAAAAGCAGAACTAAAATCCATAAATAGAAACCTGGCGTATGCTTTCCTGTTTTCAAGGTGCTTAAGTATGAGATGTGATGTAGTGCATAATGCATCAGCAGTGCTCCGTTTATCTTTGTAAGCGAACTGATAGGGGTCAAGTAGATGTTGTACTTGAGCTCTCAACTCACCCACCATTATACGCTCAAAAGACTTCATTACCACTGATGTTAGTGCAACTGGTCTAAAGTCATTATTCTCACGTGGACAAGGTTTCTTAGGTACAGGAATAAGTATTTTTCCAACTTGTGGGTATTATATGTGTGTCTACAGAGAGCTGAAACAATGGGCTCCAAGCTGGTGCAAGTCCTTGAGCAAAGTCATGTAGGATTAATGGGGAAATCCCATCTGGCCCACTTGCTTTCCTTGTATTCAAGGTCCTAAATACCTTCACAACTGTGGGAGTATCAATAACTTATATGTGCATTGTCTGCACTGACCTTACATGGTGTGCTTACAGCCATACCCCCTTCATCCACATTATCAAACCTTTTATAAAAAGAATTCAACTCATTTGCACGCTCCTGTTCATTGCAGACATTAAGTGTCCTTGCTCTGTTATTTAAGTTTGTCATGTCCTTTACACAGTCCCACATCCTTTTTGTGTCTTTCATTAGGAATGTTTCTTTGATCTTAAGTCTGTGTTGTTCCCGTGCCTCCCTTAGTTTCCATTTCAGTTCTTTTTGGACACTCCTCAGTTCGATTGTATCATTATTCTTAAAGGCTCGTTTTTTACGCCTAATACATTCCTTTATGTCGGGGGTGATATAGTCCTTATCATTGGGGTACACTTTTATAGTTTTTTTCGGCACCACTGTCTCGACACAAAAATGGATATAGTCTGTGACCACTTCCACTTTATAATCCAAGTTGTCCTCCTGGTGGAAGACATCCCAGTCCGTCGCAAAGAAGCAGCCACTAAGTTCTTCTTTGCACGAGTCCGTCCAGACACTGACTGATTTTGTGATGGGTTTACATTTTTTAATGGCAGGTTTAAATACGGGGATTAACTGAATGGTGTTGTGATCAGAATTTGAGAGCGGGGCCCTGATTTTCGCAGCATATGCGTTTTCTATGTTGCCAATATTCTGTCCTTTCTAGTGCCGTTTTTAACATACTGTTGAAATCCAGGTAATGCGCTGTTCAGGTTGCAATGATTAAAGTCCCCCAAAATGAAAATGGGTGCGTCAGGTTTGTTTTGGAGCTGCTGATGAACACAATCTGCAATGCGTGAAGCAGCCCTTACGGCATTACCACTTGGCGGTATGTATACCACGCAAACAAAGATATTCCCATAGTCCCTGGGGAGAAAAAAAGGTCTTAAACTTAAACAAAAATTAACTTTTTTTACAATCTGAGCCTTCTTTCGGCAATAAAACAAGTAGTTTTACTCACCCATAGCAGTTTGGTGTCAATTGGAGCAGTATCGCAGAACTTATGTTGAGCCGTTCTGTTCTACTCATGATCCCGTATTCGTTAGCGTGAGTGCTCGGGGCATTACTTTGCGGTGTCCAAATAACACAAACTTTAGCACTTTTCAAATCACAGAAGATCGCTGTGTCAGGGTAGACTTTTAGTGGATTCCAAAACGGCCTGAAACCCGATATCCAGCTATAGTTTCATTTGATGACGTCATCAGAGAGGACAGTGCGCATGCGTGAACTCAGCTGTTTTGTAAACATCGCTAGTCCAGAAGAAGCTAACACCGCTCTGAACTTTACTTTTCTGTTGCGATATCGAGTTTCAGGCCGTTTTGGAATCTACTAAAAGTCTACCCTGACACAGCGATCTTCTGTGATTTGAAAAGTGCTAAAGTTTGTGTTATTTGGACACCGCAAATCAGTGCCCCGAGCACTCACGCTAACGGATACGGGATCATTAGTAGAACAGAACGGCTCAACATAAGTTCTGCGATACTGCTCCAGTTGACACCAAACTGCTATGGGTGAGTAAAACTACTTGTTTTATTGCCGAAAGAAGGCTCAGATTGTAAAAAACGTAAATTTTCCTTTCCACAATAGTTCAACGTCAGGCGAGCACAATTTGTCCTTCACCGCGTAATTTGTACACCATGAGTCTTTAACGTAGACGCACACGCCACCTCCCCTCCTTTTCCCCGAGCTCCCATCCCTGTCCAGTCGGACGTTCGTAAACCCCTGTACCTGGGTCAGTTGGTCTGGAAAGTCCTCCTGGAACCAGGTCTACGTGTACGCCATCAAGCATGCCTCCCGGTATTCATGACAGATCCTGGCATTTAAGCGTAGCTCATCCAGTTTATTCCTCAGTGAGCACGC
Source organism: Paratrypauchen microcephalus (assembly GCA_036785185.1). Classification (NCBI taxonomy): domain Eukaryota; kingdom Metazoa; phylum Chordata; class Actinopteri; order Gobiiformes; family Gobiidae; genus Paratrypauchen; species Paratrypauchen microcephalus. Next base: position 5,549,062 of record JAVJIX010000027.1, on the reverse strand, counting down.
GTTACTGAAGATGATTGAGGGCAATGGTGGCCTGTCGCGTCTCCGCCGGAGTCGTTGCCGAATGCCTCCTCTTTTGCCCCTCTGTCTGTCCCGCCGCCGAACCAGACATTTTTCTAAAATTTCTGGCGTCGGGGTAGCTCCTGATCGCAGTGCCAGGAGCAGTTCCCTTCCATAGTGTAGCACCTGTTCGCTTCCTCCAGGTGACCTGTTGCTCCCGTTGGCGTATTCCGCCCAGACGAATGATGTGATGATCAGAATCACCAAAAGTATGTGCGCAAACACACTCCACATACTGCAGGATAGATAGACACGCTGGACACCAGACAAACTTGACAGACAGTTCTTGAGACGTGACACACTTTGTTAGAACGTTAAAAACGTTGAAATGTTAAGACCATTTAAAAACAAACGTTAAGATAAGAAACAGCAATCACACGAGCTCCCATGCCCGAGTCGCAACAGTGCAGCGCCACCGGAACCGACAGTATGATCAGAGTGATCTCTTTGTTTCGTGAGAAGTCTTCACCAGACTGTGGCTCAAAAAGGTAATCTCCTGTCATCAACTCAAAGGCCAGGCAGGCTGTGCTCCAGATATTGGCCGTTATGCTGTAGCCGGCTCCTATCAACACCTTCAGAGACCGATACTGGATGTCCTCCGTAAAGTGATGTCCTCCGTAAAGTGCCTATGCACCCAGCAGGCATTGCCCAAGTCAGCGATCTTCACCTGCAACTTCTCAGCATTTATGGGCTCCAATGGGTTCACTAATAAACTACTAGAAGATTCATTATTTGCTTCCCGCTCCTTCTCCGTGGTCTTGGCCTCTCCTTGTGTTTCCATCTCCTCCTCTGTGATGTTGCTGGTGAGGTCCTGTAGAGTGGATGAAGAGTCCATACTCACAGAGATGTGAGTATTCCTCTGTTCCCTCCTCTGCCTCACCTTCCTCTGCTGTGGCCCTGCCCTCCTGGAGTCTCTGCTGCTCTACCTGCTTCTTCTGTTTCTTCTTCAGCTTCCTTTTCTTGTTCTTTGACATTTTGACCATTGCTTTGGGGACCGGGGCTGCACTCACTGCAGATCCCGAGGGAGAAGCTGCGCCCACCTTTTGCCACCCCATCGCTCTGGCTGACATCTTTCTAATGTACGCCTCATTCACTGTCAGCAGAATGTTCTCCGACTTTATGTCTGTGTGGATGATCTTACATTTGGTGTGGAGGTAGTCCAAGCCCTGCAACACCTGTTTGATGATGCTCTTGACACAGGGCACGGGGAGGCCCTGATAGTTTGATTTGATGATCCATTTGAGTAAGTGATAGCCAAATATTTCAAACACCAAGCACACGTGTTCCATTTACACCAGAAATTTTGAAGTCGTCAAGAAGTTGCACCACCCTCTTTCTGTTTGGGTCATTGGGATCTGTGTTTTCTCACCATTTAACAGCTTGATTTCATTCATGGCCTTTTCAGTGTAATGTTCTGCACCTTTCACCACCTTCAATGCCACAAAATGTTTCTCCTGAATGTCCCAGGCCAACCACACAGAAGAGAAATGGCCCCATCCCAGTTTTCGGATCACATGGTACTTCTGATTGTACAGGTCCCCAAACTTCACATTGTGATATCCACCTCTGCAGTAGTCATTTGGGTTCTCCTGCTCCTCGTCGCCTGATCCCAGCATTTCCTCGTCCTGTTCGACCTGTCCCTGAGACCCATCGCCTCCTCCTCGGCCGCCACCGCCACTGCCACGACCGTGCCCGGGAGGCGCCGGTCTTTTCCCGGCTGCAAACATTTTCTTTTCCATGCTGAAGACCAGGGGACACATGCTTAAAATGTCGGTAAAAAAATAATCGTTTGCGCTAGTATATCTCTAAAATGATTAATAATTATTCTTTTATATGACATAATGGCAACGGGTTTAGCAAAACTCAGAGAATAAAATTAACAAACCTCAAACTCATAAAAAAATATTATAATAAAAATAAATGAATAGAGAAGAGAGAAGTGACTTTATTGATCTCACACTGGAGAAATTCTTCTCTGCATTTTAACCCATCCTATATACATATACATATATTAGGAGCAGTGGGCAGCACACATTAGGGCGCCCGGGGACCATCTCCATGATCTTCTTGCTTCGGTTTGGTCAGGACCTAAGCTGGAGGTACCTATGGTGCATGTTTTGGGTTGATGGGGGAAACCGGAGTGCCCGGAGAAAACCCATCCAGACACGGGGAGAAACATGCAAACTCCACACAGAAAGGCCTGTGTGGAGTTTGCATGTTTGGGCGACCCGGGGATCGAACCCGCAACCTTCTTGCTGTGAAGCGAGAGCGCTAACCACTCAGCTACCGTGCCGCCACGGTAGCTTACCGTGCCGCCACGGTAGCTTACCGTGCCGCCACGGTAGCTTACCGTGCCGCCACGGTAGCTTACCGTGCCGCCACGGTAGCTTACCGTGCCGCCACGGTAGCTTACCGTGCCGCCACGGTAGCTGATGGTTATTTCCTCATTCCACTGAATATTTATGTAACAAAGCTATATTTTCTGTCAGGGATGCATTTGTACAGGAGGTTCATATGCCAATGGCTTGCCATCAATCAGAAACACTGCATCTCCTGAAAGATTTAACAGAATATCACTGGTTTAGTACATTTATGCTGGTGAACCTGTCTCAAAATGCATAAGTGATTAAGTATTCTTCTCTGTCCATCTTTGGACCCTGACCTTAATGTATGTTTTGTATCATGCTTTAAAACAAGGGTGCATACACCTTTATTACTCATTTTAAAAATGACCAGTGAAACTACATGGAAGAGAACTCCCTGCACAAACACCAGTCACTCAAGCTCTCCTGTGTGCACTCACTGAACAGCCAGGGAGAAGCTTTTGACAGTTGGGGACTTTGTCACATCAGAACATCTGACATAACCAGAGGTCCTAAATGCAGCAGAGGCACTGATTCAAGAGGAAGGGTGATATTTAAACCACATTCCCCCCACACAGGTGTCACAATGGAGTGAAGTGATGATTTTTTTTTACAGCGTGAAATTCACTGTAGGTAGGCAGTTATGTGTACCTGGGTCTCCCTGTATCAAGAATATGGGAAGACCTGGGAGTGAAGTGAAAACTGTAACAGACAACAAACATTATATTATATACATATATTAGGACATTTGATGATTATTATAATATCCAAGTTATTTATAAAACGCTTTTCATACAAAAAATGTAACACAAAGTGCTTTATGGTGATTAAAAAACAATCCCACATTTCCTTACACCCACCCAACCAGCCTCCACAGCTGCCTGACCCCAAACAGCCCAGACAGTCACATGCACAGTCTCACCCACATGCACGCACTCTGGCATGCACACAGAAACACACACACATGCTAAAATACATAAAACTACATATGCTAAAACATGAGGCTGAATACAGGTGAAACAGCTGAAAAAACACTATCAGAGGAGCCATCTACCCCAGGAGCCACAGGCCTCAGATCTGGAGAGATGAGGCCCAAGCACCAACCCTCCACCAGGTGCTCACGGGACAGACCCTGGCAGCTGCAGCTGACCACCACTCCTGGTGCAGAAGGCTCTTACAGACGAAACACTGGAAACCTTTAAAATTATAAAGGAATGAGTTCAAATAGGCCTATTAATTTACAAGTTATACACTGCATCCTGGCTACGTCTCATTTCTTTTTCCTCGCTTCTTTCTCCTTGATTCCTTTCCTCAATTCTGCAGGAAATGAGGGGTGAGGAAGTCCCAATCACAGAAGAGACTTAGCAAGGAGAGGATATAAACTCCTCACTGAGACCAATAAAGTTTGATTATTTTAGCTGATGTCTGCCTCCTGAAGCCTCCCTCATGTTGCTTCCTTTCGTGGTTTTCTTCAGAGAAATGACGTGTGCAGATCTTATGTGTGCAGGTTTAGCTCAGCAGTCATTTCACTCATGTACAGTCACTTTCTTTATGTAGACTACCGCTGTGATGAAAACATTGGCTGTAAAGACCAAAAGGTTTAAATAATTCTCATAAGACTCAACACACTAGTGGAAGATGGTGCCCTTGTTGTAGTCCGTTTTCTGGGAGTTGTAGTTTTGACTGAATGGCTGTTGTTCCTGCTGCTCAATAGGAGAATTCGGACCCACATAAAGCAGTGGTGGCTCCTTCTCCTCACTGCTCATTACTCCTCCTTGATCCTTATAGTTGACCTCATGATGTAGCTCTCAGAGGTCATTTACCCAACTCCACATGGAGCCTGTCTCATTAAAGAGTGATATACCTGAGTTTGCTTTTCTCCAGTAGTTTTGCGGAGTTTTTGCACAAACCAGCCCAAACCAAGCACAAACGCAAGCAAGCGCACCTCAGCAGAGCCATCCATGAGTAGCTGAGTACGCCCACAAAGCTGCTTAATGCACACCTAATATCTAAGACACATTTCAGCGCCGCATTTTGAGCAACATGAAACAGTTGGTCTAAGGAACACAAACCAGTGGAGAGAGCGAGCACAGTCAGACCCTCCATTCAAATTAAAACATAAATTTAAAATACAAACAGATGACCACAAGGATGTTTATGTGGGTTATGTGATATAAAGGGTTACTCAAAGATGTGTGAATGAAACAAAACACAACTCCAGGTATGTTTTTGAGGAAGTAACAACATTATAACATGATTTAAAGGTCACAAGAGTCAATTTTGCGTAATATAGGACTTTTCATTCTGATAGTTTTCTATAGTCTATAGATTTTTATAGAGTTTCAAAATAGAAATGGTCACTAGTTTCTGATTTTTTGATTTGATTCTAACCAATATAGGACAGTACAGTTCTACTGAAACTCAAACTCAGAAATCAAACTAATTCCAAGCAGTTTTAATGTAGTCACTTTACACACAACACAATGGTTGGAAAGTTGACAGATTTGTTCCTTCTGGAGCTGAAGCATCTGCATCTTATCTGCAACATATATGACTGTAAATAATGAGGCGTGTGCACTGTTTTTAAAACTGCGATGAGCTGATTTATGGAGACTGAGAGTAGCAGATGGGTACAATACCTGTCTCTGTGTGCCTTCACATTTACAAGGGAAGCTGTGTGGCCCTCCTCCTCTCAGCATAAGCCTGTTATTAGTCACATGTTTATAGTCTGGCTGGTGTTTGTCAGGCCATTAAAGACAGGTCCTCCACTGATGCAGACACAGATAACTAAATTCAGAGAAGCAAATGCAATGTGGGAAAGGAGCTGATTGCAATAGCAGCAAAGAGAACAAAGTGTTGCGTTTTAAGAAAGTGCCACGACAAAAGAGACATCCTGAGCGTTACCACATTATTAGTGACTCAAGAGATGTTGATGCAAGGTGCTCCTCACATGGTCAACCGTGTTATTACAAATGTTTTTAGCTGGGTCAACTAGATTTTTGTACCTAGTTTTTAAAAAAAAGCTCAAAATAACAGGTGAAAATATAAAGTGAGTAAATAAATGCTGGAAATTGAGTGTTGTGTTTAAAATGTAATGAAAAAAAAAGGTCTTAATAGTAATTTGGATTAACACACATACAATATCTGAATGTGTGGAGCTAATTTGTAATACACAATATTAAATTACAAACTTAATTAGAAATAAAATGTATTATAGTCAGGTAATGGCTAATATAATGATGCAGGGATATGAGGTAATGTAGTATCCATATGAAACAAACAGGATATTGAGCAAACTCTTTGAAAAACAGCTGTATCTTCTTTAGGTCTTTAGTTCCTGCTCACTGTGGAACAGAGGACAGAAGGTAAGGTCATCTTTCTTGTCATCATAACAAAGAATAATTAAATATTTAGATTTTTTTTAAAAATAACAAATAATAATAACAACACATTTCCTTCAGGATAATAAAGTATCTAATCTAATACTATGTTTTCTGATCACAGCCATGAAGTTAGAGGTGTCTATCGATGACTATTTCCTCGACTACTTTAATGACAGCAACTACGACAATAGTACATCCTATACTGTGAACCCACATACCATCGCGTGTGAGCTAAAACTACTGGATCCTGCAGTTGGCATCACTATATGCTTTCTCCTTGTTGCCATCTTTGTACTGGCAATCCCTGGCAATGTCTTAGTGGGCTGGGTAATACACACCAGCCAACAAGCCCTTACCCCATCGGATATCTACCTGTTCCACCTCACTATAGCGGATGGACTCATGGCTTTGACTATCCCATTTTGGGCAGTTGTGGTGGTACGAGGATGGCTATTTGGAGAATTCATGTGCAAAGTCATAAGTCTCATTTTTGACACAAATTTCTACACCAGCATCTTGTTCCTAGCGTGTATCAGCATCGACCGCTACCTTGTGATTGTGCATGCTAGTGAAAGCTTCAAAAGTCGTCAGAGGATGTGTAGCCAGCTGTTGTGTGCAGGCGTGTGGGCCCTGGGTTGCGCCCTCGCCTTGCCCGCTCTCTTCAATGACATCGCAAGGCCGAGAAACGACTCTGATTGGATGGTATGCAACGATAACTTTTATATTGGCAATGCATCAAAATGGAGGATTGCCATTCGTGGGTTTCGACATATTTTTGGCTTCCTGCTTCCTCTTGGTGTCATGGTAACCTGCTACAGCATCACCATTGCCAGGCTTTTGCGCACCAGAGGTTTTCAAAAGCACAGAGCAATGAGAGTGATCATAGTAGTAGTGATTGTGTTTTTGTTATGCTGGTTGCCGTACCATCTAAGCATGATAGTTGATACACTTTTGAGGGCTGACCTGATTCCATACGACTGTGCAAGGAGGATGTCAGTAAACACGGCATTGGGGGTCACAAACAGCCTGGCTCTCCTTCACAGTTGCATCAATCCTTTCCTCTATGCCTTCGTGGGAGAGAAGTTCAGGAGGAAAATGAAGATGCTGCTGCAGAGAAAAATGGCACAAGAGAGGATGTCAGTGTCGAAATACAGCAGGTCCACTTCTCAAACCTCAGAAGGCACTGGGACTGTCCTGTGAAAAGTTTAGCGTGGTTTACTTACTTACTGCTTGCATCTGTATCATGTTGGAACAAGGAAATGCAATGTATTTCGTCACTAATGTAAAGCAGGCCTGTACTTCCAAATGAAATAAACAGCTTTTCTTTTTGAGTAATTTGTGTATGTATATATATATGTATATATGTATGTATGTATGTATATATATACATCAAATAGTTAGTGTATATATATATATATATATATATATATATATATATATATATATATATATATATATATATATATATATATATATATATATACACACACACTAATTATTTGATCTATGATTTTAGCCCTGGATTTGCCAGTCTCTAGTGAACTAAAGGTAAAAGGAGCTGTTAACTTGAAAACTACCACCACATGACATCATGACATCACAGGGTGAAACAGATCATTTTAAGCTTTGGAGATGTAGACTTAGATTTAGACTTAGACAAACTTTATTGATCCACAAGGGAAATTATTTGGGAAGACAGACTAACAATAGAGGGTTACACAAAACATGGCTTAAACTCACAAGATTTTAAAGTAAAGCCAATAATGGTAGCTACATGCATTATATATATATATATATATATATATATATATATATATATATATATATATATATATATATATATATATATATATATATATATATATATATATAGTGTGCGAGTGCGAGCAACCGGCCCGATTGCCTTCACCCTTCATGGTGTAGTGAATCTTTTTAGCCCTTTTTTGTATGTGTGAAGCGATTTTTAACTTTGACTCAAACCTGAATTTAATTAGATGCATATTTGAGTGATATGAACACAGGGAAAATAAATAATTATCAGCAATTTATTTTTAATACAAAATAACAAAATGAACAGAATAAAAGAAATATCTGTCCTGCTTAATTTAATACTGTATAAATTAATATAAACAGGGATGAAAGTGACCAGTAATGGAAAAAGCTGAAAGTCACTGAACATTTTTGAACTGTAGATGCTCTGAGATGCAATCTGGGGTCATTTCAGCCACTTTGCACTAACTTCTCACAAAATGTGACTTGCACTGGATGGAATCAGCTCGGGATGCATAGTCTGGACCAGGGGTCTTCAATGTTTTTCAGGCCAGGGACCCCCAAACAGATGGCGAACTGGGTGGGGGGTGGGGGGCTGGTGCTGGCTCGTGGTTACGTGAAGACAGAGTAGCACCCCCACCCACCGCCCGCGCCTGTACAATCCCCTGTGTTGGTATGTGCGACTTCAATGGAGTTTTAAGTCTTTTTATTAATTATGTTACTCTATGGTAACTCAATGTGCACTTTTACAGTAGAGTACTGACTGATTCTGCAATATTGTGACCACCAGGGGGTGCTGGAGTGCACTTTTGCTTTCTTAAATAGCTGTAGGCCTACATGGCTATAATGTGAAATAACTGCGCCTTTGGTCTTTTTTATGTTCAAAAACTTTTTTTGTAATTATTGTTTATATTTTTTATTGCAGCGGCAAGAGTGGCTTTCACCCAGGGAGTAAATCACTCTAGGAACGCCACTGCTGTAATGAAATATGATTGCACTCATCTCGAGACCAAGACCGGTGTCGTAGTATTTGACACCAGTCGACTCGTAGATCAAAGTATTGGGCCCCTGTTTTAGACACTATTTTTAATTCACACGGTAATACGGGACAAAGTGCGCCCCTTTTCAGCTCAATACCCTTTAGCAAAAATAAGTTTATTCAAGTTTACTATGAGTATACTTATTTTATACTAAAACTGAGGAAGTATACTTGAAGTTGACTTTTTATAAACTATATTTTATATACTTATAGAATAGTATAGTAAAGTATACTTGGCTTATACTGAAACGTATAAACAAAGTCTAAGACTAAGTACATTTATACTTACACTTATACTTTAAAACTAAAACATATACTTTTCCTTTAGTCAAGTCATTGACTCGTGCTTAGCATTTAATTTATATATTAATATAATATAATGCTGGAGTTTAAAACTTAAGAGTATATAGTATGTGTGCTCAATTGCATTATCTTTATGCACCTTGTGTGCACTTTTTCCTTTTATTTTCTCTAGTAAGGAACTATTTGATTTCATAGGTCTTTGTTTTTTTGTATGTTTGAAAATATATCAAACTTGTTTTCAACATTATGTCTTGTGATTTTGTAAAGGCATCACACTCTTGTCTACATATATGAGTAAACTTTAAGAGTACTTTAAGGAGTATATTTCAAGTATATAAATAGTAAGCTACAAGTAATATGCCAAGCAGACCTAAAGTATAACAACAAGTAAACTGGGGCGGCAGTAGCTCAATTGGTAGAGCGTTTGCCTAGTGATCCCGGGGTTGGCGGTTTGAATCCCGCTCTTGATGGGTGAGATGAGCGCTGCTATTGTGTCCTTGGGCAAGACACTTAATCCCAGTGTCTGTGGACACTGGTAGCCCCCATGGCAGAAGATACATCAAGGCCTCTTGTGACGTGAGCCGTCCTCCTGTGGACCCACCACCTGCGGGGGGATTCATGGGGACTGCTGCCCCCGCGACCCAGAAAATGGAAAAAGTGGAAGAAAATGAATGAATGAACTAGTAAAGTAACTAAAGTTTATAAAAGTATACTTTAATAAACTAAAAATAGGAACTTGAAGTACATAACTAGTACAATGGCAGTATATAGATAAGTGTACTTGTGGTATACTTTAAGTATACTAGAGGGCAGACATGGGGACTTGAGACTTAGGCTACGTTCACACTGCAGCCTGAAATGACCCAAATCCGATTTTTTTGCCTCTATGCGACCTGTATCTGATCTTCTAATGACAGTGTGAACGACACAGATCCGATTTTTTCAAATGCGATCCAGGCCACTTGGATATGTGGTCCTAAATCCGATACATATCCGATCTTCTGGCATGCGACTTCAGTCTGAACGGCCAGGTCGCATTCATCCGACCTGAGTGTGTTTCCTCCAATGAGAGTGGTACAAGTAGGTGTTCACAAATGTGCACAAACGTTCTTCTCGTCATGCGAAAATAGTATATAAACTCGTATCAGTGAAGCGGCGAAGCACGTAGCAATCCCACCCCTCCTGCCTGTGACTCCGCACCCACATGTTCCTTTCTGCAGACGTTGCTGCCACTGCCCCGCAAAGCACTGTGGCCAAAAACCTTGTCCTTCTCCTTCTCCGTCTCCTCCTTAAAACAAATAAGCTGTACATGTTTTGGCTCCGGTACGAAAGCAACTTTAGGCTACTTCCGTAAACATTGAGCGCGTTCGCTGCGTGTGACGTCATCGTGTCCTCCAAGGCGCATGCGGGACACTTTTGGGGAGTTTAGCGTTCACACTGGAGATCACATACAATTCGCATTTAACTGGAAATGTGAACGGCCTTGCAAAAAAATCGGATTTCACAAAAAAATCTGAATTGAGCATTAAGCCCTGCAGTGTGAACGTAGCCTTAGTGACTTGGACTCGAGTCGACTCGAGTCGCTGTTTTTATGACTTGTGACTTGACTCGACAAAAAATGAAATACTTGAGACTTGACTCGGACTTGGGGGTCTAGGACTCGGGACTTGACTTGACTTGAGACACGATGACTTGAATGACTTGCGTGGTCACATAATGTTTTCGTGCTCATTCAACGGCACTGGCATGTCCTGGGACGCAACACGTGCACCACGTGCACCACCACCGGCACGAGGCCGCGCGTACACCGGGGCTGCGAGCACGAAAACGATCCGCGGCGCCCGGACCGCGTACTCTCAGCCCCAGCCACAAACCAGCCGCACGAAATCAGCAAATAGTGGCCCGTGGTGGTTTAATCCCGGTTTAGTCCAGGTCTAGACCTGGTCCAGTCCTGGTTTCGTCCCCTCAGATGTGAGAGTTGCGCTGTGTTTGCGCTTGTGGTGGAGGGCTATGTGGCGTTAATGTACTGTCTCTTGGCGTTGCTCAGATCAGTTGTTGGCTTGGTTTTGTGGAATGCAGGAGATCACTTGGGTCTACGTTCAAATAATAATAATAAACAAAACTCTCATCACTTTTTACTCTTAGTCAGTCTCTTACAAAGGTGTAGTCTAAATACACGAGCTCTCGAGGAGCGCGCCTGACCCATTACGCACGCGAGAGTGGTGTGTGTGTGTGTGTGTGTGTGTGAGAGCGTGTGTTTGTGTGTGTGTGTGTGTGTGTGTGTTAGAAAGTGTGTGTGGGACAGAGTGAGTTAGGGAGTGTAACAAAGTTTAATACAAGTTTGTTTTAGCTGTTACTGGTTTCAGCTCAATGCTGAAACAATGTTGAAAACATGTGTTTGGTTTTCGATGTACAGATCACTTTTACCAATAAATAACCAATAATTACATTATCACTGTTTTGTTTGAGTCTACGATGTATTTTACTGAACATGAGTATTTACAATACAAATATTTGATAACAGGTTGGGCACAATAGCCAGTGATGATTACTTACACTTTCTTATATATTGCCTTTCACTTTATTAAGATCAGATTCTGCAGCTAAAATTACAACAATAGGCCAAAGGTGACTTGACTTGGACTTGACTTGACCTATTACAGGACTTGACTTGACTTGACTTGACATAGCCTGTGACTTGACTTGACTTGCCCAAGAAAAAAATACTTGAGACTTACTTGTGACTTGAAGGTGAAGACTTGAGACTTACTTGAGACTTGCACATGTGTGACTTGGTCCCATGTCTGCTAGAGGGATATACCAAGTATATTGATAGTATATAGATGAGTGTACTTCTTGTATACTTTAAAGTGTACTTTTGTAAACTTAAAATTAACTTTGAAGTATACTTAAAGAATACTTTTATAAACTTAAAATGTTCCAATTTAGTACAAAAAAGTATTAAATTAGTATACTTTCTAGGACACTAGAAGTACATGGTCTGTAGTATACTTTCTATACTTACACTTACACTGAAGTATACTTAATAAAGTAAACTTTAAGTATACTACTTTTTGCTAAGGGCGATTTTCTGGGCACAGAAGCGCTGTGCGCTGCGCTTGAATTGCGTAACTAAATTTCAGCGTGAGAAATACCATGTGTGTAGGGTGACCATTCGTCCGGATTTCGTCCGGACAGTCCGGTTTTAGAGCTGTCTGTCCGGCCGTGTGTCACGTGTCCTCCTTTTTTAGATTTTGTCCTCCTTTCGGACCGTTGCATAAATCATCATAAATCCTCACCCATTATTTACACTTGCTACTCTGCGATGTTGTGTCGTATGCAAACATTCTGATCCAGCCCGTCAGCCCCTCGTATTGTCCGCTCTCTATCTGCGCTATCAGCCACTCCTGGAGGTGCAACTTGGCTCCTTCTTCCATCTTCATCGCCTTATTACTGTCCCTTAAAATTTTGTTTTCTTTAGTGCCATGCGTAACAGGTTTCACTTACGTTTCCTCTCAATGTCGACAGTTAAAATACGTTACAATATTTACATTACGGCTTTCATAATTGCAAATAATATTTTGGGGATTTTGTGCGAATTACACAAATCCAGGTAGCGAGATCCTTACCTCTTAAAAGTGAAATTTCTTTCTTCTACCATATGATGGCATGGCAAAGACTGTGTTTTTTCAGTGAATTAGTGATGATGTTTTTTGTTCATATCATCTTGACCATAATTTGCCACATTTTTCTTTTTGATGGGTGTTCCATGTTAATAAATATATGTTGACTTCATACATTATCCATAAGTTGTTTTTCTTGACCGTTCCCCTTCCCCGAGGGAAAACAAAACAAAAAACAAGGTGTCCTCACTTTAGGGCCTTTGTCCTCCTTTTTGGACACAAGTGTCCTCCTTTCCTGTGTCATGCCGGTGGTCACCCTAAATACTATATAGTTGATGACAACAACATTGACATAGCAAACGGTGGGATATGTAAACTTGGGATTGCAAGGGGTGGAAATGAAAGGGCTACATTTAACACAACAAACCGATACGGCACCTCAAAAACAAACACCCGACACAATACAGCGAGTTACAGGAAACCCAGCCAAAGACGAGTCAGCTCACGCTGCAGGAGAGTTTGAAAAGGAGACAAAAAAATGCCCCTTGACAGCGCGAAGGCCCAGGAGAACACAGCCAGGAGCACAAATGATCGCAATGAGTGACCTACCATTCGCCTTTGTAGAGAACCCTGGATTTCTTATGCTTATGGAGCACGTTGGACCTCGTTAATAATAATAATAATAATAATAATAATAATAATAATAATAATAATAATAATAATAATAATAATAATAATAATAATAATAATCCCCTTCTCCCCGCAAAAAAAACCCCCAAAAAACAAGGTGTCCTCACTTTAGGGTCTTTGTCCTCCTTTTTGGACACAAGTGTCCTCCTTTCCTGTTTCATGCCGGTGGTCACCCTACATGTGTGGCGTGTGAGCGTGTGAACATGTCGAATTGCGTGTGTCACACTCTCAAAGCATGAGACTTGAGAGCCCTGAATAATATACTTAACAAAAACACAAAAACACAAAAAAACTGGAATAGTCATGTCTCCAACAGATAGCGCAAATGAGACGTATTCAATGCTAAAACCACGTGTCTAAAGTAAACTTGTAAAATTACAGATATCTTGGTTTTCTGAGCATAGTTCACTGTCTTTTGATGAAATATAAGTAACAAACTGGTTAAAATAAAAATAAAAATGCACCCACACCTGCAAAATTTCATCTTTTCAAAACAAACTTGCACAACCATGACTTGAGACTCCATATCCCAGAAGCCTCAGCGGCATGCTGCATTCAAAGTGGTCCTCGGGAACTCAGGATTTCGACCGATTTGCGTTTACTGTATGTGCTTTTCTTTTAGCCCGAGCCCCGAGTTGTTTTTCCCACTTGAGCAAGCGTTTAAGTATGGAGATAATTTTGTCTCATAAAAAATTATCTCCATATTTAAGTGCATCAACTCGGAAAACACATTTTCCCGAGTTCTCGAAGATCACGTGAACGCAGCAGGGTCGGGCTGACAGATTCAGATGCAAAGCACGAGGTGAGCATTGTTCACTTAAGCTCAAATATATTTGAACAAAGCGCTAAATCAGCCAATTTTTTAGATAGCGCTGATCTGACAGAATAGATCAAATATCACTGTTTCTGTCGGGAATGCATAGTAGTGTTTTATTGTGACAGATGCTACTTTTAGCCGGCTACACAATCTAGTGTGTTGTCTATAAATCTCCCTCACGCTTTGTGACAACAATTTAAAAAATGCTAATATAAAGATCTGACCTATGCACTTCTCAGTTTTGGTCTCTGTAATAACTGTATATGGTACACAGCTATTACATAGGTTATAAGAGAGGCTACTGCATACTGCGGCGTACTCACAGAGAATCCAGTGTTTAACTCAGTATTCACATTCATTGTGAATAAAAAGGGCTGTTTTTCTCAGTTACACCACAAAATTAGACGTGTAAACATGTTTTTCTGTAGTCTCCATGTGGTGTTAAACTAAGACTTTCTGTCTTTTCAGGTGAACAATGACAAATCTCTGGATAACTCTGTCACTGTGCAGTGTGTGGACTGACACAAAGGTCAACATTTCCCTTAACAGCATGTAGCATTTTAACCAAGCTTGCAAAATGGTTCAGTGTTACTAGATCATTGACTGGTATGACATCTTCTTCATACCATTACAATTAGTGTTCAAGTTGAATGTAAGGCTAGAGTGCATCATACCTCCTATGTGGATTTAAATCTGAGAAGTCCCTCCATCACTAAAGATGGCAGCCGAAGACCCAAACACCAGTGGAGACGAGTTAGATGGGGAGAAAATTATGAAATTGCCAAGAGTGGAAGATGGAGATGCAGAGTTGGCCATGTGTGCCTCAGATTCACCTTCATCTCCTGAAGGTGAATCTGAGGCACACACAGAAGAACCCAGAAAGTGGAAGTTTGCCGTCTTCTTTTTGTGCGTGTTTGGATTTATGGCTTCCATTAAGCCGGGGGAGCCTTTTATTACGCCATATCTACTGAGTGTGGAGAAGAACTTCACCAGGGAACAGGTATGGAAAAATACAGTTGTTCATGTGAGCTTGACTTTAGTGTTGAGTTCAACACTCCTGACACACTGAGTTTAATGAGTGCGCTGTGGTGAGTTTGCTGATCCAACCTCTTACGGTCAAAGTTCACATTTTTGTGTAGGTCAAAGAAGAAAAAAGGAGTACAAAGTTCACACCACTGAGTAATTCTAATCAGTAAATAACAGATTTATAGATGGTGTTAAGTAAATATAGCCAAAATGTTAGCATTTTGTTTCAGTTGCACAATGATTCTAAAACACTCTTTAGACATGTTGTGTTGTGAGCTTTGTTTGTTTTGCCTCACATTCCACTTTCAGGCCGATTGTCCTGGTGATGCTGACATGCTTCACAGCTGCACTTTGTTACTGATGAGATAAAAACAAACAACTGTTCTGCTCAATATCTTGACCTGGACATCTGTTATAAATAAACCTTTATAATAATACTAGAAAGCATTCCCTCAAACACAACTGTTATGAAATTTTAATACATTTAAGCTATGTTCTGGTAAAAAACAGAATGTCAAAAATATGCCTGTCAGGATAACACATTTTGAATATAGATATATGGCTGTAGTAAATATAGATGATTAACGATATTGAATTTAATTTATGCCACTGACACAATAAACAAAGAGCAGATTTATACCTCAAAAACTATTCTAAATCTACAATACTGTAAAAAAAAAAAAAGACACTTAAGTTATTAATTTAACTATCTATGGGTCAAATCTTACTATACAGCCAAAAAATATAAATTATTTAATACTATAAATTTCCAAGTAATATAAAGAAAATGTAAACACGATAATACTAGGGATTTCCCATGATTCGATACATACTGTATCTCTATAAATGGTGTATTGATTTGATTGATAATTTCAAACTCAAAAAACAAAAAAATCTCATGTAATTTTTTCTGCTAATGAGTATAATATAATAACACTGATATTAATGAAACATTACATACATTACATTACAACTACTGTAAAGTTGTAGTTTATATGTGAAGTATTTTAGTTCATTTGGCTCAGTGATTTACAGTTCAGAATTTTTATTCAATGAAAATAAGTATAGTGCTTTTTCAGGCTATTTTATATTTTATAATATAGCCTTTTTTGATGATCATTTCTTTTCCTCGAGTCCTTTCACTGCGTGCGACAGTAGCTCCTCCCACACTGCCCTGCTACAGTCTGTGCTCTTAACAGACACCCAGCACACGAGCATATCGAATCGAGAGACCAGTATCAAACGATTCGGTATTATATCAAATATCGTTGCATCCCTAGATAATACTAACCCCAAAAAATATGTCAATATAGTGGTATATGGTGACAGGCCTAATCAAAAGTCTCAACATATGATGTTAACTAAATTGATGTTGCCAGATAGGTGGTCGAATGGAAGACCAAAAAGGAGATTTATAAATGTTGTGGAGGAGGTCATGGAGTTGACTGGTCTGAGGAAAAGAGGATAGCATATTAGTAGGGCGAAGATCATTCGTTTTGATGTCAGATAGGAATAGTAGTACACAAACTGCACTACGAGACGCAAATCCAAAAGGAGAAACCTTAGCATCTTGTATGTTTTTGTATGTTGTCAAATGTTGCTTACCTTTAACTGATGTCTCTCAGGTGACCAATGAGATCACACCTGTGCTCACCTACTCATACATGGCCGTGCTGGTGCCTGTGTTCCTGCTCACCGACTTCTTGCGCTACAAGCCTGTTCTGGTGATTCAGGGCCTCAGTCAGGTCATCATCTGGCTCTTGCTCCTGTTGGGCAACTCCCTCCTCCAGATGCAGCTCATGGAGTTCTTTTATGGCATCACCATGGCCTGCCGTGTGGCCTATTCCTCCTACATCTTCTCGCTGGTCAGCCCCACCCTGTACCAGCGCGTGGCCGGCTACTCCAGGACCTCAGTGCTGCTTGGAGTCTTCACCAGCTCAGTTTTGGGACAGTTATGTTTATCACTGGGCAACATCACATTCTACACCCTAAATGCCATTTCATTAGGATTTGTAAGTTTGGGATTGCTGCTCGCGATCTGCCTCCCCTGGCCAAAGCGATCATTGTTTTTTAACCCCAGTCAGGAAAAAGCAGTAAAAGCGGATTTGGACAAAATGAATAATAAAAAATCTTCAAAATCAAATTGGAAGGACTCGGTGTTAGTGCAGATGTTGCTGGAGCTGAAACATGTGTTCAAGATGTCAAATTTGAGGATGTGGTCGCTCTGGTGGATCTTCAACTCTACAGGGTACTACCTGGTGCTCTTCTATGTCCACATTCTGTGGAACAAGGTCTACCCAGCCACAGAGAACAAGAACGTGTACAACGGTGGAGTAGAGGCCGCATCTACTTTATTAAGTGAGATTTTTACATTTCTAAAATTAAAAGGGCACTGTGTCACTTGTCCAGTGGAGGGCCCATCACCTGGCCCATCTCCACGGAGACAAGTGCACCTTTAATACTGGTCTGCTTTTAAATCATTGGACTTTTGTATTTGCAAACATAATCTCTTTCGGATTAAAACCACACCAACAAGTTACATTATGACATCATTATTATTATGCAGCTCCACACAACTTCAATGGACTGTGTACTCTGACACTGTCAGGTCAGCTTTAACACTCTCTGTTGCATGCTGATCAGAAATACTACACAGTAATTGTAGATTTGGAGAGACTACAGACAAAGAGACTGGGCAGTATGGCGAACTCATAACTAAGTATGGCCTTAACCCCGTATTATTTCATCTTATTTTTCCTAAAATGCCTGACTAAGATTACCTCAATTCAAACAGAAACTGTTTCTGAACCCTTTGAAGCTCAGACAAATGGCTGCCCTCTGACTGTACAAGAACAATCACTACACAGAGGAATTTCAGATTTCAAATTCTGCCAAAACTTTCTGGGATAAAACAATAGGTATAGCTGGTGTCCCTGGGAATGACCCAAGAGAGAGCAGACTGAGCATTTGTTGGGTCTTGACAATTCCCATGTCAAAGCTGAAACACGTCACTAAACATGAGATTTTGGCACTTGTAATTATGCAGACAGGTCCAGGTGGAATTCATATAACTACCTTTCTAAAAAAAACTGTGAGTGGGATTGCCTCTTCACAGATTTGACCTGTAACTTGGCTTTGTTGCGCCACCTGCTTGTCTCCGTGCAGATAGTCAGTTTAATGTCAGGCGGCAGAACACGACACACAAAGGAATAAAATCTCCATGAAAAAAACAAATGGCAGACCCTCCACCAGAGAAGTTACACAGTGCACCTTTAATAGTAAAGTTTATGAACATGGACAAAGCCTGACCAAACACCAATGCGGTCCACACCAGTGTCGTTTAACACACACACACAAATCTGAATAAAACTGATTCATTTGATTTGATCAGATACAAATGACTTGTTCTCTCATGATATTGTGTACATTATACTATATTTAACTTTTTAATCTTTGGTAACTACTACTAATTTTCCACTTGTTTTGCAATAGAAAAATAGAAAATTGGGGTCTAGTAACTGATTGTGATCATTCTTGTATGAATTTTAAGGTGCCTTGACATCCTTCATTGCGGGCTATGTCAAAATTCGATGGAACATCTGGGGTGAGTTGGTCATAGCGGTCATCACTGCGGTCCAGGCTGGACTGTTATTGCTCATGGGGACCACAAAAGACATCTGGGTGTGTTACGTCGCCTATGTGCTTTTCAGAGCCTTCTACCAGTTCTTGGTGCCTATTGCAACGTAAGCGATGTAATCTAAGAGTGTTTTAAAGGTGCATTTTGTAACTTTTCTGGTGGAGGGTCTTGTCAAATGCTCATCTCCATGGAGATGTTATTGCTTTGTCTGGAATGTTTCACAGTATGGTATTAAACCTTTCTATCTTCATGGGGACCAAACCAGACAAAGTTACAGATCAGATCTGTGGAGAGGCAACCCTGCTCACAGTCAGAATACTTGTTTTTCTTGGTATTTTTGAGCTCAAAAACCACCTGTAATTGAATAAATGTAAGGTAGAGCTGTTTTATGTCATAATATGGAACATGCCACACAGAACAATGACATATCCATAGAAAAAAGCAGTTGACGGAACCCCAACCAAAAAGTTATACAGTGCGCCTTTAAATTGTAGTTTGCTTCTCTGGTATTTTAATGTTTATATTTTTAGATTTCAGATTGCTTCATCTCTTACAAAGGAACTATGTGCTCTTGTGTTTGGGATCAACACTTTTCTTGGAACTATTTTGAAGAGCATCATTAACTTAATATTTTCTGACAAGAGAGGACTGGGGTTGGATGTGCACTCACAGGTTAGAATTACACATTTATCTCCATTTAAATAATAATAATAACAATATAATACAAACAAGTATTAACAGGTCTAATCCATTTGTAAAATTGTGGTAAACTACTAGTCTACCAAATACTAGTAAAGCTGATGTACCATTTCTCCTGACTTATTATCACCATTTTTTTTTTCTTCCAGTTTCTTGTCTACTTCATCTACTTCACCCTACTCACAGTGGTGTACTTTATCTGCGCTGTTGTGGTCATAATCCGGCACTTTCGTAACCAGCCTGACAGAGGAGGCGGGACCAACCAGCTGCCCACGGAGCTAAACCCAGTGACAGCCAGTTCAGAGACAGAGCCGCTGTCAAGTGGCAAAAGTGTCAAGTCTTAAAAATATATTTTCTTAATTTAAATATTTTGAGCAGAGTGTTAATATTAAGTGCCTCCTCTGCTGTCAGTGCACTTGTCATTCAGGAATTAATCATTTTACAATGATGGGAGTATTCAATTATAATCTACACTCCCACATCAGTATTAGATATTAGAGGTTATTTTTAAACCTGACCAAGGCTGTTAAAATGCTTATTGGTACTATTGATACTACTGGATAATAGATGTACAATAATAATAATAATAATAATAATAATAATAATAATAATGTACACTGTCAATCATTTTAGAATACAGAACATATTTCCCTCTAACTTGGTTGTTTTAGGGCATTTACTCATTTAATTGTCGAGTTGAACTTGTTTTGACTGTACATTTATTGATACTTTGTAGTGACATCACACTGGGGGTGTTTTACATGCATCTATTGGCAAAATGTTCCAACAGTTACCATGGGCAAACAATGGGAAACAATGGGCACATTAGCAAAAACTGCCATAAATGTTTTAATATAGACATAAAAATACCAAATGCATCTAAAAAATGCATTTGTGTTCATGGTCCTGTTAAGGAGTTTTATTTTCAACAAAAAGGTGAGTGTGGCTTGTGAGTTTACGTGTGAGAGACTTGCTTAAGCGCACAAATCATCTCCTGTTGTAATTCCAACTAAGTCGGCTCTATCTGGTCCAATTGTGTTAAAATAAAGATCAGATTAAGTCTAAATTGAGTAACAGATTCAGATATAGCAGTGCTTTCAGTTAGCTTCACACCTCCAGATAAGGCTGAAGACATGAGCTGCAAAGTATTAATAGGAATAAATGACAGAATCATTTTAGAATACTGAATGTATTTCCCTTTAATGAACTTGTTTACAGATTGTTGTAGGACATTTACTGATCTAATTGTTGAGTTTCTTTTTGTTTTGATTATACAATATTATTCTGGCTGCACAATTAAGGATAAGCACCAGCCTCATTTGTTGTTACTAAGTTTTTCTACTGAAAAGGGGCTTGGACAAAATCACTTACTTTGTACCTACATAGGTACCTCACTTTAAATTCAACATATTAATACAATAATTTTGTTGAAAAACTGTGTTACTTGGAATACAGTACCAAAATTCTGAAGGTTTTCCTTTTTGTGGCCATTAAATGTTCACCACAGTACTGATTCAACAAAATAATCTATACATATTGTCACATTGCTGCATAAATTTAGAATGTAAAGAAGTCTGACTGCTGTATGCAAATCAATCATGTTTTATATTATGCACAAATAAAGCTGTTGAAATAAGACAAAATATTTTGTCTACTACACTCACATGAAACCAGAGGCGTGTTTAAGTTTTTTTTTATAAGAGACACTCCCAACAGGACTGTAAAGCTTCTTATCAAAGTAAATACTGACCTGTTAAATAATGGTGAGTACACAAATGATCAAAAACATTGATTTTGAGTCTCTGCCATACATCGAGTAAAAAACAATGCTGCCCTCAAGTGGCTTACATTAAAAGTGAGCCTACCGCCAAACAAAAACCTTGTAATACATTCATTTAGTAAAGCTGTTATTTCACGTTTAAAAGCTTTACAATTACATTCAATGCATGTTTAAGGCTACTCACTTAAAATATAAAACTGTCATATTTTATAATAATGGAGATCCCGCCACCATCCATTACAATTATGGACATTATTTCAGATTAATTCATTAATTCATTCACAGTAACTATGGTTTTGTTACAATGGCAGCAAAAATAAGGTGAAAGACACAAGTTATAAATAAGCAAACACATCTTCAATCCTTCCAACTTTAAACTTAAACTAAATCTAAAGCATAACATAAGATGTACTTATGATGTTACATTATTAAATAATTTTAAAAAGTGTAATATTTTATATATATATATATAAAAGGTGCATTCTGTATCTTTTCTGGTGGAGAGTCCGTCAAATACTTTTCTCCATGGAAATTACTTTGTGTGGAATGTTTCACAGTAAACTTTTCTATCTTCATGGGGACCAAAGCAGACCAAGTTAAAGGTCAGATCTGTGGAGAGGCAACCACACTCACAGTCAGACTGCTTGTTTTTCTAGGCATTTTTGAGCTATAAAACCACCTGTAATTGAATAAATGTAAGGTAGAGCTGTTTAATGCCATACTGTGGAACATTCCAGGCAGAGAAATGACATCTCCATAGAAACACATACGTGATGGACTCTCCACCATAAAAGTAACACAATGCACCTTTAAGGCAAAATTCTAAACTCCAAATGCCCTTGAAAGCACCGACAGGAAAAGCACTCTTCCCGTTACGCCTAGTGTCGTTCTATTGTTATAAAATGTAGCACCTCAGAAAAGTTGAAGCTAATGATCCGATGGCATTCTTGTGGCATCGTTGTAACATGTTCCTCTTTCTATCATGGAGTTACTTTCTCCTAAAAGCAAAAAAATGGATATGGACAATTCAGAACTACTACGCAATCTAAATGAGTGGCCTACCTGTTTGTTCGTCAGGTTCAGTGGCATCTGGAGAACAGACACAGAAGTTTAAGTTTTTCATTTTAAATTTAATTGTGTCTATTTCATGAAACTATTAACTGCAGGTGCAATAATAGCTGAGTAAAAAAAATCTTACCTTGGATTTGCTGCTTCTGCCAAAAGTCTGGACACAAAAAAATAATGACTTTTAGAAATGTATCACACAATAAACTTATATTATTAATTGTAAATTGTATACATTTACCAGGTTGCCATGGCATTGAATCTACAGAAGGCAAATCAGGTTGTTAATCATTTTACAAGCAGTTGAAATGCATACATGGAAATTATTCATACCTTTTTGAAAGAACCACATCCCTGAGGATAAACATAAAACTTAATTAGACGAGACAAATAATAATACAAATATTATTATCATTGTTGATTTATGCAGTACCTGATTTAACTCTGTGAGCCAAAACAACCACAACTACAGCAGCTATAAGGGACAAAAATACTACAATCCCGGAGTTTATCTTCAGACCACCACCACCACCATCATCATCTGTTAAACAAAAAAGTAGATCTAACTGTGCACTGTCAACAATATAACAATACAGTATAAGAAGTAAGAGAAGTATAAATTGATTAGACAGATAGGTGCCATTTTAAAAAGTGACGGGAGGCTTGCAGTTAACTTTTTAAGAAATGTTTTCAAAAGCCAAATGTATTTTACTGCTATCTAAATATTATTTGATCCCTCCTTCATAAAAGCCACTATACATTATTGTGTAGAAGATAGTAACAAAAGAAACATACATTTTGCCATTTTTTCAATCTTATCTGTTTTTGCAACTCAGCTCTTCATACATAGAAATACAAATGCAACAGCAAAGACAAAACTGTCAGTAAGGAGTAAAAAAAAAAAGAATACAAACCTCGAGGTGAAATGAAAGGATTGGCAAACGGCTCACTGCTCTCATGACTGACTAAGTTCCTTAACTCGCATATAAACTCAGGTGCTGTAATCACCTAAAATCAAAGACAAAAGAGGTGGGTTAAATAATTAATTTAATGATCACATAAAAATGAATTAATAAAAAATACCGGTGTGATTTCAAACTGTTGATCTGACTGTTGCTCTGTGTTGTTGAACTTCCATGTATAGTCGAGTTTGGAAGTCATACCCTCCACATCCCCCTCACATTTCATAATGCATCGGGTCTTCTCCTCATTACAAGAACAAGAAATGTGTGGTTTTGGGACTCTAGCTGCAAATAAAGTATATTAATTGTTAGAGATGGGACAAGATTTCGTGCCACAAGATCGTACACACGTGAGGAAAATTATATTTCTTCCCCCTGAATTTACCTGTGGGCTTGGACAAAAAAAAAAAAGAGTTGGTGAGTTAATAATGCTACTTGTTTTACAAAAAGCAGTACTACAATGACCTCTAAAATAGTGAAGCCAGAATTATGAAATAGATTGCGCTGTTTATTATAAATTATGTCAAAATCTCATCTTATCTTGTTCTTGTGGACCAAATCTTGTGGTTTGTCTCATCTTGTGAAAATTGTGTCTCATCTCACCCCTATTAATTTTATCATTAATGGTGCAATATGTACATTTCTGGTGAAGAATTTGCCACCAGCTTGTCTCCATTGAGATGTTATTGCTTTTCTAGGTATGTTGCAATGTAAGGCATACATAAAACAAACAAAGAAACAAACAAACAGGCAGTTCCGGCAGATCAAGCAACAAATCAGATCAGTGGAGAGACGAGTCAGCTCACTGCAAGTCTACATGTTTTCCACATAGTTTTGTAACAATAATAAGATTTCAAACTCAATTTTGAGACTTGAAGAATAGGCTTAATACTCAATACAGCTTTCTCTACCACAATGATAGCAAAAATGCTTGTTTCTGACATAAAACAAAAGTGCTTTCTTTATATTTCCATGTGGTCATATAATAATTCTGATAAAGCTGAAGATCATTCTAAAACTGTTCAACTGCTGTTTTTAAAGAGCCCGTATTATGCTATTTTCTAATTTATGCTGGTTAATCATTATAAATTGTATTTTGTTTCATTCACGCATGTTAAACACACAAACCTGCAAAGTGTTCTTATCTCAAACAGAAAAAAACCCACTGTTCCACCTTGTGATGTCATGCGGTAACAGAGGAAGTGCTCCACACACCTTCACTAGAATTATTTGAATGATTTCAGCCCTTTTTATAAATATTTATTTATTAATTTATATTTTTATTTTATATAAATAATAACATCTGCAAATGAAGATGGGGACATTTAATGCCATACTGTGAAACATTCCAAGCAAAGCACCACAGTGTAAACAGAACTTTTCCTGTGCATACTTACGCAGAACATTCAGTTGTATTTCATTATGGAGGCTGTTCCCATTGAGCTCAACAGTATATGTTCCACTGAACACAGGAGAGACCTTGTAGAGGGTCAGGGCTCCATTTGAAGAATTCAGGTAAGTTTGTCCTGAAATTAAAAGAATATGGTGGTATGACCTTGGGACTACAGTTTGGTATATAAAGGTAATGAGTAATACCTTGAAAGTGTTTATACTCTGTGATATTGTTTCCTTTTTCCCATTCCACTGCAAAATGCTTGTTTTGCTTCCATATGATAGTGGTGAGGTCTGCGGGGACTGGACTTGGAGGTGTCAGGACAACATCTGCTCCGATAATCCTGTTGTAAGGCACTGCATAAAAGTATTATTTAGTGATTTTGACTACTTTTATTTATTTATTTGTTTGTTTGTTTGACAGGGACAGTGTATATTAATGAACATTTCTGTAAATGCACCAGATTTAGCCAAGAGGCAAGTTTTCATCTGCAGTCCCTGGACAGATGTTACGTTGTCACTACGGACTTGTATATAGGCTACATTATACATAATATATCTTGTTTAAGTAGAAAAACATGCCAAATAATGATCATGCTCATTATCAATAATGTCTTTGATTTAATATGACGATTAATGCATTTTATTTGACTATGACTACTATGCTTTATGCTTATCAATACCCTATTAAAACTTTATTACGTAGGCTACTAATCCCACAGCTCTAGCCTGTATTCATACATGTGTTGTTAGCATTATTAGCAAGTGTTGCTGTTGCTAAATTAGGCGTGGTTACAACAGACACATTTGATAATCCCTTTCAAACGTCGACGAAACAGCGTTAAATAATAAATATAGCAAAACCAAAAAATGCAAACTCACCTTTTACTGCGGATTCTGTAGAGAACAAAGTAGACACAAAAGCAAATAAAGGCAGAGTGAACCACGACTTCATCCTCTTCAGGTTGGAAAATTGGAGTGGATCTTATGTGCAGAATTGACTCACTAAATGTTTTTAATGGACAACCGGTTCAATGCTACATGCTAACTCCAAGAAAACAAAGTGAAAGTGTCTTACTCCGTGATGCAGCTTTGAAAAGTACAAGTAGAGCGTTTCAAAGTTAAACTATTGTTATGCTGAGAGTAAAACGAAGAAATAATTCACATGTTCATCTTAGAAGTTTGTTGATTTCTTGAATGAAAGAAAATCAAAGTACTATTTATCAGCGCCCTCTGTTGTTTATTAGAACAGAAACGCCCCAAACTGGCTTCACCGTGGTTTCACATACGATAGCCTCAACTTAACAAGAATCATTTGCAATGGTATGAGTTTTAATGCAAGCTAAGAAAATGGCTAAATATAATAGCCGTAATTTGTGTCAAATATTTTACATTCTTTGTGAGTGTATATGGGTGATTCTCCAGCTATCAAAGAATTTGTGTCCCAGGCAGAAATAAGAAAAAACAAAAACACTTTTGTCATTTTTTTAATTCAAGCTGCGCTTACTAGACACAAAGACGAACTTATGATAGATAAATTACTATTTTTATTATATAAAATATGGTTTTATATTGAGTTTTTGCGCTATATGTCCCTTGTCCCTTGGCCGGGTTTTGGACTTTCAGGTCCTCATAAAACTGAAATTAAATTTGATTCAACAGTAACTTCACTGACAAATGGCACAGAAATTCTTGATTTTAATGAAAAATATCATGTGCTTGAAAGATATATTTTTCATAAAAAGAACACCTGTCCCTAGGGATCACTGCCATTTCCACCACAAAATGTAATTTAACTTTTTTTTTAAACCTTTGTTTACTTGACCCACATCAGTTGTGATGTGACAGGAGCTCATGTTAGCATAGCAGCGTTAGCTCCATGGAAGGAAGGGAAACAAGAACAAAAATCAAGGTAAAGTTTTGCAAAACCAAGAGTAGGTTTATTGGTTGTTATTTCCAAACACCTCATATTTCCTTTGAATTTTATATTGTGTATTTTGAGTATATTTTATGCCAACTCCAAAACAGAGATTAACATGCTAATGTCATGAGATTTTAAAAGAAATGCTAAATATTGTCATTTCCACAACAGTCATTTCCATCACTTTATTTATTGTTATTGTTTATTATTATTTAATATTTATGTAATTTCATTACAACCACTATCAGTTAATGTTTCTACACATGATGAAGTAGAATAAATCAAAATATTTCTAAAAATATGTGTTGGATTTTCTGAAAAATATCTTGACCAAATTTGACTGTAGTTGGAGAATCACCCATATTTACATTTTACACACTTTAGTGACACTTGCATGACACTATTAATGCTTTAGGCCTTAAATTAGGCTATACATTATAAAACTATTCATGAAAATAATCTAACTGATAAGCTGAAGCTTCTTTGGAGCAGGAGGTGCAACAAAGTGTGTTGCTGACTAAACATGTTTACAGTCATTAATTATGTTCCTTTTGGGTTGAGTGGTTCCACCTGCAGCCACAGTCCCCCTTCAGCCCGCAGCACCAACTGAGGAAGACGTCTTACATCAGTGGCCCCTCCATCAGGGTTCACTCCAGGACAGAGGCGAAATCTGAGCAGAGTCAATGCCACCACTACCCTCAGTTCTGTCAGGGCAAATTTCTGTCCAATGCAGTTCCTGTAGACATGCACGATTACCATTACATTACCACTGAATAAGTAAGTGTAATTAGTAAGTGATAATGGAACAGTACCGTGGGCCTGCAGAAAAGGGAATGAAAGCAGATGAAGATTGTGCTTCTCCATTGTTCGGGTCAAAACGCATTGGATCAAACTCCTAAAGAAAAATAAACACCACATATGTGTATCCTGTATATTGACAAAAACAATTCTTTTTCTTCTTACATGGGGATTAGACCAGACAATGGGATTGTGGTGTGTGCCATAGATACTGACCAAGCAAATGACACCTAAAGTTACAAAGACAAAGATTTTATATTGCTCTGGCTGTACAAATTAACAAAATAAGATGTAGTGCATCTCATTACCTTTAGGGACAGTTCGGTTTCCTGGTAGTGCCATGTCTTGGGTGTATTTCCTGGTGACCGCCTGAACTGGAGAGTGGAGCCGAAGACTTTCTTTGATGCACATGGTGGTGAAGGGAAGGCTTGTCAGATCCTCCCTACATAAAATAACACACACACATACATAACTTCATAAATACAAATGTGCTTTGCTTTCTTACCATTGAATTTCTTGTCCGTCCCGTTCTTTTAGCAGCTCAATCACTTCCTCTCTGCATTTTTCTTGGTAATCGCTGTGGTGTGCTAAATTATACAATGTCCAGCAAATTGCACTGGCTGTTGTGTCATGCCCTGAAGGAAACCACATAACTCTACATAGTTAACCAATTTCCTTATTTTTTTCTGCTACTTATTAAAGTGAGAAATTTTACCAGCAAACATGAATGTATTAGCCTCAGCTAGAATCTCCTCATCTGATAAGCCTTGTCCGTCTTCATCCTGAAAGAAAAACAGATACAGATATACAGAGTGCATTCTCATCATTCTAAAATAAACCTGACCTGGCCTCCACCTCTGTTTTAACTAGTCGTCATGTCATAACATTCTGCAGGGCCTATAGTTAAAAACTGAGCTCCAGGGCAGCTCAGGATTTTATGGTTAAAATTGCAGTTAAAATGTCATAAAGCCATTTTTCTTATTTTTGTGTACATGTAATATAGTATTACAAGTAGGGCTGGGAATCACAGGGGTTCTTGCATTATTTATTGCTGTTTTTAAAGAACCAAATATATTTTAGCAACAATATATCTTTGTTTAATCACAAGTTGTTCAAGGTTAATATCAAATACATCAAGTGGATTACATAAACAAATGTCTTTCCACTAAATAACAAGCAACAAAACTGATGTGTGGTCACACATTTTTCTAAAAGATACCAAAAAATACTCACAGCAGCCCACGCTAATGATACTGTATCACTAAACACACCTCCAATTATAAGTATTCCATAGTAGTTTGTGGTGCCAAGCCATGACCAAAAAATAATTAAAAAACAACAATGTGCGTGAAGAATCCCTCAGTCGTCCAGGTAGAATCCATGATAAAAGGAGAAATTCAATTTGTCAACTGAGTTTATTTAGTCGTATTTAGTATTTATTTAGAGTTTATTTAGTTTATTTCGACTAAATAAACTCGAATAAATAAACTTGAATTTCTCCTTTTATCAAACAACAATGTGCTTTATCTGTTTTTATGTTATTTTATTTTATTATATTATTTCTCTCCCATTGGGGTAATATTGGCCTCCTTTTAATTGTGAACCCAACCTGTGATCTACTTCTATAGAGTATATACCTGTGCAGACAGTATAATGTCCACAAAGTCTTTCCTCCTGTGTGCCGCCATAGACAATCCACCCTTTGTCTGTTGACTGATCAGTGCACGCCGCTTCTGAACCACATCTCTAGTATATCTAAAAATTGACACGTTAGTATAATTTACTTCTTAACTTTTAAAAATAAACTATAATGGAACTAACCCATGCACAATGCTCAATGCCCTCTTGAACCGTTGTCCTTGCTGTGTCTTCCAGTAAATGAAATCCCAGTGATGTAACATTTTAAGTCTACGATCCATGATCAGATCACTCATCTCAACAATGGCAGACACGTATTCGCTGGTGGATCTGAAATGTTATAGAACTCATGCCATAAACAGGACAAATACATGTGTTGAGTATATGTTAAAATGAAGTCTTACTCCTGGCAGTTGCTGCTGTAGCTAAAAGCACATTTGAGTAAACTGTCCAAAGTCATCAGAGTGACATCATTAAACATCTCTATATTGTTATTTCCATTCAGTATCATACACTGCCACTTTTCCTGAAATGAGATGATACAGACTAGGGTAGATGAATACCATAAAATATGTAAAACTAATTATCATCATGTGTTTTTCCTTACATGCATGATGTGGGTTGAGGAATTAAATGTGACTATGTAGTTTTTCAGAATGTCAAAATGAAATGCAGGGGTTAGCAGACGCCTTTTACGAGACCACACATCGCCATTACTGATCAACAGGCTCTCTCCTGGAACATACAAGTTTGTGAAGTTGAGAGGACTGAAGACAAAAAAAAAAGTACTTACCCAGCCATGGGCGTAAGTGATCATAGATGAGTTCATCTTTTACTGTGATATTGCCTAAAAAGATAAAAATTAGATAAAAATGATGTAATATTTTTACTTTCATTTTAATTTTATTTAATTTTTGTACAAGATACATCAGTGACATTGATTACCAGGTGCCATGAGCAGAGGTTTGATAAAATCTGGGTGGAAAATCCTAACTAAGTGATAAAAGGGCCCAAAAAACCAGCTACACGAGTGCTTGTAAGTCTTCACCAACTCATCTACCTGGAGAAGACCTTCCTCTGTGCTCTGCATCTAGATGAAGAGAAAATTCATTCATACATACAAAACATACATACGTACATATACACATACATACATACATACATACACTGTCCCTTTTGCGTGGAATATAGTGGATTTTTGAAGGTACTTGTGAAACAGACAAATGTGTATGAGCACTTAAGTTTTTTAAATTTCTCTTTTAGTAAAAATTAAAAGAATACAGAGTTTGTAGAAAAGTATCACTCCTATTTCCAGTAAAGTTAAATTGTATGACTTTTTTTTGCTTAGGTACATTTTGTCTCTGTCCTTGGTGCAATATTACATTTTAAGAAATAGCTGTTTTTCCTACTGTACTACATCATAAATGTTTACTGAAAACACTGATCCTACCTGGCCCAGATGCCCTATCAGCCATGAGTGTGTAGGCGGCTTGCTGAAGCAGGACAGCTTGTGTGAGTACCAGGCATGTCGCACCAACAGATTTATGGTCCAGATCACAACAATTGCCCCCAGTCCTGCCCCTATCACAGCCAGGATGTGAGAGGGGCTGTAGAACCTGAGGAGAACACCCAGAGAACCGTGAAGGACAGACATGCTGGAAAAAAGGCAAAAACACACTGCCTAACTGTATGTGACATGAGCTACAGTTATAAAGAGAAGTTAGTGATGTCGAAATACAAACCAAACGTTGCCTTCATGGTTGCATCAACAGGAAAATGTTGCAACCACTGATATATTACAATAAAATGCGGAACAACGTTAATATTGTGTGAAAATAAACACACCTTATTTTACCTTGAGAAAATAAGATTGGACAGCTGCACCAGCGCTAATACTAGAACTCACCCCTAGATGGCGGTAATGTATTCCAAAGCTTCTCGCCCTGCTGCATGTGGATGAGAATTAAGCACATGTAGCCAGTGTGACACACCTGAGAATTAATGAGCAGAACGTTTAGGTCAAAATAACGTCACAAAAAGTCACTTTGATCCTACTTTCTTTTCAGGTAAGATTTTCCATCATTTAGGTCAGATGTTTTGATAGAAATTAGATCAATATTTGGCCATGCATCCCCTATATCAAAGATCAAGATCAAAGTCAGCTTTATTGTCAATTCTGCCATATGTGTTCAACATACTGTACAGTGAATCGAAATTGCGTTTCTCTCTGGCCAGGTAGTGCAAAAAGACAGTGTACAAGATACAATATGAAGACAAAACACAACAAAAACTATCTAAGACAGAGATCTAAAGTTAAACTAAAGTCTAAAATCTAAAATCTTAAAGCAGTGCAACATGGTAAATAAATACCTATATACAGATTTCCAAAGTGTGCAGTGTGCATCAAAAATGTGCAATGGAAGATGCAGCAGTGAAATGGTAATGTGCAATAGAATGTGCATTGAAGTTAAGATAAAATAAATGTGCAGCAGTAGTAATTCTAGTGCAATAACAGGAGTAAACAACAGTAGTAAAAATTCCAGTTGTAATGTGCAATAACAGTAGTGAACAACAGTACAACAGTAGTAAAATTCCAGTAGTAAATGTAATGTGCAACAGTGCAACAGTCGTCCTTAGCAGTTTTTTTTAAAGTGTATATCTATGTCTTAAGTGATGCAGACTACTTTTTTTTCCACCAAGGTTTTAGAATATGGAGGAATGTAGTAATATAGTTTTTGCTCTGCTTTTTCATGTTCTTGTTTCAGTTTTATTTATCAACTAACTGGCTACAACTTCAGTACTTACTTGTATACTTCTCAATCAAACAGGCCGTTTCTTGTCCAGGTTTCCATCTTGATGATATGAATGAAAAGACAAAATCACATGTGTGTGACAAGAACTGTGGTGGCCTCACTGCTTCAACTCCCCATCATAGTTCTAAGCACCTCAGGCTACCTGTGGAGCCACATCTCCAGCCTCAATGTACAGAGAAACAAGAAGATGAGGGAGGGTGTAATACTGTGAAATCCAATGAACACCCTCCATCTGATGTTGTTGAGGAGCTCTTCTGTCCCACTCTGCCCTCTGCTGCTCTGGCCCCTTTGGCCCTTGGAGCGTACACAAGGCCCCACACTGATGTCCTCAAGCAGGGCTATCTGGGAAAGCATGAGCAAAAGAATAAATATTTTGTCCTGAGAACTGGAAGTCACTCCGGGCCGAGTCGACTAGAGTGGTACAAAACACAAGAGAGGTTCATGGCAGTGGAAAAGGCTGCAGACAAACCAGGGTTTTTTGGCTCTCACAGACAAGGGTAAGAACTAGTGATTATGTGACCCCAAAGTTGTGGCCAGTGATAACTGTGTTTGTATTTAGGGTTATTTTCCTGAGGTGCTGCCTTGGTGTGAGTCTGATCAGAAGCTCCAGAAAAGACTACAAAGTTGCCCTGTATGCTAAAGACCAAACCATAGTATTTGAGGGGAAGGATGAACAAGAACAACAGGAGTGGTACACTGCTATTAAGGAGCTGATGGAGGAAGAGCTACAGGATGTAGATGGAGAGGGCTTTGATGAAGAGGATTCAGATTACTGCACCTTGCCCTCGGCTTCCTTCTTTAAACAGGTCAGCAGCACAGAGAATGTTTATGACTGTACATAGTTTTGTATTTAGCGCTTGTGTCTCCTCAGGTGTGGCCGGTCACTGTGAAGCCCAGAGGTCTTGGCCACTCCAAAGCTCTCACAGGTGAGATCCTTCTGTGTCTTACAGCTTCTTCTCTGGTCGTGGTCCGAGTGGGCCATGACTGTGAGCTGCCCTCAGTCACACTGCCCCTGCTGACTGTGCGGCGCTTTGGGCATTTGGATGGATCTTTCTTTTTGGAGCTGGGCAGATCGGCACCTCACGGGCCTGGAGAGATCTGGATGGAAGCAAGAGAGGAAGGTATTTAGAAACGGTATAAATGTATTATTCATAAGGCTGATTGACTTTAATGTGTCTTTTTCTAACTTGACAGGAAATGTGTCACTGGCACAGCAGATTCACGAGGTTGTCCGTGAAGCAGTGAGGGCTCTAAGAGTTATTCCAGACTTTAACTGGTCCTCAAGTCCTAGTAGGAGCAGTGGCTCTTTCTCCCATAGCCTATTTGCCCTAAATCGCAGCCACCCCAAACAAAGGGGGAAGCTGGTCCAATGCAGGCCCAACAGTGGCCCTCAGGTCTTAAGTGAAAGCCTGCATAGTCACAGCCACAGTGACCATGACATGGAGGAGACAAACAGTGTGAGTACAGAGCCCAGCTCTGAGCCAGAGGCTGACAATTACATGGAGATGAAGACAGAGCATTCTCCGCTCAGAGAGGAGTCTGAGTACGTGCCGATGACCCCACAGCTCAGTCAGAGCCTCCATCAGGATGACTATGTGCCTATGACCAGCCCACAGAAATGGGCATCACTCTCTTTTCTACAGACCTCATTCAGGTATGATGCTGTTTTTCTGTTCATCATGAGGTCTATAATTTATGATCTTCTGTTTGTGTAGCTCTAGCTCAGATGTGCAGACTCCACCCCCCTGGACACTGTTCTCAGGTCAACAGTCAAACCCACGAGCCCTGACTGTGCAGAGCACATCCGCTACCATAAGGAGAGCCGGGGGTCTCAGACCCATCTCGCTGTATGGCAGAAGCTCTTTGGAAGTGGTCAATCCACTGGCCACACCGCAGCAGTCTGTCAGGAGAGGCCTACTGTCATGTCTGCCATCCTGTCTACAGCCAAACAAATCATGATCAGTCAATCAATCAGTTTGTAAACAGTATTCATCTGTTGATTGTGAAAGACAGGAGCTGACTGTTCTGCGTTAGAGGAGAAAAAAGTTGGTTGAGTGTTTGATTTTACTCTCCCATTTGATACCGTGTGTTCTGTGATAAACCGTTTAGGTTACTTTACCCCAGGAGCTGACTGTTATGCGTTAAAGGAGAAAAAAGCTGGTGTTTGATTTTACTCATTTACATTTGATACAGTGTGTTCTGTGATTTTCCTTTTTGGTGAAAGTGCACCGAAATCTAGTATCACCATCACTGTAATGAGAAAATAAAGCAAAATAAATACATACTTTTGACCAGTTTTGTGACAACTTTAAAACAGAAATTAGAGTTTATTAATTACAGAAGCCCACTTATTTGTATGTTAGCATTTGAAACATGATGAAATGACAATACCTTTGAGAAAAAACATTTCTCCTCAAACTAATCATGTTTGTGGAGTGACTGTTATTAGTGCGATGGCTCCTGTTCAACGGCAACACCTGTGAACCAGAGGCACAGGCCAATCTGAGGTGTAAAAAAACAATGATGCAACAGGCGAGTGACAGCTCTCTAAACTTTTTCAGAAGAGGTTTTAATGATAAATATTGGTATAATGCCATTATATATTTATACTTGTGTGTATATATATATATATAACACATGTAAATATGTGATTTGTTAATGAAGGCAGAGCATCAAGGTTGACACAAATGCCACATTAGGTCTGTCAAATTTTGAAGCATGATATATTGCTGAAGAAATTAAAAATAATATAATTATTGAAACTTAATTATTCCACTGTCACACTAACCCAAGAGCAGATTGAAACCAAACCACAAAAACTATTCTAACCCTACAATACTGTTAAAAACAAGAGCTGCAAATAAATAAACATCAGAATGGAGCACTTCAGTACTTTTTTAGCACTTTATTTTGCATCTGTAGTCACAGAAGTTATTTCAAACCTTCGATGGCTCAAATCTTCATATAGCCAAAGAATAACCCAAATTTCCCAGTAGTGCAAAGAAAATGTACAAACGATAATAAATAAATAACAAAAAACATTGTTCCATTTATCATGTATTGAACGAGGTCCATATAGGCCTAGTATTTATCCTGACAGGCCAATGTCATATTTCATCTTTGGACAAGTTTCCTGTTGTTTTGTTTTTAAGATAAGAGATAAGATAAGACTTTATTGATCTCACACAGGAGAAATTTACTCGCCACAGTAGCTCCAGGACAATTGGACAGGAGGGAAAAAGTGCATGCAGGCGGAAAAAGCAAGAAAAACGACTATATACAAGTAAAAAGAGGAAAAAAAGAAAAGTAGGGACGGAGCTACACCTGCACGCAGCTGGCCTCACCAGCGCCATCTTAAAGCCATAATAAATAAATAACAAAAAACATTGTTCCATTTATCATGTATTAAACGAGGTCCATATAGGCCTAGTATTTATCCTGACAGGCCTATGTCATATTTCATCTTTGGACAAGTTTCCTGTTGTTTTGTTATTCCACTGCATTTATTTACTTTTATTTTCTATGGTAAAAACTTGATGTTGTTGCATTTTTGAGAAGTGAAAATGTCTCACATGATGACCATGTGACCTTCCTCTCTGGGGTCTCTGACTTGGTTAATGACAGCAGATAAATCAATCCCGGCCTGCCCCTCAGTGCGCACTGATGGAGGGCAGTGGGGGCTCGTCTTGGTGCTTCCCTCACTTGAACAACTCGTGCAGGCGTCTGCAGCAGCCACACTCCTCCACAGCACTTCTCTACACTCTTCTGGCTCTGGTCTCTCTGCTCACTGTGGCTCTCAATCTGCTGGTGATCGTGTCCATTTCTCACTTCAGGCAGCTGCACACGCCCACCAACGCCCTGCTGCAGTCCCTGGCTGTGTCCGACTTGGTGGTGGGGCTGTTGGTGATGCCTATAGAGGGGGTACGGCACATGGAGACGTGTTGGCTGCTGGGCAGGCTCCTGTGCGCGCTCACTCCTTATGTGTCCTACTGCCTGCTGTCAGCCTCTTTAGGAAACATGGTGCTTATCTCCATAGACCGCTACCTGGCCATCTGTGACCCCCTGCTCTACTCATCCAAAGTGAACCTGAGCAGAGTGCGAGCGCTCATCTGTTTGTGCTGGGCCTGTTCTCTGCTCTATAATGGCTGTATTCTGATAGGACACCTGAGCCATCCTGAGCGCTATAGCACCTGTCACGGGGAGTGTGTGGTGGTCATAAGCCACACCGCAGGGACTGTTGACCTCCTCATTTCTTTTGTCACACCGTGCACAATCATGGTTGTACTGTACCTCCGTGTGTTTGCAGCAGCTGTAGCTCAAGTACAAGCAGGTCGTTTTAGAGTAGCCTCAAACGTACAGGAGACAGGCCCCAGAGTGAAACGCTCTGAGAAGAAAGCGGCCAGGACCCTGGGCATTGTCATAGCAGTGTTTCTGATGTGCTTCTGTCCTTATTACTATCCTGCCCTCGCAGGCAAGGACACTTCCACGAGTCTGTCCTACTACGCACTCTTGTCCTGGATCATGCTGCTGAACTCATGCATGAATCCTCTGATTTATGCCATGTTTTATCCCTGGTTTAGAAAAGCTGTTAAACTCATCATCACATTCAGAATTTTACAGCCCCACTCTAAAGAAGTTATTGTCCTCTAGATGGCGCCAAAAGAATATGTCTAGTCTTATTGCATCAGCAATTTTAGCATTGTTTGAAGTGTGTAATTTCTACATTATGAATTCCCCCTTTTCAAATGTGTACATCGTCTGTTTAAAAGCTATTTGTTAATCTGTTAACTTCATAATATTATGTTTTATTGCAAAAGATAGAGCTAGAGTTAAATACAGTAAAAAAAAACTGTCAATGACTAAACAGGTAAATTAGATGAACTCTTAGTATTCTAAAAGCCTTTATTTGTAATCAGTAAATGTCAAACTCCACTATACAAGATAAGTCTGACTGTTTCATAAAGTAAACAGTATATGTAGTCATCAAAGACTAGTCTGGTTAACACCTGACCATATCACAAGTGAGATATGGGTCTGGAAACTCGCTTCGAAAAATCCCGTAGCGGAGGTGTGGTTAGCGATTGCCAACGGCCGTTTATTGGGCGTTATGAATGTCTATCATTGAGCGTATACGTAAGTCCATAGCCAATCATGTCAGTTGTCAGTTCAAACTACAAGCTTCCGTTTGTCATGTAGTACGCGTCACCGTCTTGCCACCCCTCCCCCGCTCTCTGATTGGGGCCCTAAATCTGGGACTCTCGCTTGGACGAGTTTCCAGGCCGCCTTCCAGTTCGAAACGAACGGAAGCGGCCTGGGAATTCCCAGGCTAATCAAAGACCTCAGCTGGTTATTTCAATGTTCTGAAAATGTATTCACATTGAATTTTGATTAGCACAGGTGTAGTGCATTTAAACTGTGCATTTGCATTTTACCTGATTAATCAGAATCTTATTTATTTCTCCAAACTTACTCAAAATATAGAGGCTTGTTATCAAAGGTGCAGGTATTTTCTGGACAATACAGCATTTGAACACATAACAACCTCAGATGTTCGAGAACCTGTAAAATACAAAGAGAAAGAGAAAGAGAAGACTCAAGAAATACACCTCAACCCAAGGGATTGAAGACTGATAACTGCTTATATCACTTCACATTTACACGATTCTGTATTTTCTTTATTACATCTGTGTGTTTGACTGGTGAATTTTAGTTTTGGAATTTATAAAAAAAAGATGACTACATGTATGTGACTACAAGATGACAAACTTCAAACTATTTACCAGCTTCATTACCATGCCATGTGTGCAAGATTCATAGTGTGTATTGATTGATAAGTATCATTTTAGAAATAATTTTCATTTGTATATTTGTTGTTGGTTTCATCTTTATTATAAATTCATAATAATAAACAATTCATTTGAAACAAAGTGAGGCCATATTTAGTTGAATTTGAATAAATGATGACAGATTGCATCATTGTCATGAGAAAGGGTGGGTGGGGGTAAAAGATCATGAGGATAAATACAGGGCCTATGTTGAAGTTTGCGTATTATGTCCCCGATGGAGCAGGGCAGTGGGGGCTCGTCTTGGTGCTTCCCTCACTTGAACAACTCGTGCAGGCGTCTGCAGCAGCCACACTCCTCCACAGCACTTCTTTACACTCTTCTGGCTCTGGTCTCTCTGCTCACTGTGGCTCTCAATCTGCTGGTGATCGTGTCCATTTCTCACTTCAGGCAGCTGCACACGCCCACCAACGCCCTGCTGCAGTCCCTGGCTGTGTCCGACTTGGTGGTGGGGCTGTTGGTGATGCCTATAGAGGGGGTACGGCACATGGAGACGTGCTGGCTGCTGGGCAGGCTCCTGTGCGCGCTCACTCCTTATGTGTCCTACTGCCTGCTGTCAGCCTCTTTAGGAAACATGGTGCTTATCTCCATAGACCGCTACCTGGCCATCTGTGACCCCCTGCTCTACTCATCCAAAGTGAACCTGAGCAGAGTGCGAGCGCTCATCTGTTTGTGCTGGGCCTGTTCTCTGCTCTATAATGGCTGTATTCTGATAGGACACCTGAGCCATCCTGAGCGCTATAGCACCTGTCACGGGGAGTGTGTGGTGGTCATTAGCCACACCGCAGGGACTGTTGACCTGTTTGTTACCTGTGTGGGCCCGTGCACCATCATGATTGTCCTGTACATACGAGTGTTTGCCATTGCAGTCTCTCAAGCACGTGCAATTCGTTTAAGAATCACTTCAACAGCCTCTGTAGCAACAATGGCCAAACCGTCAGAGAAGAAGGCAGCCAGAACTCTGGGTGTTGTGATTCTTGTGTTTCTCATTTGCTTCTGTCCATACTATTATCCAGCTATTGCTGGGGTGGAAACATCAAATAACCTGTCATACTTCTCTATTCTGTCCTGGATCATGCTCCTGAACTCATGCATGAACCCTCTGATTTATGCCATGTTTTATCCCTGGTTCAGAAAAGCTGTTAAACTCATCATCACATTCAAAATATTTCAACCCCACTCTAGAGAACACACTTTTTAAACATTTTAAAAATAATGTTCATGCAGACAAACCTGTGAATATTTGTTTAGCCAAAATCATATAATTTTCTTCACTCACCTAATTTCTTGTACATCAACAGGGCTGCATTCTTGTTAGACACAATGCGGCAAAAGAGCCTAATTTCTCAAAATATAACATGAAATGAAATGGAAAAACACATGCTGTATGCTGTTATTTGGATTCACACTGAAAACAAGTTAATGATTTAACTAGTGTGAAGTTTTTAGCTAATGAAGTAAGTAATGCATGGGCATGGCTGAGACTAAAATATGTTGTATGTCTGATAATAAAACCTGCTTCTTTTATGCTATGCCATCTGTAACGTACATAATTTCCTCATTTAAGCCTACAGCATTGCTTTCAAAGAACTGTTGGCTCCCTTCTAGAGCAGTAATTACATAATGTGTATTATTTGACAGTGTCTTTATAACATTGCCTGGGCCATAATGCTGAGATGAACAGACATAGTTGTCACTTTTAAATAATCAGATTTCAATATATAAAACACAGCTCTAGAATTCAAATGTGTATAGTATCATAACTTCAATATGACCATTATTACCTGTATTATTTCAAATCCACTCTTTTATCATGGGAGGCATCAGGGACCTCAGAGAAATCCAGAGAATTACTGAAGGCACCACTTATCAGGTGAAAGAATGAGTGAGTGACGTTAATGGCACATAAAGGTAAGGTCAATATTTACAGAAAACAATGAATTGATACTTTCCAGCTGATGTCATCAACCTTCTCTGGGGGTGTGATGCTAACTATCGGCACTGCTCTGTTTGAAGCTCTGTGACTAGAGTTAGATTTCAGTCTGGGCCGTGCCTACAGATTCAACACTCTCCCTCAACCTCACGTTTTTAGTTGAAAATCAAACAGGAAAAGCATGCGTTGTTTAAAACAATTTTGTATTCTTTCTTGAGTTTTCAAATGGTCTTAAAACGTTTTTTCTGCGTTTGCTAATGTGTGCATTGTGTCACCATGGTAACTGCTGAACACTCCATCATAGAGACACATGTAAAACACCCCCAACGTGATGTCACTGTAAAGTATCAATAAAAACTCTTCAAATGCACTGTGTTAGCATTGGATCAATAAATTAATCCTATTTTGAATATCACAGTGCTTTCAACTGCGTGGTTTTGGTCTGGGCAATATGGCAAAATAATATGTTTTTAAATATGTTTTTTAATGTTAAGGTTCATGAACATATACAGACTTTTAGTAGGCATCATTTAAAACAAAAAACTCTTCTTCAAACCACAATCTTTTACTTCCCCAGGATAGACTAATTTGGTTAAAAATCTCCAAGATGAACATTGCAATCTACTAATCTAATGATTAGATTAAAATTGAATCGATTGCACAGTCCAGGCAGTTACACGAAAAGCCCAGTGACATATCTTTGCAAAGCGTACAGAAGAGGTCACCAAACACTGACTTTTGAATATTGGAGTGAGTTTTCCACTGGCCACAATCAAACTGTTGTGTTCTGCTGCAAAGGCCTCTTATCTCCTGTAACGCTCGGGCCAGACTCATGATAAAAGCTGTACAAGGACAGCAGCTCAAATGTCTTCACAGTCTTAGTCAGGTCAACATTAAATACTTTCATATTAAATGAGATCTAAAAGTTAACATTTTATTTTATTCCTGCTGCTGTCAGACTGTACAATGATCAATGCTAGTCATGTTCATCTCCATAGCAACCATGTGTCATCTCCATAGTAATAATTACATGTGCAATATTATTTAAAGTCACTTTACCTGCTACTTATTTATTTAACCACCACTGTTCATCACAATCATCTGAGTCACTTTATTGTAGTGATATTATATATGACTGAACTGGAGTCACTTTAACTGCTGTTTGTTCACTGCTCAGAATCAAAGACATTTATTGTGCAGCGTTCCTGTGCCTTTTAACCTTACACTGTTGTGTTTTTTAGTTTGGTGTACATACTTATTATTTATCTTAAATAATTTGATGCATGCTCTTTTTCCAACTGTTTCTTAAACTTGCGTTGTGACACTGCAATTTCGCCATTGTGGGACAAATAAAGGATTATCTTATCTTATCTTATCTTATTTCTGAAAGTGTTTTTATGTAACCTTTTACAAAAGAGTGCAAGTACTGTAGTTGTTTCTGCCGTCTTAGTTTTCTATGTGATAATCAAGGTCAAATGAATGTATCAGCAGCAATGAAAAGTAATGTAGATATGACTTTACATATATCTTTTGATTTATCAGACCTCAGTGGAATATGATATGGCGGCTTTCTCACTAGTCCTTGCACACTTTGATCATTCAGTTCACACGAAGAAACGGGGAAAGCAATGAGTGGAATGTGGAGTTTGGCTGCATGGATTTGACTTAAAGCGTAGTGCATGCAGGCACTTGCCAACGTGTGAGTGTGGGCCGTGCGTCTTTAATCTTGACGCGGCTGCCAGTGACTGGCTCACAAATCGGATGTTTTCTCATTTGAGCATTTCCCAGACACACCTTTCTCTCCCACAGACACAGCAGCCCACGTCCCTCTCTTCCTCTAATTCACTTTAGTGTTCCCAGTGGGTCCCTCCCCAGGAGAAACTAACAGCACAATTAGGACCAAATTTGAGCTTTTCACTTCATTTTTTTTTTTTTTACCTCTTCCTGTGTGACACCAAGACAAACAGCCCAAGGGCATGGTTAGAGAGGTATGTCAAGTAAACGGAGGTGAGGTTCCAAGGTGTATAAGTTCTGTGAACAGAAAAAATGCTTGATTGTAAAAGCTATAACTTTGTACAGATAATCAGTTATACGAGATATCAAAATTGGCCAAAAGAGTTAAACATCCCTACAAGCTGCCACTAAAGACACTCTGTACACTGTACCTAACCGTATAACCATAGTACAAAATGTATTTGATATAAAATGATAACGTGAGAAGTCCATAAGCCAATATCCTCCATAATACAAGCACAAATCTTGTGTCTCAGATCAGTAACCCCGCCCACGACTTGGTACAACCCATCCATTTGTGTCATTTTTTCTCATTCAACAGCCAGGACGCAGACTCACCACCTCCACATGTGTTTGGATTGGAATATAATCAGACAAGATTTTGCAACTCCTTTGGGAGCAGGATTTGGGAAAAGCCTTTTCTTTTTCTCTGTGGTGTCTCTCCATGAGTCCAAAAGGAAAGTTTGGACAGATTTAGAAGACAGCAGAAAGGAGTTCCCTCAACAAGACGTGCTTTTAGCTTTACCCTGGACAGGGATGGGATTAGTGCTACCAGTGTATGAGAAGAAACAATATAGATAAAGAGAGCAAGGACGGGTACATGTTTGAAGGACAAGGAGACAAGGGGATAAGTTAAGGTTTAAAAAAAGAGATTCAATTTAAGGTCAAGGACAAATCCAAGACATCCGAGATTCAAGAGCAGAAAATACAACCTGCTTCGTCTGCCCCCTTTCTGAAGCCAGACACCTGACCTACAAAATAACTGGAACGATGCATACAGAACAGAAGCAGAGGAAGTAGCTGCTCCCAACACAATTGCATCTGTGTTCGCTACCATTAAGTAATTTTCTCATCATGTTTTATTCAGCCCTATTCCCCAATTCAAACAACCTGCATCAGAAGAGCAACTTTGTCCCAGGGTAGAATGAAGAGAGGAGCAAAACGGATATGTGCCCAGTCTGATATCCCCCACTGCTCCTCCCTGCTCCCACCACACTCAGCGTCTCCCGTCTCTCCCGTACGTTGCATGCATCAATAATCCCATTCACTTCCATCGGCTCACTATGTGGATAACAGCCCTGCTCCTATGGATCCTTAACAGCAGCTGCTTGTGCTCAGGACAAGACTATACAGACTATTACCAAGCAGGAGACATGGCCACTGAGGTGAGGCTTTCCTTCAGCATCTGATCTTGTATGGCTCTTTACAAACAAATTCAATTAATTCAAATTAATGTAGAAAGTAAAAAGAATTGATACCTGTAAAACTTCACTAGGGTTCTTCTATAAGGTGTTTCTAAAGCCTTTAAACCAACCAGGTAGAAGAAGCTACATGTTTGTGATACATTAGAGACATTCTGCCTTTTGGCAGCACATGTATACAAAACAGGTGGGTTTACAT
Organism: Paratrypauchen microcephalus; assembly: GCA_036785185.1. Taxonomy (NCBI): domain Eukaryota; kingdom Metazoa; phylum Chordata; class Actinopteri; order Gobiiformes; family Gobiidae; genus Paratrypauchen; species Paratrypauchen microcephalus. The sequence continues at coordinate 5,506,096 of JAVJIX010000027.1, read as the reverse complement.
CAAGCTAAAAAGATGGAGTAAAGCCTGGAATTTTGTATTTTGCGTTACTGGATGAGAAGAAATGATGTTACTGTGCACAGGTCAATAACAATTATAAGCTCTTGTATTATGAAATCATCACACAAATGTATTCTACATAAGAATAGGTTATTTTGTTTGTTTAAAATGGTGTTAGCCTGGGCTTCCAGCCTTACTTTAAATACAGTTTAGGTTCCTGGCGCTCTGAGCACTAACACAAATATTAGTCATAATTGATGGTGGATAATTTAAAAGCTTTCTACATCAAAGCTCTCACATAACAAGACGTAATAAGTGTCCCACCCTTGTTTGAACACATACAGTTGCTTAATGCATTGTATTTGCAATACTAATTTCCCATTGACGAGATATTTCACTGTGAACCACGTCATAAACTGCCACTATATGGAAGGTGTAAATAATCACAAGGAATTATTTGTCCACTATTACGGCAAAAAATATTCACAATTTCTCTGCAGGTCTCACAGTGCCTCTGACAGTAAACTCCCATAAGATGCAGGTACTAATATTGCATCCAATATTACAATTGTATAGACTCAAGTTCAGAGGTAACAGGAGACCAAATCCATTTGATCAAATATTCATGAATATTATGGACAGTTTATCACTGGATGGTCTTTTTATTACATCTTAATGATGATGATTTATTGATTAGTGTACCAACAGTAGAGTGACTAAACTACCGAGAAGAGACAGCTGATACAGATACAGACAGCCATACACACGCCCATTCACACGAAAGCTATTGTCATAATAGCTTTCCTGTGAATGGGCGTGTGTATGGCAGTAACCTCCACAGACACACCCCAAAGCTTTGTCCATCATGACCTCATCGTCCCACAGCTGGAGCCATGATCAAATCAAACTCACAAACACAAACAAACGGATTGTCAAAAGCCTAAGTTTGTGTTCACACTTGCCTTGGTTTAGTCCTGGTTGCATCCCATTGAAGTCCTACTGTAGACTTGGTTTAGTCCTGGTCTAGTTGCACTGGTTTAGTCTCAGTTGAGTCTCATTTTGATGCTGTTGTTTCAGTCCCCTGTTCTGAAAGAAGATGATTTCAGCACAGTGTCCAGTGTGGACGAGCTGCTCCAGCTGCTGCTCCCTGAGTATAGCCTGCTGCAGCACTGTCTGAGGAAGAAGTCATGGCCTTCATCTTTTTCCTCTGCTGTTCCTCCACTGCAGCCTGATGATGATCTATGGCGTCCAGAACCTGTTTATAAATTCGATGGAACTTTAGGAGGTAAAAAAAAAAAAACTCTTAAGATGGACTGCATACAAGAGTGAAGTAGGCTGATCCAACATGTTTGTATTGTAGTGATCCTTGAAGAGATCCAGAAGACTTCATGCCAGCCCAGAGAAGTGTGTGTTGAGGTTTCCAAAGAATACCCTGACTCCACAAGCCAGCTCTACCTCCCTCGATGTGTGGCTCTGCACCGCTGTGGAGGATGCTGCTACACTGAAGCCTTTTACTGCACAAACACGAGCCATTCTCTGGTCAATAAAACAGTGAGTCACAATGATCTGGCTACTGTGTAAATGATCCTGAAGTTTGGTAGACATATTGTCTGCTGTATTCAATTAAATGCCAGGTGCTTATAATATTTAAAAATAAAAGCTTTGCCACATGATCATCATGGCGTTTAACTCACTGGCTGCATATGAATAGCCTACTATAGAGCCAGGTTATATCTTAATTTGACTTTTTTTCTCTTCTCACAACCAAAGAGTAAAAAGTATGCAAAATAATGGATTTTACAGAGTGTATACTAAACAATAGCCAAGCACTTCAATATAGTACACTTTTTCTTTTAGCTAATGGAGCTTACCCCACCCCGCATGGAAAGGGCTGTAGTCATGGTAACCTTTGTCAACCACACTTCATGCGACTGCTTATCCAAGAGGCCTCTGCACAGCATCATAAGAAGAGCCACAGACCACCTGTGAGTAAGACCAGGAAACTTGGGTTCATTTATGGCTGGACCTTTCATATGATGTCTATTTGTCTGTAGGTGTTCCCCGCCTGACATTCCCTGTGCTGCAGGCTCTCTGTGGGACCCGGTCACCTGCATGTGTGTCTCTATGGATACCATCAACTACTCCCAGCGAGAGACAGGTAAGAAGAGACATACTTTAAAAGTGCACTGTGTAACATTTTGGTTGGGGGGGCATCACTTGCTAACCCTAACCCATGTTTCACAGTATGATATTAAACACCTCTACCTTACATTTATTCAATTACAGGTGGTTTTATAACTCAAAAATATCTTGAAAGAAAAAACAGGTATTCTGACTGTGAGTGGGGGTTTGCCTCTCCACAAATTTGACCTGTAACTTGGTCTGGTTTGGTCTCCATGAAGATAGAAAGGTTTAATGCCATACTGTGAAACATTCTAGACAAAACAATAATATCTCCATGGAGAAAAGCATTTGACAAACACTCCACCAGAAAAGTTACACAACACACCTTTAAACCACTGTCTATGTTACTTCATCCTGGTGTTTGAAAATATTTTTGGAGCGTCTATAAAACTATAGTTAATCGTTGCTCTTGCTTCTGCTCAGAGGTTCTGGACTCTGGCTTGCTGGCTCTGTGTGGGCCTAACAGAGTTTTGGAGGAGTCGACCTGTGAGTGTGTGTGTCGAAACGGCCTCACTGAAGCCAGCTGTGACCTGGGCTGGAAACTGGACCATGACACCTGTAAGACACGCAGGCTATATTTCAGTTCTGGCTATTTCAGGTATTAAATAGTCTTTTCTACAGGTGAATGTCAGTGCGAGGGGCCAGGAGAGGGGAAGTGGTGCCCCCCTGGACAAAGATGGGATGAGGATCTGTGCGGTTGTGTGTGTGATGCTACGTGCCCGGGCAACCAGCCCCTGAACCCTGACACTTGTCTGTGTCAGTGCAGAGAGAGCCCAAAGACCTGTCTACGGCAAGGCAAGAGGTTCAACCCCAACACATGCAGGTGAGTAGTTTAGTTTCTATAGGGCTGTCACAAGATATATTGCTGAAGTAACTAGACCAGGGGTGTCAAACTCATTTTGGTCCGGGGGCCATATCCAACCTACTGTGATTCAAAAGGGGCCGGATCAGAAAAATCTATTACAGAAGTCTTTTTTATTTGATGAACTTTCTTTTACAAAATATCATAATATTATGAACAACCTCAACACAAACATACAGGTTTCCCATTCACCTCTGTGAACTAATAGGAATTAGTCAATTTTTTTCTTGGAAAATCCTGCACTCGACATCCACTTTTCTCATTTTCGACATTTTGCTGATGTCACGCTCAACAGTCAAAACGATGACCCTTTAAGAGTGGAAAGAGAAGAGTCTTCATTTGTGCTGCTCTGGTGGGAGGAGCCACGCACAGAGGCTCTGGAGAGGCTGCTATGCTAAACTGCACAGAAAACAGGCGCTGAAAATTACCAACCAGAATCAGAATCAGAAAAGTTTTATCAGAAAGGTTTTATTGCCATATGTTTGAACATGTTCACAACATTAGGAAATTGCTTCGGTACTTGGAGCGGAATAAAATAGACTAAAATAAAATAGCAGAAAACTTAAATTAACAAATTTACAAGAATACAAGAATGTAACAGTGCAGGTGCAGGTAATGCAGGTAATAGAAAATTAAAATATAAGTAAAATATTTGAATGGAAAATCAGCCGAGGGCCAGATTAAAGGTCTTGGAGGGCCGGATCTGGCCCCCGGGCCGCATGTTTGACACCCCTGAACTAGACGATAAACAACACAAAAACCCAAGAGCAGATTTAAACCACAAAACCTATTCTAAATCTATGTTGTTACAAATGTTGTTACAAAATTATGAGCTACTGGCAGCAGCTCAGTTGGTTGAGCATTTGCCTAGTGATCCAGGGGTTGGCGGTTCGAATCCCGCTCTTGACGGGTTGACCGCATGTGATCCCAGCTCCCACAGATGAGCGCTGCCGTTGTGTCCTTGGGTAAGACACTTAACCCCACCTCGCCCCCAGTGTCTGTGGACACTGGTAGCCCCCACACTGGTAGACACTGGTAGACACTGGTAGAAGATTTATCTTCTGACATTCCCATGGCAGAAGATAAATCAAGGCCCGTTGTGACGTGAGCCGTCCTCCTGTGGACCCACCACCTGTGGGAGGATTCATGGGGGCTGGTGCATTGTGTTCTGGGCAGTGGAACACTGCTTGGACTGCTGGAAAAAGCGGAAGAAGATGAATGAATGAATGAATAAATAAATAGAAGAATGAAATTCTTACATACGTAATTTGCATCTGTAATGAGACGTAGAAGTTATGAATTCAACCTTTTCAATTATCAAAACCCAAAAAACCACCAAAGGTCTCCCAGTAGTAAGAGCGTGTAAGAAATTGTACACATGATGAATACTGACCCCTAAAATATTGTTACAGCGTTCATATATTAAAAGATAAGTTGATACAATTATCATGACAAGCGTAGTTCTATGTTAGGGTTTCAACCTTCAATTTTCATGTATCCCTTTATTCAAATCAATATTGCCCTCGCACATACAGATTTTGTATTTTACATCAGAGGCCCTTTTGGATACAACCGCATACAGTAACTGGATGGGCAATATGACCCTTTAGTGAACTGTTCAATTTGGGGTCCGAGTTCAAAGCTATTCCTTCTGAAAACCCAAAATTACATTTATGCTGACTGGCATAAAATCATGTTAGAAATTGCTGTCACAGCCACTTAGCTGGCACGTATGTAATAAAACAGAAGCCAAAAAAAGAAGCCGATACATTCAGAACTCTCAATGGACATGTCAAACATTCCTCAGACAGAAAATATCTCCTTACTGTTTACGTCGCTTTGGTCTCCCGGCCTTTTATGGAGATTTGGCTTTCCTAATGTGCACCCATGTTGTGTGCACATTTCATGCGTGCTGCGGTTCCCACAGGCAGCATGCTGTGGCCTGCTCCTTCTCTGACCTCACAGCCCTGCAGAAAGAGTGAACTTGGTGACAGTGAGCAGAGCAGCCATAGAAGAGACTGATAGAGTATACACTGACATGCAAAATCCTATTTAACCTAAAATTAACCCTAAAATATGGGAAAGTTCAACCAGATCAGAATATGAGACTGCGTTTTGTCCAAGAAGTAAGCCTAATTAATGTTTTCTGACAAATTGAAACTGTAACTCCTATGACTTCCCTAACAGCACAGTTACAAGGCATTGCTCCCATAAAGAGTGGACTGGATCAGATATCGGAGCCTTCATTGTTGACACATCCATTTTACAAGAAAACAACAGAACTCAAGGAACAACAGAACTCAAGGAACAACAAAATTCAATAAAGCTGTGCATTTCCATGAATTAAAAAAAACAACAACCCTCCAGTCTTTGATTGGAACCAACAGCATGGGGGTGTAAAGATTGAATCATAAAAATAATTTAATGGTGTTCAGGAAAGTGAAAATGAAGGGCTCAACATTGCGAGTTCTTTCTAAGCAACTGGCAGACATGATCTGAGGATAAGAAATACTTATGTAAAGCATTATGTGATGATTCATTTTTACATCTATAAGGTTGATTGTATTTTAATTATTTTTCAAATACAAATTAATTTGCTTGTCTATGGTCATTTTACCATGACCTTAAATGTAAATTTGATTTTTGATCTTTGAAATTTGTTGTGCAGTTGTTACAGGCTACCATGCAGGAAGCCCAGACGAGTGTGCCAGGCAGGATTTTACTATAGCCACCATGTCTGCCAGTGCATCCCCAACTACATGAGGCCAGAGTGGAACTAACAGCACTGGAGGATGCTACAGCAGAAGTTCCCAGAAAGTGATGTACTGATTAAAACTTACTGGGATGTTTGATGCACTTGGCCCTGTGCCCTGTGTAAATACCACAGTGGTAACTGGAAGCACTCGGTGATACCTGGGGGTGGTGTAAAAAAAGCATGACAAGGAGGCAGGCTTGTCCAATCAGAGGAGGCTCTGTGGCGGCATGTTGGAGCAGGACGCTAAAGCCCCCATGGCAGCGTTAAATGGAAAGTGGAATAACATAATAACAGAGCTCGCCCCATACTTTCACCAGACTGTGTTAAATACGCTCAAGGCGACAGCAAATGAGATATGAGAGGATGTATTCACTACACGCGTAACATGATGTCAATGCATGTCCTATGTAGAAATGATCGGTGTGTGGCCCATCCAAGTACAGTACTGTGTTGTACCTAGATTTTTACTGTTCTGAAGGAGATTTAAGAATTGTCCACATTTTCAAAGCTTAATTCTTTGCCATGATTATCTGCAGACCCTATTGATGCTTTTTGAGGCCTTCAGTCACCAATCAAGTATCTTTACATCTGGGAAACCCTAGCCTTGTAATTTATGTATTGTGAAATGTAAATATTTTATTTAAAATGTGTGATTGTTAAATGTATTTAATGGAAACCGAAACATTCCTTTGTAAATATTGTTGCCAGTAATTCATGGTATATTTGTTGCAATTCTAAGGTTATAGTAAAAGATAAGCAAGCATGCAGATAAAACTTATTTACAAGATGCTTTTCCCTATTTGGATTTGCCAGGCTAATAGTTACTCTAAAAAAAAAAAAAGGGACTTGTGTACGACTAATTTCCCCCAGATTTAAAGTTGGATACCTCAGTATTAAACTCCAGGGTGAAAGTGCGAACAACACTGGGGTTAACTATGCTTATGTAGAGAAATAAAACCATTAAAGAGCCAAACATGGATCATCTACTCTGGCACATGTGCTTGGTTGTAAAGTGTACACACACCTGTGCAGTATTCCCATGGTATCTTGTTTCAGGCCCCCTCCTCCACAGCCTGGTCTGTCTGCTACAATAAAACAGTATCACACTGAAGTAAAGCAGAGGCTCTCGTGTCTGTCCTTTACAATCTGCTGGGCAAAGAGGATCATGTAGTGACTTATACAGACCAACGTCTTCCACTGAAAAATGAGGTTTAGACGTGCTCAGACTGCCTCAAGCCACTACGCATAAATACCAAGGTCTTTTGAGTGCACCTGGTTATGTTGCTACTTCCAGTCATCATTATATTATTAAAACAATTTAAAGGGGAGACAAAGTTTAAGGCCAATTATAATAAACATTCAATTATTCTGCTATGACTAGAGATGGAATAAAAAAAAAAGTCTGCGTAAGAGATTTTATTTTTAGATTTTAAGGCCAAAATATAAACCCAATGCCAACACCCTTTACAGTGCAAGCTATTGAAACTCTTCGAATATTTACAAAAGATAGAAAATAAAACATAAATAAATAGAATGATGTGGCTTCCGGTAACACTTACAAAATATGGTGCCTTAAGATGACCATTTCTGTAAATCACTTGATGCTATGGTCTTACACAGGTCAGTTGAAATAAAATATAGTTGACAATTGCGGCCGCTCTAATGTTGTAAGAAAATGATCACGAATATGGAGCACATCCATTATGGTTATTGCCAAAGTAAGAATAATTGTTACATTAATAGTGTAATACATACATATCGTATCATAAAATGTACCTGATAGAAAAGCCAGCAGTGACTAATATGCTTTCAACAATAGACAATGTGAAGTCTGCCCTCTACTGGACATAATGACTCAAAGGGAAAAAGTAGCTAACCCAAGCACAGCTGCAAAAATACAGTTAGTTTTTAACAAAACATATATGATAAAACCTTCATAAAGAAGAAGCAACAATCCTGGAGCCACTTGAAGTTTAGACTTTGAGTCTAAATACTGTGAATTTTTAAATAATATGAGCATGCATAAAAGACTAATGTTGTAAGCAGGAACTAAACGAGTGCAAAAAAGCAAAAATAGAATCATTTTATGGCTTACAGATGCAAAAATAGAAATCCCAGTGATAGAGGAGCAGAGTCTGGTTTCACAGCTTCAGTCCAGTTTTAAAGCCACAACACTTCATGTAGAATCCCTGTGAAGGTGCTAGACACAGGTCCAGAGCAGGCACTTCAGCACTGTTCAGTAGTCTCTCACAGAGCGGCTCATTATTGTCTCAGGCTGCAAGTCACGTACGGCAGCAGAAAACCCGCGCTTTAGAACATCATCTGCCATTTTCAGTTTAAAAACACAGTTACCAACGTTCTCCTACGAAAGAGTTCATTCAGGAAGCTTAAATCCACCATGCAAAGAGGAAGTTGGATCCAGATTTCAGAAGACATTCAACTGGTGCCTGGGGAAAAACGAAACAAAATTTGAAGTAAAGTTTTTAAAGGGATATGCCACCCCCAGGTCAAATTTGGGCATCTCCCCACAGTCCAGAGACTAAAATAAGTGGTGGAAAGCGTTTTCCTGCTCACCCAGCCATTGTCCGAGTCTGTCGCCACTGACCGCCGCGGTATCTGGTGCTCCTCCGCCTTAGACTGGAGTCTAACGTCGCCAGAGAAAGATTTCGGCCAAAAGGAATTAATTTGCTTGATGCGTTTCCCAATTACTTTGTGTGTAGTGCGCATTCATATCGAGTGCAAATAAATGTGCAAATCAACACGGAGAGCTTGCCTTGGTCATTTTGGGTGGGAACTATTTTCCAGTGGTTAAGAATACAGCCGTATCACGCAGTACGCTGCCAGGGGAATCCCAGTTACGCACCGGGAAGGGAGTTCCCCTGTTGCACAACGTGGTGCGTGATACGACTGTATTCTTACGCACTGGAAAATAGTTCCCACCCAAAATGACCAAGTCAAGCTCTCCGTGTTGATTTGCACATTTATTTGCACTCGATATGAATGCGCACTACACACAAAGTAATTGGGAAACGCATCGAGCAAATTAATTCCTTTTGGCCGAAATCTTTCTCTGGCTACGTTAGACTCCAGTCTAAGGCGGAGGAGCACCAGTTACCGCGGCGGTCAGTGGCGACAGACTCGGACAATGGCTGGGTGAGCAGGAAAACGCTTTCCACCACTTATTTTAGCCTCTGGACTGTGGGGAGATGCCCAAATTTGACCTGGGGGTGGCATATCCCTTTAATACCACCCCAACAAAACTTAAATCCAAACTGACATCTAGATAATTTTTAAATCTTATTAATAACATTGTACCATATGATACCCAACTACTGAATTTGAATCCATTTCCTGTTTCCACCTGTTCTAACCAAAAGTTGGGGATGAATATCAAGACAGATTTTACATATTTAAATCATAATGTCAAATAGATTATTTTTGTATTGCCATTAACTTTATTTAAATGTAAATTATGAGTAACACCTCCCTCTTAAACCTTACTACCAAGCAATTACATACACTGGTAAAATATACTGTATAATAAAGCAAATATACTGTAAAATAAAGCATGACCAAATGAGGCTATGCAATTCATTATTTAAAACTAAACCAAGATCCAGGTAAAAGCATACTACACTTGTGCCCATGCTTTGCTGTGCTATGTGTCTACAGTCAATGCTTTGTCATGCGGTTTAGGGCATAGAATATTTTCTTTGTATTAAATGAGTCCACTTTGTTAAATGTTCATAAAACTCGTAAAAATAGACTCAAACTCAAAAAATAAAACAGATACATAAATCATGATTGAGGACTATAAGGTGAAATAAAATTTTGATTATATATTTTTGCCATATTAGAGCAAATGTTGTTATGCACTCACCCTCATCATCAGAGTCAAACCCAAAGAGGCTGGAGCACTTCTGCTGGAGATGCCACTGCAGCTCCTGGTCACTGTTGAAAGTGGTGAAGCATTTGGTGCAGCGTTGTCTTTGCTGGGAGACCTGCGCTGAGGCCTCTGGGGTTTTCGGGACTTTTCGGGACGCCCCAAAGAACATGGACATGTCTTTTCGCCGTTTGGGCATGACTGTGAACCTCTCCTCCAGGTACGCTGTGGCTGGAAGACGCATGTACGGTTTCTTCTTGTATTCGCTCAAAGCTTTTTCAAACGTGGCCAGTGGACTCTCCTCCTCCACTGGCACAAAGTCAAAAACGCTATTGTCTTTTGAGCAGGTCTTGTCTTCCGCTTTCTTTGGGATTGTTGGTTTAACTTTAGAATATTTCTCAAAATATTCTTTCTCTGTATTCCCATTCTTATCACTACTACCTTCCTTATTACTTGCTTGGCTGTTTCCATCGGTGGGTAGAGGTTCACCGTTGATTTCACTGGAGCTGGAGAGGGACACTTCTGGATCAGTTGTTTTTGCAGCAATTTTACGAGATTTTTGTTTGACCATTTTAGTTTCCGATTTTGGCTTTTCTTTTCTCATTTTCTTAGAGGGCTTGTCATTTTTAATAGCATTTCCAGGTTTCTTCTCAATTTTGGTTTGCTTGTTCTCAACTTTCTTGTGTGTCAAATTGGATTTCATTTTAAGATCTTTATTTTTCTGTCTAATTTTAACAACTTCGTCTTTCTCTTTTGGCGTTTCGTTCACATTGACACATACTAGCGAATTAGCAGCAGGTACAGAATCTGTAGTTTGCACTTGGTTTCCTTCACTGGTGGAACTCTGAACTGATGCTGCCCCGACCTCCTCACTTTGTGTATCTGATTTGAACTTTTTAGACGGTGAATCATCAAGTTCATTTTTCTTTTTTGATGGACTATCTTGATCAGTTTTGTCCTTTTTGGATTTAACTAAAGTTTTAAGTGCAGATAAAATTTCATTTTTGTTGCCCAATTTTGACTTTCTCTTCTCACGCTCCGCAGACTTCTCATTTGGACTGTTGGATGTGCTCGCGGATTCATTTGTAGATTGGACTGAGATCTGCATAGAGTCTCCTTCAATTGTTGTCATTTCTGCATCCTTGAACTCAACTTGTTCAATTTTTGAAGTGGTAGCAGAAGATTGGGCTTCTTTCTCATTTGTTGCCAAATCTGTACTTTCCATTTTGTCCATAATTAAATCTGCAGCAGATTGCTCACATTTCTTCATTTCTATCATGTTTTCAAACACGCCGTGATTAGTATTAACCATAGACGTGTCTGCCATTTTGGTCAGTGCATTCTCTTTTGAATCTTGCATAAATTCTGCTTCACTTGTAACAGCCGTTGGCTCAGTGGCATGGTCAGTAGTTTCAAGCCTCAAGTCTCCTTCAGCATTTTGTGGTGATGTTACATTTTGTTCTATGGGATTAATGTGGATTTTTGAAGAGGAAACTGAATCAGCGATGTTGGAATTTTCTTCAGTAACTATTCCTGGCGCCACTTCATTCATATCATCCATATTTACAATGTTGGCGCAGTTTATAGGGGCAATTTCTAAAGAATCCGTTGTGGTCATTTTTAATTTCTTCAGCTCTGAATTGTCAAAATCTGCTGCAGATTCTTGCTCACATTTTTCAACTTTGAACGCCATGTCTTTTTCTGAAGTGTCAATCCTTTTAGTTTCTGTCACGTTTTTCACAGGTTCAGCCTCTACATGTTCATTTGGTGCCAAAACTTCATTCACATTTTCAACAACTTTTGACCCATCGCTTGTGGTTTTTGACATTTTATCCACTTTACATTGAGAAGCAACAATCTTCACAACATTAGAAGTCTCCTTACATATGGCCAGTTCCATATCTTCTGAAATGTCATTTGAGCTCTTGGTATCACTGACAGGTGCCATACTATCAGTTGTGTCTGTGGTATCCATATTTGCATTTTCCTCCACAAATAGAGCTGCTGGTTCAACCTTTCCAGCTGATTTTGCCCTTTCAGAGACCAAATTAGATTTTCTTTTCAAAATCTTTCCAGTTGAGCGGATCTTAGCAATGCTTTTAGGCTCGACAACTTTTGCTTTGGGTTTAGCTGTATTTTTCTCACCCTCTTTTCGTTTATGGACTATTGACGGTTTTGATTTTTTCTCTGATTCATTGTTTTTGCTACTATTGTTTAGGGAGGTCTTTGCTTGTCTAGGAGGAAGCACTTTACTAGATAAGCATCGTTTTGATTGGTTTCCCTTCTTTTGTAATGAGTGACGCAGTTTGTTATTTGGATTTCCCACTGAAGACACGATTTTGCGAGTGATTTGCTGGTTGCTTGCCATATTGTTTTTGATAATTTGCCTTTTTCTCAACTTTTGCAGGAGCCTTGTAGCAGCGGCAGACTGTGCAGATAACTTCTTTTTGTGAATAATGGAATCTTTTGTCTTTTTTGTCTCATTAGAATGTGATTTGGAGATGGAACTAGAAGAAACATTTTTATTCGACTTATTTTTCTTTTTAGTTCCATCCTCTTGTTTCTCTTGCTTTACTTGGATCCTTTCTGGCTTTTCTTTTTGCGTTTCCTTCGACCTTTTGGAGTAGTGGTCCTTCTCGTGCAGGATTAGTTGCCACAGACAGATGAAGAGCTTGGGACAGCCAGGGAGGCAGCACATAGCCTGCAGTGGGCTGTGCTTTCTTGCATGTCTCCTCATCTCGATTGTAGTTTTAAACCTAGCGGTGCAACCTTTATGAGGACATGGGTGACGTGGAACGAATCTGTGTCTTTCCACGTGATGCTGGAAATGCTCAAAGCTATACAATACACGTTTACAAATGCTACACTTGTTGTTTGACATGTGAAAAGCTAACTCCAGAGGTCTTGTGTTGGAGTAGTGGTCCTCCAATGCATGGTGCACAAAAAGCGCTACTTGTTTTTTAACGGTGAACCACTGGCATCCATCCACTGGGCAGCACAGTTTGTCCCGCGAATTAGTGTTTTTGTTGATTTCCCATTGTTTCTTTACTTTAGATTTCTTCTTTTGTTTAAGTTTCAGTTCAGACGAAATAAGCACAGGCTCCTCTTTTTCAACTTTAACAGCAACATTATGCTCATTTCCATTATTTTTATCAATTTCATGACTTCTTCGTCGTAGCCTTGTTTTTGTAATTAAACTGTCATTCTCTTTCCTCCTTCCAGTATGTCCATTCACTTTATGTATTGGGGCTTTACGCATCACATCCTTTGAATTGCCTTGTTCTTGTTGCGTAGCATGTCGAAATTTGTAGCCAGATCTTAATTTTCTGACTGGTGGGATTATTATTTTTTTCCTCCCCCTTTTCTCATTCAGTGCTGTTTTGGTTTTGCTGGACATTTTAACATTCCCAGTTTTATGTTTTTGTTCATCTTTGGTCCTCTGTTTTTCCGGTGATTTGGCAGCGGTGGGATTTTGGAGCTTTTTGAGTTTCTCCAGGTGGTTGGACAGGTGAATCATTGCTTTGAGGTTGTCTCTGAAAGTGACCCCGCAGAACATGCACTCATCTTTGCGATAGTGAAACATGGCGTGCGCTACCAAATGACGCCCTTGAACGTTTTTGTGACAGAAGTGGCAACAGAATTCCAGTTTGGATTCTTCACATTCTGGTTGCGGCTCCATTGAATCAAAACCCTCATCTTCCCAGGCTGCGTGTGAAGGAGGAGCAGAAGTTGTCTTATCTGAATTATCCTTCTCAATTTTGGACTCTGTAAGGGCATTGTTAACTTCCAATGTGTCTTTAAGGTCATCCTGATTTTGGGGCATTTCAGTTTTGATCTCTGTTTCTACTGTTATAGCAGGCAATTCGTCCGTATTGTCAATTGTTGTTTGAGTGAAAATATTTTTTGCTTCCAATTTAGATGTGCTGTCAACTTCCACAGTGGGTTTGTCTTCTGGTACCGGCCCATTTTCTGTTGAAGTGAAGTCTTCTTCTTTGTTTGGTGTTCCATTTACAAGGGCAACCTGATGTCTAACAATCGGATCCTGACATGTTGGCTCCTCATTGGTGGAAAAAGGAGGAAGAGGATTACCAATTTGATCCTTCTCAGGTCTTGACACATTTGAGGTTGTATTTGAAATTTGTTCTGTAGTGGACAGGGTTCTCTCTAGTCTTGGGGAGTGCCTGTTCTGAGGGTCAACTTTCACTTCCACTTCAACGTCAGACTCCGAAATGGCTGCTGCCAATAAAGCCGACCGAGTTATTTTGGGTTCAATTTCTGTCTCTGCGTCTTTCGTAATGGTGGTCTTTTCTGGCAGCTCGCATTTTTCTCTAGAGCTCCTGAGAATTTTGTCTGTCACTTGTGGCGTTGGTGATGAAATGGTGACTTTCATCTCCACTGCAGATTTGTCACTGAGCTGCTCCTTATTCGAGCTGTCTAGTTGTCCTGAAGAGCGAGTTATAGTTGAAGACGAGCCTTGAGTTTTTGTCCAGACCTTTTTCCCTTTTGGTTTCTGGGCGTAACAGTGTAGCATTTGAAAGAAAGAGGTTGCATCTTGTGCTTTGAGTACAACTTCATCTCTATAGCTGGTTTCCTCTGGCAAAGTTTCTGAGGGAACTTTGAAAGTCGGCTTGTAAAACAACATTTGGGGCAGGCCTCTGTGTCTGTTGCAGGGTTCATCATTAAATGTACCCAATAGTTCATTATCTGGCAAGGACAGCTCCAAAACCACTTGTGGAGCAGTGGAGTCAGTTTGGGAGTCTGATGGCACTTCTTTTTGTTGTTTCTTCTCATTTTCCAATTCGGATTTTACTTTCTGTTGTGTGTTGTTCTTGACCGCATTCCTCCTTCTAAGAGGCAAGTATGGTAAACTTAAGTACTGCCTCTTCAATAGAGGAGCGTTCTTATCTAAAGTTCCTGAGTCTTCCAGAAGCCACCTTGGAGTCCTGATCATGCGTTTGGCTGGGACTCTCTCAGAAAGCCGAGTGGTACGCCTGTTTTCCCGATAATCCAAAGCTCTGTTGTGGTGTAGTCTGTCCAGCTGCCAAAACGAGGAGCGCCGCATCGGTTCTGAAGACGTGTCCTTCCATTGCTTTGTACCTTGGTTTCCCTTCTTTTTTAGGGGGAGGTGTTTATTCAGTCGAGGTCTTCCTACCTTCTTTGCAGGCGCTTTATCTTTGCTGTCCTTTTGTTGGTCTACTTTATGCAGTTTCTTTTTCTTGGCCACTGCATTTTCCTTGGTGCTTTTTGATCTGCTTGATGAAGAATTGTTCTCTTTGCGGCAGTAACTAGGGACCCACTTTTCTTCCATGATTTCTTCTAGAGCAGCACTCAACACTTTTTCATTCATAAGTTTCAAACAGTTTGTCCGCAAAGCAATAAGGTTCCAGAACTCTGGGTCAAAGTATAAATCCTTCTTCAGAGCCTAAACAAAACAAAAACGGTAAAAATTACTACAATGGTCTTCCACACCAGACTGTCACATTTGAACGGGCACTTACCTGCAGTGTTTCAAAGCGAACACGATTTCCAATGGGACAGCAGTCAACATGATATTCCTGATCAGGATGCATATATAAAATGTACACCATCTTATAGGCCTCGACAGAGCGCTCCAGAAAGAAAACAAGGAGGGCACAGGCGCGGCAGATCTCCAGGTCATTGGGCACGAGGCTCACCAACGTTTTGTAAATCAGAGACTTTGTGATGACATCACAGGGAAGGCAAGAGCGCAGGACATTAGCACATAGCTCCACACAGAATGGTACACCCTCTTCACTCAACTGGAATAGACAAGAAAAAAGTATTAAATGAATTTATGAAAACTATTTCTGAAATTAACTTTCGAATTATCAGTTCACCTCATGTATTATGACACGAATAAATGGAAAAATAGCATTGACATTGGTGGCAGACAAAATCAGCTGTTCACACTCTTCAAGAAGGACTTCTTTTGATGTTTTCAATCGGCGGTGAAGTCGACCCCATATAGAAACCAAGTCACTAAAAAATAAAAAAACAATTAAATATTATTAAAAAGTCCATCCATCTTCTTCCGCTTCTCCATTTCTGGGTCGCAGGGGCAGCAGTCCAAGCGGATCTGCTGCCCAGAACACAACGCACAAGCCCCCATGAATCCTCCCGTGGGCGGTGGTTCCACGAGAGGAATTATTCAAAAATATTTGAGCTAAATATAGTCACTTACCACAAAAAGTGCATGTCTCCTCTGCACAGCTGTAGAGAGAGAAATGCTCTGCTGAAGTCCAGCAGCAGCTCATCATTTTCTTCATTCTCCAAACTACATAAAAAGTGCACTGCATCTTTCCCACTAAAGTCCACCATCTGCGTAAACAAAAAACAAGTAATGCGCTTAACACAGGGTAGAAACAGTACAATCAAAGGTGAAGCAACCCATTTAAACTAACCTCCTCAAGTAGGCACTCATGCTGCTCCATTTTGTAAAGCCCGGTGAGGTAGACCTGGTAGAAGAACAAGTGCTGCCCGACTGAGGGATGCTGAGCACAACACTTGGCCAGGGCCTGAGCCTCACGAAGCCGCTGACATGACAGAAGGTAACGCACTCGCAGCTCAAAGAAAACAGGAGGCTCAGAGCTGATGCATTCCTCCACTATGAGAAAACAGTAGGAGCAGGTCATACAAAAACAGCACAATGCCACACTATGGAGAGGCACAGAGGAAAAAATATCATGTTTTACCTTCTGTCTGAGGTAAAGTAGATTCACTGAGAATGGCATGTAAAGTTGGGCTTGCCCAAGGCCCACCAGCTCTAAGCAATCGCTCCACCTGAACCAAGTGAACATTCTGAAATTTCACAAGGGCTGAGCAACATTCCTGAAAAAAGCAGACAGAATAAAGTAAATCATTCCATTTTTTGGGGTCTAGGCAAAATCATTGATGATTTCTCACCTGGAATGTAATGGTGATCTTTTTTAAAGGATCTTGGTCAAAGTCCTTCTGATCAAAGAAAAGCAGCAACTCAAAAATACTTCTGTAGAGGAAACACATGTGTGTTCAATACATCACCCACATAAATAAACCATACATGTGTCGAGGTAAAAACTGGAGACTTTGGGTTGTCTACTCACAAGGCAAGACTGCTAAGTGTACGGAGCACTTGATCACAGTTCACTGTGAAAAATACAGAGGCCTGGGTGAAGCAGCAGAGGGCCCTCTCCAGGATCCTGAGCTGTGGCAGTGGCACCTTCCAATGCGACGCATAATATTCCACCAGCTGCAGACAAAGAAACAACACAGATGTAGAACAGTGATGGTGCTGTGTGGCTCAGTGGTAGAGCAGTTGTGCATGTGCAACTTGCATTAAAAAAAAAAAAAAATTAAATAAAACACAAAATGCACACTTAATAGCATTAGCACCTGGATAAAAGCTGCATGGTTTAGCAGGATGCAAAATTGGACCTATTCAGTCACATAATGCCTTGTAGACTTTGACAGTATACTCAGTGGATGCTCCGGCACAAGGCTGCCTAAAGCAATGTACAGGAAATGCCCAGCACATGCCCACTTGTCATGTATACCACAAACCAATGCTAAACCTGGACACTCCCAACAGTTTTCTCCTACGTCTGTTCAATGCTATAGCCTACAAGGCATTAACAAACTAATGTCTAATCACACTATTTTACAATATTTATTGTCCTTTACTGTTCATCAAACCCTGGATACAGTATCTAGTCTCTAGAGGACTGCAGAATTGGATTGGTGGCCATTTAATGTAGCTAAATAAACTTAAGCTAAAAAGGCTAGGCTACAGTAAAATGTGTTTGTGAAAGTGTTTAATAAAACAAAAGAAAACCATAGTATCCTTCAAAGAGATATCAATTCAGTACTATAGAAGAGTACTGCGTAGTAAATAAGCGGTGAATAGACTATTACATTATTAAATAAAGCTTAAGATCCACTAATGAACACAACTTTTGAGTCAACTGCTGGCTAGCTGGATCTGGATCTAGTCAGAGAATTTGCACTTTTAGCTAGCTAGCTAGCCATGTAGCCAGCTTGGTGGCAGTTTAAATAGTGAATTCACAAGTACGCACAAACAACCTTGTGTAAATATGATTCTTGGTGCGACATTAATACCTAAAAGTCACTACCGTAATGTATTTTTTCTCAGATAACAACACTATCGATACTTGTTAGCCATCCCAGGGCTACAAGCAGCAATCTTGTGAGTTCTGGGGGAGGGGAGTCGCTAACAATATGCACTCTTATTTGTGACAACTATACTGTCACAGGTCTAAAAGAACATTTCTTACCTTGCAAAAGCTCGAGCAGAAAGGTTTGCCATCGGCTTGTAAATCATTGTATGTGAAACGGCTGAACAAAGTCTGTAATTGTTGTTCAAGCCTCTTCAGGTCGTACACAGTGCCTTGCTCCGCCATACTGTCTGTGTAGCCCTGCTCGTAGCAGCAGCTCACAACACACACCACCTGACCACCACACTGCACTTTAGCACTCATAACACCGATTGGCTCACACAACCTACACTACCCGGCGTGTCGGCGATTACACTGGGCCAAATTATCCTTTAATTTCAGCCTATCACAACAATAGAGTCACGTCATCTGTTGTGCAGTGCATGCGCCAACACATGGCGCGTATAAACATATCGATACATATCATTTAACCCACTAAAGATTCATTGTTCATTGTCATTAATTCATTTTATTAATTATTTATCACATTCATTTAAAGATCACATTGCATTTAAATCCAGACACGTCCAAGCTCAAACAGTAAAAGAAAACAAACCCACATCCACACAATTATCTCACAAGTGTACATAGCCATAAAGAAATACAGAAAATAATAAGAAAATAATATCCCTATATACAGCAGAAGTTCACATAATAATGTAACAAAATAATAGATGTATGCAGGCCTAATGGTTTGTGGATACACAAGGCCACAATGAACAATAAAGGTACACTACTTTTTGATGTTCCAGACAAGACTCCTGAAGCTAAAACCATAAGAAATGTAATATTCAAAGTAAACAATACCTTCAAGTAGCATCAAACTTGCTTTTAATCAGCCTACTGTATGTTAAGATTTTATAATGTAATTTAATATAGAAAGAAATCAGAAGTTAAGCTATTCTCAATGAAAATGAAACCTTCAAACACCTTTATGTCCGCTAAACTACTTGCATATTTATAACAAAAGGTTTTCTGCCAGTCACATCTCATCAGTTGATTCTGACATAGAGCGCTCTCTCCTTTCCCGGTATGTGACAAAGTTGAGCAGGTCCACAGCCGTTACCACACCAAAAACCATCTGCTTCAAGGAAGGGGAGCCGTCTGTCAAGTCTGGTAGAAAACAAGCGGGGAAATATATGTGAATATTCAAGTCAAAGAAGAAATGATCAAAGGAGAAGTTCAGTTTGTCAACTGGACAAAGTTTGTTTGGTTGAAAACGTTTCGCCGCTCATCCGAGAGGCTTCGTCAGCTCTGGCCCTCATGCTGTTTCGACCCTGTTTATATCTAGCTGCAAAGGAGGAGCTATCTACCCTGAACAAGGCTCTGACCCCTCCCCGCTACTCTCTTTTGTTTTACGAATTCCTCTGGCGTCTTGTATTAGCATATCTATCAGCCCTAGGCTGCTCTCACTACACTGAAACTACTCTGAACCCATCAGCTAATCTGTCTCTTTTGTATTTCAAATTTCTCTGGCGTCCAATTTGAAATACAAAGAGACAGATTAGCTGATGGGTTCAGAGTGGTTTCAGTGTAGTGAGAGCAGCCTAGGGCTGATAGATATGCTAATACAAGACGCCAGAGGAATTCGTAAAACAAAAGAGAGTAGCGGGGAGGGGTCAGAGCCTTGTTCAGGGTAGATAGCTCCTCCTTTGCAGCTAGATATAAACAGGGTCGAAACAGCATGAGGGCCAGAGCTGACGAAGCCTCTCGGATGAGCGGCGAAACGTTTTCAACCAAACAAACTTTGTCCAGTTGACAAACTGAACTTCTCCTTTGATCATGGATTCTACCTGGACGACTGAGGGACTTTTCATGCATCAAAGAAGAAAGTAAACATTAAATAAAATAACAGAACTTTTGTGATATTATCTGACAGTCAAACATGTTATAAATTACCTATTTAACCATAATCTGCAGCAAATTCTCTTGTTCCATCCAACAGTACTCGCATTAATTATTTGTGTAATGGTTAACAACAATTATGGTACAAATTCCTGAGTCTAAATTCTGCAGTCTAGCTGAATAACCATTCTTAGGTTATTAGACCTAATAACAAAGCCTCACTGAATATGCATATAGAGCCTGACCAAACGTTATGATTATTTAGTGCAACAAACGTAATTTTCTTTTCTGTTGGCATTTTTTACCATTTAAATTAAGTTATTTAACCACTAGATGGAGCCAAAGACAACGCTTTACTAGTTCACGGTAATAACAGTATTTCATGGCAATAAACTTACACTGAATCTGTTCATGCACGACCAGAGCAAAGTGGTCAGTCTCCAGAATGCGTGATACTTTCCCCAAGCTGTCAGTCAGATGAACCTGAGAATTCAGAAGTAATTAGAAACTCAATCCTTTTTGGATGCTTAAGCTTAATAAAAGTATAAAACTCACTTGTTTGAATTGTTTGTAGATCACTTTGCTGACTGGGTCTGAGAGCTTGATTTTCCCTGCAAGAATGGAGGCCAACATGTTCCCCAAAGTCACCATTCCGAGGATCATACTGGAGAGAGACCCAAACATGACTACAGACAAAACTAAATATACATATATATTTTTCTACTTTAAAAAGGAAAACTAACCCTGTATCATCCACTACAGGGGCTTGGTCGAATCCTTTCTCTTTAAGGATTTTTATTGTCTTTTGGCAAGTGACACTTGGCAGTACAGTGAGCGGAGCTGACAAGTTCAGACCCTGCAGCTTCAGGTTCCACCACCTGCAAAAAACGACGAGAGTTTTATTTTTGTAAACAAACTTAACACGGGACACTAAAAAATTCAACACATACCAAGGTTTTTTCACCATCAATTCCTCCTCACTCAGGAAGCCCTTCTGAACCATCCATTTGTCACTCAAAAACTTGGACCTTAATAGGACAAAAACTAATTTTTATTAGTTTGGGCTTGAAGAGGTCTCAAGTTGCTGTTAATATCGAGTTACTTCCACCGGGCTCTGCTTTAGTTTAAAACTGGGTATCTTACATGTAGTTTCGGATGGAGTCTGGCAAGATCACAACACAGCGCTGGCCTTCTTTGAGTTCTTTGGCAACATTCACTGCAGCAGCCATAGCTGTGCCAGAGCTGCCTCCTGTAATAGGATTTTAGAAAGGTTAAAAATCTTGCATTACATTCTAGAAGAGGGCCATTATTTAAAAAGTGGTAGCATTTACCACACAGCAATCCCTCCTCTCTGATAAGCATTCGAGACATGTTAAAGGACTCCTCGTCATTGGATTTGTACCACATGTCAATAACCTGCAAAAGTCACATTATGTAAACTTAGACTTAACTTTATTGATCCACAATGGAAATTATTTGGACACAGTAGCTCACACAACACAATATATTATAATAAAGTGGTAATAATAAATTCAAATTAAGCAGCAAAAATAGCAAGAAAAAGTAACATTAGGAAGAAGTGCTGAACTCACTGATCTATCGAGCACTGTGGGGATAAAGTCATACCCAATGCCCTCCACCTCGTACTGGGTTTTGTCAGTTTTGTTAAGCTCCTCAGGCTCAGCCAGAATAGAGCCTTCTGGGTCAACCCCAACAATCTGTTAAGAAAATAAACCATTCTTTAGCAGACTGAACAGAAGCCTGCTTAGTGCTGTCGAGCACTGGTCTGGGTGAACTCTTAATAAACTGTGACAAAGCAAGAGCTGGCAGCAGTGCACAAGGACAACGTACTTTGATGTTAGGGCAGCGTTCCTTCAGTTTACGTGCGATGCCTGTAATGGTCCCTCCTGTTCCTGCACCGGCTACCAGCATGTCAATTTGACCTATTTAATATAAAAGGAGAAGATAAATTGATGTTCTAATTTAGCATGATCATATAATTTAACAATGCACATGACATACCATCACACTGAGCCAGGATCTCCTCAGCAGTGGTGTCGTAGTGGGCCAGAGGATTGCTGGCGTTGCGGTATTGGTCCAGGATGTGCGAGTTTGGGATCTCGTTCTTGAGACGCCAGGCCACGCCCACATGAGACTCAGGGGAGTCAAAGCGGGCACTAGTGGGTGTACGGACGATTTCAGCTCCAAGAGCTCTCAAAACATCCACCTGCACACAGAACATTGCATTTTAGTGCCAATTTAAAAAAAAAACGAACATGTAAAAGCAACAAAACTTCAATTTTCACCTTCTCCATGCTCATTTTTTCAGGCATGACAATGATGCAGCGATAGCCTTTCACAGCAGCAGCCAGAGCCAAACCAATTCCTAGAAAGAACACACATTTTAGAATCTAACTAACTAAAAGCTCCCTGGATGACTTCAAACGGTCAAGCACCTGTATTTCCAGAAGTTGGCTCAATAATCGTGTCTCCAGGCTTAAGGATCCCCGCTCTCTCTGCATCTTCCACCATGCGCAGGCTGATCCTGTCCTTCACACTGCCTCCAGCGTTGAAGAACTCACACTTCGCCACTGGAATAAAAATATTAAATAAGAGGAGACATGTTGAGATCGCTACTGGAATAAAAATATTAAATAAGAGGAGACATGTTGAGATATTGTTTACACACACACACACACACACACACACACAAACACACAAACACACAAAAACAGGTTAGATGATGACTCACAGATTTCACATTTGATTCCAAAAGCTTTGGGGATCTTGTTGATGCGCACAAGGGGAGTATCTCCAATACGGTGCAGGATCGTTGGCAGAATAGATGGATTAGGCGGTCTGAAAACAAAGTGGGACAACAGTTGTTAAAACACTGCAAACAGATGTCAAAATAGCAGGAATTCACCACACACAAGGAAAACAAATAAAGCAGATAGTAAAAAGTGTTACAAGGTTAAACTGACTTGGGGACATGGGTGTGGGGAGAGTCTGCTTTGGAGGCACCGACGCTCCAAGTGCAGCGGCTGGGGAGGTCAGGGCGGATCCATTTCCTCTCCACAGCCCCAGTCTTTGTGTTGATTTGAATAGTTCTGTTGGCGTCCTCTGTGGCTGGCAAATCCTGCTTAGACTTATCCACACCGTTGACCGGGAAAGGCTTGGTGTCTCCGTTCAGGATCTTAGCAGCGTGTGGGCACATCGGGCCCTCTTTGGACAAAGGAACTGATGGCATGATTTTATCTGAAAATAAGCAAAAACATATTAATCAAAGACAACTTTCAAATGTAGCACACTGTTCTTATTATCTCTGAGCAAACAGTTAAACAAAACAATATGAATGTTGTTACACAATGAGTCATTAAGGAGTGTTTTGAATCATTAGAGCAAAGTCATGATGATAAAACAGATCAGACCAGCTCTGCCTCAACGTGTGCGACTAGGGTAACATTGCATCATTCACTCAAACAACTACTGAAACTAATTTAGCTTTACAATGTATTAGCACAGAAGTTACACATTTACTATCCGTTTGAAAGGGAATCTTATCTTCAACATCAGTATTAGGTTTAGTTAATTACCAATTTAAAAAAAATGCTCTTTAGAAAAAAATTGGGAGCAGAGGATAAATCTGGACCCTAGTGAGTGAAGTTCAATACTATTTGCTCATGATAAAAGGAGAAGTTCAATTTGTCAACTGGAAAAACTTTGTCCAGTTGACAAATTGAACTTCTTCTTTGATCATGGATTCTACTTGGACGACTGAGGGACTTTTCACATTATTTGCTCATCTTAAATTGAGCTTTACTAATAGAAAGTTCAAACAGGAGCCACTAAAAGCAGTCCTCTAATGAACAATCCACGTAATCTTGCCTGAATGAACAAAACAATATTTACATTTTGTGCTTTTAGGTTTATACACTATACATACACTGAATAAGACTTAGACCATACATGTTAAAGAGCAACACATGAAACCTGAGCATTTAAAGGAAAACAGATTTTTTCCAAACAGGAATTAGATCACTTCAACAAATCACCTCATTATCTTAGTAACACCAGACAATTTACTATGAAGTTCCAAAAAGTGGTTTATCGGATTGTGCTGGGGTTTAAAATCTGCAGGAGCCCATATTAAAACAAAAGTGGTTAGAGAGAAGGATCACACTAGAGATTATCCTACCCATCCAGCCATGATAAAAGGGGCAAATGTGAACAGCAGGAATGCTGGATATATAAAAACAATATGGAAACGTGAGGGATCTGCCTGGGACTCACGTTTGCACTCTACCATGAGGTCAAGGCTAATTTTGGCTTACATACAAGCCAGCAGCTTTAAAGACTCTCAGCTCTTGTCATTGTAAACACCGTAGTACATGGGGGATAATAAAAGTCCAAATCACCAGTAAGACAATCCATAAAATGCAAATATATGACTTTATTTACATCCGGTAGGCTAATTTTGGTGTTGGTCCAAAACCCAGTTACGTAAGAAATCAGATCCACACAAAACATAATTACCATCTCAAGGGATTGTATAATTTATAACGGCAAAACACAAATTTGTAGATTAAAGCCTCGTAAATGGCTGGGATGCTGTTTATAGCAGGTCTAGACAGGAGTGATGGCCATCGACTGAGTCAAGACTTAGGTAATAAAAACATTATTCAGGGACAACAGTGACGAACAATTTGCTCTTTTAAATCCCCCTGAAATTAAACTACATCACTGACACATTTGTGGACATTTCCCTGTTAAACTGAAGCTCTTTTTGAAGGAGATGCGGCGGTACTGCGCAGCGCATCATTGCATCAGACGAGTGACGGGTCCGTAGCGTATGAGCCGCGTTAGCGACTCCACGTATAACACATGTGCTACATGAAGGTACATCTCCCCAATCCGATTCAGATGACAGCCCGAGAGCATCTTTTCACTCACCTGGTTACTGAAGGCGACAGTGATGAATGACCCGAGCCGAAACAGACGCAAGCGTGAGCCACGAACACTGCGGACTGCTCAACTTCCGACAAAGACAGCAGTTTTCGTGACGAAACACGTGGGTCAAACGAGGAGGACGTGGGCAAAGTTAAATGGCTTTATCCTATTGGCTGTGACGGGGGCGTCTGTTTGGTGTTCTGGGCCAACGAAACGGGAAGCTTTCTCAATAAGGTTTGGGAAAACGCAGTGGTGTACAAATAGTGTCCAGCATGTGTTTACTTTTTAATGACACATGCAACTTGAACCTGAGCACATGAGTCATCTTGAAAGCTTCACATCTGTTATCACTATTATATTATGACTTTTTACCTTCCACATAACAAAAGCAATATTTTCCCAACTACGCAATGAAATAATAACATACTATAATAATATGTTGTAATTTATTATTAAAAATAAAAATAAGATAAAAAAAAAAATCCTCCTGTGGACCCACCACCCGCAGGAGGATTCATGGGGGCTGTTGCATTGTGTTCTGAGCAGCAGAAGACTGCTTGGACTGCTGTCCCCACGACCCAGAAAATGGAAAAGCGGAAGATGATGAACGAATGAATGAATAAAATAAAATAACATCAAAGAGTTACAAATCTGTTTTTATTGAGAAAGCGACACAAGCTTGATCTTTAAAAAAGGGAATAAAAGGAAAACAGTTAACAATTCACAAAAAAAAAAAAAACTGTTGTTACAGCTATGGATAACTGGGCAAGATTTTAAACAGTTTTGCTTCCTTTAGAATCTTCCAGAGCGCTCCCGATCCCTCGATCTGCGCTTCTCACGGTCCCTCCTCCGATCCCTGGAGCGGGAACGTCGCTCCTTAGAACGAGAGCGAGACCTGTGCCTGGTGGGACAACAAACATTTAATTTCAAAGTTCTCTGGACACGTTTCTTCAAAACTTATTTTAAAACAATTCATACAATACAATTTTTTACCTTTTCCTTCGCCGTCCATACAACTCCCTTCGAAGTTCCCTTGAAATAGGCTTCAGATGCATAAAATTGCAGAATCCACCTCGAGTGCATTCCCTGTTTAACACACAAGAACAGAAATGGTTAAAGTATGCTGGCACTTGCCAAACCATAAACATGTTAGGGAGTATGCCAGGCCATTTTACCAATCCCCACATCTGAACTAAGCTCACAGTTAACAACTAGTGGAAAGTTACTGTGGCACTCATAAAAGTTCACAATACAAGGATAACATTATCTCCAATTTACTTTGATCCTTCCTTAGACAAACTTTATTGATCCACAAGGGAAATTGCTTGGACACAAAATACACACAATACACAAAACTGATTGACTATATGCTCATAAATCATGCTAATCATCAAACTGAGATGTTATGCCATTAAGTTCTCTATGTTCTTTTACTGGAGCTGTCAACTGGAGCGTTCATAACTGTCCAAACTGAACAGTGAGAAAGTATGTTTAAGTTACTGACCCCATTTCATACTGCCGACAGCAGGCTTCCCTGAAGTCAGTGACAGGGGACAGTTCTGCGTGGATGGGCTGAGCATTAAACCACCGGTTGTTCAGGTCCATGACTGCTTTCTCTGCATCTTCCTCACGACGAAACTACATTACAAAAGTCCAATTTAGCATCAAAATATACATTTGGGGGAAAAAACAAGCATCAACAATTACCTTAACATAAACATTTCCCACGAGGTGATCGCCAAGGTTGTCACAGACGTTCATTTCCTCCACTTCTCCATATTTCTCCTCCATTTCTGTGAACACCTCCTGTTTAAAATACAGCAGCATTATACAGCAGCAGCAGCAGCAGCAGCATCATCATCATTTAATTTTAAAAAAAAATCTGGATTACTTTTTAACCACTTTGGGACAGTCTGTCTTTTGACTGGCAGATAACAAGCTCATATGACATCATGAAATCCAAAAAAATACAAAGTGTGCCAAGAAAATGGGGAAAAGGGTACTGACCTCAAAGAACTCATCATAGTGCTCCTGCATTTCCACATCGCTGACAGCACCTGAAAAATGTACAGTCCAGTTGAACACAGTAAGACGCTACGTAGTTTAAAAGTGATAATTAAACCTGCTTAGCACAGACCATCTGCAGGAATAAAACATACTGCTAATTTCTTTAACTGTCACCAGAAGACATTACGGTTCTGTGACATGTTTCGTCAGCGTATGAGCCATATACCAAACATGTCAAACAGCACGTTGACAGTATGTCCAGGAAATGACATGGCACACCCTGCCCCAAGCCAAATTAGGTCCAATCCACTGGGATTTTTATTTTAAAATCAAGAGCAGTCAGTGCCAGAGGGTCCTGCAGATAAAGGGAAGACTTACAGTGTAAACCATCGGCAGACTGGGCAGAGATTTCAAGGTAATGAAGGTAAATGTTCAAGAGGGGAATGGTCTGAAATACAAAACGTAAACTTTTGTGACAAAAATCCACCAATGCTTAGAACTGGGGAGGAAAAATATGATTAGAGTTGGGAAGGGTGACAAACTATACAAGAAGTTTGGAATGGTTGCCATGTTGACGTGCTTTTGGATGATTTTTTTTTTTAATCCTGCAAGTTATTGTGAGCCGTGTAATGATTAATAAATTACCTTCATGTTTTTTTATTTATCAAATTATTGGCAATACTGTGAAACGCACAATAGTCTTATTAATAACAGCACTGACCAAAGGATGCTTGTTTACACTAACATTAAACAAACACTTATCCCTATTAAAAGGTTCTTCACAGGTGTCCTACCAAAAGGGTCTTCACAGATGAGCGCATTGCTTTGTAATGGCAAATGTGTGAATGAATGGCGTTTATTGCTGCTTGTCTAAATCTAATCAGAGATAACGTATGTCTAAGTAACGGAAGTATTGTACCAAGAACCAGTTATATAACAATTGACGAGCCACAACTAATAAAATTTCTAAACAATACTTCCAGAGATACGTTTTTACTTACAGCGAGAGGCGTCTGCTGTCTGGGCACTGTTCTGGGGATTACGGTAGATGTTCTGAATCAAGATCGTCTGCAGAAGTCACAGTTATAAAAAGTACCATATGTTAAATTGAATTATATGTATGAGGACTTTTTGAAATTGGACACAAATAAGAACTGCATCATACAACATAACATAAAACACACATTTAGAAGAGTCTCAGGATACCAACCTGGCTGAATGTTGGTTTGTTGTGCAATCGTGAGCAGCGGTCACCATGTCTGCAGGCTCCAATTTTGAAGTAGAAAGAACAGTTGACTCTAGAAAATATATGGATAAATCAGTATCAAAACTGGATAGTGCTACACATCCCACAGCCATTACCACAAAAGAAAATGTCTAACCCGGGGGTGGACAGCATTAATTAATTACCCATAAATTGCAACTGCTCTAGAGAGCGTTGAAGAGACCAGTTGAATCACGCTTATGAGCACTGCACAGCCAGAGCACAGACCTCGTTTTACATTAAAGGCTTGATGTATTCCCCTTAAATCAAATGCTAGCCAGTTAAACACGTTTGATATGTAAACATTATAGCACGTCCCTTTCAAACATGAGCAGTTTTAATCATTCCCTCCAAAAAGCGTCTTCTGCTGCTCTCCACTGGTGGAACACAGGACCAGCCCGCCCACAAGCTAAACTGTGCAACTGTGCATGCACGTGTGAAATAACGCTTTTACGAGACCCACAAATGAGCCACGGGGTGAGAAATAATGGACAGAGTGCTCAGGATTTGCAAAGCACGGCACCGCGAGGTTTACCGAGGCTCCTGGAGATCGCTTCAGGTTTCTAAAGAGCCTCATTCAATGCGCTAGCATCGATGGCCCGAGTTACGAATCTAGCGGCTCATCGGGCGCATAAATACACAGCATTAGGCTTAAACTTGTAGAACAACGTAAACATTCTGCACACATATAGCTGCCTCACCAATTTCAATGTTAAAATGCTAAATTAACTTACTTGTCTTTCTCAGTGCCGAAAATGGATGCCAGGTACTCCGCCATTTTCGGCTCGCGGAAACGTAAGGCCGTACGTCACTGCGTACGTACGTAGTGTAATCACGGCGTCTGCGTCGATTTTAATTTTAGGTAGTTTGTTATGTTTTATTTTAATTAAAATGCTATAACGTTTATCATTTGTATCTTCTTTTCTTCACGTGATCTTGTAGTGTTGCATTAATTAAGTCTATGTCTATGGTCTAGTAGTCTATGGTCTGCATGGATCACCACTTGGATGCGCTGTTGCTCAATAAAAAAGAATATACAGTCTACGATAAAAAAAGCCACTGTTCATTCACTTTGACTAAAGAGAAAAATGAATGCTTTCTTACATATATAACCTCCTGAGACCCGCCCATTCATTTGTGTCCTTTATAGTGAACATCTTTTAAGTTTTGAGATAGACTCTAGTTTGTGGCTGCACTATGATAAAAAAAATTAAAAAAATTAAAAAAAGAATAATTACAAATAAAAATAATAAATACAAATATATTAATAAAATACATAAATAAGTAAATAAATAAATAATACATAAAAAAATAATAAATAAATAAATAAGAAATTAAAAGGGAGTCTAAAAACCTTTTGAGGCGACTGTAGAACCGACCGAAAAAATATTTTGTTAGGTTGTTAACTTGACATGGATTTAACACTATTACAGTCCATTATAGAGGACATGTTACAACATTATGAATAAAAATAAAATTAACAAAATGTAAATGCTAAGGTGTTCATTTACCTCCAAATAGAAAATTAAAATAAGAATAATTTAGATACACTTTTTTTCTTCGGGTCCCAGGAGGATGAACACATTTATATTCATTGATTGATTTGATAGGGATGGTGCATATTAGTGAGCATCTAGAACAGCTACAGTGTAAATATGCGATTATAACAGGGGTCTGTTGTCCCCTAGGCAGAACAAAAGAACAAAAAAGAACACAATATTTACAACATATAAAACATAAAAAGGTGATCCAGAACTTCATATTGATCAAACTTTACTCATATAATAATTATATATTTTTATTCAATTAATTATATCTTAAAGGGATAGTGCGGGGTTTTTTTTTTTGTTTTAAAAAAAAATGTTAATCTGTATGGGTTTCTTTCTAAAAGTTCCGTGTGTTGACACCGGCTTACTTCTGACACTCTCAGCTGATCCCGGTCCGGCTCGCTTTCTGGAGCCCACGTAAGTAGGTCCGGTAACTTCCCTGGAACATGACATAAAGCTTGTTTTTCTTCTCAAAACAAAACATTTGTCCGAAAGGTGATATATTTGCGTCCGAAACAGTTGTCCACGAAACATCCCACAGCGTATTTCACATTTGCGTATTGTCTCTCTCCACTCGTATCACTACGCCCATGTTAACTCTATCAGCCTGTACACCTTCAGCGGATGTCTACGCCAAAGTTTACAAGTGAACAGGCTGTGGAAAACTGTTTCGGACGCAAATATATCAAACATAATCAGCTAAAACATGGACTAAAAATCACACACTTTAAAGGTATTATATATGCAAGATTGACTCTTGGGAGCTTTAAACCGTGTTAGAATGCAGTTATCTCATCCAAAACAGACCCAGAGTTATGTTTTCTTTCATTCACGGTTCACACATATTTGCGTGACTTAATTATTACTCTGTCTACATCTCCAAAGCTTAAAATGCTCTGACACCTTGTGATGTCATGTCATGACATGTTAGATTTCAAGTTAACAGCTAGTTTTTTGTTTTTTTTTAACCTTTTGTTCAGTAGAGATTTGCAATTCCAAGGTTGAAAGGATGATTTGTGAAGGTGTATGTAGTTTAAAAACACAGTGGAAAAATTCCAGTATTATCACATGACATCACAAGGTTGAACAGTGTGTTTTCAGTTTGAGAGAAGAACTCTAAATATGCAGGGTTTGAGTGTTAAACATGTGTAAATGAAAAAATAAAAAAACTCCAAGTATGTTTGTGATAATGAAAAAACATTATAACAGGTCAGAAAATAGCATAATATGGGCCTTTTAAAGCAAAGTGAAGGTCTGTTTAATATGGAAAGCCCCTATATGATTACCACACTTATATTTAGTGTAAATGTTAAAGCAGCATCCGCTCTCACAAAATGTTCTTGCGCTTCCTCTTCTAACCCTGTGAGAAACCATTTTAAGGTAGCGAAAGAGGAAGGAGGCAGCAGCATCATTCTCAGAACCTTTAGAAAATACTCAGAAGAACATCTCCCTGTAGGATTTGTTTAAGGGCTGGGCGATAGAGCCAAAAAAATAAGAAATTTTTTAGCACAACCTGGACAATCGCAATTTTAATCAAAGTCAGAGCAGGGACTGCTCATTTTTCAAACTGGGGAAGCTCTTGATATTTTCATTTTTATCATATGTAATTATTTAAGAAATTGTAAACTGCTTTTCAGTTACATTTGTATATCTAATATTTGATATCTAATTGTAATTGCACAATAACCCTGCTTTGCAAGTAAACTTGTTAAACAACAAACAAACTTGTTTCATAATAATGCTTGATTTCACAATTTTTAAATTGATTTTTTCAAAATTTTGATGATTTAAAAACTCAAATTAAGTAATTGCCCAGCCCTAATTTGTTGCTTGTGGCAGAAGATCAAATCTTTACCGACAGAAGACAAGATGAAGGTTAGCCATTGCTGGCCCTCCGTGCTGTTTGTGATGAAAGTGCTGTGTCTGACTTTGAATGCTGACAGTAAGTATGTTTTATGCTCAATAAATTACATGCGATTGTATTTTCAGAATAAAAATATAGTAGTTAACAGAGCAATCTTGGTTTAGGTTAAGAATTCTACAAGTTGTAGGAAGCGTGAAAAGTCCCTCAGTCGTCCAGGTAGAATCCATGATAAAAGGAGAAGTTCAATTTGTCAACTGGACAAAGTTTGTTAAACTTTGTCCAGTTGACAAATTGAACTTCTCCTTTTATCAAGTTGTAGGAAGATTAGATTCTGAAATATTTAGGCCTATTATACATTGTCTAACTGTTAACAGTGGCCTACCTTCACTTTTAAAATATATAAAACTAGGCCAATAGGCACTGTGGTTCATTGTCTTAAGTATATAGGGAGGCTTTTATGCAAGACTATAAGTGCTTTCAGTTAATTTGTTCCATAGTATGAAGTAGAGGTAAGATCTTAAGCCCGAGCCCGAGCCCGACCGAACCCGACCCGAATTTCGGGTCGGGTTCGGGCCTAAAATGTCAATCATTGCTTCGGGTCGGGCTCGGGCTCGGGCCGGGCTTCTCTCTCGCTGACTTTTAAAAAAAATAAATATATGTTTATAAAAATGTATAATAAAACGATGTGTGGATACTAAACTAAGGAATACTTGTTTTAAAATACATAATTTGGATAAAACAGAGAAGGCGCTGTAAGGTATTTAACTACTAAACAGGAGCCGCTCTTAATAATCTTCCCCTCCGCAAGTCCGCATCTATTTTGACCTGGTATCCCCAATATGGAGGAGCAAGAAGTTAAGGATAAACTAAAGACAGGAGAACTGAAAAGACAAACACGCACCGGTAAGAGTGAGGTGTGGAAAAGCTTCAAATTGATTGTTGAAAATGCTACAGAAACTTGCGTTGGCTTCGCTGAATGTAGTCAATGTGGCGCTTTGCTTTCATACGAGAGCAAAAAGACTGGCACCTCGACGTTCCCTCTGCGCGCCTGTGCAGTTGCGCACTGCTCACACATTCTCAGCGCACAAGAAAACCTATGCAGCGCAGGGATGAAAGAGTTCCGCTTTTTTTCAGCCGCGGGGTCATCTGAATACGGGGGAATCGTCCAGTATTCAGAAACAAAAGTATGTGTCTCGTATTAAACTTCTACCGGTGTAAGCCACGAGCACGCGCAAGCCGCGAGCACGCGCAGCTCTTTCCGCGTGTAGCGGGGGGGGGGGGCATGTCGGATGTCGCGCACAGGGTTCCAAGGAGCGCTCAGGGAGTTAGTGGGTTTGCTCAGACACATAAAACATTAGGGGGAACATTGACCTCGACGCTGAGCAGGCATTTAAACAGCTGTACTAGCAAAATTGATGATCGTCAAACATCTATATTATCATTTGTTTCAAAAAAACGCCCCTCACAAATAAAATATGAAATTTCGGGTTTGCTTCGGGCTCTGGCCTGCAAATCAAGTTAATTGGTCGGGCTCGGGCCGGGTCGGGCTTTAATACCCGCGGGCCGAGTCGGGTCGGGCTGGATTTTTTAGGCCCGATCTTACCTCTAGTATGAAGGAGTGAGTGGGAGAACAAGCATTTAGTTTTGAAAAAAAATTAAAAATCTTTGTAACTCACTGACATGTTTTGCCAGTTTTATTTAGAATTTATAGGTAGCATAAAAAAGACATGTAGGCTGTAAAATCATACATAAGTAAATAATAATAACTGTAATGAATTTTACACTGTGCTCTATGTGGCTTGTAAAATGTAAACAGTAATAATAGTGTAAATTATTCTCTACAGGTGAAAAATGTGAAATTGAAATTAAAGTCCGCCGCCACACAACCTATGAGGCCGTACTTGGAGGGCAACTGAGGATTGCCTGCCCTGTACAATTTTGTAATGGATCCACTCCGACAATCACATGGATGAAACTGGAAAAAGAATTTAGAGAACTGAACTTGAGAGACGATATTAAAACAGAGTGGATCAATGTCAAACAGACACATTTTTTAATATTTAACAATGTCCAAAGCAATGATTTAGGGTTGTATCACTGTCGACTTGGAATTGATGTGAGTCATGTAATCAACGTTACCCTGAAAGGTGAGATACTCTATTATGTTGAAATGAACAAATGTTCAGTAATACTTCCTAATATGAATTATCATGTACATCTATATCGTTTAGGTGACAACGTGAATACCGCTTTTGAGAAACCTCAAAGTGAGTTGTTTTTATTTAGAATTTATAGGTAGCATAAAAAACAATGTAGGCTGTAAAATCATATGTAAATAATAACTGTACTGAAGTTTACACTGTGCTCATGATCACATGTTAAGTAATATGAATTATCATGTACATCTATATCGTACCACTTTTGACAAACATCAAAGAGAGTTGTTTTTATTTAGTCATTTTCAACTTTACATTTTGGTTTCTTTAATTGTGAATCTTGATGTTTTGCAGATAACACATCCACTGTCAATAATGACAACAGACATATGTGGCTTTACTTGTATACTACAGTGGGGATTGTAGGAACTGTCATTATTGTAACAGTCATATCTTTTTTATTCATACAAGGATGCAACGGTAAGACAGAATGGTATGATGAAATATTCATTTTACTATTAATATTAACTATATTGCGTAATAGTTGCTGTTTTTGTTGGCAGGTGAAACAAAGAAAAAAGCTCGAAGAGAAAACCAGGTAGAATTTATGCCACCAATTGTAAATGTATCATCTTACCAAACCAGCAGGAAAAAAAATATTTTTCTGCTCTTCTTCAGAATGACAATATATATGGCTGGATGGAGGGAGACGGACGCAAGAACAGTCCAGGGGAGGAGTGGACTACTGTTCTCTACACAGTTTTGAACCATCAGCGTCTGGCAACTGCTGGCAACTACTTCTATCAGTCCAGAGAGGTAGTGAAGGAAAGGTCTGAGTAGGCTGTCATCAAGCTCTGCTATTATTTTACTGTGTTTTTACTTTTCAAAGAACCTCTAGCAAAATTTAAAACAGTGCTGTAAAATCCAAAAAAATGTTAAATATATGGCAACAAATATTGATAACGATTGACATGTTTTTATTCCTTTTGATTGAATGTGATATGGATTAATGAACCTTTTAGCCTATACTGATGCAGCTTTTTTTCTTTCTCTAAAATAGTTATGAAATCATTAGTGTTTATTGAAAGTGCAGATGAATATTTTGATACAGTTGTATGAAAAAGTTTAGACACCCCTTTGAGGTTGCATAAAAATTGATGATCGATGATAATAATGATCACAGTGGCACGTCATTCATTTCCCCATAAAAGCCGAGGAATGGGTGGTTTTTCAGACACAGATTTTAAGCGTAGTAATATTCATTTGTATGAAATTAAATCAAATGTGAAAAATAGACTGTGCAAAAATGTGATCACCCTTGTCATTTTGTAGCTTTGAATACCTGTAACTATTCAACACAGAGTAATTGGAACACAAAATTAGTTTGATGAGCTCATTAAGCCTTGAACTTCATAGACAAGTGCATCCAATCATGACAAAAGGGATTTAAGGCAGCCAAATGCAAGTTCTTCTCTTTGACTCTCCTCTGAAGAGTGGCAACATGGAAGCCTCAAACAAACTCTCAAATGAGCTGAAAACAAACATTGTTCCGCATTATGGTTTAGGGGAATGTTTCAAAAAGCTATCTCAAAGATTTCAGCTGTCAGTCTCCACAGTGAGGAACATAGTGAGGAAAAGGAAGGCCACAGGCACAGTTCTTGTTAAGGTCAGAAGTGGCAGGCCAAAAAAAAATATCAGAGGCAAAGACGAAGGATGATCAGAATGGTCAAAAACAACCCACAGACCACCTCCAAAGACCTGCAAGGTCATCTTCTGTAGATGGTGTCACTGTGCATAGGTCAACAATACAGCGCAATTTGCACAAAGAAAGGCTGTACGGGAGAGTAAGGTGGAAGAAGCCTTTTCTTCACAGATGCCACAAAATCACTTGAGAAGCACATCTGGACAAGCCAGCTTCATTTTGGAATAAGGTGCTGTGGACGGATGAAACAAAAACTGAGTTATTTGGTCATAACAAGAGGCGATATGCATGGCGGCAAAAGAACACAGCATTCCAAAAAAAACACTTGCTACTCACAGTAAAATTTAGTGGAGGTTCCAATATGCTGTGGGGCTGTGTGGCCACTGCCGGTACTGGGAATCTTGTAAGTTGAGGGTCACATGGATTCCACTCAGTATCAGCAGATTCTTGAGAATAATGATCAACAATCTGTCACAATGTTGAAGTTACGTCAGGGCTGGATATGTCAACAAGACAATGACCCAAAACACTACTCAAAATCTCCTCAGGCAGTTGTGTAGAGGAACAAGTACAATGTTCTGGAATGGACATCCCAGTCCCCAGACTTGAATATCATTGAAAATCTGTGGGTTGATTTGAAACAGGCCTTCCATGCTCGGCAACTATCAAACCTCACTGAACTAGATATGTTTTGTAAGGAGGAATGGTCCAACATGCCTTCATCCAGGATCCAGACACTCATTAGAGGCTATAGGAAGCATCTAGAGGCTGTTATTTTTGCAAAAGGAGGCTCTACTAAATATTGATATGATTTTTCTGTTAAGGTGCCCAAATTTATGCACCGGTCTAATTTTTGCACATTTTCTGTTTAGAAAAAAATCACTGCTGAAATATTACTGTGTCCATTATTTGATAGATCAAAATGACGTTGTGGACCCAAACACCCAATGATTTATAAATTAAAATAATGGCAATTGTCAAGGGTGCCCATACTTTTTCATACAACTGTCCTGTATTTGTCCTGTTCTGATTGTTTGCATTTCTCTGTTGGCAATTATTTTCATTCATTATAAATAAATGTGACAAAAACATATTTGGGGCAATAAAATTCAGAGTTATTTGTAGTTAATAACAGATTGCTGGCTTTAGAAGCATATTTTCTTTCAGATAACTTGAAACGTAGTCATTCAGGTAATTTTCTTTTTCTCATACCATGGACCCTAACCCTACCTTCTTAAGAAATGACATCTCCATGGAGACAAACCAGTGGTGTACCCCTCACCAGAAAAGAATCTAAAAAAAAACATAATCGAAAGTGTGTACTTTAGACCACAGTGCCTTTAGCAGGAAGTAGATTGAGATCACATCGTTTCACACTCCTGTTGTTCTTGAACTTGGCGTTGCAACATTGTAATTTCCCTCATTGTGGGACGAATAAAATATCATAAAAAAGTCAAGATACTACAAATGCATTCAAAATGCATTTAGGGTGGCCCATATTTTTGTTCTTTATAATACCTAAAACAACACTGTACCAGCAGAGGAAAGCTATAAGGCCACAACACTTTTTTTTTTTTTTTTTTTTACAGTAAGTGGCTAACTACAATTAGGTGGTGCAGTATAAGGACAAGAATGCACAGAAGCTAAAGTGACTTCAGTGACATAATAGTGACTAAAGTGACATAATAGTATACTATTATGTACAACAACTGACTATGACTATCTACAGTTATCTACAGTGCAACATATGGACAAATAAATAGCAGGTAAAGTGACTTGTCAAGTATTGCATGTGTTTGTGGAGAGTATTTTACTCATGTAAGTTTTTGCCAAAGAATTACACAAAAATAAATTAAAATACTGAACATACCTAAGGGTTATCTTTCAAATAGCACACATATTCTACAGTTAAGACTAAACAGTCATAATCGTGCACTTGGATTGTACACTTGATTGTACACTTGATTGTACACTTGATTGTACACTTGATTGTACACTTGTTGGAAGTTTGGGCTACTGGTTTACAGTATTGGATATTAATAAATTAGAATTGCAATACTTTGAAATTTACTATAACAAAATAAATAAATAAATAAATGAACTTCCTTTGTTTAAATGCATTCACTGTTATAGACCTCTATTTTTTGGCTGAAAAGTTACATTAAAGTAGATACTTGAAGGTGGTAATGATGTTGTAGTGTAATGAGCTCTTGTTGACAGCAGCTTAAAGGCAAATTAACGTTTTTTTACAATCTGAGCCTTCTTTCGGCAATAAAACAAGTAGTTTTAC
The DNA here is from genome assembly GCA_036785185.1 of Paratrypauchen microcephalus. Taxonomy (NCBI): domain Eukaryota; kingdom Metazoa; phylum Chordata; class Actinopteri; order Gobiiformes; family Gobiidae; genus Paratrypauchen; species Paratrypauchen microcephalus. Next base: position 5,468,559 of record JAVJIX010000027.1, on the reverse strand, counting down.
TCACCCATAGCATTTTTCTGTCAATTGGAGCAGTATCGCAGAACTTATGTTGAGCCGTTCTGTTCTACTAATGATCCCGTATCCTTAACATGGTGCTGTATCATTTGCTCGGGGCATTACTTTGCGGTGTCCAAATAACACAAACTTTAGCATAGCCATAGTTTCGAGTAGATGAGGACGCCAGTGCGCATGCGCGGAGTGCTCCCGGGACCCAAACATGAAACGCAAAGCTGAAAACTATGGATAAATCTCGGATTACAGGCCACTTTTGCTTCAAACGATTTCTTACATTAAGACATCGGGCTTCTATGATTTGAAAAGTGCTAAAGTTTGTGTTATTTGGAGACCGCAAAGTAATGCCCCGAATACAAATGCTAATGGTTACGCTACAACATAACTTTCTTCAAACAGCTCCAAATGACACCAACGTGCTATGGGTGAGTCAAACGACTTGTTTTATTACCGAAAGAAGGCTCAGATTGTAAAATAACGTTACTTTGCCTTTAACAGCCTGCACTGCACTACACATACATAGCTCAGGAATGCTCTTAGGGCGTGTTGGGCACACTGGTTTGGTTGAAGTGAACTTGGTTTCCTGCTATGTACACTTATTTTGTGAAGATGTGAACGTGATTTCAAAACAGATTCATATGCAGAATCATACTTTTGAAAACGACCTGTGAATCTTTGGGTCTGCATTAACCAGAAATCACCACTTGGGGGCGCTGTTGCTAAAACAAACAAAACAAAACAAAACAAAAAAAACAAGCCACTGTTTTAAATCATGTCTGACTGAAAACTCATAAAATAAAATGTATTTGATGGGGAGTGTGCATATTTATGGACATCTCATTATTGTAGCGGGACTGATTTAATCTGTTCTGTCTAGACAGGTAACACGAAACAAATTTACAAAATATTTGTATTTTGTAAATTTGTTTTGTGTTACCTGTCTAAACAGTTAAAGGAGAGCCAGAACTTCATACTGATCAAACATTAGTTCGATAACTATATTTTATTCGATCAGTCACCCCCAAAAGCATGTTAAAGACCACCAAGGGCCATGGTTTCATGCTTCTCTGGAGGCACACGCACTGGTTTCAAACAAGCCTTTGACCTGGTTGACACTTTTACCTGCTCGTTGTCCACACACTGATGACTCTGACAGATAGTAACCACACACTTTATAAGGCCATTCCACTATCAACACTCTTTAATACACACTGTAAAAACTTCCTTTCAAAAACCACAGAGCGCATGCAGGAGGCCGCACTAGTTTGCAAGAAGAACATGAAAGGTATGGAGAGGAAGTGAACGTCACACACTCCCTAAACATGATTGACTAAAACATGCATTAAAAACACACTGTTTAAAGAGGGTCTGATTTAATGTGGAAAGCCCCTATATGACTGCTTTCATATGTATATATACTGTGCAAGCTAAAGTAGACTCCACTCTCACAAATGTACTTGCCCTCCCTCATGTCACCCTGTGGGAAACTCTTCAGGTAGTGAAAGAGGAAGGAGGCAGCAGCATCATCCTCAGAACCTTTAAAATGTACTCAGAGAAACATCGCCCTGGTGGATTTATTACTTGTGGCAGATGATTAAATCTTTACCAATACAACACGAGATGAAGGTTAGCCATTGCTGGACCTCCACGCTGTTTGTGATGGCAGTGCTGTGTGTCAATTTGAACGCTGACGGTAAGTTTTATGCTATACTTGTATTATTTACAGAATTAAAATGTAGTAGTTAAACATTGCAGCTACAAAGTAATCTTGGTTTAGATTCTGAATTCTTGTTGTGAGAACATTAGGCCTATATTATTCTGAAGTATATGCCTATTAGGCTGTACACTGGCTGGCCTACTTTCGCTTTTAAAATATATAAACCAATAAGCCTATATATATATGCGCTGTGGTTCATTGTCTTAAGTAGGGAGGCTTTTATGCAAGACTATAAGTGCTTTCAGTTAATTTGTTCCATAGTATGGAGGAGTGAGTGGGGGAACAAGCATTTAGTTTTGAAAAAAAAAAAAACCCTCACCCACATGTTTTGCCAGTTTTACAAATATTTTGGCACTTTCTGAATTTATAGGTAGCATAAAAAAGACATGTAGGCTGTAAAATCATACATAAACAAATAATAATAACTCTACTGAATTTTACACTGTGCTCTATGTGGCTTGTAAAATGTAAACAGTAATAATAGTGTAAATTATTCTCTACAGGTGAAAAATGTGAAAATGAAATTAAAGTCCGCCGCCACACAACCTATGAGGCCGTACTTGGAGGGCAACTGAGGATTGCCTGCCCTGTACAATTTTGTAATGGATCCACTCCGACAATCACATGGAAGAAACTGAAAGAAGGCTTTATAAAACTGATCTTGAGAGACGATATTAAAACAGAGTGGATCAATGACAAACAGACTCATTTTTTAATATTTAACAATGTCCAAAGCAATGATTTAGGAATGTATCACTGTCAACTTGGAATTGATGTGAGTCATATGATCAACGTTACCCTGAAAGGTGAGATACTCTATTATGTTGAAATTAACAAATGTTCAGTAATACTTCCTAATATGAATTATCATGAACATCTATATCGTTTAGGTGACAACGTGAATACCACTTTTGAGAAACCTCAAAGTGAGTTGTGTTTATTTAGTCATCTTCTTTTAGTCACCAAATTTTCTTTAATTGTGAACCTTGCTTTTTTGCAGATAGCACATCCACTGTCAATAATGACAACAGACATATGTGGCTTTACCTTTATACTACAGTGGGGATTGTAGGAATTGTCATTATTGTAACAGTCATATCTGTTGTATCAATACGAGGATGCAATGGTAACACAGCATGATATAATCTAAATACTATTACTCCTATTACTATCTGCTGATAAGTTAATAGTTGTTGTTGTTGGCAGGTGAGACTAAAAAGACTCAAATTGAAAATCCGGTAAGATTTATATCAACAGTTTTATATTTAGTAGCATTAATACTCATGTAGTACTTTTATGATGACTAACAAAAATATTACTATACGTACATACATATACATATACATATATCAATATACTAATAACACTTTTACACTATTATTTCTGGTACTTACAGTATATGGACATCCCTATGGTGGAACAGCCAGTCCATCACTCCAGCCATCACACGTTACCCAGAGCCAGCCCCCGTGAGCCGCCACCTCACCGAACCAGCAGAAAAAATCAGTCCCCCTCTGTGCCTCGTCAGACGGACAATGACTATGGACATAGACCTGGGGAGGAGGAGAGATCTGTCGTATATGTTGCTTTGAACCATCAGCACCTGGGAACCGGTACTCCTCGGCCCAGGACGGTAGTGGGGGAGAGCTCTGAGTATGCTGCCATCAAGGTCTCCTAAAATGAAGGACATATTATTTTACTAGCTCTCCTAAGAACTCCTGACAAATTGGAAAAGTACAAGACCGGACTGAATTCAAAATAGTGCAGTCAAGTCCCAGAAATTATCTATTATGATTGAAAATGATTTGCATTTAAAGGTCCTATATTATTGAAAATGTGAGCTTTAAGCCATGTTGTTACCTTATCAAAGACATACCCTGAGTTGTGTTTTGTTTCATTCACACATGTTGTCACTGCATTATTAGTTTGTCTGCATCTCCAAAGCTCAAAATGATCTGTTCAACCTTGTGATGTCATCAAGTGATAGTATTCAATGTAATAGTTACCTTTTAAGATTAAGATTAAGTCTTTATTTGGTCTCACACACAGTGACACACAGGAGAAATTTGACTTCTGCATTTGACCCATCCTTTTCAGGAGCAGTGAGCAGCCATCTTTTTCGGCACCCGGGGGGCAGTACCGTGAAGGGTCTTGCCCAAGGACCCACACTGGCTTGCTCATTGCTGGGGGGGTGAACTCAGGTCCCCCCGGAGAAAGTCAGTGACTTACCAGTTGAGCTAATCAGCCGGTGCCATTTTACCTTAGTTCAGTAGAGATTGGCAATTCTAGGTCTGAAATCATCCAAATAATTCTAGTGAAGGTGTATGGAGTTTAAAAACACAATAGAGCATTTCCTGTATTACTACAAGACAGAACACAGCCAAAATATGCTGAATTTGTGTGTTAAACATGTGTGAATGAAACAAAACACAACTCCAGGTCAGGGCCGGATTATGGGGGGGTCTTTCCAACCCCCCCCCCAAAAAAAAAAAAAAAAAAAAACTCTGAACACTACCAACACTACCAGTATCGTGCATAGTGCTCTGATTGTTCTGCTGCAAGTATGTGCAGTTGCGCACGTAAATTAAGTCACATAGCATAGCACTAGCATGTCCTGGGCCTTAGGGCTCGCTGAAAGGACTTTCATTCAAAACCCTTGGTAAATCAGAGGCCCTTTGTAAGAACATTTGTAATCAGAGGGCTCTCTTAACAGTATGCACTCCCATTAGGGCTCTCACTAGGGCCCCCACATAGCCAGAAGTCGTGACCCTTAACAGGGGCTTTCATAATCATAGGGCCCTCTGAAAGCATTCCACCCTACTTCCATGAACCCCTAGTTGGTAAACGTTAGGGCTCCCTTAGGGGTATTCATGAGAGGCACTACAGCAGGGCCAGCCCAGGGGCCCTCTGAGTGCCGTCCCCCGTAGCCCAGGGGCCCTCTGAGTGCCGTCCGCCATAGCCCAGGGGCCCTCTGACTACCGTCCCCCATAGCCCAGGGGCCCTCTGATTGCCGTACGCCATAGCCCAGGGGACCTCTGATTGCCATCCCTGCCCCCCCTCCCCCATTCATATGACCCTTCTCTCTCGGTTCTCTTCAGATATGCCCTTTAACAGTGTGAGTAGTCATAAGATCCTAGAGAATAGAGGCCCTCTGACATGCCCCCCCCCTCCCGGGCGCCGGCCCCCACTGGCCCGGTCCATAATACGGCCCTGCTCCAGGTATGTCTTTGACGAGGAAACAACATTATAGCATAAATAAGAAAATAGCGTAATATGGGCCCTTTAAGCTCTTGATTGATTGCGAATTTGCGATATGTACGAGTTGGGCATATAAAAAAACTTTCAGATAGGTAAACACTATAACGGACTTTCTTATTGTAATTACGTATAACTTAAAAAAAAAAATTAATCCTAAATAGCAATCAAATTATTAGGGTTCACTGCTAGTTTCTGTTGTTTACATTTTTTGCAGTCTTTTCAGTAGCTTTTATTATAAACTAGATAATGACAATGATTAATTAATTGTAAGCAAGAATTCCACTGCAAAATAGCTACTGCTAGTTTGAATAGGCAAACCTTTTACACAATCCAACACCAAAACAGTAGTCTATGGCGTCTCTAAGTTAGACACAGTCAGAACAAGCAGACAAATTCCAAGGATTTAGTGATTTAATTATGGAAAATTATGAATCTACCTGGAATGATCAGATAACAACATTGCAGCTAACTGTTGTGGCAAAGTTAACTCATGTTTGATGCTGTTTCTCTGCTCTAATTTGATTAAACAAACAAACAAACAAACAAACAAAAACTATCCAGTCAACAAGAGCAAGGCGGGGGGAAAAAACAAAACGGACCAATCATAGAAAAATATTTGCACGAGAGTGGGAGAAAACCTATATACTACTATGTGTATTTTTATCTACTATGTGTGTATCATTTATGCATTTTCTATCAAATATAAGTGTTTAATGAAGGTTACAGGGCAGGTCAGTTCGAATGATTTTATATTATGATTGATGAATGTAGTAACAGCATATTTGTGCAATAAAAGTATCGTTCATTTGTAGCTTACGGAGTTTAAAATCACATTGATTTTTAAATCCTTAAGTTTAGAACTTATTTCTTTTGAACATTTGTCTCATATGATTTAATAATACATCTTACATAGATCTGACAGCACTTAGAAACCTTAAACCCTTAAAAGTGAGCATGTTACCAGGTATGTATCTCTTTAACAGGAAGTAGACCCTGCGCGCTTAAGACATTGTGTTTTAGCAGTGAGTTTCACAGATACACATTTCAGTTGGAGCCATGTCTGTCTATGTGACCATTTTCACTCTGTCCATGTCAGGGGCCCTCACCCTAAACACAGAAGTAAAGGTCACAGTGTATCTTCTTGTTGACTTATAAAGTACACATCTGTAGAAAGATTTTGGTCTTGTTATTATCTCCTGCAGACAAAGATTCAGATTGTGAAACTGACCTGAAAGTCCACCGTGGCACACATCAATCGGCATCTGTTGGAGAAAGACTGAAGATGGCCTGCCCTGTCCAGTTCTGTGATGGTACCGCTCCAACAGTGACCTGGATTAAACTGGAGACAAAAGGTGTAACGGAGGTGAACCTGAGTGAGCGGGTTACAACAGAGTGGACGTTGATACATAATAATGAAGGAATATTATTTTTGAACTTCCATATTGTGCTGAGCAGAGACTCAGGACTGTATCAGTGTCAAAGTGGAATACACGTGAGCCATGGCATCCAACTTACTGTGGGTAAGAGCTGTTTATTTTTTACAGTCTGTGAAACTGATGCTAACCAACAGATTTTACAACAGATACCAACAGATAACCGGCTGGTTAGCTCAACTGGTAAGTCATGGACTTTCCCCCTGGAGGTTGTAGGTTCAAACCCCCCCTGGGCAATGAGCTAACCAGTGTGGGTCCTTGGGCAAGACCCTTCACGGTACTGCCCCCCGGGCGCCGAAAAAGATGGCTGCTCACTGCTCCTGAAAAAGGATGGGTCAAATGCAGAAGTCAAATTTCTCCCGTGTGTCACTGTGTGTCATTGTGTGTGAGACCAATAAAGGCTAAAAAAGCCCAAGCTTAATCTTAATCTTAATCTTAATTTTTATAATGCTACCAGTGGAGATAAGCTTAAAGCCCCAGTGTGTAGGATTCGTGGCGCATAGGTGGATGGTGCTATTGCACTTTCTGTTTTAGCTACGGCAGACCTCGAGGGTCACCCGGGCGCGCCGTAACGCGGACAGCTCTCGTACCCGCGCACGAGCCGCGCGCCGCTACTGTATAAATAAAACGCGGTCCCGGTTATTTTATTTTATTTTATTTCTCATGAAAACACACATTCCCGATCATGTACCATGACACTCTACACATCAAATGAAACCTTACAGTCTCCTCTTTTTGACTATGCAATTCATTTCCCTGCACAACAATCACTCCCCGAGCACATGAGGCTTTTATACGGAAAAGCACAAAACGAGGTTAGCTTACCTTAGAATGCTTTGCACAGGTCAAACTCTGTATTTCACCATAAACTTGCTCTCAATTTGTCCGTAAGGATCCAGCGAATAAAATCCAGTAAAACAATTTAGTCCAAAACACGTGTTAGATCCATTACGACATCTGATCCGGCAGCATGCTTGTGTTGTTTACCCAAAACCACGAGCCTTGCCGAAGGCGAAGGCGGAGCCCAAATGTCCTTCTGCGGCTCTCGTATTCAAAATGGCTGCCTCTGCATGGGGAAGATCCCCCTTTTATGTGACTATATCTAAGTCCAACAGAATACTTTGATTTCATGATGGAAGTGAAAAGGCTTGGAAAACAATGTATTTTTGAATGGGTATCTTCAATTTCAGTAATTAACGGGTAAAAATCTTACACACTGTCCCTTTAAAGGGATATGCCACCCCCAGGTCAAATTTGGGCATCTCCCCACAGTCCAGAGACTAAAATAAGTGGTGGAAAGCGTTTTCCTGCTCACCCAGCCATTGTCCGAGTCTGTCGCCACTGACCGCCGCGGTAACTGGTGCTCCTCCGCCTTAGACTGGAGTCTAACGTCGCCAGAGAAAGATTTCGGCCAAAAGGAATTAATTTGCTCGATGCGTTTCCCAATTACTTTGTGTGTAGTGCGCATTCATATCGAGTGCAAATAAATGTGCAAATCAACACGGAGAGCTTGACTTGGTCATTTTGGGTGGGAACTATTTTCCAGTGCGTAAGAATACAGTCGTATCACGCAGCACGCTACCAGGGGAATCCCTGTTACGCACCGGGAAGGGAGTTCCCCTGTTGCACAACGTGGTGCGTGATACGCCTGTATTCTTACGCACTGGAAAATAGTTCCCACCCAAAATGACCAAGGCAAGCTCTCCGTGTTGATTTGCACATTTATTTGCACTCGATATGAATGCGCACTACACACAAAGTAATTGGGAAACGCATCGAGCAAATTAATTCCTTTTGGCCGAAATCTTTCTCTGGCTACGTTAGACTCCAGTCTAAGGCGGAGGAGCACCAGATACCGCGGCGGTCAGTGGCGACAGACTCGGACAATGGCTGGGTGAGCAGGAAAACGCTTTCCACCACTTATTTTAGTCTCTGGACTGTGGGGAGATGCCCAAATTTGACCTGGGGGTGGCATATCCCTTTAAGATCACATGTCCTATATGTGACCACTTCCCTCTGACAGTGGCCTGATTTAAATATGAAAGAGGACAATGTCAAAGTGTAAAAAAGGATCCTCCTTAATCTTCCAAAATGTCCTCAACAAAGATTCTGGAGAGTATTACTGTGAGAGTGGATCACATGTGTGGCATAGCACTGTAGTTTCTGTTTGTAGGAATAGGTACTACTTACTTTATATATAACTCTAACTGCTGGTACCTGTATCTCTGACGTGACTGTCTTTACTGTTAGACATTCATTTTTGTAGACATTCTTGGTCTACAAAAACTCCATGCCTTTCTGTTGTTGTACATTCTAGTAAAACAGTTACCTGACCAGCCAAAACCACAAACTTTAACAAAACCTTACAAAGACAAGCAGATCTGGAGCTAGAATCAACAATCAAAGCATCAAACTATTACTTTTCTCAGGTAAAAGAAGTGATATATTTTGTTCTGAATGATAAAAGGAGAAGTTCAATTTGTTCTGTTATGTTACGGCAATTTTCAGGATGAGATGGCTTCCGCATTTGAGACACGTGATACAAAGCAGAGGTAGTTGGACCTTCTCAAGTTAGACCACAGATTTTTTATGCTCTATGGTCCGATTCAAACAGAAAGAACTGGCTGGTCAGGCAGCTACATCAGGGATTTGGTCATGAGATGAGATGAGAACACATTTCTGATCATATTTTTTCTCTTACAGTTTGTGAAATTGAAGTCCCTCACAGTTATAATTCTACAGTTGTGGATCAATTGGAGATTAGTTGCCCAGTCTGTGAAAAAATCCCTTTAACAGTCATCTGGTACAAAAATGACACACAAGGGTTTTGAAGAGTGAACTTGAGTGATCGTGTGAAAACCACCAACAACAACGCAATGACATTTTTAATCTTCCACAAAGACAACTACAATTACAATTACAACTACTACTACTACTACTAAAGGCATTTCATGATGATCTTAATCTTCAGCTCAAGGCTTCAAATGTGAGAAGTACTCGTCACGACAGCCTCAATGAGCAAAATCAAATCTATGAAAATGTCCTGTGATGTGTCTAAATGTCAGTCCATATTATTAACCATTCAAAGTGTATTATTTGTAGAGTAATATGTCATTATTTTCTTAGATAAATGACCCATGTGTACTGTACAGTTTAAATGGGGTAGGAGTTCTGAGGGTTCTACAGAGTACATTGAAGAGGAAGCTGAACTTAACCACAGACACCTTCACTTTAGTGGAAAAATAGAATGTGCCACCAAGTGTACTCAAGAAAAGTGTTTTTCTCTTTTTAAAAAGTATTTTTTGTTGTTGTTTATATAATGCAGGGCTGTAGTTGACAAAAAACTGTTATGTATCTTGATGTATTTGGTCCAAGCTGTACTCATAAGACTACAACTGCACAGGAGTTCATGCTAAAACAACTATTTATGCAGAAAAAGTACTAGGAAACTGTTATATAAAGACATACTTTTACACAAAGATACCAACAAATACCATATCTTGAGCTAACTCACTTGCTCACTCCTTATAATCTAAATAGCATGGTAAGTCTACTAATATTAATTTTGACTTCATCGACCGATTAATCAACTGAACGACTATAAACTTACAGCCATAATATATTGAGAACCCAAAATTTTACTCTTGTTGGAGATGCATGTAATAGTACTACAAAATATTCCTTTAAAAATTGTCAACCACTTCATATCACCACTTCACTCCATGACCCAGGAAATGTTACTTTTCACTTCTCAGTTTTCAGAAGCCACAAACCTAAAGCTGAGTGAGAGGAAAATATTAGACTTTAAAAGATAAGAGAGCACATTTGTATCAGAATGGGGGAAATTCTGAATTGCTGGTATATAATCCGAGTGTCTGTTTGTGCTTGTGGGAGTGGTTTTGGTGTGATGGTGGTGATTTTGACTGTGCTAAAAGTGCACAGTGCACACTAAATCTGTCCAGGAAATAAGTCTGTAGAAAATGCTCCAATTTAGTGACTCAGATGCAAAGTTACTTACCTTTCACCAAATTCACCCGTGAAGATGCCAAGGATAACACATTGGCATTCTTAGATTGTGCAGTAACGATAGGAGGAGACCGGGGACTCCAAGTAGAAGTCTTCAGGAAGCCCACACACACAGACCAATACCTGCTTTTTGATTCACACCACCCACTGCAGCACAAACTGGGTGTTATTCGGACATTACAACACAGGGCCCAAGTGGTTCCCACTAGCACAGAGGGTAAGGAGAAAGAAGAACAACATGTGCAGGAAGCCCTCTTGGTTTGTGGATATCCTAAATGGGCTGTCAACAAAACCAAGAGAGACAAGGGCAAGAAACAAGACAACAGAGAATCCGAACCCAGGAGGAAAGGGGTAGTGATTCCGTACCTGGCCGGCATTTCGAAAAAACTACAGAGGATTTTCAGACAATATGAAATTCCAGTTTATTTCAAACCCACAAACACTTTAAGACAAAAACTCGTCCACCCAAAGGACAGAACACCGAGCCACAAACAAAGCAATGTGGTCTACTCCATTCAGTGTAGTGAAGACTGCAGTGAGCGCTACATTGGGGAAACCAAACAGCCACTTCACAAGAGGATGTACCAACACAGACGGGCGTGCCAGAGTGGACCTTCATCTGCCGTACATCTTCACCTAGAAGCCACGGGCCATTCTTTTGAGGACAGTGAGGTTCAGATCTTTGCCAGGGAAAAGAACTGGTTTGAGAGGGGAGTTAAAGAGGCTATTTTTGTCAAAAAAGAGAATCCGTCGTTAAAGGGATATGCCACCCCCAGGTCAAATTTGGGCATCTCCCCACAGTCCAGAGACTAAAATAAGTGGTGGAAAGTGCAGCACGCTGCCAGGGGAATCCCAGTTAGGCACCAGGAAGGGAGTTCCCCTGTTGCACAACGTGGTGTGTGATTCGGCTGTATTCTTCCGCACTGGAAAATAGTTCCCACCCAAAATGACCAAGGCAAGCTCTCCGTGTTGATTTGCACATTTATTTGCACTCGATATGAATGCGCACTACACAGAAAGTAATTGGGAAACGCATCGAGCAAATTAATTCCTTTTGGCCGAAATCTTTCTCTGGCGACGTTAGACTCCAGTCTAAGGCGGAGGAGCTGCAGATACCGCGGCGGTCAGTGCTGACAGACTCGGACAATGGCTGGGTGAGCAGGAAAACGCTTTCCACCACTTATTTTAGTCTCTGGACTGTGGGGAGATGCCCAAATTTGACCTGGGGGTGGCATATCCCTTTAAACAGAAATGGGGGAGTTAGACATAACTTGTCTCCCATTTATAATTCGATTCTTAAACCAAGTCAAAACAGACAAAGAAACATTAGGGCAGACGAGCCAGGGAAGAGGGGTGGAGAGGGTCGTTAGACGTTGAATAGGGGGTCGAAACTAGTCGTCAGAGTAATTTGAAAAACAAAGAGACAGGTTAGGGGGGATCGTTTTCAGAGCTTTTTCAGTGTCGGGAGCGCCTCCCGGCAGCGAGATATAAGCAGTGTCTAACCAGTACAATAACCAGAGCTGACGAAGCCTCTCGGATGAGCGGCGAAACGTTTTCAACCAAACAAACTTTGTCCAGTTGACAAATTGAACTTCTCCTTTTATCATGGATTCTACCTGGACGACTGAGGGACTTTTCAAGCTTTCACCTGTAGGTCACACCCGTTTCACTGGGGCATATTTTGGGATGTGAACCGTGTTGACCTTTAGCAAAAAAACTGTCCAATCAGAAAGAAGGGGTGGGGAATAAGCCAAGAGATGACTGTAATGGAAATCTTTACAATAACCATTCATATAATGAAATATAGATGTCATGTATAAGTTCTGGGTTTGGGTTGTTAATCAAGTTAAAAAAAAATTAGTTAGGGCCTCTCAGGCCATATAATACATGTGTGGTAAATTTCCACTAGGATTCAACTTGTTTTTTTTACTTGTTATTCTGCTGCGAATTACCCAGCTTTGGGCTGACCTGTTATTGTTGAAATGTTATGTCTTGACTACGTGTTTGTTCATGCCCCCCCCCCCCGAGGGGTATTTTGTATGCTTTGTTATGATGCTTTGTTATGATACATGCCTCTGTCAGTGAGGGTGTGATTGTGTGCACAATTGCTTTAATAAATCAACCATTTGATTCAAGACAACTTCCCAGTTTTATTCTTGTAAATCAGAAATTCCATAACAATTTGGCATCAATGAAAAGTCCTGTGAGGGAGATCTGCGGCTGGTCACCCTAGGATGGGAGTCTCCATCCTTGAGATCAAGGGCCCATCCTCCTCATGGGAAATGCTGGTGCTATAGGGCCCCAACCTGTGCTTTATATGTGGTGAGTTGTCTTTTTTCAAATTGTTCTTGAGGGTTTTTGGCAATCACAGAAAAGGAATTGTGGAGATACATTTGCATGAGAGAAGGAAGCACATGGCTCAGGGTTGTCAAGCTTCAGTCACCCAACCGCACATGAGCATCTGAAAAACCACCCAAAACCTGCAAACCGTATGACCCTCCAGTGACACTGACCCACCCACTTTCATGCACAAATAGAAGTTTCACAGACACTGATATGGCTTTGGATATGAAGATTTGCCCCCAAAATTGAGGACTATTTTTAGGATTATTCTAAAATCAGAACATGGAAAATAGTTCTGACCAAATATATTTTTCACCTCTTTAAAATCTCTTTAAAAGCCACCCAATTCTGTCGGAAAAAATGGCCGCTTGGATACGTTTGTTATTTGTCCAATTAAAATGTGTGTAATTTCTTTTGTCAAAAGTACAACCAAAGGTACAGTTATATTCTCACTAATTCATGATGATTATGATAACTCCATACGGAATGTCCAGCAGTATGGCATTAAAGATATGTATCTACATGGAGACAAGCAGGTGATGCAATCAGAACAAGTCAGATCTGTGGAGAGGCAAGCCTGCTCACTTTAAGAATGCATGTTTTTCAGAGTATTGTTTAGCATTAAAAACACCTGTTATTGAATAAATGCTATGTATAAGTTTAAGGCCATACTGTACTGTACTGTACTGTACTGTTCTGTACTGTACTGTACTGTTCTGTACTGTACTGTACTGTACTGTTCTGTACTATTCTGTACTGTACTGTACTGTACTGTACTGTTCTGTTCTGTTCTGTACTGTTCTGTACTGTACTGTACTGTACTGTACTGTTCTGTTCTGTACTGTACTGTTCTGTACTATTCTGTACTGTACTGTTCTGTACTATTCTGTACTGTACTGTACTGTTCTGTACTATTCTGTACTGTACTGTACTGTACTGTACTGTACTGTTCTGTTCTGTACTATTCTGTACTGTACTGTACTGTACTGTTCTGTACTATTCTGTACTGTACTGTACTGTACTGTTCTGTACTGTACTGTACTGTACTGTACTGTACTGTTCTGTACTGTACTGTACTGTACTGTACTGTACTGTACTGTACTGTTCTGTTCTGTACTGTTCTGTACTGTACTGTACTGTACTGTACTGTACTGTTCTGTTCTGTACTGTACTGTACTGTTCTGTACTATTCTGTACTGTACTGTACTGTACTGTACTGTTCTGTTCTGTTCTGTACTGTTCTGTACTGTACTGTACTGTACTGTACTGTTCTGTTCTGTACTGTACTGTACTGTTCTGTACTATTCTGTACTGTACTGTACTGTTCTGTACTATTCTGTACTGTACTGTTCTGTACTATTCTGTACTGTACTGTACTGTACTGTACTGTACTGTTCTGTTCTGTACTGTTCTGTACTGTACTGTACTGTACTGTTCTGTACTATTCTGTACTGTACTGTACTGTACTGTACTGTACTGTTCTGTACTGTACTGTACTGTACTGTACTGTTCTGTTCTGTACTGTTCTGTACTGTACTGTACTGTACTGTTCTGTACTGTACTGTTCTGTTCTGTACTGTACTGTACTGTTCTGTACTATTCTGTACTGTACTGTACTGTACTGTACTGTTCTGTTCTGTTCTGTACTGTTCTGTACTGTACTGTACTGTACTGTACTGTTCTGTTCTGTTCTGTTCTGTACTGTTCTGTACTGTACTGTTCTGTTCTGTACTGTACTGTACTGTTCTGTACTATTCTGTACTGTACTGTACTGTACTGTACTGTACTGTTCTGTTCTGTACTGTTCTGTACTGTACTGTACTGTACTGTACTGTACTGTTCTGTTCTGTACTGTACTGTACTGTACTGTACTGTTCTGTACTGTTCTGTACTGTACTGTACTGTTCTGTACTGTACTGTACTGTACTGTACTGTTCTGTTCTGTTCTGTTCTGTACTGTTCTGTACTGTACTGTTCTGTTCTGTACTGTACTGTACTGTTCTGTACTATTCTGTACTGTACTGTACTGTACTGTACTGTACTGTTCTGTTCTGTACTGTTCTGTACTGTACTGTACTGTACTGTTCTGTTCTGTACTGTTCTGTTCTGTTCTGTACTGTACTGTACTGTACTGTACTGTACTGTACTGTACTGTTCTGTTCTGTACTGTACTGTACTGTACTGTACTGTTCTGTACTGTACTGTACTGTACTGTTCTGTACTGTACTGTACTGTACTGTACTGTTCTGTTCTGTACTGTTCTGTACTATTCTGTACTGTACTGTACTGTACTGTACTGTACTGTTCTGTTCTGTTCTGTTCTGTACTGTTCTGTACTGTTCTGTTCTGTTCTGTTCTGTACTGTTCTGTACTGTTCTGTACTGTACTGTACTGTTCTGTACTGTTCTGTACTATTCTGTACTGTACTGTACTGTACTGTACTGTACTGTTCTGTTCTGTACTGTTCTGTACTGTACTGTACTGTACTGTTCTGTTCTGTACTGTTCTGTACTATTCTGTACTGTACTGTACTGTACTGTACTGTACTGTTCTGTTCTGTACTGTTCTGTACTGTACTGTTCTGTTCTGTACTGTACTGTACTGTTCTGTTCTGTACTGTACTGTTCTGTTCTGTACTGTACTGTTCTGTACTATTCTGTACTGTACTGTACTGTTCTGTACTATTCTGTACTGTACTGTACTGTACTGTTCTGTACTGTACTGTTCTGTACTATTCTGTACTGTACTGTACTGTACTGTACTGTACTGTTCTGTTCTGTTCTGTTCTGTACTGTTCTGTACTGTTCTGTTCTGTTCTGTTCTGTACTGTTCTGTACTGTTCTGTACTGTACTGTACTGTTCTGTACTGTTCTGTACTATTCTGTACTGTACTGTACTGTACTGTACTGTTCTGTTCTGTACTGTTCTGTACTGTACTGTACTGTACTGTTCTGTACTGTTCTGTACTATTCTGTACTGTTCTGTACTATTCTGTACTGTACTGTACTGTACTGTACTGTTCTGTTCTGTACTGTTCTGTACTGTACTGTACTGTACTGTTCTGTACTGTTCTGTACTGTACTGTACTGTTCTGTACTGTACTGTTCTGTTCTGTACTGTACTGTACTGTTCTGTTCTGTACTGTACTGTTCTGTTCTGTACTGTACTGTTCTGTACTATTCTGTACTGTACTGTACTGTTCTGTACTATTCTGTACTGTACTGTACTGTACTGTTCTGTACTGTACTGTTCTGTACTATTCTGTACTGTACTGTACTGTACTGTACTGTACTGTACTGTACTGTTCTGTTCTGTTCTGTTCTGTACTGTTCTGTACTGTTCTGTTCTGTTCTGTTCTGTACTGTTCTGTACTGTTCTGTACTGTACTGTACTGTTCTGTACTGTTCTGTACTATTCTGTACTGTACTGTACTGTACTGTACTGTTCTGTTCTGTACTGTTCTGTACTGTACTGTACTGTACTGTTCTGTTCTGTACTGTTCTGTACTATTCTGTACTGTACTGTACTGTACTGTACTGTACTGTTCTGTTCTGTACTGTTCTGTACTGTACTGTACTGTACTGTTCTGTACTGTACTGTTCTGTTCTGTACTGTACTGTACTGTTCTGTTCTGTACTGTACTGTTCTGTTCTGTACTGTACTGTTCTGTACTATTCTGTACTGTACTGTACTGTTCTGTACTATTCTGTACTGTACTGTACTGTACTGTACTGTACTGTACTGTTTAGTATTGTACTGTACTGTTTTGTACTGTTCTGTACTATTCTGTACTGTACTGTACTGTACTGTACTGTTCTGTACTGTACTGTACTGTACTGTACTGTACTGTACTGTTCTGTACTGTACTGTACTGTACTGTACTGTTCTGTACTGTACTGTACTGTACTGTACTGTTCTGTACTATTCTGTACTGTACTGTACTGTACTGTACTGTACTGTTCTGTACTATTCTGTACTGTACTGTACTGTACTGTACTGTACTGTTCTGTACTGTACTGTACTGTACTGTACTGTACTGTACTGTACTGTACTGTTCTGTACTATTCTGTACTGTACTGTACTGTACTGTACTGTTCTGTACTATTCTGTACTATTCTGTACTATTCTGTACTGTACTGTACTGTACTGTACTGTTCTGTACTGTACTGTACTGTTTTGTACTGTTCTGTACTATTCTGTACTATTCTGTACTATTCTGTACTGTACTGTACTGTACTGTTCTGTACTGTACTGTACGAGACAAGCAGGTGGTGGATTTCTTACCAGAAAAGTTACATAGAGCCCCCTTCACCTAATCAGAGCACATGGTTGCGTTTAGTTTGCCAGGTGTTAAATGTTTCTCTCACAGGAAGTGGCCTCGGCCTGGTCACCTGAGGAGTTTTTGTAAAGAGTTTCACAGATGCACATTTCAGTTGCAGCCATGTCTGTCTATGTCACCATCTTCACTCTGTCCATGTTAGGAGCCCTCACCCTGCCTCTGTGTGCTGACTGTAAGTGTGCTTCTTTTTAAACTTTACTATTGTTACTACTACAACTACTACTACTACTATCTGCTAACTAACTACTACTGCCAACTACTAGGCTACTAATCAACTAGCCTACTACCTACTACCACAAGCTACTACAAATTTCTAACTACTACTGCTACTACAAATTTCTAACTACTACTGCTACTACTACTACTACTACTACTACTACTACCTATTATCTACTACCACCAACCAATTACTACTATTACTATTTCTATTATCTACTAACTAACTACTACTGCCAACTACTACTAATCAACTAACCTACTACCACTAAGTACTATCTATTATCTACTACCACAACCAACTACTACTACTACTACTGCTACATAATTTAGAGATTTATATAATCTGAAGTATGTTGTAAAAATACATGTTCTGTCTTTGTGGAAATAATATTAAAAACAGAAATATCCTTCATTGTTGATTTATGATTTAAAATATACTGTACCAACATCAAGTTTAAAGTTTATTGTATAGTCTTTTAATTTGACTGTTTAATTGAATTGAGAATGAGACTTGTATCAAGAGGCTAATGGATTACTAATAATAATTTATTTCTATTTCCTGCAAATTCAGGCTGTGAGATTCATGTGAATCTCCCAGTCAAAGAATGTTTTCAGTTTGAGAGAAGAACAACATTATAACTTTGATCAGATAATTAGTGTAATATGGGCCCTTTAATGCCATATGATGGGACATAAGCAACGCAATAACATCTCCACGGCGACCCTTCACTAGAAAAATGACATCGTATATCTTTAAAATGTGTCTAATAATGTTGTCTTGCAGTGTGCGGAGCTGATGTCCACCACTACACAGTTTATAACGCTACAGCTGAAGGGGCTCTAAATATTTCCTGCCCAGTATCAGTATGTGACCACACACCGGCAACTGTTTCCTGGTTTAAATACGAGTCAGACGGCCTTTTACCTGTGAACACGAGTAATCGTGTGACTACAGAGTGGACAAGAACCAACAGCTCGCACGCTACATCATTTTTAATCTTCCACAAAGTCCTCAGCAGTGACTCTGGGCGATACCTGTGTAGCGGAGGCTCTGCAAATCATACCATAGAGATTCATGTTATTGGTAAGGACATCTCACATTGGTATTTACATGGCCTTCATATGTGATTTCTAAAGTTGTATCTTTGTTTCACTGCAGATCCTCCAGCCCCTTACTATGGCTGGTCCTTTCTGTACCGCTCAGTTGCATTGATCGTATTCTTCATCATCAGTGCCAGTGTTTATGTTGTACTAAAGAAACGCAAAGGTAATGCATTATTACAAAAATACTACAACTACTAATACTAATACAAGAACTACAACTATCACTACAACTACTACTATAACTACTATGAACACTAAAGCTACTAAAATAATTTCATGTTGATGTTCAGATGTTGCAGAGTGCAGAGCTGTGAAGGCCTCAAATGTGAGAAGCACAAGTCCAGATGCTCGTCACGACAGCCTTAATGAGCAAAATCATATCTACGAAAATTTCCTGCAATGTGTCTAAATGTCAGTCCATATTATTAACCATTCAAAGTGTATTATTTGTACAGTAATATATCACTTTTTTCTTAGATAAATGACCCATGTGTACAGTTTAAATGGGGTAGGGGTTCTGAGGGTTCTAGATGCAGACAGAATACATTGAAGAGGAAGCTGAACTTAAAGGCAAATTAACGTTTTTTTACAATCTGTACAATCTTTCGGCAATAAAACAAGTAGTTTTACTCACCCATAGCATTTTTCTGTCAATTGGAGCAGTATCGCAGAACTTATGTTGAGCCGTTCTGTTCTACTAATGATCCCGTATCTTTTAACATGGTGCTGTATCATTTGCTCGGGGCATTACTTTGCGGTGTCCAAATAACACAAACTTTAGCACTTTTCAAATCATAGAAGCCCGATGTCTTAATGTAAGAAATCGTTTGAAGCAAAAGTGGCCTGTAATCCGAGATTTAGCCATAGTTTCGAGTAGATGAGGACGCCAGTGCGCATGCGCGGACTGCTCCTGGGCTCCAAACATGAAACGCAAAGCTGAAAACTATGGATAAATCTCGGATTACAGGCCACTTTTGCTTCAAACGATTTCTTACATTAAGACATCGGGCTTCTATGATTTGAAAAGTGCTAAAGTTTGTGTTATTTGGAGACTGCAAAGTAATGCCCCGAAAACAAATGCTAATGGTTACGCTACAACATAACTTTCTTCAAACAGCTCCAAATGACACGAACGTGATATGGGTGAGTCAAACGACTTGTTTTATTACCGAAAGAAGGCTCAGATTGTAAAATAACGTTACTTTGCCTTTAACTGCACATAGTTATTTTCACTTTAGTGGAAAGATTGAGTGTGTCACCAATCAGTGTGTTAAAGTGAATTTTAACACCCTCAAAAAATTTTTTTTGTTTTTTGTTTTGAGAACATGAATTACTGTATTGATCTTGTTCTGTTTGAAATAAATGAATGTCAGACGAATAATTTCCGTTTGGGGTTAAATTAAAGTTACACAGTTTTTTCCCTTCTTTTTTAACAGTACAACTAGCTTATGTCCTTTACATCATGCTCAAAACAAAGAATAGAGCATACGACCACTTCTGAAAGGGGTTTAGAAAGATACAGAATCGAAAGCTGAACAGGTGGAACATATTAAAATCTGAATAACAGAACCTGATTTGTCTCAGAATGGGGAAATTTCTGTATTTTTATTTATCCCCCTGGGGATAAATGATTAAAGTTATGCAAATAATATTTTCCCCTTCTTTTGTAGCAGAACAAATAGTTTGACTTTTACATCATGGTCAAAACAAAGAATATAGACAGTCCACTGATGACTTCTTTCCAAGAAAATATCCTGTCTCCTTTCACTGATTTTACAGACTAGACACAAATCGAAAACTGAGAGGAAAATATGAGACTGTATGAGATCAGAGAACCTTACTTGCCGATGTGATCAGAGGCTCTATCTGTGCCTGTGGGAGGTGTTACCCTGGTGGTTTTAAAAAAAAATGAACTTTTCCACCTGTACTCTTTTTAACGTCATCTACATTTGGATGTCAGTCACATATTTTCAAGTATCAAAATTTCTAATGAGTAAGTAAATAAATACATAAAAACTGGATGGATTGGAATACTAGACTGAACATATAAAACTAACAGCCTTGAAGTTTAAATACAGTGGTACCTCACCTTACGAAATTAATTCGTTCCAGAAGTGGTTTCGTAACGTGAATTCTTCGTAAGTTGAGTAGCTATTTCAATGGAAAATGCCTGATCCGTTACAAGTTTTTTTTTTTTTTATAGTGTAACATTGTGTTCTGCGTCCTGATTGGCTGAGAGACTGTAGAGCCATGACTAAACGTGGAATAAACCAGGTCTAAACCAGAACTAAACCAGGTTTAGACCTGGACTGGACCTGGACTAAACCAGGACTGGACCAGGGCCGTGCGGCTGGTTTGTGGCTCGGGCTCCAGAGGACGCATTCCGGGCGCCGCGGTTCTCTCTTGCTCGCAGACCCGGTGCCGGTCGTGCAGACTAGGACTAGGGGTGCGTGCTCCTCGCGCGCGGTGCTCCTCGTGCCAGGTGCTCCTCGGTGCGCGGTGCTCCTCGCGCCAGGTGCTCATCGGTGCGCGCTGTGCTCCTCGGTGCACGCGGTGTTCCTCGGTGCACCTCGTGCGTCGTGTTGATAAAGTGTAGGCCTATTTACGTTTCGGGGCGTGCATTAAGTGAATTTTTGAGATTTTGCGTTTCGTAACTTGAATTTTCTTTCGTATCTAAAGACCAAAATTTAACGTGAAGGCGTTTCGTAACTTGAAATTTTCGTTTGTTGGGGCTTTCGTAAGGTGAGGTACCACTGTATTTTAAAATGTCGCCACCTAGTGGTTGCCATTCAGAATTGACTTTTGACATGTCTGAGTTCTTAAATTGAATCCCTCTACCTAAGTGCAGGTTCAATTTACACGCAGATTAACAAAATAAAGGCATTGTCATTTATTAATTATAGTATAATTATAGTAATTATAGTATTATTTATTTATTATTTATTTATTAATTAAGTCTAATCATAACTATATGGGTTATGCTTAAAAAGCTGGATGTGTTGTACCACTTTCATTACAGGTTCATCAGCTGGGACTCACCACTGCACTCTGTATGAAACTGTACAATGGCCCTCCCTCTCCCTCAGAAGAAAAATTCATGCACTGATTTTTATTGCTAAAGCCCTAATGGGTAAACTACCTCTGTACATTTTTAATTTGCTTTCTTTTCATAACAGTGGTTACCGCACAAGCTCCACAAACAAGAGCAGAACTTGGTAAAAATGCATTCTCTTCATATGCACCAAGGCTTTGGAATGAACTTCAAGCCACTTTAAATCTCACAATCCTTCCATCCATAAATTCTTTTAAAGACCTGTTAAGGGCAACGGTAACTGAGCACTGCAATTGTTTTTAATTATATGTTTTGTTGTGATGTCTGCTTTTTAGTTGATTGATGTGTTTTGTCTGTTTAGAGGTGATGTAGCTGTGGATTGTCCTGTCATTTGTTTGTTGTTTTTATTGAAATGTAACTTTTGGCCGCCTTCTTGGCCGGACTCCCTGGCAGAAGAGTTATTGTAACTCAATGGGACCACTTCCTGGTTAAAGAAAGGATTAATAAAAATAAAAAAATATTGTGAAATTTAGGCTGGAACTACCTCACATCTGCTCTCCATGTCCACCCAGGAAGTAAAATTATAAACTCTACCAGAATAATAATAAAAAAAACAAAAACAAACAAACAGACAAACTAGGCCAAGTATTAAGTAAAAATCTTTTGGTGAAAAACATCTTATTTAAATCATGTGGAGGATTTCAGCTCTCTACTTCGCTACCTTTTTAAAAGATAAAAGGCAACAGTTAATTTGAAAACTACCGCTTCATGACATCACAAGGTGGAACAGAGCATTTTGAGCTGAGATGTAGACAGACTAATAATAAAAGATTACTCAAACATGTGTAAATTAAACAAAACACAACTCCAGGTCTGTTTTTGAAGAGGTAACAACATTATAATATGTGTAATATAGGACCTTTAAGTTACACAATAGAGTTTATTTCTACTGGTTTAGGTCGGAGGTGTGACAAACCCCAACCAATCTGTGGTGTAATATTGAAGAAACAAGACTTTAAGTTTACGCTATTTTATTAACAGAAAATAAAATATTACAACTATGTCTAACAGTTTAAATAAATAATACTAACAAGAGCTTGATCTGCAGATGAAAATTAAAAATATTCTATTGTAGTATTGTTAGTGACTTCATTATAATACCGCAGTACACACACGCTGGCTTGCGACAATATGTTCCATAGTTACACAAGCTTTGACCACAAATGAAGTGACGAGTGTATATTGTGAAGCTAGAATAACTGCTCCAAGCTTACTCATACCAGCATTATGAACTTATTTGGTTTAAATGAGCTTTCCAAGTCTATAAAAATAATATTATGAAGTTAGTTTTGCAGGTTGAGGTGTGTGAGACTTCTCAGCTCGTCTTCAGTCTGGGTGCGGTGTTTTTCGGACAAAGGTAAACAGCATCTTGGCCCCAAATCAGTCTGTAAAGGAAAACAACAAGTATTTTTCAGCAAGTTGGTATTTCAAACTCAAAAATGTATTCTTTTTAGCAGAGAAATGTGGGTAGATTATGTTTATGTAGATTCAAGTTGTAGTACGTTTCATTTAGAAGAAAGAAAACTGTTGGACAAATTAGATGCTCGATTTTAAGTGTTGGACATGAGCATTTTTAGCTTGAGCCAAATGAAGTAATAGTTGACAGGGTATGAATCTGAAAAAAATGATAAAATAAGAATAGTAGCTAGTTCAAGTGGCAGTAAATATAGGTATATTAGTAAAAACAATGTGATAGCAATTAGGGCAATAGCATAAATAGTTGTAAGCAGTAGTAGTTAGTAATAATAATTGTAGCAAAATTAAAGTAGTTGAAGTAGGAAATGACAATTATCAGTCTCCATGTAGATACAGTCATCCAAAATCATCCAAATGATTCTAGTGAAGGTGTGTGAAGTTTAAAGATCCCATGACATGGTACTTCTTGATGCTTTTATATGGCTCCTTAATGGTTCCCTAATACTGTAAATGAATCCTTCTTCAAAATCAACACTCAGTGCATGAGAAACAGAGATAAGATGAGAAAGAGTATTTTTTCCCCCTCAGAACAGGTCATAATGGGCATTGTTGCTTGAATGCAAATGAGAAAAGAGCTGGCCAATAGTAGAGGGTGGGGGCGTGGCCAAACTCTCCGCTCTCGCTCTGAGCTCTCAGCTGATC
This sequence comes from Paratrypauchen microcephalus, assembly GCA_036785185.1. Classification (NCBI taxonomy): domain Eukaryota; kingdom Metazoa; phylum Chordata; class Actinopteri; order Gobiiformes; family Gobiidae; genus Paratrypauchen; species Paratrypauchen microcephalus. The sequence goes on along the minus strand of JAVJIX010000027.1, from coordinate 5,444,878 downwards.
CATTTCCGTGTTTTTGCAGGGGGGAGAGATTTGAAGAGTTCCATTGAAAAATAAACACATTTCCACAGAAAATAAAATTAAACCACTGCTGTTCAAAGGTCCAGAGGCTCAGATAAAGGACTTCCGAGCCTAGAAACACTCGGACGTGCCTCCAGGCAAATAAAAAAATGCATTTCGCATTGCCTAGCGCATTCGCAGTCCAAACTCTCTGGGCGTGATTTACAGAGACGCTGAGCACAGACAGACGGGGGTGGAACTGCATTTGCATTTCTTTTTTCGATCTGACATCAATAAGGTGCCTTGTTCAAAATCGCCCGTTTGAGCTCCGATTTTTTCTAACGCAGAAAAGGATCGCAAATGCTCAGTTTAGACATTTTCCAACTTTTAACCATGGGGAAGGGGGGCCTAAACAGGGTAGGGAAGCTCACATTAACGTTCAAAAACCTCAGAAAGTGAAAATTTCATGCCATGGGACCTTTAAAAGAGAAAATGAGAAAAGAACTCGCCTAAATATACAGGATTTGCGTGTTAAACAAAACTGTTAAACCAAAACTCCAGGTATGTTTTTGATGATGAAACAACATTATAAAAATAGATCAGAAAACGGTGCAATACAGGCCCTTTAAGCTCTAAATCTAAGCTTCTGTCTACAAGCAAGTATAAAGTATTTTCTCTACGCTGGGATTCAAAACAACAGTGTATAAAAATATAGTAATTACTTCCAATCTCTGACACAAAACACCGCATGCTTCTTAAATAATGACTTTGCGCATTCCAAAAACAATAATTAAGTGAGAGCCACACCTCCAAAAACATGTGGCAGTAATGCTAGTCTTTTGAAGGCATTTTATCCTGAGTGTTTTAACACATGGGCTTTACTGGCAAATGGTAAATCACTCAACGCTCGGTCGAAAATGTAGTGAAAATAGTAGCGCAGGTGGAATTTGTTTTACATTAGACTCCATGATGGATAGGGATGTTTGTTTGTATTTTAAGCCATTTCTGAAATACTCTAATACTTACAGTTTAATTAGCCTTATAAAGTATGAACAACTACTTGAAGTATGATTCAGGCTTACTAGTAGTATGTGTTTAATTACAAAAGGGAATGTTTTACTTTTATGAGGTATTAAAGGAGAATTAACGTTTTTTACAATCTGAGCCTTATTTCGGTAATAAAACAAGTTGTTTTACTCACCCATAGCACTTTGGTGTCATATGGAGCACTTCCGGAGATGTTTTAGATTAGCAATATCCGTAGCGCACGTTCTCGGGGCATATAATATATGCATGTAATATATGCCCCAAGCGGTCTTCAAATAACACAAACTTTAGCACTTTTCAAATCATAGAAGCTCAATGTCTTAGTCTACACTTTCGTTTGAGTCAAAAGTGGCCTGTAATCCGAGATTTATCCATAATTTACAGCTTTGCGTTTCATGTTTGGGTCCCAGGAGCTGAGAGCGAAATAAGTTGTGACTCCGCACATGCGCACTGGTGTCCTCATCTACTCGAAACTATGGCTAAATAAACTTTTGACTCAAACGAAAGTGTAGACTAAGACATCGAGCTTCTATGATTTGAAAAGTGCTAAAGTTTGTGTTATTTGGAGACTGCAAACATGTGCCCCGAGAACTCACATACGGAGATCGCTAATCCAAAACATCTCTGGAAGTGCTCCATATGACACCAACATGCTATGGTAGAGTAAAACAACTTGTTTTATTACCGAAATATGGCTCAGATTGTAAAAAACGTTAATTCTCCTTTAACTGCTAATAGATATTTAGATCACCATGTTACATTTTATAGTTTTGAAAATGCTTTATTCACTCAAAACTATGTATTTATACATTGTTTTATAAGTTTCAGATTTGTTTTTGATGTTTTGAGTCTAACCTCCTGCTGCTCCCTGCGTTAAATCACTCCCCCTTCAGAGCGCTATCACAACACAATCAGTGTGTGCCCCTCTAATGAAACTACTGCATATCGCATCAGGTTTGTCAAGTTGTTGTGTACAGTTAAGTATCAGGTTTTTGTATATTTGTGGAGAATTGATGTGTGGGACAGAATCTTACAGCTAACCATCAGAAGGCTGGGAGAGATTTTTAAGGCGTTCGGATTAGGGCATTATTTAAAGGAGAATGAACGTTTTTTACAATCTGAGCCTTATTTCTGTAATAAAACAAGTTGTTTTACTCACCCATAGCACTTTGGTGTCATATGGAGCACTTCCAGAGATGTTTTAGATTAGCGATCTCCGTAACATGAGTTCTCGGGGCAAATGTTTGAGGTCTCCAAATAACACTATTCCAAATTTAGCACTTTTCAAATCATAGAAGCTCAATGTCTTAGTCTACGCTTTCGTTTGAGTCAAAAGTGGCCTGTAATCTGAGATTTATCCATAGTTTCGAGTAGATGAGGACACCAGTGCGCATGTGCGGAGTCACAGCTTATTTCACTCTCAGCTCCCGGGACCCAAACATGAAACGCAAAGCTGTAAATTATGGATAAATCTCAGATTACAGGCCACTATTGACTCATACGAAAGTGTAGACTAAGACATTGAGCTTCTATGATTTGAAAAGTGCTAAAGTTTGTGTTATTTGGAGACCGCTCGGGGCATGTAATATATGCCCCGAGCGGTCTCCAAATAACACAAACTCGCTGATAAAACTCGCGATACGGCTATCGCTAATCTAATACATCTCCGGAAATGCTCCATATGACACCAAAGTGCTATGGGTGAGTAAAACAACTTGTTCTATTACCGAAATAAGGCTCAGATTGTAAAAAACATTAATTCTCCTTTAAGTAGTTACTAAGCCTGAATCATTCTCAGAGGTGGGTAGTACTTCAGTAATTTCTTAAAGAAATTGTACTTTTCAGAGTACTATAGAGTACATACATTTGCTGTTTGAATAATGTTATTGCACTACCCTTGCTTGAGTAAAAGTAAAATCTGTAAATTATATTACACCCAGACAGTTAGACTTTAAGTTACCCATACTTGCATAATAGTATTCCAACAAACTTTCTTACTCTTTTGAACTACTACTTTGTATATATACTTGAGTCCTATTATTTGAAGTTTGTACTCCTACTTGAGCACAAATCTTGGCTACTCTACCCACCTCTGATCTTCTTAATAAACTATTAAAACTTATTATGGATCATGTTTTAAGTTTTTCTCACTGACCTCACTGTTACCTCCAACTGTTTGTCCAAAAGGATATGACCACTCCCTCTGTTCCAACTTCCTGCGCCGTTTAAGATTAAAGTAGCACTGAAAACAGTAGATTGGCAAAGCTGTTGCATTTGTAGTCATGCCATTATTCCGCATGACCTCAAAACACAGTGGACTCAGAGATTGTAGCAGTAGTGATAAAGAATGGCCTGTTTCTGGAAGGGTACACGTCCAAGCGCCCACGTGAGAAAACATTTACGGGTTTGGGTTTGGGTTGGCTAGTGGTTAGGTTCAGACATTACACGGCCTAGATTCGGCATGAACAGGTTTGCGTTCCGGTCTGCTAAACACAATGAGAGCACTTGATTGGCAAGATGTGTGGAGAGACTAGCATAGATTCAAAGTTTAAAGGGCCAGACTGTTTTCTGATCTATGTTCTAATGTTGTTTCCTCATCAAAAACATACCTGGGGTTTTGGTTCCTTTTATTCACACATTTTTAGGCTGTGTTCTTTTCTCAAACTGAAAACACTCTGATCCACCTTGTGATGTCAGACGGTAATACAGGAAGTGCTCTACTATGTTTTTAAACTCCAAACATCTTGACTCAAATCATTTGGATGATTTCATCTGTAGAATTGCCAATTTCTACTGAACTAAAGGTAAAGGGTGGTTTAAAGGAGAATTAACGTTTTTTACAATCTGAGCCTTATTTCGGTAATAAAACAAGTTGTTTTACTCACCCATAGCACTTTGGTGTCATATGGAGCACTTCCGGAGATGTTTTAGATTTGCGATCTCCGTAATTGAGTTCTCGGGGCACATGTTTGCGGTCTCCAAATAACACAAACGTTTAGCACTTTTCAAATCATAGAAGCTCAATGTCTTAGTCTACACTTTCGTTTGAGTCAAAATGGCCAGTAATCCGAGATTTATCCATAGTTTCGAGTAGATGAGGACGCCAGTGCGCATGTGCGGAGTCACATCTTATTTCACTCTCAGCTCTCGGGACCCAAACATGAAACGCAAAGCTGTAAATTATGGATAAATCTCGGATTACAGGCCACTTTTGACTCAAACGAAAGTGTAGACTAAGACATTGAGCTTCTATGATTTGAAAAGTGCTAAAGTTTGTGTTATTTGGAGACCGCTCAGGGCATATATTATATACCCCGAGAACTCGCGTTACGGATATCGCTAATCTAAAGCATCTCCGGAAGTGCTCCATATGACACCAAAGTGCTATAGGTGAGTAAAACAACTTGTTTTATTACCAAAATAAGGCTCAGATTGTAAAAAACGTTAATTCTCCTTTAAGCTTTGGAGATGTTGACAGACTAATAATAAAGAGTTACTCGAACACGTGTGAATGAAACAAAACAAAACTCGGGTATGTTTTTGAGAAGGTAACATACAAAGATGGCTTAAAGCAGAGGTCTTCAACAGGGGGGTCACGACCCCTAGGGGGGTCGCGGAGGTACTGCAGGAACGGGGGGAAATCTTTTGATTTCACTTTAAAATAATATAATTTTATATTTTATAGTGTAAAATACAGTATTAACCTGTGTATTATTTCCTTGTATTGGATGTACCATAACAGAGTAGCAATGTTTATACATGACACTAAGCTCAATTTAATATAAAACACAATTCTATGCCGTATATATAGTAGGGGGGTCCCTGGCCCAGTTCGCCATCTGTTTGGGGGTCCCTGGCCTGAAAATCGTTTAAGACCCATGGCTTAAAGCTCAAAGAAACCATTTTGTCTAATATAGGATCTTTAAGTACAAGAATAATAAAAAAACACTCTTTCTTTACACAATAATAATAAATAATAATAAATGACAAATATAATTTTGGGTTAAACCTCCCAAGTGTCCCAAATAATCTTGCAAAAGCACATGCTGTTGCGTCTTTGGGGAATACACTCCACCCATGTTTATTCCAGTAAAAAATAAAAGGGAAGCTGCGTTTGGAATGGCATCAGGTTTTAAAAATGACGGAATGACTGGGTCAACTGTTACACTCCATATGCGTAGGAAAAAATAAAATAAAATGGATAAAAAATAAAAGAATGAAAAAATAAAATAAATAAATAGATAATAAAAAAAATAAAATGAAAGTACAATTAAAATGATACCCTCAAATGGTCAATAATTATTTGCGGAGAGATATTTTTTATGATTTTGCCACTGTTTGGGTTTTGCTAATAGGCTTGATGTCTGCACAAATGTCCCCCATACAGGCACAATGAAGGACTGTCTTCTGTCTTTAAGGAGAGAGCCAAAATGTTCCAAATGTTTCCCACTGCTCTGAGACCTCGAGTCCATCTGCATTCTGTCACACTAACTTCCTGTTTTCCTCCATCGACACTAAGAAGACTTTCCAAGCCTACAGCCTGAACTACAACCCACATCCACAGAAACGATTATCTGCTCATCTATTCTATTCAGTATCTTCAACGCAAGAGTTTTCTTTTTGATTTCAATGCATATGACAGGCTTTCTTGTTTTTACTTATTATTTTGCTCAGTGAGATAGCACCTGTGGCATTCCTCATCGTCACCTTTGTGAAGAAAAGTTCGGAAAAAGGTTGAAAATTCCAGGATGTCAAGCCAAGTTCTGTATGTCATTCCAAAATGCAGGGCTGATTTACGCTGAATTAACCTAGTGACAATTTAAACATGAATTTAACTACATAAATGTCATTTGTTTTTATTAATTAAACTTTAACTAATTGTGTAAAACAGACAAGTGTTGGCCCTTGTTTTCAGTATGGTTGACATGTTACAGTGCTGCGCATGTCCAGGAAGAAAAACTTAAAACTAAACGTCTCCAAAATTGTCCAACTATGGAAAACTAGGCACGATTTTTAAAGAAATGTGTAGTCACAAGTACAAGCACATCAATTTTAGGGCTGTGTAAATCACACTGACTTTTAGAGTATGTTATTGTCTCACCACAAGGACTGTTGATGTCTGTCCCTCTTTGCTACTGCTGAAAAAAAAAACACGGACCTCCTTATCTCATAAAACACAAAGAGAAGGAAGGGTCGAGAGGAAGTGGCAAATATAAATCATAATTTGGTCACAGAAAGTATGTTTTGGTTAAGTTGACTTTCCTTCACAAAAATACAGTGAAAACATATCCCATGCTATTGTTTGACTCAAATGTGAGATAAAGCTTAGGTCACTGCCTCAATACAATTTAATTTTGGTAACAGAAAAATGTGAAGGTTGGCATTTTACTGGCACAAAAGCTTTCACACAGGGACGATAACGGATATGAAAACTGTAGCAAACTGTTGACTAAAAACGCCTGCCTGATTCCTGCCAAGTCCATGTGGAATATCACATGTTGAGCTCTGACCTCCTCCACGTGTTTTGGAAAACCTGAAACATTTTAGTTTGCTATCACCACCTCACTATCTTTTTATTCACACTTCCAGGATGTCCGTAAGTGTAGCTCTTCTATTTTAGGCTACCACTGGGACCTGTCTGTCACTTTTACAAGAGGTACTTAAAGGGACAGTGTGTAAGATTTTTACCCGTTAATTACTGAAATTGAAGATACCCATTCAAAAATACATTGTTTTCCAAGCCTTTTCACTTCCATCATGAAATCAAAGTATTCTTTTGGACTTAGATATAGTCACATAAAAGGGGGATCCTCCCCATATAGAGGCAGCCATTTTGAATACGAGAGCCGCAGAAGGACATTTGGGCTCCTCCTTCGCAAGGCTCGTGGTAGCACCGGAGGCAAAGCAGGCGGAGCGCTCGGCGCGCGCTGCGCAAGAGAGAGGGTGAGAGATGCCGGTCGGGGGGGGGACTCGTGGTTTTGGGTAAACAAGCATGCTGCTGTATCACACGTCGTAATGGATCTAACACGTGTTTTGGACTAAATTGTTTTACTGGATTTTATTCGCTGGATCCTTACGGACAGATTGATACCAAGCTTGTGGTGAAATACAGAGTTTGACCTGTGCAAGGCCTTCAAAAGGTAAGCTAAGTAACAAACCTCGTTTTGTGCTTTTCCGTATAAAATCCCCATGTGCTCAGGGAGTGATTGTTGTGCCGGGAAATGAATTGCATAGTCAAAAAGATGAGACTGTAAGGTTTCATTTGATATGTAGATTATCATGGTACATGGGAATGTGTGTTTTCATGCGAAAAGAAAAAAAAAAACAACAGTGAATGGGAGACCGCGTTTTATTAATACCGTTGTTGTTCGCGAGGGGGGCTCGCAGCACCGGGTGCGCGCGGGTACGCGCGGGTACGCGAGCTGTCCACTACAGCGCGTCCGGGTGACCCTCGAGGTCTGCCGTAGCTAAAACAGGAAGTGCCATAGCCACTATCCACCTATGCGCCACAAATCCTACACACTGGACCTTTAAAGGGTCCATATTACTGTATTTTCAGATCTATGTTATAATGCCGTTTCCTCATTAAAACATACGTTTTGTTTCATTCAATATGTTTAACACACAAACTGCATATTAAGAATGAGTTCTTCTCTCAAACAGAAACCTTGTGATGTCATTTGGTAATACAGGAAGTGCTCCATTGTTTTTAAACCTCACACACCTTCACTAGAATCATTTGGATGATTTCAGCCCTGGAATTGCCAATCTCTACTGAACAAAAGGTAAAACAGCGCATTTTGAGCTTTGGAGATGTAGACAGACTGATAAACCAGGATTACTCAAACATTTGTGAATGAAACAAAACACAACTCCAGGTCTGTTTTTGATGAGGCAACAACATTATAACATGGTTTAAAGCTCACTAGAGTCCACTTTGTTTACAGGATCTTTAAGCACCACACCAAGCCACAAGATAAACAACTTTATCTCAGCGTGATCATAATGACTGCTTGCATTATGTGTCCACGCTGCTATTAAAATCTTGTATGGAGGCGTGTGGCTGTAACTTGCAGTCAAAATAAAAATAGAGTGTGTGGTGTCTCTATGGTGAGCCCTTGAGAACTATTATGTCTAAGAATAATGCAGCTGTGTTAAACTGAAACAACACAATATGCAACAGGCATTTAAAAGCCTTATTAGATTAAAAATGGACTGTGTAACTTTTCTGATGGGAAATCCACCATCTGCTAATTATTGTTTTGTACTGTTATTTGTTATAGTTTTGTCTGGATGGCATTAAAGGAGAATTAACGTTTTTTACAATCTGAGCCTTATTTCAGTAATAAAACAAGTTGTTTTACTCACCCATAGCACTTTGGTGTCATATGGAGCATTTCCAGAGATGTTTTAGATTAGCGATATCCATATAATATATGCCCCGAGCGGTCTCCAAATAACACAAACTTTAGCACTTTTCAAATCATAGAAGCTCAATGTCTTAGTCTACACTTTTGTTTGAGTCAAAAGTGGCCTGTAATCCGAGATTTATCCATAATTTACAGCTTTGCGTTTCATGTTTGGGTCCCGGGAGCTGAGAGCCAAATAAACTGTGACTCCGCACATGCGCACTGGCGTCCTCATCTACTCGAATCTATGGATAAATCTCGGATTACAGGCCACTTTTATTACCGAAATAAAGCTCAGATTGTAAAAAACGTTAATTCTCTTTTAAGAGAGAGAGAGGGGTAACCATTTTTCAATGTAAAGTCAATTGGAGCCAGAAGTGCCTTCATTAACACTTCCTGTTTATATAGAGTCTATGGACAGAACCAGCATGCCAAAGCAGTATGAAAACTTTGAATTACCAGTAAAAAATATTTTCTTGGTAATAATGTAAAAAACAGGTCTGCAAAAGGAATTAGTCCCTTGTTATCGCAATTATCAAACTATCACCGTTGCCTTACCATACTCTTACTGCACTGGTAGTAGAAAAGTAAAGTACTACTGGACATCTGCAAGAAATCTATATATTCTGTGGAAAAAGTTATGAAAAGATAATCTAGTGACCATCTTTTTAAAAATATGAAATAAGGATTTCACTTACCATCATTGCAGACAAAGCACTTGCAAAGGCAGCTGCATAGACAGATCAGTAACACAACTACCACTCCGCACACGGCGAGGAGCACGGTGTAAGCTGGACCCGCTGAACCAACACAAACAACCGTAGTTACTTTCTTACTGAGCAAAAATCTAAAAATATGTAGGCATTCAGCGTTGAATCAAAGCTAAATGTGTTATTTCCTCTGTCTGACATCCTGCTTTGCCTGGAATGTTCCACTTTTTGTCATTAAATGTGTTTGTCTCCATGGAGATGAGCAGATGTTGTCACCAGCAGGCCGGAGTTACAGATCAGACCTGTGGCGTGAGAATGCAGTTTTCCATGTTATAAAGGATGATTAAAAAAAATTTGTGAACGTAAACTAGGTAAGTTTAATGTCATACTGTGGAACATTCCAGGTGAAGCAATACACTTACACAGAGATACGCAGGAGTGGCAATTACATTAAAATAGCAATAATTCTGGCAAAATAATACATAAAGTCCATACCATTTGGTAGAGAAACCACAAGAGGTTTTTCCAGTCCGGGATGATGAACAATACACTTAACATCACTGAGCGCTTCTGATTTTAATAACACTGTACTCGTCTCTATAGTAGTCCCATCACTTTGGTTGTAGGAGTAGTACATGGGGGCTCCTAGTGTCCGATTGTCCCCCCCAAAGTCCCACTCAATCTGGGCTGAAGGTTTGGACTGAACAGTGCAGTTGGCTTTTATGTCACCAGACGGGAGGTTCAGGTAGTTCACCTCTGGCGTTTGGAAAACTGCAAACCAAGAAAAGACAGATTACTAATATATTCTTAGATAAAATTATAAAAACTTAAAGGAGAATTAATGTTTTTTTACAATCTGAGCCTTATTTCGGTAATAAAACAAGTTGTTTTAATCACCCATAGCACTTTGGTGTCATATGGAGCACTTCCAGAGATGTTTTAGATTTGCGACAGCCGTAACGAGAGTTCTCATATAATATATGCCCCGAGTGGTCTCCAAATAACACAAACTTTAGCATTTTTCAAATCATAGAAGCTCAATGTCATAGTCTACACTTTCGTTTGAGTCAAAAGTGGCCTGTAATCCGAGATTTATCCATAATTTACAGCTTTGCGTTTCATGTTTGGGTCCCGAGAGCTGAGAGCAAAATAAACTGTGACTCCGCACATGCGCACTGGCGTCCTCATCTACTCGAAACAATGGATAAATCTCGGATTACAGGCCACTTTTGACTCAAACGAAAGCGTAGACTAAGACATTGAGCTTCTATGATTTGAAAAATGCTAAAGTTTGTGTTATTTGGAGACCACTCGGGGCAGATATTATATGAGAACTCTCGTTACGGCTGTCGCAAATCTAAAACATCTCTGGAAGTGCTCCATATGACACCAAAGTGCTATGGGTGAGTAAAACAACTTGTTTTATTACCGAAATAAGGCTCAGATTGTAAAAAACATTAATTCTCCTTTAACTTATGTAGTGGAAATGACTACTAATCTTCAATATTAAAATCCTTTAAAATTATGGATGAAAGAATTTGAACACCACAAAATTAACTCGGAGTTTAAGTCATGTTATAATGTTACCTCCTCAGACCTGGATTGTGTTTTATTTCACTCACACATGTTTGAGTAATCCTTTATTATTAGTCTATCTACATGTCAAATTATTTTAAAATAGATCAAATATTGTTTTACCAATCTAACTATGCCTAGTGTTGATTCTTACCATAGACAGTGAGGCAGGTCAAGGCACTCTTTGTCCCATCTGGATACGTATGGAACTCACAGGTATAGCACGCCTCATCCTCGAGCTTTACTTCCTGTATGGACAACTGTGAATCGCCCAGACTTTTATCCAAACTAATTCTATTTATAAACATGTCTGCGATGCTAAAATGCCCATTTTTGGAGTAGGATGCCACTGTTGTTCGTTTCTGCCCGTTCTTCTTCCACAGAACTTGATGAACTCTCGATGGTAACGGGTACGAGCAGGAGAGAGTGGTTGGCTTGCCAGCGATTGCAGTCGTGTTGCTTTTGTGCTGCACATTTCCTGGGGGATTAAATAAAAGCATGTCTCAATGGATGTTAAGTCAGTAATGATTTTTAATGGGGTAAATCATTGTTCAGTGCATCTCATAGTGGCTAACACCTAGGGAGATAAAATTTTTATAGGACACGCCTTGGAAAGCTGTCTGGGTGGGCTCTTGTTTGTCCTGGAGAGAAAACTGTAGCATTTGACATTTAAAGGAGAATTACGTGTTTTACAATCTGAGCCTTATTTCGGTAATAAAACAAGTTGTTTTACTCACCCATAGCACTTTGGTGTCATATGGAGCACTTCCAGAGATGTTTATATCCGTAATGCGAGTTCTCTGAGCATACAATATATGCCCCGAGCGGTCTCCAAATAACACAAACTTTAGCATTTTTCAAATCATAGAAGCTCAATGTCTTAGTCTACACTTTTGTTTGAGTCAAAAGTGGCCTGTAATCTGAGATTTATCCATAATTTACAGCTTTGCGTTTCATGTTTGGGTCCCGGGAGCTGAGAGTGAAATAAGCTGTGACTCCGCACATGCGCACTGGTGTCCTCATCTACTCGAAACTATGGATAAATCTCGGATTACAGGCCACTTTTGACTCAAACGAAAGCGTAGACTAAGACATCGAGCTTCTATGATTTGAAAAGTGCTAAAGTTTGTGTTATTTGGAGACTGCAAACACGTGCCCCGAGAACTCAAATTACGGAGATCGCAAATCTAAAACATCTCCGGAAGTGCTCCATATGACACCAAAGTGCTATGGGTGAGTAAAACAACTTGTTTTATTACCGAAATAAGGCTCAGATTGTAAAAAACGTTAATTCTCCTTTAAATTTCAAATGTCAGAATTGTATAACATTTTTCCCTGTGTATTCAAAAGTGCACTAGCATTTCCGTCTTGGAATGTTCAACAGTATGGCATTACAGTGATGCCACCAGGGCAAGTAAAGACGAGCAATAAAGGTGAATGAAAAAAATGCGGATGGAAGTTTAACACCATATATGAAACTTTCCTGGCAAAGTAAACTGGAATAAAATCTCCATAGCAATAAAATAAAGTAAAAAAAAAATATATATATATATATATATATTTAGGAGCAAATTTTGAGCCAAGTTCCATATTAGTAATAGGAATTTATTTATGGACAAAATAGCGAAATAAAAAAAAACAAAACAAAAAAAAACCCATGTAGAGCGGGTTAATATGACATTTTACGACTAAAATGAGAGAGGGGTGACCATTATTATTATTATTTTTTTTTTAAGATTACAAAACTTTAATCTTAGTGGTACCAAAAGCGTTACAAAACTTTATTTTTTTTAATTATTATTATTTTTAGTCTTTATTTTAAGAGACAATACAGAGACATTAAAGTTGCATTATGTGTCTGATTTACAGAAATAAATTTTATCGGTCCATGTGCCATTCGTGCTGATGGTGAGCCAGTTTAAAATTTAAAGCCCCAGTGTGTAGGATTCGTGGCACATAGGTGGATAGTCGCTATTGCACTTTCTGTTTTAGCTACGGCAGACCTCGAGGGACCCGCGCGGTCCCGTTTTTTTTTGTTTTTCTTTTCTCATGAAAACACACATTCCCGATCATGTACCATGACACTCTACACATCAAATGAAACCTTACAGTCTCCTCTTTTTGACTATGCAATTCATTTCCTTGCAAAACAATCACTCCCCGAGCACATGGGGCTTTTATACGGAAAAGCACAAAACGAGGTTAGCTTACCTTAGAATGCTTTGCACAGGTCAAACTCTGTATTTCACCATAAACTTGCTCTCAATTTGTCCGTAAGGATCCAGCGATTTAGTCCAAAACACGTGTTAGATCCATTACGAGTCTGATCCAGCAGCATGCTTGTGTTGTTTACCCAAAACCACGAGCCTTGCCGAAGGCGGAGCCCAAATGTCCTTCTGCGGCTCTCGTATTCAAAATGGCTGCCTCTGCATGGGGAAGATCCCCCTTTTATGTGACTATATCTAAGTCCAACAGAATACTTTGATTTCATGATGGAAGTGAAAAGGCTTGGAAAACAATGTATTTTTGAATGGGTATCTTCAATTTCAGTAATTAACGGGTAAAAATCTTACACACTGTCCCTTTAAGAATTGCACGCAACACCACTTTTAAAAGCCAATCCAAACATTTCCTTACCAGTAACAGAAACACAGGTCTTTCCTTTTTGCGGACCATCTGGAAACACATCAAATATGCAGACGTAGCAGCCCTCGTCTTCTGGCTTCACCTCCTTTAAAGCGATGGTACTGACCCCAGGATGAGACGAGATGAGGTGCACGCTGGGGTCGAGGCTAACAAGGTGAGGAGAGAAGGGTGTGTACGCTAGAAGGGTTTGCTTGTGTTTGTTGAGCCAGCGGACTTGACGGACGCTGCTGTTAGGGGTGAGTGTGATGCTACAACTGAGGTTAAGGGGCTGACCCACTTCAACGGTAAGGGTGGCCGGAGCAGTCACCACACCTGGAAACAAACAAAAAAAAAAACATTTTATTCGATTTTTGATGAAGTATTTGTCAGTTCAAATCAGTCATCCAGTCTACTAATAATTAATCAACTTGTAACAGACATTAACATTTTAAAGATCTAAACCAGAAGTGTCCAAACTTTTTTTTTTCACCATATCGAAAAATATTCAAAGCAGATTTTACACTTTGACAGAGCTACTGGACCTTTAATTAGACTTGGAACAGTAATTTTAACTCTGTATCACAATGGTATGTGATGTCATTGGGTTTATAGTGGTAGAACTATTTATTTCTATGTTAATTTGCAGTAAAAAAAAAAGTTCTACTTATGATCAATGGGGCCAATTCAGCTGGAAGCCTGAGACCCAGCAGCAATTGCTCTGAGGGCCGAATTAGGACCCTAGACAAATAGAATAAATCTTAACAACAAATTCCAAACAACAGCTGAAATTACAACAAAGTAAAATGCAACAGAAATTGGTTGATGTCATTTTTATATTTGAATTGTTAAACCCCAAAAGGCAATAAATGATCGTCTAGTCATCCTGCATATTTTTAGGATTACCACAGTAAGTTCCAACAGAAACTGTAGGTAAATGGCAAACAAGATCAAAGAAAATCATTCTTTCTGTAGGATTCCTAACATAGTTTCAGTATATTGACGGATGACACATGTCTAACTTTTCGTTTAGTTTCGTTTAGCTTTTTTTAAATCACATATACCTAATGTCCAGGACACAGCCAAAAGTAGCAAACAGAGCAGCAGACAGAGGGGCCAGGCTGGTGCACACATCGCAATCCTCAGCTGGTTACCGCAGCTACAGGAATAAAAAAAACAAAGCCAAAAATGTGATGAGAATGTCTAAAAACAAAGAACAAAAGAAGAAAGTTGTGGTAGACTTACTATAACAGATGTCCAGTGGTCTGCCTAGTCCCACCACATTGTATGAGCAAATTCACTCCAAGCTAGATAAAAATAAACCAAAGGATGACATTGGTTTCCTTCTTTGCCATCTATTATTAAAAGCACATTATGCAACTTTTCTGGTAAAGGGTCCGTTGCCTGCTTGTCTCAAAAATGTTATTGCTTTGCCTGGAATGTTCCAGAGAATGGCATTAAACTTGTCTAAACTATCATTCATTCAATTTCAGATGTTTTTATTGATAGTGCCTGCTAGTCTCCATGGCGATTGATTGTGCTTTTAAAAATATATATTTATATATATATATTCCAGGCATAACGAAACCAACTTAATGGAGAATGAAAAGGATTTGGTACCATCTACCTAAAAACAGAGAGCCCCTTTAAAGGTCCTATTTTACACAGAATTGACTCTTGTGAGTTTTGAGCCATGTGAGAATGTTTGAGAATGTTGTTACATACCTGGGGGGTATTCCACGAACGTCGCTAAACATAGCGGCACTTAAGTGGTAAAGCCTCGCCTGAAGTAGCGGCAACTTAGCGTAAAGCCTGAAGTCGTTCCACTAAGGCATTTCAGCTGTGCCTCAGCGGCGCTAACTTCAGCCGCGCCTATTCTGTCCTGGCCTAGACGCGTGCACGCGTGACATAAGAAGCCCAGAAGAAGCGACTGTCGAAAACGCGATCATGTCGAAGATTTGGGCCGATTATTTCAGTGCATCAGAACAGAAGTTGCTTTTGGAACTCTACAACACATTTGCAATAACCAAGGCGAGCGACATGGCGTGGCAGAAGATCGCCGAGCGCTTAAATACGTAAGTTAAGTCCTATAACAGTGCTGAATGTTGAGTTTTTTTTGAGTTTTCACTATTGGTGTCAAGACAAGTCCGTGGGGGAGAGGATATGCTACGGTTTGGCATCTTGGAGACGTGAGTTTGATTCTCAGAAAAAACAGTTGATGTTATAAATATTATATATTTGTAGTGCAGTCTTGTCAGTTGTAATTTATTTTTACTGTGTAAAATATTTGCTCCAACTAATACGTTAAATTGTGTTATCTTGTCTTTGAGCAGGAATAATGTGAAGAGGACTGTTTTGCAGGTAAAGACAAAGCATAAAAACATTTTTCAGCGTGGTAAGTAGGCTAATATTAATATTAATATTCTTCAGTGAAATTTGTAATACTGTTGAAATAGTACCTTCATTTAATTTATCCAAAAATGAGAACTTCGCACTTCAATCTCTTCAGACGGGTGCGTTGGAGGCGAGGGAGCACCTTAATTTAATTTAAAATGAACAGTAGCTACTAAGCCACAGGAGGTGGGAGCCCCCCTCAAAATCTTTCACCTGCAGAGGAGCCGACACTGGCCCTTAACCGGGGTCGCCCACTGGTGGGGGTAATTGAAGGAGGGACCCCATCAAAGATCCTTCCTGCGAGTTCTCGTGAAGAGTATATTCAAGGTATTGTCTAGGCTAATGCTTGCCTCAGCTGTGATCCAAGCATTTGTATGTTTTAATAGTATGTTTGTGTTCTAGTTACTGAAGATGGCGTACACTTGGACCCTCCTCAGCAGTCCTCCAGCAGTGCCTTGCCTGACCCTCAGCAGTCCTCCAGCAGTGCCTTGCCTGACCCTCAGCAGTCCTCCAGCAGTGGCCTCACACCAGAATGTCATACCTAATGTCTTTTATTGTTTTATGACTATTGATGGAATTTGATAAATAGGATTTCATTAAAGAGGCTTGCACAACATCTCTGAAGCAAATTTGTTGAATCATTGAAATGTTGCATCATGGAGTGTGCTACATTTTGTTTTAAAAGTAAAGGTTTACCTTTAACTGTATTCTTTGATAGAGATGTCACATAAAAGTGAGAAGTGATGTTAGACCCAGCTGATATAAGTTCTATGATGATATGAATAATTGTAGGTTAAATTAATTCACATTTGTGTAATGTGTGGCAAATGTAAATTCGTGAAAATGTAACACGTAATTGACTTGCGCATGAATATGTCAGTAAGAGGGATCGAACCCGGGACGCCCACGTGAAAGACACAATACTTAACCACTCAACCACAGTCCTTCTCTGTGCTGGCAATTTGTCAAAACTGACCAAGAACGTAAGGTAACTTTTTTTTTTTGCTCATATTGTTTTCGGACAACACAGATAGTCATGCGGGAGGTGTGCGGGACTGTTTTTTGATACTCTGTTTACTTCCAGTACATATTCTCTGCGACACAGCCTGTTTAAGCCACGTCTTTAGCCTGCCCGCGACTAGATTAGCCGCTGAACCCATGTTGCCCCAGTAACTCAGCGGGGACTAATGTTAGCGAGAGTCATGGAACCGAACTCTCACTAAAACTAGCGCGGACTGTCGAATAAAGCCGGGCTTTGCGCTTAGTGGAATACCCCTCTGGAGTTGTGTTTTGTTTGTTTACATCTCCAGAGCTCAAAATGCTCTGTTCCACCTTGTGATGTCATGCAGTGGTAGTTTTGAAGTTAACAGCTACAGCACCTTTTACATTTTGGTCAGACGAGATTGGCAATTCCAGCGCTGAAGTGATCCAAATGATTCTAGTGAAGGTGTGTGGTTAGTTTAAAAACACGGTGGAGCACTTCCTGTATTACCGCATGACATCACAAGGTGGAACAGAGTGTTTTCAGTGTGGGAGAAGAACTCAGCCTAAATACGCAGGGTTTGTGTGTTAAACATGCGTGAAAGAAACAAAACACAACTCCAGGTATTTTTCTGACATGGAAACAACATTATAACATAAATCACCAAAAAATGCAAGAGAAACTGTTGTGTACAAGGTGTTGCTATGGTAAACAACTTCAAAGTGTCAAGAGGCGACTGCTACCGGATCTAATGGAGATTTAAAAGCTAGTCACACAGCATGGTCCACACTACAATAAGCCCCTAATTATGATGCAGGGTCACATTAAAGTCTAGACAACCACAAACCCAGAGATTTCAAAACAGATACTTTTTGTCCATAATGATGCAAGATGAGAGTTAGTCATACAGGTAAGGCTGATGGAAACGTATTGTAAAAACGCAGGTGGTTTCACTGTTAAGAAAAAAGATAAAAAGGTGCGATACATTTTACTAGCTCGTATCAAGTTACATAGATTTAAGCTCCATGGACTTTGGCTGAACTAAAAAGTGAAGTGACCAGTGTATTAAAGGAATATCAGAGTGTCGCGGGCCAGACCTCCAAGACGTAAGGGTGTAATTAAATGTTTTACAATGCCACGCAAGCATCTGGTTTTACACATGCTGCCCGCTTCTGTTGGGCATTACCACTACAAAGAGATGATCACCCACAGAGGGCAAAAATAAAAATAAATAAATTCTGGTGTGGGCACAGCTCGGTTTTGTACACGTGTCTGCTCTGTTTTATTTTTCTATTTATTTATTCAATTATGGCTCAAAAATACCTAGAAAAGCAGGGGTTGTTACTATAAGACAGATCTGACCAGTAACTTGGTCTGGTTTGGTCTCCATGGAGATAGAAAGATTTAATACCATACTGTGAAACATTCCAGACAAAGCAATAACATCTCCATGGAGAAAAGCGTTTGAAGGCGCTCCAACAGAAAAATTACACAGTCTACCAATTGGAACTGGATCTTATTTTCATAAAAGAAAAGGATATTTTTTATTTCTAATTTGTGTGCATGTTTATCCTGATAAAGAATGAAACAAAACAAGAATCAGCACAGAAGCAGAGCACATAACACCAGTAAGAGCTTTGTTTTTAAATTACTATTACTGTAGTGCAACATTTATTTAGATTATGCATAATTACCAAGAGTAAACTCTCCCACTCTCAGTTTCAATCATTTTAAACAAACCTGAGCCTTGGTTATCTCTGTCTGTGATTCGTTTGTAGTTAAAATTTGTTCTCACATTAGCTTCTGTCATATAAATAAATAGAAAAAAAGCTAATCTTTTGAAGTGACATGAACTGATCCAAAAGCTTCTGATCCTATAAAAGGGCTGAAGGTCCCATCACTAGATTTCTTTTTAAATATAGGTCTTATTTGTCCTTCCTTAGTACTTGTAATCTCACTTTTTAGTGATAAAATACATTGCCAGAAAGTAATCTAGTGTTTCCCAACCACTGGTACAGAGAAGTCAATGTTAGGTCTATTTGCATATAAAATGTTATTTGTATTACATTTAAAATAATAATGTTTCTGTGTGATCATTTAGCCATACAGTTCTACTTAAAACAAGAGAATATAATCATTAATGCACTTACGCTCATTACTAAAGAAATAGTGGGTACTCAGGCTTAAAAGTTACTTAATGTTAATTAATACTTGAATATATGAACTGATCACCCTAGCTATAAAAATCATATTGATTAATATATTATATTAATTATAAACTGTACAGGCAAATTAATATCTTATCAACTGCCAATAATCATAACTTAATCAAATCACGAGTACAGTCCAAACCCCTCTGTTAGAACTCTACAGACCTTAGTGATGAAAAAGACCATCTATTTTTATTATTATTATTGTTGTTATTATTATTTTAATTAATATAACTTTATTGCTACCATTTGAGAAGTCAGACTACAGTAGCCTACGTATGAGAAATTGGACTACTCTTTTATTTCCCTTAAACTTTAAACTCATAATGTTTAAAGTATCAGAATTGTTTTTTCTCTCCTATACCTAGGATATAGGCCTATATATATATATATATATATATATATATATATATATATATATATATATATATATATATATATATATATATATATATATATATATAAATGAATCCAAGTTTTGAACAGAATTCTCCCTAGTGCGATGTCATTAGTGTGTTTAAAATTTAAATTTTCAACAGCTTTTCTCCACAAATTGCGTCTTGATTTGTGTAAAACTGTTATTTATATTTAGAACGGCATTATTCCAGCAAATTAAGTAGAAACTGGAGAATGATTAAATCTGTCATAATATGCACTTTATAATACAGTATAACATCTCTACTTATTAATTTAACATGTGCGTCTGCCTTTAAATAAAATTGGCACATTCAACACAAACAGCACGTTGTACTCACGCTGATAAGAAATCTTCCGTCTTTTCCCTCTCTACATCGGTGTCCTACGTAGTATCTTCCAGAAAATCGCCGCTCCTTCAACCAACATTGCAGCTCAAGCGCTCGAGCAAGGTGCTGATGCGATTTAAATAGTAGATTCTCACTGCGTAACGCCTCATTCCCGGATTTCTACTTCAAATGAGGCCACTGGAGGGACCGGGAATAACACAGACAGCCCATTCATGCAGGTTGTTTGGTGTAAACAGCGACATCTGGTGGTCTGTTTAGATATCCGCATTGCAGGTGCATGACTCGTTTTACCGGACTGGAGTTTTCTTCTTTGGAAAAACTCAGAGGAAATTGGCTCTATTTCTGACCAAGAATAATAAACTGGCTTTGTGTCACTCAGATGTAACTATGTGCTGTTAATAAACGTTTTTAGCTATTCTTTTTCCTTGGATAGAGTAGCCAGACAGTAACAGTAACACAATTTATACAAATTTAATATTTATAATATAATTTAAACATAATTTTTAGGTCTATTTTTAAATTATTTAAGCCATTTATTATTTTTTATTTAAGCCATTATTTATTATCTTGTTTTATTGCATGCTACTTTTTCCTGCTGTTCTGGATCTGTGCGTTGCAACACTGGAATTTCCCCACTGTGGGACTAATAAAGGCATATCTTATCTTATGTCATGTCACTTAAGCAAAAAGTACAAAGTAGCCAAGTAGTCAACGTAATTACTCTACACATAATATTTGTGATTTAATCTAAAACAATGCAGACCTAAATAAAATAAACATTTAATTAAACCAACAAAAATAAATAAATAAATAAATACATATTTTCAAAAGATGGTCCATAAAAAATTAGAACAATTACATAGGCTTTTGTGCACTTTTTTCCCTTTTTTTTGGCTGATATTAGGACAAAAAATAGGCCTATTCACCTATAACTATGCAGGCCTAAATTAAATTAAATTAAACCAACCAACCAATAAATAAATATTTTCAAAAGATGGTCCATAATAATTCGGACAAAAATAGGCATATGTCGTCAAATGAAAAACAACATCCATCACATTACACTCATCTCTTCTACAAACAAGAAAAGAAATTTGGAAGCCGAGTAATCGTTTTAGATCATTTATCAGGCCAATTATGCCAAACAAACAAACACTTCCTTCCTTCGTCCAGTAGATGGCGACATTTCACAATATACGCGATACCAGGAAGTAAAAGTGACTTAGCATCTGCGCATGCGCTAACCGGTTCCCCACGCTTTTGTAGTTTTTCCAGAATTCAATGAGATAAACACACTTTACCTTGATGGCAGTGAGCTATCCCACGCCGATCTACTCCCATGCGGGTCGGGGGGAGTTTAGTGAGGTGTACGAGCCCGCGGAAGACTCGTTTTTGCTGATAGATGCGCTAGAAAAAGATGCAGAAATGCTGAAAGAAAGGAGGTAACAGAACTACTAGCATTACATCAATATATTGTCAATTTAAGCATTAAATTGTGGTTAAATTTGGTGTACTCTAGTCCGAGTGTGTGTTTGGAAATTGGGAGCGGCTCTGGAGTGGTTTCTGCGTTTTTGGCTTCTGTGCTTGGGTCTGCAGCTTTGTACATGTGAGTTTATCCAGCCCTCAGTGCAGTTATTTAAGATTTCTACTATTATATATTATTCCACCATTTTGTACCTTTACCTTTGCGTGAAAAGTCCCTCAGTCGTCCAGGTAGAATCCATGATAAAAGGAGAAGTTCAATTTGTCAACTGGACCAAGTTTGTTTGGTTGAAAACGTTTCGCCGCTCATCCGAGAGGCTTCGTCAGCTCTGGTTCTAGTGCTGGTTAGACACTACAGGGGGTCCTCGGGTTACGACGGTCTCGGGTTACGACGTTTCGTGGTTACGAACGCGCCCCCATTAAAAAAAATATGTATATATTACGCGTCATTCCGTCTTTCGCGGTTTAGCGTGGTAAGAGATGTAAACAAACACGAACGGCGCGCGGCGCACGGCGGAAGAATACGCTCTGTTGTGGTTGTAGGGAGAAGAAGACAGCCTCGTGTGTGTGCCCAATGTGGGCGGAAGTACCTGATGTGGGCTCTGATCTACTCCTAAAGCGGCAGTGATAACCAAGCAGCGTAGTGGTCTAATTATTGAGATGGAAAGGTTATTGGTGCTTTGGTTGGAAGATCAAAGGCAAAATCCGGTTTACGACGAAATTCGGGTTACGACGCGTCTTAAGAACGGATCTACGTCGTAACCCGAGGACTCCCTGTACTTATATCTAGCTGCAGGGAGGCGCTCCCTACACTGAAATAGCTCTGAAACTATCCCCACTAATCTGTCTTTGTTTTTCAAATTACTCTGGCGACTAGTTTCGCCTCCCTATTCACCCCTAACGACCCTCTCCACCACTTGTCTCCCATTTATAATTTGATTCTTAAACCAAGTCAAAACAGACAAAGAAACATTAGGGCAGACAATCCAGGGCAGAGGGGTGGAGAGGGTCGTTAGGTGTGAATAGGGAGGCGAAACTAGTCGCCAGAGTAATTTGAAAAACAAAGAGACAGATTAGTGGAGATAGTTTCAGAGCTACGTATTTCAGTGTAGGGAGCGCCTCCCTGCAGCTAGATATAAGCAGTGTCTAACCAGCACTAGAACCAGAGCTGACGAAGCCTCTCGGATGAGCGGCGAAACGTTTTCAACCAAACAAACTTGGTCCAGTTGACAAATTGAACTTCTCCTTTTATCATACCTTTACCTTTGTTTTGCAGTTGCACAGATGTGAATGCCGCCGCTGCAAAGTGCACAGCCAAAACCTCCACGTGTAACAATGTCTCCCTGCAGCCTGTAATCACCAATTTGGTAAGAAGATTTTAGTTGAATTTACTTCAATTGGTGTAAGATCTTGCGTCTAATGACTCGTCTCTTTAGGTAGACAGCCTTTTGCCTCGGTTGAATGGCAAAGTGGACGTCTTGCTGTTTAACCCTCCCTACGTGGTCACGCCTTCTGAAGAGGTAAGTTAACTGATGAGTGGTCCTTTTGTTGTCTATAGTCAATTTAAAGGTGCACCAACTTTTTAGTCTGTCACCTGCTCTATAGGGATATTTGCCTACAATGTTCCATACTGTAGCATTTTTCCAATTACATGTGTTTTTATTGCTAGAAATATACATGGAAAAACATGCAATCACACAGTGAACAGGCACGCTTCTACTCAGATCTGACAAGAAGCTTGGCCTGGTGGTGCTGCCTGCTTGTCCAGAGTCAAGTTTAATTCTGAAATGTGTATTCTACACATTTGACAAATTGAATTTCTCCTTTTACCATGGATTCTACCTGGACGACTGAGGGTTTCTTCACACATTCTACATAAAACAACACTTCTATGGGAACTCCGGAAAAGTTATATTACATGTTTTATAATTTATATTTGATCAAGGCTTCCTTTGATTACTTTCACCTAAATACTATTCTGAAATCCCAGACAATGTTATGTTATTTGATAGTATAATATTTGCATCAGATGACCAGCAAAATAATGGGACCAAAACACTAAACCATATAAATAATGTAATAATGTTATTTCACCACAGGTGGGCAGTTCAGGGATAGAAGCTGCTTGGGCTGGAGGAGCGAGAGGAAGAGAGGTTGTGGACAAATTTCTACCTGTGGTCTCGAAATTATTATCTAAAGAAGGGTTGTTTTATCTCATTACCATCATCGAAAATAACCCAGGTGAGTATACAACGAACACAAGTTTTCTTTTCTTTAAATCTTCCATAAATTAAGTTTTGACATTTTTTCTTGCCAGATGAGATTATTAGTATACTGGGGCAGTGTGGGCTGAGTGGAGAGGTCTGTTTGAGCACAAGAGCTGGAAATGAGCGGTTGTCAGTGCTGCGCTTCAGATGGGGAGAGGGAGTATGAGGCTGGCTAAAGGGTAATTTAAAGTCAAAGTATTACTCTATACATTATACTATATACAGTATATACCATTTCTAAAAAAAAATAAAAAATACAAATTCATTAAAGGGATAGTGCGGTTTAAAAAAAAAAAAGTTAATCTGTATGGGTTTCCTTCTAAAAGTTACGTGTGTTGACACCGGCTTACCTCTGTCTCAGCTGATCCTGGTTCGGCTCGCTTTCTGGAGCCCACGTAAGTAGGTTCTGGAGATGCGCAGATGGGCTTTTTTTTCCATCCGCAACCGCATGAAAAAAACATCATCCGTCCGCTATCCATTTGCACGCATGTTTTTTCAGGAATTTTCAAAACCGTGCCCGTCCATCATCCGCCAACTTATGATAATTCCAAAATTCTTTGCACTGCACAGCCCCATAACGTTCAACCGCCACCCGCCCGAATTTAATAAAAATATTTTTCGTCACGTCATCCACCCGCTCCGCGGTTTAGCCGCGGTGCCCGCGGCTGTAACCGCCATCCGCGCATCTCTAGTAGGTCCGGTAACTTCCCTGGAACATGAAATAAAGCTTGTTTTTCTTCTCAAAACAAAATATTTGTTAGAAAGGTGATATATTTGCGTCCGAAACAGTTGTCCACGAAACATCCAGCAGTGCATTTCATATTTGCGTATCGTCTCTCTCCGCTCGTATCACTACGCCCATGTTAACCATCAGCCTGTTCACCTTCAGCGGATGTCTACGCCGAAGTTTACAAGTGAACAGGCTGATAGAGTTAACATGGGCGTAGTGATACGAGTGGAGACAATAAACGAATGCGAAATACGCTGCTGAATGTTTCGTGGACAACTGTTTCAGACGCAAATATATCACCTTTCTAACAAATGTTTTGTTTTGAGAAGAAAAACAAGCTTTATTTCATGTTCCAGGGAAGTTACCGGACCTACTTACGTGGGCTCCAGAAAGCGAGCCGAACCGGGATCAGCTGAGAGTGTCAGAGGTAAGCCGGTGTCAACACACGTAACTTTTAGAAGGAAACCCATAGATTAACATAACAAAAAAAAACACACTATCCCTTTAAGTAGCATTTGAATATTTAAGGCATTTTGTTTTTAAAATTCTTCTTAGCTGTCTTGTTACAGTGTTATAAATTTGCATTTTATTTACTATCCTTAAGGTTCGCTAGTATTAGAATGTATCAATATCAATCAATATAACACCACAAAGTAATACAAAAGAAATGACTAATGTTGAAAATGACCTTCCTTAGTATCGAAATTTTAATACAACACTGACACCACTTGACAGAAATGCTATAAAACACTGTAGTCAAACACTAAAATGGCAGGTTTTACATTTTATTTTTCATGCACCTCTCATGACATGATAAACTCATGACAAAATGGAATGTATTTAGTGTAACATTGAAATCCCAGCTTAAATCTACATTACATCTGAATCTCGAAAGACATTTGAATTGTCTACAGCTAATGGTCATAGTTAATGCTTTTTTATTTATGTATTCCAGGTGATGTGTCCATCTTCTCTGAGTCGCACGGTGCCACTGGCCACGAGCTCCATGGCGGCTGGGAACGCTCGATGCTCTGCTTCTTTGATCCTCTCACACAAAGTCTCCTCTGTGTCACTACTGAGCACTGGCACTGCCTCCTGGACAATGATGGCACCTGCATCCACCTCCTCCTATACACACAAGGACAATGTAACTGGAGTAGGGCTGGGCATCGAAATTCGGTTCCTCCATGGCACCGACCGAAATGCTTAGGTTCTTCTGGGTATCGAAATATGCCTCATCTTTCGGTTCCACGTTTCGATACCCAGAGGTTAATCACGTGTGGCTCAGATACGTGCCTGCGTGCTTATGGCCTGATAATGCCACCTGAGATTGGCTGAAACGTCCACGTGTATGAAAAACACAGCGTGGTCACGCCCCTCGTTCACAGGCAAGCCGAGATTCTGTGCTTCAGCACTTCTATGTAGGGTTGCCAACTGTCCCTTGAAAAATGGAATCGTCCCGTATTCAGAAACAAAAGTACGCGTCCCGTATTGAGCTGAAAAGGGACGCACTTTGTCCCGTATTACCGTGTCGATCGGTGTCCGGTCTTGGTCTCGAGATGATTGTGATCATATTTCATTACGGCCGCTGCCTTTAGCAATAAACTTTTACTGTGTTTTTCGCAGTGCAGCCCGTGCGCTGGTCTGGAACACGCGGAAACCACGCCGCTCCTCGCCTTTTCGCTCTGATTAGAAGAGCAAGACGAAATGCAAAGCAAAAACTAATCTAAATTTATGTTACAGCGTCCGCACAGAGCAGGTGTACAGCACAGAGCAGGTGTACAGCACAGAGCAGGTGTACAGCACAGAGCAGGTGTACAGCACAGAGCAGGTGTACAGCACAGAGCAGGTCTAGAGCGACATGTGGTTGAATTTTGCCTAATAGTGCACAAATGCATCTGTTTGTCACAACATCCATTTGGTAAATGTGCAGAGGTCAATACCACTACAAAACCAGTAAGAGAATGTGACTCCAGTCAGAAAAACAGGTTAAAAACAGGTTAAAAAAAACTTTGGAAATAACTTGAATAACGGAAAATAAACTCCAGTATGTGGAATAGAATGTGTAATGGAATAACATGTTTCCTAGAACATCCTAGAATATAATCTGTATCGAAATGAAGATATCGATATTGGTATCGGCTTCAGAAAATTTTGATCGATACCCAGCCCTAAACTGGAGTATATGGGAGAAGGAATTGTGGTGATATCCCAATATGAGCAAGTACTTACTGCTACAAAGTGGACAGTGCACCCGCTAACCCGCACCCCAGCCTGCAGGGCCTGTTTCTGGGCATTCACTCCCTTGAACGAAGGCAACAGAGAAGGGTGGATGTTCAGTAGCTTTCCTGTAAAGTGGAAATACAAAAACATGTTTTCGTTGTATAGTAAAAGAAATGAATCAACTGTAAAATATGTGGGACTAAATGTTGTTACCGTTCCATTTTTTGACAAAGTTCCCCGTCAGGATTCTCATGAAACCAGCCAGACACACCAGTTCCACCCCAAACTCCTCCAACACACGGTCAATGGTTCCATCAAACTCTGCTCTACTGCCATACAACTTGTGGTCCACTACCTGTTTTATTACAACACATTTCATGACAACATTTCTATACAAAAGCAAGTATAGTTAGAAATACATATAATACGGTGCACAACTTGTATTCCATCCACACATCTCCAGTAAACCAACTGAAATTTCCAATTCTCACTACTACATCCAAACATTTCCTGACCCAGCAGTTAATGAGCTTTTGGTTTACTTTACGTGCATGATTTTGACTAGCCAGTGCATCTCTCTGGATATTTTTAGATTTTCCACCAAAACATTACATTTTTGATATGATCTTGAAATCTGTGTTGTTGATTTTACCCGTGTCTGGATGCCAGCCAGCGCTGCCCTCTTGAGGCCTTGTACTCCAGGTCTGTTTGAAATCACCACGACGATCTCCGCTGAGCTGGAGGGGCGCCGGGCCTGCTCTATCAGCGCCTGCATGTTTGTGCCTAAACAAAACCATCTCTAAGAGTCATTGTTCATTTTTATAAACATTTGAGATTCAGACCTGTGCCAGAGATGAGGACTCCCACTCTTCTCTTTATGCGGGGCGTGCTGTTGTCATGGCCATTTTTCTCCAGTTTTACGTCTGCCGTAGCACCCCCTTCTGAGCTTAGCAGGCTTTGCTTCAGATTACGAACAACCACAGTCTCTGCACCTAAAATACATAAGAAATGAGTTTGCACCTACTAACCGTTTTAAAAAGATGATCTGTGTAACTTTTGTCCATGGAGATACTATCGATTTAGCTGAAATGTTCTACCGTGTGGCATTTAGCTTATCTATGTCCATGGAGACAACCAGAGGTGACAAGTCAAGTTATAAGTCAGATTTGTGGAGAGGCAATCCTGCGCACAGTAAGAATAAATTACATAAAAGGTATTTCTGACCAATAAAACATATTTAATAGAGTGCCAGATAGAATGCCCTACTGTGTAAATTTCCAGGCAAAGAAATTCAATCTCCATGGGGACAAACAGAAAAATGCCATCTTTAAAAGGAGAATTAACGTTTGGTGTCATATGGAGCACTTCCGGAGAGGTTTTAGATTTGCGATCTCCGTAATGTGAGTTCTCGGGGCACATGTTTGCGGTCTCCAAATAACACAAACTTTTCACTTTTCAAATCATAGAAGCTCGATGTCTTAGTCTACGCTTTCGTTTGAGTCAAAAGTGGCCTGTAAACCGAGATTTATCCATAGTTTCGAGTAGATGAGGACGCCAGTGCGCATGTGCGGAGTCACAGCTTATTTCACTCTCAGCTCCCGGGACCCAAACATGAAACGCAAAGCTGTAAATTATGGATAAATCTCGGATTACAGGCCACTTTTGACTCAAACGAAAGTGTAGACTAAGACATTAAGCTTCTATGATTTGAAAAGTGCTAAAGTTTGTGTTATTTGGAGACCGCTCGGGGCATATATTATATGCCCAGAGAACTGGCGTTACGGATATCGCTAATCTAAAACATCTCCGGAAGTGCTCCAAATGACACCAAAGTGCTATGGGTGAGTAAAACAACTTATTACCGAAATAAGGCTCAGATTGTAAAAAACATTAATTCTCCTTTAAATTCACACCTACCGAGCTGCTTTTTGTTCAGAGACCCCACTATCCAGGCCTCTTCGTAGGCTTGTAGCTGCCGCAGGACTCTCTGAGCATCCAGAGGAGCGACAACCAGAACTGCCCCCAGCCCACAGTTAAACGTACGGGACATTTCCTCTTCGCTGAGACCCCCTTCTTTGTGTAACCAGGAGAACACAGGGGGTATGCTCCAATGAGATGCATCTAATTCACAAAAATGGCAGTATATAAATAGGAAATTCTTCAATGTTGTCATAGATTTTGTTCACTTTGAATATACCAAGATCAGCTGCCAGCTCAGAGGGCAGAACTCGGGGTAGATTTTCCAGAAGTCCTCCTCCTGTGATGTGAGCGTAGGCTTTCACTGCTCCACTTTTCAGTATCGGCAGAAGCAGGCGACTGTAGATCTTTGTGGGGGTCAAAAGAACTTCACCTGGAAATTAAAAGTTTGGTTTAATTAGATTTCAAATATTTGTAGCAGTTAGTCCAAATTGGATATAACATTATGACCACCTCACCAAGTAATTTCCCTGGTAAATCAATACAATTTGTTCAAGTTAGCCCTTTTGTGAATTCAAAGATAAACTAAAACTGAAGACTGGAGCTGCACAATATACCTAAAAAATTTAAATTTTGTAATAATGGCTGACACAATTGGTATGGAAAGAAAATATACATAGTAACACAAAGTTCTCCATTTGAAAGAATTATACAAGTATTTAAGTTAGGGATGCAAATTATCGATTAATTCATTAATCTATAGTTGATTGACCTTATCGATCGACTTATGATTAACTGATAAGTGGCGTTTTTCACCTGAATTTTAGTGTTTCAATAGGGTCTTTAAAAATATAAGCTATAGTAACATAACACTGAGTCATAAATATATCATAGTATTATTATATTGTATATTCCTCAATTAATTATTCCTTAGTAAAAAGCAGACAAATGTATTGATGCTGAATAACAAAATACAGTAATCCCTGTTCGTGGCCTCGCTGTTTCGCTGATTTAAAAAAAAAAAAAATTTAATATTTTTTTATAGTGCAACTTTTTTTAAAAATAGTGCAACATTGTGTTCTGCGTCCTGATTGGCTAAGAGACTAGACCAGGACTAAACGTGGACTAAACTAGGTCTAGACTAGTCTGGTTAACACCTGACCATATCACAAGTGATATGGTCACTTGTGATATGGTTCGAAACGAACGGAAGCGGCCTGGGAATTCCCAGGCTAGGTCTAGACCAGAACTAAACCAGGTCTAAACCTGGACTGGACCTGGACTAAACCACAACTGGACCAGGTCTAGACCTGGACTAAACCGGGATTAAACCACCACGTGCCGCTCTTTGCTGGTTTCGTGCGGTTGGTTTGTGGCTCGGGCTGAGAGCACGCGGTCCGGGCGCCGCGGTTCGATCTCGTGTTCGCAGCCGGTGGTGTACGTGACGCACACTTCTCCAAGGGGTTGGTGCGCGTCGCGTCCCGGGACATGGCAGTGCCGTTGAATGAGCGCGGTGCACCCTGCCCAGGACTAGACCAGGTCTAAACCAGAACTGCAGCTCTTTGCCTTGTTTCGTGACCACGGGTGCGCGTGTCCGCGATTAGCTACAATTAATGCATTTTGTTCGGCCGACGTCTTGATCGACAATTAATTATAAGTCGATTAATTGTTGACATCCCTAATTTAAGTAGAATGTAAAAAAAGGCGTATTTATAAGTATTCGTTTTTTAACTTGGTTTTGGTCTTGGAATTGGCTGTTAGATTTTGATGTGGGGAACTAATGAATTAAGACATGAACTTTTTTCCCCTTTAAATTTAGCTGAACCTATTCTGTCAAAGTGATCAAATGTCTGCAACCAAAATGAAAAATATATGGGACACTGACAACCTGTCACTTTTTTATTGGCTCTAAAAACTAGTGAAAATAAAAGATAAAATGAGGGATATTGAGTAAAATATGACTAATCTTATAGAACAACAAGCTTATTAAGTCATGTCAAATTATTGGGACAGGTGAGATCTAGGCCAAATAATTCACTTTCTTTTTCCTTTTGATAGACACTGCCCACTGTTTCTTTGCACTACTTGCCAACAGTCCGTCCTGGTTTGCCAAAAGGAGTGGATGAGTTATAGGTGAGGTGCGCGCGCTCCAGGACTTTGCGGACCAAGCTGAAGCCGTTGCTATGGACACCAGATGAGGCGATCCCGATCAGAAGGTCACCCTCTGAGATGTCCCCAAGTCTGGGCAGCAGCGCCCCCCTCTCCACAGCTCCCACACAGAAGCCAGCCAGGTCGTATTCGCCAACAGGGTACACGCCAGGCATTTCAGCTGTTTCACCACCTGAACATTACACAAATAAAACTTAATATACTTCAAAATGTACACATAGTATTAACTTGAGCTGAGTAGTTATGACAACAAGACATTTCTGTCCGATTTAAAATTATATAATTTTTCTACCTGCTTGTCTCCCTGTCTCCATTCCTCTGCCTGGTATATTAAAACAATATGGCACTAAATTAATCTATTTCCATGGAAACAAGCAGGTGACTAGCCTTGCAACCAAAATGAAAAATCTTATTCAGATTCAGCTGAATTTTTTGCATGCGATAGGTCCTGCACCAGGCTAAGAATCAGATCTGTGAAAAAGTGACCCTGTTCATAGAAATAATGCATGTTTTTCCAGGTATTTTTGTGCAATAAATTGTTACGCAGGGACATATATTTTTATAAATTAATAACAAATAACCTGTGCAAGAAGAGAAGAAATCTTGCTCCATGAAAGATAATCAAGTGTTCAGTTTAGAACATTATACTGAACAAATTCAAACAATATAAATTATCTGACAAAACTACTATACAAATATAATACATTGAAAACATTTTAATTCCTGTAGATTTATTTGTGAATAAAGTGAATCCTTACCCAGCAGAGCACACCCAGCCATCTCACAAGCTTTAGCAATGCCGCCAACCACTTTAGCGGCTACGTCCACGTCCAGGCTCCCACAGGAGAAGTAGTCCAAAAAAAACAGAGGCTCCGCCCCCTGAGCCAGAACGTCATTCACACACATGGCCACCAGGTCCTGCCCAAGGCCCTCGTGCTGGTTACAGGCCTGCGCTATCTGAAACAAATTTCAACAGAAAACTATACACTCATTTAGGGAACCAAAAGCTGTGAACATTTAATTACTGCAGGGAGGTTTTTGCAGATTTTTTTTTTTAAGAAACATAAAAAATTTAATGAACAGTGGTCCCCTGTTTATCGCGGGGGTTAGGTTCCAAAAATAACCCATAATAAGTGAAATCCACGAAGTAGGACAACTTTATATTTTGCAATTATTATACATGTTTTAAAGGGACAGTGTGTAAGATTTTTACCCGTTAATTACCGAAATTGAAGATACCCATTCAAAAATACAGTGTTTTCCAAGCCTTTTCACTTCCATCATGAAATCAAAGTATTCTGTTGGACTTAGATATAGTCGCATAAAAGGGGGATCTTCCCCATATAGAGGCAGCCATTTTGATTACGAGAGCCGCAGAAGGACATTTGGGCTCCGCCTTCGCCTTTTCTTTATACAGTAGTTGTCAAAGGGCTCGTGGTTTTCACACGAGATAGTACGCGTTTGGTTAAACAACGACAAGCATGTTGCCGGATCACACTTACTCCGCACATACATCGCAGGAGCAAGCACCTTCATCTAAGAGGAAAAGAAGAAGGACATAGTACCTACCGCGGCTGGGGCTTTGTTGCAGCGCGGGCCTGCACCCCGGGTTCAGACCCACCTCCGCCCTCCGCGGTCCGGTTCCCGATTCCCCCCACCCGCGCACAGCGCCGGGTGCGCCCGGGTGACCCTCGAGGTCTGCCGTAGCTAGGACAGGAATTGTAATACCCACCATCCACCAATGCGCCATCAATCCTACACACTGGACCTTTAAGGCTGTAAATGCCTCACCACATACATTATACACTTTTCTCAGACTGGAATTAACATTTTCTCACATTTCTCTCTTGTTTAAACACTCAAACTTTCGTAGATTGTGACCACGTGCACCCGCTCATCGTGGTCAAATCCGTGAGCAGCATGACCGGCGCGAGGCCGTGTGTCCCACCTGGGGCTGTGAGCACGAGACCGACAGTGCCCGGCCTCCCCCTCGGGACCGCGCCCAACAACGCAGTCGACGCGAACACGCACAAGAGCCGCACGAAACAAGGCAAAGAGCCGCATGCGGTGGTTTAATCCTGGTTTAGACCTGGTCTAGTCCTGGTTTAGTCCAGATTTAGACCTGGTCTAGTCCTGGACTAGACCAGGACTAGACTAGTCCTGGACTAGTCCTGGTCTAGACCTGGTTTAGAACTGGTTTAGTCCACGTCTAGTCCTGGTCTAGTCCTGCTCTAGACCTGGTCTAGACCTGGTTTAGTCCACGTTTAGTCCTGATCTAGTCTTGGTCTAGTTCCGGTCTAGGCCTGGTCTGGTCTCAGTCTGGTCCTCATGTCTGGACTTCCTACAGATCCAGTGACTCATGTCTGGGCTCCTCGTGCATCCAGCGGGACTCCCGGAGCCCCCCGGGTCCCCCCTCTATAACATCTATATAAATGTGTCAAACTGAACACATTCTGTACTGTTCAGGAGACACGGAGGAGAAGACAATCAGGACGCACAACACAATGTTGATAAACTATTTTTTTTTTAAATCGAAAAAAAAAAAAAAAATCAATCAATCCACGAAACAGCGAGGCCGCGAAAAGTGAACTGCGATAGAGCGAGGGACCACTGTACACAAATTATACTCAAAAGGTCCAGAATGAAACTTTCCTAGTGGACGGTCTGGCACCTGCTCATCTCAATGGAGATGTTATTGCTTTGCCCGGCTGGTAACTTGACCTGGTAACGTCACTTATTCATCTCTATAGTGACGGAATAAGGTTCATGTCACAAGGTGGAAAAGGTTGCAGACCCCCACCAGAGAAGTTATAGTGCAAAAAGACTGCTATTAATCCATCAAATCCAATTTATTTAAGTATAAATAGTCTAAAAAATGCTTACGTGTGTTGCCAATAATACAACTTTGCAGTATGAAAAACAAACACAAGGAAAATCAAAGCTCAAAACACAGTAAAACTAATGTACCTTGAGTTTGGTGCCCACTCCATCAGTGCCAGAGACCAGGATGGGATCAACAAAGCCTGCCGCCTTCAAGTCAAACAGCCCTGCGAAACCTCCCAGCTCTGCATTACAACCTGTCCAATGAGAAAACACTCCAGTAAATCCCTGCTCCGTGACAGATTACACCTCACAACTCCAATCTGAGCTCGTATATCAACTGTAGAAATATCAGGAGTTTGACTACCAGAGCGGGCTGTTGCTTTTGCCATCGGTTTGATCAAATCCACCAGTTTGTTCCCGGCCGCAATATCCACTCCACTGTCCTTATAGGTTAGGCCTCTGCAAGAACAACATACACATCAAAGATTCACTACGCAACTTTTCCAGTGTCATATGCTTGCTTCTGTTAACATAGAATTGCTTTACATACACTAGAACTATCCACAGTTTGTCAATCTCCGTGGAGACAAGTGAAAGGTCCGCACTATTAAAGGTTTACAGTAAGAATACAGGTTGTTCAAGGTGTTTATATGCAGTTAAAGGAATATGGAGTAAATGCAGGTTTAATGCCATACCGTGGTACATTCTAAGCAAATGCAGTAACATTGCCATAGAGACAATCATAAGGCCTCCACCAGAAAAGTTACATAGTACACCTTTAATAAACCATAGCATTTTACATTTGAGTGCATTACATTATTAAATTCATGGTGGTGGTTTATAAACTATAGGTGAAACTTGTGAATTAATTAAAAACAATATGTCATATGATCACATGGTATGTTTTTATTAGAAAAAACAAGGACTTCGAACACAAACAACTAGACAATTCAGTTAATGCGAGTCTTGTGGGTTTTTGACCTGTGCTGGTTCAGGTAGGAGATGGCTCTGTGCCCAATATCATGTCTGTACACGGCACCGGGAAAGCTGACCGCCGCCACGCCCTTATTAGCTGCCGCCAGAGCCGCCTCCAGAGACGACTGGACAGCGGTGACCGTTAGGACACGCCCACCGCTAGAAACTACAGCCCCATCTTTGAGAGCAGTGCCCGCGTGGAAAACCTGTAGTCCCATGTCTTGAACTTGAGATAGACCTGAAAAACACAATTTCACATCTTCATAACAAGGAACATTTATTTATTTTTATCTATCTATTATTATTTATTTGTTTTAATACCTCTGATTTCTACTCCTTTCTTGTATGAGCCTGGGTATCCTGCACTGGCCATGACCACAGTGACTGCAGAGCTCTCCTGGTGCCACACGGGGGCGTTGTTGGCCAGTTTACCGTCGATCGTGTTCATGATGACTTCATACAGGTCTGATTTGAGCAGAGGCATCAGCACCTGAATTTAACATGCACAGAGCGAGTTAGAATAACGCAAACTTCATGAACGCTCAGCTGATTTTCGGAGCAAACCTGGCACTCGGGATCTCCGAACCGACAGT
This sequence comes from Paratrypauchen microcephalus, assembly GCA_036785185.1. Taxonomy (NCBI): domain Eukaryota; kingdom Metazoa; phylum Chordata; class Actinopteri; order Gobiiformes; family Gobiidae; genus Paratrypauchen; species Paratrypauchen microcephalus. The sequence continues at coordinate 5,409,989 of JAVJIX010000027.1, read as the reverse complement.
TGAATTCTAAAACTTTGGGTCCGTCCTTTGTCAACATCAGCCCAGCGTATAGAACACCTAATCAAGGATACAGCAGAAACAGTATAAGAAAATACATACAAAAAGGTACAATGTTATGAGAAAACTGATGAATTATATTTAGATTGCTGCTGAAACAAGTTAATCACAACTAATCAATTACTGAAATAGCTACAACTGATTTAGTAATGAAATTTCTTTATGTGGAGAGTGGTCACAAGTAATTCAAATTAAATTAAAAAAAAAATCATATTCACTGGTCTTTTGTAATTATATTTTAATCAGAAGGATAATTATTGGATTAACTGATTAGTGATAAAAGGAGAAATTCAATTTGTCAACTTGAAGTTTGTTTGGTCGAAAACCAAACAAACTTTGTCCAGTTGACAAATTGAATTTCTCCTTTTATCATGGATTCTACCTGGACGACTGAGGGACTCTTCACGTATATTAATTGATTAGCCATAAATGTTCATGTCAGGCTTGATTTGGAGTGATTAGATTTGAGTCAGTTTTCAAATGATTGCAAAATGTCATTATTTACTTAATATTTAGACACTTCCAATGCACAATATGGGTTTGGGTTTTAATATCCACCAATATAATGTGAATTGTAACATTGTTGGTGTCTTATTTAGTTCAATTTCCCAAGTAAAAAGTAGTAGTAAAGGTAGTAAAAAAAAAAAAACTTGACAATTTTGAAAGCATACAACCTACCTAGCTACCTAGCACTTTCAAATATGAATTCTACAAGTCAAGTTAAATTCACGCTAGCCCCATGTATCATGCAGACAGCTCCCATGGTGAACTTACCCACGTAGGGCGCCCCCTCCTCCCTCATCCCATCTATGGTCTTCTGTAGCACGGTTCCTCTGATCTCCTGGAGCAGCTCCTGGCTCACCTGTGCACCAAATCACAAACCAGAGTCACAAAGCCAGCATGAAGCCTATTTTAACCCCTGCTACTGTATAACTCAACAAAAGAGGAAAACTTCTTCAAAGATTCTGGGCCCCGCTGTACCTGAGGAGTGGGGCAATAGGCACCCATCCCACCCGTGTTTGGCCCCAAGTCGCCGTCCTGGAGTCTCTTGTGGTCTTGGGCCGGAGGCATGGGAGAGACTGAAATTCCGTCGGTGAAGCAAAGACACTAAAAAAAAATGGCAAAAAATAAATTAACTTGTTGCAAAAAATGTAAAGGGCCCATATTATGTAACTATGTATGTTATAATGTTGTTATCTCAGCAAAAACATACCTGGAGTTTTGTTTTGTTTATTCGCACGTTTAACACAAAAATCCTGAATATTTATGCTGAAATTCCACAGTGTTTTTAAACTTCATACATCTTCACTAGAATCATTTGGATAATTTCAGCGCTGGAATTGCCAATCTCTCCTGAACTAAAGGTAAAAAGTAGCTGTTAACTTGAAAACTGCATCACAAGAGTTACTCAAACATGTGTGAATGAAACAAAACACAACTCCAGGTATGTTTTTGATGAGGTAACAGCATTACAATATGGCTTAAAGGTCTCATGAATTCAGTTTTTTGTGTATTCATTTAAACTTACAGACACTTCTTCACCTTCCAGTAGCTCCTCCACAACGATGGTCTCCCCTGCTGATCCAAACGCCCCGTCCTGAAACAGCAGAACTTTAACTACCATGAGGTAATTACCCTCTATAGTAACAAACCACTCAAGGTGCAGTCAAGGTTATTCTTGTGAGCAGTTCATGCTCGCAGTTGAAAAGCTGCCAAACACAGATGAAAGAGCAGTTATCACTCTGTTGAGAGAGCTAAGACCTACTCAAACATCTTTTGCAGAAATAGAAGAACAGTCTTTGGACAGTAATGATAATTTTATAGAGTGCTAGAAAAATACAGATAGTAAGAGTAAAATGAAGGGTTGATCAAGGCAAGTTTTTGAAAATGTATTCAGTTTTATCAAATTGAATCCCATTCTAAAAAGAGTCATTATTGAGAATCTAATGTTACTATAAATTATTGGTCCTGACTGCAAGATTTTATTTAGTCTTATTTATACAGAACATGTAGTGTATTTTTTTCAGAATTATTTATTTTTATTCAAAATTAGGCTTCATAATCCAATCATAATCACATAGTATACAAGTCAGGCAGTGGGTGGAGATAGGGGGAAGGTGAAAACCAATTTTCCAAGCAGTGTAACCGCGTACATTGTACAATGCAGGAGTACTCATACATGTATTAAAATAAAATGTTGATCAAGTTAATGATAGTTATTAAATGGCTGATAAAGGGGACATACCATATTTCAAAGAAATTCAGATACTAATTGAAAAATATCAAAACTAGATACTCATTTGAGAAGGTAGCAATACTAAAAGCAGGACAGAAATTGATCTGATCTTGAGCTTCATCAAGAGCAAGATCACCACTCACATGGACCACTACCTAACTGAAACCTACCTGAACAACTGAGGGTTACACAGATATAAGGCCACATGGGAATATTTAAACAAAATACTAGGATTTAATGTTGAAAATCACATTTTATCATCCTAGTAGTCGTAGTGAGTTTCTTTGTGTCAAAAACAAGTTGAAATCGTGCCAACACAAGTCCACACCCGGGCTGTACAGTGTGACAGTAAAATAATAATAATAATAATACATAGTACTTGTATAGCGCTTTTCATGACACTCAAAGATGCTTTACACAGATCCAAACACAATCGAACACAAATGAAAGAAATAAACAGGAGATGCAGTTACAGTATTTAATCACAAAGTAAAATCACAGTATCATGTGTTGTACCTTCATGATGTCGAGGACTGCCTGACAGGCCTCGTCCTGGTCTTTAGCCACAATCACCCCTTTACCCGCTGCCAGCCCGCTCGCCTTCACCACCAGCGCTGGGAATGACGCCCTACAAAAACGACACACATATTTACTAGGGGTGTGCAAAATAATCGTCATGACAATGCATCGCAATACTAACTTTCACAATATACTGCATCGATTTTTGATGCCACTAATCGATTATTATTAATTAATAATTTAATATTTAATAATTTAATATTTAATATTAATAAATACATTATTGTTGTTGTTTTTTTTTTATAAATCCTATGCACTTTTTTCTTTGTGAAAGGGTATTGTTTGTTATGATGGTAGCTACCTCCAAAATGGCAAATGTTTGAACATCATTTTTTTGTTTTAGAAAAAATCCTATGCACTTTTTTTGTTATTGGTTTGGTTTATTCGTTTTTGTTATTCAATAAATTCAGTTATGAATTGAGTTGCTCAGAGTTCTGTATCAATTGAAGACACTACCCAGATACACAGACACAGACAGACTGATATTTAAGTTATCCTCTTTTTTTGTGGTACATTTTCACTGAAGTATGTCGAATATATTGCAATGTATCGTGATAGTATCGCATCGTGGCATATGAATCGTGACTCGAATTGAATCGTGACTTCTTTGCCAATACCCACCACTAATATTTACACACACACACACAAACAGAGTCAGTGAACACACCATGAGCCAAACACATCCATACAGAGCCCACATCTGGAGCAGACGCTGTACAGATGTGTTTTTGAGAGCCATTAGCAGAGCCAGATTTGACTGTTGGGAGAGAATGACTTTAGAACGGGAAAAGCTGGGGACTGTCAAGGAACACAGCTGTGCATGTGTGGGGCCCGCAACAATTCAACCACCAAAGAATTTTACACTTTTCTAGAGGTGACACTGATCCAGTATGGTTAAACTACAATTATAAAAAGCATTTGTGTCTCATTTTGGACCAGACAGATGACTTAAAAGGTGCTATATCTGATTTATAGTCTTAAAAACATGAAAAACTGAACTAGATCATCCAAAGTTATTACTCCCTAATCTTATATGTTCCAAATAGGGATGTCAACAATTAATCAACTTACAATTAAAGGTCCCAAGACATGGTACTTCTTGATGCTTTTATATGGCTCCTTAATGGTTCCCTAATACTGTAAATGAATCCTTCTTCAAAATCAACACTCAGTGCATGAGAAACAGAGATAAGATGAGAAAGAGTCATAAATGTCACTCTGGAACACTCCATTATGGGCGTTGTTGCTTGAATGCAAATGAGGAGGACAGAGCTGGCCTATAGTAGGGAGTGGGGGCGTGGCCAAGCTCTCCCCTCCGCTCTGTGACCCAGTTCCGTGTTTTTGCACGGGGGGAGAGATGAGAAGCCTTCCATTGAAAAATAAACACATTTACACAGAAAATAAAATTAAACCACTGCTGTTTCAGATATCCACAGGCTCAGATAAAGGACTTCCGAGCCTAGAAACACTTGCAAGTTCCTCCAGGCAAATAAAAAAAACGCATTTCGCATTGCGTAGCTCCTCCGCAGTCCAAACTCTCTGGGCGTGATTTACAGAGACGCGGAGTACAGACAGACGGGGGTGGAACTGCATTTGCATTTCTTTTTTCGATCTGACGTCAATAAGGTGCCTTGTTCAAAATCGCCCGTTTGAGCTCTGATTTTTTCTAACGCAGAAAAGGATCGCAAATGCTCAGTTTAGACATTTCGCAACTTTTAACCATGGGGGGGGGGGGCTAAACAGGGTAGGGGAGCTCACATTAACGTTCAAAAACCTCAGAAAGTGAAAATTTCATGCCATGGGACCTTTAATTGTCGATCAAGACGTTGGCCGAACAAAATGCATTAACTGCAACTAATAGCTAGAGGGCGCTACTCTGGAATGTGAACACGAGATGCGAACCCACTCGCGAGAAAGACCATAGCATTACATCATGTAACCCTTTCCTCTCCGGATGTTGCCATACAACTCACAGTAGAGCTGGACCTAGAACCATATATTTTTGAAATGATAAAATCATGTAACTTACATGCTTTTATAATTTCTTGATTGTTCTGGTTTGAGGCCCTGTAATGTTTTATGCTGTGTCCAGGGGCCCGGTGAAATGTATATTTTGTACTGTAACCCTTCACAGATTAAGGGAGAAAAATATTGTTGATGCGTTAGTTCAAAATAAATGTTGAGAATGTCCTAAAAATAGCCTGGATTCACTGGTTTCATCATAATATGTAGACTAAATAACATTCTGTTATTTAATTTCTTCTGTTCCTTTTAATTTCAAGATTTCCATGCTGCAAGTGCAACAACTGAGCCAGTCTTCAATTTATTTTCAATAAAGAATGTATTTTGTTATTCAGCATCAATACATTTGTCTGCGTTTTACTAAGGAATAATTAATTGAGGAATATACAATATAATAATACTATGATATATTTTTGACTCAGTGTTATGTTACTATAGCTTATATTCTTAAAGACCCTATTGAAACACTAAAATTCAGGTGAAAAACGCCGCTTATCAGTTAATCGTAAGTCGATCGATAAGTTCAATCAACTATAGATTAATGAATTAATCAATAATTTGCATCCCTAGTTCCAAACATTCTAATTATTCACAACAATGAGTTTCCAAGTCCCTGTTTTGCTGTCATGATAAAGCCATCAACATTCTTATTATTATTCTTCCTGCAAATGTATATACCAGACCCCCCAGGATTTCGCGGGCATTTTTTGTGATTGTTGCGGGCTAAAATGCCTGAATTTGCGGAAGCTTTTCCAAAAAGTTGCGATGAAAGTTGCGGTGCTTTTAAGGTTTTTGTTGCGATTTTGTTGCGGGAGGAAGTGAAAGTTGCGATAAATAGTTGCGATTTTCGCTTTTTGTAATTAAAATTGAGTAATATTTTGAATACTGAGTTATTACTGACAAAGAATAATACAAAGACACGCGGTCTTTTGCTGTTATTTTTATGGGCAAATGTCTGGCTGCAGACATGTTTCTTTGCCATTAGAAGCCGTGTCTCAATTCCCAGAGCGGCTCGGAGCGTGGCCCGAAGGGCATGTGCGTCACACATTTCGCCAGAACACCGGCGCGACGACTGCTGTCCCACTTCTTTTTTGTCCCATGCGCAGTTAACACGCGGTCCGAAGACCGCAGTCGTTAAGCGGTCCGCGGACTGCACTCAGGGCTGAGCAAGTGTGCACCTCCTTGACTGCAGTCTGAGCTCCCTTCGGGCCGCGCTCCGAGCTGTGCGCTCTGGGAACTGGGACACGGCCGCAGTTTCGTTTTGTCACACGGAAGTAAAGCAGAATGTTGCGGCTTCCAAACTCAAACCTTTTAGCTGCTGAGAATATGAGGTTGGGTCTTATGGCTCGCAGATTTGTGACGCGCAGAGGAGGCTATGGTGACAGATACGCTGAGATCCAGATATGTTTTGTGCATTTATTACAAAAAGAGCGCACACAGCTATGACAGCGCAGCAGGATGAAATGGAACTCATGAAAACCAGCAGGATGAACAGATTAACGTGAAACATGAATGAATGGTTTGCGTTCAACAAAAAATACGGCTACACCCCAACCCTGACTCTCTCCTCTGTGTGACAGGTGAGCGCGCGCTTTTACACGCACACACTTCCGTACGTGCACACACCCACACTCACGTGACCCACCGCCTCTGCCGCACACACACACACACACAAACGCACCGTGCACCTCATCTCAGTTATGTCTCCTACACAGAAGGAAGTTGGTCGGCGTTCAATACGTCGCCGATGACTGGTCAAAATTAGGAAAAATTGCGGAAAAGTTGCGGTGATTGGTCAAAATTGCAACACCGCCCTGAATTCGCGGGGATTGGCTGAAGTTGCGTTGAAGTTGCAAATCGCAACATCGCGAATTCCTGGAGGGTCTGATTATACGGCAGTAAGGAATACCTAAAAACTAAACTACTAAAGATGCTACTACATACATACCACTAGACTAAATAACATCCACATTTCACAACAAACTCAAGTCCAACCTTCTCAATACAAGATCACCTCTACTGGCTAATCATAACGAATTTTGCAATGTTTTGTGTTAATCTTCCTTTTTAAAAATGAAATGTCATTGCATTATCTATATAGTTATTTGTATATTTTTCTGGTTTAAAAATGCATTAAACTCCCCAAACCCTTCTTTGTCACACCCATTAGAGATACACCAAGGATTTTAATAGGGGTGAAAAAAACTTGATCAGTACAGCGTCAACACTGATGCACAATGCTCACGTCCGTATGTATTTGCAGGCCTCCTCCGCATCAGTAAATGAGCCGTATCGAGCTGTGGGGATGCCAAGACGCTCCATGAAGGCTTTGGAATAGCTCTTACTGGCCTCCAGCTGAGCAGCCTTAGCGGAGGGGCCGAAACAGGGGACCCCCGCTGCAGTCAGGTCGTCCACTATGCCTGCAGGTAATAACAGCAACGGGGACGGGAGCAAATGTGGTAATGGTGAAGGTGATTCATCTAAAGGCAAGGACATATTCAGGTCAGACGCTCTCACCTGCTGCTAGGGGCACCTCAGGGCCCACCACCACCAGCCCCACGTGGTGGTCTTTACAGAACTGGGCCAGGATACTGTGGTTGCTCACGGATACCTCTGCAAGCACACACACACACACACACAATACAGGTAAGATTTCATTAAGGGATTAAACTAAAAGGAGCCACAGGGTTTTCTAAAGTTAAAGTTTTAATCAGAACTTTGAGACCAGATGGACCCACACTGCTCTAAAACTATTCAGGGAAAATGTATTCAACATTTTCGAGCCATTTCAAATTTATTTTAATTAAATAATAGTAGTTTCTTTACCTAGTTGACTTATGATATTTCTGATATACTGTAGAGCCAAACCTTTATATATTATTCAGAAAAAAAGTCATATTTTGTTTTGATACTAACTGTAGAATTGACAAAAAGTTGTATCTTCATTTTTTTGGACAAACCTTTTTTTATTATTAATAGTAGTAGTAGTAAAAATATAAAATTGATAAAGTATTCAATTTTGGCTCCACTTAAAAGGAGAATTAACGTTTTTTACAATCTGAGCCTTATTTCGGTAATAAAACAACTCACCCATAGCACTTTGGTGTCATATGCAGCACTTCCAGAGATGTTTTAAATTAGCGATCTCCGTAATTTGAGTTCTCGGGGCACATGTTTGCGGTCTCCAAATAACACAAACTTTAGCACTTTTCAAATCATAGAAGCTCGATGTCTTAGTTTACACTTTCGTTTGAGTCAAAAGTGGCCTGTAATCTGAGATTTATCCATAGTTTCGAGTAGATGAGGACGCCAGTGCGCATGTGCGGAGTCACAGTTTATTTCGCTCTCAGCTTCCGGGACCCAAACATGAAACGCAAACCTGTAAATTATGGATAAATCTCGGATTACAGGCCACTTTTGACTCAAACAAAAGTGTAGACTAAGACATTGAGCTTCTATGATTTGAAAAGTGCTAAAGTTTGTGTTATTTGGAGACCACTCGGGGCAACTTGCATTACGGATATAAACATCTCCATAGTGCTCCATATGACACCAAAGTGCTATGGGGGAGTAAAACAACTTGTTTTATTACCGAAATAAGGCTGAGATTGTAAAAAACGTTAATTCTCCTTTAATCACAAAATGATGTAACATTTTAAAAATATAAATTTCACCTGCATTTACAGAGTTGGACAGAAAAGGAGTGAGAGTTTTTCAAAGCGCGCAACACAGTTACTCAATATTGTCAATGTGATTTACATTGACAATATTGAGTAACATGTTAAATCACACGCTTCTTTAGAGTGACTGCAGTTTACCCGAGTTGCAGATCTTGCCACAGTTAGCCGTGCCTGCGTTACCGGGGGCGACCAGCACTTGTTGTATCTGTGGAGACTGGGCCAGTTTCCAGGCCAGAGCATGCTCCCGTCCTCCACTCCCCACGACCAGCACCTTCTCTGCCATGACACCTGCACACCACAAAAAACACACATCCCAGAGCCCTCTGATAAGAAGCAGTCGTCCCCTTTTTAATGGCATGCACACGGTGACCTATGGAGGCAGCGCATGGCTAGGCTGACCTTTCCACACACTATCTTGTAAGGCCACACTAACAAGGATTCAATCAACCAGAACAAAACCCAAGGCAATGGCTTAGAGGGAGGACATTAAAACGGAACAACTGCGCCATTATCACAAGATATACAGTAAAACATCGGCTCTGCTACTCCCATAATGCATTGTGCTGTCGAGTCTTCATTTGAGGGAACAGACAATGGGGGTATAAACATGTTTTAATGATTAAATTAAAGCTGGAGTGTCTTTATAATTGGAAATACAAAGAATGTGAGACACTGCGGTGGTGTCAACATGTGGATCAATGAATCAACAGGGAGAGTTTCTCATGTGGAAAACTGCTGCCAAGAAAACGGAATTTACAATGAGACAAAAAAAAAAAGACATGGAGACGATTTTGCCTTTTGAAATTATCTAGCGTGCCAGGTTAGCGAATACATCAGCACCGATCCATGGAAGTTTATGGGATCATATCAGCTCCAAAATATCAGTTCTGTTGATATCCTGGTTGGAAATATAAATTTATGTAATAATTGTTGAAAAAAGAAAGTTTCAGTGTTTTAACTTTTATTAATACAAAATTATTCTGTAGTTACTTGAGGGATAAATAACAGCTACACAACACATTTTATTACATGTGGAAAAGGAAAATAAAGTTCATTTTTAGTCCCTGCACTGATATCAGTTGATATGCTTCTTAAACTTCAAGCATCCATGTTAAAGTGTCAGTTAATGAAGAAATCATTCTACACTGCCTGACAAAAAGTATTAGGACGATTGTGTATTTCTGAACCCTGGATGAAACTTCTGGTTGCAACAAGATAATGACCCAAAGCACTCGTCCAAACTGTGTAAGGGTCATTTGGAGACGTGTGAACAGCGTCATCAACTGCAGGTTATGACAGTCTCCTGACCTGTCACCCATCGAAAAAGTGTGGGATTATTTGGATATTAAAGTGCGCTCCAGGAATCCGACTAACGTTAAACACCTGTGGAAATGTCTTCAGGATGAGTGGAAAACTATAGAGGATGGATATGGATAAAAATTGTTGGACAGAATGCCTCGAATTTGTAAAGCTGTGATTAAGGCCAAAGGTGGTTATTTTGATGAAAAAGCTATTTAACTTGATATCGTTACATTTTTGCAATAATATACCTTTACACGTGATGAAACTTGCTTTAATATTTCAATAAATTGACTTGTTGTCATTACCAATACGTCTTGTTATCATTATGAAAGTTCAGAAATACACAATCATCCTAATACTTTTGTCAGGCAGTGTACATTTGGCTACATCATCAAAGATGCTTTGAAATGTTGAGACAGAAGTAATTACATTCATAAGTGTATAATATTTTGTTTTAAATTATCAAGTACTATGGCAACGATCAATTATTCATTAATCATTCTGAAACCCATGGATTGTGTACAAAGAATTAATTCCACCATATTTGTCTATGTCTTCAATTTGTAACAAAAAAAAAAAAAAATCTGATTGTAAGTTGAGCAAAAAGAACAGATTTCATTTCGTGCTCTACTACGGCTTCCAAAGTTACTATAAAATGTACAAGTCCTGCTCTTGCCTAAACCCCCAACTCAAATACCCATTGGTCAGAGTTCAAACCCTCAGTGACCCATAACCTACGACTTTACATTGTGCAACTGACTTATCAACTTCACAACTGGGTCAATTGTATACTTTAAACTTTCAGAGAGAGTACAAGCATGGAGAGGAGAGTGGAGTAAACAGATACACACTTCTCAGCATTAGTCCAATCAGAGCTCTGATTGAAAGCACACAGGCACATGAGGCTCACATGGCTCATTTTAGATAACACATTTAACATGTCTCATTCTGCATGCTCCAACACGTGCTGCTGCTTTGGAACTTTAAAACTACTGTACACACCTGCTTTTTATTTTATTTTTTACATTTTGTTTAAGCCATTTTTATCTCAAGAGCTATACAAAAAAACATAAGACCTACATCTAGACAATAACAATGTGTTTTTGTTCATCTCCACAATGACATTCCCTAGTTAAAATCTATTGTTTAACTGGGGATTATTTAGTAGTTGAAAACATTTTCTTTAATATGCATAGATCAATCAGAACAGTGTACAACCTTGGGCAAGTTTATAGTGAAGGGAAAACATTATACCATGGTTAAAAGCTCATAACAATATAAAGTCAACAATCTTGAATTTATACTTGGCTTTATCAATATTCTGCTCTTTTCCATTTTAAATAGTTTTAAGCATGTACAGTACAGGCATTAGTCACAATCTGTTTCTTGCAAATGGTAAAATGTTATTGTTGTTTTGTGCAGAATTAAGGAAAATGTTAGACACAAAAATCACAATAGTCACTCACCTCAGAATAAGTTTGTAGCTGAAAAAGTCTTCTGCTGAGTCCTGGTCCTCCTGTGTCCACTCTGTGCGCACAGACAGTACTGTAGTTACTGAACATCCACTCACTCCATCGATTTCCCCTCATCAAACTCCTCACGACGTAAAAAAACAAAAAAAAAACTACGTGCAAAGCGTGTTAAACATGACGCACTCGAAAGCAGCTACAATAATTCTTATGGTTTTCATCGATAAAACTACAAGCATCGAAAGTCTTACCTGGAGTCGCCGATGTCACTTTTTAAGCACGTTTTTGGGAGAGTTCAGGACCAGCCTCTCCCGGATATCAAGTGCATCATGGGAACTGTAGTTTTACATCTGAATACGTGCTTCGCATGTTGATTTTTTTTTTTTTTTTTTTTTTTTATACAAATACAGAACGAATAAATAAATAAATAGTATTACTTTATTTGGGGGAAAAAAGTATTACTTTTCACCATACACATAGATTAAATGTTTAGGTAAGCATTGTTAGATTGAGTTACCTTATCCTCCTGGGACCCGAAGAAAAAAAGTGAAAAATAATCTAAATTATTATTATTTTAATTTTCTATTTGGAGGTAAATGAACACCTTAGCATTTACATTTTGATAATTTTATTTTTATTCATATTTTTGTAACATGTTCTCTGTAATGGACTGTAATACAGTAGTGTTAAATCCATGTCAAGTTAACCTAACCTAAACCAAAACAAAACAACCTAAACAAAAAAAAAAACAACAAAAACAATTTTTTTCGGTCGGTTTTACAGTTGCCTAAAAAAAGTTTTTAGACTCCTTTTTAATTTATTATTTATTTATTTTTATTTATTTATTTATTGTTTTATTTAAAATTTGTATAAGATAAGATAAGCCTTTATTGATCTCACACAGGAGAAATTTACTCGCCACAGTAGCTCCAGGACATTAGGACAGGAGGGAAAAAAGTGCATGCAGGCAGGGAGGGGATAAAGTAAGTAATAAATAGTACAAATAGTAATACGTAATAATAATAATAATGGAAAATAGTAATAATGATAATAGTATGTATTATTTATTTACTTACTTATGTATTTTATTTATCTATTTTTCATTTATTATTATTATTATTATTATTATTATTATTATTATTATTATTATTATTATTATTATTATTAATAATTTATTTACGTCATTATTATTCTTTTTTTTAAATCAAAGTGCAGCCACAAACTAGAGTCTATCTCAAAACTTAAAAGATGTCCACTATAAAGGACACAAATGAATGGGCGAGTCTCAGGAGGATATTAACCAATTATAGCATCTGTTTAAAAAAAAATAAAAAAAATAAAAGATGTGTATGTGCTTTGCGTGCATAAAAATATAGGGAGGGAGAAGTTGACAGGAAGAGGGGAAGGTGCCTATTAATTTATAGGAGGGCCAATCTAAGTTTACTTGCCCCGGGCCTCCAAATTTCTGTTAACGGGCCTGTTTCTGTGCATTTTTATGTGTTAAAAATATATTTATCCAACATTAGGCACACCACACCAAGTATTACACCAAGTATTACTCTACTTACACCTTATTTAATCCTACCTGCACCTTTGTATTTTATTATATTTTATTGCATATTTTTAAAATTATATTGTTTACCTTTTCCCCCTGCACTTTTTGCAACACTTTACCATGTACTATTATTGCATGCTATTAGTACTCATTGACTATCTTAGCGAGTCAACGATTCCTCTGATCCTAAGCATTTCATTGCGTTGTTGACCTTGTGTTGATCCTGCATATGACAAATAAACAATCTTGAATCTTGAATCTATCATTTGTTAGAGCCTCTTAAAATTGTGTGTAAAACAGTTCTATCATAACGAACCACATATTTGGTAGGACAGGAGGTGAAAGTGGAATATTTTAGAAGAGCATTACACATCTGGCTCTCGTATCACTTCTGTTCGCATGTACAGTGGTACCTCACCTTACGAAAGACCCTACATACGAAAAATCCAAGTTACGAAACACCTTCACATTAAATTTTGGTCTCTAGATATGAAAGAAAATTCAAGTTACGAAACGCGAAATCTCAAAAATTCGAATAATGCGCGTTCAGATGCACGCCCCGCTGTTATCCCCACTCAAAGAGCACCTTTCTCGGCCTCTTAGCTCACAGTGTCAGCCCCCCGGCTCTGGAAGTCGAATAGAACCAGAGCCAGCCCCGGGGAAAACCCCGCAGTCGTGCCCGCTCAAAGAGCACCTTTCTCGGCCTCTTAGCTCTAGCGCCGAACACGCAAGGAGCGCGGAGACAGGAGCACCGCGAGCACGAGATAGAACCACGGCGAACACGCAGCCCGAGCCACAAACCGAACACGCACAAACGAACACAAAAGCCGCACGAAACCAGCAAAGAGCCACACGGGGTGATTTAATCCTGGTCCAGTCCTGGTTTAGTCCAGGTCCAGTCCAGGTTTAGACCTGGTCTAGACCTGGTTTAGTTCTGGTCTAGACCTGGTTTATTCCACTTTTAGTCCTGGCTCTACAGTCTCTTAGCCAATCAGGACGTAGAACACAAAGTTACACTATAAAACAAAATGTTACACTATAAAAAAAAAACCTTGGAACGGATCAGGCCTTTTCCATTGAAATAGCTACTCAACTTACGAAAAATTCACGTTACGAAACCACTTCTGGAACGAATTAATTACGTAAGGTGAGGTACCACTGTATCTCCATAGTCCCCATCAGGTTTAATACCACACAGCCCTGGATCAGATCTCCCCTCTCCCGTAAGAGATTCACGTAATGGTCGTGAAATATGAGCTGGAGCTGCCACTTATCGCTTTAGACAGAAATCAATACGCTCTCAAAGTCAATGTGAAAGTTAAGCAGACAGCTGTGTGCACTGTTATAATGGAGAATGATGAGAGTAGCCACGCAGGTATTCCCCTGTCAGATAATACTGTCAGGGAATATATTTAGACTGACCGAGACGCAGGGGCAGGAACAGCTGATTAAAGGTTGTTGTTTCGCTTGAATTATTTATTTGCTGACAGCTGACGTGAAAACAGTTGCATCCACGTTCTGTAATCTATAATTTCAGACAAAGGGCAGTAAAAGATGTTGATATTTCTTTCAATCACAGCAATGTTGACCCTTTTGTTTTGTTTGCCATATCCATCTTATTGCTTTTCGTGCCACTTTCAGAAGTTTTTGTGAAAACTGAATTTCACTCTTGACACAAAAAGACAATGAACTTTGTGCTAGATTCTGTTTCATGGGGATAGGCGCAGTAATTACAGACAAACCAGGTAATAAATCTGCATCTATTGATATTTTGCAGCTGATGTTATCAATATTCCCTGGGGTGTGAAGCTAACCAGAGGTACTGCTCTGTCTGAAGGTCTGTTATTCAAGTTAGGCTTTTATCTGAGCTTTGTTTTACAGCTGGCCATAATAAAACTGACAAAGCTGGAACTACAACAGGTGAGCTGTTGTAACCAGACTCGCTGGCATGGGCATCAGTTTTTCTGCCACTCTCACCTTCTGGTAAATACCTAAACAGGACCATGAACACTCAGGCTCCTGAAAATGTGTTGTTTAAATACATTTTGCATTTTTTCAAGTTTTCAGATGTAGATTTTTTTAAATTGTGTCTTCATTGTAACTGCTGAACATTCCACCATAGACTTACACACAGAACACCCCCAAGATGATATCACTGAAAGGTATCCATTAGCCCCCTGCCACTGGGAGGTAGAAGAACATAGTAAAATTATCAGTAGTAGTAGAAGATCCAGTGACAGAAGTTCTCAAAGCTACAGCTACACAAAAGTTATGATAAACCAACATGAAAAACACTATAAGCTACTTGTCCAAAATCAAAGGCGACACAAGACACTGCCATGACTAATCCTTGGGCCACAAATTGAACAACCCTGAAATTAAAATAGATCATTGAAATAAGAAGTGACTTTATTGATCTCACACAGGAGAAATTCATCTCTGCATTTAACCCATCCTGTTATTAGGAGCAGTGGGCAGCACATTACTGTGCCCGGGGACCATCTCCATGATCTTCTTGCTTCAGTTTGGTCAGGACCTCAGCTGGAGGATTTTACCTATGGTGCATGTTTTGGGGTGATGAGGGAGACCGGAGTGCCCGGAGGAAACCCACCCAGACACAGGAACATGCAAACTCCACACAGAAAGGCTCGGGCGACCCGGGGATCGAACCCAGACCATGCATGCAAACTCCACACAGAACACACACAGGAAGGCCTGGGCGACCCGGGGATCAAACCCGGAACCTTCTTGCTGTGAAGCAAGAGCGCTACCCACTCAGCCACCGTGCCGCCAAATACAAGAGCAGCATATTCTGACTGGCAGAAAATTGCACTTGTAACACCAAATAAAACACCACCACACTTTTATCAATCCTGCCTTTTTGTTGAATAGTTCTTGAGTTTCACATTTGGTGTTTGAGGTGTTTTAACAGTCTGCACACAGAGGCAGTTCGGGGCTGTTGAGAAGTTCTTGTCCCACTGGAGAGTGGCGCTTGGCGAACAGAGTGATCCCAGACTTATACGCGGCTGGAATAGTGATGTGAGATGTAAGCTTGGGTCCTTGCTCTTCCGCCATCTGCTTCACTTGACCTGGTGTCAGACAAGCAAATTACAATTATAGTTTGAATAAGGTTATTATATTATACTGACTTTTGAACTCTCTTTGGACATACTTGGTTCTGCCTGTAGATAAACTTGTTAAATCAGTTCCATTATGAAACTTCTTTAAAAGGTCAAATATTACGCTATTTTCTGATATGTTATAGTTGTTTACATACTCAGAATTGTGCTTAACACACAAACTCTGCATATTCTCTCAAACTGAAAATACTCTGCATTTTGAGCTTTGGAGATGTAGACAGACTAATAATAAAGAGTTATTCATGTGTGAATGAAACAAAAAACAACTCTGGGTGCGTTTTTGATAAGGTAACAACATTCCAACAAGCCTTAAAGCTCACAAGCGTCAATTTTGCTTAATACAGGACCTTTAAATTTTATATGCTTATTGGTAAGAAAAGTTTCAAAAAGGTAGTTATCTGTACAATGTTTATGAAATGGAGACGTTTAGACTGCCATCCAAAAGTCATTTTCAGTTTGAAGGTGCTGGACTGAGAAGTTAAAAATGTATTTTGCCTTGAGCTAGATTTGTTTTATACTGTACTTCCTTCTGGTGCACTGCGGAGTGAAGGAATTGAACCAAAGAGAATGTCAAGCCCTGACAAAGGAGTCTCTTATTCCTACATGAATATTTTTTATCAAAGTAACAGTACTTTTGGCATGGTTACTCTTTCCAATGTGAGTAGAAGTGACAAAAGCTTTATGGTGAGAATATGAAATGATTTGAACATTTGTATTTCTTGCACTACGCCTTCAGATATGATTTAGTTTTTCAAATTTTTGTGAAAAGGACTAGACGACTAGATTTTTTGCAGTATTTATTTTGTCCTTTAAATTATATTAACTTCAAACTATAAATCAATCAGTTAGTAGTTTTCCCAAATACTTTTTTACTTGTATTTAATTTCTTGAACCACTACTTAGTACTTCTACTTGAGTAACATTATTTTGAAGCAACATTACTCTCACTTGTGCACAATTTTTGAAAAAAAGTCATAATCACTTGGTGCTATTTTCTCTCAGTTCTTATCACTGTGCGCCTATTGTTATTATTAGCCTGTTCACTTGTAAGTGGTGATGCTGAACAGTGGTGAAGTGAACAGGATAATAATAATAATAATAGGCGCGCAGTGATGGGGATTGAGAGAAAATAGCACCAAGTAGGGTTGCAAAGGAGTGGAAAATTTCCGGAAAGTTTCTGGAAAGTTTCTGGAAAGTTTCCAGAAAATTTCCATGGAAAATTTTCAAACTGGTAACTTTGCACAGAATTTTGGGGAATTTATGGGGATTATTGTGAGTCATATACCAACATAAATATAAACATTTTATTTTGTCATCAGCAGCATTATCGTAAAAGGAGACAATTAAAACACATGACTCACACGATTTACTTGTAAGAACTTTATCAATGCGAATCTCCTTCACTGAACAACAAAACATGAACATGGCTAAAATGTGTCTTATAATTCAAAATTTAATGAAAGGAACTCTCCTCCTGTCCAAAAACTTAGCATAAATATAAATATTTAGCATATCTGGTTTCCCAGTAAGCTAGCTCTAGCACATTTTGCGGTAGCTGGCATCATAAGAGAACTTCTTCAGTGAAATGGCGCAAATCTAGTTTACCAGTAAGCTAGCACTATATTTTTTTTTTTCTATTTTTCTACTTTAATATTCTTTAATATATAGATCAAATATAATCTACTTCATGATATCCTCAGAACGTACTTGACTGCATGTCATCCTCTTGCTGAAGTGCCTGGCCTCAGTCGTCTGTATTTGCTGTGAGCTCAAAAGTAGCTTTAGCTCTTCAGAATTCTAGAAGTTATTGTTTGTGTGATAAAGAATGCAAAATGCATGTAGAGGAAGTGGCTCGATGGCTCTGCACAAAATACTGTCCTACTTTATTCACAGAAATGTGATTATTTTAGCAAAGATTATGCTACAATATTTTTTCTACCAACTATATTGATGCCCCTAACCTTCAACTTTGATAATTCCCAGTTTATTCCCATTAATTCCCGTTAATTCCCGAAAATTCCCATGGAAAGTTTCCAACTTTGAAAATTCCCAGAATTTTGCAACCCTAGCACCAAGCGATTATGACTTCTGACTTTTTCATGGGCAACTGTTTTGTGACGCTAATATATCACTTTTTGGACAAATATTGTTTTGAGAAGAAAAATGAGCTTTATTAACTGTCCTGGCTAACTTGCCGGACCTACTTTCGTCAGCACCAGAACCAGGGCAGAAACTCGGCTCACAGGGCACTGTCAGCAATAAGTCAGTGTTAATGCACGACACTGCTGAAGGGGATGCCATACAGATTCACATCAAAAAACCCAAACTATCCCTTTAAAGGAAAAGTAACGTTATTTTACAATCTGAGCCTTCTTTCGGTAATAAAACAAGTCGTTTGACTCACCCATATCACGTTCGTGTCATTTGGAGCTGTTTGAAGAAAGTTACGTTGTGGCGTTTCTGTTAGCATTTGTTAGCATTTGTATTCGGGGCATTACTTTGCGGTCTCCAAATAACACAAACTTTAGCACTTTTCAAATCATAGAAGCCCGATGTCTTAATGAAAAATTTCGTTTGAAGCAAAAGTGGCCTGTAATCCGAGGTTTATCCATAGTTTTCAGCTTTGCGTTTCCTATTTGGGTCCCCGGAGCACTGGCGTCCTCATCTACTCGAAACTATGGCTAAATCTCGGATTACAGGCCACTTTTGCTTCAAACGAAATTTTTCATTAAGACATCGGGCTTCTATGATTTGAAAAGTGCTAAAGTTTGTGTTATTTGGACACCGCAAAGTAATGCCCCGAGCAAATGATACAGCACCATGTTAACAGATACGGGATCATTACTAGAACAGAACGGCTCAACATAAGTTCTGCGATACTGCTCCAATTGACAGAAAAATGCTATGGGTGAGTAAAACTACTTGTTTTATTACCGAAAGAAGGCTCAGATTGTAAAATAACGTTACTTTGCCTTTAAGCAGTGACATACCATCTACATCCAGGGTCTTCCAGCGTGGGTCGGACTGGTTTTGGGAGAGTTCTGATAAGGAGCAGTCTGGAGTCAGCCGCTGCAACACGTCTTCTCTTCGCACCAACAGAACAGACTCACTGCACAGACGCTCATGGACTTCTGATTCACTCACTGTAACACAAGAGCACAATTACTCAAAAGCTTTTCAGAATGTAGAATTAGGAAAGTGAACATGGCAGGCTTAACAGTGTCCTAGTGGAATTGACTGAGCACCCTGATAATGAATTCCTCTCAAAATATAATTCCAAAGTTTGAGAAAACAAATAACAAAAACTATGATACTACAGTTTTCATAGAGCCAGATCACAATTTTTATTTTTAGCATAGTTTACGTACACCTTGTATCTTTATATTTTCTTAAAGACTGGTTGATTGATTAGATCCATCTGTCAATCACACAAGCATGACTGAGGCTGAACAAAACAGTGGAAAAGGATAGACTTACATTTAACAGAAAAACACTGAATCAATATCACCAAACTAGCCCAGTCCTATAACATATACTAGAATGTTTCACAAAAATAGTATGATACATGAACGTGCAGTTTACAAAATGTGTAACACTACAGTATTTTTATTCAACTATCTTATCTAAAAATCAGATATAAAAGAACCAGCTAAAATCAGTGAACTGGTCCTACATTATGTGAAAAATTAGACTACATCATTGCACCCCTAACCAAGAAAATATCCAAAGGAGGACCGAAAGGTGAATACATTTGACTCAAAATGAAGCAAATATTACAACTGTAAAGCACCTTGCATACCACCACAAGGAGCTTCCGTACCACAATTTGAGAAACACTGCACTGTGGGGTTGCCAAAAGTATCAAAAATCAGATACTAATTGATACTAAAACTAGTCTTGAAACTGCACTTGTTTGAACAGGTACTGATACTAAAAAAGTCACAGTTAGAGGACAGAAATGCATTTTTTCTAAATAGTTTTAGAGTGATTTGAGCTGTATCAGAACATGTATAAGAGCACATAGACTTGTATATGCCCATGGAACCTACCTGGACAACTGAGGATTACACAGATATAAGACCACATGATAATATAATAGAAAGTGCTACAATTTAATGCTGAAAATCACATTCCCATTTTTAAATCGTCATGGTATCGAAATCTGTATTGAGTATCACGTTTATTCCTTCTTATTCCTTAAAGGTCCCATGGCATGAAATTTTCACTTTCTGAGGTTTTTGAACGTTAATGTGAGCTCCCCTACCCTGTTTAGGCCCCCCCCATGGTTAAAAGTTGTGAAATGTCTAAACTGAGCATTTGCGATCCTTTTCTGCGTTAGAAAAAATCAGAGCTCAAACGGGCGATTTTGAACAAGGCACCTTATTGACGTCAGATCGAAAAAAGAAATGCAAATGCAGTTCCACCCCCGTCTGTCTGTACTCAGCGTCTCTGTAAATCACGCCCAGAGAGTTTGGACTGCGAATGCGCTAGGCAATGCGAAATGCGTTTTTTTATTTGCCTGGAGGCACGTCCGAGTGTTTCTAGGCTCGGAAGTCCTTTATCTGAGCCTCTGGACCTTTGAACAGCAGTGGTTTAATTTTATTTTATGTGGAAATGTGTTTATTTTTCAATGGAACGCTTCACATCTCTCCCCTCGTGCAAAAACAAGGAAATGGATCAGCTGTGGGCTCTGAGCTCTGAGCGGAGCGTTTGGCCACGCCCCCACCCTCTACTATTGGCCATCTGTTTTCTCCTCATTTGCATTCAAGCAACAACGCCCAGAATAAAGAGTTTGAGAGAGATATTTATGACTCTTTCTCATCTTATCTCTGTTTCTCATGCACTGAGTGTTGATTTTGAAGAAGGATTCATTTACAGTATTAGGGAACCATTAAGGAGCCATATAAAAGCATCAAGAAGTACCATGTCATGGGATCTTTAAACCCATATGTGCCAGTACTTGCCTAAATCTAAGGGGTTGGTCATGAACACTGCATTCCTCATGACTCCAAATATGAGCTGATGGTGCCAGGCGTCGGGCACCTCCTCCCCCTTCGGCACGGCCCTCTGCATGTTCATGGTTGCTACGGGCACGGCCCCTCTCCGGACCCAGTGGGCGAGCCATCGGACCAGGGACACGCGGCGAGGAGGGTGCAGGTGGAAGAAGCGGCCGATCACTGTCCCTGCGCTGGCCTCCTCTGCTCCGGAGATCAGCTGGGTGTGAGTGGCACCTACAAAGGATGGAAGAACGTTTGTATTCCTTTAAACAGGAGTGTGTAGAGCAGGCTTATCAGATCAGAGGCCTTTTCAAGTTGGTTGAAGTGTCTTGCTCAGAGGCACCACAAACATATGCGTTCAGATTTATTTTTTTTTCGTGAGAGAAAAAAGTATTGTCAACCTTAAATAATTGCTGCGATGGACATTAAAGGAGAATTAAGGTTTTTTACAATCTGAGCCTTAAAACAAGTTGTTTTACTCACCCATAGCACTTTGGTGTCATATGGAGCACTTCCAGAGATGTTTTAGATTTGCAATCTCCATAATTGAGTAATAATTGAGAAGCTCGATGTTTTAGTCTACGCTTTCGTTTGAGTCAAAAGTGGCCTGTAATCCGAGATTTATCCATAGTTTCGAGTAGATGAGGACGCCAGTGCGCATGTGCGGAGTCACAGTTTATTTCGCTCTCAGCTCACGGGACCCAAACATGAAACGCAAAGCTGTAAATTATGGATAAATCTCGGTTTACAGGCCACTTTTGACTCATACAAAAGTTAAGACTAAGACATTGAGCTTCTATGATTTGAAAAGTGCTAAAGTTTGTGTTATTTGGAGACCGCTCGGGGCATATATTACATGCTCGGGGCATATAATATATGCCAGAGAACTCGCAATACGGCTATCGCTAATCTAATACATCTTTGGAAGTGCTCCATATGACACCAAAGTGCTATGGGTGAGTAAAACAACTTGTTTAATTACCGAAATAAGGCTCAGATTGTAAAAAACGTTAATTCTCCTTTAAGGTAAACAGGCTTGCATCTTCACAAACCTGACTCATACTTGGCTTTCTCCTGCTTGTTTGCATAGAAATGTAGTTCCTATGGCTCCAATTTTGATATTGTCATATTGATTTTAAATATATCTAATTTCAGTCTCAATGTTTCCCAACTTTTCAAATGCAGCCCCAGTACTTTTCATTACTTCCTCCACATGCTATACTCAAATTATGTACTGTAAACATGTATTGATGAAAGTAGATGTAGCCTTTTAAAAAGCCTTGTCATTATTTACTCATCAGCAGAGACATCTTGGTTATCATCATTAGTAAAGTAGTCCATGATCTGATTTGCAGCGCTCTAATTAAAAGAGATGTCACCTTGGCGACACAAACAGCTGCCTCTGGTTTTATTGACGACAGCAGTAATTACACACAAATAAACTGCCAGCGATTTCCAGTCTCCGAGCATTGATTCTTCTTCTTCATACTTCCCTGTTTATTTTTATATCTCCTCACAATACTGCTCTATTATCCTCACAGAACATCGCACAAGCTGTTCTGTATGTGAGAAGTGGCACACATGTTGTTTTCACAGATTAATTTTAGCATAAATTAATAACTGGTTTACTAAAGGGGGAAAGGGTAATTAGCGGAATCGCATATCATGTGAAAATGAGGTGTTTGCAATGTTTTGTTTGGAATAAAAGGAGAGAAAGTGTTGCCTGGAAGAATCCATGACTCATCGCTGTACCAGCGGCGAGTCTGGTAACGCTTGGTCCAGAATGCGCTGCCGTTGCGCGTATACAGACAGCTAAGTGAACCAATCAGAGAACAGTTAACGGACAGCGACGTGAACCAATCAAACAAAAGAAAAGAAAAGAAAAGAAAGGCCTCTAGAGCTGTCAGCTGCTGTGGTTTTAAGGAATCGATGTGTTTTAGGTCATTTAAGACCAATTTTACAGCTGAATGGAAGGGACGTTCAGTTCTCCGATGCGCCATCTTGATTTAAAACTGAGGAGGAACTTCCGCTGCCTAAGAGTGACGTTGCGGGCAAAGGCGGGTGCACTGACGTCAGCATCTTTGAACGAATCAGAATCGCGGAGTCCCTTGTTAACCGGGGGAGCGAGGGTGGAGCGAGGGTGTCCAAATGGTATCTCGCTGTATAGCAAATACAGAGAGATATCATTTGGCTGGCCAGGTAAGAGAAAGTGTTACATGTGATAAAATTATTTAAATGAAACCTTGGCAAAAAGTACACAAATACGTCATTAATATTTGTATCTTAAAGTGAGGAAAAACCTGTTTATTTCAGAGTATTTTTTTTATTAGAATGGAACAGCAAATATAACGCAAGAATAAATGACCTTGCCTCATCTTTGGGGGTAAGACAAGACGCTGAGGTTAGAGTTCCCATGACTCATCGGAAACTACAAATGACAAATAAAAATATTTTTCAGAAACTGCAAAATGATGCAGGTGAATCTCAAAACCTTTTAAAATGGGGGAAACCTACAATTAGTACGTATAATGAAACCTATGGGACAATTTGTTTTTGTTAGTTTGAGAGCCAGAATAGAGTTACTGTATATGTATTATATAACATATTATTATAGAATATTAAACGATGTTAAAAGTAGCACAAAAATATATGCATTTGTCATTTCTCAAAGTGCACTTTTTAGCAATTTAAATGAGCACTTGTACCACAGAGCTTTTGGATCATAATAAGTTTCTACTATTACTAATACTATATGTTATTATGTACCATAGTGGGCAGATTTTTAGTCCACTTTCCAGACAAAGGGTTACAGTTATGTTATTTTTATATAAGAGATATAGCTTGAAAATTGCCCCAATAGCAATATCAAGAGTATTTGCTTCATTTTTTGCTTGAAATTATTGAAACAATGTCAAATCTATAGCAAAAAAATGTGTCTTCCACGAGAAAGAAGACTCAGAACTCCTTTAGTCTCTTATCACTGGAGACGCTCAGCAGCACTAACCCTTTAATACTCCATTCTGTCTTCACTCACAAGCTGCTCAGCGACATTTTGAGCTGATAAAATATTAACACACACAGCTCCCATAAGTGCCAATACCTGCAACCCGGTGCACTTTTTATTCCAGGTACCACTGATGCTGATAGACCATAACTCCTATGGCGAATGAGATGGGAGAGTATCTTCTATTGAGCTATAAAACCTGCCGTTGTCTGCCTCCCCTGCCTGTGTGACAGCTGACTGCTCCGCCACGCGCACACAAATCCACAAAGTACCCACTCGAATTAGACAAAGAGTTTTATGCCTCTCAAAGGAGACGCTGTAATTGACTTTTTCAGCTCGGTTACACCATTTTTATATCGACTTCGCAGACAGTTAGTTCAGGCTGTCATCCAAGAGCGAGAATGAGGGCGTTCTTGACTCTGCAGATTGAAACAAGTGGAAGTTTGAATTGAACACAGCATACGTTTGTGTAATTTATTTTACGCTTGTGTATTATAAAGTTACAATTTGCAAATGTCTATTGCTATTGAGTGGTATTTCAGAGCTATATTGCTAAACACACAAGTACATAAGGGGAGACACTATAGTTTTTTGTTTTGTTTTGTTTTTTTCATCAGTTTGGTCTTTTATCATACAAGCTTTCATTTGAAAACACCAGAATTGTCCACTCTGATTTTCTTTTAAATATTTAATCAACTTGCATCCATAGAATTATATGGGGCACTGTAACTACAAAGGCTGTTTTCTCAAAATGCATTTCCCCCAAAGGGACATAAGGATCACCCCTTAAAGTAGCTCCTACAAACACCAAACTTCACAATGTTGTACTTAACAAGGTTTTAAATGTACAGAAGGAGTTTTTGATATCCAAGTCTGATTTATTCAAACAAAAACAAAAAAAAAAGAAGCAAAATTACAATTGTTAGGCCATGATAAAAGGAGAAATTCAATTTGTCAACTGGACAAAGTGTATTTAGTCGAAAATGTTTCGCAGCTCATCCGAGTTGCTTCGTCAGTTCTGGTTTGAGTGCTGATGGACACTGCTTATATCTAGCTGCAAGGAGGAGCTAACTATACTGAAAATGATTCTGAAACTATCTCACCTATACGTTTTGAGTTTCTGTCTTTTGTTTTTCCAATTTCTCAGGCGTCTAGTTTAGCATACCCATTCAAACCCTAATTGGGTTTCACACCTCTGGACCTGACCTGGCTGCCCTATTGTTTCTTTTGTTTGTTTTGATTTAGGTTTGAGAATGGAATTATATATGGGAGACAAATTATGTCTGACTCCCCCATTCCCCCAGGAATAATTTTCAGTATAGTTAGCTCCTCCCTGCAGCGAGATATAAGCAGTGTCCACCAGCACTCTAACCAGAACTGACGAAGCAGCGCGGATGAGCTGCGAAACGTTTTCGACTAAATAAACTTTGTCCAGTTGACAAATTGAATTTCTCCTTTTATCATGGATTCTACCTGGACGACTGAGGGATTCTTCACACAATTGTTAGGCTAATTTTCAGACAGATCGAGTTTACTCAAATACTATACAAGATACCCAAAATACCCTCTGTATATTTTTTAGTATCCAATATGGCAACAATATACACGTAAAATGATTTATTTTTATATAAAACATTACATGATGAAAAACTTGTATTACATTTTTTTTATACTTTCATGTGACTAAACTACAGAAAAAGTTTCAAATTGATATCTCTAAATTTATTTTTTTTCCCCTATTCACCCTATTCCACAGATCTCACCTGTACCTTTGTTTATGTGACAGGACTTGCTTGTCTCTATGGAGTGGTGTTTGTTGCTCTCTGCGATAAGTCACTCCCCCTTCAGAACGCCATCACAACACAATCATGTTTTTTTTAATATTTATGGAGACTGTATTTAGGCTTGTGGGTTGAGCATTGGACAGAAACATAGAGCTGCCCGTGAAGAGTGTTCAAACAGAATCTGGGAAAGATCGCCAAAATACTGACACATGCCTAGACGACATCTAAAACTTCTTTAGGCATGTTTTTGATGATGGAATAACATTTTTAAAACAATGATTTTGCATAATACTCCCTTTTTAATTGTATAACAGATAATCTTACAGTGCATAAACCAATTAAGAACTCTATAATTAATCTCCATGTGTTGTATTGGCTGTACCTGCTTCGCTCCTGGACAGTAGATAGTCGGGCAGAGGAGCCTCATTCCTCCTCAGTCTAGTTTGCACACAGTGGTCCACCTGCTCTGGGGCCGCTTCTATCCCCAGAGCCTTGAGTACATCCACTACA
Organism: Paratrypauchen microcephalus; assembly: GCA_036785185.1. Taxonomy (NCBI): domain Eukaryota; kingdom Metazoa; phylum Chordata; class Actinopteri; order Gobiiformes; family Gobiidae; genus Paratrypauchen; species Paratrypauchen microcephalus. The sequence continues at coordinate 5,383,654 of JAVJIX010000027.1, read as the reverse complement.
GCTGTGGCCCCACACGCAGACACCCCAATCTGCAAAGTCTGCCTCTCCACAGCCTCGTGGAGGGTCCACAGCATGGCCCCCTCTGCCTCCACCTCCTCATGTTCACCTGGGACCGCAGCCTCCATCGGGAACACACACCTGAGCAACAGCAGGAGTGGAGAGCTGTAAATTCAAAATGTGTTGGTACAAAACAGTTTTTCTGCAGGTTAGTTAGACCTCTTTTAGAACAGGTTTGGTAATGTAAAAGGCTGAGTTTAGAGCTGGCAAGTTTAGAGCATGCAAGAGAATGGAATTCTGACAGAATGGAATTTGTTCCTCAAGGCCCAGTGATTAAAAGATTATTATATTATTATTATTATAAGGCAGATTTTAAATACTACTTTAAAAGGTGTACTGTGTAACATTTTGGTTGGGGGACTGTCACCTGCTTGATTCTATGTATATGTTGCTCACAGTATGATATTAAACAGCTCTACCTTACATTTATTAAATTCCAGGTACTTTTACAGCTCAAAAATACCAAGAAAAACAGGCACTGACTGTTACCGGGGTTGCCTTACCAGAGATCTGACCTGTAACATGGTCTGGTTTGGTCTACATGAAGATAGAAAGGTTTAAAGCCATAAAGACAAAGCAATAACATCTCCATGGAGAAAAGCATTTGACAGACCCTCCACCAGAAAAGTTAGAAAGTGCCTCTTTAATTCTATTTTAGTCTTGATTTACTATAGATTATTGCTTGGTTTATAACTGGTTAATGAGGCGGTTGTTTAAACTTGTTTTGGTCCTAGTTTTTAAGTCCTCGTGTAGTTCAAGATTAGTCCAATATATTTTCAGAAAAACAGCAAATTTAAAATAGATCTAGAAGCTATTTAACTGACTGCAAATATTGTTTAACTAGGCTCATATGTTGTCTTCAGCTATAATGAATATAGCTGCGATAAGAATTGAACAGATGAAGTGAAAATCAAGCTATTATTGTAAATAAGTTGGATTTTTGCTCACCATTCCCATGTAAACAGTTCAGAGGAGGCTCCGCAGTGCGCATGCTCAGTCCACACGTGTTTTTATGTTCGGGGGTGTTTTGACAGTTGTTCACGGATCCAAAACAATAATCACCACCCCCTGCTGGCCAAAGCGAGATAATGGGACACGGAGCCTTAAACACAAGCTGCTATCCATTCTGTTATGAACATAAACGCAGTGATCGCAAACGTGTACTTTTTAGACACTAGTTTTTTGTTTTTTCATTTAATTTTGACAAGACTTGACAGCCAAAGCAGCCTATGTGCAATAAATAAATAAATACATGACAAAACTACATGGGCGAAGGGGAGGGGTAGGCTTATTCATACGCCAGTGTTATAGGCTATGCATTGTAGTTGATATTTATACTAAACAAATATTTTACACAATTTCCCCATATTCAATTCACTGAAGCTTACAGTATTTATACATATTATTTATGCATACACCAATTATAGAAGCACTGGCTGTATTGTGTTATTGTATTCTCTTTAAAAAAAATTGTCACACAATGGGGAAGTGTGAAGAATCCCTCAGTCGTCCAGGTAGAATCCATGATAAAAGGAGAAATTCAATTTGTCAACTGGACAAAGTTTATTTAGTCAAAAACGTTTCGCAGCTCATCCGAGTTGCTTCGTCAGTTCTGGTTAGAGTGCTGATGGACACTGCTTATATCTAGCTGCAGGGAGGAGCTAACTATGCTGAAATTATTCTGAAACTATCCCGCCTCTTTGTTTTGAGTTTCTGTCTTTTGTGTTCCCAATTTCTCTCTGGCGTCTAGTTTAGTATACCCAGTCAAACCCTAATGGCTGTTTTCACACCTCTGGACCTGACCTGGCTAGCCCTATTGTTTCCTTTGTTTCCTTTGTTTGTTTTGAATTCTATTTAAAGGTCCCATGACATGGTACTTCTTGATGCTTTTATATGGCGCCTTAATGGTTCCCTAATACTGTAAATGAATCCTGCTCCAAAATCAAGACTCAGTGCATGAGAAAGACACATGTACACAGTCAGAGTCAGAAAATCTCTCTCTGAACAAGTCATTCTGGGCGTTGTTGCTTGAATGCAAATGAGAAGGACAGAGATAGGTTAGAGGAGCGGGTGGGGGGGCAAATGTGCCGCTGGTTCCTTGTTTTAGCGGTGCGCTGTGTGCTGGCCCCACTTCCGTGCGTATAAGCGCGAAGGAAGAAAGGAGAAGTGTTTCAATGAAAAAAACACATTTTCACAGAAAATAAAATGAAACCACTGCTGTTTCAGATGTCCAGAGGCTCAGATAAAGGACTTCCGAGCCTGGAAACACTCGCACGTGCCTCCAGGCAAATAAAAAAAACGCATTCCGCATTGCGTAGCTCATTCGCGGCCCAAACTCTCTGGGCGTGATTTAAAGATACGGTGGGTAGACATCCAGACGGGGGGTGGAGCTGCATTTTTCGATGTGACGTAACATAGTTGCCTTGTTCAGAATCGCCCGTTTGAGCTGTGTTTTTTTCAAACGCAGAAAAGGACCGCAAATAGGGTGACCATTCGTCCGGATTTCGTCCGGACAGTCCGGTTTTAGAGCTGTCTGTCCGGCCGTCTGTCACGTGTCCTCCTTTTTTACATTTTGTCTTCCTTTCGGACCCTCATCGGCCACCCTTGCATAAATCGTCATAAATCCCCACCCATTATTTACACTTGCTACTCTGCGATGTTGTGTCGTATGCAAACATTTGCGATGCACATTTGATCCAGCCCGTCAGCCCCTCGTATTGTCCGCTCTCTATCTGCGCTATCAGCCACTCTTTGAGGTGCAACTTGGCTCCTTCTTCCATCTTCATCGCCTTATTACTGTCCCTTAACATTTTGTTTTCTTTAGTGCCATGCGTAACAGGTTTCGCTTACGTTTCCTCTCAATGTAGACAGTTAAAATACGTTACAATATTTACATTACGGCTTTCATAATTGCAAATAATATTTTGGAGATTTTGTGCGAATTACACAATGGTAGCGAAATCTTACACTGTTGCAATGAAATACAGAACTATTCATTCTGCATTCATTTTCTTCCGCTTTACCATGGCATATGATGGCATGTACTGTGTTTTTCAGTGAATTAGTGATGATATTGTTCTGCTGTTCATATCATCTTGACCAGCCCCCATTTTTCTTTTTGATGGGTGTTCCATGTTAATAAATATATGTTGACGTCATACATTATTCATAAGTTGTTTTTCTTTTCCCCAACCCAGGGGAAAAAAAACAAAACAAAAACAAGGTGTCCTCACTTTCTGGCCTTTGTCCTCCTTTTTGGACACAAGTGTCCTCCTTTCCTGTTTCATGCCAGTGGTCACCCTAACCGCAAATGCTCAGTTTAGACATTTCGCAACTTTTAGCCATGGGGAGGGGGGGCCCTAAACAGGGTAGTGGAGCTCACATTAACGTTCAAAAACCTCAGAAAGTGAAAATTTCATGCCATGGGACCTTTAACACAATGGGGAAATTACACTGTTGCAATGCTAAGTTCAAGAACAGTAGGAGAATAAGAGCACGCAATCAAAATCAGATCAAGAAGCCCAATTAAGCAGTTTCAGTTTGATAATACAATCTGATAATTAGTTACCATATTGAATGTGTAGTGTACTGGACTTAAACAGACACACTAGGCAACTCCTCATAAAATAAAATTTATTATTATTATTATTATTATTTGAACTTGGTGAGCTGCAGTCCCATACATGTCCAGAAGATGTCAGTGTTGCTACACCAGAGGCCCCGTTCCCGTTGTTTCTATAGACCGACTTTGTGAATGTAGATGCTCTGTGAAGGAGCCCTGGGGCGTGCTGTATTTCATTGCTGCTGCCTGCTCCCATGTCTCTCTATGGAGATACTTACTTTTATTTGACTTGGAGGAAGAGGAGGGTGGTCTCAGCGGATCGTAACGCAAAGATATTGCCTATGCAGCAACTTAAAAACCAGACTTCAACTCAAGAATGTGGTGTTGATTAATAAAGTGAGGAAAAAATAAAGAAATAAATAAGGGTTTTTGTAAATATAAGTTGAGTACAGGTGACATTCTATCCCTGGTTTGTGGTTAATATCTCTAATTACTGAACCTATCCACATGAAATAAAACTGGCGCAAAGTTCAGCGTCTTCTCTGTCAGAACAAGTAAAGAAAAGGGAAATCATTTTTTTCCACAAAAGCTTTAAAAGTGGTGCAATTTTTCAACCCCAAAGAGAGTGTGGAGCCAATCTCTAACAAATAAATAATAAGGATAAGTTAAACATTTGTGGATTTCAATTTCAAAAACACAAAATTTTCCATAGAGTTACACAGGCCCTCACCCACAATCTGAGAGTATGACATAATCAAATTCAAAACCATGAATGCAACCTATTTTTACTGGTTTTGTCCAAAAAATCAGCTCACCTTGTTTTGTAGCAGATTCCAGATATCTTATAAGGTCAATGCACAATCATGAGCAAGTACGCTTTTGTATTTAGTATTCTCATCACTCCTCCATCCTCCTCCCTGGAAGCTCTACACAAGGAGGGTGTGTGATTAAAAGTGACGGAGCCCATGATGTTATCCAGACAAGAAGTAGAGAAGAAATCATGACGTCAGAATCTTCAAATGCCTAGGATAAATTTGCCTCGCATTCAACTCTTGGGAAACATAAAACTCAATGTTATTTTGATCTAATGACAGAGGAGATGAGTCATATTACCTGCTGTCACGGTTTTGTCATGCCCCTGCAGAAGAAATCAGAGTTAAATGATGTTTAAATGTACCAGTGTTCTGATGGAGACCAGCAGGGCATTGTCTTACACTGTCAGAACTCCAGCTGGTATTTGGCACCGTCAGTTCAATAAAGTGGGATTGTTATTATTAAACTAAGAAGAAGAAGAAGAAGAAGAAGAAGAAGAAGAAGAAGAAGAAGAAGAAGAAGAAGAAGAAGAAGAAGAAGAAGAAGAAGAAGAAGAAGAAGAAGAAGAAGAAGAAGAAGAAGAAGAAGAAGTGACTTTATTGATCTCACACAGGAGAAATTCTTCTCTGCATTAGGAGCAGTGGGCTGCAGATAGAAGCCTACAGTTTAAATGAATAATAATAATATGTAATTGTCATCAACAATAGTAACACCAGATTTACATTAGATTAGATTCAACTTTATTCTCATTACACATGTATAAATACAGGTAACGAAATGTGGTTTAGCATCTAATCAGAAGTGCAAGGAGCAGCAAGTATATACTGTACAGTACACAGTATACAGTAATACACAGTATGAAGAATCTCTCAGTTGTCCAGGTAGAATCCATGGTAAAAGGAGAAATTCAATTTGTCAACTGGACAAAGTTTATTTGGCCGAAAACGTTTTGCCGCTCATCCGAGTTGCTTCGTCAGTTCTGGTTAGAGTGCTGATGGACACTGCTTATATCTAGCTGCAGGGAGGAGCTAACTACACTGAAATTATTCTGAAACTATCCCACCTCTTTGTTTTAAGCTTTCTGTCTTTTGTTTTTCAGTTTCTCTCTGACGTCTAGTTTAGCATACCCATTCAAACCCTAATGGCTGTTTTCACACCTCTGGAGATGACCTGGGTAGCCTCCTTGTTTCCTTTGTTTGTTTTGATTTAGGTTTGAGAATGGAATTATAGATGGGAGACAAATTGTGTCTGACCCCTCCATTCTTGTTCATAGAAGGATTCTCTTTTTTGACAAAAATAGCCTCTTTAACTCCCCTCTCAAACCAGTTCTTTTCTCTGGCTAAGATCTGAACCTCACTGTCCTCAAAGGAGTGGCCCGTGACTTCTAGGTGGAGATGTACGGCAGATGACGGTCCACTCTGGCACGCCCATCTGTGTTGGTACATCCTCTTGTGAAGTGGCTGTTTTGTTTCTCCAGTGTAGCGCTCACTGCAGTCTTCACTACACTGAATGGAGTAGACCACATTGCTTTGTTTGTGGCTTGGTGTTTTGTCCTTTGGGTGGACCAGTTTTTGTCTTAAAGCGTTTGTGGGTTTCAGAATAATTTCAGTGTAGTTAGCTCCTCCCTGCAGCTAGATATAAGCAGTGTCCACCAGCACTCTAACCAGAACTGACGAAGCAACTCGGATGAGCTGTGAAAAGTTTTCGACCAAATAACCTTTGTCCAGTTGACAAATTGAATTTCTCCTTTTACCATGGATTCTACCTGGACGACTGAGGGATTCTTCACACTTTACTATTTGTCTGCATGCATTTTCTGTTCAAACTTTGGCTTTGCACTAAACTGCCTGGAGCTAATGTGGCAAGTGAATTTCTCCTGTGTGAGATCAATAAAGTCTTATCTTATCTTATCTTAATTCACAGTATGGTATAAAACATATCTATTCCTATGAATTTTCTGAAGTATAACTTTGTATTTCCATGGAATCATGCGGGTGACATGCCAAGTTACACACTGTATAAATGACATATACAGCTCTGGAAAAAAAAGAAAAAAAAGAAACCACTGCATTTTTTTCTGAAATCAGCATCTCTACTTGTATTACAGTCATTCCATTCCAGCGTCTGTTGAATTCCAACACAAACACAAAGCTGAGCAACTTCAGTTCTTGCACCAGGAGTGGAATAAAGTCACCCAAGAACACCCAGGGTCTGAACCAAGACTAAAGCAGGTGTAAACTAGGACTAAACCAGGTCTGAACCAAGAGTAAACCAGGTCTAAACCAGGACTAAACCAGGTCTGAACCAAGACTAAAGCAGGTCTAAACTAGGACTAAACCAGGTCTGAACCAAGAGTAAACCAGGTCTAAACCAGGACTAAACCAGGTCTGAACCAGGACTAAACCAGGGATGAACCAGGTTAAAAATGGGACTAAACCAGAACTAAACTAAGATTAAACCAGATCTGAACCAGGACTAAACCAGCAATGAACCAGGACTAAACCAGGTTAAAACAGGGACTAAACCCGGTCTGAATCAAGACTAAAGCAGGCCTAAACTAGGACCCAAGAACAATGTGAAAGACATGTGGAATTCTGATCTGAAACAGGACTAAACCAGGTTAAAAATGGGACTAAACCGGGTCTAAACTAGGATTAAACCAGATCTGAACCAAGACTAAACCAGGTCTAAACTAGGACCCAAGAACAATGTGACAAACTTGTGGAGGCATGAAAGCTGTGATTAAAAATAAGGGTTATTGCACCAAATATTGATTTGTGAATTCTTCTTAAGTGTAAACATTAGTATTATGTTATTTTAAAATGAATTTGATCCTGTTTCTTTGCATTGTTTGAGGTCTGAAAACATGTATCTTTTTTTTGTTATTTTGACTATTTGTCATTTTTTGCAAATAAATGCTCTAAACGATCATATTTTTATTTGGAATTTGGGGGAAATGTTGTCAGTAGTTTATAGACTCAAACAAAGATATTCCTTTTGCCCAAACACAGACCTATAAGTAGTAAAATCAGAAAAACTGATCATTTTGGAGTGGTCTCTTATTTTTTTTCAAGAGCTGTATTTGTAAAAGTGAAACTAGACACAAGGACAAAACAATTACTCATTACTACATATTTGACACTACTGAAACAGCCTTTAACAGAATTAACACAACATACCAAAATGTTAACATGTTTCCCGTTTTTTTCTTTACATTTCAGAATTTTTCCTCAAGTATATTGTTTTATTTTCTGGTAATTAGTAAGTAAAACAACATATTAATATTAATACTTAGAAATAATCACCTGTTATAGCTGGTATATGACTTCATACTTGTGGATGTGACGACTGCCTGTTCACACATTCACAGCTTTTGGTCTCTTCAGCACATAATATCACACTGGATGCTCTTTTCTTTGCTCTGCTCTTTTGCTGCTACATGACACAGGCAAGGGATTATAATGATTCACTTATGCATATACGTCCTGTGAATAGGAAAACCCATTACGATATCCTTTTCGAAGTACAAAACACTGCATTGTCATTTTTGAAGTAGTCGTCAGCAGTAGTTTGCAGCTATCTTTGAATATTGTTGTTTACATGCAGAAGGCTCACTTTGGTTCACTCTACACGACAGAGACATGACAAGGCAACAAACTGGGACTTAGATTCATGTGGCAGATTGGATTTGAAAGAAATAAAAAGAAAAAAAAATTTGTTGAAGAAATACAATCAATATGTTAAATATGTTCATATGAAAGTTGAAGTGAAAGACCTCCTCTAAGGCACTGGTCATATCTTGAACTGTTAAAGGTGCATTCTGTAGCTTTTCAGGTGGGGAGTCCGTCACCTGCTTTTTCCCATAGAGATGTTATTGCTTTGCCTGAAATGTTTAAAGATCCCATGACATGGTACTTCTTGATGCTTTTATATGGCTCCTTAATGGTTCCCTAATACTGTAAATGAATCCTTCTTCAAAATCAACACTCAGTGCATGAGAAACAGAGATAAGATGAGAAAGAGTCATAAATATCTCTTAAACTCTTTATTCTGGGCGTTGTTGCTTGAATGCAAATGAGGAGAAAAAAGCTGGCCAATAGTAGATAGTAGTAGGGGGGGCGTGGCCAAACGCTCCGGTCTCCGCTGTAGCTCACAGCTGATCCATTTCCTTGTTTTTGAACGGGGGAGAGATTTGAAGTGTTCCATTGAAAAATAAACACATTTCCACAGAAAATAAAATTAAACCACTGCTGTTCAAAGGTCTAGAGGCTCAGATAAAGGACTTCCGAGCCTAGAAACACTCGGGCGTGCGTCCAGGCAAATAAAAAAGCGCATTTCGCATTGCCTAGCGCATTCGCAGTCCAAACTCTCTGGGCGTGATTTACAAAGACGCTGAGTTCAGACAGACGGGGGTGGAACTGCATTTCTTTTTTCGATCTGACGTCAATAAGGTGCCTTGTTCAAACTCGCCCGTTTGAGCTCCGATTTTTTGTAACGCAGAAAAGGATCGCAAATGCTCAGTTTAGACATTTCACAACTTTTAACCATGGGGGGGGCTAAACAGGGTAGGGGAGCTCACATTAACGTTCAAAAACCTCAGAAAGTGAAAATTTCATGCCATGGGACCTTTAACAGTATGGCATTAAACCTTTCTATCATTGTGGAGACCAAATCAGGCCAAGTTACAGGTCAGATCTGTAAAGAGTTAGTCCCGCTCACAGACAGAATGCTGTTTTTCTAGATATTTTACAGCAATTAACCACCTGTGATTGAATAAATGTAAGGCATAGCTGTGGAACATTCATAAAGCACTGCCATATCCATAGAAACCAAAGAAAGCCAAAGAAGGTGACGGACCCGAACCGAAAAGTAACATAGTGCACCTTTAAAGATATTGATAGCAGTTCATCATAGCCCACTTTAGATGGTGTGACAAAACTAAACTCTATAAACATCTGTAAAACCAAATATTCTGTATGAAAAAACAAGTTAAGATGAACTTAGAACTGAAAATTAGATTCCAAATAGGAAGTGAGCATCGTCTCTCTGTAACTGCTGCTATCCGGCTCTTCATTTTGGTCTTAAAATATTCCTATTAACCCCCTCTACATGATCCTGGAGTTTTTATTTCGCTGTTTTGTCCGTACATCAATTCCTATTTCCAATATGAAACGCTGGTCCAAATTCGCTCCTATAACCGCAAGCCTCAGTGAGCTTCTTTTGACTGGCACCGAACGCTATTAGTCTACTTCTTTATACAGTCTATGCCATGTTTAGAAATAGTATATAGCAATAGACTAGACTAAACATATTTAAAGGTCCCATGACATGAAATTTTCACTTTCTGAGGTTTTTGAACGTTAATGTGAGCTTCTCTACCCTGTTTAGGCCCCCTCAATGGCTAAAAGTTGCGAAATGTCTAAACTGAGCATTTGCGATCCTTTTCTGCATTTGAAAAAAACACAACTCAAACGGGCGATTCTGAACAAGGCAACTATGTTACGTCACATCGAAAAAAGAAATGCAAATGCAGTTCCACCACCGTCTGGATCTCCACCCCCTGTCTCTGGAAATCACGCCCAGAGAGTTTGGACTGCGGAGGAGCTACGCAATGTGAAATGCGTTTTTTTATTTGCCTGGAGGCACGTGCGAGTTGCCTGGAAGAATCCATGACTCATCGCTGTACCAGCGAGTGAGTCTGGTAACGCTTGATCCACAGAATGCGCTGCGGTTGACAGACAGCTAAGTGAACCAATCAGAGATTGCGCCATCTTGATTCAAAACTGAGGCGGAACTTCCGCTGCCTAAGAGTGACTTTGCGGGCAAAGGCGGGTGCACTGACGTCACCATCTTTGAACGAATCAGAATCGCGGAGTCGGTTTGGAACCGGAGGAGCGAGAGTGGATGGAGAGTGTCCAAATGGTATCGCGGTGTATAGGAAATACAGAGAGATATCATTTGGCTGGCCAGGTAAACGTGCAAGTGTTTCTAGGCTCGGAAGTCCTTTACCCGACCCTCTGGACCTCTGAAACAGCAGTGGTTTAATTTTATTTTCTGTGAAAATGTGTTTTTTTCACTGAAATGCCTCTCCTTTCTGTCTTCGTGCTTCAAACGCGGAAGTGGGAGACAGCGCAGAGCAGCGCTCCAAATGAGAAGGACAGAGATTGGCTTAGAGACGCAGAGGAGCGGGTGGGCCCCCCCACCCGCTCCTCTAAGCCAATCTGTGTCCTTCTCATTTGCATTCAAGCAAGAAGGCCCAGAATGAGTTGTTCAGAGAGTGAATTTTTGACCATGTCTGTGTAAATGGGTCTTTCTCATGCACTGAGTGTTGATTTTGAAGAAGGATTCATTTACAGTATTAGGGAACCATTAAGGCACCATATAAAAGCATCAAGAAGTACCATGTCATGGGACTTTTAAGACCTGGTTTAGCTCTAGTTTAAACCACAAATAGTCTAGATCAGGGGGCCGTATCCAAACTACTTTGATCCCAAAGGGGCCGAATCAGAAAACTCATGGCAAATATACCCCAAAAATAGCAATAAGTCCAAATATTTGTCCAGAGAAACACAAATCTATTACAGACTGCTGTTTCTTCAGTCCCAGAAATAATGTGTTTATCTTCTGTCTTCTCAATTCTCCATTCAAGTTATTGTATTGTTCCAAATGCTTGTAGTGGCATTTAAGATTATATTCCTTGAGCACGCCACTTGTTGCAAACACACCGAGCGTACAGCACTAATAGGAATTAGTCAATTTTTCTTGGAAAATCCTGCACTCGGCGTCCACTTTTCTCATTTTTGACATTTTGCTGATGAGGGTGTCACGGTCAACAGTCAAAATGATGGTCCTTTAAGAGCGTTTGGAAAGAGGCAAGTCTTCATTTGTACTGTTCTAATGGGAGGGGCCACGCACAGAGGCGTTGGAGACGCTCTTATGGAAAAGAGGCGCAGAAAATTACCAATATTTTAATAGAAAAATAAAATACAGTTACAAAAATTTAATAGAAAATCAGCTGAGGGCCAGATTTAAGGTCTTGGAGGGCCAGATCTGGCCCCCGGGCCGCATGTTTGACACCCCTGGTCTAGATCTAGTAGTGCTTGGAAGGCCAAATATTTTTTTAAGTGACACTCTGTGTGAAAAGTTCCAGAACCACCGATGTAAAAGACATTATATGAAGGTATTTTGGTCCTATCAAGAAAAACATTGAACCAACTCGGCACAGTATACAATCATTATTCTCGCATTTCATACAAACTGCCTTAAGCTCAGAGTTATTAAATGCATTCGCGATGTCAAGTCACATAATGTCCACACAGCTCTCATCTCTACGACACCACACAAAATGACTCAAACTCTACACTCGACCTCCGAAAGACTTCATTTCTCCTTCCTGTGCATTAAAGCAAACAGCTGGGGGCACATTCAGATTGTTTTCGTATTTTTCCCAGCTAGCGATACAAATATGTCCCATTTTGACGGCATCTATCCACACGCAGACAGTGTCATTACCGGTGATGGCTCCTTTCCCCCGGCTCTAGGATATAACTGGTTTTAATATCGCAAAAAAAATGCTTATCACAATGTTAAAGTGTTAGCTAATCCTTTCCAAAACATGAAATAAAATGGAAAACATGTCAAGCTGGTGGTTGCCCCCTAGGAATAAAAAGACTATCTGTATGACCTCTTAGATACGGCACTACAGGGCTCCGTGGGATTAGCCAGCACCTCTTAGGTAAGCTGATTCATAATAAATAGCTTGGAAAATAACCGTAAAGCTGCATTAGCATGGAAATGAGGTGGCAGGTAAGTTTTAGGTCTGCGCCATAGGGATTTGAGTGCACACTTCTCTGCTGTCCCTCCAGTATCCCGGGTATATACGCAAACACCACTAATGTCAACAGCGCTAACATCCGTAAACGTTGGCATAGGGGCCTGGGGGATAAGGGGGGTAGCTTACAAAGCGCTTTAAAGAGATTCTGAGAGATGCCACGGACTGTGATCCAAAGATATAATGGCATTTCGTAGGTGAATGGACTAAATCGTGAGTGAAAAGATTAAATGGAGGTGCAATTAGACCTACCTGGTAATTGGCAAGGATGTCCAATATCTCCTGCCAAGTTTTAAGATCGAGTATCCTTTCGTCTGCACAAAAAAAAGCAGAGTTAAGAGATAAGATTGTTAAAGGGCAATGTTATTAGGCAATTTTCTGATCCATGTTATAATGTTATTCTCTCATTATAAACATACATGGAGTTGTGTTTTGTTTCATTTACATGTTTAACACACAAACCTTGCATATTTAGGCACATTTCTTCTATCAAACGGAAGACACTCTGCTCCACCTTGTGATGTCATGTGGTAATACAAGAAGTGCTCCACTGTGTTTTTAAACCCCATATCCTCCTGAGTCTTTTAAGTGTTTTGAGATAGACTCTAGTTTGTGGCTGCACTATGATTTAAAATAATAATAATAATAATAATAATAATAATAATAATAATAATAATAATAATAATAATAATAATAAATACATACATAATTTAATAAATACATAAATAAATACAAATAAAAAAATAAAAAAATTAAATAAATTAAATACATAAATAAATACATAAATAAATAAATAAAAATAAATAATAAAAAATAAAAAAAATCATTAAATACATAAATAAATACATATATAAGAAATTAAAAAGGAGTCTAAAAACTTTCTGAGGCGACTGTAGAAGCTTGTCAGAGATGTTGGTCATCAAAAAAAAAAAAAAAAAAATTAAATTAAAAATTGCTAGGTCGTGGGATTTAACACCAAAAATGTCCCAGATGTCCATCACAAAGGACATGTTACTACATTACGAATAAAAATAAAATGAACAAAATGTAAATGCTAAGTTGTTCATTTACCTCCAAATAGAAAATGAAAATAATAATAATAATAATTTAGACACTTTTTTTCTTCGGGTCCCAGGAGGATATACTTTCGTGTTAACTTCAAAACTACCACTAAATGACATTAAAAGGTATTTTGAGCTTTGGAGATGTAGACTTGTAGACTAATAAAGGTTTACTCAAACATGCGTGAATAAAACTAAACACAAGTGTATGTTTTTGATCATGTAACAACACTCTCTAACATGTCTTAAAGCTCACCAGAGTCAATTTTGCATAATAAAGGACCTTTAACTATGAACATTTTTGAAGCTTGATAATTAGATTGCTGGAGTGGTTGACCTTAGACCTCGGTAGGTAGTTAGTGAAGGAAGGAAAAATACATGAGATACTGGTGGTCCTGGAGAATAAGAGATGGGCCTGATGCTGTGGTGGAGATGAACTGTAGCAACATAGCCTGGAGAGAAAGAGAAAAGACGGGAGAGAAAGTGCATTTATGTGAATGGCAGTCGATATTTGTATTACTTAAATGTTTGGAGTAATATTTTAATTGCTGCTAATGTAAAAGTAGGCCACTTAGACAAGTCGATACATGTTTTTTCAGTTGTTTTCAGAAAGCTGCAGCTTTCTTCTCTTTAATTACAACAGCAGGAATGCATAATTTCTGAAATACACAAGTAACAGTTCTATTTAGTTCAATATTATTCCAAGGGAGTATCATGCAGACTGAAGCTGTTGAGCTAAGTGAGTTGCTTAGAAACCGATATAGAAAATAACATGCAGAAATGTTGAATGAACAAGCCCAATGAATGAACACAATTTAGCTCATGGTAAAGAAACTAAAACGTGTTATATATATGATAAAAGATTATGGAAACTTATTTTCTTAAATAATAACTTCCTGTTTCTTGCCATACATACTCTACTACTACATTACTACTACTACTACTACGACTACTACTAGTAGTAGTAGGCCACTCCTACAATACAGTCAATCAGTTTTGATTTGGACAAATATGACTCATCAAGTATCCTATGTATAAACTTAAAAACGGAAAAAGTCACAAAAAGTAATTGTGGTCAAATCTTACTCTACTACTCCCTACTACTAAAGCTGTTTTGACTTGACTTGACAAATTTGACTCATCAGGTAGTGTATATATAAACTCAAGTCAAATCATATTCTACTACCTGTACTACTAGTACTACTACTACCACCACTACTACTACCACCAGTGTCATCTTTAGACTTTTGTAACTATGTTAAAGCTGTACGACTATTATAATTTTTCCATTCCATTTTCTCTTTATTTCCTGTCAGTCTAAATTATGCTGTGAGGCGATTATGATTACACAAGCCACTCTGTATTTCGCACACAGGGCTGTCAAAGGGCTTATTTTTCATTCAGCGTATTCATCAAACTGTTGACTGCTCTGTGACTTTAGCCAGTAAGGCCAATCAAAAGCCCTCCACAATCTCACTGTTCCTTTGTATTGGGGGCCATTATACTCAATTCAATCACATGTGGACTGAGAGAGGCCACGCAGAGCCTCGCCTGGGGTACACTCAGATCGCCACTTCAGCCCCATTCAAACAGCCAACTTGAGAGGAAGGAAATACAGTGCTACGGAAAAATATATGCACTTAAATCTATTCAGAATAATACCTGTTTTACATTGTAAATACAATAAGAAGTCAGAGTAGCTGATCCTATAATTTGTCTCTTGGAAGCTTTAAGTCATGATATAATGTTGTTGCCTCATCAAAAACACACCTGGAGTTGTGTTTTGTTTCATTCACACATGTTTGAGTAATCCTTTATTATCAGTCTGTCTACATCTCCAAAGCTCAAAATGCTCCGTTCCAACTTGTGATGTCATGTTGTGGTAGCTTTTAAAGGTCCCATGGCATGAAATTTTCACTTTCTGAGGTTTTTGAACGTTAATGTGAGCTCCCCTACCCTGTTTAGCCCCCCCCCATGGTTAAAAGTTGTGAAATGTCTAAACTGAGCATTTGCGATCCTTTTCTGCGTTACAAAAAATCAGAGCTCAAACGGGCGAGTTTGAACAAGGCACCTTATTGACGTCAGATCGAAAAAGGAAATGCAAATGCAGTTCCACCCCCGTCTGTCTGTACTCAGCGTCTCTGTAAATCACGCCCAGAGAGTTTGGACTGCGAATGCGCTAGGCAATGCGAAATGCGTTTTTTTATTTGCCTGGAGGCACGTGCGAGTGTTTCTAGGCTCGGAAGTCCTTTATCTGAGCCTCTGGACCTTTGAACAGCAGTGGTTTAATTTTATTTTCTGTGGAAATGTGTTTATTTTTCAATGGAACGCTTCAAATCTCTCCCCTGTGCAAAAACAAGGAAATGGATCAGCTGTGGGCTCTGAGCTCTGAGCAGAGCGTTTGGCCACGCCCCCACCCTCTACTATTGGCCAGCTCTTTTCTCCTCATTTGCATTCAAGCAACAACGCCCAGAATAAAGAGTTTCAGAGAGATATTTATGACTCTTTCTCATCTTATCTCTGTTTCTCATGCACTGAGTGTTGATTTTGAAGAAGGATTCATTTACAGTATTAGGGAACCATTAAGGAGCCATATAAAAGCATCAAGAAGTACCATGTCATGGGATCTTTAAGTTAACAGCCACCTTTTGGCTTTTGTTCAGCAGAGATGAGAAATTCCAGGACTGAACTCATCCAAATGATTCTAGTGAAGGTGTATGGAGTTTAAAAACACAATGGAGCACTTCCTGTATTACCGCGTGACATCACAAGGTGGAATTGAGTGTTTTCTGTTTGAGAGAAGAACCTAAATATGCAGGATTTGCGTTAAACATGTGTGAATGAAAAAACAACAACAACTCCAGATATGTTTGTGATGAGGAAACAACATTATTACACAGATTCCTTTAATGAATGGCTTAGTAACCAACAATTTCAAAGTTTCAAATTGTAAAAGACACATTTGAAATATTTTAGAATTGAATTTAGAAATTTTTTTTCCCCAGATGCTCAAAGTTGTGGTTGAAACATGTCATAAATTATAATATTAGGTTTTTGATTTTTACATTCTAGCGTTAAATCAATGCTCCACGGGGTAAATAGCAGTCTCTGTGTGTAAATAAACCATTACATTATGATATGAGCCTGAAGAGGAACAGCTTGACAAGTGCTCCGTAACAGATGCATGCTACATTCATGAATATAAATTAAACTGTGAGTCACTTTGAATTAAACCTGGTCCAAATACATTGTTCACAAAGGAAAGAGCTGCATGTTTTATAGGCTTCAAACATGAATGAAGCGCAAAGCCATTATTTATGAAGGAGTGAGTGAGACGGTATCAGGAGCGGATGCGTGCCAGCTTTTGTGAGCGATGTGGGCTGGCTTTTATCGCATCTCAGCAGGATCTGGCAACGAGCGGAGGGTATTTAAGCTAGCGAGGTGTAACAGCAAATAGTCTAGGCAATGGCTGGCAAAGTAAAATAATGTTTATACTTAAAGGTTCTACATTACCCAAAATTGCCTCTTGTGAGCTTTAACTCATGTTGGAATGTTGCTGCCTCATCAAAAACATACCTGTGTTTTGTTTCATTCACACATGTTTGAGTAATCTTTATGTCCATATCTCCAAAGCTCAAGGTGCTCTGTTTCACTTTGTGATGTCATGAAGCGGTAGTTTTCAAGTTAAAGGTCCCATGGCATGAAATTTTCACTTTATGAGGTTTTTGAATGTTAATGTGAGCTTCCCTACCCTGTTTAGGCCCCCCCAATGGCTAAAAGTTGCGAAATGTCTAAACTGAGCATTTGCGGTCCTTTTCTGTGTTTGAATAAAACACACCTCAAACGGGCGATTCTGAACAAGGCACCTTTGTTACGTAACATCGAAAAAAGAAATGCAAATGCAGTTCCACCACCGTCTGGATCTCCACCCCCTGTCTCTGGAAATCACGCCCAGAGAGTTTGGACCGCGAAGGAGCTACACAATGCGAAATGCGGTTTTTTATTTGCCTGGAGGCACGTGCGAGTGTTTCTAGGCTTAGAAGTCCTTTACCCGACCCTCTGGACCTCTGAAACAGCAGTGGTTTAATTTTATTTTCTGTGAAAATGTGTTTTTTTCATTGAAATTCCTCTCCTTTCTCCCTCCGTGCTTCAAACGCTGAAATGGGAGACAGCCACAGAGCAGCGTTCCATCGGCGCAGAGGAGAGGGGGGGGGCACCTGCTCCTCTAACCTATCTCTGTCCTTCTCATTTGCATTCAAGCAACAAGGCCCAGAATGAGGCGTTCAGAGAGTTATTTTTTGACTCTGACTACATGTGTCTTTCTCATGCACTAAGTGTTGATTTTGAAGAAGGGTTCATTTACAGTATTAGGGAACCATTAAGGCACCATATAAAAGCATCAAGAAGTACCATGTCATGGGATCTTTAACAGCTCCTTTAACCTTTTGTTCAGTAGTGATTGGCAAGTCCAGAGCTGAAATCATAGTCATAGTCATAGTCATAGTTTGCTTTATTGTTGAAAAACAACCATATGTACATGTACATAGAGTGAATTTGAAATTTCGTTTCCCCACTAACCAGGCAGGACAGTGATAGAGTGGCTAGGGGAGGGGCCACTGTGCTTGCGCGCCGCTGACTGGGAGATGCAAAGTGGAAAAGATGCAATACAATCAATGACAATTAATTCACAATATGTAATGACAGAAAAACGATTGGACAGGTAACATACGGTGTTTTTTTCTTTGGCGATAAGAAGGAAGGGTGGGGCAGGGATCAGATCAGATCAGAAATCAATGAAACTGATTGAAACCGAGAGCAGACCTTTCTAAAAAGACAGGGCAACGTTTACTTAATCATGTCAGTGTGAATAGTCCGAATAGTGTGTGCCAATGTTTTTGTAGAGTCCATGATAACAAACCACATCTGTGGCCTTGGAAGTGTTCTTCCAAGGAAGCCAAGTCAAAACAAAGATAACCGTTGGAGACAGATTTTCGCAGGACACAGGACAGATTTACAGGGCATTAATTTAGCATGATGAAATACATTTTAGAGACCCAAAAATCATCCGAATGATTCAAGTGAAGGTGTATGAAGCATTTCCTGTATTACCTCATGACATCGCAAGGTGGACGTGTTTTCTGTTTCTGTTTTGTGTGTGTGTGTGTGTGTTAAATGTGTGTGAATGAAACAAAACACCACTCTGGGTCTGTTTTTGATGAGGAAACAACATTATAACATAGATCAGAAAATAGTGTAATATGGGCCCTTTAGGACATTCAACAACAACAACAACAACAACAACAACAACAACAACAACAACAACAACAACATGACAGAAAACAGTATTTAACCTTAAAATAGATACTGGAAAAGAAGCTGACTGTGTGTATTTACCATTGCGAGATAGGTCCTGTGCCTTGGCATAGATCTTCCATTATGATTCCAGCTGAAAAGTTCACTCACTAGAAAAAAAAACAAAAAATATCACACAAAATGAAGATTATTTACCACTGGGACCACAAGTATCTATTTAGGAATTATATATTTACCATTGCGAGATACGTCTAGTTCCTTGGCTGAGGTCTTCCATTCTGATACAAGCCAAAAACATTCACTATAGGGTCATTTATTACCGCAGTCATAAAAGCATTTTCCCATCAAACCTTTGAGAGTCCAAGTTTGTGCATATATTTACCATTGCGAAAAACAAACCCTTAAAATACTATCTTAGCTCAATAGAGAAACAAATGATTCAGAACTAATCTATATGAGAGTCAATTGCAACATTCTATATGATTTTTAAAAAGTCTTGTTGAAAATACCAGCGCCAATCATTTTTAATTGGAATATTTTTCTTTTTTTCCCACCAATGTAACAGTTTTCTTATTTTTCCTAGCTCTCAAGTCAAAGTCTAGTTAAATAGGAGGTATTTTACTACATTCTGGTGTATTAACTGCTAACACATAGCATATTAGATCACCATATTATCCTTTTATTGTTTTAAAATACTTTATTTACTGAAAACAATGAATGTTTTATAAGCATAGACTGTATAAAAAAGTGGACTAAGCGAGTGTGACGTCACCCACAACGTTCTGGCTCTGCTCAAATAAAGTTATAGGGGCGAATCTGGAGCCAGGTTCTATATTATGAATATGATTTTTTTGGCGGACAAAATAGCGAAAAAAAAACAACAACCCCAGGATCATGTAGAGCATGTTAATACAAACATTTTAAGACCAAAATGACCTGACTCACAGCGGCAGATACAGAGAGAGGGATGACAATATTCCAGTGTAAGTCATTGTGAACCAGAGTCAGCAGGAGCCGGAAGAGCCGCATGTGCCCCTATTTGGAACACGGCGGTTAGTGTGTTAGCTACGTCCTTTTATATAAACAGTCTATGTTTATAAGTTTCACTTTGGTTTTTGCCCCTCCTTGAGCCGCCACCTTAACGTGGTGGAGGGGTTTGAGTGCCTGAATGATCCCGGGAGCTATGTTGTCGGGGGCTTTATGCCCCTGGTAGGGTCACCCAAGGCAAACAGGTCCTGGGGGACGGGTCAGACCAAGAGCGGTTCAAAAGCCCATTATGATGAATACAAGACCAAGGCCAGTTACGTCGCCCGGATCGGCGTCACCGGGGCCCCACCCTGGAGCCAGGCCTGGGGTGGGAGCTCGCGAACGAGCGCCTGGTGGCCGGGCCTTTCCCCATGGGGCCCGGCCGGGCTCAGCCCGAAGGAGCGACGTGGGACCGTCCTCCCGTGGACCCACCACCCGCAGGAGGATCCATAAGGGGCCGGTGCAGAGAGATCTGGGCGGCAGCCGAAGGCAGGGACCTCGGCGACCAGATCTCCGGACATGGAGACTAGCTCTGGGGACATGGAATGTCACCTCGCTGGGGGGGAAGGAGCCTGAGCTCGTGCGGGAGGTTGAGCGCTATCGACTAGATATAGTCGGCCTCACCTCCACGCACAGCCTGGGCTCTGGAACCCAACTCCTTGAAGGGGGCTGGACTCTCCATTTCTCTGGCATTGCCTGCGGGGAACGGCGGCGGGCCGGTGTGGGCCTGCTCATTGCCCCACGGCTCAGCCGCTGTGCGTTGGAGTTCACCCCGGTGAACGAGAGGGTCGCGTCCCTGCGCCTTCGGGTCGGGGACAGGTCTCTCACTGTTGTGTCGGCCTACGGGCCGAACAGCAGTGCAGAGTACCCGGCCTTCTTGGAGTGCCTGGGAGGGGTACTGGACAGTGCACCAACCGGGGACTCCGTTGTTCTCCTGGGGGACTTCAACGCCCACGTGGGCAACGACAGTGACACCTGGAGAGGGGTGATTGGGAGGAACGGCCTCCCTGATCTGAACCTGAGTGGTGTTCTGTTATTGGACTTCTGTGCTAGCCACAGTTTGTCCATAACGAACACCACGTTCAAGCACAAGGGTGTCCACCAGTGCACGTGGCACCAGGACACCCTAGGACGGAGGTCGATGATCGACTTTGTTGTCGTGTCATCTGACTTCCGGCCCCGTGTCTTGGACACTCGGGTGAAGAGAGGGGCAGAGCTGTCAACCGATCACCACCTGGTGGTGAGTTGGGTCCGCTGGCAGGGGAGGAAGCCGGAAAGACCTGGCAGGCCCAAGCGCGTAGTGAAGGTCTGTTGGGAACGTCTGGCAGAGCCCTCTGTCAGGGGCACCTTCAACTCACACCTCCGGGAGAGCTTCTCCCCCGGGTTCCGGGGGAGGCTGGGGACGTAGAGTCCGAATGGGCTCTGTTCTCGGCCTCTATTGTCGATGCGGCCGCCCGTAGCTGTGGTCGTAAGGTCTGTGGTGCCTGTCACGGCGGCAATCCCCGAACCCGGTGGTGGACACCGGAAGTAAGGGATGCCGTCAGGCTGAAGAAGGAGTCCTATCGGGCCTTGTTGGCTCGTGGGACTCCGGAGGCAGCCGACGGGTACCGGCGGGCCAAGCGGGCTGCAGCCCGGGCGGTGGCAGAGGCAAAAACTCGGAGTTGGGAGGAGTTCGGAGAGGCCATGGAGGAGGACTATCGGACGGCCTCAAAGAAATTCTGGCAAACCGTCCGGCGCCTCAGGAGGGGGAAGCAGTGCTTCACAAACACTGTTTACAGTGGGGGTGGGGAGCTGTTGACCTCGACTGGGGATGTTGTCGGACGGTGGAAGGAATACTTTGAGGATCTCAATCCCGTCGTCACGTCTTCCGAGGAGGAAGCAGAGGCTGGGGACTCGGGGTCGGACTCACTCATCACCCTGGCTGAAGTCACTGAGGTGGTTGGAAAGCTCCTCGGTGGCAAAGCCCCGGGGGTGGATGAGATCCGTCCTGAGTATCTCAAGTCGCTGGATGTTGTAGGGCTGTCTTGGCTGACACGTCTCTGCAACATCACGTGGCGGTCGGGGACAGTACCTCTGGACTGGCAGACCGGGGTGGTGGTCCCTCTGTTTAAGAAGGGGGACCGGAGGGTGTGTTCCAACTATCGGGGAATCACACTCCTCAGCCTTCCCGGTAAGGTCTATTCCAGGGTGCTGGAGAGGAGAATTCGACCGATAGTCGAACCTCGGATTCAGGAGGAGCAGTGTGGTTTTCGTCCCGGCCGGGGAACACTGGACCAGCTCTATACTCTCCATCGGGTGCTCGAGGGTGCATGGGAGTTTGCCCAACCAGTCCACATGTGCTTTGTGGATCTGGAGAAGGCATTCGACCGTGTCCCTCGTGGGGCCCTGTGGAGGGTGCTCTGGGAGTACGGGGTTCGGGGCCCTTTGTTAAGGGCTGTTCGGTCCCTGTATGACCGGAGCAGGAGCTGTGTTCGCATTGCCGGTAGTAAGTCGGACCTGTTTCCGGTGCATGTTAGACTCCGCCAGGGCTGCCCTTTGTCACCGGTTCTGTTCATTATATTTATGGACAGAATTTCTAGGCGCAGTCAGGGGCCGGAGGGGATCCGGTTTGGGAACCACAGGATCTCATCTCTGCTGTTTGCAGATGATGTTGTCCTGATGGCTTCATCAAGCTGGGACCTCCAATGTGCACTGGGGCGGTTCGCAGCCGAGTGTGGGCTGGGATGAGGATCAGCTCCTCCAAATCCGAGGCCATGGTTCTCGACCGGAAAAAGGTGGTTTGCCCTCTCTGGGTGGGTGGAGAGTCCTTGCCTCAAGTGGAAGAGTTCAAGTATCTCGGTCAAGTATCTCTTGTTCACGAGTGAGGGGAGGATGGAGCGTGAGATTGACAGGCGGATCGGTGCAGCGTCGGCAGTGATGCGGTCGTTGTACCGGACCGTTGTGGTGAAGAGGGAGCTGAGCCAAAAGGCGAAGCTCTCAATTTACCGGTCAGTCTACGTTCCTACCCTCACCTATGGTCATGAGCTTTGGGTAATGACCGAAAGGACGAGATCGCGGATACAAGCGGCTGAAATGAGTTTCCTCCGCAGAGTGGGTGGGCGCACCCTTAGAGATAGGGTGAGGAGCTCAGTCACACGGGAGGCGCTCGGAGTAGAGCCGCTGCTTCTCCACGTGGAGAGGAGCCAGCTGAGGTGGCTCGGGCATCTGTTTCGGATGCCTCCTGGACGCCTCCCTCGGGAGGTGTTCCGGGCATATCCCACCGGGAGGAGGCCCCGGGGAAGACCCAGGACCCGCTGGAGGGACTATGTCTCCCGGCTGGCCTGGGAACGCCTTGGGGTCCCCCCGGAGGAGCTGAAGGAAGTGTCCGGGGTGAAGGAAGTCTGGGAGTCCCTGCTTAGACTGTTGCCCCCGCGACCCGGCCCCAGATAAGCGGAAGAAAATGGATGGATGGATGGATGGACTTTGGTTTTTGATGCTCTGAGTCTTCCTTCCCATTTGCTCTATATCCTCCTAGGACCTGAAGAAAAAAAGTGTATCTATATTATTATTATTATTTTAATTTTCTATTTGGAGGTAAATGAACACCTTAGCATTTACATTTTGTTAATTTTATTTTTATTCATAATGTTGTAACATGCCTTCTATAATGGACGTCAGGGACATTTTGGTTACCTGGCCAGCCAAATGATATCTCTCTGTATTTGCTATACAGCGAGATACCATTTGGACACCCTCGCTCCACCCTCGCTCCCCCGGTTAACAACGGACTCCGCGATTCTGATTCGTTCAAAGATGGTGACGTCAGTGCACCCGCCTTTGCCCGCAATGTCACTCTTAGGCAGCGGAAGTTCCTCCTCAGTTTTGAATCAAGATGGCGCATCGGAGAACTGAACGTCCCTTCCATTCAGCTGTAAAATTGGTCTTAAATGACCTAAAACACATCGATTCCTTAAAACCACAGCAGCTGACAGCTCTAGAGGCCTTTCTTTTCTTTCTTTTCTTTTGTTTGATTGGTTCACGTCGCTGTCTGTTAACTGTTCTCTGATTGGTTCACTTAGCTGTCTGTCTACGCGCAACGGCAGCGCATTCTGGACCAAGCATTACCAGACACGCCGCTGGTACAGCGATGAGTCATGGATTCTTCCAGGCAAACATTTTGGTGTTAAATCCACGTGAAGTTAACAACCTAACAAAAACATTTTTTTTTTGATGACCAACATTTCTGACAAGCTTCTACAGTCTACAGTACAGTATGTATTTATTTATTTTAGTTTTATTTTATTTTATTTTATTTATTTTTATGCATTATTTTGTATTCATTTATTTATTTATTTTTGTATTTTTTAAATTTATTTTTATGTACTGTATTATTTATTTTCTATTTATTTATTTATTTATTTATTTATTTATTTTTATTTTTTTTATTTTACTTTTTTAAATATATTATTTATTTTCTATTTATTTATATTTTTTTATTTTAGTATTTTTTTTATTTATTGTTATTTTTATATATTATTTATTTTTGACAGACTGGTTAACTCAATGTCCACTATAAAGGACACAAATGAATGGACGGGTCCCAGGAGGATATGCTAAGTTCAGAGCGCTATCACAACACAATCAGCATACATCAGGTTTGTCAAGTTGTGGTGTACAGTGTTGTTTTGCATGTTTTTGTATATTTATAGAGAATAGTTGTGTGGGAACATGGATGATGTAGGCTGGTGGGGTGAGCATTGGACAGAATCTTACAACTAACCTAAGGAGAGCTTGAATAAGACCCGGGAGAGATCGCAAAATTATTGAAATATGCATGAATGACATTTAAAATCTCTTCAGGCATGTTTTTGATGAGGGAAAAAAATCTATTTTGCATAATACCCCTGTTTAAGCTATGAGCGCTAGAACTTTACTATTGCAATATAGAACTTTACTATTGCAATATAGGACCAACGCCTTGACGGATGTCTGCTATTAATATTTCGACTTCAGCCATGCTTTGTGCAGCACATGGCAAAAAAGGAAAGATGTTTTGAAGATGTCAGCTTCTTTGACGTTCCCAATCGCACGCTCGGCATTCAGGAAAACCTCCCCATCATCTGGGAGAAGAATAAGAGGTTCTCTTTGGAGTCCGGGCACGCTGGCACCACTGACAAAAACAACACTAGCTTTTTATACACGCCAGGTTTTGGGCACCTCTGACATTTAGCGGTTTTCCCTCCAAAAAGTACCCAGAGTTCAGTGCAGGCTTTGGGAGATGGTTATAAAGAATGATGCGCTCAGTCCAGTGTTTTATCAGCCTTGTAATAGGAGCCCCAACAGCGCTTCAGAGAAAAATGGTTCCTCACACTTTTTATGCTCACTGTTGAAAAAGACAGGCAGGGTGGCTTATGGGTAAAAAAAAACAACTCCCAGGGCTGTAAAATGAAAGTAGCTGGGATGCATACTATTTTATAAGCTGGGGAATAACCGGGAAAGGTGGTTAGTGAAGGTCTGTAATGTTTGTGGTGTAAAAAAAATAGTGGTGCAAGTAAGCCAGCCTCTGGGAAAGTCTAATTGGTGATTTTGGTTAATTTAACTCGAAATAATAGGCTTGAAGTTAATTAAAGGTTCTATCTTACACATAATAGATTCTTGTGAGCTGCAGGCCATTTTAGAATATTGTTACCTCTTCAAAAATATAGTGGTAGGTTTAAAGTTAACAGCTCCTTTTACCTTTTGTTCCGTATGGAGTTGCAATCCCAGGGCTAGTGAAAGGAGTGTAAGGAGTTTAAAACACAGTGGAGCACTGGTTTTCTGTTTGAGAGAACAGGGGTTTGCAGGGTTTGCGTATTAAACATGTGACAATGAAACAAAAAAAAAACATTGTTTTCTTTTTTCCTTTTTTTTTTTTTTTTAAATAAGGAATCAACATTATCATATACACTGCCTGACAAAAGTATTAGTACGATTGTGTATTTCTGAACTTTCATAATGATAACAAGATGTATTGGTGATGACAACAAATCAATTTATTGATATATTCAAGCAAATTTCATCATATGTAAAGGCATATTATTGCAAAAATGTAACAATATCAAGTTAAATAGCTTTTTCATCAAAATAACCACCTTTGGCCTTAATCACAGCTTTATAAATTCGAGGCATTCTGTCCAACAATTTTTCAAGATATCCATCCTCTATAGTTTTCCACTCATCCTGAAGACATTTCCACAGGTGTTTAACGTTAGTCAGATTCCTGGAGCGCACTTTAATATCCAAATAATCCCACTGTTTTTCGATGGGTGACAGGTCAGGAGACTGGGGCGGCCGTGTCATAACCTGCAGTCGATGACGCTGTTCACACGTCTCCAAATGACCCTTACACAGTTTGGACGAGTGCTTTGGGTCATTATCTTGTTGCAACCAGAAGTTTCGTCAAGAGTTCAGAAATACACAATCGTCCTAATACATTTGTCAGGCAGTGTCAGAAAGGAGACTTAAAAACTTATAAAGACAAAATTTTGAGAAAAAAAATCTATTGTAATTTCTGGACTATAAGCTGCAACTTTTTTCTCACACTTTGAACCCTGCGGCTTATACAACGATGTGGCTAATTTATGGATGAATAATTTGTTTATCAACACAGCGGATGCGCGCACAGCCTGAGTGCCGAAAGCGCCGCTGTCTGTGCACTGAACATGGGTTAGGGTTAGTTGTTGTCAGTGCACTAAAACAGTTTATTGCCATGTGATAAAATAAGTTATGATGCTAAATGAGCATTAGTGAGTGGGATAAGTCTTAATGACCGTATGCGTTAAATGCAGGTGAGTGCATAAATGACAAGAAGAAACGTCTCAAACTTCAGTAGCTGGACATCCACTCATACCTGATCGATACACCTATCCCCGCCCCCGGGAGAGCCTGAAATCTGCTGAAATCCTACGAGACACTGACATGATCCCAGACAAGACAGCATCTTTTCCTGCAGGAGACATGCGCAGCAGAGCGTGAAGTGGCGGGGTGCAAGAGCGAGACACACAGGAAGATGCTAGTTTGATTTTGTTTTGAACTGTTATTGTAACTGTTATTAACAGCTTTTAAGTTAAAGGCAATCGATCTGGCTGTCGAAGAAAGAAATAGAGCTGCTGCACGTGAGCTTGGCATCCATGAGTCGATGGTGAGATGCTGGCGACGGCAGTGTGACAAACTGACTCAATGCAAAAAGACGACAAAAGCTTTTAAAGGCAATAAAAGCAGATGCTCCAAACTTGA
The DNA here is from genome assembly GCA_036785185.1 of Paratrypauchen microcephalus. NCBI lineage: Eukaryota > Metazoa > Chordata > Actinopteri > Gobiiformes > Gobiidae > Paratrypauchen > Paratrypauchen microcephalus. The sequence continues at coordinate 5,356,737 of JAVJIX010000027.1, read as the reverse complement.
AAACTTCTTGAAGACGTGGACACCTGCGGCTTATAGACAGATGTGGCCTATATATGTACAAAAATATTATTTGGAAATTTAGTTGATGTAGCTTATATTCAGATGCACTCAATAGTCCGGAAATTACGATAGCTGTTTTTGTAGTTCTGTATATTGTTAAATCTGGCACTCAAAATGAACCCATTATCAAGATTGCCATGGTAAAGGCAACATTTACGACAGTAGGAAACTTAGCCCTACACACTTTTTCTACATTTAAATTATTTTAAAATGGTCACAAATTACTTTTACTTCATATAATTGTGCTCACATCAGGTTGGGTTATGACAGTGAAATCAAAATTGAAAAGAAAATTCCACACAGCTGAGTTAATTTCATCCATAATTGTCATAATTTCGATGGCTAATAATATCCATTTTACACTGTGTAAAGGAGCCACTTCTGCCCCCGGCCTGAAGACACAATTGGAGCTAATTTCCATTTATTCAGCTGTTACTACTGCCGCTAGCCTTGCTACAGCTTCTTGTGAAAGAACATGCATGTAACAGTCTAGGATTTCACTTGAAACAAAGGATGTAAAGAGTTTATTTTTACTTATATAGCCCATATTACGCCTATTTTCTGATCTATGTATAATGTTTCCTCATCAAAAACATAGCTGGCGTTGTGTTTTGTTTCATTCAAAGTTCTTCTCTCAAACAGAAAACTCTTTGTGATGTTATGGGGTAATACAGGTGCTCCACTGTGTTTTAAACTCCATACACCTTCACTAGAATCATCTGGGTAATTTCAGCCCTGCGACTGCCAATCTCTACTGAACAAAATGTAAAACGTAGCCGTTAACTTGAAACTACCACTAAAGACATCACAACACAGACAGACTAATAATAAAGAATTACGCAAACACGTGTGAATGAAACAAAACACAGTTCAAGGTATGTTTTTGAGGAGGTAACAGCATTCTAACATGGCTTAAAGCTCACAAGAGTTGATTTTACATAATATAGGACCTACTATTTTGTTTGAAGTGTATGGAAGACAAGTGAATACAATGGCACAATCTATGAACAAATTACAAAACAAAAAATTCCACACCTCTCAAAAACTAGCCCTGCATGTAAAACTAGCGTATTTCAAACCCAATCAGGCCTCCATTTTCCAAACAAGCATCATAGCGTTGAATGTTTCTTCTCATTGCGTCCCACTCTCCAACTTCCTCTGAGGAGCGCTCATTGTTCCCTATTTGATTGGCGCTCAAAGCATGGCGGGTTATTGGCCAGGGAAAGGCAGCCGAGTGGCTTTTGAGCACCTATCTTGTGATCTGAATGCAATTTCTATGCAAATGCCATTCACAAGCTGATTTGGCCTTTGTTTGCGTAGACTCAAGGTGTCTGCATGTTTCACATATATTCTCTGTGATGCATTCAGGGAGCCTCCGGGCAACAATTTTATACCAGCGTGACAAACAGCTGTGGGGCGGGAGGACAGCACAGTGAACTAATCGTAGGTCTCCGGGGAAGTGTTCAGGAAACCTTGGTCTTCATATTTTTTCTTTATAGCGGGACTTTGGAGCATTTATCAAGTTACAAATATGAAGGCAAGTCGTTGAAGGGCGCGCTACACTGGGGTGTGGGGACAGAGCCGTGGGCAGAGGTTGGTTAATAGTCGCTGGCTTTTGAGAATGGAATATTATATGCTATGACACAGGTTGCGGTACTACTGCTGCTACTGCTGCTACTGCTACTACTGCTGCTACTGCTACTACTACTGCTGCTACTGCTACTACTGCTGCTGCAACAACTACCACTTGCTACTACTGCTACTAACACTACTACTCTTACTACTGCTGCTACTAGGGATGCAAATTATCGATTAATTAATTAATTATCATTAATCTATAGTTGATTGACCTTATCGATTGATTAACGATTAACTGATAAGCAGTGTTTTTCACCTGAATTTCATTTCTGTTTCAATAGGGTCTTTAAGAACATAAGCTGTAGTATACATAACACTGAGTCATAAATATATCATAGTATTATTATATTGCATTTTTCTCAATTAGAGAGAAAATGTATTTATTAATTATATTACATTAATTAATTATTCCTTTGTAAAAAGCAGACAAATGTATTGATGCTGAATAACAAAATACAGTAATCCCTCGCTCTCGCGAGTTCACTGTTCGCGGCCTCGCTGTTTCGCAGATTTTTTTTTTGTATTTTCAATTTTTTTTAATAGTGTAACATTTTTTTTTATAGTGTCACATTGTGTTCTGCGTCCTGATTGGCTAAGAGACTAAACCAGGACTAAACGTGAACTAAACCAGGTCTAGACCAGAACTAAACCAGGTCTAAACCTGGACTGGACCTGGACTAAACCAGGACTAGACCTGGACTAAACCGGGATTAAACCACCACGTGCCGCTCTTTGCTGGTTTCGTGCGGCTGGTTTGTGGCTCGGGCTGAGAGTACGCAGTCCGGGCGCCGCGGATCGATTTCGTGCATGCAGCCCCGGTGTACGTGCGCACTTCTCTAAGGGCTTGGTGCGAAGCGTCCCGGGACATGGCAGTGCCGTTGAATGAGCGCGGCATGTAAGTTACATGCTTTTATAATTTCAAAAATATATGGTTCTAAGTCCAGCTCTACTGTGAGTTGTACGGCAACATCCAGAGAGGAAAGGGTTACATGATGTAATGCTATGGTCTTTCTCGCGAGTGGGTTCGCATCTCGTGTTCACATTCCAGAGTAGCGCCCTCTAGCGATTAGTTACAATTAATACATTTTGTTCGGCCAACGTCTTGATCGACAATTAATTGTAAGTCGATTCATTGTTGACATCCCTAGCTGCTACTACTACTTACTACTGCTATAATGGCAACAACAACTACTAGAACTACTAGTATAGCAATTACTGTGTTTCAGATGACATTACAACACTCTACAGACCAATAATATTTAGTACAGATCGGGGAGCTAAAATAATGTTACCATGCAGACTTTTGTTGTAACTGTGAGTTCTAACTTGCTTTTTATGTTAACAGTAGTAGTTTACAGTTTATAAATTAGAATATAAAAGTGACTAGGCGTCCACTATAGTAGAACAACATGGGCATCTTGCTTATTGCAATAACACGCGCAAACTGTTCAAAATGGCTAAAAGAGGCAATATAAAGGGGCAATAAGTTCTCATTTCATACTTTTCACAAATTGACATTGTTCTAAGAAGTATAGCCTGTGCCACTCACCTTGCAACAAGAAGGTTCGGGGATCAATTCCTGGAAAAGGTAAGACCTTTCTGTGATGGGTTCACATTATTCTTCCTGTGTCTGGTTGGGCTTCCTATATAGTGCAAAATGGCAATATAAGAGAAGAGTACCCAGACAATATACATTTTAAAAGCACTGGCAAATACAGAACTTAGCATATGATTTAAGTAGAAGGCCTGGCTGAAATATAATATAATAAAAATATTCATCCACCTCACCAGCTTTTCAAATGTACCACTTATTGAAGCAGTGCCTCTCCCCAGTGGTACTATCCCATCTTCAAACAGCACTGCTTATCTGTGCAAACACAAAATGGAGTCCCCATCAAACACAGCAGTCCTTCAGTTAATTACGGCTCTCACAGACCAGCCCTGCTCAGGAGCCAGGAGCTGTTCAGGGCCCCTTCAGCACCCAGGAGTGGCCCTTCACGCAGGAGCTCGTCTGTCCCACACTGTGGAGGTCAGTGAAGGTGACACGGTGCATAATTACAGGTAAGGGGGCTTCGAAAATGACTCCAAAACTAGCAGCAATCATTTGAATTTTGAAAGTTTAAATTCAAATAAGAGAGAACTTTGAGGTAGTTCTGCAGGCTCTCGAATTCAACCTTCATAGTCCTGATTTGAGTCACTGTAATAGGCAATGAAGTGGTTCCTGGTATGAGTGGTGCAAAGCTATTCCTAGAAAGTGGAATAATTATACAACCAATTAAAGGAGAATTAACGTTTTTTACAATCTGAGCCTTATTACGGTAATAAAACAAGCTGGTTCACGCACCCATAGCAGTTTGGTGTCATATGGAGCACTTCCAGAGATGTTTTAGATTTGCGATAGCCGTAGCGCGAGTTCTAGCCGTAGCTCGGGGCATATAATATATGCCCCGAGCATGTAATATATGCCCCGTGAGGTCTCCAAATAACACAAACTTTAGCACTTTTCAAATCATAGAAGCTCGATGTCTTAGTCTACGCTTTCGTTTGAGTCGAAAGTGGCCTGTAATCCGAGATTTAGCCATAGTTTCGAGTAAATGAGGAGGCCAGTGCGCATGTGCGGAGTCACATCTTATTTCGCTCTCAGCTCCCAGGACCCAAACATGAAACGCAAAGCTGTAAATTATGGATAAATCTCGGATTACAAGCCACTTTTGACTGAAACGAAAGTGTAGACTAAGACATCGAGCTTCTATGATTTGAAAAGTGCTAAAGTTTGTGTTATTTGGAGACCGCACGGGGCATATATTATAATATGCCCCGGCTAGAACTCGCACTATGGCTATCGCAAATCTAAGGCCCTGTCCCCACGACAACGTTTTTTGGAGGAAACGGAGAAGTTTGTGTGTGTTTGGGCCTGCCGTCCAGACGGCGCCGGCATTTTTGGGGGCGAGAACGGAGTTTTTCAAAAACGGGTTCCAGAGTGGAGAAGTCGGAGAACGCCCCCCGTTGCGTTGGCATGTGGGCGGCAAAAAAGCGCGGCAGGTGAGAAAATGATGACGTCGCGCTGCCGTAATCATCACGTGACCGGTGACCAGAAGGTAACCCTGCGCCTTCCGCAGGTAACTACCAGATAACAGATAATGAGGAGCCCATACCAATATGAGTGTGTTGTGTGCTGTAAATAAAGAAAAAGCAACCATTTCTTGTATTTTTTATTGAACGAAAATGTACCTTTTACAAACAGGCACATGCAGTATCGCACACAAAAATATATGGTCCCCCGGTTGTATATTCTCGCCGAAAAGCCAACATAATGTCCGAGTATGTTTAACATTCCCGTAGTAAGATCCAAACAAGCATTTGGCGTAAATAACACGCCCAAGGTTAACGAGAGTTCTACTTGTTAATGTCTATCTAATAAAACGATAGCAAGTAATACTAACTATCGATTTATAGGCAAAAACTCTGCTCACGCAGCGCAAATCTTCGTTCTGAGGCGTCTGTCTATGTTAGGGACTGTCAGCATTTTCACATTACCGGAGTGAGTACCTGCTACATTGGTGGAGCAGGGGGACAAAATAAATCCGCTTTTTTTGACGGTCCCTAAAGTACACGTGTTTGCTTGTTTATGAAAGAGAAAGGACTTTCTGCGCATGTGCTCTTTGTAGTCTTGCGTTTCCGGCGGCTCTGGCTCTTTCCGGTTTACAGCGCCACTTATCGGTGTGACATATGTACTACATCGTTTTCACTCAGCGCTCCGTGCTCATCTTGACACGAAGGTTTTCTGATCCAACACGTGTGTGGACGACACTTTTTTTCACCCCGGGTAAAAAAAAAACAGGAACGTTGTCGTGGGGACTAGGCCTAAAACATCTCTGGAAGTGCTCCATATGACACCAAAGTGCTATGGGTGAGTAAAACAACTTGTTTTATTACCAAAATAAGGCTCAGATTGTAAAAAAACATTAATTCTCCTTTAACACTAATATATTAAAGGCAAAGGCGTTCAAGGTCCTAAATTGCCCAAAATTGACTTCTGTGAGGTTTTAGCCATATTTTATTACCTCCTCAAAAACATACCTGCACTTTTGTTTCATTCACATATGTTTCATATGTTTGAGTAATCCTTTTTTATTAGTCTGTCTACATCTGCGTGAAAAGTCCCTCAGTCGTCCAGGTAGAATCCATGATAACAGGAGAAGTTCAATTTGTCAACTGGACAAAGTTTGTTTGGTTGAAAACGTTTCGCCGCTCATCCGAGAGGCTTCGTCAGCTCTAATAAGAATACTGGTAAGACACTTGCTTATATCTTGCTGTAGGGAGGAGCTACCTAGCTAACTACTTTCCGGAACTATCTCATTGGTTTCCGTCTTTTGTTTCTCTGGCGTCTAGCTGACGATCTCTATTCATCCCTACACGCCTGTTTTTTCACACCTCTGGCCCTGACCTGGCTAGCCCCATTGTTTCCCTGTTTGTTTGATCTAGGCTTAATAATGGAATTGTAGATGGGATGCAAATTATGTCTTACTCCACCATTTCTGTTCAGAGAAGGATTCTCTTTTTTGACAAAAATAGCCTCTTTAACTCCCCTCTCAAACCAATTCTTTTCCCTGGCTAAGATCTGAACCTCACTGTCCTCAAATGAATGACCCGTGGCTTCTAGGTGAAGATATACGGCAGAAGACGGTCCACTCTGGCACGCCCGTCTGTGTTGGTACATCCTCTTGTGAAGTGGCTGCTTGGTTTCTCCAATATAGCGCTCACTGCAGTCTTCACTACACTGAATGGAGTAGACCACATTGCTTTGTTTGTGGCTCGGTGTTTTGTCCTTTGGGTGGACGAGTTTTTGTCTTAAAGTGTTTGTGGGTTTGAAATAAACTGGGATTTCATATTGTCTGAAAATCCTCTGTAGTTTTTCCGACACGCCGGCCAGGTACGGAATCGCTACCCCTTTCCTCCTGGGTTCGGATTCTCTATTATCTTGTTTCTTGCCCTTGTCTCTCTTGGTTTTGTTAACAGCCCATTTGGGATAACCACAAACAGAGAGGGCTTCCCTCTCTGCCACGGGTCATTCATTTGAGGACAGTGAGGTTCAGATCTTAGCCAGGGAAAAGAATTGGTTTGAGAGGGGAGTTAAAGAGGCTATTTTTGTCAAAAAAGAGAATCCTTCTCTGAACAGAAATGGTGGAGTAAGACATAATTTGCATCCCATCTACAATTCCATTATTAAGCCTAGATCAAACAAACAGGGAAACAATGGGGCTAGCCAGGTCAGGGCCAGAGGTGTGAAAAAACAGGCGTGTAGGGATGAATAGAGATCGTCAGCTAGACGCCAGAGAAACAAAAGACGGAAACCAATGAGATAGTTCCGGAAAGTAGTTAGCTAGGTAGCTCCTCCCTACAGCAAGATATAAGCAAGTGTCTTACCAGTATTCTTATTAGAGCTGACGAAGCCTCTCGGATGAGCGGCGAAACGTTTTCAACCAAACAAACTTTGTCCAGTTGACAAATTGAACTTCTCCTGTTATCTGTCTACATCTCAGAAGTTTAAAATCCTCTGTCCCACCTTGTGATGTCATGTAGTGGTAGTTTTCAAGTTAACAGCTACTTTTCACCTTTTGTTCAGTAGAGATTGGCTAGTCCAGGACTGAAATCATCCAAATGATTCTAATGAACGTTTGCAGAGTTTAAAAACACAGTGGCGCACTTCCTGTATTATCACATGACATCACAAGGTGGAACAGACTGTTTTCCGTATGAGAGAAGAACTCAGCCTAAATATGCAGGATTTGTGTGATAAACGTGTGAATGAAACAAAACACAACTTGAGTTACATTGTTGATGATGAAACAACATTATAACATCGATCAGAAAAAAAGCGTAATATACAAAACATGACTATTACTTGACTATCACCATGGAAACAAGCAGGTGACACTACACACCCAATTACTTTTTTTTTTTTTTTTTAAACTATAATTGAATACATAAAATAGATATGTTTAATGGCATACTCTGGAACATTTCAAGTGAAGCAATAACATCTCTATGGAAACAAGCAGCAGGCAGCGAACCAAAAAAGTTACATAGCCCAACTTTAAACCAGCATGTGTAATCAGGTTTAACAGGTAACCGGGGGCAACAAAGAAAATTCAGTTCTGAATTTTCTATCTGCATGTTTTGTATCTCACCTATAAAGACATAAACAGTCATTTGATCCGCTGCAACCAATCAGATTACAGCGCAGAGTGATATGTGTGTGCCAGATAATGACAGGGATCCATTTGAACACACAAAAAAACTCAACAAAACAAGGATGAAAGTGAATGATTAAAGCAATCATTTTTGTATCTCAGCTGACACACCCCCACACCCACACAATCCCATTTAATGTCACGCGATTAGAGACATAAAACAAACAAGTCAGCAGCATTAGCGGGGGAAAATAAAGCATGTAATGTTGTGTGGTACTTTGAATACACACAAATGAGCCATCCGTGGAAATAACATTGGATAAGGGGGTAGTAATAGAGGGAAGAAGTTAACATGGTGCGACATTAATCTACATGTAATGGTAGAAATGTTCAAAAATGAAATGTAACAAAATCATAGAAGTCCATAAAAATTCTTCTAAAAGTACTACTATTATAATACCACAAGGCTACCAAAGAAAGGCCACTATTTTGCTGTTTACTGATTACTACTGTAATGTTATATATCTCCTACTTGAGCCACCACCTTAAAGGGATATGCCACCCCCAGGTCAAATTTGGGCATCTCCCCACAGTTCAGAGACTAAAATAAGTGGTGGAAAGCGTTTTCCTGCTCACCCAGCCATTGTCCGAGTCTGTCGCCACTGACCGCCGCGGGAATCCCTGTTACGCACCAGGAAGGGAGTTCCCCTGTTGCACAGCGTGGTGCATGATTCGGCTTTATTCTTCCGCAATGGAAAATAGTTCCCACCCAAAATGACCAAGGCAAGCTCTCCGTGTTGATTTGCACATTTATTTGCACTCGATATGAATGCGCACTACACAGAAAGTAATTGGGAAACGCATCGAGCAAATTAATTCCTTTTGGCCGAAATCTTTCTCTGGCGACGTTAGACTCCAGTCTAAGGCGGAGGAGCTGCAGATACCGCGGCGGTCAGTGGCGACAGACTCGGACAATGGCTGGGTGAGCAGGAAAACGCTTTCCACCACTTATTTTAGTCTCTGGACTGTGGGGAGATGCCCAAATTTGACCTGGGGGTGGCATATATCCCTTTAACGTGGTGGAGGGGTTTGAGGGCCCGAATGATCCCATGAGCTATGTTGTCGGGGGCTTTATGCCCCTGGTAGGGTCACCCAAGGCAAACAGGTCCTGGGGGACGGGTCAGACTAAGAGTTTCACATCGAGGTCAGATACATCTCCCGGACTGACGTTACCGGGGCCCCACCGTGGAGCCAGACCTGGGGTGTGTGCTCGCCAGCCAGGGTCTGGTGGCCGGGCCTTTCCCCACGGAAAAGGCCCGGCCGGGCGAAGCCCAAAGGAGCGACATGGGGCCGTCCTCCTGTGGACCGACCACCCGCAGGAGGATCCTTAGGGACCGGGTGCATGGAGACTAGCTCTGGGGACATGGAATGTCACCTCACTGGGGGGGAAGGAGCCTGAGCTCGTGCGGGAGGTTGAGCTTTACCGACTAGATATAGTCAGCCTCACCTCCACGCACAGCTTGGGCTCTGGAACCCAACTTCTTGAGGGGGGCTGGACCCTCTATTTCTCTGGCATTGCCCGTGGGGAACGGTGGCGGGCTGGTGTGGGCCTGCTCATTGCCCCACAGCTCAGCTGCCATATGTTGGAGTTCATCCCAGTGAACGAGAGGGTCGCGTCTCTGCGCCTTCGAGTCGGGGACAGGTCTCTCACTGTTGTGTCGGCCTACGGGCCGAACAGCAGTGCAGAGTACCCGGCCTTCTTGGAGTGCCTGGGAGGGGTACTGGACAGTGCACCAACTGGGGGCTCCGTTGTTCTCCTGGAGGACTTCAACGCCCACGTGGGCAATGACAGTGACACCTGGAGAGGGGTGATTGGGAGGAATGGTCTCCCTGATCTGAACCCGATTGGTGTTCTGTTATTGGACTTCTGTGCTAGCCACAGTTTGTCCATAACAAACACCATGTTCGAGCACAAGGGTGTCCACCAGTGCACATGGCACCAGGACACCCTAGGATGGAAGTCGATAATCGACTTTGTTGTCGTGTCATCTGACCTCCGTGTCTTCCTTCAAGAAGGGGGGACAGGAGGGTGTGTTCCAACTATCGGGTAATCACGCTCCTCAGCCTTCCCGGTAAGGTCTATTCCAGGGTGCTGGAGAGGAGAATTCAACCGATAGTTGAACCTCGGATTCAGGAGGAGCAGTGTGGTTTTCGTCCTGGCCGGGGAACACTGGACCAGCTCTATACTCTCCATCGGGTGCTCAAGGGTGCATGGGAGTTTGCCCAACCAGTCCACATGTGCTTTGTGGATCTGGAGAAGGCATTCGACCGTGTCCCTCGTGGGGTCCTGTGGGGAGTGCTCTGGGAGTACGGGGTTCGGGGCCCTTTGCTAAGGGCTGTTCGGTCCCTGTATGACCGGAGCAGGAGCTGTGTTCGCACTGCCGGTAGTCAGTCGGACCTGTTCCTGGTGCATGTTGGACTCCGCCAGGGCTGCCCTTTGTCACCGGTTCTGTTCATTATATTTATGGACAGAATTTCTAGGCTCAGTCAGGGGCCGGAGGGGATCCAGTTTGGGAACCACAGGATCTCATCTCTGCTGTTTGCTGATGATGTTGTCCTGATGACTTCATCAAACCGGGACCTCCAGCGTGCATTGGGGCGGTTTGCAGCCAACTGTGAAGCGGCTGGGATGAAGATCAGCTCTTCCAAATCCGAGGCCATGGTTTTCGACCGGAAAAAGGTGGCTTGCCCTCTCTGGGTGTGTGGGGAGTCCTTGCCTCAAGTGGAGGAGTTCAAGTATCTCGGTGTCTTGTTCACGAGTGAGGGGAGGATGGAGAACGAGATTTACAGGTGAATCGGTGCAGCGTCGGCAGTGATGCGGTCGCTGTACCGGACTGTTGTGGTGAAGAGGAAGCTGAGCCAAAAGGCGAAGCTCTCAATTTACCGGTCAATCTACGTTCCTACCCTCACCTATGGTCATGAGCTCTGGGTAATGACCGAAAGGACAAGATCGCGGATACAAGCGGCCGAAATGAGTTTCCTCTGCAGAGATAGGGTGAGGAGCTCAGTCACACGCGAGAAGCTTGGAGTAGAGCCGCTGCTTCTCCACATTGAGAGGAGCCAGCTGAGGTGGCTCAGGCATTTTGGACGGGGTGTTCCGGGCATGTCCCAACATGCGCAGGCACCCAGGAAGACCCATGACACGCTGGAGGGACTATGTGACCCCCCCGGAGGAGCTGGACGAAGTGCCCGGGCTGAAGGAGGTCTGGGCGTCCCTGCTTAGACTGTTGCCCCTGTGACCCGGACCCGGATAAGCGGAAGAAAATGGATGGATGGATGTTATATAGCTGTTTCCTTATCATAAACATTCCTAGATTTTTTTTGGTTTAGAATTTTTAATGGCTTTGTTTCATTCACGCATTTAAAACACAAATCCTGCATATTAGGGCTGAGAAAGCACTCTGTTCCACCTTGTGATGTCGTGGTAATACAGGAAGTGCTCCATACACCTTCATTAGAATTAGCTTGATAATTTTAGCCCTGGAATTGTCAATCTCTAAACTCTGCTCATATTTGGGCCAACATGTAGGACCAGTTTAGATAATTTTCATTCAGTCAGTATTTTCAGTCATTAAAATGTATTTTAGGTAGCAGATTGGCCAAAACAAAATATCGGCCTGTGCTGGAGCTTTAAGGCCAATAGCCGATATGCTAAAACGTCCAAATATCAGCCTGATATATTGTCCAACCGATCGGTCTATCTCTATATTTGTAAAAAGTCAGGATTTTATTACTCTCAATACTAAAATAATTAGTACTACCTTCCAGTGTAACCACTGTATGTTCAACAACTAGCCAAGTACTATTTCTGAACTGGCATGAACTCTGAATGAAAGTCATTAAAGAGTTTGAGAGACTTGTTCTGGCTCAGCTCAGACCCTTGGTGGCACCATCCCTGGATCCTCTACAATGTAGACACTGTAGTCAGTAATGTGGGAGCCCTCCAGGGTACAGTCCTGTCTCTGTTCCTATTCATTCTGTACACCTCTGATTTTCAGGACAGCTCCAGGTTCTCCTCAAATCCTACTCTTGACATTAAAAAAAAAACAAAAAAAACATCATTGGTTGAGCGGTCAGATCCACTGACCCACTGGATCTGACCTTGGTGACCTGATCTTGGTGGTATGATTCCAGCTCTGTTGTGTCCTTGGGCAAGACACTTAACCCATCTTGCCCCTAGTGTCTGCGTACACTGGTGTGTGAATGTGTGTGTGAATGGATGAGTGGCTCCTTGTTGTAAAGTGCTTTGGGTGGAAAAGGGCTACATATATAAAAATGTGACCATTTACAGGACACTGGTTGCAAATTTTGTGTAGTGGTCCTAGGCAAACCATCTGCTCCTGAATGTGGACTTCAGGAGAAAGACGACACCAGTGGAGCCCATTACCATCCAGGGTCATGACGTGGAAATATTGGTCTGCTACAAGTAGCTTGGCATCCATGTGAATAACAGGCTGGACTGGAGGGACAACTGTAATACTGTGTACAAGAAGAGCATGAGCAGACTCTACTTCCTGAGGAAGCTCAGGTCTTTCAATGTGTGCAGCAACTGGAGATCTTCTACCAGTCTGTGGTTGCCAGCGCCCTGTATTTTGCTGTGGTCTGTTGGGGAAGCGGCACCAGTCAAAGGGACATTGGGCGGATTGACAAACTTCAAAAGCTGGTCACGTGATCGGATGTTAGCTGGAGACATTTTGTCACAGTGAGGAACAGGAGGACACTGGACAAACTGCTCTCCCACTGCACCAGACCATAGATGGACAGAGGAGCTCATTCTCCAACAGGCTCCTACAGCTCCGCTCAAACAGTGAGAGATACAGGACGACATTCATACCATACTCCCTACAACTGTACAACAACTCAGTCTTACGAAACGGATAACCTTATGCTCTGTCAATCATTGTATTATTGCACTGCCCGTCTTGTCTCTTGTATATAGCTGTGATTTTATAATATAACATTTTATAATATAAAATCACAGCCGGCAGGGCAACGCATGTTCCGATTTGCATTGATGCGACGAGCACTCAGTTCAGCGCTAAAAGCTCTGTCTCTCCTCAGGTATGCGTAACTCTGCTGCAGGGAACAAAATATAGGCATGCATTTTTCATGGGACAAAAACCTCAATACCAAACCTATTTGATTTGATATTTTATTACTTATTTTTCTATTTTATTTTGACTTGTACATATACATTTATTTCTATAATTATGTCTCATTTGACACCGGTGTCTTGCTGGCCTTTTTTTTTTGCTATACCATCTATTTTTGTTACTTTCTGTTATTATATTATATTGTGATGTTTGAGCTACTGTATCCAAATAATTTCCCTTGTGGACCAATAAAGTTTGTCTAAGTCTAAGTCTAACTCTATCCTTCTGTAACTTTTTGGGAGGAAAGTCCACCATTTGCTTGTCTCCATGGAGATGTTATTGCTTCACCTGTAATGTTTCATAGTATGGCATTAAGCTTATCTCTATGAAAACAAGAAAGTGACACAAGAAGGCCAATTTGCAGCTCACAGTAATGAAGAAAGTTTTTCAAGATATTTAAATGGACTTAGTTAATTAAAGATGCACTTATAACTTTTTGGTTGGGAATCCATCACCTTGTTTCTATGGATGTTACTGCTCTGCTTCAAATGTTCCACAATGTAACATTAAACAGCTCTGCCTTACATTTATTCAATTACAGGTGGTTTTATACCTCAAAAACAGGCAGGGGTAAATCCATGTCAAGTTAACCTAACCTAAACCTAACAAAAACTTTTTTTCGGTCGGTTTTACAGTCGCTTCAAAAAGTTTTTAGACTCCTTTTTAATTTATTATTTATCTATTTGTGTATTTTTATGTATTATTTTTTAATGTTGTATTAAAATTGTTTATGTGTTATTTATTTACGTATTTATGTATTTTATTTATATATTTTTGATGCATTATTATTATTATTATTATTATTATTAATATTATTATTATTATTATTATTATTATTATTATTATTATTATTATTATTATTATTAATATTACTACTACTTCTACTACTACTACTACTACTACTACTACTACTACTCCTACTACTACTAATAATAATTAATTTTATTTATTTATTTTAATCATAGTGCAGCCACAAACTAGAGTCTATCTCAAAACTTAAAGGGATATGCCACCCCCAGGTCAAACTTGGGCATCTCCCCACAGTCCAGAGACTAAAATAAGTGGTGGAAAGCGTTTTTCTGGTGACCCAGCCATTGGCCAGGTCTGTAAGCACTGACCGCCGCGGTATCTGCAGCTACTCCGCGTTAGACTGGAGTCTAACGTCGCCAGAGAAAGATTTCGGCCAAAAGGAATTAATTTGCTCGATGCTTTTCCCAATTACTTTCTGTGTAGTGCGCATTCATATCAAGTGCAAATAAATGAGCAAATCAACACGGAGAGCTTGCCTTGATCATTTTGGGTGGCAACTATTTTTCAGTGCGGAAAAACACAGCCGAAGCACACACCACGCTGCGTAACAGGGGAACTGCCTTCCTGGTGCGTAACAGGGATTCCCCTGTCAGCGTGGTGTGTGCTTCGGCTGTGTTTTTCCGCACTGAAAAATAGCATATGGCATATCCCTTTAAAAAATGTCAACTATAAAGGACACAAATGAATGGGCGGGTCTCAGGAGGATATCTACTACTATATCTACTACTACTTTCTAATGTACAACTTGCCTAGCACTATTTCAGAACTGGCACTAACTGTCTCCTTCTGTTCCAATATATTTTTTAAACAACTTAACGTGATTCAGTTACTCCAAATGAAACTTTAATCTAAACCGCCAATCACGTCCCACTTGACTCTCGTTTTAAACTCATACAAATCCCATATTCATTTATCCTTGTCTAAAACTCAAGGGTCTACTCCATCAACCATCAGACAGACCCTGACGTTCCTGGTGCTGTTAACCTCATTTCATTCTCCCACATTAATAAGCTACTCAGAGTGGTGCCTCTCAGAGGATCTTCGATTCATAGAGGTAGAGCATAGTTACATTTTCTCTGTTCTTTCTACAGTGCACCGGTACACTTACTTTGCTCTAGTCATTACTGGTACCCCAATGAAGGGTCTATTAATATTTCATAATGCTACATGCACAAGGTGAGGTGAAGAGGGCTGCTCGTACAAAAATGTCCACTGTTAACATGTTCATATATTGTTAGAATAGAAAGTACAATGCAATTTAAAAAGGTCTGTGTGTATAACTATGCAGACCTTTTTAATATTACACTATTGTTTTAATCTTTGTTATAATGTTTACTCGTTAAAAATACACCTGGAGTTGTGTTTTGTTTCATTCACACAAACCCTGCATATCTGGGCTGAGCTCAGCAGGAGTCTTTCCTACAGTTTTATTTTTGTATTTTCTTTATTTTTCATGATGTACTTTGGGTAGTACATTCAACTTTTTCCAATGCTCAAATGAGTTGCTTTTTGCTATTATGTTTTACTAGTTATCCTAGAATTATTTTGTGATTTGTTTTGTACACTATTTTCCAACCACCTACTAACCATAATTGGATGTTTCAATCCTGAAAACTTTACTGGTGAAAACAGTGCAGCAAGACAAAAAGACTTCAAAGAATCAATATTTCAATTACAAGAATATAATCCTTGTACTTTGTAATTAAAAACAAAACATGACAAAAACATATTTTTTGTCAGCTTGATACATGAGATCTTTTCTTGTGCATAGAGCAATTATTCCCAAGAATACATGGTTATTAAAGGACTTGTACTATACTGTATAAAGAGCTTCTGAGATGAAAATAAGTCAGTTGCATCCTGTCTGTACCTAATTATAAAGTGATTTATTGTCCGAGAATCAGGAAGTGCGTGTTTAGCTTGCTAGATGACGATCAATGTGACAACAAACTTTGCTCTGGCCTCTGAAAGTAGAAAAAAGCTTATAAAGTCAGTACCGTGAATAATTAGGATGCGTGGAATACATAAGGTAAGTGAGAAATAACTTTAAAGGTGCACTATGTAAAATGTCTGGTGGAGGGTCTGTCAACTGCTTGTTTCTATGGAAATGTCATTGCTCTACCTGGAATGTTCCACAGACATTAAACAGCTCTGTTTTTACATTTCCTTCAATTACAGGCGGTTTTATAGCTAATAAAATCTAGACCACAAGTGTGCAGCCACAGATCTGACCTGTAACTTAGTCTAATTTGGTCTCCATGAAGACAGAAAGGTTTAAAGGAGAATTAACGTTTTTTTTTTTTACAATCTGAGCCTTATTTCGGTAATAAAACAAGTTGTTTTACTCACCCATAGCACTTTGGTGTCATATGGAGCACTTCCAGAGATGTTTTAGATTTGCGATAGCCGTAGCGCGAGTTCTCGGGGCATGTAATATATGCCCCATGCGGTCTCCAAATAACACAAACTTTAGCACTTTTCAAATCATAGAAGCTACACTTTCGTTTGAGTCAAAAGTGGCCTGTAATCCGAGATTCAGCCATAATTTACAGCTTTGCGTTTCATGTTTGGGTCATGAGAGCTGAGAGCAAAATAAACTCTGATTCCGCACATGCGCACTGACCTCCTCATCTACTCGAAACTATGGCTAAATCTCAGATTACAGGCCACTTTTGACTCAAACGAAAGCGTAGACTAAGACATTAAGCTTCTGATTTGAAAAGTGCTAAAGTTTGTGTTATTTGGAGACCGCACAGGCATACATTACATGCTGTGAATGCCATACTGTGAAACATTTCAGACAAAGAAATAACATAAATTAGTTCTGTTTTTATGTTTTAAGACAGTAACAGAGCCTTTAATATAAATAGAATCCAACACAACAGATTTATTCTAAAATGTATATTAGAATAGAGAAAAGAGATAGGGCTTGCATAATATTGCTACTATTCGTCTCACTCTAACTTGGGCCAATGGGGCTACAAACTAAACTTTCAAGTTTTGACTAAATTCTTTCAAAGACACATGAATACTGCACACATTTCTTAAGGCTATACTTTAAAACTAGTTTGGTATGTGCTTTTAGATGTGGTCTGCAGTGTTAGAAGACCATTTATCTCCATTGCCCCCAAAAAGTGAAGCTGCAGACTCGAGCACTGACTTTTCATTTTTCTAAATAAAATCAGGGGGAAAAATGAAACTTCTGATATATTTTTTCTTTATAGACGTGTGCACGTTGCTTCAAGCCAAACTGTGATAGATTGAGTGAAGAGCCAATTAGATCTTGTTTTAGAGCAACAGTGATAGGGGGTAAATAGAGACATTTTCTTCAAACTTGTATTAGTAGGCTATCTACGCTTTCTAATAATTGTTGCTTAATAGTGCACTAATATTGCAATTGTTAGTCATGGGTTCATTTTCCTCTTATATGGAACATTTGACTTTTTACCATTCAAAAAATGTAATATTCAGTTTCAAATTGTTAATTGCTATGGCAAGGGTGCAAATTGCTTTATTCTGAAGCACCCCCAGGGAACGTTGATGACATCAGCTGCAAAGTATGAATAACCTGACTTAGAAAATTACATTGTTTTCAAGAAGTTTTCAAGAAGATCAGTAAACTTTCAATTGTTAAACTTGGTCATAATGTTTAACTTATTATTAATTACACAATACTATGAGGCTACTATAGTATTATTTACTAAGAGAAGAAACAAAACAAAAAAAACAATAATTACTTTGATGCATATATTTGAAAAGAAGTAATGGGTTATCTAACTTTAAATGTTACATTCATTATTTCCTTTCTGAGGTGATGTCTTTGTTGGGATAAAATTCATAGAACCACTTACCAACTTACTGTCCCCATTAACCCTATTCAGTCACTAAAATGTTGCAGAATGGAGTTAAATATCTGCAGTACAGTATGTTATATTGTCTACTTGTCCTAGCACTCAGACATGAACTGTTAAAAAGCCCTCAATTCGACAAATGTTCCTAGCTTCAAACTTTCAGGGCATTTTAATAGGTCCACTGACTTTTCTCAAGAGCAAAAGCGAAACCATTTCTTTTTTATATTAAAGCACTGAACTCCTCCTTTCACTTATCCAGACTGTCTGGGGGCCTCATATAAATAGTATGTATTGAAATGACATTTAAATTTGTGTGAAAAATTACTTTTTTAATGGTCTTTATTGCCATTTGCTCAATTTCTAAAATATGTAACTAGCATATTATGTTGTCAGGGGCAGGAACCAGAGGAACCACTGCTCCATTAAAATTTTGCCCCATGTGAGGCTCAAAGTCACAACCTTCTGATTATGAGACTGATATGCTGCCTACTGCACCAAAAAGGCCTTCTTTGCCAATACCTACCCACTTTAGTGCCCACCTTTTGAGATAGAAGTGCCTACAGCTCTCTCCGACTGTCTTATATATGCTCCTGATGAAAAATTTAAGACCAGTTGAAAAATTCACATTTTGCACTGTTGGATCTTAAGAAGGTTCTAAGCAGTGCTTCAAAATGCAAAAAGAAGAAGTGGGAGTGAGACAAGAAAAATTTTGAGTAAGCAATTTATTGGAAACCATTAAACTGAAATAGGCTGTTTATCAGCTGATCAAAAGTTTAAAGGAGAATTAACGTTTTTTACAATCTGAGCCTTATTTCGGTAATAAAACAAGTTGTTTTACTCACCCATAGCACTTTGGTGTCATATGGAGCACTTATGGAGATGTTTTAGATTAGCGATATCCATAACGCAAGTTCTCGGGGCATATAATATATGCCCCGAGCATGTAATATATGCCCCGAGCGGTCTCCAAATAACACAAACTTTAGCACTTTTCAAATCATAGAAGCTCAATGTCTTAGTCTACACTTTCGTTTGAGTCAAAAGTGGCCTGTAATCCGAGATTTATCCATAATTTACAGCTTTGCGTTTCATGTTTTGGTTCCGAGAGCTGAGAGTGAAATAAGATGTGACTCCGCACATGCGCACTGGCGTCCTCATCTACTCGAAACTATGGATGAATCTCGGATTACAGGCCACTTTTGACTCAAACGAAAGTGTAGACTAAGACATTGAGCTTCTATGATTTGAAAAGTGATAAAGTTTATGTTATTTGGAGACCGCAAACATTTGCCCCGAGAACTCACATTACGGATATCGCTAATCTAAAACATCTCTGGAAGTGCTCCATATGACACCAAAGTGCTATGGGTGAGTAAAACAACTTGTTTTATTAACGAAATAAGGCTCAGATTGTAAAAAAATGTTAATTCTCCTTTAAGACCACAGCCTTTAAAAGCCTAAATCTTCGCAAAAATGTGGATTCAATTTCATTTTCTGTCAGGTATCCACACTTTCTTGACCTCCTGATGGCAAAGGCAAAAAAGCTTTCTTTCTTTGAACGCAGTCATATTGTTGAGCTGCATCAGCAAGGCCTCTCGCAGCGTGCCATTGCTGCTGAGGTTGGACATAGTAAGACAGTCATTTTAAACTTCTTAAAACCCCAGAAAAAGGCAACTCCTTCCTATCCTTCTTTCAAAACAAAATTAACAACATTTACAACCACCTCTCAGCCTCTCCAGGCCCACTGCCTTCCCACACCTTGCCTCCTGCTATCTGCCCTGCCTTGTCCCAGTTCTCAATTATCACCTCCTCTGACCTGCTTGACCTACTTGAGGGCATGAAAACCTCCACCTGTTCCCTCGACCCTATCCCGACCTCCAGCTCTGCTCTGACTCTGGCAACCTCAACATTCTCATCCACCTGGACCTCACTGCTGCTTTTGACACCATAAACCACTCCATCATTCTCTCCCGCCTGCAGACCACCTTCAACATTACTGACACAGCCCTCTCCTGGTTCACCTCCTACCTCACTGACAGGCATCAATTCATTCACATCAACCACTGCAAATCCCCCTCCGCTCCACTCATTCAAGGTGTTACCCATAGTTCAGTTCTCTGCCCCCTCCTCTTCATCCTCTACATCCTCTCCCTTGGTCACATAATCCGCCGCCACGACCTTCAATTCTACTGTTTTGCAGATGACATCCAACTTTACCTGTCCACCAAATCCATAACCCCGGCCACACACTCCACCCTCACGAACTGCATCTCTGAAATAAAATCCTGGCTCAAATCAAATTTCCTTCAACTCAACTATGACAAAACAGAAATAATCATCATTGGCCCCAAAACATTCACCAAAACCCACAATAACCTCACCCTCTCCATCGACGGCTCCTCAGTCTCCTCCTCCTCCCACTTCCGTAATCTTGGCATCATCTTCGATCAGACACTCTCCTACGACCATCACATCAGACACATCACCAAAACTGCCTTCTATCACTTCCGCAACATCGCTCGCCTCCGCCCATCCCTCTCCCCTCAGTCTGCTGAAACCCTCATCCACGCCTTTGCCACCTCCCGCCTCGACTACTGCAACAGCCTGCTCTACGGTTCACCCTCCAAACTCCTCGATAGACTCCAGTACATCCAAAACTCTGCTGCCCGCCTCCTCACTCGCACCTCCTACCGAGAACACATCACCCCTGTCCTCAAAGACCTCCACTGGCTCCCCATCCCTCAACGCATCCAATTCAAACTCCTCACCATTGCGTATAAGTCCCTTCATAACCTGGCCCCCACCTACCTCTCTGAGCTGCTTCACCATCACACCCCCGCCTGTGCACTCAAATCAGCTGACGCCAACCTCCTGTCTCCGCCCACCAGGACTAAACATAAGACCTGGGGGGGACAGGGCCTTCTCCGCTGCTGCCCCCACCCTCTGGAACTCCTGTACACTCCCCATCTTCAAAAAGCCCTAAAAACTCACCTGTTCAAAAGTGCCTTTAAATAACGGTATCTCCTGTTTATCTGTTTCTTTCATTTGTGTTTGTTTGTGTTTTAATCTATGTGAAGCGTCTTTGAGTGTCATGAAAAGCGCTATACAAGTACTATGTATTATTATTTGTGTAGAATCCCTCAGTCGTCCAGGTAGAATCCATGGCAAAAGGAGAAATTAAATTTGTCAACTGGACAAGTTTATAAGGTTGAATACGTTTCGCAGTTCATCCAAGCTGCTTCTTCAGTTCTGGTCAGAGTACTGGTGGACACTGCCTTATATCTGCCTGAAGGGAGGAGCTAACTATAATATAATTGAGACTGCCACACCTATATGTTTACCGTTTCTGTTAGTTAGGTAGGCCTATTCAATATGTAGTGGAGGTGGAGTGTGGGGTCTTGTTAGCAGAACCATTAAGGCCCGTAATGGGTGTTCTCACACCTCTGGACCTGACCTGGCTGCCCTATTGTTTTCTTTATTTGTTTTGATTTAGGTTTGAGGATAGAATTATAAATCAGAGACAAATGATGTCTGAGACCTCCATTTCTGTTCAAGGAAGGATTCTCTTTCTTGACAAAAATTGCCTCTTTAACTCCACTCTCAAACCAGTTCTTTTCTCTGGCCAAGATCTGTACCTCACTGTCCTCAAAGGAGTGGCCCGTGGCTTTTAGGTGGAGATGTACGGCAGTTGAAGGTCCACTATGGCTCTCCTGTCTGTGTTGGTACATCCTCTTGTGAAGTGGCTGTTTTGTTTCTCCAGTGTAGCGCTCACTGCAGTCTTCACTACACTGAATGGAGTAGACCACATTGCTTTGTTTGTGGCTCGGTGTTTTGTCCTTTGGGTGGACCAGTTTCTGTCTTAAAGTATTTGTGGGTTTGAAATAGACTGGGATTTCATGTTGTCTGAAAATCCTCTGTAGTTTTTCAAAAACGCCGGCCAGGTAAGGAATAGTTACATCCTTTCTTCTGCGGTCTGATTCTCTGGTGTCTTCTTGGCTCTCTTAATTTTATTGAAAACCCGTTTAGGATATCCACAAACAGAGAGGGCTTTCTGCACATGTGGTTCTTCTTTCTCCTTTCCCTCTGTGCTTGTGGGAACCAATTGGGCCCTGTGTTGTAATGTCTGAATAACTCCCAGTTTGTGCTGCAGTGGGAGGTGTGAATCAAAAAGCAGGTATTGGTCTGTGTGTGTGGGCTTCCTGAAGACTTCTACTTGGAGTCGTCAGTCTTTTCCTGTTGTTACGGGACAATCTAAGAAAGCCAATATATTATCCTTGGCAGTGAATTTGATGTTCAGATCTACAGAATTGATATGTGCAGTAATTCCAAATCTTGAATTTTGATTTTTGAAAAATTATCATCAACATAGCGATACCAATGTGTGGGTGGAGTGCCTGGATATGAGGCCAAGACGCTCTGTTCAAATTGTTCCATGTATAAGTTAGCCATGATAGGGGAGACCGGTGAGCCCATCGCACAGCCGTGGATTTGCCTGTAGAAGTTTCCTATGAACTGGTATTTAAACAAATTTCCAGCAGTTGGCAGATTTGGTTGGGTGAAAGTTTGGTTCTCTCTTCTAGATTGGTATCTTGCAGTAGTCTCTTTTTTGCTGCCTCCACCGCTACCCATGTAAGGATACAAGTGAAAAGAGAGGTTATATTAAAGGGATAGTGCGTTTTTTTTAAATGTTATTCTGTATGGATTTCCTTCTAAAAGTTACGTGTGTTGACACTGGCTTACCTCTGACAGTCTCAGCTGATCCCGGTTCCTCTCGCTTTCTGGAGCTCAGGCAAGTAGGTCCGGTAAATTCTTTAGAACATGAAATAAAGCTTGTTTTTCTTCTCAAAACAAAACATTTGTCCGAAAGGTGATATAGTTGCGTCCCAAACAGTTGTCAAGGAAACATCCAGCAGCGAACTAAGCGATCGTGTATTGTGTCTGCCGACTTGTATCACTGCGCTCACGTTAGCTGTATTTGCCTGTTCACTTGTAAACTTCCCCTTGCGGTGGACCGCATCTGCCGTACACTTCCACTAAAGGTGAACAGGCTGATACAGCTGATATGCGCGTCAGACACAATATGCGATCGCTTATTTCGCTGCTGGATGTTTCCTTGACAACTGTTTGGGACGCAACTATATCACCTTTTGGACAAATGTTTTGTTTTGAGAAGAAAAACAAGCTTTATTTAATGTTCTAAAGAAGGTACCGGACCTAATTACCTGAGCTCCAGAAAGCGAGCGGAACCGGGATCAGCTGAGACTGTCAGAGGTAAGCCGGTGTCAACACACGTAACTTTTAGAAGGAAACACATACAAATTAACATAAAAAAACGCACTATCCCTTTAAAGGGACAGTGTGTAGGATTCGTGGCGCATAGGTGGTTAGTAGCTGTTCCACTTCCTCTTTTGGCTACGGCAGACCTCGAGGGTCACCCGGGCGCGCCGTAAGGCAGACAGCTCGCGTAGCCGCGCACACCCGGCGCTGTGCGAGCTCTCGCCGACAACTACGGTATAAATAAAACGCATGAAAAACGCATGAAAACACACATTCCTGATCGTGTAGCATGACACTCTACACATCAAAGGAAACCTTACAGTCTCCTCTTTTTGACTATGCAATTCATTTCCCTGCACAACAATCACTCCCCGAGCACATGGGGCTTTTATACAGAAAAGCACAAAACGAGGTTTGTTACTTAGCTTACCTTTGAAGGCTCTGCACAGGTCAAACTCTGTATTTCACCATAAACTTGCTCTAAATCTGTCCGTAAGGATCCAGCGAATAAAATCCAGTAAAACAATTTAGTCCAAAACACGTGTTATTACGACTTGTGATACAGCAGCCTGTCTTTTTTATCAAAAAACCACGAGGCTCCCCCCTCCCCCCTCCCCTTCCCTTTCTCTGTTTACCCAACACCACGAGGCTCCCCCTTCCCCCCTCCCCTTCCCTTTCTCTCCTTCTCTCCTTCTCTCCCTCAGGCAGCGCGGCTGAGCAGGCGCTAACAGGAGCCTAGGCAAAGGATGAGCCCAAATGTCCTTCTGCGGCTCTCGTATTCAAAATGGCTGCCTCTATATGGGGAAGATCCCCCTTTTATGTGACTATATCTAAGTCCAAAAGAATACTTTGATTTCATGATGGAAGTGAAAAGGCTTGGAAAACACTGTATTTTTGAATGGGTATCTTCAATTTATGTAATTAATGGGTAAAAATCTTACACACTGTCCCTTTAAAGGAAACCATTGTGCCATTTATAACTCTATCCTCAAACCTAAATCAAACAAACTAAGAAAACAATAGGGCAGCCAGGTCAGGTCCAGAGGTGTGAAAACACCCATTATGGCCCTAAATGGCTTTGCTAACAAGACCCCACACTCCACTCCCACTGCATATTGAATAGGCCTACCTAATTAACAGAAACTGTAAACAAATAGGTGTGGTAGTCTCAGAGTAATATCATTGTAGTTAGCTCCTCCCTTCAGGCAGATATAGGCAGTGTCCAGCAGCGTCTGACCAGAATTGAAGAAACAGCTTGGATGAGCTGTGAAATATATTCACCCAAATAAACTTGTCAACTTTGTCCAGTTGACAAATTGCCATTTTGTCCCTCAAATTACATTAACATCCAATTACATTAACTTTAAATTATAAATCACACATCACATCCCAACTCCAGCTCTTAAAGTGACTCTTAATTGAGTAGTACTTTTAATCTTACTTGGAATCTTTAATCTTTAATCTCCTTGGATTACTTGTTTGTACATCTACTTCAATAATATTAGTTTAAAGTAATGTCACTCTTTGCTATACCCACCTCTGCAAACAATAGTCTTACAGATAATGATTTTAATATGAAATTGTGGACAACACTATTCTCCTCTACTGTAGGGCATTTGCAAAGATACTGATTTGTGCCATTTCCTATTAAAAAGTTATTACGACTATATATTTTTTTAATTTTATGGACCAACCAAAAGAAAAAAAAAGGTTTTAAAAGCTTTCACACTTTTAATGAGGTACATGGTTTGCCTCGTAGTAGTTTTATGAAGATTGGGAAGAGCGATTTTATAAGAGACTATAAACACAGGAGTAGTACAGTACAGGTTCAGTCACTATGGCATGGTTTCAAAGGACTACTCGCAGCTGTAATTTAGGACCATCAGACAACATTATAAATTAGTATATTGGTAATATTAAATACTATTTTTTGACATTGCAATCAGAAGTTTTGGATGGTCAGAAATGAAATATTAGTTTTGTCTGATGCCCTCTAAAGGCCACAATGGATAGTGAAGCATTTTGACAAGAAAAAATAACAGCAGCATCAAAAATATTAACATGACACTAACAGATAGAGGTTTCAATGTGAATGCAATTCAAACGCAAAAAAGAAAAAAGGGGATACTATGTAAATGTTTGCAGCCTGCAAATTTTCATGGGGATGATTGTTTGCATGGAATGTTCCACATACCTGGAGTTGTGTTTTGTTTCTTTCACACATATTTAACTCACAAACACTGCATATTTAGGGTGAGTTCTTCTTTCAAACCAAAAACGTTCTTTTCCACTTTGTTGCCTCTACCTTTGTGAGGACATATGGTAATACAGGAAGTGCTCCTCTTTGTTTTTAAACTCCATACACCATCACTAAAATTATTTGGATAATTTCAGCCCTTGAATTGCCAATCTCTACTGAACAAAAGTTAAAGGGTAGCTGTTAACTTGAAAACTACAGCATCATGACCTCACAAGGTGGAACAGAACATTTTGACCTTTGGAGATGTAGACAGTCTCATAATCCAGATTTACCCAAACATGTTTGAGTGAAACAAAATATAACTCCATGTATGTTTTTGATTAGATAAAAAGAGTTGCCTTTAGCCATGCTAAAGGCAACTCTTGGTTAGCATGGCTAAAGGCAGCC
The DNA here is from genome assembly GCA_036785185.1 of Paratrypauchen microcephalus. NCBI lineage: Eukaryota > Metazoa > Chordata > Actinopteri > Gobiiformes > Gobiidae > Paratrypauchen > Paratrypauchen microcephalus. The sequence continues at coordinate 5,331,047 of JAVJIX010000027.1, read as the reverse complement.
AAGAGTCGATTTTGCTACAACTTCACTATTCCTGTCCTTCTTAGTTGTTTCTGCCTGCTTTCCTGTGACTGTAAAGCTGTTATTTTGCTACAGATTTAAGAACCAACGTGGAGTGATTTTCTAGCAACAACACAAGGCCTGTGATTCCTGCTGGGTGCATCAAAGTACCAGCATCTTTCCTATTCCAGGTTGATTAGAGATATTTGATCAAGGTATTCATCTACAGTCAGCCTGCTCCTCAATCCCATTGGCAGCTCTGGAAATTCCAATATTCTTCTCATGGCTGGGCCAGTTTTCCCTGTAGGCAACCGGCGCGATGGATCGACTTCAAAGTGGGACATTGTGGACTATTTACTAATGTGTGGTTTGGTTTTGGCATGACTCCTGCTGTGGAGTAATCTTAGGAGGTAAACAGGCCTTTTATATATCAGCATGTCTCTGTGAGCTTCAACAAATAGTCCCTGAAAGCATTATTTAGAAAGCATTGTATTGTACAGAATTTTAAAAAATGAATGATAATTCTTAAGGCTGCTTTCACACTTAAATACCCCCAAACACACACCACAAAACCAGGTTCCAATTCGGGACTAAATCTAAGAACTAAGCCAAGACTAGACCAAGACTACAAGAGGACTAAACCAGGTCTATGTTATGAAATTGTGGTCAACATTGAAATGCTATTGAGACATACTTCTTTGGATGACTCCATGGAGATATTTATTTACTTGGAATGTTCCACAGTATGGCATTAAACTCATCGATATTACCACAATACCTTGAACAACATGCATTACTCTGAGTGGGGTCACTGTTCCACAGATCTGACCTTCAACATGACTCTGTGTTGTCTCCATGGAAGTCACCAGGTCAGTTTAATGCCATACTATGAAACACTGACAAAGCAGTCATATCTCCATGGACACAAGCAGGTAGCAGGCCATAAAATTTACATTTCAAGTCATTGTGAGATAGGATCAAGATAAAAAATAACTATGTAGTCTATGAGGAGCATTGGGTGCCTACTGTAGATGTTATTGCTAGGTGATTCAGGAATCCACCCTGCAACCTCATTGTTGTAGGGTGAGAGCACTTACATCTTTGCCACCCTGTCCTCTACAGACTCATGTTCTTTCATAAATCAAATATGGCTTTATCAAATTTACCAATCCTTTAATTCATTTACTCATATTCCACAGAGCACCATTTATGCCTAAATTAGGTTTGCAAAAATCTGACATTAATTACAGCGCGTTATGAATCACCTGCACTTTCGCACACATATTTTCTGCTACTGTACGCTATTTGTTGTCCATTTCCAAGCATGCCCTGTGAGACTTCTAAAATGATGGATAGAAGGTCCAGGCGTGACAATAGAGGGACTAAAAATTGTTTATGATCCCTTTGTGTGCAGGGTCACTTCTTTAATTAGCTCCTCGCTCGGGACACCTCGAAACTCAAGGTCCCAGGATGTGCGTATAATTGTTTTATATGGACTACAACCTGTAATCCTTTGAGATTTGTTCCCTGGCTGTTAAAAAACACAGCATTAGCGGCCTATGCTAGATCTCACCGGCACAACACGCATCGCTATGGGAGTCAAGTTGGATGTTAGCCATGCCTCAGATTAAAAGCTATAATTATTAATCCTGAAGCGGCTAATAGAACAGAAGAATGCGTACGGTTGCCCAGAGACGGAGCATGTTGTTTTGGTTTGGAGTGGCTTTCCGAGGCGAGGGGAGAATAGACTTATAGACCACAGGCACGTAGTGAGAACAGTGGGAGAGCCAAAGGGGTCAGAGCCAAAACAAAATAAGATTACAAGCTGAAAATCACGCCTTTGTGCCACTGATTTATGTGCGTTTTCATAAAGGTCACAACAGCAGTGTTTTATTCTCATTCATATATTTCATAAACCTAAAAATATGAATTATGCTCACAGAATTTTCAGTGAGCCTAATGGTAAACCAGTGGCTTTCATTCAAATGCTTTCTGAAACTATCTAGAGAGACCCAGCAGTTCCACCGGGCTTTTGTTTACATTTTAACGTTCCATCCATCCATTTTCTTCCACTTATCCGGGACCGAGTCGCGGGTGTAACAGTCTAAGCAGGGACTCCCAAACTTCCTTCACCCCGGACACTTCCTCCAGCTCCTCCGGGAGACCCCAAGGTGTTCCCAAGGCAGCCGAGAGACATCGTCCTTCTAACATGTCTTGAGTCTTCCCTGGGGCCTCCTTCCAGTGGGACATGCTCAGAACACCTCCCGAGGAAAGCGTCCAGGTCCATGTCCCCAGAGCTAGTCTCCATGTCTGGAGATCTGGTTGTCGAGGCCCCTGCCTTTGACTGCTGCTCAAATCTCTCTGCAACAGCCCCTATGGATCCACCTGGTGGGTCCACGGAAGGACATTTTAACATTGTTTTAGTTAATAAATCTTTATGAATTTATTTCCATGGTACTAAAGAAAAGAGTCAGGGAGGAGGAGGGCTACGGTCTGAAGTTATAAGGAACAGTGTGATGGGTCTAACACACACCTCAAACCCAGCACTTGCAGCCCTGTGTATAATCAGAAACATCTGGCTATAATCAGGACAGTTATGTGTGATGTCACCAAGTACTGGGAATTGTAGTGACCACTGAAGGCAGCACGAACTTAGATTTAGGTGTTTTAGATCAGAAAGCTACAAATGTACCTAGTGTACACCAAAATTGCCAAAAATGACTAGGGGCAGTAGACAATGCTATAAAGAAGTGACTTTATTGATCTCACACTGGAGAAATTCTTCTCTGCATTTAACCCATCCTGTTATTAGGAGCAATGGGCAGCACATTACTGCGCCCGGGGACTATCTCCATGATCTTCTTGCTTCGGCTTGGTCAGGACCTAAGCTGGAGGATTTCAGCTATATATGGTGCATGTTTTGGGTTGATGGGGGAAACCACCATACATACACCATACATACACAGTTAAGTCACAAAAAAGTAGATTTAGTGTTTAGATTCATTTTAACTGATAGCTATTACAAGATATTAGATATGGTTTGCTTATAGATAAAAATGTATAATGCAATAAAGTGCCAAAACATGTATAACACTTACCTGGCCAGCCAAATGATATCTCTCTGTATTTCCTATACACCGCGATACCATTTGGACACCCTCCATCCACTCTCGCTCCTCCGGTTCCAAACCGACTCCGCGATTCTGATTCGTTCAAAGATGGTGACGTCAGTGCACCCGCCTTTGCCCGCAAAGTCACTCTTAGGCAGCGGAAGTTCCGCCTCAGTTTTGAATCAAGATGGCGCAATCTCTGATTGGTTCACTTAGCTGTCTGTCTACGCGCAACCGCAGCGCATTCTGTGGATCAAGCGTTACCAGACTCACTCGCTGGTACAGCGATGAGTCATGGATTCTTCCAGGCAAGTATAACACTGTTATAGTTGCCAATGTGAGACTAATACTCTTTGATTAAAAAAGTGTGTTGAGAGAAACAACAACCTTAAAAACCAAGAAAACATTAAATGTATTCACCAGAACATACCTGCCTGTCAAAAGCCTGATCCCGTCAGATCTCAGAAGCTAAGCAAGGCAGGGCCTGGTTAGTACTTGGATGGGAGACCGCTGGGAGTTCCAGGTGCCACAGGGGGGCGCCAGCTGCAAAAAACTGTCGCTGTGTCCTTAGGCAAGACACTTTACCCACATTTGCCTAGTATGAAAGTGGAGTGTGTGTGAGTGTTGGAGGTGGTCGGAGGGGCCGATGGCCGACGGCCTCGCTTCCGTCAGTCTGCCCCAGGGCAGCTGTGGCTACAGAAGGTAGCTTACCACCACCAAGTGTGGAGTGAATGAACGGTGAACTATGGAGCGCTTTGGGATGACAAGGCATGTCATGAAAGGCGCTATATAAATGCAATGGAAAAAAATAAATAAATAAAAGAACACTTAAACACACATTGACATTTAAAAATCAGCCTCTAGTTCAACCTTTTTGCAATGTTCTGGTAAATATGTAATCATTTTAACTTAAACTTAAATTTATAATTTGAAGAAATGACAATTAATAATTTGTAACATTGGAAAATGTGTAAGCACAATCATTTGTCCAATCCATTCTTACTTATCAGGGACATGGGAAAAGCATATAGGTAAAGGTCCTACACTGGTTTCATTGATCCTACATACAAATTGACTTTTGGTTATGTTACAATGTGTGAAGAATCCCTCAGTCGTCCAGGTAGAATCCATGGTAAAGGGAGAAATTCAATTTGTCAACTGGACAAAGTTTATTTGGGCGAAGACGTCTCACAGCTCATCCAAGCTGCTTCTTCAGTTCTGGCTTGAGTGCTGGTGGACACTGCTTATATCTGCCTGAAGGGAGGAGCTAACTACAATGAAATTACTATGCAGGGCTCTAAAGTCTCACGCATTGAGAGTGTGACACTCGCAATTCGACGTGTTCACATGCTCACACGCCACACATGGCATTTCTCACGCTGAATTAAAAAAAAAATAAAAAAATAAAAAAATTGTTCCCAGAAAATCGGTCTGTGTAGCTCAGTTTATGCAGGCACCGTGCGTTTTCAGCGAAAAAAACTCCCCCCCTCCTCCCCGCCCCGCTCCCCGGAAAAAAATCTCAGTTATCAGGCGCCGCGCCCTTTTCAGCCAATCAGAAAATAGATTGTTCTGTTGTTGGGCAGACTGTAGAGTGGGCAGGCCGTAGAGTGTAGTTTCAGCTGCTAAGTGCGCACTGCACTGTCAGTGATAAGGACAGCGACTGAACACGAGGAACAACAAAAACTGTTTCAAACTGTGGGTGAGGGTCCAAAAACGGGGCACAGAGTGTTTAAGTGCTGTGCAGTTTGCTTGGCTTATTTTAAGATTAAAATTAACATTTATCAGATGAAATGGAGATAGATGTATGAAAACCTATTTATGTGAGTCAGCCTTTTCCCACATGAAGATCATTAAGCACTGTTCCACCATGACTGATGATCAATTAGAAATGTGCTTGAGTGTGGCTGTCAGCAGCTACTGTCCAGACTACACATCCCGAGCTGATTCCATCCAGTGCAAGTCACATTTTGTGAGAAGGTCGTGCAAAGTGGGATCATCAAGAGGGAAAGGGAATTCCCCCCCCCCCAAAATAGGTGGTTGACATCTTAGTTTTTATTGGCTGGAATGACCCCAGATTGCATCTCAGAGCATCTACATTTCAAAAATTTTCCGGGGGGGCATGCCCCCGGACCACCCTAGCTTTTCAGTGACTTTCAGCTTTTTCCATTACTGGTAACTTTCATCCCTGTTTATATTAATTTATACAGTTTTAAGTTAAGCAGGACAGATATTTCTTTTTTTTCCTGTTCATTTTGTTATTTGGTATTAAAAATAAATTGCTGATAATTATTTATTTTCCATGTGTTCCTATCACTCAAATATGCATCTAATTAAATTCAGGTTTGAGTCAAATAGTAAAAAAAAAAATCACTTCACACATACAAAAAAGGGCTAAAAATATTCACTACACCATGAAAGGTGAAGGCAATCGGGCCGGTCCTTTTTTTTCAGGGAGTTGGCAACCCTAGTTGTTTACCACTGTTATTGCACTGAAATTACTACTGCTGCACATTTATTTTGATCTTAACTTCAATGCACATTCTATTGCACATTACCATTTCACTGCTGTATCTTCCATTGCACATTTTTGATGCACACTGCACATTTTTGGACATCTGTAAATAGGTATTTATTTATTATGTTGCACTGCTTTCAGATTTTAGATCTTAGATCTTAGATTTTAGTTTTAGATTTTGTCTTTGATAGTTTTGTTGTGTTTTGTCTTATATTGTATCTTGTACACTGTCTTTTTGCACTACCTGGCCAGAGAGAAACGGAATTTCGATTCACTGTATGTTGAACACATATGGCAGAATTGCCATTTTATCTACATCTCCAAAGCTCTGTTCCACCTTGTGATGTCATGAAGCGGTAGTTTTCAAGTTAACAGCTCCTTTTACCTTTAGCTCAGGAGAGATTGGCAATTCCAGGGCAGAAATGATTGAGATGATTCAACAGAAGGTGTAGAGAGTTTAAAAACACAGTGTAGCACTTCCTGTATTGCCACATGACATCACAAGGTGGAAGCTGTTTTCCACTTGAGAGAAGAACTCAGCCTAAAAATGAAGGATTTGTGTGTTAAATATGTGTGAATGAAACAAAAAACACAACTCCATGTGTTTGTGATGAAGAAATCACATTATAACATAGATCGGAAAATAACGTAATACGAGCCCTTAGCCTCCAGCTAACAGATAGTGGTCACAAATTGCTTTACCAAACTTTGGGTCTTTGCATTTGTTAGTGGGATTGGAGAGGCGCTCGGGAGGACTATTTGTGCTAGCGTTGGGTAAACTTACTGTTGGCTGTAAACACATCGTCCACTGTGATGTATGGATGCAGGGACGGATCCATAAGGCCTGGAACAGTACCAAGGGCGTTTGAAATATGGAGGTGAGTGGACTCAAGTTCGGCCAAAGCAGGACACCGGCAGGGAGCACTTCATCTGGATGGTCATTTTTGATTTTGAAAGATGTTACTAAGGGGAAAAAGTTAGAAGAGAACTAAAATAAGGTGCCTGTACCTGATTTTTTCCCTATGTGTTTTAACAAAATTTGTCTTGTCCCATGTACAAATATATTGTATACCGTACTTTTCGTACTATAGAGCGCACCTGACTATAAGCTGCACCAACCAAATAAAAATAAAGCCACAGGTGTCCACATTGTAACTTGAGATATTTACACAGAAAGATGGTACACAAGGATTTTTATTTTTATTTTAATTAACGTAAATGTAGATAGGTGCTTTTTTTCGAACAGCGCCTACAGCAGTAACACGGCAGAAACACAGCAGTAAAACAACTGTAAAATGTCCAGCCTGTAGCCTCTGGAAGCCTTAAAATAAAGTTTCAAGTTTAACTTTAAGGGTAAACCCTCAAACTCAATCTCACTGAACTGCTGATACCTGTCTAGGAGATTTTAAGTGGCTAAAACAAGGCTTCATTAATTCATGAACTCTTCTCACTTATTTACAGGTATTTTCACCTACCAGAAAAGTCCCTGATCGCTATCTTCTTCTTCCTCCTGTGCACTGAAACCACTTAAGTCGTCATCTGCAGTGTCGGAATTGAACAGCTTCAGCATGTCTTCATCACACACACGCTACATTCACTGTCTTGATAAAGAATTACAGTGGTACCTCACCTTACGAAATTAATTTGTTCCAGAAGTGGTTTCGTAACGTGAATTTTTCGTAAGTTGAGTAGCTATTTCAATGGAAAAAGCCTGATTCGTTCCAAGGCCCCGTTCCAAGTTTTTTTTAATAGTGTAACTTTTTTTTTATAGTGTAACACTGTGTTCTGGGTCCTGATTGGCTAAGAGACTGTAGACCCAGGACTAAACCTGGACTAAACCAGGACTAGACCAGGTGGATTAAAGCGCCACGTGCGGGTCTATTTCCTGGTTTCTCACGAGTCACAGCTGAGGCGAGCAGCGAGGAGGGGACCGCACGCAGTCCGAGCGCATGAACGAACGCAGGTAAGAGCCGCGGTGGTTTAATCCTGGTTTAGACCTGGTTTAGACCTGGTTTAGACCTGGTTCGGACCTGGTTTAATCCTGTTTTAGAGGAGGCATGGTTTGAGCACGGGTCTCGTCCTCTCAGCCCCGCGCCGGGTCATGCTGCGCTATCACACATGTGTCCCCGCGCACACTTCTCCACCCTCCTCCTTCCCCCCACGCTTCACTATTAATACATTTTGTTGAAAATCTATGAAAGTTTGAGTGTTTAAACGAGAGACAAATGTGAGAAAAGTTTAAATTCAGTCTGAGAAAAGCGTATAATGTGTGTGGCTGAGCGCGCATTATTTGAATTTTAATTAATTGAGATTTCGCGTTTCATAACTTGAATTTTCTTTCGTATCTAGAGACCAAATTTTAACGTGAAGGCGTTTCGTAACCTGGGTCTTTCGTAAGGTGAGGTACCACTGTAATCCATACATAAGCCGCAACTGACTATAAGGCGCAGGGTCCAAGTGTGAGAAAAAAGTAGCGGCTTATAGTCCGAAAAGTACGGTAAGCATTTTTTGAGGTCAATATAAGCCCGCTGTGTAATATGTGCATCTAATTGTAAAGCATTTCATTGTCTGGTAATCAGGAAGTCCACATTAGCATGATAGTAGTTGTTAGTGCTACCGTGATGTCAAAAACTCCGTTCTGGTGTTTGAAAGTTTTGAAATGCTCTGTTCTGTGTTTCACATTTTTAAGATCCATGATAAAAGAAGAAATTCAATTTGTCAACTGGACAAAGTTTGTTTGGTCGAAAACGTTTCGGCGCTCATCCAAGAGGCTTCGTCAGTTCTGGTTAGAGTGCTGGTAAGACACTTGCTTATATCTCGCTGCAGGGAGGAGCTAACTAGCTAACTACTTTCCGGAACTATCTCGCCTATAAAAGACAGAAACCAATAGGCGAGATAGTTTCGGAAAGTAGTTAGCAAGTTAGCTCCTCCCTGCAGCGAGACATAAGCAAGTGTCTTACCAGCACTCTAACCAGAACTGACGAAGCCTCTCGGATGAGCGGCGAAACGTTTTCGACCAAACAAACTTTGTCCAGTTGACAAATTGAATTTCTTCTTTTATCATGGATTCTACCTGGACGACTGAGGGACTCTTCACGCATTTTTAAGATCAGGCAAAAATCAGGCACAGAGCAATTTTAATACAATTGATACTTTGTAGCCAAAGTAATCAACCCTCCCTGGGGGTGTGATGCTAACTGTAGGCACTGTTCTGTCTGAAGCTCTGTTACTCAAGACTTTAATCTAAGTTTTGTTTTAACACAATGTGACCAGAAAAAAACGATTTAGCTGGAATTACAACATGTGAGCTGATTTGTTCTGTTAAACAAGTCCCTCTTGAATAACATTACCGTCACAAGGCAGCTACACAACACTTTTTGTTTGACTATTTAAAAACTTTTTTGGCAGTGTTTGCTAATATATTCATTCTTTACATATTAATCTGGGCAAGATATTTTAGCTATCTGAACAAACTTATGGTAATAATGAAATTCATAATATGTGTTGACAGAAATGGCTTTAGAAAATATAAGCAAAACGCAACACAGTCCCTAGTACAACAATATTACCTCAAATATTACCAAGAAAAAAAAACGCTTTCCTATCAAAGACCATTACGTTGAAATCTGCCATACTGGTAAGAAGTAATACATTTGCAATCGAGTAGTCTGCCATCACAACAGGCAAAAATAAAAACGTAGTAAAAAGTTACTAACCAGACGCATTAGAAAATAAAAGTGTAGCTGTTGCCATAAGTACCTCTTGGCTGTAGATCTGTGTATTATAATGATGCTGTGAAAATGGTACTATTGATGAATGCGATGCAGTTTGTTTGTTATACTGAGCCAAATGGGATAAAATCTAAAATATCCCCCTTTAAAAGAGCCATTAGCAAGCCGCGCAGATGTTGGTGCCATGATGGAGAATTTAGATCAGAATGATGAAGGCCCACTTTTACCCGTTTAATTTCCCTGTACAACTTGTTCGCACCTATCCGTCACGGGATGGTTGATTTAAATATTGTGGTATGGCTTTTGGTTTCCAATCCTTGAGAGAATGCCAAATAATAAATCTTGTACTATCCACTGGACACTCTCATTGGACACACTCCCATCAGTTTAGTACTGCATAGTGACGAGCCTGGTCGGCCATCTTTATTCTTTTTTGTAAACAGAGATAAGGAAGCTATCCATTTGGACATAACGCCAAGCATACGGAAAACTGTAGTCACTGCTTCTTTATGAAACTGGACAGATACAACCAGTCACCGAAAAATGTAAAAAATGTCAAATGTTTCAAATACAGGGCTCTCAACTTTCGAGCGGGGTCGTGCGTGTGACTGCGTAATTTCCGGGGGGAGGGGTTGCGAGTGACTATTTTTTTTCTGCGAGGAGCGGGGGGAGGGAGGGAGGGGGACGAATGGCGCTGAAACCGCGTGGTGCCTGAACCGATTTCTGGGCACAGAAGCGCTGCGCTTGAATTGCATAACTAAATTTCAGCGTGAGAAATACCATGTGTTGCGTGTGAACACGTCAAATTGCGTGTGTCACACTCTCAATGCGTGAGACTTGAGAGCCCTGCAAATATAGCTCCTGGACACATACAGTAGTAGCCATTGTTTTTTTTCCCCATGTTTCCGTGACTGGTCCTCTACAGGACCCTGACTGCTCCTTGATTCGTCCGTGGTTGGTCCGTTACTGGTCCGTGCAGATAATGTAGTCAACGCAGCCCTGAATGGTGATGCTCCTTAGCAGCCTGTGTGAAAACCAGTTGCACTCCCTCATTTTTCAACAGGGAAGACAATGATTGTCTCCTGGCCCGTTGAAAAACCTCCTGATAGCCCTTGCAAGTTCTACCTGAAAGACTTGATAGGCAACATTTAGATTACTGCATGTAATTGGCGGCACGGTGGCTGAGTGGGTAGCGCTCATGCTTCACAGCAAGAAGGTTCCGGGTTCGATCCCCGGGTCGCCCAGGCCTTTCTGTGTGTGTTCTGTGTGGAGTTTGCATGCATGGTCGGGGTTTGATCTCCGGGTTGCCTGGGCCTTTCTGTGTGGAGTTTGCATGTTCTCCCCATATCTGGGTGGGTTTCCTCCGGGCACTCTGGTTTCCCCCATCAACCCAAAACATGCACCATAGGTAAATCCTCCAGCTGAGGTCCTGACCAAGCTGAAGCAAGAAGATCATGGAGATGGTCCCTGGGCGCAGTAATGTGCTGCTCACTGCTCCTAATAACAGGATGGGTTAAATGTAGAAATGGAATTTCCCCACTGTGGGACTAGCTTTCTTTCTAATGATTACTTAAGAGATGCGTTGATAGCGGTTGATTGTCTTCGGTGCCTGTTTCATGTGATACACTGTAAAACTGTAAAAATGACAACTTGAATTTGTTCAGATTACGATTTTAGCGTTCATAGACAATAAAACTGCCAGTTGCGTCGTACACTGTCTCAAATGAGTAATTTCAACTCACTTTTGTAAGTTTCTGTTAAAAAGTTGATCTTAATTCATATTTTGAGTTGACATGATATACAAATTCAAGTGGACGGTAGTTTGGGCCAGGCCAACTAATCTGCGCATGCTCATTTGGAATAATCTTGGGATCTGCGGCAACGGGGTAACCAGAGGAGTTTATCAGGGGTTTTCCTTGGGTTTGGCTTTGAAAAAGAAACGTCCACCATTTTTCCCCTCAGAAGCACCGGCTGTCTTTGCAGAAAACTTTGTCATAAAGAGACTAACGAGTCCTTTTGTCAACATTGATGTTGACGAAAATGAAATGAGACGTTATTTTATCTCCTCTTCGCGCATTATTTGCAGTTTTAAGTTGGTAAAATAGAAACTTGAACTTAAAATGATTAGCTGGTGTGGGTGACAGTAGCTTAGCTCAGTTGGTAGAGCGCTTGTCTAGTGATCCAGGGGTTGGCGGTTCAAATCCCGCTCTTGACAGGTTGACTGTGTGTGATCCCAGCACCTGTGGGAGGATTCATGGGGGCTGGTGCACTGTGTTCTGGGCAGCAGAACACTGCTTGGACTGCTGCCCCCGTGACCCAGAAAATGGAAAAGTGGAAGATGAATGATTAGCTGGCACAACTTTAAAAGCTTAGTTAACTTAACTTAAAGGAAAAGTAACGTTTTTTACAATCTGAGCCTTATTTCGGTAATAAAACAAGTTGTTTTACTCACCCATAGCACTTTGGTGTCATATGGAGCATTTCCGGAGATGTTTTAGATTAGCGTTAGCCTAGCGCAACTTCTAGCCATAGCTCGGGGCATATAATATATTCCCCGAGCATGTAATATGCCCCGTGCGGGCTCCATATAACACAAACTTTAGCACTTTTCAAATCATAGAAGCTCGATGTCTTAGTCTACGATTTCGTTTGAGTCAAAATCCGAGATTTATCCATAATTTACAGCTTTGCGTTTCATGTTTGGGTCCCGGGAGCTGAGAGTGAAATAAACTGTGACTCCGCACATGCGCACTGGCATCCTCATCTACTCGAAACTATGGCTAAATCTCGGATTACAGGCCACTTTTGACCAAACGAAATTGTAGACTAAGACATCGAGCTTCTATGATTTGAAAAGTGCTAAAGTTTGTGTTATTTGGAGACCGCAAACATGTGCCCCGAGAACTCACATTATGGAGATCGCAAATCTAAAACATCTCCGGAAGTGCTCCATATGACACCAAAGTGCTATGGATGAGTAAAACAACTTGTTTTATTACCGAAATAAGGCTCAGATTGTAAAAAAAACATTACTTTTCCTTTAACAGCAATACTTAAAAACTTAAAAATTTAAGTTGATACTCACAACTCAAAAACAGTGCAGTCGGTTGCCTTGAAAATTTGAGATGAACTAACTATTTATTTTTTACAGTGTAGCCTAGTGAAATAGTATATAGTATTTCTATGAGCGCAGGTGTCTGGTGCTACAACGAGACGCACGCTAACTCACTAAATGCAGAAAAATCGGCAAATTTATTTCTCTTTGCAAGTAAAGTCAAATTTTAGTTTGATGCCAAATGTAGGCATGGCTACTTATCAGTAGCCAATCACACCCCCGCCTTCCCTGTTATCACACCCCCATCCCCAACCCCACCCCAACCCCACCCGTGCTACAAAAGGTCCAAGGTTATGTGGGCTACTGTACATTACAACAAAGATGCAGCACATCAGCAGATTCGTGCAATGAGAGAAAATGGATTGTCAACACAAGAGATAAGGCGAAATTTGGCATGCCGCGGCATTAACATTACACTGCGAGCTATGAGATATCACTACAAAGACAGACCACCCTGATGTTCAGGTCCTAGAAAACTGCAGAAGTAAGTATCTCACTCAATGAGGGAATGTACTGTAAAATAACTTGAGTATAGGCCTACGTATGAAAACACTTGATTTTTACTCAAATTTCTTTCCTTTATTTTCACAGCAATATCCTTGCTGCAATCGATGATCTGACAAAGAACAACACCGAAAAGAATGTCCAAGCTGTTCAAGAGAAAATCAAAGCAGATTTTGGTGTTGAAGTGAGCACAAAAAGTATATGCCACACTCGAAAACAGATGGGTTGGAAAGTCTCCAAGACGCGTTTTTTCCCAATGCTGAAGGAGCGCAACAAAGAGGCAAGGCTGCAGCAAGCTTTTGAGTGGAAGGAAATCTCAGGGGAGATTTTCCATAATGGGCTTTTCACTGGCAAAAAGACTGTCACACTGGAGCAACCAAAACCAAAACACCCATTGAAGCTGCATGTATGGGAAATGATTTCCCGGCGAGGAACAGGTCCTTTTGCCATCTTTGATGGAATAATGGACAGAACCTTCTTCGAGGAGAGCATCATAAAAGAATTTGCGGGGCCATACATCAAGAAACCTTTTGGGTCTAACCACCGCTTTTTCCAGGGCAATGATCCAAAGCACACTGCAGCTGCAGCTTGCATGGCATCAGAGGGCATCAACTGGGTTAAAACTCCAGCAAAGTCACCGGACTTGAATCCAATTGAACTGGTTTGGCGCTTCTTGAAGGACTATATCCGCAAACAGGCAAAGCCAGGCATAAAACAGGAGCTTATCCAAGCCATACATGTGTTCTGGGAGACGAAATTGACGGTGGAGTTCTGCAACAGACTTATAACAGGTTTATCAAACGTGATCGATCTGGTTATTAGGAATAAACGGGGGCATAGTGGGTTTGTTGTCGGTTCACTTATTGTGTTCTCATTACATTGTATGTGCACCTTTTAATAAAAAAATACACAAATAGCAGGAACCTCTCTACTCTCTTATTACACTAAAGAAAGAGCTTTGAGTTGATTACAGTTGACAGTGGCGCTACAAGCTACAGCTTCTGCCCCAACCCTTTGGTTATGATGATTACAGTCATACCTCACCTTACGAAATTAATTCGTTCCAGAAGTGGTTTCGTAACGTGATTTTTTGTAAGTAGAGTCGCAATGGGGGATTGGGGCGGCTGCGAAGCCGAGCGCGCATCCGAGCACGCATTATTTGATTTTTTGAGATTTTGCGTTTCGTAACTTGAATTTTCTTTCGTATTCAGAGACGAAAATTTTACTTAAAGGCGTTTCGTAACTTGGATTATTCGTTAGTTGGGTCTTTCGTAAGGTGAGGTATGACTGTATAACTGATAAATGCATCCATTCATTCGACCATAGGTAATTTTCAGGTGCTTAAGATAACCTATACTGTTTCTGTATTTGTAGGGTTTGCGCAACAGTGTCTTGGACATTATTGTTTGGTGGCTAATGGCTGGTGATGGAAAAAAAGTTAATTTAGAGCCCCGATTAAAAATGATAAATGCATCCATTCATTCAGTCGAAACGAGCCATTATGTCTTTAGCTGCACTATCAGCTATATCAAATCCAAAAGCAGTAAAGTTGATACAAAAATATATTTTTCTACAAACAGGTTTTCGACATTGTTGCAGGGCAAAAATGCACGTATAGGCCTAATAGTTCAAATAAACTTGATTCAATCACAGTCCATAATCCAAATTAATTGTTCTTTTGCATTCAATTAAGAATGAAAAACAATTAACTGGGAGAACAGTTTTTGTTATTTCATTTTTCTGTTTTAGTGTCAAAAACATAAATAAATACACAAAAAATAGATTTCGACTTCTATTTCCAAAATTTAAGTTTATTTCAAATAACAAACACAATATATTTGACATAAAGATGCAACCTCCTACGGTTCCAGGCAAACGGATGCCTCTTCCTAGGTATAATAAGCATCCTGATCCCATTACAAACTCTGTTACAGTAGTTCAGTTTACAACACAACTTCTTGTCATTTTGCCTCTGTGAAAACCGCTGCTTTCTGACCCAGTTTTGCGCAGTGCAACAATGATGGCGTTGCTGAGAAATCCGTCTGTAACATCCACTGATGCAGATTGATGCATCCAAAAACTTGCGCTAGGTAGCAAGCATAATGGAATAACAAACTTTTCAGTTTCATTATTGTTTTCAATTGTTTCTCGAAGTGTTCCTCAAAAATTGCTTGTTTGCATTCCTATGCACGATATGTCATATGAATTTATGGCTGAGGACATTGTTCAGATAAATGAGCAATTGTACAAAAAAACAATACACTCAAACATAAAGAAAAACTATCTACCTAGTCGGGGCGAAACACGGTCGAATGCAATGCCATATTAACAGAAACCATAGATTTAATTCTTGTTTTTATGAAACATAGTGAACAACACTCTAGAGTTAACCTGGGAAATCCCAGGCTGCTTTCGTTCGTTCCGATCTGAAAGACAGCCTGGCGACTATGGCAAGCAAGCTCTCCTGATTCTGGGAGCCAATCGGAGAGCGGGGAGTTGTGGAAAGACGGTGACGCGTACTACATGACAAACGGAAGCTTGTAGTTTGAACTGACAACTGACATGATTGGCTATGGGCCCTGTATACGCCAAATGATTGACATTCGTAACGCCCAATAAACGGCCTTTGGCGATTGTAAACCACACCTCCACTACGAGATATTTCTAAGGTGGCTTCCAGACCATATCTCACTTGTGATATGGTCAGGTGTAAACCAGGCAACACTAGAGTACTCATCATTGCTAAAATGTCACCATTACAACTGTTGGCTTTGTTTTTTTGTGAGAGAAGCACCATCTCATGGTGATATCCTGGAATTGCATGAATGGGCATGTTTAGAATTACAATAGGAGAGGGAGGGGGAACAGCCTTGGCTGGCGGCCAGATGGCGTTCAGCTGGAAACAGCACGGAAGAGGCACAGAAGCGTCATGGCGTGCGGCTGGAATGGGAAAAAAATCAGTGGCTCCTACTGTATAAACTCAATCCGACATAATACTGATGCTGCTCTGGAGAGCAGCATCAGTGACAGACTGATTCACCCTCGCTGTGTGAGGGAGAGGTTTCGCAGGTCTTTCCTTCCTGCTGCTGTCAGACTGTACAACGAACACTGTTAACATGTCATTCAACTTATTTGGGCTACAATATTCAACTATACTCCAGAGTCTATTTTTAGGTCTAGTTTTAAATTATCCTAGGCCATTATTTATTTATTTATTTATTATATTGTTCTGTTGTATGCTACTTTTTCTTGATGTTCTTGATCTGTGCGTTGCAACACTGGAATTTCCCCACTGTGGGACTAATAAAGGCATATCTTATCTTATCTTATCTTATATTGGGTCCATCTAGTCCAGAGAGTACTATGTATACACAAACAGCCTATAAAGAAGTTATTTAAAGTATTTTACGTGAAGAGTCCCTCAGTCATCCAAGTAGAATCCATGATAAAAGAAGAAATTCAATTTGTCAACTGGACAAAGTTTGTTTGGTCGAAAACGTTTCGTCAGTTCTGGTAAGAGTGCTGGTAATAATAATAATAATACATTTTATTTATTAGGCGCCTTTCTGGACACTCAAGGTCGCCTTACAACAAGTGTAATATACATTATAGGCAGATAGTTAAAATAAAAACAGTTAAAAACAAACAGTTAAACATTTAAACAATAGTGGTAAAACACTGCTTATATCTCGCTGCAGGGAGGAGCTAACTATACTGCAGTTTTTCCAAAACTATCTCGCCTATTTGTTTCTGTCTTTTGTTTCTCTGGCGTCTAGTTTAGCATACCTATTCCTATACCTATTGGTTTGAGAGGGGAGTTAAAGTTATTTTTGTCAAAAAAGCGAATCCTTCTTTAAACAGAAATGGTGGAGTCAGACATAATTTGTCTCCCATCTATAATTCCATTCTTAAACCTAAATCAAAACAAACAAAAGAAACAATAGGGCTAGCCAGGTCAGGGCCAGAGGTGTGAAAAACAGTCGTGTAGGGGTGAATAGGTATGCTAAACTAGACGTAAGTAAATTGTCCTGCTTGTCTCAGCTGAAATAGGTAATTATAATGCTTTATTGTGGAACAGTCTAGGGAACTCATTAACATCTCCATGAAGATAAGCAGCAGGCGAGGCAACCCCGCTCACAGTCAGAATGCCTGTTTTTCTATGGATTTTTTTAGCTATAAAACCACCTGTAATTGAATAAATGTAAGGTAGAGCCATCATACTGTGGAAAATTCCAGGCAGATCTTGACATATCCATAGAAACAAGGAATAAAAAAAGTTACATGGTGCACCTTTAAGGTTGGTTGTATCTTTGGAACAATTTTGAATCATCACCATCAACAAATACATAACTCAACAACTGACCAAGCAGATGGTATTTGGAAAAAAACAAACAAAAAAAGAATTACAGCAAAATGGTTTACATTAATCTGTGCTAAGAAAATGGCTGTTCCAAAAATCTCCAGTTGACCTAATAACATTGTTTTGAGCATTGTCATACACTGTTGACTAAAAAAGAACTTTGAATTCTGCACAAACTCAAAAACAGACATTGCAACAACAATCCAAACTGAACCAGTGACCTAGCACCCTCTTCTCATATCACTCCTCCGTGACCTTTTACCTCTCCATTTTCTGAATATAACGACATCGCCGTATCAGCTCTCCCTTGTTACTAACCCCAACGCGACGCACGGCGAGGCACTGAGTCTCAATACGATTCCATTGTTGACCCGTGACTAGCACCCGGGGACTATATAAAAACACAGCGCTAAAGAGATTGGCTTGGGACGCAGGGTGGGCCTGTGGGGAAGGGGCCAGAGCACACTCCATTACTTTGAGTGCAGATTGGAACATATAAAGTGAAAGGGCCGAGTCTGTATTATAAAAGGGGGGCGAGGGTGATGTGGAGAGACTGGTAAAGAGACACTAATCCAAGTAGTAATGGTTATGTTGTGGATAGCGGGTTGATTGTGGTTAAGAGTGGATGCATATGAGGTGCATGGGGAGTCAATGGACCTATTACAACTAATGTGCAAATTTATATAAAGGACTGCATTGGTATGTACTGGTATGTTTTATGGTTGAAAGGGTTAAAGAAAGCCTATTGTGCTTGTGTTTGCTTTAATTATCATCTCGGACACCCACAAATTGTTATTTAAAATGTCATTTGGACATTTTAAATCACAATACTGGCCTAAAATGAAAAAAATTAAATTGTGGTGGGAGTTCACATCGCCATAAGCATCACTCCAAATACAACTTCAGGTGAGTAAATGGTGAAGGGAAATAACTGCAACATGGTTAAATGTTTGAAGAAGTTGATTTTGCATAATATGGACGAATAGAATAATCCTGAATTTTGAGTATAAGCTTTATATATTGTATAAGGTTGAAAAAACAGTCTACAACTAGATACAAAGGTCGCACGGTTAATTAAAATCAAATCAAAATCACTATTTCAACTGACATATTTAGCAAATCCAAAAGCTGCATTTTTTTTTTTTTTAAGTTTGACATATTTACCTGCACAAACATCAAAATCTCCCGTCTTATTCTGCATAAAAACTGATAGCCCTGTAGTGTAGATCTGTAAAAACTGTTCTGAAGTGTGATTCTTGTATTGGTTTTGCGGTTCATATTTCAGTGTTCTTGTCAAATCTTCTAAAATGTGAAGTTTGAACAGAAAACTATTACTTGAACATAAATCTAATGGCAATGCTTGTCAGAAAAAAAATGCAATTAGATATTTTTCCTAAATAGTGCAGCCCTACCAGATACTAGGGATGCAACAATAACCAAAATACAGTGGTACCTCACCTTACGAAATTAATTTGTTCCAGAAGTGGTTTCGTAACGTGAATTTTTCGTAAGTTGAGTAGCTATTTCAATGGAAAAAGCCTGATTCGTTCCAAGGTTTGTTTGTTTTTTATAGTGTAACTTTTTTTTTTTATAGTGTAACATTGGTTCTGTGTCCTGATTGGCTAAGAGACTAGACAGGACTAAACGTGGACTAAACCAGGTCTAGAGTCTAGACCTGGTTTAGTTCTGGTCTAGACTCTAGACCAGAACTAAAGCAGGTCTAGACCGGGTCTAAACCTGGACTAAACCAGAACTGGACCAGGATTAAACTACCACGTGCCGCTCTTTGCTGGTTTCGTGCGGCTGGTTTGTGGCTCGGGCTCCAGAGGACGCGGTCCGGGCGCCGCGGTTCTATCTCGTCCTCGCAGCCCCGGTGCCGGTCGTGCAGACCAGGACTAGGGGTGCTCCTCGCACGGTTTGTGGCTCGGGCCACAAACCAGCCGCTGCGTGCTCCTCGCGGTGCCGTGCTCCTCGCGGTGCCGTGCTCCTCGCGGTGCCGTGCTCCTCGCCGTGCGGTGCGTTCATGTCTCCGCGCTGCTTCCGGAGTCGTGTCTCCCCCCACGCTTCACTATTTAATACATTTTGTTGAAAATCTTTTGTGTTCGGCGCTAGAGCTAAGAGGCCGAGAAAGGTGCTTTTTGAGCGGGGATAACAGTGGGGCGTGCATCTGAGCGCGCATTATTCGAATTTTTGAGATTTCGCGTTTCGTAACTTGAATTTTCTTTCCTATCTAGAGACCAAAATTTAACGTGAAGGCATTTTGTAACTTGGATTTTTCATATGTAGGGTCTTTCGTAAGGTGAGGTACCACTGTATTGTGATATTTTATCGTCCAAAGTCAATAATATCTTTGGCCATCACAATATTTCGGATCTCAGATCTCACTGCTTAAATTCGAAAAGCTAAAAGAAACAGGGAACTACATAGACCATGATCCCTTGCTCTGTTTCAGTCCAGTTTACATGATTATGTAACTGTTATTAACTACTTTTAAATCTTAACTCTTTGGTTTATGACAGAACCAAAGTCTTCTCAAGGCATTTTTAAAGGAAAAAGTAATGGATTCACAATTTTGTTAGCCTCCACAAAATATTGCAATAAATATCATACAGTGAAATGTGTGTATCGTGAAAATATCGTACAGAGAAATTTGGATATCGTAACATTCTATAGGCCAATTCTAATTAATACAGATAGGGGCATGCAAACTTAATGCAAATATACAAGTGGGTTAAAGGAGAATTAACATTTTTTACAATCTGAGCCTTATTTCGGTAATAAAACAAGTTGTTTTACTCACCCATAGCACTTTGGTGTTATATGGAGCACTTCCGGAGATGTTTTAGATTTGCGATCTCCGTAATTTGAGTTCTCGGGGCAAATGTTTGCGTTCTCCACATAACACAAAGTTTAGCACTTTTCAAATCATAGAAGCATAGTCTTGTATTAAATCCCTGTGGTAATAAAACATGTAGTTTTACTTAATCTCTCTCTGTAGACTGCTAACTTAATGAGCCTGTTCACACTTGCCAGAGCTCAGAGGTCTGAAAACACAAATACTTTCATATTAATTGATTCTCGGCCAGATACACATAAAAAGAGTGGCTGCTTGTGTTAGCCAAGTGGGAATTGGTGGAAAATGCGCAACTTGTTTTTGGTGATTTGACACATTTTTATATTTCATTTTTTCCCCATATAGCTACACATTCAACTGACCTGTCTGCTTTTCATACACATGTTCAAACAAAAAACATATATACGTCTAAAAAATACAAAACTGCAAAAGCCACTCACCATTAAAGGAGAATTAACGTTTTTTACCTTATTTCAGTAATAAAACAAGTTGTTTTACTCACCCATAGCACTTTGGTGTCATATGAAGCACTTCCAGAGATGTTTTAGATTAGCGATTAGCGATTACCGTTCTCGGGGCACATGTTTGCGGTCTCCAAATAACACAAACTTTAGCACTTTTCAAATCATAGAAGCTCGATGTCTTAGTCTACGCCTTTGTTTGAGTCAAAAGTGGCCTGTAATCCGAGATTTAGCCATAGTTTCGAGTAGATGAGGACGCCAGTGCGCATGTGCGGAGTCACAGCTTATTTTGCTCTCAGCTCTCGGGACCCAAACATGAAACGCAAAGCTGTAAATTATGGATAAATCTCGGATTACAGGCCACTTTTGACTCAAATGAAGGCATAGACTAAGACATTGATGCTTCTATGATTTGAAAAGTGCTAAAGTTTGTGTTATTTGGAGACCGCTCGGGGCATATATTACATGATCTATGCCCCGAGAACGCTAATCGCTAATCTAAAACATCTCTGGAAGTGCTCCATATGACACCAAAGTGCTATGGGTGAGTAAAACAACTTGTTTTATTACCAAAATAAGGCTCAGATTGTAAAAAACATTAATTCCCCTTAAAGGTAGTGTATTACACAAAATGGATTCTTGTGAGCTTTAAGCCATGTTAGAATATTACCTCTTCAAAAACATACATGGAGTTGTTTTTTTCAGTCACACATGTTTGAGTATTATGTTTGCATTATTAATGTGTCTACATCTCCAAAGCTCGAAATGCTCTTTTCCTTCTTGTGATGTCATGAAGAGGTAGTTTTTAAGTAAACAGCTATCTTTCAAAGACTGGCAATCACAGAGCTGAAATCACCCAAATGACTCACAATCTGGTGCTCTCTGGAGATCCCGAGTGGGCAGAGTAACCGAGGCACTCCGATATGCTTTGCTATTATTTTATTTCATGACAAACGCCAACATGTTTCGACTTGTGTCCTGATGAAAATGCAAGTTGGATCTCATCTTTTACCTAGAATGTTTTTAGTTTCAGAGAAGAACTCTTACTCTAACTAAATATTCAGGATCTGTGTGTTAAAGGTCCCATGGCATGAAATTTTCACTTTCTGAGGTTTTTGAACGTTAATGTGAGCTCCCCTACCCTGTTTAGGCCCCCCCAATGGTTAAAAGTTGCGAAATGTCTAAACTGAGCATTTGCGATCCTTTTCTGCGTTAGAAAAAATCAGAGCTCAAACGGGCGATTTTGAACAAGGCACCTTATTGACGTCAGATCGAAAAAAGAAATGCAAATGCAGTTTCACCCCCGTCTGTCTGTACTCAGCGTCTCTGTAAATCACGCCCAGAGAGTTTGGACCGCGAATGCGCTAGGCAATGCGAAATGCGTTTTTTTATTTGCCTGGAGGCACGTCCGAGTGTTTCTAGGCTCGGAAGTCCTTTATCTGAGCCTCTGGACCTTTGAACAGCAGTGGTTTCATTTTATTTTCTGTGGAAATGTGTTTATTTTTCAATGGAATGCTTCTAATCTCTTCTCCGCGCAAAAACGCGGAAATGGATCAGAGAGCACAGCTGAGAGTGGAGAGTTTGGCCACGCCCCCACCCTCTACTATAGGCCATCTCTTTTCTCCTCATTTGCATTCAAGCAACAACGCCCATTATGGACTGTTCAGAGAGAGAAAAAATAATCTTTCTCATCTTATCTCTGTTTCTCATGCACTGAGTCTTGATTTTGGAGAAGGATTCATTTACAGTATTAGGGAACCATTAAGGAGCCATATAAAAGCATCAAGAAGTACCATGTCATGGGATCTTTAAACATGTTTGAATAAAACAAAACTCTGGACATGTTTTTGATGAGGAAATAACATTATAAGATATAGAAAATAATAACATACTGGCCCTTTAATCTTATCCTGCTGTTTTCTGTCAATTCATCAAACTCTGAAACAGCCACTCCTATAGAAATCCCAAATGGAAAACAGCACAACGTAGCCAATGTGTCCATTGATCTTAGCTTCCTCTTTATCTTTATCAACAATCAAACATGCCTCTGTATTTTAACGCCTGATATATTTAGATTCAGAGGTGCAGACCTGATGTGCAGTGACCAAGTGGTGCTTGACTGGAGCCTACACAAGTCATATTACTGAAAATGTTTTACTTTGCACTTAGCAAGCATTCTGCTCCAGTTACCATTAAAAGCAAAAAAAAAGAGGCCTATTTTAACACATACATGGATAAAAAACTACACTTTCATGTGGTAAAATGTATTGCTTTTTCATATCGATACAACCTGGATCAAAGAGCACCTTTAATGGGGGGCCCACAACTTTTTGTCACTATACAGATCTTATTGCTTTGGCTGGAATGTTCCACAGTATGGCTAAGATCTATTGTGCTTGAGCCTGCTATATCTGTGACACCCGTGGATTATTGTTATAATTTGCATTTCAAAATCACAATATTAATCTAAAATGACTTACTAAAAGAAACAAGTCTGCTGACTTTCGCATTGGGAACTGACGTTGTCCTGAACATCATCAGTCACCAACTTCGTGTCAGGGTCCGTTAGTTGAGTTTGTCTTGTTACTTCCTGTTTTATTTTGTTAAGGTTCTGTTTTGTTCCCTTACTTCCTGTCTAGTTTTCCCTCTCCCCATTACCCTAATGTGCCTCACCTGTTTGTCATTGTCTCCTCCTCCCCAGCCTATATTAGCCTTACCTTTTTCCCCTCCTGTTGCCAGTTCGTCTTGTCTGTTTTCAGAAAGCGTTCCAGCGTTCTTTTCCCAGTTTGACCTTCGTGTTTTGATTCCTTGCCTTATTCCTTGGACTGTTTTTTGCCTGCCGATTTGGATACCTCTGCTTGCCCTCTGACTGATTTCCTGGAATTTTGGACGTTTTGTAATAAACCCTCTTCTACTGCTCACCTGCCTCTCGCCTCTGCATTGTTGGGTCCTCCTGTTCTGTTTATGACAGTACGAACTGGCCAAAACATGGACCCTGCATGGCCTGATCAGGTATGTGCGGTCCTGATGGCACAAGGACAGAAGCTCCAGCAGCAGAAAGATCAGCTGATCAGCATGCGCCAGGAGATGACCGCAGCGGCACGACAGACCGAGGCTGCCTGCGTCGCCTTGATGGCCCGGATGGACCACGTTGCCAGCCGTATCCAGGGTCTCGAACAGTCCACTCACTGTCATAAACAGAACAGGAGGACCCAACAATGCAGAGGCGAGAGGCAGGCGAGCAGTAGAAGAGGGTTTATTACAAAACGTCCAAAATTCCAGGAAATCAGTCAGAGGGCAAGCAGAGGTATCCAAATCGGCAGGCAAAAAACAACAGTCCAAGGAATAAGGCAAGGAATCAAAACACGAAGGTCAAACTGGGAAAAGAACGCTGGAACGCTTTCTGAAAACAGACAAGACGAACTGGCAACAGGAGGGGAAAAAGGTAAGGCTAATATAGGCTGGGGAGGAGGAGACAATGACAAACAGGTGAGGCACATTAGGGTAATGGGGAGAGGGAAAACTAGACAGGAAGTAAGGGAACAAAACAGAACCTTAACAAAATAAAACAGGAAGTAACAAGACAAACTCAACTAACGGACCCTGACACTTCGACGGATCGCTTGCAGGTCACACTAGTGTGGAGCATATTTTTTCATTTGTACCAAAATGTCTGCCGCAGCCGAATCCTACGCATATCACTAATTAAGAAAGTAACATTGAAGAAAAAAGGAAATATAGAGCAGTGGGCTTATGTGTGTGGCATGAAAATGGGAATTGATCGGCAATATGGTGTCTTGAAAATAAGTGATTGCTCAAACATGCACACATCATTCCAAATAAAAGTTCAGGTGCATAAATGTTGAGGGGAAACTACTACAAAATGGTTAAAAGCTGTAAAAAAAAAAAATTAAAAAAAATTGCATAATAGGTCTGCTTTAAAATGACCTATCTTGCATTTATTGAGTTACGGTTATTGGTTTCACTGATCAAAAATTCCAGGGCAGACTTGCCTCTCCACAGATCTGACCTGCTGTAACTTGCAACACTTGGTCTGGTTGTGTCTCTACTTGTATCCATCAGTAAGGTGCTAGAAATAAAAGTAAATTACACAAAGAAATTAATTTGAAACAGTGGGATGAATTTGTTTAAAAAAAAAAAAAAAAATAATAATAATAATTACAGGGGGTCCTCGGGTTACGACGGTCTCGACTTACGACGTTTCGTGGTTACGAACGCGCCCCCATTCAAAAATAACAATAATATTACGCGTCATTCTGTCTTACGCGGTTTAGCGTGGTAAGCGATGTAAACAAACGTGAACGGCGCGCGGCGCACGGCGGAAGAATACGCTCTGTTGTGGTTGTAGGGCGGAGAAGACGGCCTCGTGTGCGTGCCCAATGTGGGCGGAAGTACCTGATGTGGGCTCTGATCTGCTCCTATGAAAGCGACAGTGATAACCAAGCAGCGTAGTGGTCTAATTATTGAGATGGAAAGGTTATTGGTGCTTTGGTTGGAAGATCAAAGTCAAAATCCGACTTACGGCGAAATTCGGGTTACGACGCATTCATTTTAATCTTTTAATCTTTTTAGACTAGCGTGAGAGTGAATGTGAGTGCATGAAGCTGAGTGTGTGTATGTAAGTTGTAGTGAGTGAGTGAATGAGCACTATCATAGGCACTTTAACTAAAAGCACCTTAGTATTAGAACTACCTCATGGCATTTTAAGTGATTGTACAGATTCGTTTTATGTCTTGTCCAACCATGTGTATAATGTTTGTTGTATTGTCTTAATCTAGACTGTGTTTTTATTATTGTCTGTCACTGCATGTTCTGCTCTTTTATTGTATCCTGTTTTACCCCTTCCAATGGGACTACGGATGGAAATTAGCTCCTAGCTAAATCCGGTGTATTTACGGCACTAGTCGTTCATTAATACATGCTGTCCCATTCAAATAAATAAAATAAATAAATAAAAACGACGCGTCTTAAGAATGGATCAACGTCGTAACCCGAGGACCCCCCAAATGTACACAAATACATTTTTAAAATTATCAATCTGGGATTTAATTTTCTCTAATTAAACACCCAAATGGAAATGGCTGCTAAATGAATAATTGGATGATGGGGCTGGGAGTGTAGGGGCTTTCACACTCACAGGTCAATATATCATGTTTTAATTCATTTCAAGCTGCAAGTGCAATTATCGTATTAATCTCTATTAGCTATGAACAAAACCACACTATGGCCATGTAATTACAGTGTTAATGCAAAATGACAGTGTCCGTATCTCCTCCATTGTGCTACATTACATAGATCACAGAATGATCAGTCGCAGAAATTACTACTCATGAATATTGTATGAAATCTGCATATGTCTCAATAGGTATGTATGTCTGTCTATAGTATTATAGGTGGCACAGTACTGGGGGTTATAGAAGTATATTTTAATTGCAAATCTAAACTGTAGTCTTTGTTAAAGTTTGGTTTCTAATTAGAAAGCCAAAAGGCAAAACACAATATATTATATAGTTGTAGGAAAGCAAGATTTTCAAATGAGCTACAAGCTAGAAGTTTTCCTTTCAAAGTTCATTAGTAGGAAGTATATATTCTACTGCAAAGGTAGATCCTCAATATAAAAAAGAGGTGGCTATGTGACTGCTACATAATCTTTTTTTTTTTTCTTAATTCACATATTTCTCTTCATTTTGAGTTGCCAAAATGAACCAGCTATCAGATTTATGCCAGATGCCCTTCCACTTAGTACTAATTACTTTGTCTGGCAGGTCCTCCATTTTGCAAAATTGACTCTTGTGAGCTTTTACCCATGTTAGAATGCAGATACCTCCTCAAAAACATACCCGGAGTTGAGTTTTGTTTTTAGTTATTTTATTATTATCACTTTATTTATTGCTATTTTAGTAATGTTTTTATGAAGTTTTATTGATTTTATGTGCAGCACTTTGGAAACTGTCTCTGTTTATAAAATGTGCTATAGAAATAAAGTTGGATTAGATTGGATTGAGTTTTGTGTCTATCGCCAAAGCTCAAAATGCTCTGTTCCACCTTGTGATGTCATATAGTGGAAGTTTTCAGGAGGTTACGGCTCTAGATCAATGCGTCTTTGTAAAGTTTTGTCAAAGAGTGTGTTTCTGACTGACCAGGTAAGTAATATGTGCCCTTTAATATTGCTGCAATGTTCACCTTCGGCACTAGACGAAACTCCACTTTTAACCCAATGCACTCATATTCTATTGCTGATTTCATATGCATTTTTGCCCTAGTTCCACTATATTATCCTGCATAAACAGAAGCATTCAAAACAAAAGGAGCGGCAGAGAAAACCCAGATACAGACCAGAAGAGGAGATTTTGCAGAATCTGCCCCATGGCCTGCAGCTTGAATACGTGATCATGACAACAAACAACAAAGCTTCAAAAACAGATTCTAAAAGGTGCTATGATAAGCTCAGAAGTATTGTATTGTTTTCAAATTAAACAGCAGTAAATACATTATACATTATACTTTTACTCAAATACATAAGGAGTAAAGAGTAGAATTAAGTCATTAAGATACAACTTTAGGTATGTATGTTAATAGCAGTCGTAGAAGTAACAGTACTGGATAGTTGAAGTAGCATAGTAGTATCTAGTATGTATATTGTACTATGTTTTTATGTCTGCATTTATTGTCTGTATAAATTATATACAGAAGCAGTTACCTACCTTACCTACCTAGAGGAGTAGAGGACGCCGTCATCTACTTGCTGCAGCGGGCGCTCACCCACCTAGAGACCGCCGGGAGTGCTGTGAGGGTCATGTTCTTTGACTTTTCCAGCGCCTTCAACACCATCAGGCCGGCGCTGCTGCGGGGGAAGCTGGAGGATGCGGGAGTTGATGGACATCTCGCTGCCTGGACCGTCAACTACCTCACTGACCGTCCACAGTACGTGCGGCTGCGCGGATGTGAGTCAGAGGTGGTAGTCTGCAGCACTGGGGCCCCCCAGGGAACTGTCCTTTCACCCTTCCTCTTCACCATCTACACCTCGGACTTCACATACAACATGGAGAGCTGCCATCTCCAAGTTCTCTGACGACTCGGCCATTGTGGGCTGTGTGTCGGCCATTGTAGCATGAGGGGAACGAGCTGGAGTACCGCTCTGTTATCAGAGACTTTGTGCGGGACAGGAAGAGACTTAATAAGCTGGTCAGGAGGGCCAGCTCTGTCCTGGGCTGTCCTCTGGACTCTGTAGAGGAGGTGGCTGAGAGGAAGGTACTGGCCAGATTCACGTCCATCATGGACAACACCTCTCACCCTCTGCACCGGACTATAGAGTAGCTGAGCAGCTCCTTCAGCAGCCGACTGAGGCACCCCCAGTGCAAGAAGGAGCGCTACAGCAGATCCTTCATCCCCACCACCATCAGACTGTATAACTCCACTATTATAGTTCAAACGTGCAATATTTTTTCCATACTCTCCTAGTTACTGTTTTATTATTATTACTTATTTTATTCTTGCCTGCATGCACTTTTTTCTTGTTCAAACTTTCTCTGCCTGGAGCTACTTTGGCAAGTAAATTTCTCCTATGTGAGATCAATAAAGTGTTATCTTATCTTATCTTATCTTATCTTATCTTATCTTATCTTATCTTACTGCATGTTGTGTGACTGCATAAATGGTTGTGGTTTGTAAACTGTCAAACTTGTAATACTACATAATTTTTTATGACAAAATGATGAGTCATAGTAGGATTGAATTATTTGTCGCAATATGTAGTGAACAAAGTAGTAGTGGCAGTACAGTATACAAAGTATACAAACTAGTAGTAATGGTGGTGATGGAAGTAGCATTATACATTCTACTTTACATTTAAAGGAATAGAAGTGACTGATCTTACACAGGAGAAATTCTCTGCATTTAACCCATCCTGTTATTAGGAGCAGTGGGCAGCACATTCCTGCGCCCGGGGACCATCTCCATGATCTTCTTGCTTCGGCTTGGTCAGGACCTCAGCTGGAGGATTTTACCTATGGAGCATGTTTTGGGTTGATGGGGGAAACCGGAGTGTCCGGAGGAAACCCACCCAGACACGGGGAGAACATGCAAACTCCACATGATCATGAGCGCTACACACTCAGCCACCGTGCCGCATAGATGAGTATTGTTTATAAATGTATATTCGACTTACTTGTAAATTGTATTAAGTTAATGCTAAAATATGGATAATGGTTGATCAATGTATTGAGCTGGAAAGTATTTTCCATATGGTGATTTGTATTATTTTGTTCTTGTCTCGCTCTTACGTTGGTTATTTGACAAGGCAAGGAAAATATAGGGTCATCTAACCATCAGTTCTGGCCTTCTAAGTTGACTGGATGCTACAGTTACTATTCCTCTAAGCTTAAATTTCATGTCAGGTATGTGTGTAGAATCCCTCAGTCGTCCAGGTAGAATCCATGTCAAAAGGAGAAATTCAATTTGTCAGCTGGACAAAAGTTTATTTGGTCGAATACGTTTCGCAGCTCATCCAAGCTGCTTCTTCAGTTCTGGCCAGACTCTGGTGGACACTGCCTATATCTGCCTGAAGGGAGGAGCTAACGACAATGAAATTACTTTGAAACTACTTGTCAGAGTTAGATCACAGATTCAATACTGCCACAAAAGGAACAACCAGGGACATGAGGTTGAAGTTTTACTTGTCGGCAAGGGGGAACAGAGTGACTGACCGCACCTCTGAGTCAGTTCACCAATGTCTCCCAACAATGGGACTGCCGCTTCAGCTTTTATTAAGTTAATCACATGACACACAGATCGCATAAATCATAGGAACACAGTTTGTGACTGAAACAAGATATGAGGAATCAGGGACTTATCTTTCTGGAACACATTTTATCATAAGTGCTGATGTAATATTGATATCATATGTGATATCATAGTATGTGGGTCAGACCAACAGTCGCCTTACCACTGATTTCCATATCCTTTTTCACAAATCTAACCATGTCAAGGATGTTAGACATTAAGAACAAGATCGCAATAATACGTTTAACAATATATTTGAACATAATATAATATAATAATCATAATTTCCTTAACACTACTCCACCTACTTGTTTACAGTTTCTGTTAGTTAGGTAGGCCTATTAAATATGCAGTGGAATTGGAGTGTGGGGTCTTGTCAGCAGAACCATTCAGGGCCATAATGGATGTTTTCACACCTCTGGACCTGACCTGCTGCCATATTGTTTTCTTTGTTTGTTTTGATTTAGGTTTGAGGATATAAATTAGTTAGAGTTAGTTAGAGACAAATTATGTCTGAGACCTCCATTTCTGTTCAAGGAAGGATTCTCTTTCTTGACAAAAATAGCCTCTTTAACTCCCCTCTCAGACCAGTTCTTTTCTCTGGCCAAGATCTGAACCTCACTGTCCTCAAAGGAGTGGCCCGTGACTTCTAGGTGGAGATGTATGGCAGATGAAGGTCCACTCTGGCTCATCCGTCTGTGTTGGTAGTTGTGGTAAAAGTAGCAGTGGTTGTATGGCTAGTGAAAACAGTAGTATGTCATTCAAAGTACTAGTAGTAATGGATGGTAGTCACAGTAGTAGTAATGGCTGTAGAAGTAACCCTACATTCTATTTGAAGTATTATTTTATATATCACTACTTTGAAGTACATTTACTTGAGTACAAAGTTACTGACCAGTGGCCGTGCTCTCGTCCAAAGCTAACGTAGCATATTGTTTTTGTCATTGGTCATGGCGGACATCCATACATCATCAGAGCGCGGCGCCTTGTCTCGTTCGGGAATCAAAGTCTTTATTATCGATTCTGGCTCCCAGCGCACATCCGTCTGTCCCCTGTCCTGAGAGAGACAGAGAGGGGAGGAGGAGGGCAGAGAAAGAGAGAGGGAGAGAGAGAGAAAGAGAGAGAGAGAAAGAAAAAGAAAAAAGAGAGAGAGGGAAGCGAGATGAAAGAGAGAAAAGGAGAGGAGTCAGCAAGAGCATGGGGAGGGAGAGTTTGAGAGACAGAAAGAGAAGGGTAAGAAGGAGAAAGAAAGGGAGAGAGAAAAGAGAGAGAGGTGGGTGAGAGCTGTGGTAAAAAAAAGGGAGTGAGAGGGGGGGGGGGGGTCAACATATTTCTTTAAAGGTTTAATCCCTTTGAAAAACGGTGTTCCGAATGTGCTCCGGGAAAGGGAACCTGAGGTCACCACGCTGATCAAAAAGTCACAAATATCACTTACAAGTACAATTACAGTAAAACTAAAAAATACTGCTGCTGGGAATACTATAACTCAGGCGGCAGTGGCACAGTGGTTATAGTAGCGGTCCCCCAACGCAAAAGTCAGATAGATTCCTGCTATGTCCTTGGGCAAGACACTTCACCCACCTTGCCTGTTATTACTTTTACTATTACTATCTTTACTGTTACTGTCATGCTTCTTCAACTTGTTTCTACTACAGTGGTACCTCACCTTACGAAAGACCCAACAAACGAAAATTTCAAGTTACGAAACGCCTTCACGTTAAATTTTGGTCTCTAGATATGAAAGAAAATTCAAGTTACGAAACGCGAAATCTCAAAAATTCAAATAATGCGCGCTCAGCCACACACATTATACGCTTTTCTCAGACTGGATTTAAACTTTCTCACATTTCTCTCTCGTTTAAACACTCAAACTTTCATAGATTTTCAACAAAATGTATTAATAGTGAAGTGTGGGGGGAAGGGGGAGGGCGGTGTGTGTGCGCGCGGACACGTGTGTGATAGCGCAGCATGACCCGGCGCGGGGCGCGAGCACGAGACCCGTGCTCAAACCGTGTCAGGTCTAAACCAGGTCTAAACCAGGTCTGAACCAGGTCTAAACCAGGATTAGACCATGCATGCGTTCGTTCATGCGCTCAGACTGCGTGCGGTCCCGAGGCACATCCCCTCCCCTCCTCGCTGCGGTCCCCTCCTCGCTGCTCGCCTCAGCCGTGACTCGAAACGAAACCAGGAAATAGACCCGCACGCGGCGCTTTAATCCACCTAGTTTAGTCCAGGTTTAGTCCTAGTCCAGTCCTGGTTTAGTCCAGGTTTAGACCTTGGTCTAGACTGGTATAGTCCACGTTTAGTCCTTATAAAAAAAATGTTACACTATAAAAAAAAAGCTTGGAACGAATCAGGCCTTTTCCATTGAAATAGCTACTTAACTTACGAAAAATTCACGTTACGAAACCACTTCTGGAACGAATTAATTTCGTAAGGTGAGGTACCACTGTACTATTATAACAACTACGACATCAACAACAACTACAGCTGCTACTACTACTACTACTACTACTACTACTGCTGCTGCTAAAATACTATCTGTCCAATCCGCAGCATCAGCACATGAATATTTAAGACCCCTAAAGTGAGTTAAAATTCATTGTGGTCCGCACAGATTTCTGATTCTCTTTCATGTGCGCTGTGATAGTTGGAGTAATTCTAGTATCCCAGGTGAACCCGCGGGCCCTCCTACATAAATATTTTCATTCACCTCTCTTCTCCCAGAGTCAATCATTAGCCAAGGTCACGCAACAAAATAAAAATTATACTTTGAAGCACATTAAAAAGTCTATGGATTATTGGTAGAGCAAATCCCAAGGCATTTTCTGCATGTAATTGTAACCCTTATGTAGCAATGATATTGAATTACTGACAGTGAACCAATGAGTATTACTACTATTATTATTGTTATTATAATAATATGGGTTTGGACTAGTTCAGGAGATTTATGGTTCGTCTCTAGGAGGTGCGTGCAGTATATTGATTGACAGACAAAAATGTTTAGTTTACGTGGCTGGTGCCTTATTATTAACAGTGCAACAGTGAATTAAAATTATACCCAATATTTACAGATCTGCAGATAGCAGTAGTATGATGTTGTACAACAAATATATTCAAGCTTGTATTTCGAGTTCACACGTCTGGTTTAAAGTGCAATAGTTTTATAACACTCTTCGTTTGACATAAAATGTAAGTTCAAAGAAACAACAAACTGCAACACAATGTTCAGCGCAGTCCCGTATTGTCCCGGTTAAACTGTCGTACTGACAGTAAAGTTCATCATTGGAAAAAACAGAAGAAAACTGTAGTTGTTGTGGTTTGATTGTTCTTGAGAAAAATACGGAATCCGTGAGTTTGAATTTTTAGTCCATAGCGCTTGAGTGATTTAGTTGTGACCGGGGAGAAAAAAAAAAAGGGAAGAGGACTGGCTGTAACAGCCCCTACCAGACCACAGTAGCTGTAGGTTGAGTTGTTGAGATGTTATTCAGAGGTGCTGTTCAGGCTCCTCTACAGGCTTAGCTCACCAGATGAGCGCGGATTGTACCCCACAAGGGCACACCTGGCCTGTAGTTAACAGACAGGACGATCCATTAGACATCATGTAAAATAAAAAGTAACCACTAGCTAGATTTTGTTTTTGTTGTGTACACTATACATTATCAAAAGGAGATTGTCATTTAGAAGACAATAAATAAAGTGCAATACTGTACAGTTCAAAAATAAAGTGCAGTTAAATTCATAAACTGTTAAACAATCAACAAAGTTTGGCTTATTGTATAATAAGGCACAGCCCACAAAAAGGTTGGGCTTATTGTTTAATAAATGCACAGCTGTACCTAAGCTAAAGCTATATTAGCAGCATCAGGACAGAAAACAAACAATTGGGAAGCAGACTCACCAATATCCACTTGTTTAAGCCACACAGCGAGTAACCCAGCCTCTATGCGGTGGTATCCGATTTCTATAATTGTAAAACGTGATTAGGAGCGAATATATGTAAGTTTAGAGTGGAAACAAGTCTGTTTACCTGCTACAGCCAGTGTTCCCAGCCTCCTCTCCTCCGCTCGTCTGTCCGCGCGCAAGTGACAGAGGGAGCCGTAATGAGGAGAGAAGGAACACGATTGGCTGAGCAGCCGCGCATGCTCCGTGCGGGTTAAGGTGCATTCACTGACTTAGGAAAGGTTGGAAATAGTAATTATTTTTATTAAACCGCAGTAGAATGTTATATTATTATAGTATATTTAGTTATATATTCACATGCATATTATATAATATTTATACATATATTTTTATGTGGGTTACATCCTCCCCGCCTAAAATCATGCACGTCCCGTTGCATGTTAAAATTTTAGACAACGTGAACGGAAGGATAGGTAGCATCGGAAGTAACGCCTAATGCATCGGATAAACCGTGTAACATGGTTTGAACAACGGAAATCAAAGGATTGCCGCGAGTGGCATATTGGAGTCTTTGAGGTGGTGCCCGCTGTCGTCGTGAACGTCTCAAAGTAACGTCAACTAAGTCAGTGTCCTTATCAGATGTCTCAGCAGGATCGGATTCATCTGGGGGATCTTCGATGACGACAGGAACCTCGGTAAGTATCCCTTCATTTTCAGGTAAGTTCTGGTTTGCTAAGTTCTCTTCCACATCGGACGCAGATTGCTCACTGCTGGAGTTCATGACTTGAGGTGGAGAATCGGATAGAGCAGATATTGGTTCCCCTTGTTCTTCTGGAACTGCCGGAGGATCAACAACTGATGCTCCTTGAGGTTCACGCTCAATGGATGGCGCTGGAGCATGATGTTGCTTCTTCACTGTGAAACGCAGCGTTGGTGGGCTGACATTTAAGGAAACCAAACTCTCTCCGTCTTCATCCTCAGCAGGAGGGTCTGTGGAAGGATCTTTATTTTTGGTCTGTTGTCGAGTCACTGGTTTTCGGATAGGTGAGGGTTCTACAGATTCATTCTCACTGTCCACCAGAAAACCGCATGGAAGCAGGAGGTCTCGGTGCAGGGTCCGCATGGGTCCTTCATTGCTTTCGGGTCTCAGCTTGTAAACTGGAAGATTGCCAGCTCGATGGACGACAACATACACTCCTCTTTCCCATTTGTCGCAAAGTTTGTGTTTCCCACGGAGGCGGACATTCCTCACTAGCACACGGTCACCTGGTTCCAATGCTGATGGTATCACACGAGTGTCAAATCTGGCTTTGTTCTTGTCAGCGGATCTTTTTGCGTTGTCAGATGCAATTTTGAAGCTTTCGTCCAGTCTTGACTTGAGAGATTGAATGTATTGAGAGTGGTTCTTATGGGTGGATTCACGGACAGGGAGATCAAAAGCAAGGTCCACAGGTAATCGGGGTGTTCTGCCAAACATTAACTCATAAGGAGTGAACCCTGTGACCTCATTCTTGGTGCAATTGTAGGCGTGAACCAGCGGCTTCACATGTTCTTTCCATCGGGTCTTTTGTTTCTGCTCCAAAGTCCCCAACATTGCCAGCAACGTCCGATTGAACCGCTCCACTGGATTTCCCCTCGGATGGTATGGAGTTGTGCGGCTCTTCTGAATGCCTGCAACCTCACATAGTTCCTTGATTAGCTTGGACTCGAAATCCTGTCCCTGATCGGTGTGAATTCGCTCTGGAATACCATAGTAAATGATGAAGTTTTCCCATAGGCTCTTCGCCACGGTTTTTGCCTTCTGATTTGGCATGGGAATGGCAACTGCGTATTTGGTGAAGTGGTCAGTTAGGACCAAGATATCTCGAGTGTTGCTAGAATCAGGTTCAAGGCTCAGGAAATCCATACACAGGAGCTCAAGCGGGCGTGATGTTTTGATACTGACAAGTGGTGCAGCTCTCTCCGGCAAGGCCTTTCGACGCACACAGCGGCCACAGGTTTTTATCTTCTGCTCAACATCCAATGCCATTTTGGGCCAGTAAAATCTGGTACGGACAAGGTCGAGTGTACGTTCGATCCCCATGTGGCCCATGTCATCATGGAGGCTTTTTAAGACCATGGGACGCAGCTCTTCAGGGAGGACGAGCTGATATAAAAGCTCTTCATTGTCCCTTCTCCTCCTGTACAGAACTCCATCCACCAATTCCAACTTGGTCCATTCTCTGAGCAAGAGTGGAAGTTCAGGAAGCTCAGCTCTAGCAGTCGGTGGAATCTTCTCCCCCGTCTCTAGCTGGTGAATAAGTTCTCGAATGCAAGGATCGGCATGTTGTTTCTCTTGGATGTTGAGAGCAGGAATGACTGGCAGCTGGTGGAGATTCTCAAAGCAGTCACTGTCAGGAATGATGTTGGCTTTGGTTGACAGAGATTCGATGAGCGTGAGCCCAACCTGACCTTGGTCATCTGACTGTGTGGCTCTGACCAGATGACTTTGGCAGATGGCAGCTACAATTTCCTCTGGAACAACGTCAGAGTCAGCTGTGTGATGTGAAACAAACTGATTGATGAGCTCATGATCATTGAGGGCATCGTCACTGGAGCATAGATGAGGGCGTCGAGAGAGAGCGTCAGCGTCACAGTTTTGCTTACCAGCCCGATACAGCAGCTTAAACGAGTATGTGGATAACGCAGCCAACCAGCGGTGTCCTGTAGCATCCAGTTTAGCTGTGGTGAGGATGTACGTTAGTGGGTTGCTGTCAGTTACCACGGTGAACTCTGCTCCATACAAATAATCTTGAAATTTCTCTGTGACACTCCATTTAAGCGCGAGGAATTCAAGTTTATGAGCTGGATAACGACTCTCACTCTGCGATAGCCCGCGGCTGGCATAGGCTATGACTCTCAGCTTCCCTTCTTGTTCCTGGTACAATGCTGCTCCAAGACCCGTTACGCTGGCATCCGTGTGGAGGATGTATGGGCGAGATGGATCTGCGAAGCCAAGAATTGGAGCAGTTGTGAGCTTGTTGATCAATGTTTGAAATGCATGTTGACAGCTGGAATTCCATCTTTCTCCAAACGGTTGGTTTGGGCTGTAGGTGGGTTTCTGCTGAGATCTCTGGTTCTTTGACTTTCGGGCAGGTCCATACCCCCGAGTCAAATTATTTAGCGGCTTGGCGATGATTGAGTAGTCTTTTATGAAGCGACGGTAATATCCAGCGAAGCCCAGAAAAGATCGCAGTTGTTTTAGCGTTTGTGGAATTGGCCAGGTTTTGATGGTTTCTATTTTTTCTGGGTCGGTTTGGACACCATTTTCTGAGACAATATGGCCCAGGTAGCGGACGGATGTTTGGAAAAATCTGCATTTCTCTGGTGACAACTTCAGCCCGTACTCTCTCAACCGGTTGAGGATCCGCAGCAGTCTTCGTTCATGTTCCTCCAAAGTGTCCGAGAAGATAATTAAATCGTCGAGGAACACAAGTACTTCCTTCAGATGAAGGTCCCCCATGCAGCGTTCCATCAAGCGCTGAAATGTGCTCGGTGCATTGGTGACGCCTTGGGGCATTTGATTAAACTCCCAAAACCCAAGGGGAGTGACAAAGGCGGTTTTAGGTTTATCTTCCTCACACATCGGAATCTGGTAGTACCCAGACTTCAGGTCAAGTACTGAGAACCATTTTGAACCAGTGAGGGCTGAGAACGATTCTTCCAAATTGGGCAACGGGTATGCATCCTTTATGGTCTGGAGGTTTAATTTGCGATAGTCGATGCACAATCTAACGTCACCATTCTTTTTCCGGACCACCACGACAGGAGACGCGAAGGGTGATGAGGATTCCCTTATGACTCCGGCTTCCAGAAGCTCTCGCAGGTGACGGCGGACGGCTTCATAGTCATGAGGATGGATTGGCCGGGCGCGTTGCTTGAATGGCGTGCTGTCGTGGAGTGGGATGTGATGTTTTATGGCTGTTGTGCATCCAAAATCCAGATCATGTTTTGAAAAGACCTCAGAGATGTTGTTAAGTTTTTCTGTGACTCTCTTCTTCCATTCTGGAGACAGTGGAGACTCTCCGAAATCCAAGTTCAGGCTGACCGACGGTTTCTCAGCTGGAAGGTGGGTCACACGATGTTCAGACAAGATGCAGTGGTAGGTCTCGAGATCTGCAATGACGGCATATGGTAGAATGAAAGTGTCTTGCTCAGATTCATTGGTAATGACCACAGGAACCTTGTAGGGAGATAGAGCGGGCAGGGTGATGAGACAACTGCTGACACAAAGGCCACCGGGCAGGGTGGAGGCAGGATGTTGTAGGAGGACACTTTGACCAGACGATGGAAAGGAGACTTTAGCAGAGCCCGTGATGACCATAGTGCGGCCGGCCGAAACTCGCACTGGAGCCTTGCTTAGGAGCCTCACAACTCCCATGTTGCCATTGTCCTTCTGCTGGTGTGACAGCTGTAATGTTTTCAACACAGCTCTGTACCCATGGGCACTGGGCTGAAATGTTTGATGTTCTCCCAAATACTGTTCATATAACGGCTCCAATGTATTCATGCCAATGAGAACTGTTGCTGGAAGATCTGGATGCGTATCTGGAACAACTAGAGCAAGAGTTGATATTTCAAAATCTTCACCAACAAAGTCTTTGGGAAATTTGACAGATATTTCCACATAGCCAAGGTAGGGGACAGTTTGACCTGCAGCGCCCTCGACTTGTAATAAATCATGGAGTGGTTGAATCCGTTGCTCGTGAAGATATTTGTTGTAGAAAGATACGGGTATGGTGGTTACCTGTGATCCTGTGTCAAGAAGGCATTGATAATTATGACCGGCAATATCAACTTCAGCTGTGCACTTTGATCCGATGAGCCCACGAGGCAGCGTAGTAGTTTGCCCTGGATGGGTCTGTTGGTCTGCACAGTGGACAGTCTTTGTGCTCTTGTTCTTTGCGGGACAGTGTGGGTCCTGCACAGTTCCTGTACGTCCCGTTACAGAAACTGAATCTAGTTTAAATGTCCATTAGAAGTTGAAGTACGGATCTGCCATTTTGGTTTCTTGTCATTGAATTGTTTGCGCTTTTTATTAACAAGTACTGGATTGGGATTATTTGTACACTGTGGTCTGATGTGTCCATCTTCTCCACATCGAAAACAGAAACCAGGCTTTGGACTGAATGATGAAGCATTCACATTAGTTGTTCGATGTTTCGGATGCGGATTTGGAAATGGACTGGTGAGAATGGACTGGTGAGAATTTGAAGCAGTTAAAGCAGCTAGTTGTTTTTGTATGTCGGCCACCTGCTTTGTGAGTGTGGAGATGGCAGCACTGACACTTTGATCCTTTTCTGCGAACTGAGCGTGAGCAGAGACTCTGTGTTTAGGTGTTCCAAGATGTTGATTCATCCTTAAAGTTTTTCGTTCCTCACGGTCTTCTTCAGTTCTTAATAGAAGGAGTAGCTCCGCAAATGATGGCGGGTTTGTTTTCCTTTGTTTTAGCTGGAGCTCCGTTATGAGGTTGTTGTCCCAGCATCCCCTGCAGAACTGACTGAGTAGGTGCCTGTTCACATCACCCGGCTTCACTCCTCCCCGCTTTACAGCCAGACTCAGGGCTACTTGCAGTCGCTGTAGATAGGAAGATGGCTTCTCACCCGAGTTTTGTAGCGTGTCCATGAACTTCACATAAAGCTCCTCTCCATCTTGCACTGTTCCATAAGCAGAGTCCAAATGCTGTATATAAGTTTCTGCAGGAAGGTCCAGGCTGAGGTGCTTTACGATGTCAGCAGCAGGCGGAAGAAGGCTGTCGAGGATGTGTCTGGATCTTTGCAGTACAGAGATGGCAGGGTCCTTTAAGATGAGGTCCACACCAGAGCGCCATGTATCATAATCCACTTCATGCTGTGGACGTGGGACTCTCCCAGAAAACATGCGCAGCCTGTGAGATGAACGCAGGTTAATGTCATCGCTCTTCACAATATGTTCCACAACATACCTCTGCACTTCAGGTGGATTCAGATCTGCAGTAGACATATTGATTGGATTGCCTTCTGTGCCAGTAGTGTGAAGAGGTGTAGCTGGAAGAGGATAAGAAGCCATGTTGTGTATTGGTGGAGCAGCGGCCATTTTGTTTTGTGCTGGAGTTGGGACGGCGGACATTTTGTTTTCCAGTGGAGTGAATTGTTCTTCCTTCTCAGTTTTACCAGGTCTCAAGTCTGTAACGGCTTCATTTATTTGAGTCATCAGTTCTTGTAGAACTTCTGCAAAATCTTGACCAGACAGTTTTGCTACTTGTTTCAAGTCAGCTAAGTAAGTTTTAGTCTTTGAACAACCGATATTAGCCGCATAAATTTTAGATAAACTTTGAACACAATATTCATTATCTTTAGGCTTAAATGTGTACGGCAGAATTGGACCCAAAAATTCGAAAGCTGACCCGGTTTTAAACTCAACAACCAACATGTTATGAAATTCTGATTCCGGTGAGTTTATTGGAAGAGACCGTTCAATAGCACCATACTGTAGAAGAAAATCCTCCACTTCATCAACGTCAATTTTAGGAACGCCACCGACCA
The DNA here is from genome assembly GCA_036785185.1 of Paratrypauchen microcephalus. Classification (NCBI taxonomy): domain Eukaryota; kingdom Metazoa; phylum Chordata; class Actinopteri; order Gobiiformes; family Gobiidae; genus Paratrypauchen; species Paratrypauchen microcephalus. Next base: position 5,291,132 of record JAVJIX010000027.1, on the reverse strand, counting down.
ATACCGCGTTGGGTATTTTAACACCCAAGGACTCCAACAAGTCCATTTTAATTTTGTGGATTGGTGAGACTGAAAAACCCCAAAAATATACTTTAACACGACCTCCTGGCTAGCTCGCCACGTTTTTCTTTTATGTAACCCTTATGTAGCAATGATATTGAATTACTGACAGTGAACCAATGAGTATTACTACTATTATTATTGTTATTATAATAATATGGGTTTGGACTAGTTCAGGAGATTTATGGTTCGTCTCTAGGAGGTGCGTGCAGTATATTGATTGACAGACAAAAATGTTTAGTTTACGTGGCTGGTGCCTTATTATTAACAGTGCAACAGTGAATTAAAATTATACCCAATATTTACAGATCTGCAGATAGCAGTAGTATGATGTTGTACAACAAATATATTCAAGCTTGTATTTCGAGTTCACACGTCTGGTTTAAAGTGCAATAGTTTTATAACACTCTTCGTTTGACATAAAATGTAAGTTCAAAGAAACAACAAACTGCAACACAATGTTCAGCGCAGTCCCGTATTGTCCCGGTTAAACTGTCGTACTGACAGTAAAGTTCATCATTGGAAAAAACAGAAGAAAACTGTAGTTGTTGTGGTTTGATTGTTCTTGAGAAAAATACGGAATCCGTGAGTTTGAATTTTTAGTCCATAGCGCTTGAGTGATTTAGTTGTGACCGGGGAGAAAAAAAAAAAGGGAAGAGGACTGGCTGTAACAGCCCCTACCAGACCACAGTAGCTGTAGGTTGAGTTGTTGAGATGTTATTCAGAGGTGCTGTTCAGGCTCCTCTACAGGCTTAACTCACCAGATGAGCGCGGATTGTACCCCACAAGGGCACACCTGGCCTGTAGTTAACAGACAGGACGATCCATTAGACATCATGTAAAATAAAAAGTAACCACTAGCTAGATTTTGTTTTTGTTGTGTACACTATACATTATCAAAAGGAGATTGTCATTTAGAAGACAATAAATAAAGTGCAATACTGTACAGTTCAAAAATAAAGTGCAGTTAAATTCATAAACTGTTAAACAATCAACAAAGTTTGGCTTATTGTATAATAAGGCACAGCCCACAAAAAGGTTGGGCTTATTGTTTAATAAATGCACAGCTGTACCTAAGCTAAAGCTATATTAGCAGCATCAGGACAGAAAACAAACAATTGGGAAGCAGACTCACCAATATCCACTTGTTTAAGCCACACAGCGAGTAACCCAGCCTCTATGCGGTGGTATCCGATTTCTATAATTGTAAAACGTGATTAGGAGCGAATATATGTAAGTTTAGAGTGGAAACAAGTCTGTTTACCTGCTACAGCCAGTGTTCCCAGCCTCCTCTCCTCCGCTCGTCTGTCCGCGCGCAAGTGACAGAGGGAGCCGTAATGAGGAGAGAAGGAACACGATTGGCTGAGCAGCCGCGCATGCTCCGTGCGGGTTAAGGTGCATTCACTGACTTAGGAAAGGTTGGAAATAGTAATTATTTTTATTAAACCGCAGTAGAATGTTATATTATTATAGTATATTTAGTTATATATTCACATGCATATTATATAATATTTATACATATATTTTTATGTGGGTTACATAATGAAAAATACAAGAGAATTATATCTCATTGTTCTGGTGGCATTCAAAACAGGCTAAGGTGAAATGGTAGCATGAACTGCCTAGGTTTTACTGGGTTTGGCCTACTGTAAAAATCATTTCTCTCAGTGTTTCTCAACTGCAGTACTTATATGGGCCATACCACCATTAGTATATGATAATAATGGTGGTACGCCCTCTTCACTTTGAGTATTTGAGTAATTTCATGACAAATCTGCTCATGTTTTGTCCTCCTTTGGGTTAATAAATTTTAGAACTACCTTATCTATTCTTCATTTTCAGTGTTCTCTATGTAACTTTTCTGGAGGGGGTCCTCAACCTGTTGGTTTCCATGGAGATGTTAATGCTTTGGTTTTGTCCAGACTTAAGTACGGTATTAAACTAATCTGTCTTGCATTTATTCAAGTAGGTGTTATGTATTGCTTAAAAATATTTAAAAAACATTCATTCTTACTGTGAGTGGAGTTGCCTCTCCACAAATCTAACCTGTGATTAGACCTGCAATTCTGCATGGAGATTCTTAAGTTTATGCCCATACTGTGGAATATTCTAGGCACATCTCCATGGAGACAAGCAGGTGATGGACCCTCTGCCAGATAAGTTACACAGTGCACATTTCTAAGTCTATTAGAGTTTGGTTCTGGTTTTGATCGGAGAACCAAACTATTATTTTAGGTGGTGCTTGTTGGGAAGAAGTTTGAGAACAATCTTTTATTTTCTTATCTGCAGTCTCATTTAGTGAAAACGTGTTTTATCCAGGGTTGGAGCTAGCAAAAACTGACCACAGTCAATTGCAGTGCTATAGAAAAAGATGATATATTTTTGTATTATTATGATTATTATGATTATTATGATTATGATTATGATTATGATTATGATTATGATTATGATTATGATTATGATTATGATGATGATGATTATTATTATTATTATTAGGCCCGAGCGCTAAAGTGTAGGGCCTATTGTTATTGTTCTGGTTTTTTCTTTATTATTTTCCTATACACTTTTTTCAAACTAGACCACCTGGGGCTACAGACCTCACTCTGTAATTGGCTGCTGGACTTCCTCAGTGAGAGGCCACAGGCAGTGCGGGTCGGCAGAAACACCTCAAGCTGCATTAGACTGAGCACAGGAGCCCCCCAGGGCTGTGTGCTCAGTCCGATGCTCTTCACTCTGCTGACCCACGACTGCTCACCAGCGTTCAGCACCAATCACATAGTGAAGTTTGCGGACGATACGACTGTGGTGGGTCTCATCTCTAATAACGATGAGACAAACTACAGGAGTGAGGTGAGCCTTCTGACCCAGTGGTGCAGCAATAACAATCTCCTTCTTAATGTTGAAAAGACCAAGGAGATTGTTATTGACTTCCGGAGAGGCCCCACCCAGCACCCCCCACTGTCCATCAATGGTGCTGCTGTAGAGAGGGTGAGCAGCACCAAATTCCTGGGGGTGCACATCAGTGAGGACCTCTCCTGGACAGTGAATACTGTATCACTGGCAAAGAGGGCTCAGAAGCGCCTCTATTTCCTCCGCAAACTGAGGAGAGCTGGAGCCCCTCCACCCATTATGACCACCTTCTACCGAGGCACCATTGAGAGCGTCCTGACCAGCTGCATCACTGTGTGGTACGGGAGCTGCACTGAACAGAACAGGAAAGCTCTGCAGCGCATAGTGAATGCAGCTGGGAGGATCGCTGGTGTCTCTCTCCCCTCCCTCCTAGACATTTTTAACACCCGGCTCACCCGCAGAGCGTCCAGCATTGTGGGTGACCCGAGCCACCCCGCACATAGCCTGTTCAGCCTCCTGCCCTCGGGGAGAAGGTACCGGAGTCTCCGGGCCCACTCCACCAGGCTTTCAAACAGCTTCATCCACCAGGCTGTCAGGAGGCTGAACTCACACCCGAACTCGCACCTTACCCATCTCCCACCCCCCACCCCCCATATTGGCATAACCTGTATTCCATAAAAAGACCTATCACTCTAGACACTTTAAAAAAAAAAAAACTGCTGCTAAGGACGACTGTTGCACTGCTGCACATTTACATTTACTACTGGATTTTACTCCTGTTGCACTGTTGTTTACTACTGTTATTGCACACTTACATTTACTACTGGAATTTTTAGTACTGTTGTTTACTCCTGTTATTGAATTTTACCCCCGTTGCACTGTTGTTTACTACTGTTATTGCACATTGACTACTGGAATTTTAGTACTGTTGTTTACTCCTGTTACTGCACTAGAATTACTACTGTTGCACATTTATTTTTATTTTATCTTAACTCCTATGCACATTCTACTGCACATGACCAAGTCACTGCTGTATCTTCCATTGCACATTTTTGATGCACACTGCACACTTTGGAAATCTGTATATAGTATAGGTTATTTGTTATTTATTATGTTGCACTGTTTTAAGATTTTAGATCTTAGACTTTAGTTTTAACTTTAGATCTCTGTCTTAGATAGTTTTTTGTTGTGTTTTGTCTTCATATTGTATTTTGTACACTGTCTTTTTGCACTACCTGGCCAGAGAGAAACAAAATTTCGATTCACTGTATGTTGAACACATATGGCAGAATTGACAATAAAGCTGACTTTGAACTTTGAACTTTGAACTTTGAAAGGTTCGTGTACTTCACACGGATGAAAACTCATTTTGCACAAAATTCAAGAACGCCAAAAAATGAATTTACAAATAATCTGTATTAAAAAATCTTAAAAAATGGCTTGACAGCACCCATTGGAAAATCAAAATACATTGCGCCTATGGCTATACCCGTGTTGCCATGGCAACAGACCAAACATCTGTCCTCGCCAATGGGACGCCTGACAAAAACTTTGTCGTAGCCAAACCAAATTTGGTACACAGATGCATCATGGAAAGAGGAACAAAAAAGTATATTACACCGTTGCTAGGCGACCAACAGGAAGTCAGCCATATTGGACCAAGCACGTGACCCAGCGCCGAAGGCAAATTTTCCTGTCCTCGTATTTTAACTCCTCCTCCTCTGGTTTTTGACCCAGACTCACCAGAATCGTGCTGGATCATCTAGATAAGTGGGACATTAAAAGTTATTAAAAGAGTTCTAAAAAACTGAACGGTGTTTCTGTGAAGCCACAAATTCCCCCCTCTGCGAGTGCAAGCGAGGGCCGATCATCGCCACTTGTGGCTATTATTATTATTATTATTATTATTATTATTAATATTAGTAGCAGTAGTAGTAGTAATAATAATAATAATAATAATAATAATAATAATAATAATAATAATATAAAAATAAATAAATAAAGTAGCAGAATAAATAGCCATTAGCCAACTTGAAAACCAGAATGTACCCTTTAACTAACAACATACTGCAGCACTACCAGTCAAGAGCTGTCACACATTCACTTTACGTGGGGGAATCACATCTCCTTGTTCCAGGCTGTAGTTAGCTCTAATTAAACCTCTTCATTCTCTGAAGGTTGATGAAGCTATTTCAGTTTGAGGCGCGCGATAAGGATTCTACAGACATCATTTGTCAAAGCACTTACGTTCTATTCTTTACAATGGATCACAGCATCCTCCACGCTACTGGGTCTACACTAAAAACGATCATTTATGGACTAATGGGTTTGGTTTAAGACAACACTGAACCAAGGGATACAAACAACAATAAACATATTCTTAAATGTTTTGTTTCATTCACACATGTTTAACACACAAATCCTGCTGTTTAGAGTTCTTCTCAAAAAGAGAAAACACTCTGTTCCACCTTATGATGTCACATGGTAATACAGAAAGTGTCCTCACTGTATTTTTAAACTTCACATATCTTCTCTACAGTCATTTGGATCATTTCAGCCCTGGAATTGCCAGTCTCTACTGAACATAAGGTAAAAAGTAACAGTTAACTTGAAAGCTACAGCCTCATGACATCACAAGATGGAATAGCGCCTTTGAGCTTTGGAGGTGTAGATAGGCTAATACAAAACAAACTCCAGGTATGTTTTTGATGAATTAACAGCATTATAACATGACGTAAAGGAGAATTAACGTTTTTTACAATCTGAGCCTTATTTCGGTAATAAAACAAGTTGTTTTACTCACCCATAGCACTTTGGTGTCATATGGAGCACTTCCGGAGATGTTTTAGATTTGCGATCTCCATAATGTGAGTTCTCGGGGCACATGTTTGCGGTCTCCAAATAACACAAACTTTAGCACTTTTCAAATCATAGAAGCTCGATGTCTTAGTCTACACTTTCGGTTGAGTCAAAAATGGCCTGTAATCCGAGATTTATCCATAGTTTCGAGTAGAAGAGGAGGTCAGTGCGCATGTGCGGAGTCACAGTTTATTTCACTCTCAGCTCCCGGGACCCAAACATGAAACGCAAAGCTGTAAACTATGGATAAATCTCGAAATACAGGCCACTTTTGACTCAAACGAAAGTGTAGACTAAAGCCCTATTCGGACGGGATTAGTTTTCCAGGGGGATGTAGAGTAATGTGGGTTTATCACAGGACCTCTGTAATATAAATGACCCATTCACACAGGACAAGAAATGTCCATAATATTTATTTGACATGGGAGGAGTTTTACGCTCTGCCGTCTCGTATTCGTCGCCGGATTTTGGTGGGGCAGGGCATAAAGCATCAGCTGAAGATAGAGAAGTCGTGATTCGTGATATTTATGTGAAATATTAGCGAACTATGCAAATTATTGCCCATAATCAGGACTAATAGAGCATACATTACCTAAAACAAGCAGAAGTTTCATGCCTCTGACGACTGATTTATACCTCTTGGGCTTTTTCATTGATCGATATGTGCGTTTGTTTGAGAGTACCGGTAGATCATTTCGTTTGCCAGAAAAATAAAGCGCTTCAAGCTCCTCCATGTTTGAAAATTGCGGTAAATTATTTCTAGAAATGGATGTGACGAAATATTACATACATCTTTACCGAGGGTCGCATTCGCACGGGATTAATATTACCTAAGGTAATTCCTCCAGACCGTTTTACAGAAGGTAAAACTCGCTGTAAATTTCACAGACATTCTCCGTTATGTTTACGGACATGGCGCGTTCAGACAGGACTAAATTCCCTGGTAATTATTACTTTACCCCATGTCACCCCGTAAAACTAATCCCGTCCGAATAGGGCTTAAGACATTGAGCTTCTATGATTTGAAAAGTGCTTAAGTTTGCATATATTACATGCCCCGAGAACTCGCGCTACGGCTATCGCTAATCTAAAACATCTCTGGAAGTGCTCCATATGACACCAAAGTGCTATGGGTGAGTAAAGCAACTTGTTTTATTACCGAAATAAGGCTCAGATTGTAAAAAACTTTAATTCTCCTTTAAAGCTCACAATAGTCAAGTTTGCGTTATATACAGTAGAACCTTTAGGCTTTAGTCTAAACCAGGACAAATAGGATAGAGCAAAGCTAAGGCTATCTAAAACAGTAACCTGGTCCATGAGGCAGTACACACATATTCTGTAAAAATACTGCAAGTTACAGTAAAAAATAAATAAATAAATACAGAAATTGATTAATGTCCATGTGAACTGGATTAAAATCTTGGCTACCACTACTATTTTACTGTTAAATTACAAATGAACATCGCCATTGTTCCCCAACAAGAAGAGGCCTGCACCACATCTGCAACCGCTGCTCTGTGACTACCTCACACCATTTTGTTATTATTGTTACCTCGTTCAGTCTTCCATTCTTTTTTTTTTTTTCCATTTCATCTCTTCAAGGCTTGTCGTAATTACTTCCTGTGTGATTTTCTGAGCATATTGTTGGGGAACTCTCCAGTTTCCAAGGGCATTCGGAACGCTAGAGGAGCTTGAAAACATCTAAAAATAAATAAATAATGTATCATCTTTATTTGTCCGCCATGTTTTTTCTTTGTTTAACGCCGTGTGAGTTAATGGAATTGTTGTGATGTTGATGTATGGGTGGGTCCGTGTGCACAGACAGATGGGTAAATGTAATTATACGTGTTTCGAGGCAGCGAAGAGAAAAAAAAAAAAAAAAACTCAAAAGGAGAGGTGAAGAAAGCAGACGGAGTCATTTGTCACGGGAGACAATAGCGAGGACAAACCCAATAAGGGGATTTCTACATAAGCGACATTCTTTTAAAACAACACAGATGAACGGCGCATAGACAATACGGAACCGCTCATGTAGTTACTCTGCGTATACCTCTGGATTTGAAATATAGTGCAGTACTGAGTATATTTGTATTGTCAAATTACAATATTTCTAATCAGGTTTTATTTATTATAGGAAATGTATTCTTAAAAAACATGGGTTGTGGGTCTGTCTTTGCTGCTGTTTTTTTTAATGAGCATGGTAGGGTAGCCCTCAAGGGTCAAATTTTGTTGTATTACCATTGAAAGACTTCTAGTATTGAATAAGCATATTGGAATTTCTTATACACTGCCTGACAAAAGTATTAGGACGATTGTGTATTTCTGAACTTTCATACTGATAACAAGGCGTATTGGTAATGACAACGAATTAATTTATTGATATATTAAAGCAAATTTCATCATGTGTAAAGGCATATTATTGCAAAAATGTAACAATATCAAGTTAAAAAGCTTTTTCATCAAAATAACCACCTTTGGCCTTAAAGGAAAATTAACGTTTTTTTTTTAACAATCTGAACCTTCTTTCGGCAATAAAACAAGTAGTTTTACTCACCCATAGCAGTTTCGGGGCACTGATTTGCGGTGTCCAAATAACACAAACTTTAGCACTTTTCAAATCACAGAAGATCGCTGTGTCAGGGTAGACTTTTAGTGGATTCCAAAACGGCCTGAAACCCGATATCCAGCTATAGTTTCATTTGATGACGTCATCAGAGAGGACAGTGCGCATGCGTGAACTCAGCTGTTTTGTAAACACCGCTAGTCCGAAAGAAGCTAACACCGCTCTGAACTTTACTTTTCTGTTGCGATATCGGGTTTTAGGCCGTTTTGGAATCTACTAAAAGTCTACCCTGACACAGCGATCTTCTGTGATTTGAAAAGTGCTTAAGTTTGTGTTATTTGGACACCGCAAATCAGTGCCCCGAGCACTCACGCTAATGGATACAGGATCATTAGTAGAACAGAACGGCTCAACATAAGTTCTGCGATACTGCTCCAATTGACACCAAACTGCTATGGGTGAGTAAAACTACTTGTTTTATTGCCGAAAGAAGGCTCAGATTGTAAAAAAAACGTTACTTTTCCTTTAATCACAGCTTTACAAATTTGAGGCATTCTGTCCAACATTTTTTCAAGATATCCATCCTCTATAGTTTTCCACTCATCCTGAAGATATTTCCACAGGTGTTTAACGTTAGTCGGATTCCTGGAGCGCACTTTAATATCCAAATAATCCCACTCTTTTTCGATGGGTGACAGGTCAGGAGACTGGGGCGACCGTGTCATAACCTGCAGTTGATGACGCTGTTCACACGTCTCCAAATGACCCTTACACAGTTTGGATGAGTGCTTTGGGTCATTATCTTGTTGGAACCAGAAGTTTCGTCCAGAGTTCAGAAATACACAATCGTCCTAATACTTTTGTCAGGCAGTGTATTGGGTCACATCTTTATACAGCGCTTTTCCACCTTCAAGGCACTCAAAGTGCTTTACCACAAGAAACCACTCACCCATTCACACACCAGTGTACGCAGACACTGGGGGCGAGGTGGGTTAAGTATCTTGCCCAAGGACACAAGAGCAGCATTGATCTGTGGGAGCTGGAATCATACCTGCCAACCTGTGGGTCAGTGGATCTGACCGCTCAACCTCTGATGTTTCTTATGTCAAGAGTGGGATTTGAACCTTGAACGCTCTACCAACTGAGCTACTGCTGTCCTGCATATTTGGCGCAGTTATGGCAACCTTAAAGGGCCACATAAATTAATATTAATATTCATTAAGTCAGGGATGTCAAACATGTGGCCCGGGGACCAGATCCGGCCCTTTAAGACCTTTAATATGGCCCTCGGCTGATTTTCTATTAAAATATTCAATTTTTCAAATTAAAATATTGGTAATATTCTGCCTCTTTTCGGTGCAGTTTAGCATAGCAGCATCTCTAGCGCCTCTGTGCGTGGCCCCTCCCACCAGAGCAGCACAAATGAAGACTCGCCTCTTTCCAAACGCTCTTAAAGGACCATCGTTTTGACTGTCGACCGTGACACCCTCATCAGCAAAATGTCAAAAATGAGAAAAGTGGTGCAGGAGTGCAGGATTTTCCAAGAAAAATGGACAAATTCCTATTTGTTAATCTGCTTTGAAACTTGTATGCTGGTGTTGAAATAGTATCAAGTTTTAGGTTGTTCATAATAATATTTTGTAAAAGAAAGAGTTCTGTACTAGATTCTGTTGCGTTTCTCTGCACAAATTTGGACTTATTGCTATTTTTGAGGTATATTTGCCATGAGTTTTCTGATACGGCCCCCGGACCAAAATGAGTTTGACGCCCCTGCATTAAGTTCTTAGACATTAGCAAAACGTGTCCTGCCCCACTGCAGTTCTTCAGGTCAAAAATACATCCACTGTTTGCATTTAATTCCAAAGCGTTTGATTGTCCAATAATCACCAAGTGCGTGTTAGAATTCTTGGGGTTGTTAGCTTTACCATGATGGCAACACTTTGGTTTGGTCTCTGTAAGTTGTGAAAGGTGCTTATAAATTCATCACAGTGAATAATTTGGATGCTCTACGTGAGGATTAACTTTGGACCACTGCAAACAGAGTACAACAACTACAGAATAGTTATGTTTTTCATGTTAAGAAAAAACAGTCAGCACCTTTAATGTGCTGTGCCAAGAAGCTAAAAAGTTTACACTCAACTGTATCATGTGATTACAACCAAACATCTTTTGCACTGACAAACCATATATAGGCCTGCCATTCTACCAAATACAAGGCCAAGTACAGTGGTACCTCACCTTACGAAAGACCCTACATATGAAAAATCCAAGTTACGAAACGCCTTCACGTAAAATTTTGGTCTCTAGATACGAAACGCGAAATCTCAAAAATTCAAATAATGCGCGGTCAGATGCACGCCCCGCTGTTTAACACAAAATGTATTAAATAGTGAAGCGTGGGGGGAGACACGACTCCGGAAGCAGCGCGGAGACATGAACGCACCGCGCGAGGAGCACGCACCGCGCGAGGAGCACGCACCGCGCGAGGAGCACGCACCGCGCGAGGAGCACGCACCGCGCGAGGAGCACGCACCGCGCGAGGAGCACGCACCGCGCGAGGAGCACGCACCGCGCGAGGAGCACGCACCGCGCGAGGAGCACCCCTAGTCCTAGTCTGCACAACCGGCACCGGGGCTGCGAGCACGAGATAGAACCGCGGCGCCGCGGATTTAGTCCGGGTCTAGACCTGGTCCAGTCCTGGTTTAGTCCAGGTCCAGTCCAGGTTTAGACCTGGTCTAGACCTGGTTTAGTTCTGGTCTAGACCTGGTTTAGGTCACGTTTAGTCCTGGTCTAGTCTCTTAGCCAATCAGGACGCAGAACCAATGTTACACTATAAAAAAATTTTACACTATAAAAAAAAAACTTGGAACGAATCAGGCCTTTTCCATTGAAATAGCTACTCAACTTACGAAAAATTCCCGATACGAAACCACTTCTGGAACAAATTAATTTCGTAAGGTGAGGTACCACTGTAATTCAAATTGAAAATGCTCATACTTAAAGGAGATGTTATTGTTTTGCCTGGAATGTTCCCCAATATGGCAGTAAACATATTTACACATTTTAGGTTTTTATTGGGTGGCTTGCCTCTCCGCAGATGTGAACAGTCATTTGGCCATGTAGAGTCACCTGCTTGACTACATGGAGAGCGACCAGTACTGTGGAACATTCCAGGCAAAGCAATAACATCTCTTTGACCATTAAGTAGAGAATATCTAGCAGGTGGTGGACCCTCCATCTGTAAAGTTCCACATTGCACCTTTAGTCATAAACATGTCCTGTATATATTTATTTTGCATGCTTTAACCCATATGACCAGCCAAAGCCAATAAAACTAGTCTGAATCCTCTTATATCGTTGTTGTTTGTGAACTCACCTGTTTAGAGGGAAAAAAACAACAATAGAGAAGAGAAGATAGGATTAAACTAGAATCCAACATTGTTTAGTATAGAGTGGCTGTGTTTCTGGAAGCTTGTCAAACTCAGGGATTTCAAACTCTACCATTTGAATGTAAATGCTGCATCTGCGAGAGAACAGCCCGGAAATACAGGTCCCTATGGAAAAGATGGCTTCCTATAACAACAAGGCAATACAGAGGCAATTCTGTTTTCAAGTGTTACCATCATCTGGCCCATTTCTAGCGCTTTTGTTCATACGCGATTGCTCGTCCCCGCAGGGCTGCTGTAGAGGCGGATGCTCCTACAAGTGGTGCAGGAGTTGAATCTTAAAATAGCTGATGTGACAGTGTGCACAGAAAAGAGTTTGTGATCAATAAATTGTTTGAAATATTGTCTTGTTTTTGTCTGAATAGGATAAGATTGCCGCACTAGTTCTTGCCTCTGTGGAAAACAGCCACACCACAACAAATAAATTATAATGTAAAATGTTCAATAAAACTAAATAATAACAAAGTGAACATATTTTTTATAAACTACGTCAAAACTTTTTGCCTGTAAAAAAAAAGTCACAGATCTGCATATGGCAGTATGGTAATAATTAATGGTTGGGTGTGCAAAATCAATCAATCAAATCTGAACCTTGAATACTTATACTTATAGACAGATTAGTCTTAAATTAGAGACATTGCCCAACTGACTTTCATTGTAAGTGTGGCGTGCTAGTGAGTGGTGGTCAGAGGGCTGATGGCACAGACTGGCAGGCATCTGGAAAAGTGCTCTATAAGACTAATAGTAATAATAAATATAGCCGCAAGCAGCGATGATCGGCCCTCGCTTGCTTGTCCTTGCTAATGGGACGCCCGGCAAAAACTTTGTCGTAGCCAAACCAAATTTGGTACACAGAAACACCGTTGCTAAGCGACCAACAGGAAGTCGGCCATATTGGACCGAGCACGTGACCCGACGCCGAAGGCAAATTTTCCTGTCCACGTATTTTAACGAACTCCTCCTCGGGTTATTGACCCAGACTCACCAGAATCATGCTGGATCGACAAGTGGGACATTAAAAGTTATTAAAAGCGTTCTAAAAGACTGAACGGTGTTTCCGTGAAAACGCTTTTGCCGAGCGTCCCATTGGCGAGGACAGATGTGTTGCCATGGCAACACGGGTATAGCCATAGGCGTAATGTATTTTGATTTTCCAGGGGGCGCTGTCGAGCCATTTTTAAAGATTTTTTAATACAGATTATTTGTAAATTCCTTTTTTGGCGAGTGAGTTTTCGTTGGTGGGAAGTACCCGAACAATAATAATAATAATAATAATAATAATAATAATAATAATAATAATAATAATAATAATAATAATAATAATAATAAAACAGAACAATAACAATAGGCCCTACGCTTTAGCGCTCAGGCCTAATAATACATTGGACTCAAAGATGCTTTACAAAACAAATAAGAGGCAACAAGGGGGAAAAGACTGTGGAAATCATGGGGGGAATGCCAGTTGAACAGATGAGTTTTTTTTTTTTATTTATTTATTTATCATTATCCATGGCAGTACTATGAAAGGATCTTTCTAGGTCATTTATCAAACCCACAACATCTTTGCTTTAAGGCTTGGATGCCAACCAAGATAAGCTTGAGAAAGAAAAAAACAAGTATATATTGAAAGTTAATCTCGACTTTGCAGCTTTGACCTCAGACTTCTGGTTCTTTCATGACATTTTTGATACTGCGCTGCCCTTTACTCACACATAGTTGGAGATAAAGGTCCCTCTCGGTCGACAGCCCCGCAGTAAAGCATCAGCTCCTCTGTGACACTGGAGCGTGGAAGACAGCTCAAAAGGACAGGAGAGAGACGGGGTTATGACACCGGCCCTGAATTGTCCCAACAGGCCCTGAACTCCCTTCCTCCTCCATCTCCTCCTCGGTCCCATATGAGCTCTATAGGCACAGCTCCGTCCTCTCTTAACCTTCAGTGGACAGGACGTGATCTGTGGAGCGTGGAAAGAGCCATAAGGGCAGTGTGCACAGGGGGGAGGGGGGTTATGGACAGGGCAGGGCATCAGGGTTAAAAGGTGGATGATAAATGGACAAGATCTGTAATAAAAAGAAAATAACAGAAAATGACTGTCAATGTGTGGTGCACTGCAAAATGTGCACTGGTAATAGCGCTGGTATAAGAATAGCTTTATACTTTTACTTTTTTCCCCAACTACTACAACAAATTCAAGAGCTTAAAGTCTTTAAAGGTGAAATATGTAACTTTTATGGTTTCTGGTATGCCACCTGCTAGTCTCCATGGAGATATCATTGCTTTGTTCTAGAAAGTACCACCAACGGCATTACACTTATCTGTCCGAATGGAGACAAGCAGGATCTGTGGAGACAACCCCGCTCATGGTAATCTCCTCAAATCATCTCCATGGAAACACGCAGGTGGCTGAAAAAATAACAAAGTGTACCTTAAAAATGCAGTAGTTGATTGCAGTGTGGTTGAAAGACAGCATGAAGTAATTTTTTATAGTGAAATAATAGCAGCAATCATGTCACAGTAGGAGATATGTAGTATTTCTGGTACATGTACGTAAACTGCAGTAGTTTGTTGTGAAATTATTATAACTGTTTACATTGAAAAACTGTAGTGCGCAATATAGAACACCAGTCTGGCCCCCCATTATCTGCTGCTTAGCCCAGCAGAACTTTGATCGAGTATTATCCTTTAATAACTCTTGAGGAGGAAAAAAAGCAGAGGGGAGGGTTTGTTCAGTGTTTCACAGCAGGGCTACGTTCAAAGACAGTTGTATTGTTTATGTTTGGAACAAAAGTGCATTTAGTCACAGTTTTGAATGGACTCTTTGTGATATTATGGGCTTATGAACATTTATTATATGTGTTCAATGTTCATGACAACAGTAGATTAGAATGAGTTTGAGAACAAATTGTGATAGCTGACTGGGTCACTTGAAGAATTATATTAAGACAAATAAATAATCAAAATGAATCTCCACTCCCATCAATGCATACTGTTGTTGTGTTGCTGGACAAGACACTTCTGTGTCAAACTGACAAAGAAATGTGATAATAAATATTTGTCATGCCATGTTATGTACTGGGATGCAGATCTGAGGAAATGCCAGAAAAATACTATAGTGTCTCATGGAAAAGTCCTTTACTACCCACTGTGAAACAGTGGGCGAAAAAGCTACAGGAAGATACAGTTGTATAAAAAAAAAAGTTTGGGCACCCCTCTGAGACTGCATAATAATTCACTCTGTCTTCACAGAAAATGATCACAGTGGCATGTCATTCATTTCCCCATAAAAGCCGAGGACTGGGTGATTTTCCAGACACAGATTTTAAATGTAGTAATATTCATTTGTACGAAATTAAATCAAATGTGAAAAATGCAAAAATGTGGTCACCCTTGTCATTTTGTTGTTTTGAATACCTGTAACTACTCAACACAGTGTGATTAGAACACAAAATTGGTTTGATGAGCTCATTAAGGCTAGAACTTCATAGACAAGTGCATCCAATCATGACAAAAGGGATTTAAGGCGGCCAAATGCAAGTTCTTCTCTTTGACTCTCTGAAGAGTGTCAACATGGAAGCCTCAAACAAACTCTCAAATGACCTGAAAACAAACATTGTTCCACATTATGGTTTAGGGGAAGGCTACAAAAAGCTATCTCAAAGATTTCAGCTGTCAGTCTCCACTGTGAGGAACATAGTGAGGAAAAGGAAGGCCACAGGCACAGTTCTTGTTAAGGCAGGCAGAAGTGGCAGGCCAAAAAAAATATCAGAGAGGCAAAGACGAAGGATGATCAGAATGGTCAAAAACAACCCACAGACCACCTCCAAAGACCTGCAAGGTCATCTTCTGCAGATGGTGTCACTGTGCATAGGTCAACAATACAGCGCAATTTGCACAAAGAAAGGCTGTAAGGGAGAGTAAGGTGGAAGAAGCCTTTTCTTTTTTTTTTTTTGGAACTTTTGAAATTCTCAAGAGTCGCTTGAGGTATGCAAAGGACATTTGGACAAGCCAGCTTCATTTTGGAATAAGGTGCTGTGGACTGATGAAACAAAAAGTGAGTTATTTGGTCATAACAAGAGGCGATATGCATGGCGGCAAAAGAACACAGCATTCCAAGAAAAACACTTGCTACCCACAGTAAAATTTGGTGGAGGTTCCATCATGCTGTGGGGCTGTGTGCCCAGTGCCGGTACTGGGAATCTTGTAAAAGTTGAGGGTCGCATGGATTCCACTCAGTATCAGCAGATTCTTGAGAATAATGATCAACAATTTGTCACAATGTTGAAGTTACGTCAGGGCTGGATATTTCAACAAAACAATGACCCAAAACACTGCTCAAAATCTACTCTGGCATTCATGCAGAGGAACAAGTACAATGTTCTGGAATGGACATCCCAGTCCCCAGACTTGAATATCATTGAAAATCTGTGGGTTGATTTGAAGCAGGCCTTCCATGCTCAGCAACCGTCAAACCTCACTGAACTAGATATGTTTTGTAAGGAGGAATGGTCCAACATGCCTTCATCCAGGATCCAGACACTCATTACAGGCTATAGGAAGCGTCTAGAGGCTGTTATTTTTGCAAAAGGAGGCTCTACTAAATATTGATATGATTTTTCTGTTAAGGTGCCCAAATTTATGCACCGGTCTAATTTTTCTAATTTTGTTTTAATGCACATTGCACATTGTCAAAATGACATTGTGGACCCAAACAACCAATGATTTATAAATGAAAATAATGGCAATTGTCAAGGGTGCCCAAACGTTTTCACACAACTGTATATAGAAGATACTATAGAAAAACTCACGGCACAACTTGCAGCTGAAAATGGACATTTTTATGCAAAAATGGTCACTTTTTGAGATATTTAGAAATCGAGATGAATAATGATTATTTTGTATAGAGAAAAATGCAAAATGAGTTTTCTGAATGTTGTGTATTCTTGTTGTTAACACTAGAATACAGTATTATTGTAAAGTTGAATTTCTTGGGATCCAGAGTAATCACTTCTTCAATATTTTATGAAGATGAGAGTCTAGTCACCAGTTAATCTTCCTGTTTCAGATGGCCGTGATTGATAGGCCAATTAGGGACACACACCCTCTGTACATATCAGAAAAAATAAAGGAAAAAAAAAAAAAAGTATGATGGAAAATTCCAACAGTTACTTTTATTATTATTATTGACCATAGGCAAAACAAGTGAGAAATGTGTAACACCTCACAGCAAGAGGGTCCTGGGTTTTACTAAATGGTAAACTCTTTATATAGCGCTTTACAACAAGGAACCACTCACCCATTCACACACCAGTGTACGCAGACACTGGGGGCAAGGAGGGTTAAGTGTCTTGCCCAAGGACACAACAGCAGCATTCATCTGTGAGAGCTGGAATCGTACAGTGGATCTGTACGATCAGTGGATCTGACCCCTCAACCACTGAGCGGGATTTGAACTGCCAACCTTTGGATCAGTGGACAAACGCTCTACCAACTGAGCTACTGCCGCCCACAAAGGCCCAAAGTATCTGGTAACTGATAACTTGGGACTAACCAGCTCATCTACATAGTTTAGTTGTATATATAGTCAAGAATAAACAACAATTTTGAAAACTTAATCTGGATCTGGATTAATTTCATTCATTTCAATCATTCTAGCACGTACAAATGGGGCAACAACAGTGAGGTGGTCATAAAGTTGTGGCTGATTTGAGTACAGAGTTTGCATAGTTTCTTATCTGCCCCTGTGAGCACCTTGTCAAAACGAGCATAATTCTTCTTCCCGTGTGACTTGAATATGAAGTGGACTTTGTGTGGTTGCTAATGTCCCAGCAGCTGTGCTTTGTCTTAGCGCATCCAGGCAGAACTTGATCAAGTATTTGAGCGTTCCAGCCTGTGTATACTCCCACAAAGCACGAGTAAAGAGGAATCAATGAGGCCCTTCATGCAGACGCCTCATTGGCCAGTGGGACTAATGGGGCAGAAACGGCGTGCGTTGGCATTGGCTGCTGCCCGTGATGCCTTCAAAGATAGATGGGAAACTGAAGTGCTCCCCGTAGCTCGGACTCCATCATTCTGAACGCTCGTCAATGCCAGCCATAGTGAGACGTGTTTAGAGAAATATGGGAGGGGGAGGAAGTGACTATGTAGATGGAATTTAAATTACGTTGGATAAAAATATGAAAAATTTACTTCTGAACTGTTCAAACTTAATATATGAGAGGAACAGGAAATCATAGAGGAAGAGTGTTATGGGGTGAATACTAAAAGAACTTAAAATAAAGGTACAATATATAACCTTTCCCCTTTCCCAATAAAGTTCAACAGCGTGGCATTAGGTAGTTTCTGTGGAGACAAGCAGGTTGCCCCAACCACCCAAGCTAAAGGTCAGATCTGTGGAGAGGTGACCCTGCTAACAGCAAGAACACGTGTTTTCAAGGTATTTTCGAGCAATTAACGTGCAACTTAATAAAAATAAATGCTAGATAAATAAGATAAGATAAGATAAGACTTTATTGATCTCACACAGGAGAAATTGACTTGCCACAGTAGCTCTTGTTTGAAACAAGAAAGAAAAAGTGCATGCAGGCAAGAATGGAATAAAGTAGGTAATAATAATAATAAAAATAAGTAATAATAAGTAATAATAATAATAATAATAATAATGATAATAATAATTAGTCTGATGAAATAAGTAATAATAATAAAAAAACATTAACAAGGAGAGCATGGAAAAAATATGCTGAATTAATCATAATTAATAATAATAATAATTCATAGCATTTATATAGCACCTTTCATGACACCCGAAGCGCTTTACAGTTCATTGTTCATTCACTCCACACTTGGTGGTAAGCTACTTTCTGTAGCCCCAGCTGCCCTGGGGCAGACTGACGGAAGCGAGGCTGCCAATCTGCCCCATTGCCCCCTCCCCCGAACCACCTCCAACACACACACTCAGAACTTTCATACTAGGCAATGTGGGAGAAGTGTCTTGCCTAAGGACACAACAACAGTTTTTTGCAACTGGCACCCCCCTGTGGCACCTGGAATTCCCAGCGGTCTCCCATCCAAGTACTAACCAGGCCCTGCCTTGCTTAGCTTCGGAAATCTGACGGGATCAGGCTTTGACAAGCAGGTATGGCCACAAATGCCATACTGTGGAACATTCCAGGGAAAGCAATATCATTTCCATGGAGACAGGCAGACCTTCCATCAGAAAGGTTGCATATTGCACCTTTAAGTAAAAAAAAAGTAATGAAAATAATGTGATAAAAGGAGAAATTCAATTTGTCAACTGGACAAAGTTTATTTGGTCGAAAATGTTTCGCCGCTCATCCAAGTTGCTTCATCAGTTCTGGTTAGAGTGCTGATGGACACTGCTTATATCTAGCTGCAGGGAGGAGCTAACTATACTGAAATTATTCTGAAACTATCTCACCTATATGTTTTGAGTTTCTGTCTTTTGTTTTTCGAATTTCTCTGACGTCTAGTTTAGCATACCTATTCAAACCCTAATTGCTGTTTTCACACCTCTGGACCTGACCTGGCTGCCCTGTTGTTTCCTTTGTTTGTTTTGATTTAGGTTTGAGAATGGAATTATAGATAGGAGACAAATTATGTCTGACTCCCCCATTTCTGTTTAAAGGTCCCATGACATGGTACTTCTTGATGCTTTTATATGGCTCCTTAATGGTTCCCTAATACTGTAAATGAATCCTTCTTCAAAATCAAGACTCAGTGCATGAGAAAGAGAGATAAGATGAGAAAGAGTCATAAATATGTCTCTGGGATAGTCCATTATGGGCGTTGTTGCTTGAATGCAAATGAGGAGGACAGAGATGGCCTATAGTAGCGGGTGGGGGCGTGGCCAAACTCTCCACTCTCCCCTCTTCAGCTGTGCACTGTGCGCTGGCTCCCACTTCCGCGTTTTTGCGTGAAGGAGGAGATGAGAAGCATTCCATTGAAAAATAAACACATTTCCACAGAAAATAAAATTAAACCACTGCTGTTTCAGAGGTCCAGAGGTAAAGGACTTCCGAGCCTAGAAACACTCGGACGTGCCTCCAGGCAAATAAAAAAACGCATTGCGTAGCTCCTCTGCAGTCCAAACTCTCTGGGCGTGATTTACAGAGACGCTGAGTAGAGACACAGACGGGGGTGGAGCTGCATTTTTCGATTTGACGTCAATAAGGTGCCTTGTTCAGAATCGCCCGTTTGAGCTGTGTTTTTTTCTAAAGCAGAAAAGGATCGCAAATGCTCAGTTTAGACATTTCGCAACTTTTAGCCATGGGGGGGGGGGGGGGGGGGGGCTAAACAGGGTAAGGGAGCTCACATTAACGTTCAAAAACCTCAGAAAGTGAAAATTTCATGCCATGGGACCTTTAAAGAAGGATTGTCTTTTGTGACAAAAATGAAAATAACGTGGTAAATGTAATCAGGTTATTTGGCAACACACAAATTAAGGCACCAACCTTTGTAGCCTGTGCAATACAGTACATTTCAAAATCAGGACATGAACCATGTCTACTCCCTACTAAGACTACATGTGGATAAAAAGTGTATGTAATGTGTGATATGAAAACAACACAAGCCAAATCAGAAATATTAAACAAAAACTGTCCAAATATTCCATATTAATTCAACATTTCAAAATGTAAAAGACGTTTTAACCCACACCTCTTATGTTCACCTGTCCACGACTAACGCCACAAGCCACTGAACTTTTAGTGAAGAATATCTGTAAGTATAAAGTGAAATCAGAGAAATCCAGAAGCGATAGAACAAACCCTCTCCTCCAGGTCCAGTCTTATCTGAGGCCGCTAAAGACGCCAGGTGAGACGCACAGAGGCAGCCAGATGAAAACTGATTTGTAGCTTTAACCTCAGAGTCACAGCGTGGGGAGATGGTGGAGAAGATGGTGGATACCTGGAGGGAGGAGAGGGAGAGGAGAAAAGAGGAGAGGAAGAGGAGGCTCATTGTCATTCAGAGCATTGGTATGGAACGGGCGTGGGGCAGAGATTTGAGTGGAAGAGAATGCAAGACAGAAAGAGAGAAAGAGGAGAGGCGCGTTCGAAAATGTAGTGGCTGGTCGATAGTGCAGGAGATAAGGGATGGCCTGAGTTCAAGTTTAGACCTAAAAACGAAATTTTCCATTCCAATAATCAGTATTTTTTGTCATTGTAATATATTATATGCCTTACCTTCACAAATTGCACAAATGAATCAAAACAAGCAGACCACCGCTAAGGCATTTGCCCTATCCCGTAATTAGTGCACAGACCTCAGTCCACTGGACCTGGCAGAGATGTGTGATGTGACCAAGTACATGGAATTAGTTGTGGCCTCTAGAGCCAGGACGCAAATTTATCTAGTTTGTACTCAAATTTTATTCCGTGGACGGGGTATAAAATGTATTACACTGTCAAAAATGTCCGTAGAAATAACAGAAAAACACTGTTAAACCGTACATTAAAAAAATGTACAGTACAGTAGTAAATTACAGTGTAATTTAGTACATTTTTAAACTAAATATAACTGTAAATTTAACATGAAAATGCCGTTTTTAAAACATAAATTCCTTGTTAAAATTACTTATTTATGTTATATTGACACATAAATACTGTATTGCAAAAAACAATGCAATGCATATTAAATAACAATTAAATAACAATTAAATTCTGTAGACTTAAAACATGGTTTATTATAGCCTATCTTTAACCCCTTACAGTGGAGGGCCTTTTTTGAGCAATTGTCCCTAAAAGGACCTCTCCAAATTAAAATCATTCCTGTTATTGAAGTATATGGATTATATACAAATGTTTGGTCTCTGTGTAAAGGGAACATTCTCTAGTTTTACCCTCAGCATTTACATTCACTCCAAATGTGATTGGAAAAAAGTTATACACCTTGGAACACCAAAAAAAAAGTGTTTTTTTTATCCTCGCCTAATTTATTTCTAAATATAAAAGGTGTCTATAGCTGCTGTTCATAGCTGAGGCCTAAAATACACTATCTTTCAATACAATAAGTTGTTGACCACTCAAATTTCAAATTGGGAATCAATAGCTGTAAAAATAAACTTTTTACTCCACTTTTTGTTATACTTTGTCCAGGCGTTTTATACAGGGATCATGCCTTTATCCAAACCTATCCAAACCTATCCAAACTGGAAACATTTAGAAAACGTTTAATAACTTTTGACTCATCCAACCTACAGACATCATTGAGGGCTCTACTGAAAGCTTACAACTAGAGGAATCCATTTCTGCACACAAGGTCACTATATTATGTCCCTGAGAATTACATTCTATAAAAAAGTGTTTTTTTCTATCAAAAATAGACCAAACAAGTGTTGAAAATGAAAATATGTATTGAAAAATTCTATAACACTGCACACTGTATACATTTTCAAAAAAAACATGGACACTAAACGTTACACACATATTTACAGGTATTTACACACTAAGAGTCTGGTGTGTTCCACTGACTGTAGCAGTCCCTTGTTTGAATAAAGCAGAGTGCAGTGTCACAGGTAGAACATTTTACAGCTGTCTTTGACTGACATCTTCTACACTTCAGCCTGCCATTTGTGCGCTCACCACTGCTGCCCATCCGTTCTTTGTTGCTCCGGTCGTGGTAGGGCTCCTTATCTGCAGTTGGGCTTTATTGGTACACAGTGATGACACTAGTAAGAAAAACACAAAAATATAACAGGAAATAAGCTCAAAATATGCTTTCTAAAATTTTATTTTCAAAGATCAAAGTCAGCTTTATTGTCAATTCTCCCATATGTGTTCAACATACAGTGAATCGAAATTTTGTTTCTCTCTGGCCAAGTAGTGCAAAAACAGTGTACAAAATACAATAAAGACAAAACAAAAACTATCTAAGACAAAAATCTAAATCTAAAAACTAAAATCTATTCTTATTTATTTTCTTATTTATTTTATCTAAACACCCAATAAATAATAGTAGGTCTATTTTACAAAAAGTGATCTAAATGCAGAAAAAAAATCTAATGTTTATTGTTTTATTTTTATTCAAATACTACATCAAATACATAATAAAATGATACTTACACACCCAGAAGTACATCCTTCATAAACAACGCCTCCTCCACACAGCCCATATGTTTCCTGATTCTCCACCTGCTCCAGACTGCTCCAGAGCTGAAATCTGCAGCCTCCAAACTTAAATATTTTCTCTTTTCAGTCCTTTTAGCCATATTTTCAATCAAGGAAACTCAAATCAACAGCAAAGGCGCAAGACGCATGGCTGCGCGTAAATTACGCACAGTTTACGCACGGACCGCAATTTCGCGTTACGCAGCTGTTTCACGTGGAACTTGTTGTGAAAGGCCTAACAAACTATATGTCTCCCTGTTCAGCGCCTCATTGGCTGTTCGCCTGAACTGTCAATCATCCTGTGTAACCTAACTTGTTGGCTCAGCAAGGGCGGAACTCTTAGCTGATATTTACCGGAGCGTCACACATGATTGGACCTTTATAGGTCTCGCTCAGCCCACGCCGCTTCTTTATGGATAATCTAAGTGTCAATCTATAGCTTACCCTTATGTTTAGCTGCTGCTAGCGCGGTTTTAGTGAGGAAAGTTATATTTGGCTTGATTTAGGCTAAAGAAGTGGGAAAAAAACACTGGCGCTTATGTAAGTTGGGAAGACTTTCGCTGTCGTATTGGATCTAACACGTGCTTTGGACTAAATTGTTTTACTGGATTTTATTCGCTGGATCCTTATGGACAGATTGATGCCAAGCTTATCGTGAAATACAGATGTCTGACCTGTCCAGAGCCTTCAAAGGTAAGCTAAGTAAAAAACCTCGTTTTGTGCTTTTCCGTATAAAAGCCCCATGTGCTCGGGGAGTGATTGTTGTGCCGGGAAATGAATTGCATAGTCAAAAAGATGAGACTGTAATGTTTCATTTGATGTGTAGAGTGTCATGATGCACGTTCGGGAATGTTTGCTCTTATATGAAAAGAAAAAAAAAACGTGAAAGGGACCGTGCACGGGCCGGTCACAGCGTAAGAAGTTAACTTAACATTTAGAAGTAATTTGAAGCACTGCTGATAAAAAGTAAAACTGTAATACTTGTGTACATGTGCCGTTGTGTTTACGGATAAAAACTGGGAGCTAAGGTTGCCAGAATAATCCCGTTAAAAATACAGTACATACTGTATGTAAACATTATGAAACAATCTGTAAATTTAACATCCTAAAACTGCTTATTTTACATTGAATCCTGGTGAAATGTTCATGAAATCATTGTTTATTGTACGTTGAATATCCGTAAAATTAACAGTTATGTGTTTATTATTGTACATTGCATACCTGTAAAATTTACATTTAGTTATCATAAATTGTACATGGAATCCCAGTGAAATGTACAAGTTGTACCGTAATGCTGTTTACATTTGACTGTATTTTTAACAGGATTATTCTGGCAACCACTGCTGCCAGTATTTTTCTGTAAAAACAATAACAGAAAAATCACACATACACATACACTTACACATACATACACATACACATACACATACACTTACACATACATACACATACACATACACTTACACTTACACACACATACACATACACTTACACATACACACACATACACATACACATACACACACATACACTTACACTTACACACATACACATACACTTACACTTACACTTACACATACACATACACATACACATACACATACACATACACATACACTTACACTTACACTTACACTTACACATACACATACACATACACATACACTTACTCTTACACTTATATACATACACATACATGTACACATACATATACACATACACACACACACACATACACATACACTTACTCTTACACTTACACATACACATACACACACATACACATACACATACACTTACACTTACACACACATACACCTACACTTACACTTACACATACATACACATACACATACACATACACTTACACTTACACTTACACTTACACATACACATACACATACACATACACATACACATACACTTACACTTACACATACATACACATACACATACACTTACACATACACATACACATACACATACACTTACACATACATACACATACACATACACATACACTTACACTTACACATACATACACATACACATACACTTACACATACATACACATACACATACACATACACTTACACTTACACTTACACATACATACACATACACATACACATACACTTACACTTAAACTTACACATACATACACATACACATACACTTACACTTACACTTACACATACATACACATACACCTACACTTACACTTACACATACATACACATACACGTCGGTCCTGTTGACACTTCTTAGGTGTTTTCTGGAGTTGTCTTTAAACTTTTTGGCTGTGTTTGCTAATGTGGACATTGTATCACCATAGTAATTGATGAGCATTCCGCCTTATACATGCATGTAGAATACCCCCAGCATGATGTCACTGCAAAATATCAAAATTACATTTCTCCCAGTAGCCCTTTTGTAGTGTAAAACCACTTTTTTCACAAATCAATCACTCCCATGTGACTGCCAGTGAAAAAAGCTGCACATTTGAGCAGGATTTGATTTGAGGAGGATTTTATTTTACAAATCCTCCACAGATCCCTTGATAGAGGCCCCACTGTCGCTACAAACTTCACCCAGGACAGTGCGCCTCAGGTGGGGAGACGGGAGAGGAAGCGGTGCCTCCAGACGCCTCACTGACCTTTGGCTCTCCGTAGGGACGATGGATTCAGCTCTTCTCCTCCCACTGGCTCAAAGAACGAAAGGAGGCCTCTCCCTGTGGTGAACGAGGTGAGGGTTGCATCACGGAGATCAAGGGATAAACAACAACTGGTTCCCACGCCTCCTGGAAAAGAGAGGGGAAAAAAAAACAAGATTCAAGGAAAAGGTTAGATTGTTTCAAAATGGTGGAAAATAAGGGACTTCTCGAGCAAGGCTTGAGCGAGACTTGTCTCGCAATTTTGCCATTTACTTTAAACCATATAATTTATCCTTGTGTTTACTGGCTTGACTTGAGTTAGAATCTTAAAAAGGCAATGGATAAAATAGGGGGAATTTGAGGAGAAAATTGGGTTAGAATAGGGCCCAGATTACCCAAACATGCAAGGATGAAACATAAAACCACATCAGGCATGTTTTTGATGAAGAAACAATGTTAAAACATCATAGAATGCTCCAGAAAGTTGATTTTGAATAATACATAACTTTAAATGCCCTTCTTTAAATGACTTAAAATGTAAAAAGTTACAGAAAATTACAGCTAAATTAAGATCTGATTAAATGAAGTACACAAAATTTGAGACTAAATACTTAATTTGTTTGCAGTATAGTAAAACAATCTTTCATGCATTTTATTGGGATAAATTGGAAAGTTGTGTCATATCTTGTTACACTGGGTCTGTTGGTATTTTAAACGCTGTAAATAAGAACAATTCACATTCTGGAGCGTATACAATTCTAAGCTTTCACAATGACGCGTCAGAATTTCATTATTGCAGCACATTTTCACTTATTATACATCTGTGTTTGGACTAAAAAAGTGTATTTCATTTTCCATCTTCCAAGTACTTCAGTCATTATTCCAGGAACACCTTTTAACTAAGGCTGTCAGTTTAACGCGTTCATTAGATTAATTAATTACACTGCAAATTAACACTTTATAAAAATGAACACAATTAATTTTGAGTGGCATTTCAATGCGCACAATTTGGCGTGCAGTGAGCAAATCGCTGCGAGGGCCTTTGAACGGCAAATTTATTTATAAAAAGAAGGAAGACGGGACGATCAACAAGAACGCTGTGATTTGCAGCTTTTGTCAAAAAGAATTTTCCGATCACCGAAGCTGCTCCAGCCTGATGGATCATTTGAACGATAAACACGTCCGGACAAGTACCATCGTTACTGGCGACAGAGCGAGCGTGAGCGCACTTCACCAAACCACCAAACCACCAAACCACTAAACCACCAAACCACCAAACCATGCTCGCAGAATTTGGGAAACGAATGAACAAAGCGAACACTTGAAAACTGACAAACTCAATTGCAAAGTGGGTTCGCTCGCTCACTCACAATCTCTCTCTCTCTCAATCTCTCCCTCCCTCAATCTCTCTCTCCCACACTCTTAAAATGCGATTAATTAGATTAATTAATTACAAATCCTGTAATTAATTAGATTAATTATTTTAATCACCTGACAGCACTACTTTTACTGCTTTGTCATGTACATGACTACATGGTAACTGTGAAATAACTCGTAACGTAACGTATGTTACTATTTTCATTCAGTGACAAAGAAACATGCAATTAGAGGACAAAGGGTTGAAAGAGGGAAAGCCAAGAATCTATCAAGACACTAATAAGTGATGTGTGACACCTTCTGAAAATACATTGAATGGATATTAAAAATGCAATGGCCTTAATTATATGGAACTAACTCAAAAATAGGACACATCATTAATTTGACATTACTGTGATTCCTACACTCTTTAAGGTCCTAACCTTTGAGTCTAAGAAAGACAGAAATTTCTATTATATGGTGGATACCTGGAGGGAGGAGACATCTATTTCTATTATATTATAATTACTATTTTAATGCGTTTACTCTGTTAAGTAAAGTGCCTTTTAAAAAGCCACTAAACACCAAAACTTTTTTTTTTTTACTGATTAACTGTGTAAATGTGTCTAAAATAGAAGTGTATACATTTTCCTGGCCTTATTTTGGTGCATAATTGTTAAAAATCTTGGCCATGTCTGTACCGGCCCCTTTAGGATCAACTATGGCTACCCCATTTGAATTTCCGGGTTGAACAAACGGCTGCCAATGAGTTCAGATGGAGGTTATTATGTGACAAGCGCACTCATGGTCAGCTTACGGTCTGTACATGAGGAGCCCCTCTTAGCCCCGTCTATAATTCGCTTCGCTCTGTGGTCAAACTCGTATCACTGTCACTCTCTATAGACCTATTTCAAAGCTACCTCATCACTGAATGCGCGTGCATTGTTGACTCAAAACAAAGCCAATGCCGCCACAAAACCCCCAGCGAAGATATACAAGAGAAGAGAAGAACTCGACGTGAAATAAAGAGAAACAGATGGAATAAATGATAGTTCATATCATTCAACTGACATACACACAAGTGAACACCTGGGCAAATTACCCTAAACAAGCAGCATGATTAACTAGCAAGCACAGGACACCGCAAAGCTCACAGACATATTAACCGGGTAACCTCTACGACAGACACATGTAAACGAACATGAATAACTTTGTTAAAAGGCATGATAAGTTTTCGCATGACCATCATAAATGGCATTTCACAAGACGGAGATCACATCTGTGACTCGTGAATTAAGTACTTACTTACTTACCCCGCAACGCAAGTGCAGTTGGTGGTCAGAACGTAGTTCTCGCGCTTGTTGAAGCATTGTACATGGCCATTTTGTGGCCTTGTCTTTGACTGGGGAGAACATCAGATGCCAACACGTAAAACTCCCCATCGATATCGTGGTATTTTACCTCCTGTACATGGCCACATACGGCAAACTGGTAGGCATCCATGGATTTGTATGCACGCACTTTCTCTCTTGTATACACGCTGGGCTTCTCCACTAAATAACAGTGGATATCTGTCCACTGTAAATCTGGCCACTTTCTGTGGTCGTACTGCCACTCCGTGATCGCATAAGGATCTGGTAGTCGAACCCTGTTGCTCAACGTGAGCTTTTGAATGTAGCTCTCCCTACTCAGATACTCCACTATGGTCCACCATGGTTGATTCTGGGTCAACAATGTGCGCACATGCCGGTGGCATCACGTCTGTTTACTAACAGTAAAGGGGTCTATTGGCAGTATGCTAATGCTCACTCTCATTGACCGGCGCTGTCACCCTGCTGTCAGTCATAAGTCAAGCCCCGCCCACACCCTCACCTCACTCCCCCCCAACCCGCTGAGTACCACCTACTTTGTTAGATTTTTCAAATTTTGACTCTGGGCGGCGTTGACTCTAGCACAGGCTTTTTAAAAAAGCACGTTGTAACTTTTCTAGTGGAGCAATCAGCCAACTGCTCCACTAGAAGGCTTCTAGTGGATGTTATTGTGTACCTGGAACACAATAACATTTTATTTACCTGAAATGTTCCACAGTATAGAGCATTACACTTGTCAGTGTACATCAGGCCTAGTTACAGGTCAGATCTGTGGAGAGGTGACCCTGTACATGGTAAGATGTATTTTTTGTAGTATAGTAAGTATTTGTTGTTATTTGTTTAACAATACCTATGTGCAATATCTATACCATACTATGTGCAATACAAAATCCACATGCAACACCTATACCACACCATATTATGTGCAATCTGTGAAATACTTACACCTTATTTGATCTTTGATGTAATCCTACCTGCACCTTTGTACATTGTACATTGTATTTTATTACATTTTATTACATATTTTATTATATTGTTTATTATATTGTTTACTTCTTCCCCTGCACTTTTGCAACACTTTTTTACCATATACTATTACTGCTGTTATTAGTACTTCTGACTATCTTAGCGAGTCAACAGTTCTTCTGATCCTAAACATTTCATTGCATTGTTGACCCTGTGTTGATTCTGCATATGACAAATAAACAATCTTGAATCTTGAATCTTGAATACAAATGCCTGCAATTGAATAAATACAGCAGATAAATAAAATACCACTGGGGAACATTCTAGGCGAAGCATTAAAATCTCCATGGAGACAAGAACCCTCCATCAGAAAAGTTACACAGTGCTGTAGCTGTCATTTAGCCAACTAAAATGTAGACAGGAGATTAAACATCCTGTATTACACAAATTGGAATCTTGTGAGCTCTAAGCCATGTTCTAATGGTGCTACCAAATTATGTTTGGTTTCATTCACATATTTTACATGTTTGATTTACATGTTTGAGTCTTTTATTATTACTGTGGCTACATCTCCAAAGCATGAAAAATGCTAAAAATGCTCTGTTAAAATGTTTAATGTTATGAAGAGGTAGGATTCAAGGTAACAGCTACTGTTTATCTTTAGTTCAATGGCAATGAATGTGCTAAATGTATCTAAAGGACTCTAATGAAGGCGTATGGAGTTTAAAACACACAGTGGACCACTTCCTGTATTACCACATGACATCACAAGGTGGAACCGAGTGTTATACTTTTGAGAGGAGAACACAGCTTAAATAAGCAGGATTTGTGTGTAAAAGATGTGTGAATGAAACACCACTATGTTTTTGATGAGGAAACACAGATACTGTATATAACACAGACCAGTGCAATATAGGCCGTTTAAAGTTTATACATTACAGATAGACTCAAATAAAACAAATAATGTAAAGAAACGTTCCATCACATACACTTTCTATATACAGCCTTTTCACCTATATATAAAAACCTGAGCTCTCACATGTTTAGTCTATGCTGGAGTAGTGAAGGCTCTTGTTCTGTTGTCTAAAGCAACCAGAGGAAATAAAAGCGCCACAACACAGACCCGACTCGGCTTGTTACTCTTTGACTGCCAGGTATGACGCGCTGGCTTTTATTCTACTTTGAAGAGAAAGGTTGTGCACAAAGAAAATAAATATAAAAAGAGGGGAAAGTGTCAAATCCAAAGGCGCATCTGCCGCATCAATATGAGCGTCTTTATTGTAGGGAAATGTCAGTGTCCTTTAGTGTTACTGCCACATATAGAGTGTATATAGGGTAAAGGTGAGGCAATGGACAAGGCTAGAGACAGTTGGATTCCATTCACTACTAAAAAGGAACATTTTCTCAGAAACATCTTTGAACTGGAATAATTTCACTGATGTTTTAGATACAGCTTTATCTATACATGTTAAAGTATTTATCTACAGATGAAGTGAGATTGTAGCAGTAGTAGCAGCAGTGGTGGAAGATTTTGTTACTTAGGTAAAAGTAAAAAATACTCAAAAATATCACATGAAAAGTACTACTAAAAAGTAAAAGTATTTCACACAGATTTCTCAGATGTATTGATTTGTATAGATTTGTGGTGGATTTTTTCAACAAAAACAACTGAATCAATCATTTTTTCTAGCTGTTTTTGTCTCTCAAATAAAATGAATTCAAAGTAAAAAGTCCACAATATAAACGCATCGTGGTGAATAATTAAAATGCTCGGAATGCTCTAAGGCTACGTTCACACTGCAGCCTGAAGTGACCCAAATCCGATTTTTTCGCCTCTATGTGACCTGTATCTGATCTTCTAATGACAGTCTGAACGACACACATACGATTTTTTCAAATGCGATCCAGGCCACTTGGATATGTGGTCCTAAAACCGATACATATCCGATCTTTTGGCATGCGACTTCAGTCTAAACGGCCAAGTCGCATTCATCCGACCTACACGTCATCAACAAGTGAGAGTGGCACAAGTAGGCGCTCACAAATGTACACAAACGTTCTTCTCGTCATATGAAAATTGTGTATGAAGTCCATGTCGGTGAAGCAGCAAACCACAAAGCAATCCCACCACTCTCCACCAACACGTTCCTTTCTGCGAACGTTGCTGCCACTGCCCCACAAAACGCCAAGGCCAAAAACCTTGTCCTTCTCCTTCTCAATCTCCTCCTTAAAACAAATAAGTTGTACATGTTCTGGCTCTGGTACGACAGCAACTTTAAAATTGCCAGGCGCTCAATGCTCGTGTCCATCTTTAGGCGACTTCCGTAAACACTCAGCAAGCTCGCTGTGTGTCGTGTCCATCGTCGTGTCCTCCAAGGCGCAGGGGGGAGTTTAAAGTCTGAAGATCAGTGTGAACCTTGTGACTGTGAAGACAAGTCGCATTTAATTGGAAATGTGAACGACGAAAAAAATTGGATTTCACAAAAAAATCCGAATTGAGGTTTAAAGGAAAAGTAAAGTTTTTTACAATTTGAGCCTTATTTTGGTAATAAAACAAATTGTTTTACTCACCCATAGCACTTTGGTGTCATATGGAGCATTTCCGGAGATGTTTTCGATTAGCGTTAGGCTAACGCCGTTAGCCTAGCGCGACTTATAGCCATAGCTCGGGACATTCCCCGAGCATGTAATATGCCCCGCGCGGGCTCCAAATAACACAAACTTTAGCACTTTTCAAATCATAGAAGCTCGATGTCTTTAGTCTACGATTTCGTTTGAATCAAAAGTGGCCTGTAATCCGAGTTTTATCCATAGTTTACAGCTTTGCGTTCCATGTTTGGGTCCCGGGAGCTGATAGCACAGTCCGCGCATGCGCACTGGCGTCCTCATCTACTCGAAACTATGGCTAAATCTCGGATTACAGTACAAATTGTAAAAAACGTTACTTTTCCTTTAAGCCCTGCACTCTGAACGTAACCTAATTCTGTTTTTCACATTTTTAAAGACAGGTACAGTATCTTTAATTCATAATGAACAAATTCAGGGTTAGTTACTATGAATACTTTAACCCCAACACTGAAACCTAAATCTAAAACATAAACCTAAGTAGTTACTGAGCCTGAATCATTCTTAACTTGGTACCCTTTAGATGGAAATGTAGTAGTAGTTGAAGGAGTACATTTTTAGAAGCAGTTGTGGTATTTTGATTAGAAGTAATTCCAGTACAGCACTGTAAAAAATCTGCAGTGACTTCAACTTAAAAAAAAAAAAAGAGTCAACATTATGCATACAGAATTTTTAGTAAACTGAACTTTTCATCTGAAACTCAGATTATTGAATTCAAACCAAGGGAAACTATAAGTGTACCAACACATGAAACCCAGCAACTACAACAAATCTTATTGTTGCCAGTACTCAATAATTTGAGTTCATGTAATATTAAAATTTGTTCCTGTAATAATAAAATTGAAGTTTGTAAATCTCATTCATTCATTCATCCCCTTCCGCTTTTCCATTTTCTGGGTCGCGGAACACAATGCACCATCCCCCATGAACCCTCCCGCAGGTGGTGGGTCCACATGAGGACGGCTCACGTCACAACAGGTCTTGATGTATCTTCTGCCATGGAGGCTACCAGTGTCCACAGACACTGGGGGCGAGGTGGGTTAAGTGTCTTGCCCAAGGACACAACGGCAGCACTCATCTGTGTTTTGTATGTATTAAAGCTTATCCTGAAGGACATGCGCATGTTTCAAAAAAGTTAAATGAACTTCGTCCAGCAAGTTCAGCTGATTAAGAGGAAATGACTTATATATTTTATTTCTCCCAACTCTGAAGCTCAAGTTTTACCAACATTTATAAAAAACAGACGTACAAAACACTACTGTAAGTTAAGCCAACTGCCATGTCATATAAGTCTCTTTCTTAATTAGCTATTCAAGTTAAGGCAACTATTTTCCAACTTAGATTTTTTACAGTGAGTGTAAAAGTATTCACAGAAGTAGAAGTACCAAGGGTTCAGAGTATAATACGTAATTGCAAACAACTAATTACAGTATCAAATATCTTCTCCCTTTTGGGTTTAATTTTGCAGTACATACTTTGCACCAAATTAAAAGTGACTTCTCGCCTGTCTTTTACCTCTTGTGGCATCATTGCTTCATTACTTATTCATCCTGGAAGTCTATGTGACTTTGAACTCACACAACTTCATATAAAATTCTGCCTAAGTCCTCAGGTACTATCTGTGTCTCAGAAAATTACTGCTATAGCCATGTTTAGAAGTATCTCCCAAGTCAAAACTAGTTAGCGGAGCAGCCAATGCTGTCTCACCTATGTGGACTGGTGATGTATAATAGATAGAGGTCAGGGCACGAGAACGATGAAAATAACAGAATAAGTTTGGACAGATTGGAAAGTTCAATATTGGAAAGTTCAATATTGGATGGCTAAGCTAACAATAGAAAGTAACCCATAGTATGTACAGTATAGCCACTGGAGTTGTTTCATGGTCAGAGAAGATATACAAATATTTAGCTTTTGCCCATGTTTGTACTAAAATATGTAACTTCATATTTACATATGACAGTGCATATAAAAACATATTTGAATGGTTTTCTAATTATGACTTGGTTTGGTGGGACAGTACTTGTGCTAAACATTTAACATAATTTTACATCAGTTAAGTAGCAGTTTGCGGAAAAAAGTTGAAAACAAAATTACAAAATTATAGGAAGTCGGGAGGCAGATCTAAACCCAAATACCTCTACCTATGACATCCATCCATCCATCCATTTTCTTCCGCTTATCCGGGGCCGGGTCGCGGCGGCAACAGTCTAAGCAGGGACTCCCAGACTTCCTTCACCCCGGACATTTCCTCCAGCTCCTCCGGGGGGAGCCCAAGGCGTTCCCAGGCCAGCCGGGACACATAGTCCCTCCAGCGTGTCTTGGGTCTTCCCCGGGGCCTCCTGCCGGTGGGACATGCCCGGAACACCTCCTGAGGGAGGCGACCAGGAGGCGTCCGGAACAGATGCCCGAACCACCTCAGCTGGCTCCTCTCAACTTGGAGAAGCAGCGGCTCTACTCCGAGCTCCTCCCGTGTAACTGAGCTCCTCACCCTATCTCTAAGGGTGCGCCCAGCCACTCTGCGGAGGAAACTCATTTCGGCTGCTTGTATCCGCGATCTCGTCCTTTCGATCATTACCCAAAGCTCATGACCATAGGTGAGGGTAGGAATGTAGATTGACCGGTAAATTGAGAGCTTCGCCTTTTGGCTCAGCTCCCTCTTCACCACAACGGTCCGGTACAACGACCGCATCACTGCCGACGCTGCACCGATCCGCCTGTCAATCTCACGCTCCATCCTCCCCTCACTCGTGAACAAGACCCCGAGATACTTGAACTCCTCCACCTGAGGAGGACTCCCAACCCACCCGGAGAGGGCGAGCCACCTTTTTCCGGTCGAGAACCATGGCCTCGGATTTGGAAGAGCTGATCCTCATCCCAGCCGCTTCACACTCGGCTGCGAACTGCCCCAGTGGTATAGGTATAGGTATAGAGGTACCTCTACCTATGACATAAACACTGAAAATTCAATCGAAAATGCAATTTTCAAGGCATTTTTCTGACAGTTTAAACATTAATTTAATAAATAAAGTGCTGCCATCTATTTTTATTAGTCTAATCATAACTAGTATGCGAGTCAGACAGGTTTTGGCGCTCATTCATGTCATGGTTGCTAGGTAACAGTTATGGCATTACTTCAGCGTACCTGTCACATCTGCTTAGTACTGGCCGTTCCTTCATACTAATCATACATTTTCAGACATTTTAAAATTTAAAAATGCAAATAGGAATGTCAAGCAATACATCAATATTTCATAACATCAATAAGTTAGTTAAAGGTTATAAATAAGTTCATTTCATATTTGTGAATTGTTAAAAAGATTGAGGTAAAATCAGAGTGAGACATCTTTACTTTTAAGGATCATTTTATTTTGAGTAAAGAGTGAGTGTTCCTGTGTCCGGTCTGTTCTATTGCAAATCAAGCATGAAAATGGCTCTTGTTCATGTCGAATATGTTCTTATACGTTTGAACCTCGGCAAACTTTCGCCTTTGTGAGTATTTTATGTTAACAAGCACTTTGATTAAAGGAGAATTAACGTTTTTTACAATTTGAGCCTTATTTCGGTAATAAAACAAGTTGTTTTACTCACCCATAGCACTTTGGTGTCATATGGAGCACTTCCAGAGATGTTTATATCCGTAACGCGAGTTCTCGGGGCATATAATATATGCCCCGTGCGGTCTCCAAATAACACAAACTTTAGCACTTTTCAAATCATAGAAGCTCAATGTCTTAGTCTACACTGTCGTTTGAGTCAAAAGTGGCCTGTAATCCGAGATTTATCCATAATTTACAGCTTTACGTTTCATGTTTGGGTCCCGGGAGCTGAGAGTGAAATAAGCTGTGACTCCGCACATGCGCACTGGCCTCCTCATCTACTCGAAACTATGGATAAATCTCGGATTACAGGCCACTTTTGACTCAAACGAAAGCGTAGACTAAGACATTGAGTTTCTATGATTTGAAAAGTGCTAAAGTTTGTGTTATTTGGAGACCGCAAACATGTGCCCCGAGAACTCACATTACGGAGATCGCAAATCTAAAACATCTCCAGAAGTGCTCCATATGACACCAAAGTGCTATGGGTGAGTAAAACAACTTGTTTTATTACCGAAATAAGGCTCAGATTGTAAAAAAACATTAATTCTCCTTTAAGGTGATGTATATATTGCACTTGAACACGTAAGACATGAACTTGTGGTTTCACGGAGCTAACTGTTTAAGCATCACATGTTCTATGTACCGTATTTTTCGGACTATAAGTCGCTGTTTTTTTCATAGTTTGGCCAGAGCGACTTATGTGTGATTAGTAAATAGTAATTTTCACACTAAACCGCAAGAGGGCGCCATAGGCCTGTGTTGATAATTTCAACACTGCCGTTCTAAATACAACTGAGAAGGGCTAAACAAAAATGGCACTGAAAAGAAAGTCATATTCTGATAGTTCGGTAAACTTGTTAGCATGTTCTTTATGCTAGAGTTATCTGAATAACTCTTAATATGTTATGTCGTTACTGACATTACCAGGCATGTCTGTCATGTAACGTTAGTATTCCATACACTTATTCAGCCTGTTGTTCTCTATTTTATTTTTATTTTAAAATTAATAAATAAAGATGACATGTATGTTTTTGGTGTTGGATTTTATCAAATAAATTTCCCCCAAAATGCGACTTATACTCCAGTGCGACTTATATATGTTTTTTTCTTCTTAATTATGCATTTTTTGGCTGGTGCGACTTATACTCCGGAGCGACTTATAGTCCGAAAAATACGGTAATTAGAAATGTGCCTTCTTCGTTTGTATGTTTCATTTACATATATAAATAAGAGACCTCCATAAAACAAGAAAAGTACGCCTTGTGTACGGAGTTTCTCTATTAGTTCTCTGACTGTCTAGCCCCTGTCTAGTCACGTGTTGTGAGGACAGCACAAGGAACATCTGTTCAAATTTCAGAATTATGTTACAATTTGTGTTTTTGAGTGTGTTCAAGTAGTTGTTGAGGCAGCAAATCCACATTTAGACCATAAATATACAAAATGTTATTATTTGCACTGCGTTTATTCACTACAATGAATATTTCTTATTGTCAGGAACAGAAGATCATGGCATCAGAAAGTCCCCAAAAACTACAACATCATTTTACTTTCACAAACAGAATAAGCTAAATATTAGATAATAGAGAGCATTTGGCTTAATAAATACTAACCAATGTTTTTTCGATGCTAGGGAATAGGGTCAATACACAATACTCTGATACAACAATGATAATTAAAAAAAACACTCTTTCTTTAGTTTCCACAGTGGTCCATGGGCTTATATTGGTCTTATACTTGTTCTGATACAGCTCATCATTCTAAACTATTCAGGAAAGGCTCATTTCTGTCCTGTGAATGTGACTTCTTTTGTATCGAAACCTGCTCAAATGAGTTGCTATTAGGGGTGTAAAGATTAACCGATTTGGATCGGTTATCGGTCTGTGACCTTTGTGATCTGAGTGTACCGATCAGCGGAGCCCGGATCGGTCCAAATGCACTACGAAAGGTCCGATGCACTGGATTTACAGCCAAGAATCGGTTTGCTAGCTCCTGAGCGGTCTCTCTCATGGCGCAGCAGCCGCTCTGTGTGTGTCTGCGTTCTTTCGCGAACGGTGGGTGGTTCACTTACCTGGGGTTGAAGCTTATTGGCTGGTTAACTGCCAATCATGCGAGCGGCGCGGGCTGTATGCGGAAGCGAGCACAAAATGTTTGCACTGTATAGCCGTGTCCCAATTCGCATTGTGCGGAGGGCGGGTTTCCCGCCGCCTCGTCTCGTCAGGAGATCTACTCTATGGGTAAGCTAAGCTAAGTTTCCTTTTATTGAGCTATGGTTAAGTTAATTTGGTGCGCTACCGCTATTTATGGACATGGTTCGTATGCGTGGTTAACTTTTGTGCCAGTGTTGTGTCGCGTTGATATCAGTCTGATGTTTCACTGTCAGCTTGATAGTTTCCATGGCAGCTATAGACCATAACAATTGTATGATACTAGCGTTTTTATTGTCACGGTTAGTGGATTGGGTGATTTATTTAGACAACATTCATGTATTGGCAATGTATATTTGATTTGGGCTAAAATTGACTTGGCTAATTTACTTTTGTGTGGAAAATACAATGTATAATCAGAATTGGTGCATTTCTGTATTTAGATACTTATGATTTGTGTGTGTATAGAAATGTACTTCACACACAGATGATTTTTGTCTCAAAGCAGACTGAGGAAATGTTATAAGATGGAGAGAAAGTATTAGTTATTCAGTGGATTTAACATGCTAGTGTTTTCTATAACTGCCTAGTAATATCTATCTTCTTGTCAGTGATATGTTACACTTTTACAGTTACTGAAACTCATGAGTGACTGAAGCACTAATTACTAACTCATTCTGATTCATTCTGATTTTTGACTTTAATAGGCAACTTGCTTGTTTTATAACGTCTTTTTTATTTTTGATATCTAAACTTATTGTTTTGTGTTGCTTGAGGGAAGGAATGTGTTGTATTTTAAGTATGAGCAGAGTTTTCAAACCGGATTGCCAGCTTTTCAGTAGGCCTGTTGTCTGTTGGACACTAAACAAAAGGATACTATTTTGAAATTAAATTTTTCGAATTAAACTTTTTCTTCGAATTAAACTTTTTCTTCTCAATAACTTTAAAGCACTTGGGAGTAAAGTTGTCAATTTGTATTGAATCGAAATTAACCGAACCGGATCGGATCGAATCGAAACGAATCGTACCGGATCGTTTACTAATTTTATGAATTGTCCCTGAATCGAATCGTAGCCCGAGAATCGAACCGTTTTGTGAGTGAAAGATTCACACTCCTAGTAGCTAGTTTTGATATTAGTTTTAGTATTGATTAGCATCTGATTTTCAATACTTTTTTTCTATACCTACTCCCACTGTTTCTGTTCTTTTCTTCATAAATCACTTTTAATTGTACACCAAATAACTACACTCACGCCTACCTGAAGTTAGCATGGCATTTAATCAGAGCAGATCTCCATGTAATTTATATCTAAGTTTAGAATGCAGACTTTGCCTTATTTCACGACATTCTGCGTGTGTGTGTTCCCTCCTCGTTACGTCGTTTTAGTTCCACTTCTATTTCTGTAATCTCCCACACTCGCTGCTCTCTCATCCATTTGCACACCGCCATGACAGTTTTAGCTCCAGCCGTGTGTCTGTTTGATTAAACTTTCTATGACTTTCTAAGAATACTGATAGCATAAGTGCTGTTTCAGGGGTTTCAGTCAAATCACTTCCAGTTATGGATGACATTTTCTATGGCACCCATAACTTTATAATATATTTTGTTGTATATTTCTTTTTGCCGTACACTGTTGTATATTATATCAGGGGTCTTTAACGTTTTTCAGGCCAGGGACCCCCAAACAGATGGTGAACTGGGCCAGGGACCCCCTACTATATATACGGCATAGAATTGTGTTTTATATTAAATTGAGCTTAGTGTCATGTATAAACATTGCTACTCTGTTATGGTACATCCAATACAAGGAAATAATACACAGGTTAATACTGTATTTTACACTATAAAATATAAAATTATATTATTTTAAAGTGAAATCAAAAGATTTCGCGACCCCCCTGCAGTACCTCCGCGACGCCCCTAGGGGTCGCGACCCCCCTGTTGAAGACCTCTGTATTATATTATATTTTATTTCATATCTAATTGTATGGATCTTAAAGGTGCATTATGTAACTTCCCTGAAATGTTCCATTATTATTATTGTAAATGGTCACTTTTATATCCTCCTGAGACCCGCCCATTCATTTGTGTCCTTTATAGTGGACATTGAGTTAACCAGTCGATCTTTTAAGTGTTTAGAGATACACTCTAGTTTGTGGCTGCACTATGATAAATAAACTAGGACTGAACCAGAACTGAACCAGGTCACAACTAGGACTAAACCAGGACTAATCCAGGACTAAACCAGGACTAAATCAGAACCAAATCAGGAATAAACCGAGACAAAACAGGACTAAACCAGGAGAAAATCAGGACTAAACCAGGTATAAGTCAGGTCTAAACACCGTCTAAACCATGACTAAAAGATAAAAGGAGAAGGAGAAAAAGAAGAGGGACTTTTCACGCATCTTAAGCATGACTAAAAGAGGCCTAAATTAGGTCTAAGCCAGGTCTAGACCAGGCCTAAACCAGGTCTGAACCAAATTTGAGTCAGGTTTAAACCACGTCTAAACCAGGACTAAACCAGGTCTAAACCATGACTAAAAGAGGTCTAAACCAGGTCTAAGCCAGGTCTAGACCAGGCCTAAACCAGGTCGGAACCAAATTTGAGTCAGGTTTAAACCACGTCTAAACCAGGACTAAACCAGGTCTAAACCATGACTAAAAGAGGTCTAAACCAGGTCTAAGCCAGGTCTAAACCAGGACTAAACCAGGTCTAAACCATGACTAAAAGAGGTCTAAACCAGGTCTAAACCAGATCAATACATAAATAATAATATAATAAATTAATTAATTAATTTATAAAATAAATAAATAATAATAATTAAAAAATAATAATTGAAATACACCTTTTTATTCGGGTCCCAGGAGGATATACTGCTTTTCTAACTTCAAGGCACTCACCCAAGCATTTTACATCAAGGAAACACACACACACACACACACACACACACTCGACTTTTATGTCGAGAGAAGGATTCGACCCCCCAACCTTCGGATCAGTGGTCAAACAAACCAACTGAAACCAGTGTATTTATCCCCTTGGAGACAAGCAGACCAAGTTAGAGGTCAAATCCGTGGAGAGGCAAGCCTGCTAACAGAAGGCAAATTTTCAAGTTTTTTCTTTTTTTTTTCCTTGTCATTAAAAACATCCATCATGTAGGTTGTAGTTTTTATAAAGTCTGTGTGTTTATATCACTCTGGGACAAATGAAAGGCTTTCTTATACTGTTCATTTCTATGGAAACGGTTGCAATATTTCACGTCTCTGAATTCTATTGGAAATCAAGCATCTTTTCCAGATCGGTTTGGGACTACAGGCGAAAAGGTCGGAGAGGTTTAGCTTTGTGCATTTGCCTCAATAAGTGTCAAAAACAAAAGCGAGTGAACGAGTAGGAGGGATGTGCGTCACCTGGGAGTGCTTGAGTATAAGAAGGTGGTGGGTGACAAACAAAAACTGAAGGAGAGAGAGAATCCTTCTGGGACCTGAGCCAGTTGGGTTGAACAATAGCGAGTAGTGATTAGTGCAGCGGGCTGGGATATCACAATATGCTTACTCCTGTTTTTTTATGTGGACCGTGCCAGTGTGCACACCTCTCCGCTCTCAGCACGCCGCCGCCACCATCGTGGTCAATTAACCTAGCCACCTGCTGCCTCTGAGCAAATTACCTCTCCTCGCTGCCAATCTGGAGGAAACGGCGAATTGTAAGTAACAAAAATGGCTGCCGGGTCACTATGGATTGTCTGAATAGGGAGAAATAAACTGGGGAGATTTGGCGAAGGGAATCAATTCTTTTAGCGTCCGAGCTGGACTGTACCATTTGTCAAAAAGGTGTGAGAGGAAGTAGGGGTGATCCATCTTGAAGGTGGGATGTGGACCAAACCATCGGCAGTGATCGATCGGTGCAGATACGCAATGTGGGGGGCGGGGGAACAGGCTCAAGAAAAGGTAAGACGGCAACAGAGGTCATTATTTGCCATATTGGCAAACAAAACAAGGTAAAAAATGAAATTCACAAGCACAAGAATTTGCAGTTGTTTAACCATTGCTTTTGGTTCTTTAGCTAAATAATAGCTAATAAATATGACATTTAGTCTCTCAAAACAGTATATAGAGCAGTATATCTTAACCACTAAACAAGCTGTATAGAAAGGCCCGTAAAGGAGCTCTACCTGATTTTCACAGTCTTAAAAATGTGAAAAACACAACTAGTTCAGCTATTTGTAGTGGTCCAAAGGTATTTCTCACTTACCTCCGAGCATCTTATTTATTCAGCTTGATGAGTTTATAAGTGCTCTCAGAAACAAGAGCAGAGTTTTGCTGTCATGAGAAACGCGAACAACAATTATCATGCAACCCGTGTACTTCCTGATTCCTGGACAATGCACCTCTTTAGAGACACTTCCGAGCTGCTAATACAATATATCTGTAGTGAGGCAAGAGAAATTCAGCTCAAATACATGGGACAAAATTGGAAACCGTAATGCTTCTAAATTGAACCATGTGACTGCTGTTCTTAAAAGGGGATATATTATTTAAGCCCACTTTAATCGCCACCATCTGCCTGTACTTACTTGTGATTAGATTTAAAAAAATCTGATTCCGGGACAAATATGGAGCGTTAAAAAATATCACATAGACCTCAAAAAGCACAACATGTAAGTGGAAATGGGCTGTGTGCTGTGGTGAAATGTCACTATTAGGGATGCAAATTATCGATTAATTCATTAATCTATAGTTGATTGACCTTATCGATCGACTTACGATTAACTGATAAGCGGCGTTTTTCACCTGAATTTTAGTGTTTCAATAGGGTCTTTAAGAATATAAGCTATAGTAACATAACACTGAGTCAAAAATATATCATAGTATTATTATATTGTATATTCCTCAATTAATTATTCCTTAGTAAAAAGCAGACAAATGTATTGATGCTGAAGAACAAAATACAGTAATCCCTCGCTCTATCGTGGTTCACTGTTCGCGGCCTCGCTGTTTCGTAGACTTTTTTTTTAAATTTTTTTTGAATTTTTTTAAATAGTGTAACATTGTGTCCTGCGTCCTGATTGGCTAAGAGACTAGACCAGGAATAAACCAGGTCTAGACCAGAACTAAACCAGGTCTAAACCTGGACTGGACCTGGACTAAACCAGGACTGGACTAGGTCTAGACCTGGACTAAACCGGGATTAAACCACCACGTGCCGCTCTTTGCTGGTTTGGTGCAGCTGGTTTGTGACTCGGGCTGAGAGTACGCAGTCCGGGCGCTGCGGATCGATCTCGTGCTCGCAGCCCCGGTGTACGCGCGGCCTCGCGCCGGTGGTGCACGTGTCGCGCACTTCTCCAAGGGGTTGGTGCACATCGCGTCCCGGGACATGGCAGTGCCGTTGAATGAGTGCGGTGCGTCCTGCCCAGGACTAGACCAGGTCTAAACCAGAATTGCAGCTCTTTGCCTAGTTTCGTGACCACGTGCAGCATGTAAGTTACATGCTTTTATAATTTCAAAAATATATGGTTCTAGGTCCAGCTCTACTGTGAGTTGTACGGCAACATCCAGAGAGGAAAGGGTTACATGATGTAACGCTATGGTCTTTCTCGCGAGTGGGTTCGCATCTCGTGTTCACATTCCAGAGTAGCGCCCTCTAGCGATTAGTTACAATTAATGCATTTTGTTCGGCCAACGTCTTGATCGACAATTAATTGTAAGTCGATTCATTGTTGACATCCCTAGTCACTATGTAGTTCCTCTCAGCGCTGTAGTTTTGAACAGGAAATCAGTGGGCTCATTGATATCAAGCTGTTTGAGATCAATATCATAAATTACAGTGAACATGAAAGTAAAATATGATTTGACTTATAGTGTAATACTTAACACCC
This sequence comes from Paratrypauchen microcephalus, assembly GCA_036785185.1. Taxonomy (NCBI): domain Eukaryota; kingdom Metazoa; phylum Chordata; class Actinopteri; order Gobiiformes; family Gobiidae; genus Paratrypauchen; species Paratrypauchen microcephalus. Next base: position 5,247,643 of record JAVJIX010000027.1, on the reverse strand, counting down.
AGAAAAAGCATAATAGCTTTTTTTAAACTTACCAAATAGCTAGTTTATACAGAAACTTGAAAAACCACATTGCAATTTTGCACTCAGCTGGGTGTCTTTATATATGGGATTATTTTGCACATATTAAAAGATAAAGATTAAAGGTCCTTAGAAGTCTGAGATAACAAGGCTTTGTACAGAACATGTCATATACTGCGTTATTCAAATGAGCCTTATAGAAAGTACATCAATAGACATCTCCATCTATTCAAGCGCAGTAGAGGAGCACGCCATTGTCTGAAATAATTGCAGCTGATACAAAAAGTACTCTTTATCTCTGGTGGTCTGTTGAGACTTTGAAGGTACATTTTTTCACAATGAAGAGAAAATGTTTTCAAATCAAATCAACACTCTGCATAGAAGTCACAGCATATTCTACATTTTCCACTGGTTACTGGGTTCAAATAATATCTCTCATCATGTTTATTCCAAACCACATAACTGTCCTACATACAATTTTAAAGCTGCACTATGTATATTTTAAGGTAGAGGGTCTACCACCTGCTTATCCTCATGGAGATGTTATTGCTTTGCCTGGAATTTCACACGATGGCATTCAACTTTCCATGGACACATGCAAATGCTGCCAACAAGTTAGATCAACAAAACACGTATTCTTCCTTCTCCAGAGATCAACAAGTCAGATCTGTGGAGAAGTAAGAATACATGTTTTTCAAGATATTTTCAGTGTGTTGAGTTTTTTCAGATACATTGTGGTATGGGAACTGCAGCGCTCAGAGCCGCGAAGCACTACAGAGGGTGGTGCGAGCGGCAGAGGACATCACTGGCAGCAGTCTCCCCTCCATCCAGAACATTTACCACAGCAGGGGTCTGCGTAAAGCACGCAGCATCACTAAGGACCATACTCATCCGGCACAAGGACTCTTCCGTCTGCTACCCTCTGGTAGACGATACAGGAGCCTGCCAGCATGCACAAAAAGACTCAAAAACAGATATTACCCCCAAGCTGTCAGACTACTGAACTCTGGGTAATACTCTAAATAATACTGAACTCTCAATAATACTGCACTAAACTACCTTTCATTATGCATAATTATGTTTACTGCTGCTCTATATGAATATATCATGTTTGTCCCTACCTCCCTGTAAACTACTGTTACCTATGCAATAATCTGCGCAATAACCTATGTGCAATACGAAATCCACATGCAATACACATACCACACCATATTATGTGCAATCTGTGAAATACTTCCACCTTATTTGATCTTTGATTTAATCCTACCTGCACCTTTGTACATTGCACCTTGTATTTTTTATTACATTTTACTATATATTTTATTATATTGTTTATTATATTGTTTACTTCTTCCCACGCACTTTTGCAACACTTTTTTACCAAGTCAACGGTTCTTCTGATCCTAAGCATTTCATTGCATTGTTGACCCTGTGTTGATTCTGCATATGACAAATAAACAATCTTGAATCTTGAATCATTGAAAAACATACAGTATTCAAGTCAAAACAGCACAACACTAATACTACACTATATTTAAAGGAGAATTAACATTTTTTTTACTATCTGTGCCTTATTTTGGTAATAAAACAAGTTGTTTTACTCACCCATAGCACTTTGGTGTCATATGGAGCACTTCTAGAGATGTTTTAGATTAGCGATTAGCGTTCTCGGGGCATAGAGCATGTAATATATGCCCCGAGCAGTCTCCAAATAACACAAACTTTAGCACTTTTCAAATCATAGAAGCTCAATGTCTTAGTCTACGCCTTTATTTGAGTCAAAAGTGGCCTGTAATCCGAGATTTATCCATAATTTACAGCTTTGCGTTTCATGTTTGGGTCCCGAGAGCTGAGAACAAAATAAGCTGTGACTCTGCACATGCGCACTGGCCTCCTCATCTACTCGAAACTATGGATAAATCTCGGATTACAGGCCACTTTGGACTCAAACGAAAGCATAGACTAAAACATTGACCTTCTATGATTTGAAACGTGCTAAAGTTTGTGTTATTTGGACACCAAAGTGCTATGGGTGAGTAAAACAACTTGTTTTATTACCGAAATAAGGCTCAGATTGTAAAAAAACGTTAATTCTCCTTTAAGTCTAAATTGTAAAATAAAGAGCTAGTTAAGATACAAAAAAAGGATATAGTTTTGTGATCTTTGCAATTCCCAATTAATCACAATTCAAGGATGCGATTACTCACATTAAAACTGTCCATGGAAGATACGATTACTTTCATACTGTGGAAGATAACATCAACAAACCAATAACATCTCCATGGAGACAAGCTGGTGGCAGAAATAGTGAGTTTCACAGTGTATATTTAACAACCTGCAGTGCTTTTGTCTGTAGCTTAGCCCTCACCTTCACTAGAATGGCTCTCATTCTGCACAGCCTCTTTTTCTGCCGCAGACTGCCCATGCCTTAGTGTTGACAGTCTCTTTAAGGTGTTCGAGCACCCCTGTGCCTTAGCCTGTGTCCTGCTCGCTGATGGAATATGACCCCTCCTTTTCACCGTGCGCTCCCGTCTGCCACTCCAATCTCCTCAGCTGTGCACCTCTCTCCACTCTGCTCTGTGGGGCCCAGGGAGCAGGGGCCAACCAGTGTCTCTCATTCAGAACTGGACAAGGAAAGCCATCCACCTCACAGGTATCGCACTGTAAGGGTGAAAGGTCAAGCTACCTCATGAATTCACTGGGAAAAAAGGCAATCCCAGGCAGTTTGTGCAAGAGTATACGAGTCAACAAATACATTTTATGTTTGAGATTTTTGTTTTCAAACAGTCAATATATGTCACAATTAATGTTAAACTTAGGTTCCTTGTATTGTTTTTTACATTTTTGTTTGTCTTATTAAAAAAGTACAAATGGCTTTGAATACTAATTTCTTCAATGTAAACAATACAGACTTTTATTCATGGTTATTTAACAAAAAAAAAAGAGGCTATTTTTGTCAAAAAAGAGAATCCTTCTCTGAACAGAAATGGTGGAGTCAGACATAATTTGTCTCCCATCTATAATTCCATTCTTAAAGGGATATGCCACCCCCAGGTCAAATTTGGGCATCTCCCCACAGTCCAGAGACTAAAATAAGTGGTGGAAAGCGTTTTCCTGCTCACCCAGCCATTGTCCGAGTCTGTCGCCACTGACCGCCGCGGTATCTGGTGCTCCTCCGCCTTAGACTGGAGTCTAACGTCGCCAGAGAAAGATTTCGGCCAAAAGGAATTAATTTGCTCGATGCGTTTCCCAATTACTTTGTGTGTAGTGCGCATTCATATCGAGTGCAAATAAATGTGCAAATCAACACGGAGAGCTTGCCTTGGTCATTTTGGGTGGGAACTATTTTCCAGTGCGTAAGAATACAGCCGTATCACGCACCACGTTGTGCAACAGGGGAACTCCCTTCCCGGTGCGTAACTGGGATTCCCCTGGCAGCGTGCTGCGTGATACGGCTGTATTCTGTATCCAGGTCAGGGCCGGAGGTGTGAAAAAACAGGCGTGTAGGGATGAATAGGGATCGTTATCTAGACGCCAGAGAAACAAAAGACGGAAACCAATGAGATAGTTTCGGAAAGTAGTTAGCTAGGTAGCTCCTCCCTGCAGCAAGATATAAGCAAGTGTCTTACCAGTATTCTTATTAGAGCTGACGAAGCCTCTCGCATGAGTGGCGAAACGTTTTCAACCAAACAAACTTTGTCCAGTTGACAAATTGAACTTCTCCTTTTATCATAAAAAAAAAATTGAAAGCGTCTGAACTCTACTCCAAACCAAATGCTACTGACAGAGGATTGGCTGTAGACCTCTTAAAAAGACCAGAGCTGATCACTTTTCATAGTTGCTAAGAAAAATAGTGTCCTCCCCCATCAAAATAACCTACTAATTTACAGTTCTAACATTCTGAAATTATCTAAATGTAGAATGTGTGCCATGTGCTATTAGAAATGACTGAATCTCTTGAATTTAGTTTTGAATTTCATATGTATTTCAAGTGTATTAAAAGATCAAAATGTATAACAGTACAAAGAAGGGCAAAATCCCTGTCCCTGTCCCTGCCTGGAGCTACTGTGACAAGTAAATTTCTCCTGTGTGAGATCAATAAAGTCTTATCTTATCTTATCTTATCTTAAAATCAGAAAATGGCAAAACCGCAATAAGAGAAGAACATAATATCCAGCAGACATGGGTCAATACTTGAACTACAGAGGCGTCAGAAGGTCAAAAAGAAAGAAAAATATGACGGTCAAATTTCAATTATACACGTTTTCAAAGCACTGGAGCTTTTGAAAGTCATGAATGTTTATCTGTGTTCATACCTTACTTTTCCATCAATATGACTCACATACTTTAAGGACAAAGCAATGTTTTGTGAAGAAACATGTACAAATAATACACGGTACTTCCAACAGTCAAGGAAGATTTTGTGGAGTAAGAAAGAGGACAAAATAACGTGTATTCACAAGAAATTAATCCACGCGAATAACGTGTCGTCATGCATATTTTGGATATACACGCGTCTTTGGTTGTAGTTGAGCATAAAATAAATATTTGCAAACTCTAAAATGAGGTGTTGTGTGTTTGATATTTGTCAGAATACAAATCTAAAAGTTACGACATCGAAAAGTTACGAGTACTATCTTAAGTACGAATACGAATTTCTCAGATGGAAGAAAGTGGACAAAAATACGTCATCGGTTATGTCATCACGTCACATGCGTCAGCAGAAGAAAAGTCGATCAGCATCGAGATTACGCATGCGCTGAAGTTATCAGACCAAACACACAAGCCTACCTGACTTCGGTCCGCCATGCAGACAGTTGTTCAGAATTTAGCGCGAAACTTCAGCGCATGTGTCAGAGCGAGCAGACGTCTCTCTCTTTCCTCTCTTATCTATTGCTCCTGCTGTCTGCGTGCCTCTCTTGTTTTTGTCATTTTCTCGCTTTTTGGAGCAGATTTTCCAAATTCCTAAATATGGATGTGATCAGCTGGACCCTCAGCACGATTGATACTCTTTTTTCACGGAGGAGTGCTGCTCCGGCAGAAGCGGTGTGTCCGGATGGTACTTTTGCTGCTGGATATGCGAGGGACTCGTATGGTGCGTGGCAAGTCGTATGTTTGGCACCAATGTACCTGGAGGATGTGGAGGATATTTACGTATTCGGATTTCTGATAGCTGGACATCTGTTGATTGGCCTGGGATTGTCCATGATCTATCGCAAAATGTGTAAGCTGGCAGCAAGCAAAGAGTCCCCAAAGCTGTCTGCAGCAATTTCGAGCCATTGTGAAGCCGTTGGAGATCTCGTGAAAGGATTACATCAGAAAGTGGGTCAGGTTGAGGACCTTTTGGAAGGATTTCAACCGAACGAAACATCTCGACGTTTGGATATCATCATGGGCATGCTTACAGAACTGTGTAAAGCCAACGCAGCGCAGTCTGTGCGCCAAGAGGAACTAATGAGATCTCTCATGAATCTTCATGGCGATATGAAGATGGGGGTCTGGCAAAACCCAAGCTCAATCTAAATTGTTTACCTGGGTCTCTAAAAATGTATTTCATCAATGCTAAATTAATTAATCCCTCTGGATAATTATGTCTCCCTGTGAAAATCTGTGTGGCTCCAATGGTTATCTGTGTTTTGACTTCGCCTCCCTGCATGAACACTTCCAAGGCCACAGAATGTGGTTTGTTATCTGGACTCTACATAAACATGGCACCCACTCACTGACACAACTGACACTAGAAATGAATGAGTAGAAAATGTCTTTAGTTAAGGTCTAATCTCTGCTCTCGGTTCAATCAATTTAATTGATTTCCAATCTGATCCCCCACACCCCTTCCTTCTGTTACCAACAAAAAAGATCACCGTATGTTATATCTCCAATTGTTTTTCTGTCATTACATGTTGTTAAATTGTCACTGATTGTATGTATTGCATCTATGCCACTCTGCATCTCCCAGTCGGCGGCGCGCGCATGCGCAGAGGCCCCTCCCCTACCCTATCTATCACTGTCCTGCCTGGTTAGTGGGGAAACAAAATTTCAAATTCACTCTATGTACATGTACATGATTGTTTTCGACAATAAAGCAAACTATGACTATGACTATGACTATGACTATGACTATGACTATGACTACTATGCGTAATCTCGATGCTGATCAACTTTTCTTCTGCTGACGCATGTGACGTGATGATGTAACCGATGATGTATTTTTGTCCACTTTGTTCCATCTGAGAAATTCGTATTCGTACTTAAGACAGTACTCGTAACTTTTCGATGTCTTAACTTTTAGATTTGTATTCTGACAAATATCAAACACACAACACCTCATTTTAGAGTTTGCAAATATTTATTTTATGCTCAACTACAACCAAAGACGCGTGTATATCCAAAATATGCATGACGACACGTTATTCGCGTGGATTAATTTCTTGTGAATACACGTTATTTTGTCCTCTTTCTTACTCCATAAGATTTGGCCTAAAAGAACACATTTTATGCTTGTGTCTGCTATATAGTTATATTGTATGACACCAGTTTATTATGTTGTAATATGCATAATATTAATCTAAAAGGACTTAATAAAAGAAACACGTCACTTCCAGTTTAGGAAACTGTGGTGCCTAATGGGCGATGACGTTGCCATAAGCGTCATCACAACCAAGAGCCGTGCAGCTGTTGGCATTTCCTGTGGATGCTGCAGATCATGCTAGCGAGTAGCAATTTTTTTCTTTTGTACCAAAATAACTATGCAACACTGCTGAATCTTACATGTATCACAGATTAAGAAAATACAATTGTAGAACAAAGTAAGCATAGAGAAGTGGGCGGATGCCAGTGGCAGTGAAAACGTAGACGGCAAAACGATCTGCATTCATATGGTGTCTTGAAAATAAACAATTAAAGACTCTAAATACAACTTCGAGAGAGTAAATGAGAAAGGAAAACAACTCTAACATGTTTAAAAGCTTTGTAAGGTTGATGCGTAATAGGTCTGTTTTAAATACTATAGCCTTTAAAAGATAGTTTAAAGATAAGAAAGGACTTTTTGGAACTACTTTTCTGAGTACAGACAAATTTAAATAGATATCTGTTCTGAGTTTCTGGCATTGTGATTGACAGCATGTTGTACTGAATCTGACATTTCTCAAACTCCCCATGATTACATTTCAGATTCAATCAACCCGCCGACAGATGTATATGTGGAAGTTTGTGACACCGATTGTGAGTGGCTTTTTGAGGCAATTTTCTCTCCAGCGCATTACAGAATGTTACAAATTGCTCTGTGGTAATTTATAGTAATTATGATGACAGTTGTCAGCCAATCGCAGCAGGCCTTGGGAATAACTAGGTGCAATTTAACATGCAAACAAAGAAGACAGATGCTATAGATCCCACAATGCAAATGTGGGACATTTCTGTCAATACTATCCTTCTGGTTTCTGATGGTTATAATTAGCAGTTTTCTGACATAGGCACACCAGTCGTAAGAGGGACTTGTAGGCAGTAGTCGAGTTGTAAAATGAAACCAGGGGGGATGGTGAAATGTTTCACACACACACACACACACACACACACACACCTTAGTCCTGGTTTAGTCCTGGTTTAGTCCTGGCTTAGTCCTGGTTTAGACCTGGTTTAGACCTGTTTTAGTCCTGGCTTAGTCCTGGTTTAGACCTGGTTTAGACCTGGTTTAGTCCTGGTTTAGTCCTGGCTTAGTCCTGGTTTAGACCTGGTTTAGACCTGGTTTAGACCTGGTTTAAACCTGGTTTAAACCTGGTTTAGTCCTGGTTTAGACCTGGTTTAGACCTGGTTTAGACCTGGTTTAGACCTGGTTTAGTCCTGTTTTAGTCCTGGCTTAGTCCTGGTTTAGACCTGGTTTAGACCTGGTTTAGACCTGGTTTAGACCTGGTTTAGTCCTGGTTTAGACCTGGTTTAGACCTGGTTTAGACCTGGTTTAGACCTGGTTTAGACCTGTTTTAGTCCTGGCTTAGTCTTGGTTTGGACCTGGTTTAGTCACGGTTTAGTCTTGGTTTAGTTCTGGTTTAGACCCGGTTTAGATCTGGTTTAGTCTTGGCTTAGTCCTGGTTTGGACCTGGTTTAGTCCGGGTTTAGACCTGGTTTGGTCTTGGTTTAGTCCTGGTTTAGTGCCGAAATAGATGCAGAAATAATCTGATGATATGACTCACCCATAAGAATGCGGTCAGATCCATTCTAACAGTTTGCCGTGTTGTCTTTAATAATCCGGAGCTCCGGAGAAAAGGACATAATCCCGAACGTATCCCGTGTCCCGAGGCGAGAGTTCCTTCTTACGTAGCATTAACGTAGCAAGTTAAGGATTCTTATTCTCTTGGAAATGCCGCGTAAATATCACGCGGTTTGCTCACAGCTGATCAGCGAACAGGCGCAAACACAATAGCGGCAATCGTCATGATTGGCGGGAGCGCGATCGGTGCGTAATTATGCTGCAACATGATTGGAAGCTGGAGCGCAGTTCGGCCTATGATTGGCTCTTGGCATTGGCCATTTTTTTTTTTTTTAGTTTAGCCTTTATTTGAAGGGACAATTTTGACAATTTTGACTTAAAAACGGCGAAATTCGCCAAATGTTTAGGGATTTTCATGCCTGATTGATAAAATGCCATAAGGGATGGAAGAAGGGATGACTGTTTTAGAAGAGGGATGATTTTGACTATTTTTTCCCACAGGGGGGATGCCATCCCTCCCCATCCCCCCTCAACTCGAATACTGCTTGTAGGGCTGCAACAAATTCATCAATTAATCACAACTAATTGTTTATTGAAATAGTTCTCAATTATTTTAGTAATCGAATAATCACTAACTGATCTATGCACGGGTTCCATGAGCTGAGTTTTTACATACAAATGACACAGGAAATGTATAAATTTTATGATTGCTTTTGTCTATAAATATGTTCCACTAGGACAGGGGTGGGCAAACTTTTTGACTCGTGGGCCACAAAGGGTTCTAAAATTTGACAGAAGGGCCGGATCAGGAGCAGGTGGATTTAGTGTTTTGGTAAAAACACTAAAAATAACATGGGATATGTAGAAAACATGTGCTTTATTTCAATTAAAAATGAACAAAAGCATTACAACAAAATGTCCATCTTTCAAGTTCAACAGTATTTAGCTATTTATTGAAATGTCTCTTAAAGGGATATGCCACCCCCAGGTCAAACTTGGGCATCTCCCCACAGTCCAGAGACTAAAATAAGTGGTGGAAAGCGTTTTTCTGGTGACCCAGCCATTGTCCAGGTCTGTCAGCACTGACCGCCGCGGTATCTGCAGCTACTCCGCGTTAGACTGGAGTCTAACGTCGCCAGAGAAAGATTTTGGCCAAAAGGAATTAATTTGCTCGATGCGTTTCCCACTTACTTTCTGTGTAGTGCGCATTCATATCGAGTGCAAATAAATGTACAAATCAACACGGAGAGCTTGACTTGGTCATTTTGGGTGGGAACTATTTTTCAGTGCGGAAAAAGAAAGCCGAAGCACACACCACGCTGCGTAACAGGGGAACTCCCTTCCTGGTGCGTAACAGGGATTCCCCTGGAAGCGTGGTGTGTGCTTCGTCTGTCTTTTTCCGCACTGAAAAATAGTTCCCACCCAAAATGACCAAGTCAAGCTCTCCGTGTTGATTTGTACATTTATTTGCACTCGATATGAATGCGCACTACACAGAAAGTAATTGGGAAATGCATCGAGCAAATTAATTCCTTTTGGCCGAAATCTTTCTCTGGCGCCGTTAGACTCCAGTCTAACGCGGAGTAGCTGCAGATACCGCGGCGGTCAGTGGCGACAGACTCGGACAATGGCTGGGTGACCAGAAAAACGCTTTCCACCACTTATTTTAGTCTCTGGACTGTGGAGAGATGCCCAAGTTTGACCTGGGGGTGGCATATCCCTTTAAAACTAAGAAAATTTGATTAATAAAATACAGCTTTTTTATAACTAACAGTTACTATTTTAAAGCACTGAAAGTTCTGTTCTCCTTCAGGTTCTTTCGTTCTTTCGTTGACTGTTTTGTGGCAAAGTGACGGCTGATATTATATTGTTTAAAAACCACTACAGTCTCTTGGTATATCAGGCATACAGCAGCTGATAAATATTTGGTGAAAAAATATTTACTTGAAAAAAAATATGTCTATTTGTTAAACACTCGACATTCTCTGTCCACTTTTCTTTTCTTAGCTCCGCTTGTCTTTACAGGAGGGCTGAGGGGTCAAAGAGTAAAGCACAAACGTGGAGCAAAACGCCGCACCTCAACAAAGGTCAATGTATTTAGTGCACCAACTATTGGAAAACATCAGAATTGCAGGAAATTAAAACATTAAAACATTAACAATGTTTATTAATATAATTTCTTCAAGTTCGGCGGGCCAGATTAAAAAGCTTAACGGGCCGCATATGGCCCCCGGGCCGTAGTTTGCCCATGCCTGCACTAGGATGTTCTCAAGTGGCTTTACTTCAGCTTTATCTGAGTACAATTATGAGATATCTTATATTGACAGGCCTTTTGCGAGCTAAATAACTAACTGATAATCAAAAACAATCGCTATAATCAATTAGGAAAATGATCGTTAGCTGCAGCCCTGAATGAGTGTGATGTTTTATTTGTTTTTTGTGGAATAATAATAACACTTGCACTTTATTCAAGAGATATATACAGGAACAAGCTAATGTTTATTTTTTTTTATCAGTATTGTTTTATATTGTACATGATTGCTATTGTGGTATCAATGTGGATGATCAAAGAGTGTACTCGTAGTTTCTCAATTTGGCAAGAATCTGGCACAAGGACCCCACAAAGGTAGAAAGATGTCTGGTTAAAATGAATGAAACCCATACCAGCTATTGGAAAAATACACTGTAAGTCTAGAATTTATTTTGCGTCAATCACACCAAATATGAGCAGTAAAGACAGGGACTCAACAGCAGGCGGGCATTTATTAGGATTAATTTATCGCTAATTTATTATTTATTGGCTTTATAGAGAATTCCACCCAACAACACTAAACACTATATTACATTTTCACCCACTACATTACCCAACAAATACAATAGCTCAATATTATTCTATTTTCATACAAGACTGTTTACCAAATTGCAGTATCCCATTTCCTTCCAGTATGCTCAGACCACTTTTTGTAACTGAACGGCTTATTAAAATGTAAAAACTTGTTAGAAAGCCATTACTGAATCTATCACGAGCGGCTAGCTGGTCCGTCTCCGCAGATGTTAATTCTGGGTAATGAGTCATTATCGGCGCTTGGCTATGTGGCGGCCCTGTGACTTCTTGCTATATAATTGTCGCTTGCTCTTTCACTTGACTCGAAAATAGGTTCGCTTATCTCTGATTGCTAGAAAAAAAAAGAAGAAAAATACCGGCAAATACATCTACCGCCGAAGCTAGCCATATCTAACTCAGCGCTGAATTACCTAGTCATAATGTAAACAACTTGTCCATCAAATTTTTTAGCGTAGCATCGAAGTAGAAATGTCAAAACCTGAACAGAAAGGAGTTGGGTTTTAATCCAATATTAGCAGCACTGTGGCATCGTAGTGGAAAATTGCTAGGGTTTTTTTTTTTTTTTTTGCATAGAAGAGATCAAAGCGGTGGGTCTTTTTCTGCCGTTGGTGCTAGGGATTTCAGCTCTCATTGCGCATTTTCCATGGAACGCCAGCAACATCAAAGAAGCAACACTCGATGTACAATCCATCACTGAAAAAAAAGTCAATAAGTCCACTTAGAGAAAGAAAATATCAAGTAAATGGCAGGATATGAATGAAAACTTTGAATGACTTGGCATGCTAGCTAGTCCAGAGGCTTAGCTCTGGATCTGGTTGGCAGAGACGCCTCAGAGCACACAACCAGACGGATTATGGGAAGAGGGGGAAAAAAAAACAAAAATGTCAGTTCGGACCGTGCTAGGAAGACGTCAGAATGACAGATGCGACGCTAAAGCCAGACACATGCTTTATGAAGGCCCGGGATTAGCCAGCTAGCTTGTGTCGACGTGCTTTCTGATGGCGTCTGGAGAGTTGGTGCCTGGAATGAAAAACGAAGCTTAACGACCCTTTCGCTTAAAGTTAAAATCGCATCCGTCTACCTCCATTCTGGCAGGGTGCTGACGAGAGCATCCAGAAATTTATTTACGGGCAATTTAATGTAATTCCGGTATCATTTTTTTTACTGTTCGCCATAAAGATAACTTATGAGCGGGTAAGAGAAGGACTGGGCAAAGTGCTTTGAAATTGAGGTTGTCAAATGTTGTGTGAGAGGTGTAATGAGTTTTTCAGTGCTTAGAAAAATATTGCCAAATGATTTTCAACTATGATCTTGTGCACGGCGTATGACTGTAAAATAAAACAATGTAACAACGGAATCGATGATTGTTCAAAACAAACCAGTGTTCAGTGTCATTTTGGTCTAAATAAAGAGGAAGAGTGATCAAAAGTGGCGCATGTGGCACTGCCAGATCTGACCCCCCGGATTTAGCAACACTCATTAGCTAATGTCTGTTTTTATTAGCCCACATCTGTATCTTCATTAAGAGCAGGAGGATGGGGACAGGGGCAGGTGGGAGGCCAGGATGCTCACTTTAATATCCAGGAGGTGCTTTGCTGGAGTTTTACGAAGAATATTAACAACTTTATAGGTTCAGCGAAGAAAAGCGTAACAGCTTCGTATTTGTGTGACTTTCAATGAATTGTATGTGCGTCGTAAAGAGGGGGTACTGTGCAAAATCAAGTTCTTTGAGTTTTCTTCCATGTTACCGTGTTGCCTCATCAAAAACGTGCCTCAAAAGGTTTTAGATGTCATCCATGCGTGTTTGAGTATTTTAGCGATCTCTCCTGGGCCCTATTCAAACCCTCTTTAAGGTTAGCTGTAAGAATCGATCTCATATTTAGCTCACAAACATACATCCATGATCCCACACGACAATTCTCCATAGTATAAAACCATGATACAAAACTGCACCTGGCAACTTGACAAGCCTGATTTGTGTTGTGATAGCACTCTGAAGGGGGAGTGACTTAATACAGGGAGCAATGGGAGAGTGTAAAAATCAAAAGTAAAACTAAAGTGAAACTGTTTTTGGTGAATAAAGCATTTTCAAAACAGTAAAACATAAGGTAAATTGGTGATCTAAATATGCTATGTATTAGTAGGGATGGGCGATACCAGTTATTTTTGTTTTGATATGATACCAAGTAATACCAGGGTTAGAATCCCGATATCGATATCGATACCGATACTTTCATATTTTTAATATTGCAGAAAAACACTAACCTGGCTCTAACTAGATACCTTGGCTTCGCAAAGCTCCACCAGGGGGCTTAGCTCCACACATTCTAACACCAGATATCTGAACAAAAATTCTTTGATGAAAATGGCAGTAGCATTTCGTCATGCTGAGGTTTATGATTTATGATCAAGTGTTTATTTAAATTTGTGGTATTGCCACAATATCGGATCATTTTTTGGCACACACTGCGCTTCGCAACATTGTCGTCCACGGTGTGGAAGTAACTCCTCACCACACTTCTCTTGTGGTCTCCCATGGCTCCCGCAGCCCCGCGCCGCTTTGACTGAAATCTCACAGCAGTGAGTCTGTCGCGGGATAAGATAAGATAAGATAAGATAAGACTTTATTGATCTCACACAGGAGAAATTTACTTGTCACAGTAGCTCCAGGTAGGGACAGTTTGAACAAGAAGACAAGTGCATGCAGGCAAAAAAAGGCATAAAGATAGGAGATAATAATAATTAAAAAAATAAGTAATAAATCGAATAATAATAATAGTAGTGATAATAATAAAAAACAGTGACCGGGAGAGTATTGAAAAAAATTGGAAAAACTATATTGCACGATAGGAGTATTGAAAAAAACAACAATATTGCACATTGGGAAAACGATATTGCACGGTAGGACTATACAGTAGAATTATACAGTCTGATGGTGGTGGGGATGAAGGATCTGCGGTAGCGCTCCTTCTTGCACTGGGGGTGCCTCAGTCGGCTGCTGAAGGAGCTGCTCAGCTCCTCTACAGTCCGGTGCAGAGGGTGAGAGGTGTCGTCCATGATGGACGTGAATTTGGCCAGTACCCTCCTCTCAGCCACCTCCTCTACAGAGTCCAGAGGACAGCCCAGGACAGAGCTGGCCCTCTTGACCAGCTTGTTGAGTCTTTTTCTGTCCCGTTCTGTGCTGAGCGCCCGCTGCAGCAAGTAGATGACGGCGTCCTCTACTCCTACGTTTGGCTTGTAGGCAAACTGCAGCGGGTCCAGGGTGGGGCTCACCACAGAGCGGAGGTGGCTGAGGATCACCCTCTCCATGGTCTTCATGAGGTGGGAGGTCAAGGCGACTGGTCTGTAGTGGGCCGGTTCCCTGGCGTTTGTTGTTTTGGGAACCGGGACCACACAGGAGGTCTTCCACAGGACGGGGACCTTCTCCAGGCTGAGGCTCAGGTTGAACATGTAGCAGAGAACCTCACAGAGCTGGTCTGCACAGGTTCTCAGCAGCCTGGGGCAGATACCATCAGGACCTGTGGACTTCCTCTGGTTGAGCCGCCTAAGTTCCCTCCTCACCTCGTCTGGTGTGATGGAGAGGGGGGAGTGAGGGGGGACTGGGGTGGACTGCAGGGGCTGGTGGAGGTGGGGGGTGGAGGGGGGCTGGTGCTGGGTTGGGTCCGTGTGAAGGGGAAGGGGGGTATGGCTTCTGGCCCGGGGAGGTGTGAAGAGGAGGAGGGGGGAGTCGGCAGAGGGGCAGAGGGGGTGGGGGGCGAGTCAAACCTGTTGAAGTAACGGTTTAATTCGTCCGCCCAGCGCTGATCACCATCAGCTGTCCCTCTGCCACTCTGTCCGAAACCAGACATGTTCCTCAGTCCTCTCCACACGCCCCGTGCGTTGTTTTGGGCAATGGGATGACGTACTACCCCACGTTTGGTGAGAACGCGGAAGGAAAAGTAGTGCCTGACAACTGGCAATGGTTGAATAATGAACAAAACACATATGAATTTGAACTAAATAAACTGAAAGTTAAGTCAGTAAGAAAACATGACTTGGTGGATTAGGGATGCAAATTATCGATTAATTCATTAATTAATAGTTGATTGACCTTATCGATCGATTAACGATTAACTGATAAGCGGCGTTTTTCACCTGAATTTTAGTGTTTCAATAGGGTCTTTAAGAATATAAGCTATAGTAACATAACACTATAACACTATAAGCTATAGTAACATAACACAGCCTTACCGGCTGGTTAGCTCAACTGGTAAGTCATGGACTTTCCCCCTGGAGGTTGTAGGTTCAAACCCCCCCTGGGCAATGAGCTAACCAGTGTGGGTCCTTGGGCAAGACCCTTCACGGTACTGCCCCCCGGGCGCCGAAAAAGATGGCTGCTCACTGCTCCTGAAAAAAGGATGGGTCAAATGCAGAAGTCAAATTTCTCCCGTGTGTCACTGTGTGTCATTGTGTGTGAGACCAATAAAGGCTAAAAGCCCAAGCTTAATCTTAATCTTAACACTGAGTCAAAAATATATCATAGTATTATTATATTGTATATTCCTCAATTAATTATTTCTTAGTAAAAAGTAGACAAATGTATTGATGCTGAATAACAAAATACAGTAATCCCTCGCTCTATCGTGGTTCGCGGATTTTTTTTTTTTTTTAATAGTGTAACATTGTTTTTAAGTGTAACATTGTGTTCTGTCCTGCTTGGCTAAGAGACTAGACCAGGACTAAACGTGGACTGGACCAGGTCTAGACCAGAACTAAACCAGGCCTGGACCAGGTCTGGACCTGGACTGGACCGGGACTCGACCGGGTCTAGACCTGGACTGAACCAGGACTGGGCCGCTGCGTGCCGCTGCTGGTTTCATGCGGCTGGTTTGTGGCTCGGGGCCGGGCCGCGGGCCAGCCGCGCGAAGCTCGGGGCCCGGGCCACGGGCCGGCCGCGCGGGACTCGGGGCCCGGGCCGCGGGCCAGCCGCGCAGAACCAACAGCGGCAAAATGCGGCGCATTCCTGGGCGCCGCGGTTCGATCTCATCTCTCCTCGCGCGTACACCCGGGGCTGCTGAGCAGTGCCGTTGGTGCCTGCGGCCAGCTGTGAGTCGAGCGCAGCGCGGTGCGCGGTTGCCTTGTTTCGTGACCACGCGGTTAATTACAATTAATGCATTTTGTTCGACTAACGTCTTAATCGACAATTAATCGTTAATCGATTAATTAATCGTTAATCGATTAATTGTTGACATTCCTAACCAGGATCGATCCAAGCTAAGCAAGGCAGGGCCTGGGTAGTACTTGGATGGGAGACCGCTGGGAATTCCAGGTGCCACAGGGGGGCGCCTGTTGCAAAAAACTGTCGCTGTGTCCTTAGGCAAGACACTTTACCCACATTTGCCTAGTATGAAAGTGGAGTGTGTGTGAGTATGAAAGTGGAGTGTGCATGAGTGTTGGAGGTGGTCGGAGGGGCCAATGGCGCAGATTGGCAGCCTCGCTTCCGTCAGTCTGCCCCAGGGCAGCTGTGGCTACAGAAAGTAGCTTACCACCACCAAGTGTGGAGTGAATGAACAATGAACTGTAAAGCGCTTTGGGTGTCATGAAAGGCGCTATATAAATGCAATGAATTATTATTATTATTATTATTATTATTATTATTTAGGTTATGTACTGCTCTCAAAAACTGTTGTGCTTTGAAATGCAATTTGTATATTTTCATTTTAATGTTGAAATAATATCTGACCTTTTAACTTGTATGCTCCACTTACATTATGTGCTTAAGGAGTGAGTTTACAAAGGTTTTATAGAGAGCCCAACAGAAAGGCATTCATCAAAAAGTAGAAAGAGAGAATTAAAAGCAAAATACAAAACAAACCATCCAAATTTTCTTTTGATAGATGTGTGGCAAAGGAAATCTTTATCTAAATTACTGTTTTGAAGTGAGCGTATTCCAAATGACTGAATTAATCCAACTCAATAGAACATATTTCTTCTCATTACCCTGTGTTCATTTGCCTGTCAGGCTCTTTGCCGTGACATTTCAAAAAAAGAAACTATTGAGGGCCCTTTCATTCCTAATTATCATTAGCCTATTATTATTATCCATTATGCATTTGCAATTACTCTTATTCATCTATTAGTCGAGCGGCCAGGGATGGGGCAAGAGCAGGCAGGTTACAGTTTCAAAAAACTGGTTTCATGACATTTACAGTGGGCAGAGGTGTGCTAGTGCTAACTGGATGCCAAATAAGCTCTGTTTTTGAAGCAGATGAGACAAGATTAGCAAATAGCAAGAACATTACAGACTAAAAGGATACGATTACGGATATGATTTATCACTATGGTAATGCTAATGGACACCTAGCTTCAGTGATGGAAGAAGTATTCAATTCAAGGGCAAAAAAACTCATGTAAAGGTAAAGGACAAAATGTATTTAAGTATGTATTTAAGTAAAAGCATGTGTGGTTTTAGACAGAGTGGCCGAGGGATCAGCGCTGGGCGGACAAATTAAACTGTTATTTCAACAGGTCTGACTCGCCCCCCACCCCCTCTGCTGACTCCCCCCTCCTCTTCACACCTCCCCAGACCAGTAGCCACATCCCCCTCCCCCTTCACACAGATCCAACCCAGCACCTGTCCTGGGCTGTCCTCTGGACTCTGTAGAGGAGGTGGCTGAGAGGAGGGTGCTGGACAAATTCACGTCCATCATGGATGACACCTCTCACCCTCTGCACCGGACTGTAGAGGAGCTGAGCAGCTCCTTCAGCAGCCGACTGAGGCACCCCCAGTGCAAGAAGGAGCGCTACCGCAGATCCTTCATCCATCCATTCATGGGGCGGCAGTAGCTCAGTTGGTAGAGCGTTTGTCCACTGATCCAAAGGTGGTTCAAATCCTGCTCTTGACATAAGAAACATCAGTGGTTGAGCGGTCAGATCCACTTACCCACAGGTTGGTTGGTACGATTCCTGCTCCCACAGATGAATGCTGTGGACCAACATTCCACAGGCCACAATTGACAATCTGATAAACTCTATGCGAAGAAGATGTGTTGCACTGCATGAGGCAAATGGTGGTCACACCAGATACTGACTGGTTCTGAGTCCCCAGACCCCCAATAAAGCAAAAAAAATGCACATTTCGGGGTGGCCTTTTATTGTGGGCAGTCTGGGGCGCACCTGTGCACTGGTCATGATGTCGGATCGGCATCTTGATGTGGCGCACCTGTGAGGTGGGGTAGATTGTCTCGGCGGGGCAGAGGTGCTCGCTGTCACACATTTGGACAGATTTGTGAACAATATTTGAGAGAAATGATAGTGTTTAGCTTACCTTTGAGATGATGATGATGAGAAGGAGGAGGTTGAGTGAAGAGTTACAGCAAGGGTGGAGGCTCGTCAGCGTCTTCATTGTCACTAAGGATGATGACAAATTCTTCTTCCCCTTCTTTTTCCTCCTGCTGCTTTTCAATGAAGGAAGAAGTAGAGGGTTGAGGTGAAGCTTCCTTGGAGGTTGAGGGTATTGGCCGAAAAAAATGATCCAAGGACGATTGTAGCGTTTTCCTTTTTTTCCTCATCATAAATGATGCGGTAGCAATGAACTGCATCATTAACTTGGTTTGCAACCTTCGTACAGCGGTCAACATTTGGGTCCTGTTGCTCGAAAATTGCAAGGGCTTTGTCAATGAGAGAAAACCCCTCGGCCAACAATTTCGTCTCAAACCTCTTCATGGGGATAGGTGTGTCGTCTTCCTCCTCTTCTTCAACATGCTGTTGCGCCTCCAACTCAATGAGGTCTTTATTCGTCAGCTCCTCTCCAGGGGATTTAAGCAGTTCCTCGAAGTCCTCCTCAGTCAGGTCAAGGTTGAGCCTCTCACTTATCCCAACAAGACTGTTAAGGATGGTCCTAGTCTCCTCTTCCTGGTCGAAGCCCAGGGAATCGTTTACGAACTGAGGGCATAGAGGCCTCCACACAGCATTGAGGTTGACCTCGGAAACCTCATGCCATGCTGCATCAGTGTTTTTGATGCAGTTTAGGATATTATAAGACTTCCAGTAGTCGCACAGGGTCATCTCGGGGTCGTTATCGACTGCCTTTAAAGCCATCCTGTAGGTCCGTCGCGTGTAATACTTCTTGAAGTTAGCGATGACGCCCTGGTCTATCAGCTGCAGGAGAGGAGTTGTATTTGGTGGCAGGTATACAACTGTAACATCAGGATGAAAATCATCCAAGTGGGGAGGATGGCCAGGGGCATTGTCTAAAATCAGCAGCATCTTGAAGGGAATGCCATTTTCCCGGCAATACAATTTTACTTCTGGGATGAAATGGTGGAAGAACCATTCCTCAAATATGACGAACGTCATCCATGCCTTCGCGTTGGACATCCATATTACAGGGAGAGAGCTCTTTGACACGTTCTTCAGGGCTCGAGGGTTAGCTGCCCGATAGATTAGCAGTGGCTTGAGCTTGCAGGTACCGTCAGCATTTCCGCCAAGCATTAGGGTTAACCGATCTTTAGCCGCTTTATATCCAGGCATGGTCTTCTCTTCACGACTAATATAGGTTTTTTCTGGCATTTTTTTCCAAAAAAGACCGGTTTCATCTACATTAAAAATCTGCTTTGCGGAATAACCCCCCTTTTCTATGCTTTCCTTGAGTTCTTGGGGGAAGCGTTCGGCAGCTGCTTTGTCTGCTGCTGCAGCCTCTCCACTCACGGACACATGATGAAGATTTGCCCTCTTCTTAAAACGCGCAAACCAGCCATGGCTGGGAGAAAAGGTTTCTTCTGCAGCACTTTCCCCTGCCTTAGCCTTAAGGTCATTAAAAATCGATAGGACCTTCTCACTGATTAGCATAAGGCTCAAAGGGACACACCGCTGTTGCTGACTTTCGAGCCAAATACCAAGAAGTTTCTCCATCGCCTCCATGAATTTCCCTCTCTTCTTGCTCATGATGGTGGACTGCATACCTGCTGCACTTTTCACATGCTCCATAATGCGGTCCTTTTGTTTATATATCGTACCAATTGTCGAACGATTCACGTTGTATGCGCGTGCCACATTCACCATCTTCTCACCAGCATCAAGTTTCTTTATTATTGCCACCTTCTTTTCAAATGAGATGGCTTGCCGCTTTTTCACAGAAGCTTCACTAGAAGCTTCACTAGAAGCTTTTCACTTTTCACCAACCATACAGTACTGTACGCATGCAAGAAAAACAACAAAGTCCGTAACACCACACCGTAGTAACGCCGTAGTACGCCCACTCAGTTGAAGTTCTGAACACTTCTACTGAGTGGGCGTGACCCTTGGAGGATGCTGCGCAGCACCTGCCTGTGCGTCAGCGGCGGAAATACGCACTACGTACTGTGCGTCAGCGGCGGAAATACGCACTACGTTCTGTACCCGGAAGTCGGAATAGGCGCTAAATACAAAAACTCACTTGCGTACATGTACAGTGCTTTTGCCCAAACATTAAAAAAAAATAAATAAATAAAAATTCGGCCCTGTTTGTAACTCCGAATGTTCGTAAATCGAATGTTCGTATGTCGAGGAGCGTCTGTATACTTAAGTACAGTACTTTACTATTTTTTCTTTGTTACCTTCCACCACTGCCGAGTTTGTATAAAACTTCTAATGTGAAGAAGTACCTGATTTGACTCTGAAGCTTCAGGGCTAATTGTACAAGCTAGTACACGGGTGTTGATTAACATGTAGCTTATTAGCAATAAAAAAAAATAAAATAGTGAGTACCTATAACACCTAGACAGATGCCCCTACACTGAATGTATTTAATTAATGTGTTTAGTTAATTAGCTTGTAGCTTTGTAGCAATAGTCGAAAGCATTGTTAGCCCGAGGGAGAGGTCTATTTCTGGAACATGAAAAAATAGCTACTCTTGATTAGAAATGTGTGGTAATTAGCCTGAAGCTTTGTAGCATTAGCAAGGCAAGCATCTCAGAAAAATGTATTTAATCCTATGGAGAAAAAAGGTCCCAAGCGACAATTTCCCGATAGCTTTCTGAAAAATGTGCGATTCAAAACATAAACAAACTATGTTCAAAGATGTTCAAAGCGAGGAGAAAGCAGTCCGTACATTTAATTAGGTCTATATGTCATGACTAAGAAACCACAAGGGGAACAGGAGCTGTTCTTGTTTAATTAGACTCTATGAATATCGGATAACCTTCACAGGAAAAAGGGAGAATTTACGGAGCACTCTTGAATTCACCATCTGTCCATTCACGACCAGTCTCTCAGCCAGGTGCGTTCACTTACTGATGGTTTTGATGGCTTTCCAACACCATCTTTTGAGTTGATGGGCCTATTCTATGATGTGTGTAGAACACAGACTCTATACAGATGGGCAAGATTATTGATGATAATATTTTTTTTAAGTTCTTTTGGGGCCTCAGATTTGTTGAATAATAATAGTACCCCAGCTTTATATAGTACTTTTCACTGTAACTTAAAGACGCTTCACAATAATGTAACACAAAAACAAGGACAGGACCAAAAAAAACTGTGAGGGAGCAGTCATTTGTGGGGATTATAGGTTATGAGGAAAATGTGAGTTTTGAGCTGT
Source organism: Paratrypauchen microcephalus (assembly GCA_036785185.1). Classification (NCBI taxonomy): domain Eukaryota; kingdom Metazoa; phylum Chordata; class Actinopteri; order Gobiiformes; family Gobiidae; genus Paratrypauchen; species Paratrypauchen microcephalus. The sequence goes on along the minus strand of JAVJIX010000027.1, from coordinate 5,226,016 downwards.
TTTTTTTTTCATTAACAGAAAAATAACAAAATAAAACCTGTGTAAAGTGTCTGCTCAAGGACATAATAACAGTATGTCTGAGGTCAAACGCTATACCAACTGAATTGCTGCCACAACAGTTATTGTTAATTCTACTAGAAGTATGCTAGACTAGCCAGAAATTGTACTTAAGTAATGGTTCTGCTAGCCCACTTAAAAATAATATTGCTCAAGTCCAAAAAAAGTTCAACCAATTACTCAATTATGAGTAAAAAAAAATATTTTAGGGAAACTATTGCTTTAGAAGAGTAACTTACTGGACACAATATCTACTTTATAAAAGTTTGAAATGTCTGAAATGTTCAAATAGTTTGATGTTGTCTACAAAAAATACTTTTTGTCACTAGCACACAGTAAAATATATTACTATATGTGGGTTCAGACGACTTCTATCCATCCATCCATTTTCTTCCTCTTTATTCAGGGCCGAGTAGTGGGGTCTGAGCAGGGAGGCCCAGTCTTCCCTCTCCACACACACTTCCTCCAGCTCTTCCGGGGGCATCCCGAGCTATTCCCAGGCCAGCCAAGAGACATAGTCCCTCCAGCGTGTCCTGGGTCTTCCACGAGGGCCTCCTTCTGGTGGGACATGCCCGGAACACCTCCCCTGGGAGGCGTCCAGGAGGCATCCACAACAGATTCCCGAGCCATCTCAGCTGGCTCCTCTTGACTTGGAGGAGCAGCGACTCTACTCTGAGCTCCTACTTGTATTACTGCTAAACTTTCTTCTCTCTCATGTAAATGTAACTGACTACTACCCACCTCTACAACTACATAAAGTCTAGTATCTATTAAAGGGCCCATATTATACTATTTTCTGATCTTTTAATATTGTTTCCTCATCACACACCTGGAGTTGTGTTTTTTTCCACACAAACCCTGCATATTTAGGCTGATTTCTTCACTCAAAGTGGTTTAAAACACTGTTTTAAAACTCCATTCACCTTCACTAGAATCATTTGCACAATTTCTTCCCTAGAATAAAGGAAAAGGTAGCTGTGAACTTGAAAACTTATGACACAAGGAGCGAATAATTTAAAGCTTTGGAGAAGGACAAATAATAAAGGATTACTTAAACATGCGTGAATGAAACAAAACACTTCACACTTCAGGTATGTTTTTGAGCAGGTAACAGCATTATAATATGACTTAAAGCTCACAAGAGTCAATCATTTTTGTATAATATAGGACCTTTAAGGAATTAGGTCACTTAGATCAACCGTGTATGCCATTGTAGCCTGAAGACTTGATGCATAAAAACAACTTCCATGATGAAAAACTGCTGAAATAACAACTAGAACCATGTCAAACACAACTCTGAATAGTGAACATGATTTCGCTTATGCTGCCATGTTATTGTTTCAGATCCATCAAACAGAGCAATGGCATAGCTTGTGTATATGCAGACTATCTCTCTCCTATGGCTTTGTGGTGAGCGATACTGATCATATTTAGATGAGATAGAGCCCGCTACATCGTCATCACTTCCACGGTACCGTATGCACTCCCCTTTGCCAGCAGTACGAATAGCTTTATCGGAGCTCACCGGGGCTGACAGATGCCCGAGTCACCTGGGATTAAAAATGACGCTGGTTTGATAGATGGAGGTGCGCTAAAGGATACACTCGCCCAAATGGAGGTACAGACTGCAAATGGCAACCAAAGCACAATATAATACAGCACAAATCGAGACCAGCTTCAGATTGATACTGAGGAGAACTTTTAAACGTGATTGATGATGATTGGGGATCGATCTGAAGAGTCTGCTGTCTGCCTGGGTGAGGTAATAAAATTGGCTCAAGTCTGTTGATGTGAACTTATGTTTTTGAAGGGCTTGTACTTACCGATAATATTTTCGTGGTATTCATTTGCACAAGTTTCAGAAATAAAATGGTTCCACACTAGGGATGCAAATTATCGATTAATTCATTAATCTATAGTTGATTGACCTTATCGATCGACTTACGATTAACTGATAAGCGGCGTTTTTCACCTGAATTTTTGTGTTTCAATAGGGTCTTTAAGAATATAAGCTATAGTAACATAACACTGAGTCATAAATATATCATAGTATTATTATATCGTATATTCTTCAATTAATTATTCCTTAGTAAAAAGCAGACAAATGTATTGATTCTGAATAACAAAATACAGTAATCCCTCACTCTATCGCGGTTCACTGTTCGCGGCCTCGCTGTTTCGCGGATTTTTTTTTTTTTTTTTCTTCAATTTTTTTATAGTGTAACTTTTTTTTATAGTGTAACATTGTGTTCTGCGTCCTGATTGGCTAAGAGACTAGACCAGGACTAAACGTGGACTAAACCAAGTCTAGACCAGAACTAAACCAGGTCTAGACCAGGTCTAAACCAGGTCTAAACCTGGACTGGACCTGGACTAAACCAGGACTGGACGAGGTCTAGACCTGGACTAAACCGGGATTAAACCACCACGTGCCGCTCTTTGCTGGTTTCGTTCATCTGGTTTGTGGCTTGGGATGAGAATACGCAGTCCGGGCGCCGCGGATCGATTTCGTACTCGGAGCCCCGGTGTACGCGCGGCCTTGCGTGCGCATCGCGTCCTGGAACATGGCAGTGCCGTTGAATGAGCGCGGTGCGCCCTGCCCAGGACTAGACCCGGTCTAGACCGGCTGGTTAGCTCAACTGGTAAGTCACTGACTTTCCCCCCGGGGGTTGTGGGTTCAAATCATCCCCGGCAATGAGCTAGCCAGTGTGGGTCCTTGGGCAAGACCCTTCACAGTACTGCCCCCCGGGCGCCAAAAAGATGGCTGCTCACTGCTCCTGAAAAGGATGGGTCAAATGCAAAAGTCAAATTTCTCCCGTGTGTCATTGTGTGTGAGACAAATAAAGGCTTAATCTTAAAAAAAAAAAAAAATCTTAATCTTAAACCAGAATTGCAGCTCTTTGCCTTGTTTCGTGACCGCGCACCTGTGCAGCATGTAAGTTACATACTTTTATAATTTCAAAAATATATGGTTCTAGGTCCAGCTCTACTGTGAGTTGTATGGCAACATCCAGAGAGGAAAGGGTTACATGATGTAACGCTATGGTCTTTCTGGCGAGTGGGTTCGCATCTCGTGTTCACATTCCAGAGTAGCGCCCTCTAGCGATTAGTTACAATTAATGCATTTTGTTCGGCCAATTGTAAGTCGATTAATTGTTGACATCCCTATTCCACACACATTCTTCATAAAGGCCTGAAGCGGTACTAGTACAGTAATCCCTCGTTTATCGCGGGGGTTAGGTTCCAGAAATAACCCGCAATAAGAGAAATCCGCGAAGTAGGACAACTTTATATTTTACAATTATTATACATGTTTTAAGGCTGTAAATGCCTCACCACACACATTCTACACTTTTCTCAGACTGGAATTAACATTTTCTCACATTTATCTCTCATTTAAACACTCAAACTTTCATAGATTTTCAATAAAATGTATTAATAGTGACGCGTGGGGGGAGACACGGCTCCGGAAGCCCCACCGGACACGTGAGGAGCACTGCCGCGTCGCGTCCCGGGACGTGGCAGTGCTCCTCGCGCTCCTCGCCCGCACCAACCCCTTGGAGAAGTGCGTGACACGTGCACCCGTCATCGTGGACAAATCCGTAACAGAGCAACATGACCGGTGCAATGCCGCGCGTACACCGGGGCTGCGAGCACGAGATAGAACCGCGGCACCCGGTACGCGTGCTCTCAGCCCGAGGCACAAACCGAACACGCACAAACAAACGCAAGAGCCGCACGAAATCAGCAAAGAGCCGCACGGAGTGATTTAATCCTGGTTCAGACCTGGTCTAGTCCCGGTTTAGTCCAGGACCAGTCCAGGTTTAGACCTGGTTTAGACCCGGTCTAGACCTGGTTTAGTTCTGGTCTAGACCTGGTTTAGTCCACGTTTAGTCCTGGTCTAGTCTCTTAGCCAATCAGGACGCAGAACACAACGTTACACTATAAAAAAATGTTACACTATTAAAAAAGAAAAAAGAAAAATCCGTGAAACAGCGAGGGCGCGAACAATGAACCGCGATAGAGCGAGGGACCACTGTAATGTATTTGCTATCTTACTATCTTAGAAAACATGATTCTCCAATACAAAGATACATAATCCGCACAATGGTTTTATTTCCTCACATAATATATTCCCCGAGCGGGCTCCAAATAATACAAACTTTAGCACTTTTCAAATCATAGAAGCTCAATGTCTTAGTCTACACTTTCGTTTGAGTTAAAAGTGGCCTGTAATCCGAGATTTATCCATAATTTACAGATTTGCGTTTCATGTTTGCGTATAATAATAATAATAATTAATTGCATTTATATAGCGCCTTTCATGACACACAAAGCACTTTACAGTTCATTGTTCATTCACTCCACACTTGGTGGTGGTAAGCTACTTTCTGTAGCCACAGCTGCCCTGGGGCAGACTGACGGAAGCGAGGCTGCCAATCTGCGCCATCGGCCCCTCCGACCACCTCCAACACTCATGCACACACCACTTTCATACTAGGCAAATGTGGGTAAAGTGTCTTGCCTAAGGGCACAGCGACAGTTTTTTGCAACAGGCGCCCCACTGTGGCACCTGGAATTCCCAGTGGTCTCCCATCCAAGTACTAACCAGGCCCTGCCTTGCTTAGCTTCTGAGATCTGACGGGATCAGGCTTTGACAGGCAGGTATGGCCACATAAGATGTGACTCCGCACATGCGCACTGGCGTCCTCATCTACTCGAAACTATGGATAAATCTCAGATTACAGGCTACTTCTGACTCAAACGAAAGTGTAGACTAAGACATCGAGCTTCTATGATTTGAAAAGTGCTCAAGTTTGCGTTATTTGGAGACCGCTCGGGGCATATATTACATGCCCCACATCTCTGGAAGTGCTCCATATGACACCAAAGTGCTATGGGTGAGTAAAACAACTTGTTTTATTACCGAAATAAGGCTCAGATTGTGAAAAACGTTAATTCTCCTTTAATTTTGTTCTAAATGATAAATGGCCAATAAGCTTCTCTGTACTTCTCCATTCTCTTCTCTTTTAATGCAAATTTTATGACGATTATTTATGTTTTGATTTGTTTGTATTGTGATTTTAATATCTTTCTCGTCCTGTAAAGCACTTTGAATTTGTGTATGAATTGTGCTATACAAATAAACTTTCCTTGTCATTTCCAATGCGCCACTGAAATAAACAAATCTGACTGGACAATTTTGTGTAATTTATATGTTAATATTTCTAGTCAGGGGTATGTCCAGGGAGTGATCTGACTATAGGAGTAAATACAATCTTCTATTGAATTTTACTTATGATTATAATTTAACAGTTAAATTATCAACCCAAGTGAAAAAGCCTAGGTTCTAGCTGGAAATTTACAAGAAATCAAACATTTTCTCATTATTTGCTGAGGTTTGAATAAATGTGAACACAAATAGCGGCTTTGATGTGTCCTTCCACTTTGTCAAATTTGTTTGCATAGCTATTTCTATTTCATAATGAGAGCTGTCTCTTTTGTAGCAGACCCATCCAGCTGTACTTACAAAACTGTTGTAGACCTTGTCCCTTCTTCTCACCATGCTATGTCTATGATTCCATGGCTCTCCACTTGAGATCCTTTCAAACTGTGCATGGTCTAATCACAGAAAAGTACCATGCAAATAGACAGTTACTCCCCAATGCCACGGACCGCCATGTTCCTTTTGATGAGGCGCTTAAGAAAAAAAAAAAAAGATTCTGCTCAATTTTAAGACATGAGACTAGAAAGCTTTCATGGAGAATCAGAAGTGCAATTGAGTTGTGCTTGAATGAACCTTGTCTAGTTTATAAAATGCAGGTATGAAAAGTCAGTGCAAGCGATCAAGCAGAAATATCAATGCCGAGTGCTGCCATTTGAATTTGCAACTGGGTCGAAGTGTGTGAAGATTGCCTGGAATGGTTATCATTTGATGTGATTTTAGGACAGAAGAGAGGAAGGCAGTATTTATGAGGGTTGCCATGACCTACACATACAGTTTTAAAGTGAAAGCCGTTTCTGTTAAGTTCAAAGAAATTCAAAAACAAATTGAAGTGTTGGGTCAACGTGATGCTCTGTCTTTTTAAGGTTGTCGCCACTGGAACTGATTTAATCTAAGGTTTGGACAATTGTCATGTGAACAAACCTATTTTGGCGGCACGGTGGCTGAGTGGCTAGCGCTCATGCTTCACAGCAAGAAGGTTCTGGGTTCAATCCCCGGGTCGCCCGGGCCTTTCTGTGTGGAGTTTGCATGTTCTTTGCAGGTTTCCTCCGGGTACTCTGTCCCATCAACCCAAAACATGCTCCAGGTAAAATCCTCCAGCTTAGGGCCTGACCAAGCCGAGCAATAAGATCATTAAGATGGTCCCCTGGCGCCTGAAAGACGAGCTGCCCACTGCTCTTGAAGGATGGGTCAAACGCAGAGAAATAATTAATAAATAAATAATAAAGCGTGTCTTCTTCTTAAAGGTCCCATGGCATGAAATTTTCGCTTTCTGAGGTTTTTGAACGTTAATGTGAGCTCTCCTACCCTGTTTAGGCCCCCCCATGGTTAAAAGTTGCGAAATGTCTAAACTGAGCATTTGCGATCCTTTTCTGCGTTACAAAAAATCGGAGCTCAAACGGGCGATTTTGAACAAGGCACCTTATTGACGTCAGATCGAAAAAAGAAATGCAAATGCAGTTCCACCCCCGTCTGTCTGTACTCAGCGTCTCTGTAAATCACGCCCAGAGAGTTTGGACCACGAATGCGCTAGGCAATGCAAAATGCGTTTTTTTATTTGCCTGGAGGCACGTCCGAGTGTTTCTAGGCTCGCAAGTCCTTTATCTGAGCCTCTGGACCTTTGAACAGCAGTGGTTTAATTTTATTTTCTGTGGAAATGTGTTTATTTTTCAATGGAACGCTTCAAATCTCTCCCCCCGTGCAAAAACAAGGAAATGGATCAGCTCAGAGCTCAGAGCGAGAGCGGAGCGTTTGGCCACGCCCCCACCCTCTACTATTGACCAGCTCTTTTCTCCTCATTTGCATTCAAGCAACAACGCCCATTATAGAGTGTTCAGAGTGAGAAAAATTACTCTTTCTCATCTTATCTCTGTTTCTCATGCACTGAGTGTTGATTTTGAAGAAGGATTCATTTACAGTATTAGGGAACCATTAAGGAGCCATATAAAAGCATCAAGATGTACCATGTCATGGGATCTTTAAGATGCGGGAAAAGTCCCTCAGTCGTCCAGGTAGAATCCATGATAAAAGTAGTAGTTCAATTTGTCAACTGGATAAAGTTTGTTTGGTTGAAAACGTTTCGTCGCTCATCCGAGAGGCTTCTTCAGTTCTGGTTCTAGTGCTGGTTAGACCCTGTTTATATCTAGCTACAGGGAGGAGCTCACTACACTGAAATCGTTCTGAAACTATCTAAACTAACCTGTATCTTTTGTTTCTCTGGCGTCTCGTTTAGCATCTCTATTCAGCCCTAGGCGGAGCTCATTGCACTGAAATAGCTCTGAAACTATCTCAACTCATTTGTTCCTTTTTGTTATTCGAATTTCTCTGGCGTATAGTTTGGCATCTCTATTCAGACTAACGACTGTCTCCACCCCTCTGTCCCTGACTTGTCTGCCCTAATGTTTCTTTCGTCTGTTCCAAACAACCAAACAAACTTTGTCCAGTTGACAAATTGAACTTCTCCTTTTATCGTGTCTTCTTATTATTATTTTTGTTACATATTCATACAGTTGCTACAGAGTGATTACTTGGACAGCCAGAGCCACATGCTTTGACAAAACTTTGCAAAAGCGAGCGTGTCTGTAACCATATCTGTCTCCTTGATTCCAGAGGAAGTGATTGAGAGTCAGATTAACCAATCAGAGACACATGCCGTTCCATGCCAGTAAAAACAAACATGGTGATTAAGGAGTAAAAAAGGAGAGAAAAAAATATACAATATAGAGGAGAAGAGATTTCTGCAGAACAACAATGCTATTTATCCCAGGTAAAAAAAATATATATTTTGTTCATAAAGTTACACACGTTTCGCATTAAACATGTTATGGATGTTTTCAAGAAATGTCTTCTTCATTGGAGAAACACGTGATACAAATTAGCAGCTGTGGTTGAACCACACCAAGTTTGGGCAGAGGTTTTTCATGTTTTATGGTCCAGATGTACAGTATGTACAGTTCAAGATACTAATTCAATATTTAAAGGAAAAGTAACATTTTTTTACAATCTGAGCCTTCTTTCGGCAATAAAACAAGTAGTTTTACTCACCCATAGCAGTTTGGTGTCAATTGGAGTGGTATCGCAGAAGTTATGTTGGAGCCGTTCTGTTCCTAATGATCCCGTATCCGTTAGCGTGGTGCTCGTATCATATGCTCGGGGCATTACTTTGCGGTGTCCAAATAACACAAACTTTAGCACTTTTCAAATCACAGAAGATCGCTGTGTCAGGGTAGACTTT